>JAKEPQ010001026.1:5132500-6365000 GCA_024500445.1 Entomyzon cyanotis
TGAGCAGGGAGCAGCCCTTTGCCTGTGAAGTTGTTTCAGGGCTTCAGCTGGGAGGTCTGAGAGCTGAAATCCCACTGCCCCAGAGAATCACCCAAGCACAGATGTGACTAAGCTAAATTTCTCAGAGCAGGGGCACATCCAAGCTGGCATATCTTGAGTAACTGCAAACAACCCCCCAGTGAAATCCACAATTTCCCTGCCCCGATTTTTGTGGATTTGCTCAAGAGAGAATGAGATTAAACTGGACTAAAAGAGTTTTTGTCTTCAAAGGTAAAATGCCTAGCATGGGACTATAACCTTTTGTCTCCAGAATTGGCTTCTTTTAAACTTTTTAAGAGATTTAAACCAGAAATTACAGCTAATTCAGCATAGTGCACTCACACACTCATTTTTTCTTGAAATTACAAATGCTTTCATTAAAATATGAAGATGTATCAAGTGTGAAATTGGATTAATCAATTTCAATAATAAATTCCATTTATCTCAGTTAAAACTTGATCTAGGGAAACATAATAGACTTTACCTTCCCTTCCCCCCATTTTCCCATTGCTGCTTTGCAGTTAATTAGAGGCCTTACTGTAACAGAGTTCCTGCAACATAGCAAGAAAAAGTCCATGTGTTAAAATCCACATAATCTTTAATCCTTCTGACTTGTTCAAATATTTTTGATTTATCTGAAAAGTGAACAGAAATGGTGGGCAGAACATCCTGACTTATCTAGACACCTAATAAAGAGGATTTCCTCAGCAAACTACTCCTGCCTGCAACCAGGACCTGTGTCTTCTGCTGACATCCTGCAAGAAAGAGAAGAGCAGGAAAAGCCACATGGATTTGTTTGTGCTAAATTTTTACTTGGAAAGTGTGAGGCTGTGGAGAAAATGGGAAAATTCTGAGACACTTCATATCATACTGTAAATCCAAATGATGCAGCTGACCCCAGATCAGAAAGTTGTTCAAAGAGTTCATTTTTTCAGTCCTCAAGAACATCACTCTAAAAGTTTGGTGTGCCAGACACTGGTGAGCATCTAAGAAATGTCTCTGCCATGGTTAAGGGACATTCTGAAATACAGATGATGTATTGCTGCAGGTGAGGAATGTTGTCAGGAACTAAGGTTCTATCTTCACCCTCTAATTCATTTATTTAATTTCCCCCCTGCTCCCAAAAGCCAAGTTCTGCTTTGCTGCTGAATGGCTGCACAGGGATATAGCAGCCATCCTTCTTCCCTGCTCCATGGATCCTGGTAGAACTAACTGAGTGCACCTCTGGACTCCTCGTGGGCAAGGAGGGAGCAAAGAATTAACAGCCCTGGCCAAGAAATCAGTCTGTCAGGACAGATAATGGAAAGCCATAACACTCCATCACTCCCACCAGTATGACTGGGAGCTCTTCATGTCGCAAATCACCACACAACCCAGTCTTACATTTTTGGGAGCTGCACAGCAGAGCTCTCAGCCATGAGAAAACACCCTCCTGAGCAGCCCTGGCAATGTGGGTGCAGCACTGCCCATGATCCAGGTGTGACAGTTCAGAGCCCTCCCCATCTGCTCCCTGCAGGGCACCACAGCTCCTCTGTGCCCCAGCTGGTGCCCAAGGAACCAAGAGATGATGCAGATGAAGACCTCTCTAGCTGTAGCAGATCCTTTCCTGTTTCACCCACGTGCCTAAAGCAGTCTGGTTTGGAGCCTCATCATCAATATCTGATCAATATCCACATCAAATAGATAAATCAGCCATTCAGATGCTGTGACAGGAAATCTGAGGTCAAATTAGGGGACAGGCAGCTACTGCTAAAGCATGCTAATGCTACTTAATTACAGCATACCTTTTTACCATACTTCAGGCATTAAAATTAGCACAATTTAATGAGCACTCTATCCTCCTGATAATTTCAGTGAATGATCTACTCCTTAGGAAAAAGTTTTTTATTAAAACTTCATCTTTTACCAGCTAAAGGAAGACATTACATCAGATGAACAGGAACACTTTGAACTCCCCTATTGCCTATGATGGAACTCTGTTGTTTGAAAGCAAAGCCCATTTTTTACTCATCCACAATCGTATTTCAGAAGTCAGATTGTAGTTTGTACTTAACCCCTGAATCCTGCCCCTCATGTTTTGTGAGGAGCAGTAATGAAGAAAAACTGCTGTGTAGACTGTATTCATTACACATTTCATTTTAACTAGGTCACAGTGCGAGACCTCCCAACAGGGAACTGCTACTCTTTCACTGATCCACACATTATCACATTTGATGGATGGTGAGTATTTTACTTTGAAATAATTTGGCTCAATTACTGCAGTTATCAGTTTCTAGATGTGGCATGCATTTGGGTTTACATTAGAATATCAAAAAAAGGTTGAACAAGTTTGCTCACAATGAGGAATGTATTGCTTCAACAACACATGTGGTTTCCTTCCAGCTGTTTGTACTCCCTTTAAAAAAAATGACTAGAAATGGATTAATCTAATGGATTAATCTAATGGAAGAAGCAGTAGGTTTGAGTATGAATAATTTTTACAAGGCAGAGGTCAGATTGCAAAACATTCTTCAAACAGAACAATCGCTAGTGGCTTTGAGGGGGTGTCTACACCACGTGTCATTGTGTTAGTGACACCCCAGTGCCACCCAAGTGACACATTATGTCACCAGAGCAGCACAGCACACAGGGACAGCCTGCTCCTTCCCAGGAGTTTAGCAACACCTGATGCAAAGTCACTCATAAGAGGGATGCTCTTGATTTCCTCTACTTCCAGAGGTGGTTTATGCACAGCTGGAGCTGACAATCATAACCACAACCAAAAAAACTTATGAAGATGGCTATAATGTCTCAGGTGAAAAAGAGCAGAAATTATAAGTGCCAAATATCAGAAGAGTGCAAAAATAAAGTTGTATGTTCTCCTGTAGTGTCCAAATGTCCTTCTGTATTAAACAGCAATAAGCTGCTTAAAGACTTAGCAAGCCAAGGTGGTAGCTTTGTGTTTGACAGCCTGAACTGTACAGAACTTTTCCTCATTTAACTTCCCTAATCATTCGTGAATCTATTTATCCCTGCTAATTGACATCACTCACAGTTTTTAAAATTTGCATCTGGCATATTTGATCCACAGTTGCAAATACTTCAGATGACATTCCAAGTTTTTCATTCTGCCATTGACTTCCTGATGGCACAGACAATGACTTTGGGTGCTCAGCATCCACAGGGGCTCAGCACAGGGGCTCAGTAGGTGTGAATTTGTGATATCCTGATATCATCCTGATGTCCCCGTTCCAGTCCAGCATGCTCTGGAGACGGCATCTGAAATGATGTCAAAGCTGGAGAAATCTGCTGATGAAATGTGAGTAAGAAAGGCAGCAACCCCATTAAAGGTTATACATCTGCCTCTAACAAAGATGTTACCTAAACTGGGTAGTCTGAGATAGGAGATAAGTTTTGCTCATCTACAGCTTCCCAGTCCCTGCTCTGCTTTGCTAACAGCATTTAAATGTGGTCAGGAACTGGTTTTGTACAAGTTTGGGTGCTTTTCTTGCTTTGGAAGCTTCATTAGAGCTGCAAGAGTTTCAAAGATATTCCCATGCCTCATATAGCTGCAATTATTTCAACTCTGGGATATTAAACTAGATCAGAGTATTATTTCAAATCTCTCTACACATTTATATTCTAAAATATTCCCTTTTGATTTAGGGCTGAGAATGGACAGTAATCCGTCAGATTGTTGTGTTTAAGGAGTAATAAATAGCTGAAAAGTGCCTCTTGGAATGGAGACACCCTTCCAGCCACGTAGCACATTTTTACATTGCTTCCATGGAAAAAAAAAAGGCCTAAAATGAAATAAAGCAATTTTATTTGAATAACTCATTTTTTAATCCTATTATTGATAGCACACAGAAATGTTTCTAAGCAATTTATGTCCTATTTTAGCACAGGGACTCTGGAAAAGCCCATCCTTCTGTGTCATCCTGCCTCAGAGTCACACAGCCTCGAAAGAGAGAAATCCCAGAATTAGCTTTGCCCCTCAAAAACCACACGTTTTTCGTTTTGGACAGACATTCATTACTGCTCTGTCCAGTGCAGCTTTAAATGAGCCACATTGATGGGACTTCGTCCATCTCAATAACTAGGTTATTTCACTAAGATGTATCACTTCTTGATATTCAGCCAAGTTTCTTACCCGTGATTTCACAGTCCCATTACTCCTACTTATATTCCCATTTATTATTGTAAATAATTTCTCTTTCAATTATTATAATGATTATGCTACGTTATTACACATCAGTTAAGCAACTTCTCTGACTGCCTATCCAAAAAAGAATGTTAACATGTTAGCAAATGATTTTAAAGCTGTGTATTTAGGGAGAGGGGAATTCAATTCCTGCTTCTGTCCTGGTAAAAAACAATAATCTGAAGGCGAAGACTGACACAGAGGTCTGGAAGTGAAGCATTCCCCTTTTTCCATGGAAGGAAATGTTGTGGGAACAT
This sequence comes from Entomyzon cyanotis, assembly GCA_024500445.1. Classification (NCBI taxonomy): domain Eukaryota; kingdom Metazoa; phylum Chordata; class Aves; order Passeriformes; family Meliphagidae; genus Entomyzon; species Entomyzon cyanotis. Next base: position 5,136,980 of record JAKEPQ010001026.1, read on the forward strand.
GTGTTTGAAATAAAAACCTCTTTTTTTTTGTTTCAAAATTTAAATGAAAATCATTAAAAATTTAGAATTTTCCTTAAATAAAAATATTTATTTGAATAAATTTGGCAAATTGAAAAATAGTATAAAAATCAAAAGACTGGAAGTGTTTTTCTTCTTGGCAGTAAAATTTTCTTACAGAAATGGCCACTTCCATTTTTTTATGTATTTTTTAACATCTATTGTGATTTTCCAATGTTTTTAATCTGACATAGTGAGCTTGCATTACATCTGAGGTAGTTAGCTTTTCATTAGCCAACTGAAATACCCAACTCCCACCCCTTAATAACACTCCCCTTTGCTGTGCCTCCTGCTAATATATGTCTCTAGGAATATTTATCTTGTAATCTTTTCATTCTTTTCACCAAAGGCAGTGACTGAAAATCAAAGAAGAATGTGTCATATTTTACAGTGTAAGCACAATCAATTTGTGTATATTGGAGCGTAGATGTGAAATAACGTTAATTATACCAGCTAAAATCCAGAGAGAGCACTTCCTTTTATAGCAAAGTACCTTCTAAATTAAACAAATGTGAAAGCCTGGTAAAGCAAAAGTATAGCCCTCATTACTGGTTATGGCACATTATAAATATAAAAGCTTTTCATGCCATAAATTGCAGATTCTTAAATATGAAGTACTAGCTTAAAACCAAATATGCAGAAAATCCTTTTAGGGCAAAGTAAAAAAGGGAATATTTTTTGATTGGGGAACTATATACATCATTTATGTTATTTTGCATTTTACCTCACCCAGAAAAGAAAAAAAAATGTTAAAAGATTTTTCAGATTTCTCAAACATTTACACTAATCCATATTTCCCCATCAATATTATCACCAAGGCAATGGCACCATTTGCTGGTTGGCTTTAATGACTTTTATCATAGGAGCCCACAGCTCAGTCCTGGCCATGAGTAGCCCTGCCAGGTGCTGGTTTTTGATAGTCTGCAGCAGTTTAGTTGTCTCCAGGCATGCAGTGACTGCTGAATGTAACCCAACATCTGCTCTGAGAGCAACAGGATGTGATGAATGCTCAGAAAGCAGAGAACGTCCTTCAGCATCACCCAGCCCTTCGCAGGACCAAACCTGCCATGAAATACCTCTCAGTAGCAAGGAAAGAAGGAGCACAGAGGGACAAATCAAATCATTTGGTGGTAAAACTGTGGCAGAAAACCTTCAGGAACAGCCACAATAAACACCAAATTAACACACAGGTGAAGTGTAGCTTGGTGAAGAGGAAGTGCATAGAGTGACTATTCAGCACCACAGGCACCTTCTTCAGTGTTGTCCAAAGAATCATTATCACAATTACAGCTGTATAAACCCCACCAAAGTTTACCTGACTGTGTTCAATTATCCATTCAGCGGATCCGAAGGCGTCTGAAAGCTTTAATTTAGGCACGGCGCAGGTTCGTTATGTGCTGTGCAATCTATGCCATGACTTAATTGAAGGACTCGGAGCGACTTCCAGGAGGGTTGGATTGGGTCCACTGTCAATGATTATTAAGCAATAAATAGCTCCCCTGACTGCAATGGCATTTATATGCATATGCAAATACAGCCTTCTTTACCAGGTGGAGGTGATTAGTCTGGGTACAGCCAATCTGATGCCTTGTTTTCCATCAGCCTCCCTAAACACCTCTCCTTCTAGGCTGATCCTGTAGAAGGAAACAGGAAAACTCCCCTTTCTCCCCCACAGAGATGTCCAAATGGAGAAAGCACTTGATGTTTTAAGAGATTATCTATTTTTCAGTGCCGTCCTTAGTTCTGATCAATCTTAGCAGCACCATCAAAGCAGTGTACTGCAGGATTTATATACCTGATTAGAAAATATGAGGAGACAGAACCATTCAAAATCTTATCACTTTATGGCAAACCTGACTAAGTTTTTCAAGATGAAAGATAAAGTCGGATGTGTTTTGTGTCAGAGAAAAGCAGGTGGAGTTTAAAATTTTACTGTGTTTCAAGCTACAAAATTATCTATATCTTTTATTGTGAAGAGAAATAAAAAGCAGAAATATACATGTGAAAAAGTCACAGTTTTCAAGCCATTTGTTCCTCTGCATAAGAAACATTAATGGCCTGAAAAAATATTGATGTTTGTGTGGTGCCACTTAAAAAATAATCCTGTTATTTAGCAGAAGAATTTTATACATTCCTTTTTATGGTTTTTGTTTTGTAGAGAATAATAAAGCTTATCATTATAAGCTTATAGTTTAGTTTCCATATTACTTAATTTCATAAAAATCATGTTTAGAAAGTAATCACAGTGCCTTAAAAGAAAGCAGAAAAATCCATTGTTTTTAAAGATGGGAGCTGTTGTCTTATAGGGAGAAAACTTCAACAACATATATAAAGTATATGGCTACTATTTTCTTTTATATAAGATATTAGAATAAAATAGAGTGAGAATGAGACAAGTTTATGGAGTGAGAGCACAAAGAACAGGCAGAAGAAGATCCTCTCACAGGCCTCTGTTGTGGAAACCCCAGAGGCTCCAGATGGTTCACGCAGAGGGCAAACACTTGCAAAGTTATTAAAGTTATCCTGCTCCTGGCCTTACTGAAATGGAGCAGGAACGTTCCTTACAGAAAAGAATGAAAGTTCTAAATTGTTTTCCATGCTGGATTGTGCTGATTGCCAATCCATTGAGCGTGAAAGTTGTGCTTACAGGAAAGTTGTTGAGGGGGAGAAACAAACTTCATTTGAGCAGGCTCTCAGCAGAATCCCAGATTTTCACAGGAAACCTTTACCTAGCCGCAGCCAGACTTGTAAAATTTGGTGATTAGTCACAGAAGAGGTTATTTGAGCACTAATTTCCCTTTGAAGAAATTCATACTCTAAAAGCATCCGGTTAGAACCAAAGCATGTTTATTAAGACCCAGAGGCAGGAACTTCTTCCCATTTGCTTTCTACCAAATGTTTATCCTTTTTATCCATGCCCATTGCCATGGCAGCAGCTGGGACACAACGCCCACTTTTCATAGCAATTCTTAGGCACTTCCAGCTAATAACTGTGGTGGCTTTCTCTTGGATGCAGAGACAGAGAAATGCCTCCCCATGTGTGGATTTTTCCCTCCTTCAAGGCCAACCACTACACTGGTCTAATTAAGGAGCACTGCTGGACGAGTACCACCAAACAACCAGCACAGGTGGATGCTCCGGGTCTCCAAACCTCTGTGGTTTTGTTCCTTTGTGGCTGTTTAGGCGCTATGACAACTACAAAATCGGCACGTTCCTGCTGTGCCGCAGCGAGTCGCGGGCGTTCGAGGTGCACGTGCGGCAGTGGGACTGCGGAGGTCACCGCTCCGCCACCGCCTGCAATTGCGGCGTGGCTGCACTAGAAGGGGGTGACATCGTGGTGCTGGACACCTGCAACGGCCGCTTTCGGGACAGCACACCCCAGCTGACCATCAAAAGCACTGAGGCATCACCGCGAGTCAAAATCCTGAATTCCTACGGAGGCAGGAAAATAACAGTACGTGCGTGGACGGTTGAGCTCTCTTGCGGCGGTTGTGCTTTAAAAACAAGCGTTTAATATGTCTGAATTATTAATGAAGTTGCTGCAAAAATATCTGAAGCCGTCAGAGCGCCTGCAGCCAAATGTACCGCAAAACGCGAGGCAGGGAAGTAGCTGGTTATAAGTGTTGGTTTAACAAACTGTAAAACAAAACAAAACAAATATCTCTGGAAATTTCTTGGCAACGCAGAGGAACTCTGATAGTGCTATTTACTCTCTGCAGCACGGCAGCCCCACTCCCTGCTTGCTTATGCCAGGCACTACCCAACCACATCACATAAAGCAAATTTCTTTGCAGAGCTCAAGATATAAATATTCAAGCGAAGATCGCAGGTAGCAGGATAATGGAGTTTTAGAGTGGAGCAGTAAGACACTATTAGTCAGATCCAGAAAGCCCCCAAAAGCTATGAAAATGGGCTGTAAATGTGCAGCATTTGGTGTAACGTAAAGCATTTGCCTAAAAAATATATGGCCACAATTTATCTTGCATAAGTGTCGCTTATCCACACTAATCCACTGAAATCACTGGTAAAATAAGAGCAGGCTGCACCAGGGGTTTTGGTAAGGAAAAGAGCCACAAATTATGGCCAAGAAGATAATTTTATCCTAGAGTTGTATCATCAAGATTTGTTGCCATGAAATGTTTTGGATGAAGATTGGTCCACAGCAGAGCCAGAATGAAGCAGGAAGAGCCTGGGCTTGGCTCTCCTTGTGATCTCGCTTGGAAGAGATCTCAGGAAGGTAGTAATTGAAAGTCTGTTAATTATAGAATAGAGAAAAAGCAGGAATCAAGCTGTCATTTCATTTTGCAACTGAATGCAATATAATTACTGTTTTATTACTAGAATAATCTTAGCAAGGAACCCCTGTTCTCATTTACACCTGAGGTAAGACTCGGGAAACAAATCAGGGCAGACTGGCGACACAAATGTGATTCCTGCTCTGATCTGCGTGGGAATCAGTGGGAAGCAGTGAACAGGATCCCTGAGCACACCGTGGAGTGTGATGCATCCCAGTTCTCCCAGCAGCTGTCCATCGTTATCCTCATGCAGCTCAGGACCTGGTTCACCCAGGTCCCACAGTGTTCAAGGGGGTTTGGAATGGGATTAGGTCATGCAAAGTGGCAGATTCCAGCAGCCAGCCACTAAATATCTCTGCAAACTGAGATCTCATAAAGGTTTCTTTGAAACCTTAATTAGCAGCATTAAATCCAGGTGGGATGCTTTGCCCAGGGCAGCAGGTAAGGAAAAGGTTTGAGCCCTCCAAATTCCCAAAATAAATCCACACCTCTGGACAGCACAGCAGACTGAACAGCTCATGCAGTTCTGACTGCAAGGGCTTTGCATGCAGCCTTGCATTGAATGCTCCTCCCTGCAGTAAATCATGGGATTAGAAGAGGCTGCTTATGTGAGAGAGGAGATCAAATCCTACCCAGGGCTGTGTCAACTGCAGTTCTCCTGCTGCACCTACTAAAGCACGAGGAAAAGTTACCTCATCAGGCCAGCTGATCTTTACATTGGGTAATCATGGGGCTTTTTAAACCCACCTTGGCAAGTGAAATGTAGGTGCAGCAAAGTGGAGGCACAGCCAAGAACTTCTGAGGTGCTGAAAGTAATGATTTTATATATGACAATTTTCATTATTCACCAAGGCCAATTATTTTTGGAAAACAATGCTTTAAATCAGACCAGAGGGGGCCTGAGTTCAAAACAGTGTTCCCAGCTGTCACTGCAGTCAGTGGCACTTTGCTGCTGTGCTCATGGAGGGCTCCTCAAAAAGTGTTCCCATGCCTGAAGTAAGGGGGAACTAAAATGGGCAGGAGTGAGGCCAGTATGTAGTGAGGCCAGTACGCAAATTCTAGATTCCAGCACAAGAAGAATAAAAATATGAGCTGGTTACCCATATTTGTAGTGTTTGTATATTTGGAGTAACTGTGTTACTCCTTCACAGATATGAGTAGATTTGATGGGGAGGAACTTCACAGGGACCAAAAAATCCCCACCAAAATAAAGGAAAGCTAAGGACATTATTTGGATGAATAAATTCTATTTAGGCAGGGGCCACTTAAAAAAGGAAAATAATTATTTTGCAATTATTACAATGAGATGTTTGCAACTCTTTAATATACTTTTTAAGATTAACTGAAAATGTTTAATTTTGAATAGAAAGAAACTATTAAGGTTATGTATCAGGACAGTATGTTCCTGCTCCCTCTCCTGGCCTGGATAGTTTTCAAATAATTTTCTTTTTACCTGTAAAAATAAAGAAAACAAACACAAAAAATACAATTCAGTTGAACAGATATTTTCTTTTTGCTTTTTTTTTTTTTAGTTTTATTATTTGGTTAGTAAACCAATCTGAAAAATCCATTATCCACACAGTTACTTCTTGGTTTGAACCCTGCCAGTTTTTTTTTCTTTTAAAGGTCAGTGTAAGCTTACCACTAGTTCTTTAATGAGAAAATTGCTTAATCCACTTTAAAACACAATCATTTTCTGAGTAATCCAACCTTGGAAAATGAAATGATTCCTCAGAAGGAAGAAAGCTGTTTTTCAAACTTGGCAGTTTATCTAAAAGAAATTATTTCCCAGGCAAAGACACAAGGGTGGCCTTATTGTCATGGAAGTCACTTCAAAAATTAGCTGGTAACTTCCCATTGGGACAACTTCAATGGATGCAATTATTAATTTAAAAAGAAAGTACTCATGCAGTTATATATTTATGTAATGCTATCAGATATTAATGCCATGGAATCTGAAAGCAAGCTAAATAATAGCACAAATAAATATTTATAGTGTTTCTAAGTGATCTTAAATTACCTCCACCATCGCTAACATCCTGCTTTGATATTTTCATTTATGGAAAGAGATATTTTTTATTGCACAAAAAGCTTGGTAAGAGCTTCGATTCACTGTTTGGTTTGTTCTTTCCTGCCTCTCCAGATCCTGTTCCCTTCAGGAGCATTTGTTCGGGCGGATGTGAGCGAGTGGGGAATGGGTGTGACAGTGAGGACACCGGGCAGGGACTTCAACAGCACCCAGGGATTGTGTGGCCTCTTTGATGGCATCCCTCACAACGACCTCAGCAATGTGCCCCAGGAGGACTTCATAGAGCAGTGGAGGTACAAAGCCAGAGCCATCCCACCCAGGAGATGCTCTTAGCAGTGTTTCAAACGCTCTTGATGGGTTTATTCCAGCACAGGCTCTCCTAATGACCTGGCAGAGAGATGTGCTTAACCTAAGGGGCAAGCCTGGAGACCAGTTTCCACCCCAGCAGCACAGGGGCTTAATTTCCAGTCAGCACAAGACACATCAGCAGCTACCCAGAGAGGAGTTTTATACTCAAAAGTGATGTCACGTTAACAGCTGTGTTAAGATCCCTCTCAGCTGTTAAAAAAAATGCAGTTCTCACCCACACTTGAAAATGTAGATAGCTGACAATAGGGATTAATTAAGGGTTTCGTATTTCCCTTGTTCTTTTATTCCTGAACACTAATTACAATATGTGAGTATAGATTAAATGTTACATTTTGACAAAGTGTGGCAATATATGTACCATGCTAAAATTTAATATCAATTCTACTAATGGTGAGAGTGAGCTCTGAAAATTTGTACTTTCTGGGACAGATGGCCTGGAAACAGAGTTCTGTGACATCTCCCTGTCACTGTCCCTGTCCCTATCCCTGCTCCTATCTCTATCCCTGCCCCACATTTCAATTCCTGTTGCTGAATTTCAAACATGACTAATGGGTGTTCCTAAAACCAAAATGGGTTTGTTTGTGTAGTCTTGTTTGCCAAGTATGTTTTGCAGATAAGGAAAAAGAAGGTAAAACACTGTAACATGCCACTTAATCTGTACATGGGAACTCAGCACAATCCTATAGGAACAATGAATTTTTAGACCTCTTGCATTTCAGAAAATAAAAGAAACACCTCCATCATATTTTAGTTCTATTCAGTGGGCCTAACTAATGGCTATCTGATATCTATTTTGCCCTGTCATTACAAATTTTACTATTTAGAATTCAACAGCCATCATTAATATCCTAATAATGTGACAATCAGTCAGAGATTGCATCTGGGAAGGCAGATGGAGAAATGGCTTGCTGCAAGAACCAACCAAGAGCTTACTATCCAAAAAAGGGCTAAAAAGATCCTTAGCAGGACCTGTTCAAAGCAAGTCTGTTGAAAGAGCTGAAGCCAAAGCACAGTACAAAGGAATTGACTTATAAAACACTGAGGAGCTGTCTAGGGCTCAGCTCCATATGATGGAGAAACTTCAGGGAAGGCAGGAGAAGCTCCTGCTAAGTGAAAGGGGCAAGAGGGGTGATGAGTTTTATCTTGCAGTACTCCCAAGGATGGATTCTCAGGGACCCTTCAGAATGTGGTTTAAAAAACAAACCAACAGAGCAGACTGGATCCTTCTCTGATCCACTCACGGAGAAACGGCGCAGTAAAAAAACAAAAGCTAGAGGGTGATTTTTCTGCTGCTGTTTTTAATTTCATTTTAAATAACCCTGAAAGCGTGCTAGCCTTTCTCCAGCACCTGAAGCTAGTCTGAGTGCCCACCATCTGGCAGTTCTGAGCTTTCCCTGGCTCCCACCTCTCTCAAGCAGCTGCTGGGCTCTGCATGCACAGTTCAGTTTTACACATCGCCTTTCCAACACAACTCTTGAACAATAAAACAACATCAGAGCTGCCCAGCCACTAAATAGCAAACAGAGAAGAGATGGATTTTAAAACATGTGATTCAAGCAGGCAAAATAAAATTTTCAAAGCATTTAAAAAGATATCAAGAAACCAGCAGAAAGGCTGTTAATTTTGGACACTTTTGCTGTAATAGCATCCAACTCAGTTTGAAACACTCTTCTTTAGCTCTTCCTGGATTATTGTGGGTGGCTCAGAGGAATGATAGTCTGGTCATCTCATGCAGGGGGCAGAGGACACATCTGAGCTCACTGAGGAGCTGTTGGTATGTGCATGGCTGTGAGGAAGGATGGAGCTTCCATTCTTTCCACCCCTGTTCTTTTGACAGTGGCTGACCAAATGAAAGTAATGGTTTCACGTAGGATTAACAGAGGATTTTGTTTTAATAAAATATTGAGGCAAAAGAGTTTCATTTTATTGAAATTTTCACTGGTGTGTTAAGTTTCTGTCTTGATTTTGAACCAGTTTACGTGGTTCAGTTATTTATTTATAAATAAATTATATTTACACTAGCCTCTTGTTTAGGCAGTGTTATATCAAAGGAGGAGCTACTTCTGCTGCCTTAGTCTGGGTTTAAACTTATTGATGATGAGTCAGGGAAGCTTCAGGGGCAGATATCCCCTCTGTTAGAGCCAGGGGAATGGTGCATGAAGGACACCCATTCACACACCAAAATATGCTGTCCAAAGGACAACTCTCTCAATCATCAAAAATGTTTAATTTTCCTAGACTGCAGGAAAGTGCAGAACAGCTTGTGCATTTCCATGAGCATGGAAACCATCCTTTTGTCTCATAGTGTATCCTGCTGAGCCCACATTTGGGCAAAACGGTTTCATAAATGTTTGTGCCCATGTTTCAGGAGGAGAAATGGGTTCATTTTGCCAGTGTCACTGAGATGTTCTATTTAACAGTTATGATTGTGGCAATGATCAAAATAGTAATATCAGATATGCCATTTAAAATATATTTTTTAAAAACTGGATAAAGGCAATTACAGTTTCCAACAACAGTATCTAGTGTTTGGTTCCAATGTGTTGGCGAATGCTTTTGCTTTCCTGAAACCTCAGCATTCTGGCTGCAAGACAAAATTAATGCCAAAATAATTTAAATTTTTGGTGCCATTTCAAATTTGTCTGGTAATGACATGCTGCCAAATATTGGGACAAGAAACATATCCTTTTCTATGAAGCTCTAGCATTCTTCTTGGGCTACACAAATAAGATCAGTAAGAGATATGAGATTTCTGAAGAAACTTGAATCAAGGCTGATTTTTCAAACTGAACTCTCTAGAAGTTCAACCATATTAAAGATTAAATTTTAAAGGGGGGAGAGGATCATCTCAGTTTATATGATAGCCTAGCCCTATGATCAATGGAAAACTGCTTTGCATGGGAAGAAAAAGAATCAAAGAAAACTCCAGTAGAAGTGAAGAATGAAATGCAGTATATATAAAAAAAAAGTTAGCAATCCACATCTTTGAGGAAGCACTTGGTAGGGAGAAAACAGGGACATAGATAGAGATGATATTCATAATACAGGATTTGAAACAAATATGACTTTTTATCATTCTCCAAGAATTATCTGGGTCACCCAGGGACAAATCCAAGGCCTTCTTTCATGGGTGATACACAAAGGGTAACCTGCACCTCAGAGAAAGCTGTGCAAAGAGCAGTCAAGCCGCTAGGCAATGCTCCAGCAAAGCACTTAAATGTTTGGTACTAAAACGTCCCCATGTAGAGCTGGAAAACACACAGGACAACTCAAAAAGAGCAGTGCAAAAGTGACTTAAGAAAACAGAGATTAAATTTAAGCATTTTTTAAAATACTTTTGTAGATTGGGAATTTGTGCTTACCCCAGCTTGAGGGAAAGAAAGTTTACTTGCATGATAGACTGATTTGTTGGAAGTTTTCTCCCTCTTAATCTCTTCCTATTTTTAAATCAGAATACCTCCAGGGAAGAGTTTATTTGACAAGACTCCAGCACCTTCTGAGAGGAAGCAAAGACAAAGTTTCTGCAGGTGCCAGAAGGGGAACACCAAGCCTGTGCCTGTGCTCAACACTAAAAATGCCTTTCAGACTCCTTCCCCTGACTCCTCTGGTTGCCATCATGACCCTGTGGATCACAGCTCTGCAATCCCATATCTGGATGTTACAGCTGAGTTTGTCACTCACTCACAGACAGAGCTGACCTCAAGAAAAGATGAGAAACCACTGACCAAGTCTTTTGGTCAAAGATATTTGTCTAAGTCAGTCCAAAAGCGAGGCAGCTCCGAGGTCCAGCCAAAGCCCCTCACACACAATGTTTCCATGAATGGCAACAGCTCTGTTGATTCTACCAAACCAACAGGAGACCTAAGGAAAGCAAAGAGGGAAGACAAGTACTATGAATATTCATCATTTCACCCCCTGCATCGCCCAGCACAGAGGGACTCAGCAAGCTTTGCATATTTTTTCCCTGAGGACTACTTTGAAGGGGTTCGGATGAAATTTCCACTGTCATGGCCCACTCCCAATGGCCTGACTGCCGCCAAAGCTCGGGAGATTTGCCACCAAATTCTTGCAAATTCCACCATTGGCTTGGTGTGTAAAGGCCTCCTGGGAAAACACCTGGATGAGGCAATTGATATTTGCCTTTTGGACTTGCAGCTCAAAGACGACGTGGCTTGGGTGAGGGCACTGACAGCCCTTTTGGAAAATGAATGTGAAAGGAGAGTGCTAGGGAGCAGAAACGGAGTGTTCCCTGCTGGAAAGCATCCACCTGCTGCCCGGGAGCAAATCCTCACTGCTCTGCGGTGTCCTGAGCTCTGCAATGCCCACGGACACTGCACAGAGCTGGGCTGCCAGTGCTTCGCAGGCCACAGCTCCTACGACTGCAGCATTGCCAAAAGTAAGTAAAGCATTCTTTCCATGTTGGAATTATTAGGTAGAGCATCTGCACCGAGTTGTTTGCTCTTCAAGCAGTGCTACCAGTAAGGTATTTGATGAATTAGTAATCAGGGTTTGACCTTGAAGAGCCGATCAAAATATCTGGTTGGCTGGTCCTTCACTTTTTTGCCTCAGTAACTTTTTAAAAATGGATTTTACAAGCCCCTTAGCAAATTGGTTTTGCAGAAGTGATTTTCTTTACATCTGATCTATCACTGGCATGCTGACAAGCAGGCTTCTCACAAAAAAAGAAGAGTGTCCTGCTCACCTTGTGGTCAATATTCATGTAAACAGTATATAGACACTTCTTTCTTTTTTTTTCCTGGTCAACAGAGAATAAGATTTGAGCATTAATTTCAAATAGTGTACTAGTAACAAAACAAAATTAAAAGTGACAAAATGAGCAAGTAACCCTGCCAAAGCCATCAAATAGCTACAGGACATACTCAAACCTACAGACCTTATTCTGCAAATATTCATGAATTACATTTACACCGAAGACTGTCCCACTGGGTTTGTTTCTTCTTTACAGCTCAGCCTCTCAAAGGCTGAATCCATGTCCGATATGAGTGCTGAGAGTGATTTAAACTAAGCATATGGAATGTTAACGGTGATTTCAGAATGTGAATTCTGCCTCAGCAAACCACATAAGCTCATGCTTGAAGTGTCAGAGAGGCACTTCAGACTCAGCCATACAGCTGAGTTTCTGCAGCTTTAGGAGACACAGTGTTTCAGCTAAACTGAAATGACAAGGTGTGCTCTCTTAGCCCATCCCAAATGTGGGGCAAAACTTTTCTCTGCAACGTGTAGGACACTGGTCTGTGTTTAGGACAGGTAAAGCTCACACCCAGGGTCAGTCACCACAGCTTAGCTGAGACATCCCAATCCCCAGCCAGCCCTGGGAGCCCAGTGGCACATCTGACACCCCAATGCTAACAGGGATACCCTATTGCTATCAGGGATGGGATTACCCACATTCTTCACAATAAACATGTCTTCAGGGCATGGGTTTAAAGCAGTTGAAATGTATCCTGACATTTGGTTTTTGGGGTTTTTTTTTGTAATGGCAGGCTAAAATTTGCAGAATAACTTCCAAAATATGAAGGAATTATTTCTCTTTCAGACAGACTATGACTGGACTAAAAAGTGACTTGAGCAGTATTGAAGCAATTGTCCAACACACAAGTCAATGCTTAATTTAATTTCTCTGTGATATGGAGGGGTTAAGGGGCCTGCTCAGGCCAGATTTTAAAATTTTACTTTGCTATGGCTGAAATCTCTCAGATTACAGGAAAATAGCTTCAATATGACCTTTCAAGTAAAAGCTAATGGCACCTTGTCTTCTTGCTGTGAGATCAAATACAAACAAGGACAGAGAACAGAGCACAGCCTGAGATTGCACAGGGAGGTGAGAACTGGAAAACAAACACACATCAGCTGTGGCAAATATCCCCCAAGTCATTACCTCCCTCTGCCCTGCCTGCTTTGTCTGTCTCTTGCTGCCTTTGCTCTGTACACTTTTGAGGTTCAGCTGGACAGGCTGCTGGGCCATCTTGTCTAGACAATGTTTTTTTCCAACAGGGGATGGACCAGACAAGCCTTAGGGTTCCCTCCAGCCTGGCACTCCATGATCCCGTGATTCACTTTTCTCCAGTTGAGGCAACTGTGGTACCTGGTCTTTGCTTCAAACATTTCTCTTTTGGCAGTCTGGTTTATCAGAGCTCCCAGTATATTGAATCAATCCTTCCAGTTTTCCAGTCACTAGCATCTCAAGTTTCCTCCTCCTTCTAGTGCCACAGACGTGGAAATTTGCTCCACTGCTCCTGGGCTTCCACAGGGTCTCCACTGGGGGAGAGCTGCTCAGAGGGGCTGTTTTTACTGTGAGCATCCTCCTACTTGGTCTGGTCCCTGGGGGAAGGGAGCTTGGTGTTGGACCTGCAGAGGAGATACACTGCTGCAATTAGGGAAGTAGAAATTTCCCTTAATTTGTACTTTATAGCCTTCATACTGTTTTGTTTACTGGGGGTGAGTGTGTCAGTGTCATGAAAAAATTAACATTGACAGCTTCAGCAGTTCTCCTGACACAAACACTGGACTGGTGAAACACCAGTACATGCTGGGAGGGTAAGAGTTCAGACAGCTCCTGACCAAAGCCCAGCAGAGAGAAGGACCTGGCTAGTCCATCCTTGTAATACTGGCACAGAGATGGAAAAGCATCTGAAGTTCAAGCTGATTTTGAGCAAAATTAAGAACAAAAAAACCCCAGAAAAATTAAAACAAAACAAGGTAGCAATTGGCATGCTCAATTTTCAGGATATTCTCCCATGCCTTTGGTATTAATACAGAGAAGTTAAGAGAAAACTTCACACAAGAAGCTTGTTTTAGCATTAACTATGGGGAGGGAAAAATACTGCCACAGTCTGGAGTGAATCAACGGGATGGACTCAAATGAACTTCTTTATTACAGACTATTCATGAATTCGTGTATTAATGATTTAAAATATTTTTGCTTTATATACAAAAATAGAGAAGCTATATTTTATATATATATATATATATATATATATATATATATAACCTAATCTTGTGAATGCAATGTAAAGCAGATCTATGCATACAGCCAGAGGTCAGATCCCCTAGAAGGAGAAATAAAATCTTAGTTCTGGCATGCCAATCACCCTGACTTTATAATATTTAGTAAAGGTCATCTAGATAATTTGGTACAGTCAATCAAGATGAGCCTTCATGTTGAGCTTCACCTTTACCTGTTCTTGATTTTTGAGTTTCATTCACAACACATCCAAAGATATCTGCTCATTTTCACAGTTCATAGGCAGAAATGTTCTACACTGACAGCACAGAATCATTTTGATTGGAAAAGACATGAGAGATCATGGAGTTCAACCCTTAACCCAGCTCTGCCATCCTCACCACTAAACCATGTCCCCAAGTGTCACATCTGGGTGGTTTTCTGAACACTTACAGGGATGGTGACTCCACCACTTCCCTGGGCTGCCTGCTCCAAAGCCTGAACATCCTTCCAGTGAAGAAATTTTCCCTAATATCCAATTTAAACATCTCTTGGTGATGACAGCAACAAGATCCTCTTGTCCTATTACTTTTTACCTGGGAGAAGAGACCAATCCCCACCTGGATGCAATCTTTCAGGAAGTGATAGAAACCAAGATCCCTCCTGAGCCTCCTTTTCTCCAGGTTAAACAATCCTAGGGCAGTTCCCCTACATATCCCAAAGTACCCATGAGGTAGGACACCTCTTTCCAGGGAAAAGCACAGCAGCAGCACACAGCAACAATGAACCTCTCAAATGTGAGCTCAAAGGACTGGAATTGCTCAGAACCAAAGTCCTGCTGACATCACTAAAGCCAGGATTTCACAGCAGAAAAGGTTATTAGAGATGAAGAATTCGGATCAGTCTCAGAAATAAAGCTGAGTGCTCTGACCAGAACAGCTTGAGCCCTGTCTGGGAGTTCAGGAATGCTGGCCCAGCTGGCAGAGCACAGGAAAGCAGCACTGTGAGAGAACAGGCAGGATAAACCCCTGGGCTTTGTAACTAATAAGCAGGGGCTCTGTAGGAAGGGAAAGAAAGGAGGAGAAATTAAGACTTGAATTAGCTTTTTTCTGCAGGGCATATAAAAGTGCTGCCTCTTCCACTTTCTTTTCAAAAAGTCAGGACTGAAGAAACAGGAGAATACACATTGATCTGAGAAAAGCTGAGATTTAAGTGCCATTGCTAGGGAAAAGCTATTTTCCAGGGGAAGCTACATGAGTAATGAAGGAGAAGGCAACTCCTTTTTGCTGGCTATATATTTTCCCATCAGTTCCAAAACAAATCTCCGTCTCATTTTCTCGGGCTGGAATTATAGATGTGAATTAAAACTCCCCCAAGATCAAGGAGGCCATCAACATAATTCAAATATCTTTTCCAAGGTCACCCAACCTCAGCTATGCTGCCAATACATAACAGTATATTCTGCCACTGGTTTTGGCCAGCAAACACACACAAAAAGATGGCCCTGTAGTATTTTTAGGGTTTGGAACACAGGCCATAATATATTTGGAGTAATTTTAAATGAAAACACGAATAAAGAGAGAAGATGGGAAGTGTGGCTTGCAGACAGGCTTACTCTGCTTTGCCTGACTCCAACAGGAGCAGTCCAGGTGGCCAGAGCTATAATTATCCTCACATGAAAATCACTATTTGGAGTTGAAAGGCACCTCTGAAATTTGGCAGCACTCCAGAAGCTTAGAATTTCTTAATGTTGCTTAACATTTCATAACCCCCAGCCCCCCCCCAACACCTGTATAAGGTGCTTAAAATGTCATTACCACCTGTAATTAAAGGCAGAATCCAATTACAGCAGATAGCAAATCAGGTTGGTGCTTACCATTTGTATATATTGACCATGTTGCTTATAAAAAAAAAAATCAGGACTAGTAAAGCACACATAGAGCAATGTACTATGCAGATTGTATGAAGCTCTAAAGAGCAATTACAAGATAAAAGGTAATGAGGAATAATAAGGACAAATTAGCTTCAGTGAAGTAATGACACTTGAAGTTTAAATTTCTATGTGGAAAGTTCTGGGGAGAAAAAAAAAATTAGCCAGCAAAGAAATCTAAGCAAGCAAAAAAAGATGGTGAGAAGGTGAGAAGTGAACACTCACCTACCACCCTTATAGAAATCCCAATTTCGTATCAATACATTTCATTGGTGTCATTAAGAGGGGCTGTGAACCCAACTGCATTTTCAGAGCTGTGAACCACAACCACACAGGTCCCTCAGACCCATCTGCCACAGCAGCTACTCCGATTACACCCTGTTATTTTTAGAGTGGTTGTATAGACCTTTCTGAGTTTAACAGTCTGCTTTGGGTCTTGTTCATGTGCTGTAATTAAATTATATGAATTAAAGCACACAATATTAAAAAAGAATATATATATGTATAATGAGCAAAAGTAGGAGGTCAGCTATTACAGCTCCTCAGGCTGGATCTTCCAATGGAAAATGTCTCTCCTCCTTGGAATAAGCTCAGAGCTTAGATCAGACCAGAAATACAAGGTCAGGTACATATTATAGAAATCGTGCTGTTTATGTAATTGTGCTTTACTTTTAAGCTTAATTCTCATTTTTGCAGACAAAACACGAGGAAGACAGTTGAAAAAAACACTTAAACTTTTTCAAGATCCCAGGGTGAAAGGGGACAGAGCATTTCAGTTGTCTATGTCAAACTCCAATCTGCTTTGGAGACTTTGCATGGGAGCATACTGACTGAAATAAATACTTTTCTTTCACTTCTATCAATTCAGTGATCTTTAAATTCCAGATCATAATGATTATTTAAGGGCTGTTAGTATGTCAAGTAAGTGAATACTTTTTGGCCTTTGCAATATGTGTTTTGCTGGTGTGAGGCAGAGAGAGCCATGAGGGTGCATTGGGTCAATAGATGCTCTCCTTGTATAAATTAGACTATACAAATTAAAAAATATGTATTAGATTTTTCAAAGAAAATACAATCAATTTATTAAATCCCCAGGATATTTACAATGAAAAATATTACTCCCTATGTGTAAGGCTGGTGTCTTCTGTGGCTGGGAACAGCCTGAGGTGCTGCTGTGACCAGACCTTCAAGGGAGAATTCCCTTTTCTAGCACCACAAGGGCCCCAGAAACAGAGTTACCAGAAACTGTGACCCTCTCCACAGGAACTGATCCATTTTTCAAACTTTTTGGGTTAGTAAACAAAAAACAACCAAGGTTTTTGCTAATATGGCAAAACATGCTCTGTGGCAGTGAGGATGAAGCACTTTAGCAATTCTATTGATTTTTCAAAATTGGATTTCATAAGAGGAATCAAACGTGCTTGTGAGAACAGCAAACACCATGCTTACTGCTTTTAAACTTTCCTCGCCAAACAGAGTGCTATTGCTATTAAAAAAAAAAAAAAA
This sequence comes from Entomyzon cyanotis, assembly GCA_024500445.1. Classification (NCBI taxonomy): domain Eukaryota; kingdom Metazoa; phylum Chordata; class Aves; order Passeriformes; family Meliphagidae; genus Entomyzon; species Entomyzon cyanotis. The sequence goes on from JAKEPQ010001026.1 coordinate 5,154,130, forward strand.
AAAGACATTATTCCTTAAAAAGCCCTTCCTCTTTTCAAACTGTAAGTCATTGGGCTTAATTCTACTCTTCATTATAACAATACCATTGAATTTGGTGGACATAATATTAACAAAGTCACAGTTACTATCACTTTGATGAAGTCACAGTGTCAAGACAAAAATCAGGTCTCTTTTTCACAACTGTTCTTTCATTTTTCCCGTTTTTCTCATGCTAATTTTTGCCCTTTACATTCCACAATGTTGACTTTTCCTATCCATCCTGCTGAGGGAGGTTTGAAACTTCCCACTGACTGTAGCCTCCACTTTCCCTCTGGTGTGGACACTCGACAGCTGATGGGCAGTGAGGCACTGCTCTTGTGCTAAAGCTTAGAAGCTTGAGCTCTCTTTCTATCAAATACATTTTTGTTCAGTAAAGGATTCTGTAAAGCAGGGAACACTTCAGGCAGGTCTCTATGTACCATTGCAGCATAAACCACACTTTAATACTCAGCTCCCATCCCACTGGGGCTGCGTTCTTTACACTGGGCTTAAAGATATTAAGGATATATTCTTATTTCCTTTAAGCTGACATTAAAGAAGTCTCACTAAGATATCAATACTCCATAAAAGAGGTTCTATATAACTTGAAAATGAAAACTTTTCTTTTGAGACCTGTTATCTCCACTAATATCAATTTTTCCCCTCAGCTTACTGAATAATATTGGCAAGTAGATAAAGAATAAATATGAAGATATATATTACGCAATTCAAGATCGCATTGGGTTCAGTTATTCAGCTTTTTCCTAGTTAAACCAATTTATGATTTAATACTGGAAACAAACATTTTGTAAATGTTTATTTACAAAACACACTTTCCTTCTCCCAGCCATGTCCAGGGGAGTGGTCCTCATCATCACTGAGGCCCTGGCTGGATGGCACTTGGAGCATCTGATATAAAGAAAATTATCCTTCGATAGTATCTTCAGGTCTGGGCCCTGAAAACTTACACAGATACATTCTTCTCAGGCTAAAACCAGAGCCAGTGTTTGCATTCATACAAAAGGTATAACGATTAAATATCAAGCCTTGAGATTACTTGTCAAAACATAAATTTTTGGACACAGGACTTATCAACTTTTGAAAATAGAACTCTTGTTCTTTTAGAGGAATGAACACCTCCAACCACTAAAGTTTTAGTAAGAACTACAAAATTTACAAAAGAAAAATAGTTTAGAATCAAAAGAGAAGAAAACTGTGAACTTAACCTACCACTGATACATCCTCACTGACACCACATACTCTGCTTGGAGACACATTTTTCTCAGTCACATCAAATACACTTGTGAGCAATTTTCAGGGTTTGGAAACTTCATGCTAGTTTGCAAGCCTTTCTTCTTTTCCTTGCAGTTTTACTTTAGTTTTTGCTGGTGCAGAGGCAATAAACAAGCATCTGAAAAGGCAAACATCAATAGCAGCTTTAATCTACTGTTTTAAGTCCCAGTTCTTTCCATTCGAGGCACAGACCTGGCTGAGCAGGAAGAGGGCTATTAGCTTGGTAGTTACAAAGTCAATAGAAACCGAATTTTAAAAGGATAGCAAATCCTGGTGATAAGGGACATGGAAGGTTGCATGCTCAGTGATCCATGCTATTCCCTGCAAACCAGATCGGGGAGATTAGTCTTTTCTGGAGATTAGTTTATTTGCTTTAATGCAAAGCACTGAAAACAATCCAGTGGAACGTGTAGCTAAACAAAACCATTTTCTGAAGTACATAGAATTAAATTGCTAGAAAAGCTTAGAAAATTACAGGTCTGATTCAACCTGACCAAAGCCAGACACCCCAGAAGCATGCCTGTAACTTCTTTACATCAGGCTGTTTACAGGTACCACGGGAAATTTCAGCCTGAAATTCTGTTAAATCCACAAGAAAACAAAAAGCCCTGAACAACCAACCTCCTTCTCCACATACTCACACACACACACGGTAAATAACGAATGCATAACACTTATTAAGCTAGAATTAAAACCTGCAAACCATTTGAAGGTCTGATTTTAACTGACCAAAGCCAAAAATTCAGAGCAAACCTGTAACGCCTTGATGTCATGTTGTTTAGAGAGCCCACAGTCTGCCAGATATAGAGCATTCAACCAATTGTGAGCAAAACTCTGAAGGTAATAACCAGATTTAGTCTAATTCAGTAACTTTAAACATGGGAAAATTACTAAAACTAAAATTACTAGAGTGGAAGGACCAAGATGACACCCACCATGACCCAAATCCCTTTAAGTGGCATCACTGCACTCACTCATTGGAAGCCTCAGGATGCTGCCAAGGGCTCTGCCCTGCAGTGCCTTTGAGGGACCAAAACTGAGACCTGCTTTGGTGTGCCAGTTAGCACCATGAACGCACAAGAACCTTACATGATGCCACCTCTCCAGGCCATCTGGAAATGAAGAAATATTCTGTAGTCAACAGCACAATCCTCTTCCTTCCTATTGCTGAAGTTCATTGCTAGCAAGCCTTTTAAAAATAGAAGGATTAAATAAACCTGAAATGTCATAGTGAGATTTCTACAGCAAAAAATAATCTGCCATATTGTTGCAGCACATGGATGCTTTCAGTGTGAAATTGAGCCAGGCCATTTCTCACATGCAGGGAGTTCTTGCAAAATGCTTTTTCCCCACACTCTCCCAGGGTTCATTTCTGCAATCCATACTAGATACCAGAGAACCTCAAAGCAGAATTCACTCCATGCCAGCAAAATACCACAGGTCTAGAGTTTGGTAGGATGGAAACAGAGCTGTTTTGGTTGGAAAAAATCCCTAAGGTCATCGAGTTCCAGGGTAAGAAGCCAGAGAGATCACTGATGGGAAAAACTGCTGGCAAATGGCATATGGCTTTTTTTGGGGAGGATTACCACATGAGCTTTGGGTCGTGGATAGCACAAGTTCCAGGATAATGCATTTGATGGTTGTGCCTGTGATTACAGAAATAACCCAATACACAAAAGAAATACAGCATTTGAATGGAGACAGACTCAGACTTGCTCTGTCCAAGCAGTAAAACAATTAGGTATCAATTTGCTCTGCTACAGAACCCTCATAGCTACGGTAGCTGGAGGTCCACATCCACACCAGAAAGCTCTGGCATGGCAAATTGTTCAACCAGCTACCTGATTCCAAGGAAAATGGAATTTAGTTTTGTGCATTTAGTTTTGCACTTCAGCAAAGCTTTGACCCAACCCAGCACTTATGATCTGGCTCTTGATTTGCTCTTTGTGTTAGATTGCTTATTTATCATCCCCTTTAAGAAAAGCTGGGCAGTTCTTTTCCTTCTCTTTACTCAAACAAAAATCTGTGTGGCTTCAATTTCAGACCTGCTGCTCCCAGCCCAAAGCCTCCTGTGTAGTTTTCAAACATTGCAGAAGAAAGTTTATTTGTGCTGGGATCCTTTTCTAATCAAAAGTGTAAATCCAACATGAACCATATCTATCCATCAGTAAGACTTCAATAAGTGTAGTTTTTGCAATATTCTTGATTTTGTGTCAACTGTCCTCATTTTACTTCTATATTTGTGCATATTATTTACATAACACACTGCAAAAAATACCTATAAACCAACCATGTATTTATTGCGGGGGTGAAGGGGGTGAGTCTATTATGTAGCCTGTGCTCCTTGTCAGGTTTGATTCATCTAAATGATTACAGAATGAAACCACACTGTCAGCAACTCTGAATTTACTGTTCTTTTCTGGGAATTCCTACTAGAGATGGGGGGAGAAGGAAGGGAAGGTGTTGTGCCATGATGGGGGCACAGCACAAGGATTGCAAACCAAACAGGACAAATCCCTTTTTTTGCTCTGGAGGCCCTTGAGATTTCCACCTTCAGCTCCAGACTCTTCTCTCCTTTTTATCTCAAGGCAGTTTCATTAAAACCCAGGACATTTTTTCACTTTTCCCCCAAGATTTCCTGCTGTTCTTCAGTGTCCCAGTGTGATGCTCTGCCAGGTGACAGATGCATTTGGTGTGTGTTTGCTTGCTGTGTGTGCAGCCCAGGCACTGGGAATGCAGCAGGATGCTCATGCCTGAGCCAGAAGATGTGAACACACAGCTCCTTAAATCCTCCTCCACCACTGCTGCACCCTGTCACACATCTGAGCCCCAGGTGCCATCCTGGGCTTCAGTTTTTAATCTGCTAGTAAAAGGCAAAGCACATTTTTGGCCTGTAAGCCACACAGAGAAAAGAAGGAGGATGTTCTGCCCTGGATTTTGTTGTATTTTGACATTCACACTCCCTAAACATGAATTATTAATGTTCAAATATATCATATGTTTTACAAGCTTGTTCCAGGAACTGCCTGATTACATACAGATTTCTCTCCTGCCTCTAACTTGCCCTTCTGCAGACATCAGACATCCATCCCAGGTCTCCACAACCTCCACTTTCTCTGGATATCTGCACTTTTGCCCTCACTCTCACCTTTGTGATGTTTCCCAGCTCATTTTATTGCTCCTGTCTTCAGCTGAACTACTTGCAGCTCTTTTGCTGGGTTTTTTTAGGCTCTCCAGTATTTCCTTCTGAAGCCATCACCTCTCTGAACTTATCAACTACACCTCCACTAACACAGAGCAATGAACAACCACACCTTGATCCTGGTACTCCCAGCAAGAGCAGGATCTGCATGTTTGAGTGCCCAGCTGATGACTGACAGGAGACTTTTCCAAAGCCCATGCAGTGGAGAATTGCCCTCCCTTGTTTGGTTGAAACTGGCAATATGCACCAACAATTGAAGGCAGAGGGGAAGACAGACAAAAACCCCCATTAAAACCAAATGCCTGAAATTCCTGCACCCATTACATGCAGTATCTCATTTTGAAAAACAAATAAAAATAACCATTGCCAATATCCATGTACTGCCTATACTGAGGCCTAAAGGCTAAACTCTAGTAACTATTTAAAAAAAAAAAAAAAGAAGACATTATAATTACTTTTATTTTCCATCAGACTTAAAGTTGACAAGACACTGATGTTTTTAGTTGTAGCCAGCAAGTGTTTATATTAAGGAAAAGACTTTCCAGGTTCTCATGCCCTGCCAGCGAGTAGCCTGGGGGTGCACAGAGAGCTGGGAGGGGACACAGACAGGCCAGCTGACCCCCACTGACCAAAGGGATATCCCATTCCTTATGGCAGCACTCTCAGTATATAAACTAGGGAAAAACTGGCCAGGGGCCACTGCTCAGGTACTGGCTGGGCATCTGTTGGCAAGCAGTGAGCAATTGCATTGCATATCACTTGTATATTCTAAATATTTTATCATTATTATTATTACCATTATTGTAATTTTCTATCTTTTCTCTCCTATTAAATTGCCCTTACCCCAGCTCATGCATTTTCTCACTCTCTCCCTTTTGATTATCTCCCTGATCCTGCCAGGAGGGGCAGTGGGCAAGTGCCTGTGAGATACTCAGTTCCTAGCTGGGGTTAAACCCTGACAAGTGTGTACAGAATGGTTTGAGAGAAATAAATACAAAATGCTGAGCTGATCCTGTAAGTCACTGGGAAAAGCAGTGAGGCTGGGTAATGTTGCCCTGACCCTGACACAGAAGTGTGGCCAGGAAGATGTAAGGAAACCCTTTGGAACTGCAGGGTCTCATCAACAAGCAGCTGACCTGAGATGCTTTTGTGGAACAGGAAATGCTGCAGGAGCAAATTCTTGTGCCTCACTCCTTCCCAGGCTCTGAGCTTCTACTTCACCCACAGAAGCCTGAAAATCTGCAGCAATAATGAAAACACTCATGTAATCTGGGCCACCTCAGTACTGGTGGGGCTAACTATTAAAATCTCATGAAAAACATAATGAAGTTTTGGGTTTTTTTAATTTTTATGCGCTAACCACAGAAGAAGGCAATTTATCAAAACCAGTCACCACATCTGACTAATAGTTTTGTACATTACAGGAATCCACTAGTAACTGATGAAAGCTGATAAGCTGTAAACGATTTCTCTTCTTGTAAATATTGCAAAGTGTCCAGCAGTGTTGGTAACACTGCTGCAATAAAATCAATTTTTTAAAAAATGAAAGAAAAGCTAAAAGCATTTCAGAAGCACAGGGGGGAAAAAGTCTTTCCACTATTTTTCATGTTTATGTTGCTTTCCTTCCTTTCTCTGAAAAAACAAGAGCCATGCAGCTCTGTTGTCACAGGCTGCAGTCTGGTGGGATGGCAGCGTTTAAACAGCATTTTTCCTAATTACAGCCCAAATGGCAGAGCCCTAAAGCAACAGTGAGGTGCTGGGGAAGGTATCAACTCATTTTAGGGAAGGTATCAACTCATTTTCCCCTCAAATCAGAGCTGAGCTAATGTACCATTAAAACATTAGGTGACAGAGAGCTCCTGTTTCAGCTAAGCTGCAGCTCAGAGAAAATGGATGGGCAATAGTGCTTTGCCAGAGCAGGAGGGATGGGGCAGGGGAGAGGAAGCTAAACAGGGATAACAGGTGGAACTCCACTCTGATGGTGAGGAACATCCCTCCCAGGGCTCCTGGTCATGCTCCTGCTATTAAGTGCTATTCACAAAACAAGAAGAAAACGTTCTGCTTTGTGTTACTTGTCATCATTGTGGCTTCTCCTGACCACAACAAATAGTATAAACAAAAATATGTAGCCATGATCCTGACCAGCTGATATTATTGATGGGTGATTTTGGAGACATTCTGAGTGTTCTGCTTCCCAAGAGCTGATGCAAATATCTATAAAATTATATTTTTTCTTAATTAAATATGTGAATGCTGACATCCAATGGACTTACATTTTTCCTCTGTAGAAATAATCCCAATGTAAAAGCAATGAGCAATTTTAAACAGTGAATACCTAAAGTGCAACAGAACCCAAATGAAACTTTACCTGAGGATCATAAAACATTTTAAAAACAGTAATGGGTGAAAGTCAGCCTTGTAAGGGGGCCAGCACAGTCTGTACATCCCTTAAGCTCTACTTAAGGCCTCAAAGTAGGATTTAAGTGAAATTTAGCAGGTGCATGACCTTTGTGCTCAGCACAGAGCTGAGTGCTACCATTAATGATTTAACCCTTACAAGCTTTCCTTTGAGCTTCTTTTTACTGCCTCCAAAGCTCTGAAAAAAATCCAAAAAACAAAAAACCCCATAGATCTGCCTTCTACCCTGCTTTTTAAAACTACAAGGAGCCACAAGGTGGCATGGTCATCTTCAGATATTTTCTCTTCTTGTTCCCACGGTTCTCTGCGCTATGGCATGAGGTCTTGTCCTCTCAGCATTGTTCCCATCCTGCTGCCTGGCTCAGCTGAAGTTTTACCCCTGGAGACCTTTAAACCCAAAGCCCCAGCTTCAGTGAATTGATTCAGTATCCCTGACCCTCACTAATACATCTTGCCGCACTGGGTGCACAGGACAATGTTTAATGGAGATTTGCTGCTTCCTCTTCTGACAACTCCTGTTTCTCTGGTCAAGAGAAATCCACAGGGAGGCAAGGAAGACCCTTAGGGAAAATATGAAACCACAACAACCAGGAAGGACTACAACAAAATCTCTGATAAAGCAGAGCAGAACAGCATGTAAGTGGTGCTCTCTAAAGCTTTGTGTCTATCTCCCCCTTGCAGAGCAAGCCTTGGAGATCACAGCCTTGGAGAACAGTGGGCTCTGCGATGTCCGAGCCTCAGACTGCACCAGGATCCGTGTGTTTGGCCTTGGATTCCAAGAGTCTCCCCACCTGCACTGCCAGGTCACCAGGCTAATCATAAGCAGCCTCCTGTCTGCTCCTAAAATATTGATGATACAGCCAAACTTTGGCATGTTTATATAAAAATTATTTTACTCCGATCCGTGCTGTCTTCTCTCACAGCCGCAGTGGGTTACAAACACCTTCCAAGCCCACTGCCAGCGTGTGTGATGTGAGTGAGGGGAGCTGAAGAGGCTCAGAGCTTTTCAGGACTGATCCCCCAGAAATGCAAAGCTATGAGTTCTTGCTCGTTTTCTCTGTGGAGTTTTGTTTGACTCCTGTTTGGTTCAGCTGCACTGCAGTCCATTGAAGCCTGAAATCACAATATTATTTCTCATTTTGTACATCTGGAAGTAGTACACTTGGTTGTTTTCCTAAACACATTTAAATGCTAAGTTTTATGGTTGAATATAAGGTTTCCTCAACACAGTTAGAGAGGCTCTAATTTGAATTTTCTTAGTCATAGTTCAACACCAAATCAGAAGTTTTGATGAGCATCAAACCCATCTCTTATGCTAACACTGTAATTTTATCCTAAACATCTATACACAGGCAATGCTGCAACCGAGTTATTTGGTGGATCAGCATCCTCAGATATGAAATGTTTGATTAAAGTCGTAAATCCACCTCAGAATAGACACTCAGCCTGACTCCCAGTCAGTGCTGGCATGCTCACAAGGCACAGCTGAGATTTGCTGTGCCTGCTTAGGGCTCTGTAGGCTCTTACTAAGTTGGAATGTTTTGTGCAGCTGATCTAGAGGAGGAGCTGACATCACCTTCAAGGAACCACGAGCTGGCTGCCGAGCTCCAGGAGCAAACATAAAGTTTCTCTCTTTTATCACCCAGTCTCATCCCAGCTGCTCATCCCAAGTGCAGACCACAGCACTTCCTAAATCAATAGACCACCTGCATGTGTGGCTAAGCACGGCTTCTACTTTACTGTAGCTATAGTAACAGCATGATTCCTTTTAAATAAACCACCTAGGAATGCCTGATGTTATTGATTAGAAATATAAACACATATTGACAACTGGAATTTCTTTATAAGAGCCTTCAGTTTCTGCACTCTCCCTCCATTTTACTGTAGCATCTCGATGGCGAATGGATATCAAGAGAACAAGAAAGCACCAAAGCAGATTTTCTGAGCTCTGAGGCTGTTGACTGCCAGATCCCACTCCTGAACATCACAGAGGCTGTGCACTTCGTGGCTGGTGACGAGCCATTCGCAAGATGGCAAGTGAAAGTAGGAATTTTATTATGTTTCTAAGAAACATTTTAGAAGGAGAATATCAGTTGTCATGGTAAATTAAAATGCAAAGCACAATTTGCTTCCTTTCAGAAATGAAAATGCCTGTAGAAATACCCACACTAATGTCATGCAGAGGAAAGAAAAAACACCCCACCAACCAAAACAATGAGCTAAACCCAGGTGTCTCTTTAGGCAATCCAAGAGTGCAAATTACAACCACTTCTAGAGGTAATCACCTGAGATTGATGCAGTTGTACTAATCAATTGTTAATCACCAGGATTCCATTTCTGAAAAGCCCAGCTCAAACTCCTGATTAGGCAGCAAGTGTCAGAGAGCTTTGGCTCCCTGGATGCAGGAGCAGTGCAGGAGCAGGGCACTGCTGGCTCCTGGGCAGGCTTGAGCTGGGGTGTCACAGTCACAGCCATGGCCTGAAAGGCTGCAGGAAGAAGCATGTGCAGCACCTGCTTGTTCTGGTTCTCTGCTGCAGTTTTAGCCCCTTTTGGTCACAAAATGGTATCTACTTTCTAAATATCCCCAGGAAACCAGTGCCCTCCCGACCCTGCTGCCTGCTGCACTTGGTCTCACACTCAGCCTGGATGGCTATTCTCTTCAGATCAGTTGTTTTTTACAAGACTGAGATCTTTTAAAGGCTCTGCAGCTGAGAAGAATATATTGCCATTGAAGTGAGACTGCAGATGTGCTCTGAAAATTGCAGCATGCCAAATGAAACACGTAAAACACTCCCTTCTCCACGGCATTTCTGCCTGTCCTGCACCCCAGCTGGGGACACGTGCTGCCACATGGCCTGGGGGAAACAGAAAGATCACATCTTCTAGTCAGCCATTTGTTTTAAAAAGATAGGGATTTGGGGGTTTAGGACATTAGGGTAAAACCTCTGTGGGAGCAGAGCCTGGCTGTTTGCTGCTGGAGTGGACCTTGAGTCTTCCCTGTACCACACACCCAGCCTGAACCTGCAGGAAGTTCCTCTGCTCAGGGCTCCAAAATTTCTCGAAAAAGGTATTGAACTCTGCCAGCTGTGAGATAAAATGCTGCCTCATGGTGGAAGGATCTGAGAGAGAGGGACAGCCTGGGCATTCCTGGCCCAAGAGGACAGCTAACATCCTTGTATGCACGCAGGAATTCTTCTCCAGTGTTCCCAGGACAGCTTCCTCACAGCGCAGGGCTATTGCAATTCTGTTTGTGCTCAAGTGCTGCCTTCCAGCCCTGAGGAGATCTATACCATTTTTCTCATTTTTTTCCCCAAAAACAGTACAAAACCTCTCTTTCCATTGCACTAAAGCTGAAGAAAACCTCTGCACCTGTAAGCCTTGTGCCCTTTCCCTCTCCTTCAAACCCTGCAGAGGAACCAGGCTGACAGCTACACAGCGAATGCTCAATTAAATCATCTCGGTCTGCACGTGAATCCTGGCACTCCTGTGGATCTTTTGATGAACAAATTGGGAAGGCAGAGCCCAGTGCTCAGTTTCAAAGGCAGCTGGCCTTACATGGCAGCACAGAGAGCAAAATCGTGGAGCTTTTCAAGATAAAAAATTACTTTCAATTAATTCCACAGGTGTTCAAAAATTGGTGCTCCAGAAAGTTTCTCACAAGACTTGTTGCAGCATTGGTGATCTGGGTTATGTATCTGTGTAGCTACTTTTCAAAATGTAGCTAAAAGATTTCTCAGAACCAAAAATCAACACAATTCTTTGTGCAAATGTCACTGTTCAATATTTTCAGAATCTCTCCCCCCTCCCAAATCAAATTTCAAAGGAATCAGCAAAATTTCACTAAAGCTTTTTTCACTACCAGCATTGGGAGAACAGGAGCTCTTCTCAGCTCTCTTTCATTTTCTGTCCTCTTGTATTCATGTCTCAGAATTTGCCCATTGTTTCCATGACATGCTGCCCAACACAGATAAGAAAGTACATGTGGCTACACCAGAATGTTTGGCATAATTAATTGAGATATCAAAATACAAACCCCTGCTTGGGCAGCAGATGACTTGAGCTGTCCAGACAGATGCCTGGGTGAAGAGGTGAAAGAGCTTGGCAAGCACTTTTCTAATTTGGAAAGCAGCTCTCTTCCTTTTCATTAAGTTGTTGTTGCCCACATTTGTCTAGAATAGAGAAAAAAAATTGATAAAAAGACATTGAGGCAAAAACTGAATTGGAATTCAGCACATTTTATAGCTTTCCTTTTTCTTTCAGAAACTTTCATACAAATTCTATGTAGAGTGATGCCAATAGCCAAGATCATTTCATGATGGATGAAATTCCTGAGGCAGAAGCAATAGAATTCCTGATCATCCTTTCCATTTATCCAAAAGCAGCTCCTTTCCAGGTGATACCTGTGCTCAAGCAAACAAAGCCCAGCTCTAAGTGGGGTTTTGGCTCTTAAGGACCAAAAACATTTAAGGAAAGGTTTGCTCAGCTTAGTTCTCATTGAAATGTTTGTTCCACATCACTAAGGTGACTAATGGAAAAACAATTAAAATAGCTATAAACCAGCCCAATTCTAGGGGCCTAAATGGATGTTTATAGTAGAATGTAGGAAAAAAATATAGATTAAAAAAAATCAAATTGCAACTGTTATATTTCATTCACAATGCTCACTTCAGACAGAACAATTAGAGCAATTTTAGAGTTTTTATATTTTTTCCTGTTTAGCCATTTCTTCACCCATCATTAGTGCATTGGTATTGAGACAACACTGGATATTCTGGTAAAAGAATAAAATTAAATGTAATGTAAATTGCATTAGGAATAATAAATTCTTAATGGAACTCTTGCTGCCACAGTCTTTCAGTGAAGAGCAGGTCTAGAGGGGGGTTGCCTGTTTCATTTTTTTTCTCAAACTGCAGGAGAAACTCTCTACTTCTTTTAAAAGCATTTCTACCTGTTGTACAACACAATATAGTCTAATATGTCAATAATCTAATATTTTCCTTAAACCAATGAATTTTACTAGACCAATGAATTTTACTGAATTTTTGGACCAATTTATATCAGTCCAAAGCAGTTATTTCACCTCCACAACTCAAAATTGTGAATATCCACAAATACTGCCTGTTCCTCTCCTTGTGGTGGTTTCTCTTAGCTCACAGTGCATTTTGAGCTGAGAACCATCCCAGGTGATACTGTCCCAGGAGAATCTGCTCTATTATCTTTCATGAACTTTCAATCATTCTTAGTGAATTTATGATAATTGGTGCTTTTTATGAAACTTACTAAGTATTTTTTGCTCTCTATACTTCTGTTTATCTTTGTTCAATTTAACATAATGTTCTTTCTGTGAACTGAAAGAGTTTATTGATTGAGCAAATACTTTGTGGCTTTGATCTTGTAAAAATCCCTTGTAAATGGATTTAGGATGTTTCAACTTTGGGGTCACAGGAGAGATGGAGGAGGGCTGGGTGTTTTTTTCTTAGCAAGAAGACACAGGGGTACCTGATGGATCCAAAGCAAAAGCCCTGTTAGGTCTGCTAAACAGCAGCTTTATTTTGATTGTGAGAAGACAAAATCTGAAAAATACCTGGCAAAAGGCTTTTGCTTTCCTGCTGGTTGTCATCCAGAACATGGCTTTCCCCAGGGTCTTGGTGTGCTCTTTAAGTTCATACCTCTCAAGAGATCTCACAAAGCTTTCTCAAAAGCTAACCCTTTCCACACCTCCCTGGTAGCTTTTCATTTCTATTGTGGAAAAATTAAAATATAAATTTACTCAACTCTTCTGTATTGTGTAAGATTTTATATCCTTACATTAAAAAGGCCATGTTCAAGGCTTCTGAATAACCCACATGTGCCCATTGTGAGTGGGACAGGTGACTGCTCTAATGTACCTTCCTATAGAAATGAGAATGTTGCTCTCTCATATGGTCCACCGTTGCATATTTTATAGGGCTAATTTCAAATAAACCTATGTAATAAACATTCTTTTTTTTTTTTTTTTTTTTTTTCTCTTTCAGCCCAAGGATTTTACTTACTGATTTGCTATTAGTAAGAAAGTGGTCCTGAGCTCCAGCCAAAAATCTTAATTGTGTTTCACAACTCCTTGAAATTCCCCTTGTAGTACTTCAGTACAGCTTCCATAAGGGTATTGGAAAAAACCCCTCAGGATAAAACCTAACAGCAATCAGAAAAGCTGAATGCCAGCTGAGCCAAAAGATCTTTTGGTTATTAATGAAGAGTTTCCAGTTTGGAGCATTAAGCAATTTGTTAGCTCGCAGAGCCACTCACAAGTGGTTTAATTTATCTTGCTGGCGCACATCCAGTTCAAGGGGCAGTGGTATGTGCTCCACAACGAGCAGACAGTCTCCATATGGAACATTATTACTTATAAAGATGATTTTTGTATCGTTTAGATCACTAACGATGGCTTCCAGTACAGTAATTCCAGAGTGCTGACCCTGTACGACGCGGTCTGCCAGCTCTGCCAATTCCATCCGACCGGACTTTGTGAATTAAAGGTAATTTAAAGATCATAAAGGTTTAATACGGATCGTTCATCTCTTCCTTAGCCCTCTCCCTCCCTCTGATGTACTGTGTGTAATAACTGCTCTGGAAGAGGAAAACCCATTTCACAGATCAGCTGCACAGCCTAACGCTTTGCTTTTCTCTTTCACAGTCTCACGTCTGCAATAGTTTATTTCTTTTCCGTATTTACGTAGGGTATGAACACCTGATAGAGCATGCTTTACGGTGGCCCTTCCTCACACAAACACCTCAGGAAAGCCCATGGTTGGAAATATTTATCCTTTGCAGCTGTTAGGGGGAGTAAATAAGAGTGAGGAGCCTGCCCTGAAAGGCTTAACTTCACTTCTGAAGTGTCTCTGCTATTTTCCCTCTCCCAGCCTGTTTGGTGAGGGTATATCATTTCTATTCCCACTTTCTGCCTTAGCAAGAGGCACACAAGGATCCATGTTATACAGCTTTTGTCATGTGAGAACACTCTTGAGAGACCATAAACCATTCTTGCTTGCATTAAACACTGCTAAGTATAAACATATAGTATTTTGACAGTTTCAAAACTGTAATCAAAAGGCTAGAGCTACATTTTAAACTGCCAACATGTTAGAAACTGCCTGCAGAGCACTATAACCTTCTGTTTTCCTGTGGACTCATTGGTGTAACATCCCTTAAAAAGAGCTTCCCTGCTCTTTTTTCCAGGGACTTGCATTAAGCAAATTATCTGGTTTGCAGTGGGGCTTCAAAAGTTTTTTGAAGGGTATTAGGTGGGCTATTTGAATGTGCTGATCCTGCTTTCTTGCCCTGAGGCAAGCATGAATTAATAGGAGGCCACCAGTCTGCATTTCTATAAAATGAAGATTAATCAGGTACATCTTAACTCATTTGCCTCACTGTTCTCATTAATGCTAATGAGAAAATACAATTTTAAAACCTGCGCTGATTGCAAGCGCATGTCAGCTACCAAAATAATAATAATAAAATAATAATAAATGTGGTAGTTTGACCCTGACTGGATGTCCCAAAGTCCCTCTGTCACTGCCCTCCTCAGTAGGGCAGGGGACAGAATGTAGTGGAAGACTCATGGGGAAAGATAAGGGCAGGGAAACCTAATACAGCCCAACTGAGGTCAAAACCACTTTAGTTTCAGATTAAAATAATTGTGTCAGAATAATTTCTTTTAAAACTAATGTGAGAGGGTTTTGTCAAAAGTTTTCCTTATTCCTATGTTTTTGAAACTCAGAAATATCTATGGTCTCTCAATATGGTGCTCCCTAGGGATTATAGTAATTTCTGTTCTAAGAGGCTTCAAGGGAATATTTGCACCAGGCTTCCAATTGCATCAGACCACAGTCTAATTACCCCTTCTACATTACTCTGCAACACCTAAATTGCTTTCAGAAAAAGGTGTTTCAATTAGGGGACATTTTATATCAGACCATTTCACATTCTGTGTTCTTTTATGGAGCCCATTCTGTACCACACTATCACATCAGGAAAAAAAAAAAGCATCTTTCTTTTCATCAGAGCATCAAGCCCTTGAAAACAACACTGTAATAAAATCTAATTAACATCCACGTTTCAATGTTGGATATCTGTCACATTCTATCACGTTGGGGCCATCATGACAATGCTTTTTGTTTCTCTACCTCACCCATTACTCTCAAAGTGGTATTATATAAAATACGGACCAATGCAGTTTGCAAAAGAAGTTTGAGATACAGTAAAGCAGTAGAGAGAAACCACAAGGCCAGTGACAGGACACATGACAGTCTCAGAAAAGCAAAGGAAGGGAAAGGAAAAATGTGTTTGGTCTTGGTAGCTTCTCCCTCCTGTGGCAAGGACATCCTCCTCATTCCCAGAAGTACTCCATGTTTTTCTGGGAATCTGCATGGTCAGATCAAGTCCCACCTGCCTGTGTAGCTCAACACTGCCTACCAGGATGAACTCTGCCCAAGGACCTTCCCATGGGTTAGATCTTTATCTATATCTGTTAATTATGTCTCAGTGCTCACTGCTCAGACAGCCCAAGTGTCTTCAGCCCACGTGGAACCCACACAGCCTCTCTGGCCCTGGTGAGCTCCCCAGCTGGGAGAGGAGCAGGTCAGCCAGAGGTCACTGCTGCCCACAGTGCAGCACCACAAAAATGTCTTTTGGGATGTTCTGCTCCTCTGAGGCTCCATGGATGGGCTTAGCTGTTATCTACAGCTGTCTCTCAGGAGACTAAACCCTAATGTGCTCCTTTATTCTGCTTTTATAGCATTGCTTTTGCATATATTTATGAGGAACTCCAGGGTTCCAATATTTCAAATAGAGCTTTTGTCTAGTCTTGGTTTTTGAGAGTCTCGTGGAGCTCAACTTTTACAGATACCTGATGTCATAGTAACAGTCACAGCTGGGAATAATGACCACAAACACCTCATGAGTGTGAAAATGGGAAAAGAGTCACATTTTGTTGCATCCACCATCCATCTATGACAAAGCAACCCCACATTGCCTAAGCTAAAACATTTAAAGATACAAGGATCTCAAGCTGAAACTGGAAAACTTCCATGGCTTGTTTCCTCACTGTAAGCAGAAAGCACCAACATTTAAATTGCTACCTTTTCATTGTTTCAAGAAACAAGTGGATTTGTGCTTATATCCAGAAATTATTAAGTGCTGATTTCTTATCTTTTCTATTCCTTTTATTCATTGCCTTCTCCTCCCACCCATTTTTATTTCCCTTTTTCTTTTTGGCAGGGAAATACTTGCAATATAGATGGACTTTGCTATGGAGGAGGAGAGTCAAGCCCTACCAGTCCTTGTCTTCTCTGTGAACCTGAAATTTCTAAGTTCACCTGGTCTGTTAATGAAAGTAAGACAGGAGTTTCTTTTATAAAATTTAGAAGCACTTATCTGGGAATTTATGACTCATTTTATTAAATATATCATTCCTCCATTTATGTAACCTGAATCTATCCTGTGCAGTGCACAAGGACTGTTTGCAGTGGAAATAATTGGGTGCACCAGAAATGCAGACTCCACTGTGTTCACTGTGCATCTTGTTCTGTCTGAAACCCGATAAACCTCAAATTAATAAATGAAAAAAATCCCCAAAAATTAAATTTTGATATGCCAGTGCCCCATGCTTGTCAGCTAAAGGTGATGAACCCTAAATATCTCAGTCAGCATCTCGCAGGTACAAATCTTTAAAGAAGCAATTTGGGGAAAATACTGGTTTTAAAACACTAGTGTATACTTTCGGTGTCTGGAAGAATTGCTTCCTTTCGCTGAGCCAAATCCTACAAAATGCCACATATGACAGGGATCAGCCACTCATTACCTCCCTGCCACAGAACCCACAGGCTCATTCTGCAGCCCCCGAGGCAGGGGGTGTGGAGAAGGCTGCCTTTTGAAGCATCTCCTGAAGCTGAAGACTTAATCATAGTTTTTTCATGGCTTCATGCCCAGTGTAAACAACACTCACGTCTTGCCCCAGCTTTACAGACAATTCCTGTTTCCAGCAGCATTCTCCTCACTGCCCAGCTCCTCCCTCACATGAGCACACTTGCATCTGCTCAATATAAAGCTGATATTACTACTTTTATGTAGATCCACGTGGTGCTTCCAAGGAAGAGTTTCTCTGCACTTTTAGGTTTTGTAAACACAAATTACAGAAAGGTATGTGAGTCGCAGGACCAGTCTGCTTTGTTTGTTTGCAGTTTTACAACTGCTGGCCAACTAAAAATCTCTCTGGATGTTACTTGGATGAGTAGTTAAAATGCCCAAGGGCAAGTCAGATCTGAAGAAGAGCTTGTACACTTGAAAGTTGTGTTTTCCCCCAGGAAAATGCTTAAGTCCAGTGAGGGATATTATCTGTGACTCACAAACCTTGCCTCCTTTCTGTCATAGAATCACAGAATGATAGAAAGGTTTGAAGGGTTTGAAAAGGACCTTAAAGATCCAACCTGGCCTTCCTTTGTGTTGGCCAGAGCAGCAGCTCCCCTCAGGATGAGCTGATCCTGAGTGTTACACAGACTCATGAACAATACCAAGACATCTCGATTTTAAAATTCAGGAAATGGTTTTAAAAGTAAAAACTGCATTTGTTTGGAAATTTGTATAACTAGAAGTGATTTGGGAACTCTGAAACACACTATGATTCACTTTTTAATGATGTCAAAATTTAAAAATATTTAAAGGTTTTTTCAGAGCTGTTTTCAAAAGTGTGAAAACTTCTTTAAAAGTTCTGCAGTTATAAGGAGTGTGTATATATATTTACTGGATGGCAAGCAGATCTCTGTAGAATTAGAAACACTCCTCCACAAACTCCTTTCAGAACATCTGATTTTATGTTATTTTGTGCCTACCACTTCCACTTACTATCCATTCAGTTAACACCTTTGTGTTTACCCATAAATGCATACCCAGCATCAATATTTCATTGATTACTTTGGGCACAACTTTTATGGGCTCCATGGCTTTAGTGTTTGGGAAATAAAAGGCAAATGAATAGATGGAAGCTTTCAACAGTTATGCCAGGACAATCTGCTGGACAAGCATTTTAGAAAGCTCTCACAGCACAGCAGCAATAAAGGAGGCACATATTTAAATAATTGCATAATATAAGCTGTGCTACAGAAAGCAAAGTTGGATAAAAATTATATGCACCACAAAAAAAAACCAACCCTAATGATGATTTCCCATGAGCATAATGCAAGGAGTCCTTATGAGAAAATGTATTTAGTTCATAGTGTTCATGTATAGTTTAGAGTGGCTTGAAATTAATCCTCAGTATTAGAAATGTGCTGTAAGTTAAACATAACTATGGTCAAATTACATTGTGAGAAGATTCCTTTAAATATCAATACCTGTCAATTTGCACTGCTGGTTAAAGAGGGAAGATGCCTTGAGACTGAGGAGGCTTAGGACATGCAGATGAAACTCCTGGCCCTGAAAAGAGCTGCTGTCACCTCAGGCTACTCATCTGATCTTACTTTTCCTTGGTTTCTAATGATAAAATGTAATAATTTTCTCTACCTTGTCCTCCTCACCTATGTACATTGAAAGTATCTTCAGGTAGCATTTGTCTTTTGCTGTTAAATAGCCTGGTAAAATGAGGGGGCTTTCTCTTCATTAAGGAAATACTGAATGTAAACAGCAACACCACAAATAGCAGTGCCAGTGGTGACATGATGCACACCACTGTCACTGGGGATAGAGAGTCTCAGCATCACTGATGGATCTCTGCTGGCACTGAAAAGACCTTTGTTCCTGATGAAATGTCCAACTGGATTCAGTCAGACTGCTCGGGCTTAATTACTCCTCATGGGTAAAGGCAGGAGAGTCTACTCGATGGAAGAGTTACAATTTATTTTTCCCTCTGATGTGCCCGCCCCATTCATTTGCCATTCAGCAAGAGCTGGGATCAGGGGGAGGTTATAGACATTATATATTATTCACTCCATATACCAGAGAGCACATCAAAATTAATCAAAGTGCAGGATGGGAAAATTCCGTACAGGGTACCAAAAAAAGGAGGAGGAAAACGGTGTTCTTTTTGGTAAAGCCATTTGCTGCCTCTAACACCCAAATCACTTCCTCCACAGCCTCTGGGCATGTTCTGTAGGTTTTCTTTGAGAGCGTTCCTTCAAAGACCCACTCTGAGAATCTTCACGTGGGACAAACTGCAGTTTGTGTAATCATGGTTTCGTTTTTGCTGTTTAGACAACCTGCCTCCTGTGCTCCAGGCCCCCTCCAGCCAGCTGCTGACATTTATTGGTGAGAATTTTGTTTACCAGCTAATAGCAGTGGACCCAGAAGGGTCAGCTGTGCTATTCATCTTGGAGGCTGGGCCACGGGATGCCAGGCTCTCTCCTGCTGGCCTTCTCATCTGGAAAGTTGATTCAGAAGAAACACAGACCTTTGAATTCACCGTCTCAGATGAGTGCAATGCACAGAGCAGAGACTCTATTGAGGTAAGGAAAAAACACTTTAAAGGATAAACAAAACAAACCTGTTTGTCATGTCAACGCTATTGTGCAATTGTCATCAGAGCTAATCCTTTGTTTCTGTCATGAAAAACAAGGCTTCAGCTATTTCCTCATAAGTGTATAATATCCAGCACAGCAATAATGATCAATTAATGGAATAAATATCTCTGAGAACATAGAAACTATATATACAGGGAACAAGAAAGAGTGCTATTGATTGCTGTTTGAAAGAACATTCTTGCAGAGCCTTTTAATGGTTCATTAATCTGCTTTAAAATTCACATTCTGCATCTGGATTGCACAAAAAAAGCATATAACATAAAAGACCAGGCTTTAGCTATAAAAGGGAGATTATAACTCATTCTCAATGATATTTTTAGAGGATGTCTTGCTCTTATGTCATTACTCCACACTCTAAGTTTCTTGGCAGAGCTTGTGCATTGCTTTGTCTTTATTGTACAGGCTAACATTAATCCTCTGATCGGATGAGCTAATAAAGCAGGATGCAGACTCTTGACATAAGAACAGTTTTGTGAAGAAAAGATTTTTATTCTTAGAGATTCCTATTTTTACTCCTTCAAACCACAAAATACCAATCTGCTGAACCCACACAGCAGAGGGGAAATGGGAGCCTAGATATAGTTTTAATGGAAATATTTCAAACTAGACCCGTGTTATCTCAGGGAGATAATGCAGAGCTTTGAATCTGTTGAAATGCAGTTCTTGTACATACGTAAAATACAACCATGGATCTCTCTTCCCTGAAGAGAGAGACCAGATAAGGAATGCCACAGTCATGTTCCTGCCTGGGAGCCATTTGTAATGTGAAAGAGTAAGGTGGGCAGGCAGGCAAAGAGAAAAGATTTTTCCTTTCTTCTTTGAAGAATAAGGAACAAATTCTGCCCTCAGATACGATGTGAAAGCTGCTGTTACAGCAAATAAGGTTGGGTTTTTTTTTCCTTATAAGAAGTTAGAATGTGCTCCTAAATGATGAAAAAAGAAATCTCTTTGAAGTTGAGCTCTCAGTCAAATAAATAAGTATTCTGAGTATAAGACCATCTATCTAGACAAAGGAAATTGGTTAGAAATAAGTTTCCATAATACTGGATAACATGCTTGCAGTGCAAACCTCTCCCTTCCTAAAAGGTAACAATACACCTCCCAGCTGTGATTATACAGAGAATATTACCACAATTCCCTTTGCCTTCCCCAGGTTGGAGTAAAGCCCTGCAGCTGCCTCAGTGGTGGGACATGTGTGACCAACATTAAATACCCTCCAGGCCTTGGTGAATACCTCTGCTTGTGTCCAAATGGATTTGATGGAGAATTCTGCCAGGAAGACATTAGGGACTGCAAATCCAACCCCTGTGGCAGTGGAACCTGCGTGGACACTGTAGACAGCTACTTCTGTAAATGCCCCCCTGGTCTGGGAGGTAACACCTCACTGTTTGCATCTCTGCTTTAACTACAGATATATTGATATGGGATATTTGAGTGTAGCATGGCCACAACAGCTGCCAAATGGACTACATACAGAATCCTGCTCTTCTGCTGCCATGGCTTAGCTTTAGACAGAGAAAAACCTGCAAAAGCTGCTATCTAATGATAAGGAAAATGACCTAAAGCTCTGTCATCCTGAAATGATCACTCAAGGAAGCTGTGAACCTCTCTGATCTCTGTTGCTTCCTGCTCATTTCCCATGGATTTGTCCACCCATGAGATGAGCTAGGAGAAGGCTGAGTGAAAGAGAGAAAAGGCAAAGATTCAGGGTGCTTTTGCACTTGACAGGATTTCACTTAATTAGGCTGAGGAAGGAACTAGGATTAAATGGGGTTTTTTAGGTCTAGGAAGGAGAAGTAGATATGGAAACCATGCAAAAATAAATTGTCCTTTAGTCCCGCTTGAAGCTTCATTAAATTTAAGCATTAGGAAATCACAAGCCCACTGAGCTGTCAGACATGATGATGAAACAAAATCTAACCCTTGAAACTCCTCAGGGCTGGTGCCCTGGTTTTGGGACTCTATCCCAGCCAAAACCAGAACAGCTGCCCAAAATATGATTTTAAGACATGAAGGGAAGAGAGATGCTGTCAGCATTATAGGTTTGAAAAATAAAGTAGAAGTTACATCAAATGCACATAATTATTACTGCTTACAGTGCTTATATACAGAAAACACGTCATTTTTAAACAAAAGTTGTGAACAGATTTTACCCAGTGGGCAATTTTACCCATTCCTGCCTGTCAGCAGCTTGTGAACCTTCACTGTTTTGGTCAAGTGGGACTGCAAGCCCAGATTTCATTTTTATAAAATTCCAGCAGAAACGAAAAATAAAAATCATTCAGAAGTTGAAGTCCAGAAAAAGATGTGACACCTAATCTATATTGACTCCAGGTAATGCTTCCAAAGCCTGCTGCTGTCCAAAGTCTTTACACCACCAGAGACTCCACTGAGGCAAGAACACACAGCCTAAGCATGGAGAATAAAGTTGTAACATGGAAGTTTGATCAAAATATAAAAATCCCTAAGCCAACCAAACTTATGCAGAATGTCTTGAATCCCCTGGAAAGAACATTCCTATGAGCACAGGGAAAATTGGAAAAAATTTACAGTGTATTTGGTTAAACACTGGAGATATAAAATGAGAACAAGTATGGATTGCCTATAAGGAGTTGGATTAAATGAATAAAAATCAGTATAATTCCATGAGTTAATAAATTCAGTGGACCTGCTCACTGGAGAGACAAGGGCACATGACACCTTGATGGCCAGAGAAACACCAGGTTTTCCTGCACCTTTAGTTCTTCCAAGTTAAATAACAGTGTAATGGTTTTGTTGGTCTTCCCTGTTCTTCCCAAAATGCTAAAACACAAACAACAAAAGGAAAAAAAAAATGATTGAGTGAAAAAGGAATACATCTCAAAGTTTTAATAGCAGGTGAAAAATTATCAGCAAGTGGAGCTGAAAGCCAGCTGGGAAGCAGATGATTTTACTTCAGGGCAGGTTCTGTGACAACAATAAAAGCTCATCCTTGATGCTGTGTTTATGCCTCAATTCCCCAGAAAACCATCAATAATCTAATGAGAAGGCAATGCTATGCAGCTCAAGTGACAGCACCACTTCACCATCAAATCTTTACAAATGACAGCAAACAGGCAGTAGAAACAAGAAGCAAACTTGTGAGAGCTTCCCAAACACCCCTGCAAGGGAAGCAGCAACTCAGGTGCATCAGTGTGAGGGGAAAATGTAAGGAACAAGGCAGGGAGCAAAGCCAGCAGAAAATCTGAGAGAAGGCTGACTCCAGAATTATTGCTGGATCTCTGAGTGTTCAAAGCTCATTCATTTTTCATCTACATTGTCAACAAGATAACAAGGATTCCTGCTGTTTATCCTTTTGGCCACAGAAAGCAAGAACATCACCCACCTGAGAACAGAGCTCATCCTTGAAAACTATCCCAGTAACAAAATCATTATTTCTTTCCCCATATACTATTGATGAGTACAAAGGTTGGGGGTGGGATGGGGAGCAAGATGGAACAATAATTTCATTTTATATTTCAAGAATCTGAAGAAACTCCCAGGATTTGTTAATGGTTTCTAATAACCATAGAGCCCCTAAAGCAGATTTCTTGTTCCTTTAGAGTCAACTTAATGTGCATACAGTCAAAAAAACATCTTTCTTTGCATCTGTAGGTGGTCAGCTCCTATCAAGGCATGAAAGGACTTTATTTTCTCAGACAACTTCCCATGCAGGGATGGAGAAATATAGCTGGCACACAAACAGATGGTTCAACCTTGGAACTTGAAGAAGTTCTATTCCTCTTATTTTTATTTGTACTGTAGCTGTACCAAGACAGTTGAGACTCCCCTGTGCTACAGAGCACTGGAGGTCGTGCAAACAGAATAATTGGCACTTCTTGGTGCAGATAGTTTTCTGTCCATTTCTGCTGCCTCTTCAATGTGATTCAGCCAAGTTTCAGTCTTTACAAACATTTGTACTTGAACTCATCTGGATTATCATTATGCCTAAATTGGTTAGACACTGTTTAGAATCAAATCTCTCTGTATGAAGAGCAGTGCTTGCATAGTTTCACCTTTACACCACAAAAATCAGCCAAAAGGCTGAATTTTATAATTTATCTTGTTACTTAAAGGTGCTCCTTTGATTTTTGTAATTCCCTCATCTTTGAGGTTTGAAAGAGAGCCCTTAGCAGTGAAATTAGGATATTTAAAGGCGAGGAGAGAATGAGAGGAACCGAGGCAGAAGTGTCTGTTGTTACTGAAAGTGGGGACTTTGTTCCTACTCTCATTGTTTATGTTATCATGTTTAGTCTTTATATGATACTCAGAGAAAGAAAATAATTACTAATCTAATCAGAGGGTAACTCATTCAATATCTTCCATAATGTGATGTCTAATAATTTCCCAATGCATCACCAGAAATCAGCATCAGAGAAAAGCAGCCTGATGCCAGGAAAGTGATAATTAAGCAATGAAATATAAACAGTCATCCAAAATGTAACAAGGGCAGGAAAAATGTAAGCCTTGCCCTGCAACGCTGTGATGTCCAGTTTCAATAAGTGAAGCAAGAAGCATGAAAACCAGAACAAACTAGCTTGAGATGGCACAGGAAAAGGGATGTGGCTTTTGTGCTGCTGTTCTCTTTTTCCTCAAGAAGAAGCAGGCATGGGAAGGTGTTGTCACTGCCTTTTTAGGTAGCTCAATCAATAAAGAGACTTCAATTTGAGTTTTCTACATTGAGATGCTATTTTAACCTGAAAGGGGTAGTGGAAGCTGTCTGCAATGCTGAAGCAATGAGAGATTATGTTATAGGAGATGGATAATAATGCTCTGTTTTTATTATCCTGCAATTCATTCCACTGTGACAAATTCCTTTTTCGAAGGAAAAAACAATTCCTTTATCCTTAGGCCTTTTCTCACAACAAAGCTGGCTATCTGATATGGAGCAAACCCTTCTGTACCTGGTGGTGTCTTGAGGCAGCTACCTGGATCCTCCAGAAATTGTCCCAATTTATTTGCATATTCCAAACAGGGACAAAGAGGATTCCTTAATAGAAGTGATGTGAGCCAGTTTGTGATCTGCCCTCAGGGCTGTGCATCCTGTGACCAGCAGTAGCCAAGCAAGTTTGCCCAAGGTATTCACTAAAGCACTTAAAGTTGTGAATTTGAATATCAGTTGCTTCGAGGGAGTTGTAAAAGCTTCTTTCCAAAATCAGCAATAGTCAAGAGATATTGCTTTTCCACCCAGCTCCTGTAGTAGTCTACCTTCTGAACACCAGTACTGTGACTCAGTGACACTTTCAGAATGTGTCTTCAAATTTTGATTTTAAATAGAAAAACTTCAGGTTGGGGTTTTTTTTCCATTTGATCATTTTGTAAGGTTTGCCTTCATCCAGACTCTGTCAGGCTGGTTCACATTTATGTGAGGTTCACACAGAAATGGAAAGCCCAATAGGTCAGTATATGGCTCCTCATATTCTATAGCCATAATACTGAAATTCATTGGCTTCTTCAGTATACAACAAAGATCTCACATTCACAAGGCAACAAAAGCAGCAGCAAAGATGTGAAATGCAGGGGAAATATTAATTCCATTTATGTGCATTTTTACTTAACATGCACAGCTTTCCATGAGCAGCAGTCTCAAGTTCAGCACTTCTGGTGCCAATAACGACAGTAATAAACAGTGTGATAAAAGCAGGTTTAAGTGAGACAGTGGGGAATTTGGCTGGAACATGAGTGACATACCTTGTAATGAGTCTGCAGCTGAGAAGTGAGCCTTTGTCTGCTTCAACATTTGAGCTGAAGTATAAACAGGGAATCTTTCCTGATTATTAACTTCCCCTTTGCTTTGCCACAGGGCTTACTTGTCAGGAAGACAAGAATGAATGCGAAGAGAGTCTTTGTTTTCCTGGAGTGTCTTGTATGAATACCTTTGGATCTTATGCATGTGGAATTTGCCCCAGTGGGATGGAGGGAAATGGTAAAACTTGCAAATGTAAGTGTTTTACATGATTTATTTTAATGGATGGGGGGAAAAAATGGGTTCAATTCTACTACTATTATCCTTAATTGAGTACTTTGCCACTCATTTCAAGTAGAAACCCTTAAATGTACAAATCAGGCTATTGCCAAGTTATATTAATGTGGCTATTTGCAAATTGCTCTGCTATTTTTCATTACGGTATGGAATGCACACCACAGCATACAAAAAAAAAAAAAAAAAAAAGTACTTTCCAGATAGATAATTTGCCAAGGACATTCTGCACATTCTCCACTGTTTCACTCCTAAGGTTACCATCCATGAGAGAGTCCCTGGGGAGAACCTCCAAAATCAGAACCTGATTTTGCTTTGGGTGATTGCTGCAGGGAGAGTTAGAGAAAGAAGTTCCCTGTGCCAATCCTTCCCATCTTTTCACCTCTTTCCAAGGTGTTTTCATTAGAGGACACAGATGCTTGGCATGAAGTCATTCCACAGATCCCAACTAGTGAAGAAAATGGCCATGAACAGTTTTAGATCTGCCCTGTATTTGCTTTTGGAGCCACAGACTCTTTACTGGGGAGCCTACAGTGACTTTGAGATCTTCCCACTGCACTTGATGTGACTCACACCCACTCTGCTTGTTTCAGTCACATAGACACAAGCCTGTTGCTGTTGAGCTGCTAGCTGAGGAATGAGCCAGGTTCTCAGACAAGGAAAGAGAGAAGAGAGCTTTATTGTTTTGATTTCCATATATATAGAGTTTACAGAGGTCACCCAGATTGGTCAGCCCGAGACCTCCCCCTAGGCCCAATTGGCCAAGCCCGAACTGACCCAATCCGGAGAAGTTGTTTGCAAAACATCCAAACTTTATCTTTGTTTATGAAACGTAGCAAAATGTTCTCACGAACAAGACCTGTGCTAGTCACACAAGCCTTCTCCAAAACAATTTTTTCTTTGACCAGAAGGAGATAAATCAACACTTGAAGACTTTTTTATTTGTTCCTTTGTTGGTATTTCCAAAGAAATCAAAGAAGTGAAAGATACAGATATTTACTGTACAGATGTTAACATTTCCTCATATTCACTATAGAAAGGAAAAAAAAATATCCATTGTAAATGCACTGAGTGGTAACTGCAGGACCCTGGCACCAGCAGGGCTACCTTTGCCAGATTTACCAAATATCCCTTCAAACATCTGTATATAAAGTTTTCTGTGCTCTATCATTTGGCCACATTGGTTATTTCAAAGCGATTTTGCATCTGTTTCACTAATGCATAGTTTAATGGTTAATTTGACCCAGAAAGGAAGGAATATACCAAATAACATGCTTTTGAAAGCAACAGCATTTCTTACTTCCTTTTTTTTTAATTACAGAAAAAAATTTCCATTTCTGAAATGCACATTTATTAGAAGGAATATACCTGAGGGCTTCTTTGTCCACCCAAAATAGGATAGAAATCATTATTTTGTGTATATTTGGATACACAGAAAGGGAGGGAGGGAGGGAGGAAGGAAGGAAGGAAGGAATTTTACAGCTTCTAAAGTGAGCAACAGCTCATTGCATTAATATATATAAAGAGACAGAGTCTCAGGCTTTAGTAGAGAATATTCAAGAAACCAAGGGCAACAATTGTTTAACTTGCAGCACTGTCCTTAATTCATTACCTTAAATAATCTTTTTATTCATTACCTCAAAATTATGCAGAAAATCACATTTTTCAGAGTCTCCACCCATCATTTTTCCTCATTGCAGCCACATACACTCTGTACAGCTATTTTGACACATACAAAGCTGGCAGCTGAGCTGACTGAAGCTAACAAACACATTCACCACAGTTTCAGAGAGAAGCTTTCAAGGAGAGGCAAGACCCAGACAGAGCACAGCTCCAGGGTGAGGTGCAGCATCTCCATCCAAGGAGCTCTGCTGTCAAACCTGAGGCTTTCCAAGTGCCCTGAGCCCAGTGAAAGACCATGGTGCCTATTAAGACTCCCAGATAAGCAAAGTTCAGAGAGCTTGGGCATAATAACTTTTCCTACATTTGTTTGAAGCTTTGCTGTGTGTCAGCAGTTGGACTCACCTGATCTGCCTTTAGTTGCCTGTTGGCTTCCAGAGTAAACTCGTGCCAGGTTACCTGATTTGCTGTTGCTGTGGCTTTTCATCATCAATCACTGCTAAGCTCTAACCCCTTGTTTCTTGTCTCTGTGATATTTTCCACAGCTGTGCTTGCTGCTGATGTTACAGAAGCTTTAAGCAATGGCAAAGGTGAATTGAACAGGGCTGAGGTTAAGCAGCCACTGCAGTCCTTAGAGGCAAAGGATTCTCCTGAAATCAAGAATTTTAACATTAGTGATAGACACGGTAGGTGTACATGGATATGAAATCTTTCTCATTTGGGGCAGTTTATGTACTCAGAAGTCATTAATTTTAACATCTTAGCAGTAAATACAAACTTACTGTTTATAATGCAAGAAAATTTGAGTTAGAAATAAAAAACTCTCTTAATACATCAGACTGTGGATTGCTGCTAAACAATTTGAGATGGAAGGGAGGCATTGCAGCAATAGCAGGGTGGTCAGGCTTAATTAGAAACCACATCACTTCTGAGGCAGGATAAAATCATTCCAAGTTTTAGTGATCAATGGAAAGCAAGATGTTCAGAGTGGCAGCTTATGCCAGCTGTCCATAGCCAAGTGATGCTGGGGTTTTATTTCAGTATTTAATGGGCAGCCACTGAATTAATACTGAGTTTTAAGCATAAGTGAAGATCAACTCGAGGAATGAACTTGCCTGTGGCAGTAGCTTTCCCCAGAGGTGCAGCACTACAGCACTTTCTGACATGGTGTGCACCTGCATGATGCTTATATTGGTCCTGCTCTAATGAATGTTGCATGTTTACTTGATTTTCTAGTGAAAGCTGGCAGCAAAAAAATTGATTGGTCATATGGTCATTGTGCAGAGACGTCAATTAAAAGGGTTTTTTTCCCTCACCCTCTTTTTTAAATATCTCTACAAGGCCAGCCAACCTGTAAGCAGAACTTGTCTCCTGCAGCTATCCTATATCATAAAGCTGTAGGTAAGGTGCAAGAATAATGCAGAATACACTTGAGAATTATGATGGAGACCTCACTGGAGGCAATTAAAAAAGATCTACAACCTTGATAAAGATCGTATTCATCATCTATTCTCTGTCTTGACACGATTAAATACTTCACAGGCAGTTCATATACATTTGCTATTCAGTGACATCATAAGTGATAAAATATTATACACTAGCAGAGTGTTAAATTTTGCACATAGTCCTAAGATAATTAAAGCATTTTTCTGTAATACAAGGTTTGACATATTAAGGATGATTTCCAGATCAGAAACATATGTACTTCACAGTGTAATTTCAAAAGTAGGGTATAGGTGCTGTAAGGTTTGATAATTACTTTCCAATTAGAAAAGACCAAAAAGATGTCAAATAATACCTTTTCTCACTCAGTTAATCTTTCACTTATGCTGAAAATTACAGTTTCTATATTGTGCATGATAAATGCCAAACAACTTTGAGTAATAAACTTGAAAACATGCAATTAGAGGACTAATAAATCTTGCTTTAATGAGAAACAGCTGTTCCGTTACACTGTGCCTACAGGACATTCCCCTGTTTGGCTCAAGGTTTGGGAACATTTTGCATTAATTAGACTTTAAAAGAATAAAAGCAGTTACAAAGCTTTAGCTGGGCTCAGGCAGTCACTGCTAAATTTTAGATACGTATTTTATCTGAGAAATTCTGAATAACATGGTTAAACTCCTTTTTCTCTGGCCATGCACAGGTGTGTCACACATCCCCAGCTGTGCCAACAGGCCATGTTTCCCTGGAGTGCTGTGTTTTGACAAGAAACCTCCTTACGTTGGGTATGTCTGTGGCAGGTGCCCAGCAGGGTTTTTTGGAAATGGTCGAACCTGTACCAAAGTCCCCAGACCAGGTACTTTCTGTTTCTTTAGAATTTTAAAAAAGGTTTTACATAGAAAGGCTGGGAGAAGGTGTGAGCTAGGTTGGCATTACAGCACACTGGGCTCTGTAATCAAATCCTGATGGCTGTGGTCTGTCACTCACCTGAGGAGCAGCTGGCAGGATTTATTTCAGGAATACCTGGCTCCATGAGTTGAAATCCAATAGATTAACCACCTGATTTGCAACTAGGGGGAATTCTTCACGACAGGACTTGCTCAGTGGTATGAATCACCACATCTGTATTTCTGCCTCAGCACTGGCACAGGGGTGCAGAACATGTTTCCTCCTCAGTAAGATCAGAACATGACACATGCCAGTATCACTCAGCCTTCCTTCTCTCCTAATTCTTCTGCTGCAAGGCATCTGTTCTGCAAGGTGACCTGTGAAGGCAATAATAAACAAAGTGTCATGCAAGAACAACTATACTGACAACTGAAGGCAACAGATAATTAAAGAATTTCTATACTATTTTTCATAGCCTGAGCAATAATCTTCCTTAGGGAGCTCCTAAACTCAGCTGCTCCCATTAATCTCTGAGGACTGATCATTAGAAGAGTTCTGCTGCTGTGGTGGAAGAAAAGCTGGGTCCTGACCTCAGGCAGAAAGTGGCAATGGCATAGCAACCACTGCCATCTGATCCTGCTCTCTCTCAAAGATATTCCCATAATTCAGTGTATGGCTCTGTAGGGACAGTGGGGATGATTGTCCCCTTTTTACTGCAGAGTGATCTGCCAGGAGTAGTCATGTTTATTCCTTAATAACACTAGTTGCTAGGTCAGATTCCTTGGGTTTATTCTAAATCTTTTTCCTAAGTATTCAAGACAGAGTGGCTTGAAACCTGTCAGATTGTTCCCTGACCTCCTACACTTGACTAACCCACCTTCACTTCCTGTTCTGTATCCAAATCAATGATTGTTACCTTGGTGTTATATTTTAACATACTCTATCAAAGTGGAAGCAATTTTACTGCTTAGTGTAGGTATCATCCCATCTCTTTGAACTATAAATTGATTTTAGCCAGTTCTCAGAATCTAAAGGTCACAAAAATAAACTCAACATTTTTCTCTCCCTGGCAATGAGTATGTACAAAGTATTACTTTGTCTGCCAGCATCACTGAGCCAGCTATTGACTCTTCTATAACTTGGGGAAGCTGTAAAAGTGGTTGAGGAAGAGAAAAAAATCATTGTGCATATAAATAACTTTCCTGTTATTGCCTAAAGCTGAGCCTTGTCATTAATGGGAAAATGGGATACACATTGTGCACCCCAAAGGTCCTTTAAATGCTGTTGAGTCGACCAGACATTCTACAGCTGTAGGTATTGGTACAGTAAATCAGCCACACTTACACTGTGCTTAGATAACACTAACCAATAAATTCGTCTGTGTTCTTGAAATGGGAATGCAGAGAGGAGCTGCCATTTACTGTGATTCATACCTGTTATATACACCTCCAGGCAAGATTTAAGAAATATCCCAGGTATCAGGATCTGAAACAAGCGCATGATCCTTTCAGAAGTGAGCTGTATAGCAGAGGCAGAGGGATTGTCTTACGTTTTTCTCTTCAATATGTAAACTGAGTCAGAACTTCATGCTGCAAATGATGCCAGCTTGAACACTTTGGGAAGGGAATGAAGAGGATTTTTAATTTTAATTTTTTTTTCTTTTTGGATAGAACCTTTTATTCACTCCTGTGAGTTATATCACGACATAAACAAAGAGAATCTTGTGCCTCAAGGTTAAATGAGAATAGACATTTATTTTAATACTTAGCAATTAAAGCAATTGTTGCAGCTCTATGAGTGTCCTAATTTATGGCCAAAATTACGGGTTTAACTTTCTTTCCCATGTCCTTTGCCAGGGGAAGCAAAAGTGTTGTATAGCATCGATGATTAGAAGATATCAGACAAAAAAAGAATTAACTTTCAATCAAATTTATGTACAGTTGTGGATTATTATTATTATTGTGAAATCCTCCCTGTTAGAATAATAGCTTCTCTGCCTTGTAACTTATGCCATCAGTCTTCAAATGAAACAGAAGAAATGCTCTCCAGCTTGCTGCAGTGCTTGTGAAGGTACTGAGATTATGTGCCACTTTTTTCCAACTCTAGTAATTTTAATCTAAAAATACTCTTGCTAATCCCTATTTTGTACTTTTATTGGCTGCTTTTGACATGAAATTATACTCAATTGCAGCGATTTAAGGATTAAAGGATAAATATTTCTTCATACTGAAACCACAAAAATTACCCAACTGCCTTTGTAGGCTGCTGAGGAGGAAAATATTCCAGAAGAAAATTGTTTCCTAAGTCAGTGTTTGATGAGCTGCACCCAAAAAGTCCTCCAATTCTGATTTATAATCAACAAAGAACCATTTCCTCAGCATTGATATGTGGTGGGTATTCATCTCTTGAAGTGCTTGACTTACTGCAAACTATGAAATTCTAAAAATAAGTTTCTGAGCTACATTTATCTGCTCTAACAACAATGCAGGGCCTCATTCTGTTCTCACTTACATATTTTACCTGGCTTGTATCTGTAGTTTCTACTACTTTAAATCCACCAGACTTGGTTGCAATTTTTCTTTAAGTATATCAGAACGTTCTTGAGGAAAAGCCAGTATGGAATTTCACATATAAAGGGTTTTTTTTTTTTTTTTTAAAACAGATTCTGCTATCAGAAACAAAAAGCTATTCCTTTCCCTTTCAGACCCATAAAGCAAGTATCCTACATTTATTTAAAAATTTACTTGTAGGGTCAAAAGTCCCTTAAGTCTGCTGGCATCGCAATAAAGAGGAAAGCCTAAGGAATTTAAATGTGTCCAGGCTTCCCTGGGCACATTTCACTTTTGTGTAAAATATCTGTTGCCTTTTTGCTAGAAGAGGCAGAAATATTAAATCAAACCATCCAGTATCATTGGTCATATTCTTGGCACAAAGAAAATGAATATATCCTAATGGGGGATGCTGGTGATGCTCCTGCACGCTGCAATATTAGTTCTCGTCAGGCGCTGTGGGTATTTCTGCAGACTGGTTTCATCACTCACAGTCACACAGATACCCATCTGTTTGCACTTTCTTTAGCAGGTTAGAGAGGTTGGTGTCATCACAAAGGATTTATTTTTTAACTATTAGTATATCAGCAATTTTACTGGACAAAGCAGTGCCACATCCATCACGGATAAAAGATTGCTCAGAGCCAGCTCTTCCTTCTTCTCCTGGTTTAGGGAGCTGAAGATCAAGGGAGAGGGTGATTTTATGATCTCTGTAATCGAGTTCTGCTTTTCCATTCTGAACACCACTGCAAGATCTCCTGTCATAGCAGTTAATTTGCAGTATTGGAGACATTTGGCACTTGCTATACTTTTGCATGTGCAGCTATTTGTTATGTTTACGTGCTCTGTGCTTCACACGTCTCCAGTATCTGCACCTTGCATTTGAATTCACTTTGATTTTACATCAGAGAGACCTCTGTCACCTTCTTATTTGCACCACTGTCAGATCAACATCAAGGTGTGGATTTAAAAGCAGAATAAAATGTTTTGAAGTAAAAGAATGTGTGTGTCTTTAAACACATGCTGCTGTCAAACACCAGAGGAACATATTAACCTTAAGTTTTGCATTCTTAAATTTTAGCATGGAAATCACTTCTGTCATTTTTAGCACTCCTCATTGGTCACTATCTATGAAAAATAACTAACTCCAGTAAGAGCTTTGGTCACTAACCTAAGGTTACTTGTCTGGAGCTAACTGCAGGAGTAAGGACCTCTTACTGCCTGGAACCAATAAAACGATTTTTGCTTCAAGAGATGACTGAAGAATGTAATAGATTCTTTTCATCTTTTATCTAACAGAATTGATGAATTTGCATTAAAAAGATCAAGGCTCAGATTCCAGTCTCACTTACACCAGTGTAAATCATCAGTGACTCCACTGAACGAGTAGCATTACCCTAATGGACTGAGCTGAGCACAGCTCCTGGAAGACACCTCTTAAAACCTGTTAAGGCAGGCACATCCCACACAGGGTTTTAAATACAAGATCTGTGTGTACCAATAGGTGTAGATAAAAGGCAAACACTGTTCAGCATTCTGAGACTGCTTTGCAGAGAGTAGCTAACCTATCCTGACATGGTTTATGCAGCTAGTTACAAGGCTTACATGAAGGCAGGCATGTAGATGCTGCAGCCATTAGCTGTGAAGTTGCCTGAGATCCTTGCAAAGACATAACAGAAGTGCTAAACAAATAGTAAAGGATGCTCTGATTTGTCTCTGTGTGGTAATAGCACTCAGCTCTGCTCGTGGGCTCCAAAACTGGGAAGCATTGCATCTCAATGGCTTCCAGCTCCTACTTCTGACTCAGGCCATGGAAACTCTGTCCCCAGCTCATCTTTGGAATTCATGGTGGAAGTTGCTGATCCCTTTTGTAAGCTGTGTTTCAGTGTTTCTAGCTCGTGTATTTCAGGACTAAATGTACTTTTTTTCAGATGGAGCAGCTGTGATGTAATGATGTCTCCTTCAAGGGATATGTGATGAAATGGCAACTGAAGTGGGGTTAGAAATGCCACACAAAGACATTCCATATAAATTTGGTGTTATGAAAGAATCAGTTTTGCAAATGGCATACCAGTAATCTTCACATGAGGCCAGGATCAGCCTGGCATTTTGGACATAAGCTCTGACCCTTCCCTGCCCTCTGAGTCTGTAATTGCCACTGGAAATCCACTCCTGTGCTTGTCAAGACAGAAAGGCAACCAGAGAGTCTTTCTGATGTCTTTCTCCTCCTTAAGGATTCCTCATAAAATATTAAGTATTTTCAGAAAAATATCAAGAGACCTGTACAGTATATGCTATGACCCAAACATAACAACCAAAGTAGGCACAGTGGGAAGAATATGTTTAGATAATTTAAAAGATAAATGGTCTCCAGCTTCACTGATCCATACACTCTGTCAATCCAGAACTTGTTAAGTGCTTCCAATACAGATGATATATTTAGGAAATGATGTAGCTCAGCAATAGAAGACCAATGAAGCCCAAGCCATAAAACCACTAGGGAAGAGGACTCAGCTATATGCCATGAATAATATTTACATTCAATCAGAATATCAAGTACAGATTACATTTCTCTCCTACCAAGAATGTGCCACCTTTTGCTTAAGCAATCACTGGGCCATCATGACTTTTAAGTGATAATAACAACTCAGTCTCCAACAAATAATCTACATAGGATACAGGCTCAGTAGTTTTTTTACATTGACAGAGCAGAGAGCAAGATTATCTTCTCTTAGAATTTCCAGGCTCATTTAATCATCCAGCTATAATAGCACACAGCTTTTAAAGGGAGCCAACCCTGTTTGCACAAATTTGACAAGATTGCTGTTTTGTTAAAGGCACTTAAAGGTCCCTTTAGAACTGGAAGTAACTCAGACTGGACCAATATCCCGGCCCCATTAAAGCAACACAAGAGCTTTGCCACCAAGGGATAAAGCAAAGCAGGATTTGAAGAGAAAGGGCTCATAAGCAACAAAAGCACTGCACAGTACAAGGGGGTAAAAATAGGTGTGAAATAGGGACTTTTTCAGGACAAATTTAGGACCAGGTCTGTAATGTCTTGCTGGTTTTGAACAGGCAATAAAGGTATAGTTGCAGCCACTTCACAAGGGATATTCACTGCCAAATCGTGTGAATTTTTCCCCAAATATTACACAACACTTAAATAGGGTTGATTCACTCCTAAAGGGATACAGCAACAGCCTATAGCTAACACAAGGCAACTGATCCTCTGGGATGGAGCAGAAAATCATCGCTCATGCTGATAATATGTTAGATTTAGAATTTCAGAGAATCAGAATAACAATGTTGGAAGAAACCTCAAGAGATATCTGGTCAATTTTTTCTCGAGGAGAACTAGCTAAGATCTTCTGTGACACACCATCTGAAATACCATTACTAAATTCCTTGCCTTTTGTTTTCTAAATTAGAAAGAACTATAGGTAGTTGTCAACCTAATCGGTTGAAATTGTGGAGAATTCCATAAAAGCACGATTTCACTGAGAGTATTTGTATGTGCTCATATGATATCAAAATAGATTCATTACTGGTTCCCAGTAAGGCCAGAGCTCCTTTTGCATTTGGGCTTTCATATGTAAAATAATTCAATTTTTATGTGTTTACAGCCCAAAACAACGTAATTATTTAGACCGATTATTTCCTGAATTGAATAAAACACGAATTTCAGTAAAATATTCAAATATAAGCTATTTTTTCCTTTGAATAAATATTATGCCTTTTCTTTTGAAGAAATGAACTTTCTTTATAATCTATTATTACTGTTCTAAGGGATTCTACACAGATATTTCTGAGAATTAGACAGGGATGCTTCAGAAACCATCTGCCATAATTTAGCCTATTTTGTATATATCTATCAACCTTTTCGTGCCATGAGAGAGTCTGAAGGCCCATGAGGCATCATCAGATAAGAACACCATTTCTATTAATTTTTCCGTCTATCTCAGTACTGAGAAGTAAAATATACTGTCAATTCTTGAATAGAAAATATAATTTAGTTCCATGAACTCTATCTTAACACCACCTTTGTAGCTGCTGAAATAATACAGTTTCAGGCTCCAATAATTGGAGGAGGCAGAGCACAAAAGAGGAGAGGTAAAAGTTCAGCCCTGAAAGATGGAGAAGGGATAATGAAAAGAAGGGTGAGAAAACAGTTACCAGGGGATTAAGGGGGTGATCCAGGTTTTTTTGAAGCACAAGCACACTTCTCATTTGCTTCCTGCTTTCTTAACTTAGTATTCTGAGAAAAACACAGGAAGAACAGTTCTGAAAACAACAGAGAGAAGGGGTTAGACCCAAGGAATGTAAGGAGCATGGAAGGACATCTGGCAACAAAGCAGTGAGAGGAGAACATCAAACATTTTGAGTTTTTTCCAACCCCCAGGAGGGAACTTTTCAATTAAACCTTGAAATAAACAGGAAGGCAGGAGAGGTGTTTGGGAAAATGTCATTTGTTTGTAAAAACATAGCAGGTTTGTAAACCTCCCTATGCAATCCAAGAAGAGATACTGATAAAATTATTGATAGAGAAGGAAAAAAAATCCTTCTTTGGGGAGCATGCTCATATCTTTGCAATCAGTAATTTTTAGAGCATTTTTAAAAGCACTGTCTCTGGTGACCCTGATGTTAAAATTTCCATCAAAAACTTACAGAAAAAAGTCACAAAAGGAATAAAGAAAACCCCCAAACAAGCAGAGTCTGAAAACAAAGTGCACAAAATACATTTTCCTCGAAGACACGTTTTTCTGTACAGCTGCCATTGTGTTCATCACTGTCCTGCACTCTGCCTGTATATGCTGTCTTGTCCCCAGAATCCTACTTGGAAAGCAGATCCACATATAGTAGGTGAAAATACTATATAGTAGGGTAAATTTAATCTTTAAAGCTGTTTTATTAGTTTCAGAATTGAGTGTCCTTCTAGGACTCCAACTCATGGCCTAATATTACTGTTATCTACTCAGGACACCTGAAAAGGAGCTGATCATTTAAAGTCTATGAGAAATTTGGCTTAAGTGAATATAAACTAAGGCAGTACTAGTGCCCCAACTCTTTGTTCCTCTTAGCTTTTTCTTTCCTGTAATCTTCACAATCAATTAATCTTCACAATCAATTAATCTTCATAATCAATTAATCTTCACAATCTCTTAGACTTCAAAAAAGGGTTTTTTTCCTCAAACTGTAAGTCAGAACACTTTCTATTGAAAAAGTTTTTCAAATAGAAAAGTATTTACTAAAAAAAGAGCTATACCTCAGCAAAGTCTTTCTAATAAGTGGTTTGTATTTGTTCAGTATGAAAGGGATGATCTTATGTATTCCTTGACATAGCTTAGATAAGACTGAAAACTTTGTCATGTAGTCAATAATGTCGTTTTTATATTTGTGAAGAGTTTCTTTCCTGACCAGTCACCTCAGAATCCCCATTTTCTTTACATTCATCAGTTAATGAATTGAGAAGTCAATTATATTCTTCTGAAAACCTTGAAGGCAATAAACTGCACAGTGATGCAAAAAATACAAATGACCTTTAATGTGACATAAGCAAATTCACTATCCCATACTGAGGTAATATTTCCTTGTATACTCAC
This sequence comes from Entomyzon cyanotis, assembly GCA_024500445.1. Classification (NCBI taxonomy): domain Eukaryota; kingdom Metazoa; phylum Chordata; class Aves; order Passeriformes; family Meliphagidae; genus Entomyzon; species Entomyzon cyanotis. The sequence continues at coordinate 5,191,707 of JAKEPQ010001026.1, forward strand.
ATGGGTTTCCAGCATCCCAGAACTGGAAAAATACCTCCTTGATGGCAAAGTCTAGACCCCATTCCATTTGGGGGAATCATTTCCTCTGAACACAGAGAGCCTCATAAGCAAGCTTTAGTGGGTGAGCTGACTGAAGATCCCAGGTTTCTCCTCCACAGATGTGTTGTGTTAGAGCAGAATGACTTTGTATTTCATTGACAAAAGACAAATTTGCTTTGCAAATTATGAATGGTGTTAGAGAATTGTGTGTGTGCAGCTGCAGGCACATTGACAAACAGAGTCTGAAGCAGAGGAGTTGTTATAATCAGAAGTGGATGAGTGACGCAGAGTCCACAGACTATTCCCTGTGCTCATGATTTTGGAAGGTGAAGAGGAAGAAAATTGCTCAGACAGCAACATCAGTGACACAATCTCGTTTTCTATCAGGCTGAAAGAGCTCAGGGACAGTGAACTAGATGTTCACCTTTTAATTTCATCATTAAAGCATCAAGTGAGTAAATTTACCCATCGCAGAAGTGCTGGTTTGAGAGCACAAGGACTGAATAGCTGGTACAGATGGATAGAATCGTGGGGCTGCTTTGCTGTGTGCTGAGCTGGGTGGGTGTGAGGCACACCAGGGGCTCTGCTCTGCCAGCCCAGCACAAGCTGAATTTCCTGGCAGGTCCATTCTGTCAGCCCAGACGCTGCCAGAGTCTCACACACAGCTCCACGTTGCTTTGTGTTTTGTGAGTTACAGATTTGGGCAACTCTTGCATGAATCTTATTGCTCAGATCCTCTATTTCCACATCTTTCAAATTGGGGATTAACTTTTGCCTGTGTCTACTTCCAGTGTGCCCCTAAACTCCTTTACAACACATTTGATTTTTCAATTTTTGTCTCTAAAAATAGGTAAAGGATCTGCAGGCACAAACTTAAGTTGTTATCTAAATTTGTACTAATATCCCAACCAAAACAAGCCTTTGAAATGCTTTTGTTGCTACAAAAATAATCCTGGAAATACTCACTTTGTAAAGTGAACTTGGGGGAGTTGAAGCTGTATTTCACTTAAAGGTGGTGAGGAATTTATTCTGGGAGTTACTGCTTGTGATTGTAGAAGGGATTTACTGACTGGGAATTCCAACCAGCATCTAATGTGGGGAACTTCTGGATGCTTAAGAGGAAGGAAGGGATTAAAAAAACTATATTACTGAATATTTAGGAGAGGGAAGACATTAGGCTATGCCTGGATGGCAAAACAAGAGACTTAGGAATTAAACAGGCTCTTACTAGAAAAGAAAGTAATGCCAGAACAGAATAATATAAAAGAGGAGACTAAGAATTGATGAAAAAACCAGAATTTCCCTGGAGCATCCTATTGACAACTGCTTCTGTTTCTCTTTTCTCACCAAGTAAATACGGAAAAAAATATTAACATGAAAACATACAGAGGGAAATGGGAATATCCTTAGCACTCTGGTAACAAGACTTCTTAGACCAGTGTAATTTTTCTGGTCTCTCTTGACATTTTAAATAAGATCTATGTGCTGGTAGATGTTTCAAATTTTAAATGATGACCCACATAGTGTAATATGTCAAAAGAGCATTTCTCTGCCAACACTCCCCTGAATGAGAAATGGGCTGGACAGCAGGTACTACTAAATGTTAATAGCTCTAAAACTACACAAATTGTAAATTTATTGAATTGTGTTAATAATGAATTCTTAAACTGCTCACAGAATTCTGAAAGAGTTGTAACTTGAGCAGAATTAAAGGTGCCCATAATCCTCTGAAGTGACAGGCAGAAGTGGCCACAGTCACAGGAGTTTGTTAAGGAGAAGAAGCAAGTCTCCACCTGAAGATTAGACTGGTTTAGGGCAATTTATTAAATTAAAAGAGAGAGAAGCACTTGAGATTGCATGGTGATGCTTGCAGTGTCTCTCTCAAGTCATCACATAAATGAAAAGTTACACTCATATTTAAAACCCAAAAGGTAAATTTCTTACTCTAATAGCTGCAAAGAGAACTGTGGCAATGAAAATGTGATAAATCCTCACGTCTGCAGGAAGCTTAAGCAGGTGTTTGAGGTGTCAGCTGCCAGTTTTGGTCAGGATGTTTCCAAGGCATGTGGCTTGAGAAGAACAGTGTGAAGCTGTGTAAGTGTAAGCCCAGCAAAGATGTGGGGGAATGGCACCAAGGAATTTGGTAACCAGCCTGGTGCACCCTGCTCTAGGCAGGGTGGGAAATGTGTGCTGCTTTACTGGGAACAGAAACAGCTAGGGGCACAAGGGGACTTGACTTTTCCTAACTCAAGTCTGGATCTGGTCTTTTTCTAAGAGAATGTAAATGTAAAAAAAACCAGAAAAACAAACCAAAACCAAAACAACCAAACCACAAACTCAGAAGAGAAAAAATATATGGGATTTCTTTTCTGTTTCTGAATGTTGATATCTCACCCTGGGTTTAAGAGATGTCGAGAACCTTCTCTGTTTGTGAATGGTTGTTTTCACCAGCTTATGTAGTCAGTTTATTCCCTTTGGAATGAACACGACCCTATTCAACTCCAGATATTTAGTCGTTCCCAATAAAATGGAATTCGAGTGAGACAAGAAGTCAGAATTTGCTGTGCCTTAGCCCCACTGTGATGGCATTGGAGAAGCAGGGGCTGTTCTGGCAGCTCTGATCTGTGAGCTCAGTGTGAAAACCTGGGAGAAGCAGAGGCTGGAAGATCACAGGCTGGGGGACTCCTGCACCCAAAGATGGAAAGTGTCCTGGTGTGGAGTTGGATGAGGGATGTCAAACCTCTGTCTCAGCAATTTTCCCTCTGTCACCCTTGCTCTAATCTTGCCCAGATAGGGGAAGACAGAGGAATCTGTTTTCTTGGGACTGATCCATCTGGGAATGATGCTCTGCTTACAGTGGGGTAGTCCATCAATACAAGCTGAGGTTCTGCCATGCACAGCTGAAGCAGAGCAGCAGGGCCTCGGTCTCTTACCTACCTCTGTGAAAAATAAACTCAAGTATTCCACTTCTGCACAGTTCCCTGTTAGTAGAGGCAGAAATACTGACAGGCGGTGAAAACGAGGTTTTGTTCCATCATATAACCTTGAGCACTTTGTCTTGTTGGGTTTTTTGGTGATTTCATCCAATCCAATATGTAGTCATATGCTGGCATAGCAGGGAAAAAGAGATTCACACACTCACAGTTTGCATTGATAATGGGTTGTACATTTGAAGATATTGATCAACAGCAAGGAAAATAAATTGAAGTAATGCAGGATTTGAGAAAGCTGCTGACAGACAACTGACTCTGCATTCTTTTGGTTTGCTCTCTTTGTTTTAGCTTATTTAGATATCTGGAAGACTGCAGAAAGAAATTTTCATGTATTCCAGAAAAAATCTATTGTGTCCTTATCCGAACTTAATTGCACACTGTCAACATAAGCAAAAATCTGAAACAGTGAAAGCTGAGAGGACACTCTGGTCACCACATTTAAATGACACCAACATCTTGTGAAGCTTAGTCACCTCTGCAGAGTGGCTGAGGGACTGTGATCAGTATCTATCATAATGAATAACCAACAAAAATGTATCCCTACTCTTCATTGGTAGTATTTGAGATGTAAAAATTACATTGTCACAGAAACACTCCAAGAATGTGCTCCCCCTTACATGGAAAGATGAAGCTTATTTGAAGGATGGGTATCTCACCTCTATCATCTGCTAAAGAAATAAAGGATTTCCCTTTCTCAGGTAGTCAGTCTGATCCCTTTACTAGTTACTCAAATTTAATTAGGAGGAAAACCCATTTAATTATGACATAGAGGAAGGAGCTCAAAGCTATAATCTGGGCTCATTTTGGAAATTTGTCAGAGAGGTCATTCAGCCCTTCACTGTCATTCCTGTTGATTTCTGGTCCCTGAGTCAAATTTTCTAAGGGCTTTAATGATCATCTATTACTGATAATTTTCTGTGGAGATATTTCTTTCATCTTTCTCTCATTCATTCACTTTTAAAAATCCTTTGACTTCTCCTATACTCACATGCTCCTTTTGCTGGTGTCCTCTCTGCTTCATCATCCCTTTTCTCCCAGTCTGTGTCCCTCATCATTCACCAGCCTTACTCTGGACACTGAAATCCATGTATTTGCCTGCTGCTCCACTAAAAACCATGTATTTACCTATGGATGGCCATAGCTTGATCCAGTACCATTGTAAATCTCCAAAACTTTGTGCTTCAGGGCCAAAGAAACTCATCAGCTGCCAGCAGAATGACATTATTTATCAGCCAAATAAACGCAGCTTTGGCTGCCAGGATTTGCTTTGGTCCAGTCAATGCCCTAACTTTCATTTGACCCTTGCCATGCATCCCAATCTCTTTCCTTGCTAACTGCGGTGAAGATCTCCATCAATGGGAGTTTTTAGAAAGTGATTATTATTTATATTTAAAAGAAAGCGGTGCATCCTGCATGGAGTTAACCCCAGAACCAAGGGAGGGTTTTTGTTCAGGATCCAACATATTCCATATCCTATGGAGTGAGTATGCCAGAACCGGTTAAAAATAGCCTCTTCCATTCATTAGCGTCAGCAGATGGCCATTAATCTTCCTGAAAGTATTGATTCAAACTACTCGTCTCCACTTTCAAGGCCCTTCACAGAGTCCCCCCTGGCCATCTATCATCCCTCCTTATGCAGCTGAAAAGGTGGCTGGCTGTGGGCCGAGTGGGTGACAGGAACAAAGCTGCCACCTCCCTCGCACGCTGCCCCTCGCGTCTGGAGACACACAGCACCTACAGAGCTTTTCCATTTGTCTCCTTTGAATGCTTCCCTAAAACTTCCCTTGGCCATAAGGGCTTAAGAAGCATTCCAGAGTCAGTGGTGTAATGGCACTGCAGTCTCTCTAGGGCATATCTTGTCAAGGGCCACGTTAACACTGTGTGTCTCTCCATCCCCAATATCCGTCTGTGCCAAACTGCAATGTCCTGTCTCCTTGACCTAAAGAGCTGGAAAGCAAACTCTCTGAGTTACGTCCTGCAGAACATTTCCCAGCACAGCACTGCAGTATAAGGTAATAAGAAGCAAGCCTTGGCTCAGGAGGTCAAGAACTGGAAGATTCACCACAAAAAAAAGTGCACAGTACCCAAACCTCACGGACTAGTGCAAGCCAAAATTGGTAATCCAGCATGGCAAATGTTTTCACTTGGCTCCAATTTAATCCCTGCATGTCAGCTCAGTGCTGCACCTCAAATAATGCCTGACATTCCCTGAGATTTGCTACCTCAGGTGTTAAGCCTCAAAAAATATATTTCCTGTGGCTCATGAACAGCCAGCCTTGGAGTTTGCTCCCTGCAGTTCCCTGTGCATGGGCACTGGTGTCACCCACAGCAGATTCCCCATGTCACTTCTAAGCCAGTTGGTATAAACCTGCCCTTTACATATTTGATAATTAACTCTTTTACTTCTAGAATTGATGTTCTGTTGTTTCCTCCAAACCTACATATTCCCTGTGGTTCCTTTAAACTCTAGACTCTTAGCAAATTAACTAATAAATGTCTTCCTCCTGCCCTAGTTTCAGGATCTTCTCAAAGCCATGTGGATTTTCCTGGAAGAAATATTGAAGATGCTAGAGGTTCTCACCAGGAAGATGTATCAAAGATATCAAGAAATGTATTTTCCCTTCTCTCCCAACCCCAAATTCCAAGACAAGATATTACGTTCTTTTTGGAAAGAAACCCCACAGTCATTCACACTCCATCCCTTAAAATGCAGAGGAAGACTTCCCAAGCTCAGACATCGCCAGCAGAACAACCCAATTTGAAGTTCCCAGCACTGGAGAAACAATCTTTTCTTGAGAGAAGTGACACACACACCCCCTTTCTCCACGAGGAGCCAGAGCCCAGGGCCCCAGGTGTCAGTGTGACCTCCCACACCCCTCTGCATTTCCAGCAGCACAAACCAGCCCCAGCACAGGCTGTTCCTCCTCATTCCAACACAAATCCAGCCTCATTCTCTGCAAGGTCACACACTGCTCAGCAGACTCAGCCCAGGTATGGTTATTCTCCCAGGAAATGGCCTGGTCAAGTCCCAGTCTGGAGGAATAAAGCACCCCAGGGTTTCCCAACAGAGCAGCCCAGAGCATCCGCTTTGCCAGCACACCTCTCCTCCCCTCACCATTCCTTCGGTTCTTCCCTGGATGGAGCTTCCCAGAGTGTCCCAGCAGGTTCTGCTCCCAGAGCAAGGCTTCCTGCCCAGACCACAGCAGCCAGGAAGTTGTTCAGCAGAGCAATGGATGGTGTGGAATTGCCAAAAGGCAGCACTGGGGTGCACCACCAAGTGCTGTGTGCAGATCTGATGTGTTTCACTGGTGTGCAGTGTGAGCCAGCTGGAGATGGAGAGTTTAAATGTGGTCCTTGTCCCCCTGGGCACAGCGGTGATGGAATTATGTGTGAAGGTAAGGAAGAAAATCCTCTTTAAAATGCTCTTATACCACCAAGTCTAATAATTCTCTGAAGTAAAAATTTTTTTTTATCATAAATTTGGAGATTTTTGTGGCTGGGAACATTCTGTTTTCAGAACCAATTATATTTCAAAATAATAAATAAAATCTATAACTTTGAAACAGCTCTTTCTGCTTACAAAAATGACATATTTATTTGATACCATCTAATCTATTAAACCAGGGACAGATCGTGATCTTGCTAAATGCCTGATTCATTCTACCAAAGTCATCACATTCAAAACCATATAAAACTTCTGTGACAAAGAGTAAAATTGATTCTACTTCTCTATACAATACATATCCTAGGAAAAACTAATTTTTCTATTACCTTAAAAATTACTTGTAAGTATCTATCTAATACCTTAAATATGAAACTGGACTTGTCATCTGAAATGTGTAACACCAGAAGGGTTTTCACAGTAAATTGAGTTATTTATTAGGCACCTGAGAATCCCTCTGTAAAACAATAGGATTATGCCCTTTGTTGAAGCCATGAATTCCCTGACTTTGCTATCATTAATCACACCTTTTGTTGACATCCCTCTGATAAGTTGATATCTTAACTGGCCTTCCACCACACAAAGTATTTGTATCATTTATTCCCTCTCTTTCTCATCTGGTCTCTCATCCTTCATGCACAGAGCAGGAGGGTCTCAGCCAGGCTGGGGAGGACCTTGCAGGGATTCCCTGCTGTAAGGCAGGATTTGTTGGGGTGTGAAGCTCTGAGCTCAGAGCACTGCTGGAGATAAAGTACAAAAAGTACAAGGAAAGGTTACTATAGTCTTGGGCACTATAATTTTTTGCCTATTTGCACATTTCTGAATTGCCCCTCCTAGAGGATTTAAGGTTGCTTGGCACAAAGGAATCTGTCTGACCTCTGTTTTATACCTGGAGATGGAAAAGTACCAAACAGCTCCTGCTGCTGGGAAGCTCAAAGCAAGGCTGACCAGAAAAAGGCCTCCCCTCAAACACCAGCCCCAAGTGCATATGAGTATTTACAGATATGGACATAAGGCTGCTGTGTGTATGTTTAATGTGCTGATCACTATAGTCCTTAAAACATAAATCTACCTTAAAACATAAATCTACCTCTTTCTTTTACTTGCAAGATGTTTTCTTCATTGCTGGTATTACTAAAAATCTCCCTGAAGAGTCCTTAGGATGAAATAATTCGTTACCATTATTCTGAGTCTCGGGGCTTGATGACACAATACACAAACATCTTCTTGTGTCTCTTGTCACTGGCCAGGACATCTGACTCAATAATTAGTGAATAATAAAATCCCTTCCCTCCTCTGCTCCATCCCGAGCTCCCCTGCACTCCTGGAGCACAGCCAGTGCTGTGAAGAGCACCCATTGTACCCCAAGCCATGGATGTCTCTTCTCCTGCCAGATGCTGCTGATTCATCATGACAGATGAGGCTGAAACTTGAGGGTAATTTCTTGGATTAAGGGCTGTCATAACCTCAGCTATCAGCACCTCACAATGCCCACACAGCTACACCAACTCCCCTCAAGGCCCTCTAGGAACAGGAGGCAGAAATATTGGGAAAAAAAATCAAAGCTTGGATGAGACCAAAATCTCCAGACTTCAACGCAACATCCTTGGCAAATGAACAAAAATGTCAAGAGACTCAGACACTATTGATAGTCGTCACCATCTTATTTCATATCAAAATTCAACAAGATAAAAGAACCAGCCGACTGATGGCAAGTTTTAATACCTTTGGATCTTGAGGAGATGTGACCTTTGTTTAATAAGAATGTCTGAAAATAATCTAAAATAAGAAGTGCTGTACCAAGTGGTATTTATTTTGTGATAGAATACAGGTTTTTTTCCAAATGTGCAGATACAAAATCAGGCTTGAAGGACTGGTAGGAAAAAAAACCACAAGAAGCATCCTGAAAATTAATTTATTTTCTAAAGTATATCATAACACATTTTATATCTTTAATATTATTATCCCTTTGGACAAGTCTCCCTGTCACGGTTAATTTGGAAGTTCTCTCCCTCAGCTTTGTCATCCTGCACTGCAGGTCACAGACTCACAGGACCACAGATAGAAGAGACCCCTGGGGACCATCAGGTGGAACCTCCCACCTTTTTTTGGAAGAGAGCTAAATATCTGTGTGTTTGGCTTATATTCAGGCATCTAAATAGATCTCTTCAGATGATTTTAGCAATTTCCATTTGGATCACTCCCTTCACTATTGACATCAGTGTTGTCTGTAAGAAGTAGAACCCTGATTTTGATCTTGATTTGGTTTAGTGAGAATTACATATTATTAATTCTTTTAATTCTGTTAGCAGCTACAGTCCTGCAGGTGAGGGGAGGAAGCAGTTCCTCAAGACTCTACAGCTCTTTCCCTTCCTGCACAAAGGCAATATGAGCATTTATTAGTGACCTAATGCTAAGACTTCACAGCCAAACAGACCAGCTTTAAAAGCTTAATTTCAGAGCTGTGTTTTGGAGACAGGCAGCATCATCTACACAAAAATAAACCATAAGTAGGGAAATAAGGTCTGCTGCAGTCCATCAGATTCTTCCACATTTTCTCTTTTGCAGAAGATGCTCTCTGGCATTTCTGGAGTAAACTCAGCCAAGCACTCCTCTGGTGATGAGGGAGGTTGCTAAACACCTAATTTCTGCTCTGAGTGCTGTTTCCAAGGATATATGCAGTAAAAGCCAATGCATTGTTATAGTCTCCTTCTAGCAGTTTTTGGGACAGCAAGAATCACCTGCCAAAGAGCACTGCAGGAGCATCAGAGCACAAACAGAGAACAGAACCCATTTCAGCTCCATGTGCCAGTGGAATAAAAACCTAGCACTGTAATAATGCAGAACGAGCCCAAACAGAGCATTTCTGGCATTTTTTTCTGGTGTGTTACAAGTGGCACATGTTCTGCAGCGATTTATAACATTTGGGGCTAATGCTCTGAAATGTTCATTAGTGTTGTTAGTCACCCCAGAGTAGTTCCTCATCATCCTGCCTCTGTTCCCCACTCCACCACAGCTGCACAGGCAGTCACTTGCAAAGATGCTGCATGCACTGGACAAGGAGAAGGGAAAAAATGCTGTCATGTCTCTGGGCTTGGTTCATTCACCAGGGTCTGTGCATACAACACTGCCTGAGAGCAGCTGGTGCACTCCTGGAGCTCCTTAGGGTGCCCTGAGGTGGAACACTTCCTTTCCATTTGATAACAGGATTGAACTGAAGGAAAAATCCTGCTTTGGGGATCATTGTTGTGCTTTTTTCTGAGAGACCTAGACCTGAAAACTGATGAAACATAAAAGTTTAAGCCAAATTTCTGGTTATTCAGTTTTTTTGGTTTCCCAATCTCCAAGCTCCTTTGATAAGGAGTGTCTGGCCACTAAAACTGTACCATTAAAAAGTCAGTCCCTATTTCATAGAATAAAGACAATTATTTAAAACCATTTTGGATTAGGTTGACAGTTAAGGACTGGTATCTTTGTGGTATTTTAGCAGTCATAAAAGAACCTCAGCATTCCTATTGAAGATAAAGTTATACTACTTTAAAAATATACTCTTAAAAGGGTGAAGTCAGTAAAACTCTGGTATATTTTGTTGGCTTTGCACAGTGTTTTCTAAGGGAAGGGGAAGACTTTTCTGAGCTGGGGGATCAGAGCTACCCATGGTATTTGAGATGTTTCTCGCCATGGATACAGACCATAATGAAGTCTGGCATTTTGTGCTCTGCACTTTCTTAACAATTCCTAACTTTTGATTTGGGTTTTTTGACTGCAGATGAGCATTCAGCTGACATTTCACGAAATAAAATCCATTAGTACAACTTAACCAGCACCAGTGTCTGCATCTCTATTCCCAATTTAATCAGTCAAGTTTCTCTTGTTAATATTCTAGTTGCTATGATGGACATTTGTCTCACAACTGGGCTCCAGACTGCTGGACTATTTAAATATGAAATGACTTAATTTAATTGCAGTAACACTATGCTTCATTTCATTTATTGTGTATCTTACATGCAAAAGAAATGCTTCAGTCCTCAACTTTTCAAAAGGAAAAACAATAATCTAGTAACTTTCTTTTCCCTTTTTCCATCCTCCCTCCCTCCTGGTGCTGAGCATATTAAAACTTCATCTGCACATTTAGGAAGTTAGGTTAATGTATCTTTTGAAAGGAAATAAATAATGTACAATGAAACAAGGTAGACTTTTCTCCCTTCAGTGAAGCCTGTCCTGATCTGACAGCTGTTTAAAATTTGAAGCAGAAAATGCTCTCACAGCTCCAAGCCTGGCTTTACTTGCACAGACCCAGGGCTGATGAGAGGCTAAGCAATAACTCTGTCCTGGAAGACATTTGCTGATTAGGCTATGGGAAATGAGGAAAAGAACACAGTATCTGGTATTCCTGAGTGCCCCCAAAGTTATTGCAGAGAAACTTATAAAAAGTGCATGATCTCATTTTAATGGAAAATAGAAGTTTGGGGATATTTCCCAAAAAGCCTTTTCAAAGAAAACAATAATGCACTTCTCCATTTTCACCTCCAGATTTTAAATTGTAAACATAAACATACGTGCACTTGACAGCAAGATTGACCATTTGCAGCAACGTTTTCCTCTTTGCTGTTTTTTTTTCCTATCCAAAACTGCTTAATATAAAAACACTGCAATACCTTTCTACAATTTAGCAAATGCTCATGGAAAAAAAAAGTATTCATTCCAGAAGATGAAAGATAGAAGTTTGGGAAAAGAATTTGACATAAGCAGTATATTTCTGTTACAGTGGGAAATGTCTTTTAAGTGAATATTACTCTCACTCTCACAGAGCAGCCAGCGTTCAGTTTTTATCTTTTGCTATTCACCGGTAATAGAAGAGTTTTAAACATTTTACTATTAAATGTCACCATAAGAGCTAAATGTTTTAATATCCCAAATACCATGTTCTTTTCTGACAGTTCCGATGCATCTTGGAATGTGCAAAGGCCAGATGGAAAGTGTTCTATTCACACGGACACACTTGCTTTAAGTGCTACACACAAACCAGGCTGAAATAAAGCATAATATGCTTGAATGTCACCGTGCTTGGCACAGCACTCAGGCACCTGGAGGCTTTATGCAACCATCATCCTACAGGAAAGGCAATCACATTTAATGTACTTTAAAAAGAGTGGTACATTTTTCCCCAGGTTTTGTACTCTCCTTATCTCCACACAGACATTATTAGCCAATTCTGCCTGCTTTTAATTTCTAATTGCAAGGAAATCACTACCCCAGGTTGCTCCAAGCCCCATCCAGCCTGGCCTTGGACACTTCCAAGGATGGATCTGCCACAGCTTCTCTCAGCAACATGTGCCAATGCCTCACCATCTTCAAACACAATAATTTCGTCCTGATATCTAATCTAAATTTACCTAAATCTATTTAGTTGTCCAGACAAAGGCAATTTGGGTTTATCCTTCTTTTTTTCCCACAGATGTACACTTGGATTTTCAGCTAAGCACATGTTGATTTGCAAATGTCTGAACCTTATAGCCCACCCAATCAAAACTGAATTTAGCTAATATTCTCAGCATATACAGCATGGATCTAAAATACACCTCATAATTTTTCTGTTCTCAGGCAGGTCAAATCCTAAAGTTATATAATGCAGCATTGAAAATTTCACAGTTAAATACCAAATATATTTCTTCAATGCTATTTCTGTCAAAACAGTTTATTTAAAAGCACCTTCTTGGAGCTTCTCTTTTTTACTGCAACTGGGCTTTCATTATTTTTTGGGGGTGGCAAAGTTCATATTCCATGGCTTGGTGACAATCATTAGAGGTGAGGAGGTCTTCAACACAATAACTACATTTAAATTATGTGGTTCCCCAAGAATTTGTCCTTCATCTAGCTTTCCATTTACACAGCCCATTTTCCAGCTTTAAGAATAAAATGTGGTGCATTAAGGCTCTCTTCCCTTGTAACAATACTTAAAATGAAAGATGCTTTGTTTCAGGTCTCGTTAGCTTCATTTTTGCATTTTCCTTGGAATAACCTTGCTCAGCTTCATATCCTTCATAAAAGACAAAACTCTGCCAGTGAACTGAGCCAAAGTACAACATTTTTCTCTGTATTCACGTCCCACACACCAGGAAAGATATTTTTCATTCTGGTATGTGAGGTGCCTTTTTTTTTTCCCCAGAGGCTTGAGAGCTCCCTGACACATGTGTCTTTCTTGGTTGCTGCTGCAGAGCTTCTCCTTTGAGTGTCACTGATCTTGTCCCTTCAGTGATCCTCTTGTCCCTTCAGTGATCCTCTCCTCCCTTCAGTGATCCTCTCCTCCCTTCAGTGATCTTCTTGTCCCTTCAGTGATCTTCCTCCCCCTCTCTTGAGTTTGCCATACAAAACTGCCTCTTATTAGAGGGTTACAAATGGAAGTGTCAGCTACCTGCCTTAGCTTTAAGGGGCCAAAACTTCCAGGTTGCCTGTACAGTAAAACTTTTAGGTTCATAATGATCAACATTCAAAAAACAAGCAAGCCTTCAGCAAATGGCCTGTTTGAGGATCTGCAGTCCTTTCCACACACCTGCACATCCTCTTTCTTCCACGGAATCACATTGCATACTGCAATAAGTCAAGAAATCTTTATCTAATTTGCTGCTTTGTCTGCAGAGCTCATGCTACTCATTAAATATTAAAATTTGTGCTTAAATGTTTGCCATTTTGCTGAAAAATTCACATACAACTCTCTTCTATAAGGAAGAAACACGATCTCTGCCCTTTTTAAGTTCTGACACCTGTTAAGGTTTACTGACCATCCACAAGGCAAATTTGTAGAGAGGGATGGGTAAGGTCTTGAGTATTAACTGCATTTTTACTTCATCCAGCCCTAGCCTTCAAAAATATGTACTTAAAAATGTGCATGCTCAGAAGTTAAATATGATTATGTTAAAACCATTCCCTTGCAGACTTTATATAGCTGCTCATTAGTGCTGTATTGCTAATGTGATACCCACTGCTATCCTGCAGTGTTTTCCTCAGCCAAATTACTTGCTGGATTAATAAAATGGGATGGGGAAAGAAGTAACCTGTGCTGCTCTCATAACCACGGAGAATGTAATATTTGAAGTGTGTTTTTTCCCTCATGTCTCACTCTTGCAGCACAGTGTGAGCCACCATGTGAGCATGGAGGAACTTGCCTGCCTCAGAACACTTGTTCTTGTGCTTATGGATTCGTGGGGCCTCGATGTGAAACAAGTATGTATGAAGTCACTCAGGCTTTCTCCATTACATGTTTCAATTAGCAGAAAATCACCAGATTTAAAAAAAAAAAAAAAAAATTTCTTTTTTTTTCCCCCTATATTTCCCCTTCAAATGATTATTGAATGCAAAGGATAACATGTTGAAGTTACACAGTAGCTATTTCAGAGCACATATTTATTTACCAGCAGCATCACTGTATTATGTAAAAATATGCACATCTAAATCAACGTTTTCTACCTAAAAATGCTTCTGGAAAAACAAACAAGCAAATACACTCGTGTTCTTTATAGTAATATTTATGAAATTTAAGATTGTGAGTGAATGTAGTAATGCTAATTTTGAGAATACAAAATACCAGCCATACCTGTTAAGGGTCACGTTACTCTGCAATGCAAGTTTAAAAAGAGGTTTAATAGAGAGACTATTGAAAAATCAGCCTTCAACCTCTTCTATATCAGCAAAACATGTGCACTTCCATCATTACAGTCATCGCTGCTTATTTAAATATCAGCTTGCCCTTGAGAGGAATATAACTTTATCTGTGAACCCAAGTAGCTGGAATAGTTGAAAAGCAAATAACTTTAAGAGTATGGTTTCTAAAAGAGAAAGAAAACCAAGGAAAGGGACAGATTCCACCCTCAGTTGACCTCTTGGACTAATACTATTAATTATTGGCTATAATAGATCAACTTGAGGATCTGCACTGGTGTTGGTGACAAGAGATTTTGATTTTTTGTGTGTTTTCCAGTGGTGTGTAACAGGCACTGTCACAACGGGGGGGGTCTGTGTGTCACCAGATGAGTGCAAATGCAGGCACGGGTGGAGCAGCCCCTCTTGTGAGACAGGTGAGTGGTTGGAAATGACTGATTATTCCCTTTGCTGCCTGAAATCCCTGTGGTTTTCCCACATTTCAGTGCTCAGAGTGGGAATTGCTGCTTCAAGAATTAAAGCATAAGAGGAGACCAAACACAAGACAAAATCTCTGAAGGCAATGGGTTTATGTAACTATTCATAAGTTTAGATGTTTATGTAAGTATTTCTAAGTTTAGAGTTTTACCTAAATCTCAGGGTTATAGAGAGGGAACCCACAAACAAAACCTTTCTGCAGCTTTTTAAGCTTGTGTGATTCTGGAGTTAATTCTTAGCATGCACTGCTGCCAGAATTCACACTGCTCCTCCTGCCTGCATCTCATCCTTGCAGAGCACCTACGAAAAGCATCCTCAGGAGTGTGGGAGCTCAGGGAAAAGCCACCTCCACTCATCAGTACCAAATGACAAGGTGAGGACTGGAGCTAGCTACCTATTTCTAGTCAGGACTCAAAGTTTTGAGCAGACACAACTCAGACTCTCAGGATCAAAGTCCTAAAAGCTGGAGTAGATATTTTCCTCCAAAGGCACAGAAACTGCAGCACTCACCTGGGACAAGGCATGCAAAATAGTGAAATATTAAAAGATGAGCACTACCTTAATCAGTGCCAGACCTCAAGGCTCCAGAGGCAGTCCGCCTCTGCCACGGTGAATATTAAATGACTGAGACACCTTCAGCCTACATTACCTTTCCTGGAAGGTGAGAGATGTCATTTTAACCTCCATCTCCTGGAGATTGCTCTTCCTGTAAGTGTTAAAATGACAGACCGACTGAGGACACATAAATTAGCCCAGCTATGAGCCACAGAAAATGACTGGGATTGTCACTGCTATTCTGGTTCCCACTACCTCTGCTTTTTCTTCTCAAGGAGTTCTGCAATTTTATTCAGGCGTGGCTTTAAACAGGATCATTCCAAGAGAAGGACAGGAAACAAGCAGCAGTAGCAGTAACTTCCACACCAGAATAACAGCAGCAGGATTTTTTGTCTGCTGACAGCTTTGGTGAAAGGCTACCAGACTCACCTCTCCAGCACTGTTTTGTGTGCACTACACAGAGTATTTTTTGGACACTGCTGCTGTTTCTCACCTCAAGTGATATGATAGGAATCTCGAGAAGGATACAGGTATAAAAATGAGAAAAAGGGGACTTTACCACTGGAAATGTAAACACTGACAGAGTGACAAGAATATGGACATCTTTGAACTAGCCAGGATAATGAGGTGACTAAACCAAATTCCCCTTGAGCAATGAATGAATTCCATTTTGACTTCATAAGTGACTGCTCCCTAGGCAGAAAAACTTCTCATCTAGACTACGATTTCA
The DNA here is from genome assembly GCA_024500445.1 of Entomyzon cyanotis. NCBI lineage: Eukaryota > Metazoa > Chordata > Aves > Passeriformes > Meliphagidae > Entomyzon > Entomyzon cyanotis. The sequence continues at coordinate 5,207,602 of JAKEPQ010001026.1, forward strand.
CTTTTTTTTCTCTTTTCAAATTGACGTTTTATTTCTTCTTCAGTTCATCTGAAACATTTTAGTGACCCTTAATTTATTTAAGCTTAACTGCATTTAATTTATTTAATGGGCTGCTCTGTAAGATACTGGAAGACAAAGGGAATAGAAGGAAAAAGGTTGGTTTAAAGTGTCACTCAGCTTTACAATGAAAACTTTATCAGATTCCTTATTCTTCACATACTGACTTCCCATCTAAATCAATTTGCAATTCTAATAGCTTTTTTTTAACAGTCTAGTACTTGCCACATAGAAATATGCAAGACAGCTTTTAATTCCTAATGCCAGTTGTATCATCTACAGTAATAACAGATACATAAAGAGGCAAAGAGAGCTCAGCCAGTGGCTTTGTTGGTGATGAATGAGCCAATGTGTTGTGGGAACTGGCATTTAAATGAGGCAGAGCAAACAGGTTTTTTGGTGCACACCTATTCAAGTCTGTGGAAATGCCACGATGCTCTGCTGAATGCAGACAAAGCAGCAAACAATTAATATCTCATCTCCAAGTTATCCAGGGTGTATTTCATTTGGCTACATTTACTACCTTGGGATCGTTCTTGGTGAGAATACTGGAATGGAAATAAATGAACTGTGAGAATCAAAGGAATACATCTGAAATAAATTAAATTATTACATTAAATTATAGTCTACTCCATCCCCCAAGCTATGCTAAAACAACACAGAAATGCTCCCACTGTGTCAACCATGAATAAATGCTGCAGCACAACTGACCAGCAAAGATTGCATGAAACTTTTCACAGTATTACTAGAAATATTAATTCCAATGACATGTGCAGCAGGGAAGGAGTGCCTACTCAAAAAACTTTAACCTTATCAGAGATTCATAAAGTTACCTTGTATTCCCCTCCAGCTGTGTGCAATCCTGTGTGCCTGAATGGAGGAGTCTGTGTACAGCCAAATGTGTGCTCATGTCCTTCTGGTTTCTATGGCCCACAGTGCCAGAGAGGTAAGAAAGTTCTATTTATCATCTTGATAAAGGACCCAGGCTGAAAATATAAACAGCACCTACAACATTACCTGCCCCCACATGAAATATATCCAGAGACTCTCCTTGTCATAACTCCGTGTGCTCCTTTGTTATTATAGTCTGTCATAAATCCACATTTTATTGTTCCTGATGGTCTTGGGAAGGAGTAGGCATTTGTTTGTGATGCCATTAATGGTAACTAAATAATTACTCCAAAACCATCTGAGTCAGTGATATCACTAATTACCAACTATTCAATTAAATGTTAAAGCAAGGCTGCGTGGATAGAAGACTTCTGTAGGACTTCATCTAATCCCTGCTTAAAAATCTGATCAAAAATGGCTCTGATTGAGCAGAACCTGATTTTGAATCCCTGTCCTAGGCTGAGAGCTCTAAACTGAGGCTTACAGTATCCTGGGCTTCTTGCTCACTCTGTGCTGCAGAAGTCAAATTAATGAATTCTTTAATGACCCAGAACCTCAGGCAGAACATATAGGAAAGAGAATTTAGGGTTCAAGTAGCTGGAAAACCCCTGTGCTAACACCATTCACTTTTCTTTTTTTTTCTGAGTATGGCTCTAGTAACTTCTCCTGAATCTGGGAACATAAATGCACCCTTATTGCCAAAGCTACTTCAAAATTAAAAGTTCTTTGCTCTTACTCTGTCTTTTGTTTCCCTGGAGCTCCTAGATGAATGTGGTCCTGATGCATATTTTTGCAAGTGAATGATTCACACACAGAAAACTAATTGCAAATGGAGCTTGCTGGAAACTCTGTTTTTCTGATGTTAGGGGTGAAGGAGAGAGTGAAAATTATACAGACTGTAACTTGATGATCTTTCTCTTGAGTTGAGCGCAGAAGGCAATTTTCAACATCTAGGTGGTTTGAAATCTTTGCCCTTGAGTGTTATGGTTTAGACAGAGCTAAAACTTGAAAATAAGTATGTAACTTGTGGGATCTGGAATGGATATGAGCATATAGTGGATGGATGCTGAAGAACAGCAAAGCCCTTCCTTCTGCTTCTCTGAGAAAGGGGGAAGAAACAGCACTGAGGCCAAGTTAGCAAATGTCAAACACTGAGCTATATTTCAAGGGCAAAAGCCCTCGAGGAAGGCCTTTGACAGAGACTGAAAAACCTGAGACAGAGACTAAAAAACCTGAGACTCTTGGGAATATTTTAACCACTTCACTGCAAGTATCTAAGAGACCTTTGAGTGCTAGGAACCATGTCCCATATTCTTTGCACAAACACCAAAGAATTGGAGCCTCTATCCAGGCATCTGCTCAAATATCCTACTGGGGAGGCACCTTCCCTGCCCCAGCTACAAAATCCCCTCTGTGAACTGCTCTCCCAACACAGACACCTAAACGAGGAGCTGTGTTTTGGTGATGGTGATCCCCATGTGATTGTGGTGCACAGGACTTTTCCTTTCCTCTCCCCAGCTGTTTGCATTCCCCCCTGTAAGAATGGAGGTCACTGCATCCGAACCAATGTGTGCTCCTGTGCTGAGGGCTACACTGGAAGAAGGTGCCAGAAAAGTGAGTTACAGATTTCCCTTTGTTTTCCAACAGTTCTCTGACTCCTAAGCAGCTTTTCTCCTTTTTGTGCATATTTTGGGAATATTTATCCTGTGTTTATGCTGTGATCACCTATATTTCTATCAGAACCCATATATTAGTTATACCCAAATATAACATATTGTGGTTATACCCCAAACCAACTTGTTAATTAGAAAAACATAAAGTCAAGTCAAAGCTGGGAGGAGAACATTTTGCTGGAGTCCTCTCTAAATATTTCATGCGTTCAAAATGAGTAACATTTGTATTTGGAGATGAAATAATTATTCTGCATTAAAGATTTTTGGGGGATAAAATTAAAGCCAAAGGCTGAGAAGCTGACTAAGATCCTTAAAAATATTAGAACATCATAGTTCCAGCTTAATTAAGGTAATTGGTTAATAGCACTTCAGCCTTAAATTTGTTCCTGTCACTGAAAAATCCCTTTTCATGTTACCATCAGTATTAATATTTGATTCTTCTATTCTTCTGGGGAAATAGGTTATTTTGGCACTTTTACAGACTCAATTGCTCAACAATATCTGTCAGCCAGGGAGTTTAGGATATGTATGTGAAAACTTTTTTTTCTTTTTTTATATTATTTCTTAATCAGTTTGAAATTGGCAAGAGGGGAGCTGTGAAAACAACCATTCTTGGCAGGAAGAATCTGTACATTTCCAGAGCATTTTATGTCTCTCACACACAGAGGAAAAAAAGCCAGTAAAAAATTCCCTGCAGCAACAAAAGCCCTCTCATTGCCCACACTGCAGCTCTCCCCTCCTTCAGCAGGGAGAGTCATGATGCACAGTGCACAATTGAATAGTCTGTTCTGGCAGGAATGTGCTGGAGGGAGAAAAAGGAGGAAAAAACCTTATGTTTGGCATCTTGTTTTTGAGGTTAGAGAACATTAGAAAAGTGTTTTTCCAGCTTTAAACACCCTGCCACATCTCCAGGCAGATCAAAGGGAAGTGCACTGATGATGATTGCAGTCTAGCAAAGCACTCCCTGGAATCCTCCAAACTCACAGAGGGTTTCTTGCCACTTTCCAAAAGTTTCTGAGGTTTTGTTGTGCATCTTGGTGTAATCTTTTGCAAAAATGCTTTTTGAGATGACAAGAATGTTTTTGTTCTGTCTGATCCAAGCCTCCACTCTACTTCAATAACTGCTATTTAGTCTAGTTTATTTTGCCTAGTGTTATAAAAACTTGAATAAAGGGCCTGTGAATGTGATGAATGAAGAGACACATGATTAAATAGAAGAAAAATACTATTTTTCACTCTTACTGGCCACTGCTAATCATTGAAAAATGTTGAGTAATGTTTCTTTTTTCCTGCCTAAAATCAACAGCACATGGGAAAAGTAATCAAGATCCATCAAAAGTAGTTTATTCACAAGCTTTTTACAACAAGCAGTTTCTCTTAGAGTTGTATGTCTTCTTATTGTTGTTATATAGAATTACCTCTCTGTCCTCTGGCAGAGGTTCCAGGTTTAGCTGCTTCTCTGGAGCAGAGGACTGCAGGGCACAGCAGAAGTCAGGCTCAGCTGACCTCTGCAAACTTTCCTCCACACACAAAGTGGAGAAAACCCAGTGTTCCCAGCAGTGGGAGACTGCTCTGTGCCCCATACATCTCTCAGAGTTCAAATGCAAAACACATCATCCCTTTTTTAGGCATGATTTTATATAATTTTCCATTGGGCATAGACCAGATTGGGGGATCAGCTGACATGGGTGGCTTACACTGAAAGGCTCAAAGTGTAAACACAGACACATGTTCCTGACTCACTTAGACAAATTAAAAAGTGAGGAATAAATCCCTAGCGTGAAGAAGTTCCACTACCCAACCCCTTTCTTCTTAAATAAAACTTATGTAGACTACCATAATGTCCATTTGACATTCCAGAAAGAGCTGATATATTGTTTGGCTCATTCTGCAGTGTCACTAGCAGTAAACATATCTGTATTTATACATCTATCAAGTTAATCTTGATAATTCTGGGGTAGTTTACTGTGCAGAGGTGAGACAGCCCCATGGGCTATGTGCCTGAGTGCTCAGAAATCCAGTTGGGAGACTATTTGTGCTTCTGCTGAAATTCCTGGGAAGGGTATGGCAAGAAGGAACCATGAAAAAAAAACCCAATAGATTTCTACTTTACAGAAATGGGGTTTTTTATGAATTTGAGCATCTTTTCTGTCTGGACTCCATGTGAGGTAGCTGAGCCCTGAGTTGCACATGACATTACAGCTTGCTCAGAGTTGTAATATCCACACAGAGTGAGGAAAAGAAATGCACACATCAGGATAGCAAAGCTGTGATCAGATACCAAGTTTACAGGAAGTTTAACATTGCATCAGCTCCCACTTCCAGATCACCAGGACCATGTCAGAGACTGCTGAAGGTGAACCTGTGGCCCAAATCACAGCTCAGTGGTGTCCCCTGGTGCTGCCAGGTGATCCCAAGATGAGAAATGGACAGGTGGCTTAGCCACAATGAGGAATGTGGCAATTATCATTACTTTAATTGTTCTTTGCACTTGGAATATGAAATTGCAGCATCCTTATGTACTTTTACACTTCTAGTACCATTTCAAACACCTCTGAAAGCAAATCAGAGGTGTTTGTACAAATCAGAGGTGTTTGTAAGTACTCTGTACTTACACTGAGTCTATAATCTTAGAAATTTAGGGTGGATTTATTACCTGCCTAATAAAGCCTATCAAGATAGAGTGAGTAAACTTAATACTAAGGCAGACAAATTGGCAGTTTACTCAATTTTGTCATTGTTTGATACGTTGATATTGTTTCCACTGCTTTTAGACATTTCTCTTTCCTTTGTAATATCTCACCTGCATGGACAGAGAATGAAAAGCATCTATTTAATTTTGGCAGCTTCAGATTCTCAATTGAAGGAGGTAATTAAAACTAAAAGCCACGCACCCTGTCAAAGACAGAGTATTTTTTAACTGAACACAAATAGGTTATTGGTTTATTTTAAGTACATAGAAAGACGCCTTAGGATTTTCACATTCATCCCCATAGGGTTTGGAATTTCTGCCTTAGGATTTTTTGTTTCATCCCTGTGTAGTTTGGAATTTCTAATACTGCCTGTATGAGAGCGAAAAACAGGACAGAGTGGTGGCACCACATCTTTTTTATTCGGGCTCGCTCTCTTGTGCGTCCTGAGTGTGTGGAGAAAAGCACTCAGCCTGAAAGTTTGTGTTTTCTAGCTAAATAAACATCACTTCAAACCCCCAAAAAGTGTAAATCACTGATTGGCTGTCAGCTGCAAGCAGAGCCCGGTGATTATGCAAAGCAGACACCCACACCGCAGAGCTGACAGGGAAATGTGTGTTGTGCCTCAGCAATCTACAACCTTGTATCCTCACTTGAGAAGGATTGTTTCCAGGATAATCAGTCTTGTTGAGAGGGGAGAGTCAAATGCTGGCAGCACCTCAAAATAAAATATATTTCTGGATCAACTTTGCATCCAACAAACACACTCGGGTGTTAACACGAAAGAAAAACTGTTTGTGCAGTGGTTTGAATTCCCTTTTGAAAAACACACAGCTTTAACAATCCTGGGATGTCACTGCTTTTCAGGAGGCTTTAAAACAGGGTTCTGACTGTTTACATTTTTGTAAGGATGATTTCTACTGCATCCTTACAAAAATTATAAACGCACTAGGTTTCCTTTATTTACTACATGTATGTTCATAGGACTGCTCTGCGAACAACCTTTAAAAATGAAAGCACATAAAAGCTGAGTTTTCTTAGGAAAGGTTGGGATGAAGAGAAGGGGAGAAAAAGAGGGATTCATGGGACCACACGTTTATCCTTTCCTCTGCTGTCTGCTTCTTGTGAGTGCATCTCTGAGCGAGAAAAGGTGAGCCACAGCTCCCTCTGGAGCTCATCAGCAAGCAGAGGTCACGGGAGAACAGTGCTGAGCACCCTCCTCCTCCCTTTTCCAGCACACCAGGCACACCTGGAGCCTGGCCTCACCCTCTTTCAGCACTGCCTCGTGGCTATGCAGCACAGCAGAGACCTGGGGTTTGCTCACTATTTAAACCATGAACATTTTTCTGTGTGCATCTGTTTTATCGTGTCAGGCTCAATCCTGACAACCTCGCATCACATAAATCCTCCCACTGGCGTTGGGACTTTGCAGATTGGATCTCAAAGTTAGGAGATAACTATTTCTCCATTTCAGTAATTCCTGCAGCCAGGATTTATAGCCAATTCACAGCGTGCAATATAACTCACGCTCATTTCTCCAGCTCTGTTTGCTCCTCTTCCCTCCTCCTTTCTTTTCCCTTCCTGGTAGCATGAGGACATTCCTTGCATGAGAGCTAGAGGCAAACTAATTGGAAATGTGAACGCTGGGTTTCAAAGGCAGCTTTTTGCTAAGCAATGTCATATTGTGAAAGTCACTGATTTCCCATATTCCAGCCTTCCCATGTAATGTTTCTGTACATTACTGCCTCGCCAGCTGCATAAGCAGGAAGTTTTACTGCTCAACAAATCAGACTCCCACCGAGTTGTCAGCTTGACACTGTGTGATATATTCTTTGGAATGTCTTCACTGAGTAGCCAGATTGACTTAAGCTATCTAAAATCAGCCAGTTTGCAAGCCAGAGGTCCAGCAAGCCCTCCCACACAACCCAGCAGGGAACAAACCACATATCTCACCCAAATGGATGGTGGAATCGTTTCATCAGACTTGCTTTTCATATGGCAAGCGTGTGCTTAATAGCAACAAGTATCTGTCTAAGATTCCTGGATGGCAAATATCCTTGAGCTGTGGGTGTTTGGAAGTAAATGAACAGCTGCTTATAGCAGAGAGACTTGTTACTGAGTGTTCAAAGCATTATCTATGCAAGAAAATACAACGATTTGCAGGCTGGCTCGTCCACTGGTTGGTGCTCAGTGTGGAGACACAGGAAAAGGAAACACTGGTCTCAGTCCTTACTTGATTTTCCAGTCTGTGCCACAGAACAGGTTCGTATTAGATGTCATCTTTCTTCCTTGGGCAGGAAATACAACAGAAGATGAACAACAAAAAAAAAATCAGGCTAGTGCTGTCTTTCCCACTGAGCTGAACAAAACATGATCCGTGCATCTTGCCTGGGGGGAACAGGGAGAGCTCTGACTTCCCAGAGGAAGGGACAGAGCCCAACAGGAGACAGAGACTCAAAGCACAACCTGGTTTTTTGTCTGTTCTCAGAGCAGTGCTCCTCTCTGCTCACTCTTACTAAGGATTTGTGACAAAACCATTAGTTGGCCTTTCTAAAAAACTAAATTCTTTTTCATATCTGTGTAGCTGATGCATTTATTTTAATAGAGGGTTTGAGCACAAGCATCTGTCTAAATTTATTCTTCAGGAAGGGAACAAGAATACATCTGGGTAAGAACTGAATATATTTCCTAAATAAGCCCAAAAGCCTTATTAAATTTTTTATTCATTCCATAAGCAGAACATTCCCAGACTATAGCATGAATTTTACTAGAGTGGAAAATCTAAATTTTGATATAGTATTTCTCTACCTGTATCTTAAAGGCACTGAAGAAATGTGCCAGACCTGCTGCTGTATGTAAAAGCATGCCTAAAGGAAAAGAACAGAGATTCCTGAATTACTGCATCTCTCTTTGCAGTGGGATTCTGTGTGAGAATAAGTGCTTTTTGCCCACTACTTGATTTAAGAAACAACATTTTGGGGATCTATTTCTGACACAAATATTTTTTAAACATCTCTTAAGAAAAGGAGCAATGTATCTTGAAAAAGCCCAGAGGACAGACGGTCATGGAGATTAACGTTGTCTGTTTATCCACAAAAAGACACAGGCAAGACAATCCTCTCCAGCACTGCTTTCCATGTAAGCTCAAGCTTACTTTCTAAGGCAGACAATACCAGGGTGAGGAACAGATTAGTGCAGTGCCAGTGCAGGCAGCATTTTTATTCCAAACTTCCTGACCAGGTCCTTACTTTTTGTCTGGGTTATCAGCCAGCCCACTGCTGCCTTTGGCTGCTCTCCTTGTCTTGAATCTCCCTTTTTCTTTCATGAAAAATAAACTGTATTTTACCAAGCACAGGCAGTGGCTTATCCCACTCAGGGCAAGGAGAATGTGCCCAAATGGCCTAAATTTCAGGTCATCCTCAAGCACAGAGCTGCAAAAACAATCAACAGAGGGCAACAGGTGTGTATGAGACTCCTCTCCACTTCTCATTCAGGCATGACAAGAAAGCAGCTCAACAGAACAATTTGTACAAACGCTGGAATGGTTCACTGACCTAATAAAACACAGAGCATTCTTCAGTGGAGAGAAATTGTTACCAAACTCAAGCCCCTAACAAGTTGGGAATATGAGCTGTGCTGAGAGTCTACTTTGCAATTCCCCACATTAATTATACACTAACAGTTGCAAAGACGAGAATCAAGCAGAGCTATAGTCTCTTTCAAATTAATAGAGTGTTGCAATCAGACTAAAACCAGTTGGTAAATGAGAAAAAGGATTTACTAATGATCTCAAAATCTAACAGTTCACACAATACTCCCCAAACATCCAAATGTGCACCTACAACGTGCTTATTTTGCTTATAGAGGTTTCATTCTGGGAGATGCTGAAGTATTGTGCAGCTATCCCAAAATCATACCATTGCATGCCAAGAATTTCACCTGGCAACAGAAAAGAGGCAAAATGAAGATCATGACACCAAGAGGGTGAGACATTTCAGTCCAAGGAGAGTGGGGAGTCCCCTGCCTGTATTGGAATGACAATCCCCCTTTGGTTTCCTGAGGTTTAGGAGTCTTGCCTACCACTCACTACCAGGGAATCTTTTGGAGGCGCAGATGGAGAGATCAGAATCCTCCTTAGCTGATAGAAAATGTTATCAGCTGCTGTGAGGGATGTGACAGCAAACAGGAATGCAGTGCACTACACACTGACTCTAGGAGTGCAGTCTAGCAGCTCAGTAGTTTTTCCATATAGTAGTAATTATTTTTCTCATTTTCACTGAACTAATAACTAAATTAGATTTATTTTCTGCTTTAATATCTCTAAAAGGTCCCATAAGTATATCAGAGTACATATCAGAATGAAGACCCAGACATAATTAGGCAAAGCACTGACATTGCTCTGCTATCTATATGGTTTACAATTTTTCTGACCATTTTTTCTTCTGAAATGTGTGCTAGGTCATGCAAACTAACTCTTATTGCTAGAGCTCTGTGGTAAAGTGAATATATTAGAAATGCAAACTGTCACCACAACCATCACAATTACATTTACAGCTTCCTCTGTGTCTTGTAGTAATTTGTTCTCCCGCACTGCATCCCTCAGAGGTTTCTGCCAGATTATTTTTTACTATTCAGAAAGGTAATTTATTGAAGAAGTGCTTTGCATCTCTGTCAGAGGTACGTGAAGCGAGAAATAGGGATGAGCAAACCTCAAAATGATTGGTAGTTTGATATGGATAAGGATCCAAATTTTAGACCATTGCACAAAATTTGCAATTTTGTTACAAGACAAGTATTCTTTCTCCCTAAAATTTAATCTGTGGCTATAATTACTGACATTCAGTGGATCACACATCTGAGGTTACTCTGATAGAGCTCGGAGAGAAAGTTATTTCTTTATTTACAAACCCAAACCAACACAGACGAGGAATTTCAGAAAAAATCAAGCTATGGAACAATGTATGCACCTAAAGCTCAGCATGGGCAAAACTATTTCCTCACTGCCCTTGGAAGCAGAAGAAAGGGGACTAGGAATTGCCAGTGTCCCGAATCCATAACGTGTTTTTCAGAGCTATGTGCATTTGGGACCTTCACAGCAGCAGATATATTGGTACATCCATCTCACTAATGATCTGTTGAGCATCACTTGTACCCTCTGTAGGGGTGAATGACATCTTTTTACCTCCACTAGTTTCTGTCAGTAGAATCCAAACAATGGTGCCCTTCATTAGAAACATCTTTTTTGGCCAGAACACACCCATTTGGGGATTTTTTTTTAATTTTTAAAAAAAATTGAAATTTTTTTTTTAAAGGATTGAAGACCATTCAGCAAGATCAAATCTTTATTTTCAGGCTAGAAGCATCCAAGCAATTGTTTCCTTTCTGCAGTCAGGATAATGTTTCATCTGGGCAGTGCTGCTTGGGTGCATAATGCACCCAGAGATGGGAAACCTTCTTGCAGTCGATCAATTGAGCTGTGCTGTTGTGTGAAACTGCCAGTCTGACCTTCCAGTTCTTGTTCTGTGAAAATCACAACTAACAGCCCTACACCTTAAGGCTGAAGTATCATAATTGTGCCATTCCTGACATGGAGCTTCTCCAAGGGTTTTTTTGTTTGTTTGTTTTATCAGTAGGTGATATATTTTACTTACAAACACCCAAAAAGGGCCAGAAAAGTGCCAGTTTTAACACAAAAGCCAATGCTTTTGCATTTACTGGTTTCATTTTTGTCCACAGCTCGACTTCTTTCAGCTTTATTTTCCTGACAAGACCAGTCAGGGATATTTTTAAATCTGCCCCATGCTCTGTGTCCATACTGTGTTGTATCTCCCCACCTACAGCTCTTTGCTTTTGAGAATGCCACACCAAATCAAGGTAACCACTAAGCAGCAGGAGGAAACAAACACTAAAACAACATGTACCCATAGAAAAACCAAAAGTGAGGCTGATCAAGCCCGCTGCTCCTCAAAAGAGCAATAGAACAACTTGAAATATGCACTAGACCCACAGAGAAGTCATCAGTTCAAAACCAACACCAGGCAGAAATAAAAGCAGTGCCTGTGAATCACCCAGAAATGTCAGCACAGGGATGATGACTTAAGGGATAAGTTGAAGTATGTATCTAGCAGTAGGTGCTCTTTTGGCTGCATTTCTGTGTTCTTTGTCAGCAAGATACAGCCTGATGCATTGCCTTAGCTGGCCCACACAGATGTTACTGCTCCAGGCTATTTTCTCTCTCCCATCCAAAGGCAGGATGCACCCAGAAGCAGGTCAATTTACTCCACTTCCACAGGGCAAATTGAAAAAAAATAAAAAAGAAAGAAAGGAAAAGACAAGCTGTCTTGAAAACTACATCTTCTAATCAGCACTGCAGCACGATGCACTGTCTCCTCATCAGAACCATGGCTCAGGATACGTGATGACAGGTAATTTTTGATTCAGAAAGAAATAGTCTCTGCAGTCTCATGGCCAGGAAAGGACATGGATGTTTCAGTTCCTGAAACATTCTTGTGGATCTCTTTCTTCTAAAATTTCAGAGCCCTGGTGTAATATTCTCCTCTTTCAACTTTATGAGGGTGGTGAAAAAGACTGTCTTATTTCAACACAATTAAAAGACTTTCACTACTTATTATTATCTCCTTCTAGTGAGAAAAGGTATAATGAGGTCCTTGTGTCTAAAGGTGGCTCAGGTTAAACTAGAAAAGTTTCTGTCTGATAATCCACAGACGCAGTGGAAGTCTGGAGGACGTGTCTGGCTTTTTCTAATCATTGTATCTGGTCAGCAGATACTGCTGGCTAACAGTGTGACTCTTTGATAGAGTCAGTTCCAGTATCTGCAGTCCAGCAAAGCATGTCCAGGGCTAAACTTTCCCCCAGTCCCTTCTGGCTTTGCATAACAGGAATATTTTGCTTAAACACTGTATATTGTAGTAGGAATGTTACTGTAGATCAATGAGAACAAAGGCAGGCAGCAGAAGTCACTGAAATTGTGACTAGCATTGCAAGTGCTACTTACACCAGGAGGACTGGCTTCATTTTACACACAACATTTCAGGTGTTGGGTGGCTTTAGTAATCTCCAGAAATATTTATTTTGCAGGAAAATTCTTCACTTTGGCCGACAAAGCAAAGGGTTTGACTGCCTTAAAGATGTTGGGGCTGAAGAGTTCAGTATGGAGCTTCATGGAGGTTATAAAAATAGTTGCAAGAAGCACTTCACTGGGTCAAGTGAGCCTAGAGGGGATAAGCTATGAAAAGGGTCACAGGAAATTTTAAGGGATTGTAAGGTCAAAATGCATTAAAGCCATCAAAGAGAAATAGCCGCTGCATAAAACAGAAAACTCAGCAAGCTGTGAATGCCTTTTCAGTGCCTGGGAGAGCTGTGCTCGTTCTGTGTGATGTTCTGTGCAACACCTGTGTTTTATCTTTCCACCTGCAGCTGCTTGTTACCTTATCAAAATCACCCCTCCTCTGAAATACTGCACAGAGCTGCATCTTCAATCTGCATTATCACCCTCAGCATAGGCTTAGCTTATCTAACTCACCAGCTCAGGAAACAGAAGATCATGGAAGTGGCTCCAAGTTGTAAGTGGTGGCCTTACAGAGCTGTGGTGCATTACAGACTCGAGAAAAACCATTGTATGTGAAATTCTGTGCTGTGGTTCTTGCTGAAGAGCATGGAAATGTCGACATTAGCAGCAAGAGAATGATTAAGGCTTTAGTGATAGTCCCTGGCTGCCAGCAAATTTGCACCCAGGATTTGTGGATAGTACAGGACTCTCCCTACTCCCACGTGTATATTCTACCTAACTGCAGCAAAGGGAAGACACAAACGTGTTTATATCCTTATCATTAGGACTTGTCCCCAAACTTATGGAAAACTTGTCAAACCAGTGCTTCTCTAGGTCAAGATGCCAGGTATTTTTTAAGAGGAAGGCAAAAAAAAAAAAAAGAAAAAGTGAGTCTTTTCAAAGTCATGCCAGTGCCTGGGAGGATTGCAATAATTTGATTTGCTCTCCTAGTGTCTGATAATTTATTTAGTTTTCCTGGGAGAGGCTCTAACATTTTTGTTTGCTATTTTGAAATTGGAACTCCTCCACAGAGGCCAAGGAGTGGGACTAGAAAGGATCCGAACTAGTTATCATTAACAAATGTTGAAGTCTGTCTGATGGGTATTGAGATGGAGTTGTATTAAAGAAAGTTAAAGAAAGGGAGGACAAGGTGGAGATGTCAGGCAGGAAAAGGGAGAGATAACACTGCATTCATTTACCTAAAGGTGCTTGTGAATTCCTTGGAAAAAAGAGAGTTTTTTCCCCAGAGGGCAGGCAAGCAGAAGTGCCTTACTTGAACCCTTAGTTCACTTTGAATTGAACTCCTTTGGATTTATCACTGAAGCCAGAGATGCCATAAGTAATGAAGGCAGTTCATATGATATTTTCATAGCTATTTGGTCATTTGTAAGGCAGCTGAACCAAGAAAGGGAGAAATGGAAAGTTGAAAGTCAGTTTGAATTTGTGCTTTATTCAGATCAAGACTGGACCTCACCTGTTGCTTAAACCTTTGCTGAATTATTAATTTGACTCCCTGCAGCTGAAGAAAGAGTCTGCTGTCAGTACAAAAAAACCCAAAAAACAAACAAAAAAAACCTCAAAAAACAAACAAACCAAAAAAAAAAAAACCCCAACCAAACAAAAAAAAAAAAACAACCAGGAATGCGCTTGTTTTCATAAGATTAAAAATATACAGAAAATATAAGGAACAAAAGAAAGAAAAAAGGAGAAATATCCATTTGAAAAGTGCTACTTTTCATTTCATTACTTTTTCTCAACTTTACTTTTTAAGAGGTGGTGGGAAGACATTGTCCAAGTTTCATATGATCTCAAAACTAAGTCTATAGATTTTCAAATGATTTTTGGAGAGCAGCTGAGCACTCAGGAAACTATGGTCCATGAATATCAAAAAGCATAAAGTGATTTTAAATCTAGAACCAAACTTCATGGTTGGGATTCATCTTTTCCAAATTCTGAATGTTTAAGCTGTTTTATAATTGAAATGTGAAGTCAAATACAACACAAAATAAGATTGTGGATCAAAAATTTCTTATGGGAGAAGTGAGATCAAAGGGGAGAGAAAAAGGAAGAGGGGAAAACAAGAGATTAAATTAGATATATTTCAGAGTTATGGATGCCATGACTCTTTGAACTCATCCAGGTTTTAACCAGTGGTTGCAACATTTTTTTAATAGCACAGCAAGAAATGTAGATCCCTGTTAGCCTTGGTAAGCAGAGGCCAAGATTACAGCATGGATCAGGAGAGGTGGAGAAAGAAGGAAATGGAGGATGACAGCTTAAGGGCTGGAATCCAAGGGGTCCCGATAATCATGGCCATGTCTGCTCTGCCTGAGGGGAGGTCAGGATGCTGAGGGATCCAGGAGGCTTGGCACAGAACGAAATGCAAATGGAGCAGCCAAGCAAGAGCAGCAGCACAGCTCAAAAAGCTGTCAGTGCAGCAGCATCTGGACTGAAGGGAGAGATCAGCACACAAAGTGCCACCAAAGCAATATTTCACTACATCAGAGGAATAATTAGGAACCTAAATCTACCTACCTAAAAATGCCTGATCATCCCTGAGAGAGGAACAGAAGGTTATTCTCCCATCAAATAAAAGTTGTCGCATTTTTGCATGCTCTCTTTCAGTTATCATCCCTATTTTGCAGCTCTTTTCAGGATTTCACCTGCTACAGCCAAGGTCTGAGGGAGGGCTGTGGTCATTCAGTCCTGCATGCAGTGCCAACTCGACAATCAGGGTTGCAGCAGCATTAGCATTCCAGTTCTGTTCTTGCTGCTGCTGCACCAAAAGGCAGCAGAGCCTCGAGGCTAAGGAAGGCACCGCTGTGTTTTTAGCTGTCACCCCTCGAGTCCTGCTGAGGAGGAGCTGGGTGTCCCTCAGCCAGCCATCCCTGCAGGCAGGGAGGATTGGCACAGACAACCAGGGATGGGAAGGAGTCACCGGCAGCTCCAGTGTGCACACAGAGCTCTGATCATGGCATGAGCCTTTGGCCACAAATGTGTTCTCACACCTTCAGTGCCAAACTCCTCCTGACTTGGCTCTCCTGCCCCAGCCCAGCCACTCGCTGTGTTACACAGCTTTTTGTACTCCACCCAATTATCCAATGCCTCCTTCCTTGTAAAATGCAAATCATTCCCACTCCCATCATGCCAGCACTGCCATGTTTCTGAATTACCCTGCTTCTGATGGGTGCTTCCTACACTTACCTTAACAGGCAAGGAGAGACAGGACAGGAGGAATTCAGGTAGCTGCCTATGGCATCTCCCTGCATCAAAGCAGGTTGGGATTGCAGATGTTTGACTTCCCAGAAATGGGAGATTTTAATGCTGGGTGTTCTAAATCAATGCTGATAAATACAGCTCAATCTGAGACACAAGAACTAGCTATTAGATTTTTAACAAAATCAACAAAAATAAAAGAAACATCTGGCTTCTTGTGTTTGAAAGAACAACTCAGCTCTCACGTCTTATTTGTACAAAAGAATAAAGTAAAAAGGTAAGTACTTCAACAAATAATGGTTCAAAAAGGCAATGGAGGAATAGATGTTTAGTATTTATGTTTGGCTGAATGCAAAATCATACCCAAAACTGTGTGAAAACAATCCATTCTCTTCCAGTCTTTTTTATCCAAATGAACATCTGAAAACATGAAGGAGGAATTTTCCCATGGGGAAGTGAAATCTCTAACAATCTATTGCCTGTCCCCTTTCTTTTCTGAGAATCTTTGTAATCCCTGCCTCTCTGCTCTTTCTGGTGAGGCAGCTCTCACTGGAGCTTCCCCCAAAGAGTTCCCACACAAGGCAAAGCATTTCCCATAAGGATTTATGGGAGCTATCAAGCCTCTGTGTTTCACATTCTCAAATCCAAATTACTTTCCTGGTTTTTAATTACAAGCAAACTAAACTTAAGCAAGGAAGCCTCTAGTAAAGTGTTCCCTCATTTCCCAGCTGCCATGTTCTCCCTTTGCTGTGCTCCTGCAGGTCTGTGTGATCCCACATGCATGAATGGGGGGAAATGTGTTCACCCCAATGTCTGTGACTGCCCGTCTGGCTGGAGGGGAAAGCACTGCAACAAACGTAAGCACCTCTACTCTCATCAAACAGATTACATTAGTTAGTCCAGTAGACATCAATTATACTAAAAACCAACATGGAATCTGTTTTGCTACTTCAGCAAACCTCGCTGAAGTAGCAAAAACCTCGTTTTTGAAGAAAAAACTGTTTTAAGCACAGGTAATACAAAATGCTATAAACACTTGGTGCTTGCAAAGGAGAAAAAGGTGTGCAGGGGAATCCTGGTTCTGCTTCATGCAGCTCTGTTATACATCTTGTTATGGAAATTCATTTTTATAGTATTAAACTTGAAGCATTGATTTTATGTTTTAACAGCTTCACATATTTTGTTATATTTCGCAGAGAAATGTCATATATTTCAAAGTACAGAACTATCTAAAGCCTGCTATAAAGCCTTGCAAACTGATGTACTCTCAAGGTCATCAGTGCATAATTTGGAGAATGACGTGTTCTTACTCTGTAACTGACTACAGTTACATAAAAATGTAATTAAAAAAAAAAACCTTTCACCCTAAAATATTTTCAAGGAATATTTTTCCGTACATGGCTATATATTACCATGAAGTTGACAGATAAACTGAATAAATTTATAATCAAGATGACATACTGTATGTAAACCAGATTAAAATATTGGCTTTTTACCCTTTGGGTCCTGCTAGTAAATATGATTTCAGAAGCAGTGGTTTGAATTTATAATACTAATAATTTATTCCGAAATGCTGAAGGAAGGAAGTGTCTCTCATACATATATACCAGATCATGCACACACTCTTTCAGGATCTCTGAACAAGTAATAAATGCTATAAAACATATCAAACTTTACTATGAAAATATTTGCTTTTTACATGGGACATGTGGTAGGCATATAACACGCATGGATGTATCACATAGAGATTATTCTTAGCTGATGATGAGCTAAGCATTAGAAATGTCAAGTCTCCCAGTAGACAGTTATCAAAGATAAATTTCTCGGGAAGAAAATATCAAAGAATCCTGCATACTGATGATGTGACTAACAGAACACATCCCTTCCTTTGGAAGTCAGCCATATGGAATAAAGCCTAGCAGGTCACCTCTCAGACAGCTCTTGAGCACCCAGATACATCATGTACATCCTCTCACTTGTTTCTTGTCAACCTGTTCAGCTGTTTGCCTGCAGAAATGTCTCCATGGCGGGGAGTGTGTGGCTCCCAACATCTGCGAGTGCTCTGGAGGATGGGCAGGAATGCTGTGCCAGACCCGTAAGTGCTCCCTTAATTACTACAGCTTCGTAACCACCAGAGAGTTTTGTGCCTTAAATTTTCTGCTGTGTGTATATTGTGTTAGATTTATGCTTGCACTCAATCATCTTAAAGGTCTTTTCCGACCTAAAAGATTCCATGATTCTATTAGGTGTAAAAGTCAACCATAACATGATTAGCACCTAAATTCTGCCTCTTATTTGTCAGAACTGTCCTATGCTGCCAGTAAAACTGTTACTTTCAAAGACATTTCTAGACTCAACAGAAGAAAGGGGCCTGACTCATCTTTTCCTTACATGGATGCTGAGATCAACCAGTCAGACAAAATAAATACTTTCTAAATTAAATAATTTGAAATACAAGGTTAAAAAAGAGGGATCAAGGAGAAAAGGAAATGGAGTACCCATTCCACATACCCAGGTTGCACTAAGCACAGAAAAAATTCTGTGTGTCTGCCAACCTTAGAGCCTGACCCTGTAAATTCTGCTTGTTCAGATTCACCACCAAGGTGGCTGGAAATATTTGCATTTGGGGGGATTGGAAGATCTGGAATAGGAAGAGACCTGTTGTTGCCAATTACATGCAGGGTCACTTCAGTTTGTGTCTGCTATTAGCTTTACAGCTAAAGGGTATGAGGGAAATATCAAGGCATTATCCCCTTTAAAGGGCATTATCTCCTTTATCTTCCTTTCCCCTCACACTCACAGAGCATAATTACTTATGGAAATCTTCTGTCAGCTAACTCCCAATGGCTGTGTAATTGTTTCTTTGTGCCAGCTGTCTTCTAGTTCAAACATGGGAATGTTTAAAGTTATTGATGGCATATTCTTGACTCAGTTTATAAAATAAATAAACAAATCGTGCTTGTTCCTATGAAAGGCAAGTAAGATTAACATTAACAATTTCTGCTCTCCTATGCAGGCCCACAAGCCCAAGTAATTTTTTATAGATTTATCTAAACTTTGAAACTTTGCTCCAAATCCCTTCATTTACTAGCCATTCTGGTTTTGCTATTTCTTCCCGTAGTGGGAGGTTAAATCACTTTTTTTTTTTTTTTGGTCCAAAAGGATCTGGCTGAAACTCCCAGGTCCCAGAGCAACCCCAAACTTCTGGTTTTTTAAAGAGAAGAGAGAAGTCTCTTGTCAGAGAGCAGATGGTGAGGTCTCACAATGTTGCCCCAGAGTATTCACAGCGAGGCAGGGGCGAAGCAGGGGAAGAGCAAAGCCTTCATCCTCACAGATGTTAGGTATAAAGATTTGCATGGAAGTGTAACCCTGAAAGGAAGTCGTGCTTCACGTTTTAATGGGAGGCTATTCCCTCAAACTCAGAACTCAATGAAACAAATGTATTTATCTGTCTGAACGTGAAGTCTCCTGGGTGCTTCCCTTCACCTTCTGCTCAGCTCCAGCAGAGCTGCTCAGGCTGCAGCAGCACAGAGGGCTGAAGCCAGCCCCAGGTGACTCTTTGTGTTGCCCTTGCCTTGCTCTGGCCTTTGTCCCATGTCCCAGCAGCACAGGGACAGTGGCCAAACCCACAGGCTCTGCCAGAACCTGTGTGCTTCCAGCATGGAGCTCTCTGGTTCCTCACTCCTCTCCCCTGTGCAAAACTGCTTTGTGACATTTCAACTCCCGAGGTTTCCCTGAGCTCAGCATCCCTGTCTTGCTTGGATGTGTATTCCCAAATTCTGTGCTCCACTGTAATATCAACAAGGCTGAATTCAACCTAGATTTGCACCACTTTAACTTCAGACTTTGGCTATTAAACTCAACAACAGAGCAAAATATTCACATTGTAAGATGAGAAAGTGGTAGCCACATATTTTTCATTATATCAAAATATTATTTCATATTTATATTCATTTGGTTTATCACATTAGATTAAACAATAACTATTGTTTGTTACATTATATTTGAATATATTAATTCATATTATATACTAATTCTATATTTTGTAGTATTAATCTCAGTAGTTTCCATTTCATAATGCAAATATTCCATCTCACTCTACAAGTAACAATCCAGAGGATAGGTTTTTTTAACAATCACTGTGTCTTCTCTGTAATCCAGAATTCTTTAGGTCTGGATTGTTTCAAAGGGGCTTTTTCAAAGGTAGGAGAAGATTGGATAATCCCAACTTCATTTCTGTTTTCAGCCTGTGAATTCACTCGACTCCCCTTATGGGGATGGTGGGGATGGAAATGCAGATACAGGTTTCATCTACACCCTGAACCTCATTTTTTCTCCATAATTTCCTAGCACATTCAGGAGGGTGATTAAACTGCAGGATACAGAAAGGCTTCTGCTTCTATTTTCTGGACATTTCTCAGATGGAATGAATTTTTTCAGTCCTTCATACTGACATAGCCAGAGTAGGTCCTTAAACCAATGGAAGGGACAATGGACAAATGCTAATTATTCATCTTGGACCATTGCTTTTTGATTTATCTTTAATAAGAAGTCACAGATCACCTCCATCTGTGCAGTTTCTACCTCACAAAGGCCTGAGCCTGCAAGGACAGTTCAAGAAGATGTTTGGAGGCAGCAGCTGCCACAATAATTCCTCTCTAAACATTTTCTTTCTTCAGGCTTCTACTAAGCCAGAGAAGGCAAAATGCCCTCTACTTTAAGGTCTCTCGTAATTTAAATATTTACAACTGGAAATACTTGTGTCTCAAATTTTCTTGTCTCCTTGCACTAGGAACAAAAGACATAGATCTCTATCAGCAAGTGATAACACAAAATGCTTCAACCTTCCAGCAGACAAACCCATTGACACTATTCTAGAATAGATTTTCCATTCTACTGCAATGAAGATTGGCAAGGTCTAAGTCAGAATAATTTTATTTCTAAAATATTTTGAAAATGCCTGAGAGAGCTAGAATGGGCTGTAATATCAGAGGTATCCACTGTATGTTAAGGAGCTTATATCTAATTTGGAACAGCTCTGCTACATTTTGGAGATGCAGTCATACAAGCAAAAACTCTGCCTCTTTTGCAGTGATGCACAATGGAATTGCATGTCCATGTCATGCAGTGAATTATGATTTCCTAATGCTGCAATCAAACTCACAATGACATTGCAGAGACATCTGTGCAGGAAAGTTTATTTACAGTTTCACTGGTCTCTGGCTGCAGCTAAAGAACTTGGCAAGAGCAAAAGAGACTTTCAGTAGACATTGATAATGGATAAAACACAATAGTCCTCTTTTATCAGACTGTAAATAAAGAGGTCAGTCAAAAGAGTAGTTTTCTTCCCCACTCATCTGTAACTGAACAGAATGGCTTCTGAAAGAGAATCGATAAAATAGGTCATTTGTCCCAACAAATAAGGTGTATGGTGGAATACACACGTTATCCTTGATAAATACCTATGACTTTGAGGGGCATAGTTTAAGGAATAATGGTACATTTTCAGACTTTACTGCAAATGTAGGGAAATAACCATTTGGAAGAACAGGTTTAAAAAAGTAATTTGAAATATTCTACATGTCTCAACTATAGAAAACAGCAGATTTATAGATGAAGGCTCTTCCATTAGAAGCTTTTTTGTCTGACTCTGTTTTTAGCTTTCACAACTGCAAAAATCCCAGGGTCTCCATGTTTTTCCATCAGTGATTTCCTTCCTATTCCATATTAGACACCCAGCCTAAAGCTTCCCCTTGCCTCCCACAGTGGTAACTCACATCTCTCTTTCTCATGAGCTCAGAAAGAAACATTCGGCCAAAGCAATGATCACCTGGCTGTAGAATCTGATCACTCTGACAGATATACCCAAAACACAACCCAGTAAAGTCAGAAGGCTTCTGGCTGGGGGTACAAGTCTATTGTTTAAGGCTCTGAATGCAGGATCGAGGTATAATTCTAACAATTAATTATAAAGTATAAGAAGGTTATAGTTGTGAAGGATGTTCATCATTAAAATTCATGCTGCTGTCTTCTGTTCTAATATTATTGAACCCATACTGGCTCCTCATTGCCCTTCAGAATAACTTCTCTTTATTTGCATGTTATAAGTGTCAAGCTTATGGCCTTATAATTTCCTCAATATTCTTCCCTGTTCTCTCTCTCTGCCTTGAAAAACATCTTAGGCAGGATTTCTTCAAGCTTTCCTCTGTAACCCTTCCAAACCTTAAAAAAAAGCAAATAATTTTGAAAAGAATGTCATTCGCATGCAAATTATAGCTCTGTTCTTTAAACATGCAGGGATAAAACTCTTTCTGTAATTGGCATTTATTGATTATAATTTTAACATAAGCTTAGCTTGTTAAATGACTTTGCTGAATCTGTACAGGATAATGCATACATAGCTGGTGTCATTTTTAGTGTTTAGTGGCTTAGCATCCCTTGTAAATACGTTTATGAAATATTCATTTGAACTTCAGCTCTGTTATTATCCTCTGTGATGTCAATTCCAATTTTCCTCCAAAATGTTTTCAACTTTCCTCCTTACTGAGCTCTTGTTTTTCTGAGAACTACAGGAATAAGCTGGGGGGTGAACAGGGAGAGACAGACAGGAAGAAAAGGATAAAAAAAAAGGAGGAAATATTTTCCTTTTTTTAATTTATTTGCATCCACTCAGACTCAGGAAAACCACAGAGAGAAAAAAAAGCCTAGTATTTTATCTAATGCCCATGTGTGCTAGAGCACCCCCTGATGTTATAGGGATCTGCAGAAAAATCCACTTCTCTTTGCATTACCTGTTCCTATTTTAACCACTACCAAGCTGAAAGTGAAATCAGCTTCCATTTTCCCCTGCCTGTGTTCATGCCTCATTATCAAATGAGATAAATATACACAGTTCTTTCTTTAATAATATTATCATACACAGTTCTCTCTCTTCCTGCTTACCATACAGTGGAACAAAACTTGCTTGGGCACAAGGAGCCTTTTCTGCTGACAATGCAATCCCTGTTGGGAAATGTTTTTGTTCCAGTGAGTGAAACTCTAAGAATTTTCCAATTATAAATCTGTCCTTTCAAGGTTCATGGAGGAACTGGACTAGCACTCCAGAGATGATAAATTCCCTGTTCCAGCTTGAGTGCAATTTCATTCCTCCTCTGCCTCATCCACACCTAGAATTCAAACTTGTCTTCTCAGAAGAAGAAATTCAGAAGTTTGAAGTTCACAATTCTATATCTTAAGGACAATTTTGCAACACACACCTAACAAAACCAAGTTTCCTCCTTAAAATTTGTTTCAAGAAAACAACACTTTTACCTTTTCAAAGTGGCAGGAGTACATCAACAAGCTCATACACCAGGAAGGCAAGTTCCTAGCTCCAGGTCACTGGAGTCCTACAGCAAATAGCCAGCTGGCTTTTCCAAAAGGAGCACCTGAAGGTCACCTGCCCGTGCAGGTCTGTGTGTGTTCTTGTTCTGGCCATGGTCTGGGTCAGTGGTTTGGACACAGCAGGAGCTCTCACTAGCTGACTACAGGAATACTCCTTTAGCATCTGGTTACAGCCTCTCCTCTTCAAGATGTGTAGAGTAGCAGTAAGTCTGGTTCTTTGCTTCTCTGCCCCATAGCTGTGAAGTTTGTTATAGATATTTAGATTTTAATATTCCCTACTCTGTCAAAATCTCAGCCTCCTCACTGGCATAACAACCTGATAGAATAAACCCAACAAAAATTCCAGGTGCTGTGAAACATGATGCCATTTGCCTTTCAAGATCATTATAACAATTATAACTCTGAGAATCAATTTTGTATGGTTTAGGATCCCACAATGTTTCCTAAAGAAGTTCTACGTGGTCTATCTCTGAGGCTTCAGATCTCAACACAAAGATTTTGCATGAACTTAAATCTGTGTCAAAATCAGAAATGTCAGTGCAACAAACTGAAATTTTGGAATTTGATCCTTCAGCCCTTGAATTCGTTAAAGTTGATTTTCTGTAGAAAAAAGAAAAATCCTCATAGGAATACAGCAATTTGATTGCAGTCTGATGGAACATTCTGCTCCATCATGAAGGAGATTGGTCACAGACATGTGTCTATTTTATTTCAGCTCTGTCTTAATGGTGCATGGTTGGCAGCTTCCTATATGCCTCTGCCACACAAGAATATATAAGAAACCACTTGTTGAGTCACATCTGACCCGTTTTGAAGGCATTTAATTTGACTGCCTGTAACTAGGATACAATATTCTGGCAATATTTATAGGAGGTTTAACTCATGAGATCTAATTAAAATACTGTGACATGTGTGTTCTTCTTGAATTGGTGCCCTATGAATTGGCTGTTCTTTTTCCTTTATGCCAAAACAATGTCATAACAATAGACACTGCTAATGAGGATGAGAAACTGGCTGAAATTCAACTAATTGCTTTTTATTCTCTTAAAAAATAATAGAACACTGATTCTTTTATTAAGAGAATATCTTCAAATTGATGGGCCTGCCTTTATAAATGCAGTGGCACTCTAGATAAGATAAAAATGTTTTTCTGATTTCTTTTTCCCTGGGAAAAGTAGCTCATTGCTGGTTCTCTATGACCATGAATTCACATGTTCTTATTTGGTTGCCAGAGGTGTAAAGTGTGAAGTTCACCAAATTCTCCCATTTATTTGTTTGTTGTGGTAGCATCAGCTTTGGGAGTAAATATTTAACATTTCCTTTCATGTCAGCTTGAGGTCAGCTCTTTTAGCAGCTGTTATTTATTTTAATTGGAACAAAAGAAAATCAATTTTGGCACAAATCTTGCCCAACCATCAAAGCCCAGAATGTATCCTGGCTTTCAAAAGTAGGCTTTGTACTGATCTATTTCCAGCTGAGCCAAGGTGATTACTTTGTCACAGTCTTCTCTTTCTCCATCATCGGAAAATAAAGGAAAAACTAAAAATTGTAAACATAAGAGACACAGAGGCATAAGAAGCCTATGACAAACCACTTCTAATTTTCAGTATTTCTAAATATTCACTTCCTAATTACAAGACTTAGCATAAGTGTATTTCTAAAGGACTTTATCTTTTATTTGTAGCACTTTGTGAGCAAAACTGTCTATTTGGAAGCAGATGCATCAGACCAAATGTCTGTGCTTGCAGAAGTGGCTACACTGGTTCAGCATGTGAAAAAAAGGTAAGACCAAACCCCACTGATCCTTAGGGTAATGGCAAAAATAACGAGAGGTAACTGAAATAGTTTACAGGTAAATGGAGTAAAGCCTTGTTATCCTTATGGAAGATGTAAACAAAGTTACAGAATATTTTAAAGGATGTTTAATTACTGCTTAGCTGCTACCTAGCCCTGTAGCGAATTCTAGATAATTTTTCATCCTTTTTTCCCTCACCCTCAGTATGACATGTCTGATTTCCAGAATGGTTTGCAAGGCTAGAGCACATCTGGCAGCTGGGCTTGACCTCACCATCACACCAGTGTAGGTCTTCAAGTCCAGCTCATCCCCTGCATCACCACTGGGATGTCGCTGTTGAGCGGCTAGCTGAGGAATGACCCAAGGTCTCAGACAAGGAAAGAGAGAAGAGAGCTTTATTGTTTTGATTTCCATATATATAGAGTTTACAGAGGTGCACCCAGATTGGTCAGCCCAAGACCTCCCCCTAGGCCCAATTGGCCAAGCCCGAACTGACCCAATCCAGAGAAGTTGTTTGCAAAACATCCAAACTTTATCTTTGTTTATGAAATATAGCAAAATGTTCTCACGGGAAAGACCTGTGCTAGCCACACTGGGACAAAACAATTTGGGGTTTTTTTAAAACCACAGTCACTGCCCATACCACAAACACTATTCCAGTCAGATGTCCTGGCAGTCCCAATGTCCAGCTATCAAAACAGGC
The DNA here is from genome assembly GCA_024500445.1 of Entomyzon cyanotis. Classification (NCBI taxonomy): domain Eukaryota; kingdom Metazoa; phylum Chordata; class Aves; order Passeriformes; family Meliphagidae; genus Entomyzon; species Entomyzon cyanotis. Next base: position 5,233,079 of record JAKEPQ010001026.1, read on the forward strand.
AGGTTGCCCTGTCATCTACCTGTACTGAAAGGCTAGGAGCAAAAATCAATGTATTTTCATTTCAATTATATAACATATTAAGAGAAGGCATGAAGTTCTATTCAGATAGTCACTTAATTTTGTCAATGATAATTAGATTTTAATATCACAATTAAATTTCTGTATTGATTATTTTAACAAATACATTCTCATATTAAACTATGACTCCTACATCAATACTGAAATCAGCTGATGTAGATAAGATGAGTAAGTGATGTAATCTATACAAAGAAAATTCCATTAAACAGGTTGGCCATAGCCTAGGAGAGTGAGGTACACATTTTCTCAAATAATTAACAGAAGGAGTCTAAATAGAAGCAGGGATGTGACAAGATCAACTGGAATTATTTTCTGCAGGTGCTTCCATTCAGGAGACTTCCCTTGGTAGGTCAAGATTTGCCCTTTTGGATTTATCAGATCAAGATTATCAGTTTGCTTTAAAGCATTATTCTAGTTGTGAATGTGCAAATTAGGATATTTTTCATTTCACAAATGAAGTGGAAGTCTATTGCACTTAGCAGAAAATATTAAATAAAATTAAAAAAAAAAAAAAGCAGGCTTCCTTTTTCACATGAATAAACTATTACACACTAAATCAGTCCTGACAGAAAAAGAAAGAAGAAAAAAACTTCACAAATTATGTATGTACAAAATGCCAAGTCACCAATGACACATTCAGACGTGTGTCTCTCTAGCAATGATTCATCTCACAGTTTTTAAGACTGCTTGAAGCACTCTTCAATTTCAGGGCTTATTCTGCAGAAATCCTGATTAGCCACACTGATATGGACGTGCATTGCTTTGATGTGAAGAAGGAAATGTTCTGAACAAAAGGGACTTAGGTTTCCTTCAATCCATGAGCCTTGCTGAAAGCTAAATTCAGTTAGTAATTAAAATTATGGATTTCATGGTTTCTAATATAAATTACATGGTTTATGTTATATGAAAGCAAATTAGCTACTCTTCAAAAAAATCTAAATTATGAGAGCTATTAAAAAAAAAAAAAAAGCTAATTTACTAGCATGGATTATAGTAAACTGTACACAGACCCACATTTCTGTAGAAAACTTGGGCTGATAGACCTCCCAAGAGTTCATTTGTCAGACTGGATTGAGTGTAAGTGAACAATCTGTAAAGGCTTTCATCAACTTCTTCTCCAAGCCTATCAGTCATGGAAATCTTACAGTTTATCAAAGTTCAAGTTCAAGTACTTAACTACATTATTAGAGCAGTTTTGATTTTCCTAACACTGAATATAAACCCAGTCTGATATGAGTATAATTGATACTTCTTGGGGCAACCTTGGTGGGCACAGGGAAAAGTTAGCTCAGTTCTCTCAGTGGAAATATTTACATGTCTGGAGAAAACTGGAGTCTCTGCTGCCTGATTCTATCCCATTTTCTAAGCCTAAACTCCAGCAGCTCCCTCTCAGAGTGGCTCTTGTCTCTGATTAATAGATTTAAAGAAAGTGATTTACATTTTTCTGCCACAGCACTGCACAAGCTCCATCTTTCCCACACTCCTGACACCTTATCACTCATTTCCCATTTGGCATTGCTGCAGTTGACTTTTCCTCTGAAAGCACCATCTTGATTGTCTTTACTTAATTTTGTCTTATGGATTTTAAGCTGTTTCACCCATTTATCTAAAAGATTTTTAATTCTAAGCCTGCTTGCACTGCCTCCAAGTGTTACATTGCTCAAAAATGTGACACCTCATTGCCTGAGACATTAATGAAAGTGGGGAATAGTGGAAAAATCAGGACCTACAGACTATTGATAAAGTATTCCTTGATAATGCTTTCTGAAACAGGCCTTGCTCCTTACTGATTTATTATGAATCATACTTACTGGCATGACTGTCTGAGTCATATCAGAAGTCTCCCTAAAGTGAAAAACATCTGTTCTTTGTGGACAGAGTGACTGTTTCCCTCACCAAGCTTGAGGAGATTATAAATTGATTGTTTAATAATTTATGTTAGCATCTCCCCAGATACCAACTTAGTCTGAATCTTTGGCTGTCATTCCCTTGCTTTTCCTTTTTTTTCCCCTCATCTAAAGACATGTACTGTGCTTATTGGGACTATTTATATCCTTTGGGAGTTCTCAAAGCAAATCACTGCTGGTTTAGAAACTGCATCTTTAAACATGCTGGGGTAACTCTGAGGATCTCTTGACCTGGAAAAGCTGCTTCATGTAAAGACCTTCTTATTTGCTAAGATGTTCCATATGGGGAGTTAATACACAGCAGATAGTGTGCCATAAATGCAAATCCCAGTTTATTGGCCAGCCATTTAACCTTGTAAACAGACCTCAAATCTGAGTTTTCTGAATCTAAATACTCACTTCTTTCCCTATTCTCCCTTGTATTCATGTTCCCCTGCTAATTCTGATCATGTCAAACCTTTTGTCACATTTAACCTTTCTGTGACGAGTGAAGAAGAGGCACTGAGCACATCAGCCTTGCCTGTGTCATCTGCAACCTTCTCTCCTCCCTGCTAGATTTACCACCACATTTTGCTATGGGAGTTAAAATTCATACTTCATTCTGGTTTCTGTTTTGAATCTTCAAATAATGGGAACAGTACAGTAGCAGTGACATGTAAAATTTGTCAAAAAACCTGGATGAAATTGGAGAGGAGCAGCCTCTTCCCTCCCTTCAGCAGCAGCTGACAAGGGATGCTCTAGGTGGTTGCACCTGAAGTTTCCTGGGGAAGGAATGCAAGGTAATTGCCTCTTATCCAGTTTAGGAGACTGATTTCCTCCTTTAAATTTAATTTTTGGCCTTCAACTTATTCTCATAAAATTGGAGTGAAATATTAATTTTTAGCTTTTTTTTTTTGGAGTACAGACTCAAAACACTAAGGAAATAGAATCATGGATTTGCAGAATGGTTTGGATTGGAAGGGATCTTAAAGATCATCTACTTCCATCCTCTGTCTTTTTTTTTTTTTTTTTTTAACCAATTGTCTGCAGGGCAAGAATTATTTACTGTGGAAATACTGAAAAAGTCACAAATCCAGTCAAATTGTCTGATGCAAATAGATGCAGAGAGCTGGGGAAAAAAAATAAGTCTCACTAAAGGACTCTTTTTTTTCCCCACAAACTAAATAGTGCCTGGAGTCTGGTTTTGCCAGTGTATTTGGAAAAGCTGGATGGCCCATATTTGTTTAATCAAGTTATTCCCCGTTCTCTGCTGTAGTCTTTAGCATTGTTCCCATTTGTGCAGTTAAGATTCCTGGAGGAACAATATACATTTCCCTAAATTATTCATCATCTACATCCTATTTCTCACATTTATATTGCCAATTGATTTGCAATTCATTTTCTGACATTTTTGGTTTACTTTGTTTTGGACTTCTGCTAAACAAAGCCTGCCAACAGCATTCCTCAGAAGGCTAATGAACTTGCTAGAATAGCAATCACTCTCTTAGAAACCTTGTGCGTATTTTTAATTTGTATTGACTCTGAGAGATCCAGATAATTTAGCAAGTTGCATGGCAGACATGAAGACAAATGCTGGTGCTGACTTTCACATTCAAACCTGCCATTAGAGCACATTTGTTCAGGGCTGCAAGGGGTGACCCAAACAAAACAGGCTAAACAAACCTCCTTTCCAATGGAAAGCAGAGTTAAAAACTTTGGCATTAATCCCAACAGAGACTGAGACAATCCCTGCATCATTTGTACAAGAGGGAATTTTGTGGGAAGTTGAAATTGATATTGGATCTGTTGTCCTAACTGATACCATCACGCTTTTCTTGTTGTTTTTGCCTTCCTAAATGGATTAAAGTAATAGCATTAATTAAGCCAACAGAATTAATTTAATCTAAACGATGTTATCTGTTTAGATATAAATGGTACATATTACACTACAAGCCATCCTGATGGTATGTTTCACCAAGAAGAGTTTAAATATTAATGTCCTAAACTTGTCTGTCCATTGAATATTTATTCTAAAGCATAAAGGTACTGAGAAGTGTAGCCTGTTGCAGAAAACAATAATTAAGAAAAGGTAAATCTTATAACTATAAATATTTTTAGCTCTGGAATTTACCCTTGAATGGAACAGTAACTGGCCATCCATTTCCTAGGAATGAACCCAGGGACTAAATCCCAAAGATTAAACATACTATTGATTTCTGTACAGCCTGAAAATACACAGCATCTTTAAGAAACAATTCCTTATATTAGGCAATCCTTTGCTGCAGCTAGTGACCTTCACATCACTATTACTTAGTTCATTTATACATTAAGAGACATTAAACTACAAATCAAGGGTGCTCAAGTTATGTAAGCTGCATTCAGCATCAGTCAATGTACAAGCCAGTCATCTGTGGAGTTTTCTGAAAATACAGCTTTTCTCTCTGTAAATTATTTGACAAGTAAATAGAAGTAATATGAGATTAGAAAGGGAAAGGCAAATACAGGCAGTATCGAGCTGCACGTGTCTGTTGTCAGACTATTTGGGCATATATATATATAAATTCATATACACATATATAAACTTACATATAAAAATATACACATCTAAAATCCAGATAGATATTTCTGTATAAATGTGTATATACATGCATGGAAATATGGAATATGACACAGAAATTTCTATATATTCTTATTTAACCTCATTAAACATACCTCACTCTTCCAGATATTGCACCCCTTTTTTCCATGTAAACTCAAATCCTATTCTAACTAAACCTGTCTAAATCCCAGCAGACACTTGTAGGAGCCTTTTCCTATAAAATAAATGTGCCATGCACTATTCACAAATAGTGCCTGGATACCTCACGATCTGAAAGTAAGGTAGGGTATTTTAGAGTCAAATTGGGAAGAAAAATTTGGGTACATGATGCTAATATCAAGGTTAACCTGTCATATCAAATACAGATATATCAAGATTAAGAAACACCTTTTTTCTTGTCCTGAATAATAAAATAATATAAACCACTTTATGTGCTTTGTAATATGGATTTCTATAAAAATGCCCTTCAGAACGGGTTCTTAAATGTATATGCTAGCATAAAATAAAGCTTTTCATATCATCTATTATCTTGTTTTGGGATAGAGCAAATTCACTCATGTATTTAAACTGGGATGATATTCATGGACAACTTCTGCTGTATGAAAATGGGATAAGTGCCCCAGAATGCTTTCAGGCAAGAAGCCAACAATCTCCATGCGTTATACAGAAGTGGCAGAGTGATTTTTTTTTTTTTAAGGCACACCTGCTTTAGATGAAAGAAATTGAATTCCAACTCCATAACTGTCGAGCGCCACGGCAAATAATAGAGCCTAAGCGGAATCATTCCAACAATATTGCTATTTTCCTGTTGGGGCGATGGAGCAGAAAGCAGGCTCAGCTCGGTGATAGCACTTTACGTGCATGCTTTGGGAACACTTCCATTCATCATCCCACTGCTTAAGCCCTCTCAAAAACATGTTCTTCATTCCCAGGTTAATAAAACCTTTGGTTACCTAAGTCAGAATTGGGGAGGGGGGAAAAAAGAAGTGGATTGTGATTTTGCCAGAATTACATAAATTCCAAAGAAAATATTGCAACTGCAATAAATCATTGGAGCACTTGTGTGTAATATTTCTTATGTGACATGCCATGCATGAGGCTGTTTCTTCTGCAGTCCCATAAAGAGCTGAATTATCATTTCTTCTTTGCAGCTCCCAATAGGATGAAGAGAACAGCAGGACAATGAAGACAATCATTTGGGTATTGATAATGTGGCACTGAGCATGTTTTTCTTTTGGGAAGGTGCAGTGTGAAGAAATTGCTAGTTCTCCCCCTTTTGTCCTCATATAATCACACAGAAGAATAAAGAAAAAAGCCAAAATTCTTTCTCATATGTCAATAAACCAACATTTATTTTCAAATCTGTCTATGGCAAGACTCAAATTTATGATCCGTGGCTGTAGTGACACCATCACAACTGCTCTTGACAAGATTTTACAATGGTGCAGAGCATTTTATAATCAAAATTTAGTGCAATGTTATTCTGCTTTCATTAAAATTTGATGGCAGAGATGAATTTGATCATTTTTTAAAAAATTTTTAATAAACATGTATGTTTGCCCAGTGTCTAGAGAAAAATGAATAAACAAGATCCTGATTTTACTGAGATATTTCAGTGACAACCAATGGAAATACCTCAATCACATTTAACCAACATGAGCTCAGTGTCTTTCTGCTGAGTAATGGCTGAAGCCAAATGCTTTCATTTTCTGAGTTGTTAATGTGTCAGAATTTATTTGGGGAGCTATCTATGTAATATGTGGTGAATCTAAGGCTCTTCCCAGGTCAGTCAACCATTGATATGAAGGACACACAAAGCCCCACGTGGCCAAACAGCCTAAATCCCTGGAAGCACTTTAGAAAACCATCTTTCCAAACATACTGTGGGGTTTTAGAGAAATACTGGAAAATCTAGATGCTCTCAGAAATTTGCACCTTCATCTACAAAATTCATATTTACAGAAATCTACCATTGTCACACCTACCAGTGGCCATGTGTTTCATCTCAAGCAGAGGTACTGATGTGGAAAAATGGGGGAGAGGAGAAAGGAGTGTGAAGAAGAGAATAAAAAAACCAAGTATAAGTTTAATTGGAAAAAGCGTCCTCAACTGTCACCTTGGACAACTAAAGGTTCGGTGAGGAAAATCCTAAATGGCTCTCTGGGCATTCACCCTCTCCTTTTATTTGCCTCACTGGAAGATTCAGAGCAAATATAGACTGAAATCTTGGGTGTTTGATTGAGGAATACAGAAGTTTTGATATTCCCTCATTCTTCCTGAAGAAATTTAGGAGAACAATGATACAAGCCAGGATTTTTTGATTGAACCTTTGGGGCTGTAACAGTAAGTAAGTGTAATATTTGGTCTGACTCTTGCTGTCAGTTTATAAGAATAAAACAAACCTGACAGTGACATGCTTCCATCCTGCAAATTAAGTCTTCAAAAAAAAAGCTTGGAAAAACTGTGGCTACTATAATTCACTGAAACCCTCCTCCTTCCCTTCACCCTGCTCCTAATAGTAGCATTTTTCCCCCCCATATTTAACTATTAGAGCAAATTGTTTTTAAGTGTATCTATTCTGGTCTCTAAAAGATGATTCTCTGTTCTTTATTTCTGGCGTTTCATTTTATGTTACCAACTGCTCCAGTGTAAACAGCGTCTCAAATGCAAAAGATTAAAAAAGCAAATTACGCTCGACAGTCCTTGAAAGTTTCCTATAAACACTTAAGACGAAGGATCTGGCTTCAAAAATCCTTCCTATATTTTCCTCATACACACTGATCTAGACCACAGGCAGCAATGTTAATTAGAAGTGAAGTTTTTTATCAGTTCCAGGAAGACATTAATACTAAAACAGAACTTTGGCACCCAATGTGTATCTACAAGATTAAATTTAGGGTGGCAATTACACCTTTCTTCAAGTACAGTCCCAATCAATAAAAAAGATTTCTATTACTTTGCCTCCCTGCCTACCAGAGACAAAGCTAATGATCAAAACTACTTGCCAAGATTGGATTTGAAAATCTAAAACAGCTTTCCACGCCTTGCAGTTTCTCACTGCATTTCTAGAAGGAACTATTTGAGACAACCTTTATCCCCATCTATTTTTAGACAATTCAAAAGCTGTTTAAAATCACTGAGGGTTATTCCTGTGTGGTTATAAAACAGAAACAATTGCTAATAACTAGCAATACTCAAGTTTCAGTATCTGATACCAAACTGTGGATAACTTAGGGTTACTTTGGCTCACAGGCCATGTCAGTGTAACTCTTCTGCCTGAAGGATTTGACACTCTTCCTTTTCTCACAGTCACTTCAGCACTTCACTGATTTTCTTCCCTTAATTGTTCAATATACTTTGCTAAAAACTCACTAAATGTGGCAATTATTCCCCATCTGTTTTATAAACAAGATAGAGGATAAGGTAAGAGAAAAATTATTCTATAGCACTTCATACATGTTTTACACCTTGTTGAAAACTATCTAATAGGGACATTTTCTTGCCAAAACAAAAACAAAACAAAAAAAAAAGATCTTATTTTTCTAAACTTCATAGGCCGCTTCTTCTGCTTTATGTCATAAAATACAGCAAGGAGCTTAAGGCAGAAGTCTGAGTAACTGCACTCTACCAAAAAAATTGTAGCAGCTCAGTACAGTTACTTTAAGTTATGAGTTACTTAGTTCTAACTTCTAATTGTCATTATGACTTCCAATTTTCTTTGTTTGCTAAAGACTTATTTCAAAATCCCATTAAACCCAGAATAAATAGGGTACAATAAATCACAAGCTCTTCTTACAGGAATAGCAAAGAGAACCATTAGGTAGAAGGGAGACCTTTTGGGGTTTTCACTTAATATAAACCTTTTTAAGAGCACAATAATTGGCAGATTTAACTCATCCCTGGCTTATAATATTCATTCATGTGGATGCTTAAACATTAGGTCACTGCCTCTATTCTTTTAGGATTTTCATAGGGTTTGTGTTGCTTTCAAGAAAAAAGGTGTCACCTACACTTTTTCTGCCTAGAAATCAGGAGACAGCAAAAGGTAAAAAGGAGTTATTTTTTGTGCCTACTCCACCACTATGGACCTTTGTCAGAAAGATGGGACAGTTTACAAGCACCATTGAACACAGGTATGTGTGTACATATGTGCATTACCAGAATACATTAGCTCAAGACCTCGTTGAAATTGCTTTTAAGAAAAAAAAAAAAAATTACTTTTAATGGAAAAATAGCCACATTATTCAGCATTCCATAAGGGAAAGTACCATTTGATATTAAAAGGGTTTTTTTTCTCTCACGTGATGAAGTGCAATTTAAGTTTAAAGAAGTGCATGTTTCCCCTGTAGAATAGATAGTTAGATAGAATATCTTAACTCCTTTTAAAATGAGCAGATTTGCACCAGAAATGTCACACTTTTGGGGGCCTGCAGGTGTCATTCCTTGCTTTGTCCATGAATAAGTACAACAGCAGAAGCCACTAATTCTGACCTAGGGAGACCACCCATAAGGGAGAGAAGCATAATCTGATCTCTGTGTGTGTTAAACACTCAGACTTCCTGCCAGAAAACTCTGTTCCACAGGGATCTCAGCTAAAACTGCCAGTGGTGGATTGAAATGAAGAAAGTCTGGGGCTCATTTCAAGCTGATGGCAAATTGAGAGGATCTGCCCACTCATATATCACATCCCAAATGAGAAAGACTTTGCAATACTCCATATACATAAATAAAGGAACATGGGACTATGCATAAAATTATTTTCCTTTTTAATTATTTAATAAAGAAAGCTGCAGTTAATGATATGCTCTGTGGACCTTATATGATATGTTTATGCTCAATTAATTTTTTAATGTTAATATCATTTGGGGAAGGAGCAGGACATGCCAGAATATACAAAGTATGCAAAACAATATGTACCTCTAAGATTACTGTTTATACCTAGGCAAACTAATCCATGCTCAGGAGCTCTACGTAAGAACTGCCACATCCAAAATTGATCATCATTATTCAGAACAAGTTGTCACTGTGCTTGAGAACAGGAGCTCAGAGGCAGGTTGGGACAGGAAGAAGAACACAGACATTGCTTCTGTCCTCTATGTTGCTTCTCATCTCTATCTGCTGAGGTTTGGGTGATTTCAGCCAGTTTCTCCCAGGCAGAGGAACACACAGATGCTCTGTGCAGTTCTTTTATAGAAGCCCCAGGCCCTGCCTGTGAGCAGAGGTGCAGGAGCTCCTCCTGCAGAGGTGAAGTTCAGCTCCTGAGGCAGAGCCTGTGCCTGTCTTCTCTCCGTGCCTGCTGCGCTATCCAAGAGGATGTGTTCTGTCTCTGCTGCTACACTAAGACACAAATTGCACACTGGTGCCTTTCTTTTCTGCCTCTGCCTGAGTCTCAGGCAACCCAGTTCCAAATTGACATCCTAACTGACCTCTTCAGAGTTCAAAGAATTACATCCTTCTCTCTCTCTTCTGTGTCAGATCCAGTTCTATTACTTTCCCATTTGACAGGTAACTCCACACCTTCCCAAACTCTGCAGCTAACTTGGCTTGTAGAAGTCTCTATTAAAACTGGAAAGTGACTCCAAGGAAAGACCCTAGTTGGACAAATTCTCAGTCTGAACCAGAAAGACTTGTTATCCTGATGATCATAATTTGGTCAAATTTCTTTTGTACTAACTTTGCTCTTGAAATTTTATTCTTCTGTCATGACAGTGTTTTGGGTTCCTACCCAATTCAGCCAATTTCCCAGATGATTTCTTTGGCACCTGGCTACGATTGTTTTTCCCTTTCTTTAGAAATAATTTCAATCTAGAAATGTAACTTGCTGGTGTTTGTACTACATCAGGAAGACAAGAATAACTTGTGGCGAGTTTACCAAGAGAATACAGAGACCTTTAATCAGTTTGCCTTACAGCCATGGAAAGAAAGAAACCTACTCCTGATTTGCTCTCAAGTCCCTGCCTTTTTCCTGTCTATTTTTTCCCTGAAGCAGCTTTCAGCATGCATTACCCATGACTGATTTATTAGATTGTCAGTGCTGTTAGAGTCCATGTCAGGTGTACGACAGATTTGTCATGAGGGTGCAGCAAACCCACATTACTCTGTTCAAAAGCTGCTTGCCTTCCCTAGACTCTGTGTCAAGCTTCTGAGAGTCAACAAAGGCTTTGTCACCAACGTGGATGTCTCAGAGAATGAAGATCCAAACCTTTGTGATTATCAAGCCTGTTTATTTCACATTTTAACTAGGTCTGCTGTGCTGAAATGGAATTTCAACGTGCACAAGATGAAGCAGCTTATCTGTTTAATACCACAAGCCACTATCAACTTCATACATTCATTTGCCCTTTAATACAGAGACCATTTCAAAATCTTTCTCCTGCTATTAAAACACTTTTAAAAGCTTATGCCCTTTTAAACCAAGCAATCATTTTCCCTTCGACAGCCTCACCCTGCCATCACTTTACCAGACCAAATTGCTGACGAAGATTGGAGGTTCATGAAGGAAAGTGGCAGAGATTGCCTTCAGGAGATAAAAATGACCAAAGTTCTATTCACACACAAAAAGAAATTCAAACTTGGCTCTATCCATACAGAACAAAAACTATTTATGCAACTTCTACTTGGAAACATCTGAGAATAAAGATACAAGTCAAGATGTAAGCAATGAGCTAAACAAAATTGTTTTTAAAAATGCCTGGGAAGATCAAGAAGGAAAACCACCAGTTGTTTAAATTATGCAAGGTTCAGACCATTATAAAATAAAACAATTGAATAAGTAGGGTGGTATATGAACAAGGCAAAAGCACAGGGATTAACAATATCATAAGGATACACAGATATTAAAAATTAATCCTAGAATACTGCTTAGCCTTTCCTTAAAAAAAACCAAAAAAACCAAACAAACAAACAAAAAAAAAAACCCAAATGGAATAGGAGGAGAGGAATAGAGGAATGAATCCAAAATAAACTGAGGCTTAATCTCAAAGTAGCAAAAGTTGAAGGTGAATTTTCAGATCATAAGGTCTGGGGAGAAAAAAAAAAATAAACAAAAGAAAATGAGAAAGGTTACAGCAGCATTTTTAAAAAGCTGGAGGTAGGGGCAGATAGGAACTGAATTAGAAATTATTACACTAGAGATTCCCTGGATTAGAAAAGAAAGTTAAAGGATGTTTACATAAAATAGCAGGAAAATATTCCAGGATCACAGTCCAAACAAGAAGAACATTTACATGTGAAGAGTGTTTAAAGTGTGGCTTATAAAGAAGATGGAGACTCCCTTTATACAAGGAGTTGTGTGGAAAAGATGGGAGGTGATGGGTATAAATTAATCCTGGGGAACTCTGACTAGAGACAAGAGGGAAATTTTTCACAATGAAAACAATCAGGTGTTTGAATAATCTCCCCAGGGAAGTGGTGGATTCCCTAATGTTGGACAATTTTGAGATTCAGCTGGACATGGTGCCTCACATTATATGGAACCCTACTCAAAAATCATAACTCTTTCAAAGTCCATGACTGGTTTAAGGTCACAGAGCACCATGAAGATCAGCTAAAACTCTGACAAATCAAAATCAAGGCCATGCTGCCACAGTTTAGTTCACAGTTCAGCTGCAACAAACTTTAGAAAGAAAATTTCAAGCTATTTTAAACACATTTTAATACCTAAATTATAGTATGAACCTAAAAGCACTTGTACACTCATCCCAGTTGATTAGCAATCTGCCAACTAATAAATATTCCATGGACAGGGAAGAAATTGTCCCTGTGCTTCAAAAGAAAAGTTTTGTGCCAGAAGCCTGACACCACAAAGTGCTTCCAATGTTTGTGTGGTGCTTTTGCCCATGAAAAGAGCTCTTAGTCTGCAACTTTAATGCTGTACTGACAGTGGAGTACTGCAATCTGTTACTGCCTGAGCGCTGGAGAGTGCTTTGCCTGGATGCTCTAGGCTAAGTCCTGTCCTTGGGTGCAAGGGCACAGCAAAATGCATCTGTGTACTTGAGGGCTAAATTTAGATGAAGGAGAAAAGGCCACATGAGATGGAGTTCAACTGGGATCATTTCATGCTTGGATTTGTAGTCAGTAGCTTTAAATTTTCCAGGTTGAGAGAGGGCACCTGCAATACACTCAGTTTTATGCAAGTCAGGGGTGCTCAAGGATTTGTGGTATGCTGCTGATGTAGCTCTTATCTGATCAACCTTTGTACAAAATTAGTCACAGAATTGAGGAGGGGAGGATTTAAAACAGCAGAAAAACAAATTAGGCAGGGGTTTAGAAAGTTTTCTGGTTAATTTTGAGGTTGAGCTCACAGCCCTTATACAAACAAAGCTTCCCATGGTCCCCCCACAAGCTTTCCAACACCACTTTATCTGTGCTGGATTTCCAGCTACAGCTTCTCTTGCCCCAGGAAGAATCTGTGGGATTCTCTCTTTCTCCCTCAGCCAAGGTGGATCACGTCAAGCAAACATCCATTGTGCATCCACTGACCTACCCAAAAACCATCTGTGTTTCCTCCTCAGGCTCCCTCAAGAGCAGGTAGGGAACAGGAACTATCCCATGTCTCAGCTCAAGAGCTGCAGTGAACTAACAAGCAAAAAAGAGAATTACTTTGATTTCAGAAGGTTATATACAAAGAATTCAAAAGCCACTGAACTGAAGTTTGGAGAAAAGAAGAGCTAAGTTCTAGGCTGTAACAGCAAAAGAAAACCTGGGATTAATTGCAAATTAGAAAGATATCTAGTAGGCACTGGGATTTGAAGGCAGTCCTCAGTGTATCTTTATTGAAAAGCATATTGTAACATTGTTTAACAAGCCATAAAAACTAATCAGAGATTACTTTATGGTAACAAAATTACAGCAAGAGTTACCAAAGACAAAAGCTGAAGCATTATTAAATAATACACTCCCATTAAAAATTATAAAGTGATTGTTTGCTTCTCTTTGATAGAACTACTAGGGAACACAAATCCAAGCGGACATTTATTGAGCACAATGCGCTCAGTTTTTAATTAGTAGTTTATAGGTAAAATAATGTATAACTCAAAGTGACAGAATCAGATCAAGTGTGGCTGTTAGATTTTCCAAAAATTAATTTAATATTCCTGTGTTTTATCATTGTTTTATAAAATTGCCACCAAGACAATGAAAATATTTACATTTTATCTTTCTAATCAGGTAAACAATTTCTAGTGAAAAAAATTTCCCGCTCAGAGCACCAAAAATTTGAATGGACATAGATCAAAATACATAATGAAAAAGGGGAAAAAATATTGCATAATCTGTCTCCAAAATGAGGAGGAAAAAAAAATTATTTCTTTCAGCCAATATGAGATCTCAAAATGTAAAGTCTTACCTGATATATGGGTGAAATGACTCCTTTCCTATTTTTGTACTTTTATTATCACTAAATGCACCTCCATTGCTATCTCCTCCCTTTTATAAACTGCTCATATAAGCAGAAGTCTAGTTTTGAGCTGGAGAAGGGATTAGCAGTTAAAACCTGAATTTACCAGCATTTCATAACCAAGTGATGAATTACATCCAAAAAAATTTTTAGGTTGTCACCAGGCCCAGGGCACACCCAGTGGAGCCTCACTGGCAGAATGGATCCACACAGGTGCTGTAAAATACCAGAAGCTCCTCAGATTTGCTCCTCCTCTCCCCACAGCAAACAGACCTGGACCAGGTTTGCTCTGCTGACTTAAATAAAAAATCCTGACACAGCTGCAAAAGGCATTGAAGTTCAGGCACACACAGCTTTCCACAGAAAACAACTGGTTTGACATGAATTCTTAGTAATAAATTCATTTTGACTATTATTCATTTTCTTGTTAGCGTGCCCTCTGTACATATAGAGACAAAACCTCACCATCAACCTGCTCCTCTCTTTTCCCTTCCTTTCTTTAAGCAGTTCTCATTGTAACTCAAAGCCCTACAGCCAGATGATATTCTTTGCTCCTTATCTTTGGTTTCAAAATGGAAGTATGATGGATATTCTGACAGAAATGAGAATAGACATTAGGCCATAATAATCCTGTGTTCTCAAATAACTGAAGGCGCTAGTTCAGCTTCACTCATTCAGCAACACAAAATATTATTTATTGGCTGTTAAAGAAAAATATGGTAGTTCTTGATGGCAAATTCATCCTCATTTTTAAACATACGTTATCACTGCTCAGAAGGGAGCTCTAAGCACAGGTTTTAAAATAGTCCTGCAAAGACATTACCTTTGAAAAATTGAAGGCAAAACTGATGGAATTCAGTTTGATCTGTATTGATAGTCAGGGAGTCATAGAATCACAGCATCATAGACTGATGAATGAAGAAGCACCTTCCACTATCCCAGCTCACTCCAAACCCTGTCCAACCCAGCCTTGGACACTTCCAGGGATCCAGGAGCAGCCACAGCTTCTCTGCGCAACCTGTCGAGGGCCTCACCATGCTCACAGCCAAGAATTTCTTTGTGATGTCAAATCCAAACCCATCCTGTTTCAGTTTAAAGCCATTCGCCCTTGTCCCTTCTCCTCAGGGCTGTTCTCAACCCATTCTCCTCCCAGCCATTCTTTGTGCTTGGGGTTGCCCTGACAGAGGTGCAGGACCTTGAACTTGGCCTCGCTGATCTTCGTGATGCTGACACTGACCCACTCTCAAGCCTGTCAATGTCCCTCTGGATGGCATCCCTGCCTTCCTGCCAGCTGACTGCACCACACAGCTCAGTGCTGTGAGCAAACTGGTCTGCAGTGCTGTCCCAGCAGCACATTGCCCATATTTCTAACAAAATGTCTAAAACACAAGTGAGAGCACAGAAAGAGCTGGGAAAAGGCAGTGCTGGCTCAGGCTGCTCTCCTTCCCCACATCCCCTGCCACTGCACACACACAGCACAGGCTGCAGGCATGTGGGAAAACACACAGCCTGAAACTGGAGCATTTCTAATCCTCCAGACACTGTAATAGAGGTCAAATACCATTTACAGTGTTTAATATTTTATTTTTAGGAAGACTGATGACATTACAGCTCATTGGATATTTATGAAGAGACTGAGTAGTCTCATTTTCATGGGTAGCAAGCGCCATGGACAGAAACGTTCACACAAAACCCAGCTGTTGATGAGCTGCATTGGGAGTTTTTTGCTATCTTACACACATTATCCATAACACTGACATTCTTAAACCTGCCAAGCCTTATTTTGAGCAAAGCAGTCTGTTTGGCTGGTGATTTCATACAGCAGAAGGCATTCTGAGAAAAAAGAAAGAGGCAGGGAGCATTCAGTAACCCAGGTTCATTAAGTCATTGCAGCACAACTTAATTTGGCTGTGGGACATTATTTTCCATGGAAACTCTGGTTTGTGCTAACACAGTTCTACAGGAGGTCTAATCAGAAAAGTCTAATGCATTTAGTGGGAGCAGAGGGAGAAGTGCCTCAGCGTGCCCTGTGAGCCCTCAGCTGCCAGGACCACAGCTTGAGGGAACAAAATGTCTTTAGGTTTATCTCCAATTTCCCGGAGCTGGAATCCTACAAGGTCCTGGAACACAGTTGCAGGAGCTATGAGGGCAAATCATGCCTGGCAAAGGTTGGGACATAGGATGGCTGTAGCATCATGCAGGAGCACTGTTGCATGGCAGGAAAGACCTCACAAGAGTAATTTTTTGTCTGCAAAGCCACTTTGGATGCTAGGGAAGAGCCCTGCAGGCAGCAGGTCCCATAAACCTTTTATTCCCCACCCCAGGCACCATGCCATGGGACTGCCAGATAATGCCCTTGCTTCTGCAGTGACACCAGGAGATTCAGGATTGCAAGCACAATGCTCTCTGCCAACATCTGTGACCATGCTTAAAGGTTGTTTCTCTCTTAAAAATAGGCCATTTATCTTTTAAAAGTTTCTATGTCAGGCTGTCACTGTCAGATAATGCCAAACCAATCCTTATCCCATAAACCTTGAAAAAACTCTCATAACTGGAGGGATATGGGCTTTAATTGCAAGTTCACACTTTTCTGTAGGATCCTGCTTCACCCAGTGCGCTATGTGGACATAGGAAGGGGTCAGACTCAGATTGCACACAGCGCCACAAATCTGGCATTTCTTACCTCTCAGCACAGAGCAGATTTCCTTTTCTTTACTCAGACCCTTGCCTGATTAAATACTGATAAATAAATAAAAAAATAGGCACTAACTCTATCAGCAAGATGAGAAAAGATTGCAGAAATAACCTCTGTTGCTGGAGATACTGGGGGATGAGAGTGAGATGTAGATAAAGTAAATAAGGAAGAGGTGAGGAACATTACAAACTTCAGTGCCTTCAGGCTTCACTTAGAAATATATAAATAAAATATAGAGTTATGATAATCAGGCTGGAATAATAAAGTGTTATCTACTAATCTTTTGAATTTTAAGTGCAGCTGTCGGCTCCACACAAGCAGGACTTGTTACCTTTTAATGTCCCCTAGAGACCTTCAGCTGTCTTGACTGCTTTCTATCCCATTAGATCACAAGTACAGTTTTCCAATTAGCTGGGATATTTGATGGAAGGTTTTCCCCTTAAAAATAAAGTCAATTTTACAAGCAAGAAAAGCTTTAAAAGCAAGATGGCCCTTTAGCAGTTTAGTACATCATTTTCATTAACTGAACTTCATCTATTATGTTATGTGACAGAAAACAGTCAAACATAGATAGACAGATAGAAAACTCATCAATTTTAAGTTCTAGAGCTATGCTGGTTAGAATCTGATTATTTTCTAGTAGTTGGACAACCTCATTATTTTAAAAGTAAAAGATTGTGTTGAAGGTAAATACTATTGTCACTGTCACCATGGTAGAATAGCATTCAGTGCTCATCTCACAGGATATGCATGTCACAATAATGAACAGCTGTTCAATTTACTGATTACATTCACATTAAAATACCTCCTTTTATTTCTCAATCATTTGTTATAGGCTGAATAATCTATTCCACGATTTTTATCATTAATAAATGAAAAGTTGATCTGTAACAAATTACTACTTTTAAGAATAAAAACAAGAATTTAATGTTAGGGAGAGAGGTTTAAATAAATTGTATTTCCAGTGGTGGCTTACCAAAATGTATTATTGTTTATTTTTTCTCCCATTAATTCTACTGTGTTTCAAATTCGGGAAAAACAGTTTTAATTCTACTTTAGATGACATTTACATAGCTAATGAGTTCACACATCTTTTAACTTCTCAGAGTGGTATGCACACTTGCTTTCTACCTGAGCTGAAGAAAAGAAGTATCAATAAACCTTGGGTTCATTGTACCTTAGTGTGGTTTTATGTCTCATACAACCTATTCACAGCAAGAGAAGATTCCACTGAGGTATAAAATTCACTAATCCTTCAGAACTTTTTCACATGGAAGTCGGCATCTAGCATCAATACTAAAATAAAACAGTATAATGCAGCAATAGCCTGAAATATTACAAAATACATGTAATGAAGCTTACTCTTATCTCAAAGTATTAGAGAATTTTAACCTCTAAGACAGAAAAAAGCTATAGGTTTATTCCCCTAACATTTCTCATCTTTGTGAACATTGGTTTAGCTCCACTGGTTTGCAGCAAATTGAAGTCTGCAACTTCACAAAGCTCCAATAAAATGCATAATGTTCAATTTCACCCCTTCTGAAGCTCTCTGTCCATTACCATAATGGACTTAAATATCTATCACTCAATTCTCAAATTATGTGTTGAACACACAGAAGAGACACACATTGAACACAGGTACAGGCTTATGACAAACAATTCAGGCAAAAATGTGCTAAAAGCATTCTGAAATCTGCTGGCATTTCCATTATTAACATACATCACAGCTATTGGATGCTTTCCTACATATACCTGTATTTTAATAGAAATGCTCTGACCTCAGATAAATAAATAAACAAATGTAACTAAACTTTAGGAAGGTTGGTTTATTTTGTTATGAATCTTAAGGCTTTTATAAATAGACCATGAAAATGCACTCTAGCTATTGCACTTTAAAAAAATGTAGGCTATGACATTATCTCCAACCATTCTGGGGAAAGCAGTAACAATTATGAACAAGGCCCTTGAGGTTATAAACAGATTTTCCATAAACTATCATCTCTTCCCAGCTATTATACTGATTTCCTTCTTACTGCCATCACCAACTTTACCAATAATATCTTTTCAGCCCATTTATGCAATAAGCTAAGTAATATTCCATGTAGCTGAATATTTATATATTTTTGAGAGATCAGGCTCAAGGCTGAGAGGAAGGAACCTACCTAGCAGAAAATGCTCTTTAAGTGGATGCATTCTTCTACTTGGCCTTCTGTAAGAGACTTTTATGAAGTAGTAACCTTCTGACAACATCTTGCTTGCACCAAGGGGCAGCAAGTGATTGGTGGTTCTCCAGGTTTTTCTTTTTGCTATTTTACAATTATCATCCATTCTTCCATTCCCAAATATTTACGGTTAGTTTTTGTTTACCACAGGAGGGAGCAGAATATATTATAGGAATCAGTTAACAGTTCATAGTTTTTAGAAGATCCTGCCAGACAGGACTGAGTCAGAAAGACTCTGTTAGGTCTATGTTAGACTGAATTTAGGACTAGCAGGAGAGAAAACATCAATTTTAATCCCAAATCTGCCACAAATTCACCACAGACCTTCAGCAAAGACATTAAAATGTTCTATACTTCAGTAACTTCCATTATGAAGATGTATAAAGAGCTCCCCTTGTTTTGAAAATCTCCACCTTAAAAGGATAACTTCATGAAAAGGATTAATCAGAAATAAATCCCTTAAGGTCCTCCAATCCTGTCTCAAACCTCACCAATGAAACCCCTGTGAACCCCCTGTGCCCTTAGACCCTGTAAGCAGCATAATCTTGATTTTGATCTCAAAGTGAGCTATGCCATGAGTTGAGATTCATTCTTGGCACACAATAATCCAGCCTGGCAACAGCTCTCCTCCCTCTTATTTTTGATAGTTATCCAGCAAAACAAATAACATCTGTAGCCTGGAATAATTTTTTTGAGATTGTCCAAATTATTGTTTACCAATATGTGAGCTGCCATGAGGTAATTGGCAAAAAGATGCTCCGGCATGAATATAATGTGTGTAAGAACCCAGAAAAGGAAAGATCCTTCCTTATTGCTTCAGCCCACCTGCCCATCATTCACAGGGCAGGAATATCAACAATATTCCCAGGGGTGAGGAGTGAGGAGGTGAACACACAAAACCAGAGGTGTGAGAAGGGAAGGGAAGGGAAGGGAAGAGGCTGAGCAAGGAGATGGGTAAGGACAAGTTGTTTCTGGTGATGACAGGATGGAAAGGAAGAAGAGAAAAAAAAATAAAGGAAAAGTAGCAGTTGCAAAGATGACCCAAGGGACGTGAAATTACTTCTATTTAATTGCAGCTTCTCTCCTCTGCTAAGCTGAGTCCTTGGGTGAGTTTCCTCAAAAGCTCATATCAAATCAATGCCCATCAAATTAGCACATCATTACCCATGCTTTTTTAGGGATATTAGGCCCACAGAACTCAAATTCTGTCTGATTGAGACTAAATTCATGCTGCATTTTGATTCATTTCAAACAGTTGGCTTCCATCGGAGATGAGTCCTGAGTCTCTGAAAGCTCAGCTGCGATTTGAGCCTTGCTGCAGTTTTCACTGGGCTGATGAGAATTGTGGTGACTATTTCCAAAGTATGTGCTAAGCCTCAGAGGAGACTCAGCTTCAAGGGAGAAAGAAGAAAACTTAATTAAAAGCAAACTGAAATCATTGCACTAAATCCTTCGGGAGATTTTCATGTAGTTCTCTGGTTTTAAATACTGCTGCAGCAGGACACACTGCAAGCAAAGGAGCTATAAAACTTTTTGGAAACTTCTTTTGTATGGAATTCTGGCATAACATTTCACAGCCAATAACAGGCAAAATGCATCACGTAAGTAAAGAGCATCAGGCAGGAATCATGCTGCTGACCAAGATCAAGTTCAAAAAGACATTAAATTCAGTATGGCTAAACTGTCAGGGAGGATTTTGAGGCAGAAGGATTTAACTGGGCTTCATAAAGGTCCAAAGGAGGAAAGTTTAAAAAAGGCAATTTTCTTCCTGCTGTTTTTATAGAGTCTGTAAAAAAATTGGATAAAACAGACTATCACACTCCAAAAATAACTGGTCTGTATTGTGTAACCATTCCCCAGTTGCTATTTCAGACTTCTGCCCAGGATGGTGCAAGGATCCCACCAGAAAACAGTGACCTAAAACCCAAGGTTAAAACCTGATTAATTGATGGAAGAGGTCTCTTTCTTCTCTGTCCAGATAATTGAGCCAGCCCAGCCATGTATTCCATTGTGCAGGGGAGCCTCATAAACTCCTGCTCCTGGGAAGGTGAGTGGGGAGGGAGCAGGATTGACGATTCCCTGGCCTCAAGGAACTGCAGCTTCCCTGCTGTGTGGTCCTGCCTCAGCTTGGTATTGATTTCCGTGCTTCCTGATCAGTCAGAGAAGCAGTTAAGTCATTACAAACATGTTTTTCATTCTGTTGGGACAGATGTTCCTCCACTGCAGTGTGCAGTTGTAAACTCTGTTTAATACATTAAGCTTCCAAGCTAAATTGCATTGGTAATTTTATCCCCTTTCTTTCCTGACCTTCATAGGTTTAAAAATCAGGTACTTAACCTTGCATTAATGGCAGGGGTTTTATTGCACATGATTACACATTTAAAGCCATTATTATAACCTCTGCTCCCAGGTATAAAAAGCTGAGAGACATCCAAATACATGCCAGGAAAATGACTGGTAAGGAAGAATGGGAAACCTTTCTAACACCATCATTTTCTTCTTTTTCACCGCTGCTATGAAAAATGGATCTTCCAGTTACTACACTGAAAGCTCTCAGCCATAACAAAGTTATAGGAATATTTCTCATATTTTAAAGAGCGACCAGTGCAATGTTAATTGAGGGATTTTAATTAAGGAGTTAGGCCTTGTTTTCACATGCAAAACATTTTTGTATTTGCCAATTACATATAAAATTCTAATAAAAGCAAAATTATCATCATCCTAACATGAGTTTTTTGACTCAGTTCAAGAAGAACCTAATCATAAAACTTCATCTCCAAGCATTATCTTCACTTGTCCACAAGTTCATAAAAAATCCTCTCACTCAAGCTTTGTGCTATTTAAAATCCAGGTTGCTGGAGGTGTAGGATGCAGCCTGCAAACTCCTCCCAGGCTGAAATTTTTAAGGGTGCAATGAAAACCCACTTGTGCTCAGTCTGCCATCTCATCCTGCTTCCAGTAGGATTTGACTACCTTTTTTCAAGGGCCTGGAGTGACAGGACAAGGAGGAATGGATTAAATTTGACAGAGGGCAGGATTAGATTGGATATCAGGAAGAAATGTCTCCCTGTGAGGGTGGTGAGACCCTGGCACAGGTTGCCCTGAGAAGCTGTGGATGTCCCACCCCTGGAAGTGTCCAAGGCCAGGTTGGATGGGGTCTAGTGAAATGTGTCCCTGCCCATAGAAGATGAGTCCGAATGAGATGATCTTTAAGTTTCCTTCCAACCCAAACCATTCCATGATTCCATGGTTAAACCTGTGGAGCTGCTGACGATGCCCCACCCTTGCCATGCTGCTGCAGAGCTGCAGTGCTTGGGCCAGGTCTGACAGTCAGTCAGACACCCTAGGAACTGGATCTATCTGTGCATAAACAGTGCCTTAGTTGTTTGAGGTTTTTATCTCAAACAAGCATTTTGGTCGGAGAATTTAAATTTCTGGGTCTTTGGAACAAAGCAGGCAGATTCCAACTGGAAAGGCAGTGTGCCCAGTAATGTTACCCTCAATGTCTGTAATTTTGTATTCAGGTGAAACAATCCAGTAGCTACCAGACCTTATCAATACACAATAAAAAGTGGCAGCTCTTGTTCATGCCATCCCTGGGAATGCCAGATGGCCTTTTCTGGCTCATGACCCAGATAGATTGCTGGTTATGTTGTTAGTTTACTTCAAATGTCTGTTTGCTTTAATTGCCACAGTGCTATGTTTTCTAATGATATTTCTTGAAAAAGCATCAATTTATTTGTTTCACTAGCTAATTCTCTCTTAAAATATGACACTAAATATAAACTAAGATAATATTGGCGGGATGGAAGTTACTTTTATTTTTGTAAAAAATAAAACCAACAAACTTGGAAAAACAGAAACTTGAAATTTCATTGTATGCATAGGCCTTTATGGTTCACCTTAGATTTACTAGTATCCTGTGGAGACCTTTTATATGCAGTAAAATGTCTGCCCCAGGTAAAATTGCCAGCACTTTAGAACAAAGGTTTTGTAAGTGGTGGTTTATAATGCGTGTGGGATTTGAAAGGTACATTTTTTCCTGTCTTGAAGATAAGTCTTATTAAGATGGCATACCACCTTGGAGGCAATAATGGCTTTTTTTTCCATACCTCAAGTTTGCAATAATACTATTTCTTGTAAGAAAGGCAAAGAGTGGTTTTTTATCCAAGATGAGGTTGATGCTTTCTGACCCAATATTGTTACAGTAAGATACAGATTTAAAGGAACTCTTGAACTTCAAAACACTGAAATCACCACTGCCAATATAAATCAACAATATTCAATTTATGGCTGGACTGAAACCTTCAATTTTTCACCCTGTGTTTCTTTCACATCCTCACAAGTAAAGGTATTTGGGATATACAGTTCAATTTTAAAATAAAATATATTCTAGAGACGACAGAACTCTACTATGTCAGCAAACCTGAATCAGTTTTTTTAGTATAGATCTAATTATATTTCTAATTCGGTATATTTTCTAAAGGCTTTCAGAAATCAAATTTCATGGCTCACCTTGCACCTCTGAACCTCACCAGGCCCCAGCTGTGCCATCACCCCACCAACCAACTGAGCCCCAGAACTGTTTTACAGACATCACTCAGGCTTGGGGAGCACACCCCCCGTCACTCTGTGAGCCTGAGCTTTGTTTGCTTGACTTGCCAAACAGAGTCACAGCATTTTAAAGCTGCAGGTTGCTCTGAAATGTTCTATTGTATTCTATGACACTGGGTATTAAGGTAAATCTTGCTGGATGCGTACAAAGGCAGGTGAATCACTTGAAACAGCATAATAGGCAGCACACTTCAATTATTCTGCTGTCTCACCTGTATTGTTTCAAGCAAACCAGATTTAACAGAACATTGACTTTATAGTCGCATCAATTTGTCAACTAAACTAGAACAATAAATATAAAACAAATCTTGCAGTAGGCCTGCATTTTTTAATCTGGTTAAAACAATATAGAAAACAATTACCAGCACAAAGTCTCTCATAAACTGCTTCTCATGACAATGCAGAATTGCATCATATGGCTCTTCCACATCCAGAGAGAGCGCTGGGCTCCTCACAGGGACATCCCAGTTAGCTGCCAGCTTTCCATGGAGTCCCTCCAACCTCTACGCTGGAGTTTGGCTACAATACATGCAGTCCTTGACCACAACCTACTTCTCAACTCCACTCAGAAATCCTCCTTATGTGGAATTAATCCACTGCATGGCTCCCCCTCTCCCTGCCCACCCTGTCTCTCTGAGCTCCCTCCTTCAGCAGAGGCCCAGCTGCAATCACATCCTCAGGCCATTGCAAAAATCAGGAAAATGCTGGAACTCACCCACCCAGCCTCCTACTAGAAGCAGGACCAGCTTCCCAGCGAGGTCAGTGTGCCCAGAGATGAATCCACTTGAGTTTACAAAATCTCCACAGCTTCTCTGGGCTCCTGTGCTGCTGTTTAACCATGCCCACTGTGCCACTGTTTTTTCTGTATGTCCAATTTGAATCTCCCTTTCTCTTCTCCAGGCTAGGCAAAGCCAGCATCCCAGTTTCTCCTCAGAGGTGAGGAGAGATGGTGTTCCCATCCACCTCAGCATCCCTCCACACAAAATCCTCTATTTAGTGTACATTTCCTGAAATGAGACACAGTACTCTGGATGCAGCAGCCCCAGTGCCATCCCCAGGAGGGCATCCCCATCCCCAGGTGCTGAATTTCAGATTTCAGACTGGCCTTTGCTCGACTCTGTGAGTTTTCCCCTGGCCAGTCTTTCCAGTCTGTTCAGATCCCTCTAGGAGGGATCCTCAGGCACCCCTCTGACTCCCTAGGTCCCCCTTCTTGCATTTTTTATTTCAGATGCAGAAAGTGTCATTAAAATCTGGTATTTTTCTCAATCTCATGCTATTATTCTGAAATTTCCTTCTCACTTTTCTTTCCAGTAACCCCTATTTCACTAGAGCTTAAGGGAAAGTTTAATAAGCAAAAAGACAACAACTTTACTGCATATTATTTCATTAGTTCCAGAACCAACCTCACTAACTCCTCTGCCCCTTCTATTTACATTCTGTATTTGCAGGCAACTACTGTGTCCTTTGCTTTAGTAGTTGTTAAGCCATGCCATGCATATTTAACTCTTAATCATTTCTCATTAGTTCATCTTTCCACTTCCTGACTCACTTTTGTGAATATTAATTAGCTTGTTAAGAGCTTTGTGCCTCTGTTGGCCTCGGTCCTGCCTTTACAGAAACTGAGGGAAAATTCCAATTCAAGGGACCAGGCAGCTCCTAATCCAACTGTGACATCTCTGGATAGGAAGGAGAATATCTTCCTTTCTTGTCTTTGCTCAGGGCATTTCTGTCACTTTTCCAAGCCCCAACTGCTATCGACTCCCCAAAGATTTCCAGTTGTGGGAGGCTGACTTTTATTGCTGAAGAAATACAGCAAATTATTCTCTCAATAAACTGGAGATGCAAAGGAGCAATTTATAGAAAGGAGAAAGAAGTATTTTAGTTCAGTATTGGAACAGACAGGTTGTTATAAAACTGCTTAGTTAATGGCATAAATATTGATCAATAGCACTGAGTAATATTAAAATAAATGTTCTTTCTCATAGGGAGGTAAAGCTACACAAAGAAATTTGCACCCAAATTTTAAATAAAAATTACTGTTGATAACATGGAATTAAGAAATAGAAGATAAAAAAAGCAACAAATGGGAGAAACACACAAGCTTCTTACCTTTGAAACAGAATCTCTTGATTCTGTTCTCATTTAAAATTATTCCTTTCATAGATCCTTTGCTGAGCTTTTCTTTAACAGGGTGGAAAGGTAAACATCTTTTTTGACTGGAGAAAAGATTTTAACCGCTTTTGATTTGGAAAAGCACTTGCTTTCATTCTCAGATTTTAAAAGTCAAATGAAGAAATCTATTTTTATCCAAGTTCAATTTCATTTTCCCACCAAGCAAATCAGTAAACAATATTTTGATAGCTAAAAGACAGTCCATTAAGATGCTCAATTATCTATTACCGTTTAAATGTGTATGCTTTGAATACTACACAGTCCCTAAATCATGAGAGGAAACGTTATCTAGAACAAATAAAACCAAGGGAGGAATGCTTTCATCTTAAAAAAAGTTTGTGTCAGTCATTACCGTAGGTCACCTTCAACTTCTGTATTACAGAAAGCACTTATTTTTATGCAGAGTTCTATCTGACAGAAGGGTTTGTATTTTCCTTTAGGATAAAAAACAAATGGTACTGAAACTCCTGCAAGTCCCTAAGCTCATTCATTATGTTGAGAGAACTAGAATATTAGTGCAGGAAACAAAGCATCTGAAGAAGAAAATGGAGGTGGTTACGGTAGAAAAATATTATTAGTGTATCACTCATCCTCCCAGTGCTCCCCACGCAGGAGGGGGACATGGATCCTTGAGCAGAATGCAAGGTCTGCTGCTCTCTCATGGATTCAATCTTTCCTTTTTTAAAAAAAAAATAGAAGAAAATATGAGAAATGCTGATCTTGTGCTGCAAATAAATTAATCAGCGTGCTGACATCTTTCACGGTGTTGCTACACATTTAAAACAGTGGCATCAGCCTGGCGTTTATTTAAAATAATTTGCATAGTTCTATATCGATGGTTTTTAAAAAGCAACAGAGGGAAGGAGAAAACAGGGTGATTTGCAGGAGTTATTTTTCAAATCCAGTTGTAGGACATACTCATTGTCATGCCTCAAAAATGCATTTTCCATTATAGAAATGGAATAAGAAATATGTGGTCTGAAATCTTTGAGGCTGCCTTAGACTTCCAAAAAAGTGAACCTTTCAGAAGGGAGTCACAGCTGACCAATTGTCCTTGAAACTACTATCTTCAGAGAAGGAAAGGCCTTCCCAAGGAAGCTGGCTGTGCATTCTTCAGTAACCCGTGGTCTACATCAAAAAATCATGGAATCATAGAATGGAAGGGACCTTAAAGATCATCTAGGGACACTGTTCTAGCAGGGACTCTTTCCACTAGACCAGGCTGCTCCAAGCCCTGTCCAACATGGCCTTGGACACTTCCAGGGATGGGGCAGCCACAGCTTCTCTGAGCACCCTGTGCCAGAGCATCCCAATCATGGGGAAGGATTTCTTCCTAATATCCAATTTAAACCTGTTGTCATCAGTTTGAGCCATTCCCCCGTGTCCTGTCACTCCAGGCCCTTGTCCAAAGCCCCTCTCCAGCTCTCAGGTAGCCTCTTTAGCCACTGGAAGGTGTTCCAAGGTCTTCCCAGGCTGAGCAACCCCAGCTCTCTCAGCCTGTCTCCATGGCAGAGGCGCTGCAGTCCTTGGCCTTCAGCCACTGCCATCACCACATCCAGCACATCATCCCCAAAGAACACACCAAAAATTACACTGAGAGCTGTGCAAGAGCCACAAAAGTCTCATTGTCCTGCAAAAGACATCTACATGTTCCACCATCTGTATTTCAACACTCCTCACCTCCCCAAGGAAGCAACCAAAAGTACTTTGGCATATTTCTGCCCATTTCCAAGATTTAGGTGTTTCTGATAATTTGCATAAGAAACGAAATTTTATTGTCCACAACCCACTGTGATATCCATTGCGAAAATATTATTTTTCATAGTAAACTCATATTCAGAACACAGCAATAGCTGCCCCTGGTTTAGGTGGTCTAAACTGGGCTGTGATGGACAAATGCAGCCCTCCTTGGGCTGTGTGGGTGAGCTGTAGCCTGGCTGTAGCTGCACTGGGTAACAAGGCACCATCATTCACTCAGTGACAAACTTGCCAAAACAATTAACAGGATGTAATCTCCCTTCATCCCTCGTGCCAGACCTGAACTGATTATTCCTCACAGCCATATTTTTCAAAAATAGCCACTTGATGTAATCAATCATTGCTCCATCCCCACTTGCTGAGGGGTGTAATGTGGGTAACGTGCAGGTAATAAAATGCTTGCTCTGCAAACAAGCAGTCCCTGCATTCAGCAGTGAATGAAGTTTCCACATTGGATTTAATTACTTCTACTTTAAAATATTATCCCTCCTTGTAGAATAAAACTTCTATTTGTGTAAATCACCATGTCAGGGAACATGCATCATAATCATTCAACTTTCAGTAGAATAATTGAATGTGGGGGTTTACATCATGATCGTACAAGAGATCCAGAAGATATTTCACTACAGCAGTAAAGTAACTCCAGGGAGTGCAGTTATCATGATTATCATCAGGCAATTACAGCCTAGCTACTGAAGGATAAGAGACCTTGAGTTGCATTACTTGCATCATAACACTGACATTATGGGTTCAATTAGCACATAATTCCTGCTTGTTTATCCTGTTTTACTATTTAACTTTCTAGGATGCATAAAGGGAGAAAGGCAACAATAAACACTCACAAAGGGCAAAGAGCGCAGTAAGAACCTACATGGAAGGAATACATAAACCTCAGGACGATTTTAAACAAGTAAAATAAGAAGAAAATCATAAATCTGTAGAGAGGAATAGCCAAAGCTCTTTTTGGAGAGCTTCTGCAACATTTTCCCTGGATTCTAACTTAATAAAACACAAAGAGCTACTTGTAATCAGACAACTAATCCCACTGTGAATCTGTAAGGCCATGATCCAGCTAAGTGCTGCTCATTCTGACTCACTCCAGCAAAACACTTAACTCCTGCTTAGTTTTGAGCACTTGAGAATCCCTCTTTGACCTCAGTGAGATTTAAATCTGATTAAAACAAAGCATATATTTCACCTGCTGTGGGATTTGGGGTTCGAGCCACAAGGAGGTTAATTTTATATTTGGTCTGGGAAGAAGAAAAAATAATAGTTCTGTAAAATATTATGGTGGCAAAGCATTCTAAAATATTCTGAGGAAACTAAAATCCTCTAAGAAACATGTCACTCCATGCCTGCATTACCTTGTGCTGTCAATTAAATGCACATTTGGTACCACATAAAATGTATTGTCTGTGCCTATTGCCACATGCCTAAGAATGTTGCTTTCCAAAATTTTATCTGCAATTATGTTTTACTTTATTGTGAACAGGACAAATATTGGCACAATTTGAAACTGCAGTACTTGCATGGCTGATTTGTCTGGATCATTGGGCCTGTAGTGTTTTTCCTAGGAAGATCTCCAATGAATTTTATGGTATTCTATTCAGCTTCAATGGAAGGTTTTACTCAGAAAAAAAAGGATTTTTGTGGTTGGCACCAAGATTGACACAGTTTAGAGGAAATGCAGTGTCATACAAATATGGAAGTATGGGGAATTTATCACATTTACTGAATCATTAGGAAACATTGCAAGGGTTTGGCTGTCATTGTCACTTTTTTTTTTTCCATGAAGATCCAAAGAAATAAGCAAAAATAACCAGGAGAGAATATGTCTTTAGGCAAAGGTATACCCAGCATAGGCTACATGTGAGGATATTTAACCTCACAGATTCCAACTTCATAGTTTTAATTGAGTCTTTTGTTATCTTGTAATGTTATATGTGTATACACATATATACTATGTGTATACACATATATACTCTCTACATTTTAGATATGTATGTAATTACTCATTAATACCAATTGCTATTTATAACAATCATAAATTGACTTGGATATGTTCAAAGCCTAAAAGATAATCATCTCCAGGAAATCTTTTGTGCTGGTAAACTTTGCCACAATAAAGACAAGTAGAACTGGGGTTGAAAGGGAAAAAAGAAGAAAAACACTTGTGAGGTAAATCTAGAAACAAGAAACAAGAAACAAGAAACAAGAAACAAGAAACAAGAAAGCAAGAAAAGGGAAGGGAAGGGAAGGGAAGGGAAGGGAAGGGAAGGGAAGGGAAGGGAAGGGAAGGGAAGGGAAGGGAAGGAAGGGAAGGGAAGGGAAGGGAAGGGAAGGGAAGGGAAGGGAAGGGAAGGGAAGGGAAGGGAAGGGAAGGGAAGGGAAGGGAAGGGAAGGGAAGGGAAGGGAAGGGAAGGGAAGGGAAGGGAAGGGAAGGGAAGGGAAGGGAAGGAAGGGAAGGGAAGGGAAGGGAAGGGAAGGGAAGGGAAGGGAAGGGAAGGGAAGGGAAGGGAAGGGAAGGGAAGGGAAGGGAAGGGAAGGGAAGGGAAGGGAAGGGAAGGGAAGGGAAGGGAAGGGAAGGGAAGGGAAGGGAAGGGAAGGGAAGGGAAGGGAAGGGTCCCATTTTGGAAAGCCCTGTTATTCCTCATGCCTTGGTCCCTGTGGCAGCCACATGGATAGTCTATACTGCAGTTTCCTGTTGCTAATCCAAATGGCACATCAAGTTCAAAGGATTTACAGAGGGTTTTTTTCAAAGCCAGCTAATTTGCCGTGGCCTGCACGTCATTCCTAGCGGACATCCAGCGGTGCTCCCTGGGCTGATAGGTAGCAGCAGGCTAGGGAGATGTTTACACGGCTTTTAAAACTAAAAGGCAGCCTTGCCACTTTCAGTGACCTCCAAAGTGAGTAGAAATGCAAATGGCAAGGAGTGAATTTAATTCAGTACCCAGCATGCCACTAATGTTTTACATGCATGATCAATGAGCAGAGCTGGGATGAGAAAAGTGCTGAATATTCATGGCAACGAAATTCTCTAACCCTAATTTCAAAGATAAAATACCATTTTCACTTTGACAAGACTGTTTTGGGTGTTTTCCAAGAATATTGATGCACAAAAAGCTCATTAGAACTTTTAAACTGAATGAACAAGCACTGCCCTTTGTCAGGCCTGGAATTATTCAGGGTGGAATTGGTTATGCTCACATGACTTATTGGCTGTGGTAGCACAACGAGCTATCCATCCCAAATCTTCCTGAGGAGCATCCACGTTGTGATTGTAACCTTCACACTTCTCTGCCACCCCTGCAGCTTTGTTCCTGCTGTTTGAGGTGCTCAGATGCCCTCAGGCTTGCTGGGTTTGTCTGAGTCAATCCACTGGAAACCTTTGTGGCTTGAGCTCTACAGAGACACAAAAGCATCAGGCACAGACACACCTCTGCAGAGCTGTAGGAACCCTTCAAGTATAGATTGAGCACTGTCTCCAGAAGGGATCATTGCAATTAGATGGACCCTGTATGATGCCACCTGTCTGAGTTATGGCAGGGAAGATGAATTTCAGTCCTTCCTCTACCTATCTTCACCAACAATTCATCACATGCTCACTTCAGGCTGCTGGCCCTTAAGACAAGAGCTGCAGAGCAGTTGATGAAAAGAGGTGTCATAACCTGTGAAATTCCTATCATTCTCTGTCTTAAAACCAGCATGAGATCCCATTTGCCTGTGTTCAGGTTCAGTGTAAGTATTGACCTATTAAATCCACTTATAGCGTATCCATAAATTCAAACTACATTTAACTGAAGATCAAACTTCTCAGCTTCTGCAGAAATGCCAAAAATCTACCAGACTGAAGAGCAGTTATGTCCAGGGAGAAGATCCTTTCTCAAAAATCATGAGCCATTCCCTCAGGACAGTCAGTGATGCAGTTTGACCATATCAGGAGCAAGATGTTGCACTCCACCAGGGAATAAATGACATCCTTCTGGCACTGGGGCACATCTTGTGCTATTTCTTCCACTCATTTTTACTTTGAGCCAACCACTGTAAGAAATCTCCAATTAGTTTAATTTTCAATCTGTTTCTATACAATTTTTATTGCTCTAAATTTACAGCAGAGATTTTTCTAGGGGATTATCTAGCTGCAGTCATGGGGCTTTTTTCCAAACAGTTTCAATTTTCCTTTAAAAGTCCATATTTAAATTCCATTTTTATTACTATGATTCCATTGAATGCTAACTGTGTTGGCAGTTGTAGGCATGTAGCATTCTAATCTTACCTTGCAAGCAAAATGCCCTTTTTCTGTACAGATAAAAAACCCTTTCCTATTGACATGATTCTTTTTCTACATCACAATATCCTGCAACATTAGAAGAGGATGCAACACATGCTGTTTTCTCAGAGATCTGTTACCACGACTACATATTAATAAAAGATTTCAGGGACAGCTTTCCCTTCTTTAGAAATGTCACACTGCAAACGTAGAGGGTTAAGCTCTTAGCTGGAAGGATGGAAACACCTCTATCTGGGAGCACTGATAATGCAGAAAGGAGATTTGTGAAGATATAAAGCAAAAACACAGAGTCTGGTGACTCACATTCTGGAGAAGTAAATGGTGCTATAATTTTACTGTGTCACCTGCTTGAGCAGATTTTTAGGGGGTTTTTTTTTCTGTTTTCATTATACACTTTTTCCCTTAGGCTCTAATAAAGGAACTTCCTGTATTTGAACTCCAGACAGGGAAAATACAGATTTAATTTATTGGAATTCACAGTATTTTTCCACATGGCAGGAAGGGCAACAATTATCTCCTGAACTCAAGATATCATTACGATAAAATTGGAACTGGAAACTACTTGTTTATTTTGAAAATTGCCTTCTGCAAACAGAAACAGCAATTCAGGCCACAAAGACAGGTGGTCAATTAATCCAAAATGTAACCAGAGCATTAGGTGAGGTTCCTCTTGAAGACAAAGCCAAACCAGACCTGGAGACATTCAGACATTTGCAAGCAGAGACAAAAGTTTGGTTGCCAAGTATTAGAGCAGCAGAATCATGCTGGGACTCGAAGTCCTGTGAGTTTTTCTCCTGTTAACTAAAGCTCCCCTTTGAGAGAAGCAGCATCCCCAAAACCTGCTCTGATACACTGAAATAGTGTTGCAGGGAATCAGATGGTTTTGGGATGTGCAGTAAGGATTACACTTGCATATATGCAACAATGTCCTGCAAAGCTCAGATCCCAAATGAGACCCAGTAGCCACAAGTTTGAATTTATTCCTCAATATTCATTTGATTTTAAGCACAAGTTGCAACATATGTGACAAAATCCATATCTGGCTCATTTTAATGTCTGTGGCAGAGTGCTGGACATGGAGTTTCTATGCCCTGTCCTCAAGCAAGCTGTCATATTTTAGCCAAAATATATCCATGCTGATTTAAACACTGAGGTTTATTTCCTACTGTTGATCATAATACCAAAATCCAGTCATTCAGATGTTTCCAGCATTTAAAACTCTAAGTAGAAGTATTTTCAAAGTGAATTCATTTGCAAATTCAAGATGACATCCATGGCAAAAAAAAAGAACTACAACAGGTCACTTACATTCACCCATCTATTCCTCTAATGATTTTTAATGCCTTCTGAATTCCTAATTAGAAAGACATATCTCAGAGTTAAATATTGCAAGATGTTATATATGAATTATTGTCTCCTAGTATTTTGCCAAAAGTATAATTGGAAGCACATTATATGGGAGAAAAGCTAATTTTTCAGCTCTTCATGCCTGTGGATATACTTACCTTATGCCTCTGATCAAATTTGTAAATGTAAGTGTGTTTTGATTCTCAAGAACATTTTGCATTATTCACATAGATTTCCAGGTAGGAATGTAGAAATGTAAATTTTCAGGTAGAAGCATAGATTTGCAGACACGTAGAAATGCAGTTTACCCCTTTGTTTTTACTTTATTTCTGCATCCCTGAACAAAAAATGCTGTGCATTTGTTTTCTGTCTTCGCCATGGCTGCAGGACAAGAGGCAGCAACACATCCCAACCCCATCCTTCCCCTCTCCGTGCACAGAGATCCTCAAGACAATGAGTAATGTGAACAGGGCTGTGGCTAAATTGCTCTGGAGATGACTATTCAGCAAAGAGGATTATCTAGAGGCAGGTTACACAGGCAAGATAAAGTTCATTGTGTAAAAAAATGGTTTTTTGTCTAATTAACCTGTGCTGATCATGTTCCAGGGCTGATTTACAGATCCATCCTTCGGGGCTTCGGCTGGAGGCTGAGTTACACTGCTCTGCCATTTCAAGGCCATTGGCTCTCTGCCCTGAGCCCCAGCCTCCCTGGGCAGTCACAGCAATGCACTTCTGTCCTATTGTTTGAGTGGTAATTCCTAAATTATATCAAATTCGTCATGAAACATCTCTCACACAGATGGTAGTTGAACTCCCACTTGCTACATCTAAGCAAGACTGTATTTTATGTATTTTAAGGCATGAAGTTCTTTAATCTCAGTGGTGTGTGACAGATGCAGTTCAGGTGTCTGTCCTGACTCCTGGTTTGTTTTGGGTTTTTTGGTTTTTTTTTTTTTTTTTGGTGTGTGTTTTAGTATTGTGTAAGGAAATTAAATATGTAATGAGATTTAAACCCCCTCCTTCGACACAGGAAAAGCTGAGGGGCCACAGTAAGATGAGCTGGCTTTGCTCCAGCCAAGGAACAAGGAAAATGGAATAAAAAGTAGGAAAGATCCCTTTTTGCTCCAGCTCTATAAGTGGTTGAATAAATTTCAAGCTCGTGACACCTGATAGCAATGAAAATGGAGAAAAGCCATAAAGATCATGCTATTATTATCACATGCACCATTAGGATTAAGGTGAGTAGTAGATATGGCAAAGAGCTGAAAGTGTAGGAATTTCTCGGGGGGACAGATTATATATAGCAAAAGCACCTGCCACCTCCCAAAGTGATGGTTTAACCCTCACTGAAGCTTACAGGTAGGATTGCATATTTGTATTCCATGAAAATTTGATATAATTTTCATGAGTGATGCAGAGAGAAAAAGAATGGACAAACTTTAAACTGTTTATGATATTTGAAAAAGAACTTTGAATGGAGGAGCAAGGATTTCTCACCCTGTAGATCCTTGCAAGTGAAAATGGGAGAGCAAGAACCAAAGGGCAGATATTGCCACTGGCCAGTGAACATCAAGAGGGATATAACTCACTAAAAGGTGTTTTGATGCAGGAAGGGTGCAGAACCTTGAGGAAGCTGGCTCATGGAAAGGACACAATCATAAAAATAGAGAGCCAAATACAATTTGAATAAATATTTGGAGAGATTTGGCATTTCATCAGACTCCTGCGCTTAAAAGATGATAAATAAATTCCAAGGCATCTGCCAAAATAAATATGAGGACATAGTTCATCACTTAAAATAATCTTCACTTGGGCAGTTATCTCCACAGGAGAGATTCTAGGGAAGAAAGCTTTTCCTAGTAATGTATAGTTAAATAAATTATCATTCTCTGATGGACTAAGATGATGACCTGACACACTGTGTGCCACTATCAGAAAAGAAGACATTAGTTAGAAGAAACAAGTTATTAGCATTCAGAGTGAGCAGAGGAGGAAGAAGGCTGGAAAAGAGGGGGGGAAAAAAAGAAATAAAGGGGGTGAGAGAGAAAAAAAAGAATAAAGGAGAAAATGTAAAAAGATGAAGATTGATTGTTGGTTCTCTCAGATTTCAGAGCATCAGTTTCTGGGACCCCAGATGAACAAATCCTTTCATGTCTGAAATGTAATGAAAAAAAGGCTTCTAGTGAAAATCTCGCTTAAGATTTTGAAAATAAGAAAATGTCAAAAGATGTATGTGGGGAAGAAGGTGAGAGAAACAGCATTACCCACACCACCATTGTGGGCAAATTAGTATGGCCTGAGCAGGAAAAGAGAGGGGCAAGAACAGACACAGCCACAGGGACATTTTTTTCAGTCAGGGATGTACTAAATAAAAAACTCTCACTGGATACAATGTCCTGACAGGGTTGTCCCCAAAAGCCTCATACTGGACTCCTGGAACTCAAAAGCAGAGGGAACAACACAGGACTGGGCAGTGAACTGGTTTTGCCAAATCTTTGTCACCAACTGGGTGAGGAACAGCAGCACAGGAGGGGCTGTGGTGCTGCATGTGAGAACAGGATGCTGTTCCTCATGCCAAAGGCACTGGGATTTGGGGTGTGATGGTTTCTATCCCACTGAGCCAAACTTGTTTCTGCTGCACATTCACCAGTGACAGCAGAATTTCATCACGGATCAATGTGAACCACTGTCTTTCCAGAAATTTCTGGGACCAGGAAGGAATCTTCCCCTTGTTGCCACAGGCAGGCTGAAACTCGTCTCTCAGTTCAATCAATGCATGCACTGAATTTCAAAAGTTTCACTTAGTAGGATATGCAATGAAAAAAAATAATAAATTAAATTTTTCAAATAAAAAATAGGAAAACTTTTGCTGCATATTTCTTAAAACTACAAAATACTTTTGCAGGACAGTATTAAAAATGATCTGACCACAAAAACATTCCTATAGAGAAGCAATATTCTGTTGCTGGCAGATTTCTCCAGCAATATCTTTTCCACCTGGTGGGCTCCTTTTTTAATACAGAAACTATCCACACTACGGGATTTAAAACTAATCAGTTTGCAAGCTGTTCTTAAACATCTACAGCATGAGTCTAAAAATAATGTTCAGCCATAAATTCTCTGTATCATATCATTCTCTAATTACATTTCACCACAAGGGCATAAAAGAAGAAGACATCCTCCTTTAACACAGCAAAGGTGGGCAAAACTCTGTTATCTCAATATTCAGGATCACTTAGCATTAAAGTTTCTTGTGTACTGATGTTTATTTTTAATTGTATGGGCATCCATGCCAGCATGTGAACAATTCCTCCACGCTTCTTTCCAGGAGCATTCTACCAATTACTTGATCTTCTCCCTCTCCCATGTGGTGAGTTTATACAAAACTGATCCAAATAAAACTGTAACAGGTCCCTGTCTTTGGATTTTTCCAATTAAAAAAAGAGAAAAAAAGGTATTTGGAAAAAAAATACATTTACCAATAAAAAAGAACCAAATGAGGGATGAAAGTTTTCATCTAATTGCAATTATTATTGCTGCGGCTTGAGAAAAAAATCCATTTTTTGGAAAAGAGATGATAAAATAAGAAAAATTAAAACCTAAATTTTCTGTTGTAAAGGAGAAAAACTATCTCCTATTAGAAGGCAGTTATCCTTCTCTTTCTCAGACAAACCAGGATACAAACAGGGCAATAACCTGAAATTTCCACTGCGTTGCCTGCCTGCACTGCTTTCTTTGAGCTTATGCCCCCTGGTTGCTGAGCTCACACAGAACCAAATGTGGATCTATCTCCTGGTACCTCTCACCCAGAACAAACACTCAGTTTGTTTGTTTGAGCAATAGAGTCCTGAGGTTGATCTCATTCAAACTCTAACTTTTCCAGGCTAAGAGACCTGAATTTCCTCTTTGTCATGGATAAAGCATTGATTTAAAAAAAAAAAAAACCACTCCAGCACCCTCAGTGGCACTGGAACCAGTTTCTCCAGCAGGCCACAGCTCCCAGGAGATGACAAAACCCTTGAAGAAGCAGATTCTGTGAAAGAGCAACGTCTGCCAGGTTGGATGCCCACACCAGCTCCAAACCCAAGTGGCTCTGAGGGAACTTCAGCCCTGAGGTCACCTGTGCTGTGGTCATTCAGTATCTCTGCCAAGATTTCAGCTGGCAAAGAGCTGATAAAGAGCACTGCAGGTAAAGCAGCTCAGGAGAGAGCTATCAGCAGGAAAACAGTGATTTATCAATAAATGTACAATGATATTGTCCATTTGAAATACTTGGGTAAGGTATCTACATGGTCAACATTTAATATTATTTACAGACAATATGTGGTTTAATATCTCCATAAGTGATATGGAGGGTGGGATCAAGTGTAGCCTGACAGAGTTTGCTGAGGACACCAAACTGATCAGGGAAGTGGACATTTCAGAAGGGAGAGCCACCCTGAGAAGGACCTCAGTGGGTTGGAAGACAAAGGACATGTAAGTATTAATCATTAAAAAGGATTTATTTTATGCCTAGGTCACTCTATTTAAAAGTTGAGAGTGAAATGTGTAGGAAAATCAGAGCACGTGTCTGTGCCACAGAGTATTGTGGCTCACCCCCAAATAATCCCCTAACTGTGCTCCATTTGAATCCTTCTTGTCACTATGGACATCATTTTTGATTCTCTGGTCAGAACACACATGATTAGACAGAAATTATTCTTTCACACTACACAGTTTATTCCAAGGGAGCCCAGCCGATTACTTCCCCTCTGTACATCCTCACTGAAAACACTGAGTGATAAAGAAAATGTTTCTGCATATTTTAACAGAAAAGCAGCACTCTAATGCAGGAAGAACACAGCTTTCCTTTTCAGATACAAGTTTCCCAGGGAAGTTTCTGGTCTTTAATGTCATTTAAACCTTATGGGAGAAGAAAAACAAAAAACCAAACCAAACCAAACCAACAAAAAAAAAAAAAAAAAAAAAAAGCCAAAAACCTCCAAACAAACAAAAAAACCCCAAAAAACCACACACAAAAAACCCCCCCCCAACACCATGTAGCTCTGATTTAAAGAATTGGCTCACATTCCTCAAGCTCCTGCCTTTCCAGGCCCCTGTCCTTCCACTCGTCTGCAGAGGTGAGGTTTGTGATCAGAGGAACTTCTTTGCAATCAGTGTAAATACTCACATTTACAGTGGGTCTTTAAAACAGCCCATGGCCTTTAGAATCAGGGTTTAAGTGCAAGGGAAAGTCTGCTAAAAGACCTCACAGCCAGAACAAAATGGATCCCATTGACACATTGTAAACCTACACTGACCCTCTTTAAAAAAAACTCAAGAATTATTTTCAACACAGCCTGTTACATTTACCAAAGCTTTTACAAGTTCCTTCAAAACATTCCACTACTGCACTGAGATTTCCAGAAATGAAAAACAATATTAATTCTGCTATGATTAAAGTACACAAGAGTTGCCAAATAAAACCAATATTTCCACATTTTTTTCCTGAGTTTTAAATATGTATTTTTAGATTCCTATATTTCAAAACATGACTTCCTAGGAAATGGTTATTATTTTTCCCCTAGCTAAGCACAAAGCAATATTATCATCTCCAGCAGAAAGCCCTGGTAATTGGTTTGACAATTAAAAACACAAATATCAAACCACTGAGGGAAGATTACCCAGGACCAGTAATTTGCAGTTTTGTTTAGCAGGACAGGAAGCTTAAGGGCATTCAACAAAGAGCATAAAATGTACTGTATAATGGCAGTGACATTTTCAGTTATCATTATTGTAAAAGGCAACAAAATATATATTGTCAGCTAACATACCTGTGACGGCTTGTGACCCCAGAGCATTTGTTCAAAGAAGACATTTTTAGAATCATCCCAGATATTTGGGGCACAATTTCCTTTACCTGAGAAAATTCAATGCCATACTTGAATCCTGACTTTCTGGCAGTCAACTCTTTGTCCTGATTTGATCATGATAATACTCTAAAACAAGGAAATGGCAACTCCAGGGGCTGGAGATCCACAGTCTGTTCTAGCACCTCCACCTTCTCCACAGGGATACACCAGCACAGCAAAATACCATGGATGCAAAGGGTGCTTTGCTTCCTTGCCAGCACCCAAACCCACACACACCCACAAAAACCAGTTCAAAATGCGTGTTTCCTTCTTTGTGCTTCTAATTATTGAAGATTGCACTACTTGCAATACCTTTGCAACTGTTTTATCTCTAGGAGAAAGTCATTCAAATTAATATAAAGAAAAAAGGTGAGATGCAATCAGAACCTGACCTGCAAATAGTTAATCTCCAAAGACAGCCTAGCCAGCTGCTCCATTACATTTTCCTCAGGAAGAAATAACTTTCAAATAACAGTAGTAGAAGAAGAATAAAGATTTCAAAGGAAAAATCCAAGGAATTCAGCTACGAATATTACACATAAAAGAAAGATATTTTCTTTGTTTCCACCATTTGGACAGAACCAGACAGTGCCTGAAACAAGCAGTCAGCTCAGCCTCTAAAGAATGTAAAGCAGGTCAAGATTTCCAGTTTATGTTTCTACCCAATCCAAAATGGAACAGAAATGAAATAATTTTTGTCTCTTATATTTGCTACAGGAATGTAGCAATTTGCTGTAACTATTGTCAGTGATCAAAAATGCTTTTGCATTTACTTTTTGAGGTACAGATGTTCATTTCTTGATTTGGTTCCTCTTTGGAATGTCATTGGAAATCTTTTTGCCACCCTTTTTGCTCTGCTACTCTTTTTCTCATATTGGCCTCGTAAGCTTAATATTCAGTGTGGTGGTAGAGGGTTTTTTTATATTCTTTGCTGGTGTTCTATCTTTAAATAATAAAACACTGGCATTGTGAGGTGCCTGGAAAGAATACAGCCAAAACTGAACTGTGGCATTCCACATCTGCTGCTGTGGGGAATCAGAGCCATCTCACTCCCTCCAATCAGAGCAGCATTTTGGTCAACTCTGCCTAACTCTGGTCCTCAGTTCATACCTGGTATAAAGTAAGTCTCACTGCTGAGATCTTCTTGGGCTAATGAAAACAATCTCATTTGGTTTGTGCTGCAAGATTGAGTTTCTTAAATATCCACTGAGCCCAAGGACAGAGCATGGGGGGAAAGAGGAGCATCCTCTGCTTGGTCTATTGATCTGTGCTGCAGCCTCCTGAGCCTCTGCAGCTCAAGGCAGGACACATGGCCAGCCTCGTGCAGCAGGGCTGATTAAGGATCCTGACTGCTGGTCTTATGAGAAACACTTAAGGGAGAAATTGGGCAAAAGATGTCAGAAGCTTGAGGGGGAAAAAAAAAGGAATGAAAGAATAGAAAATGAAGTGTGAAAATAGCAGACAAAGATGTAAAAGGGCAAAGACAGTGATGAGTCAGGTGAGCTACAAGGATGAAAATTACCTTGAAAAGAATTAAAGGGCATTAGAGATTGGAAGAGGAGCCCATTTTTAAAGTTCGCAGTCTCACTTTAATTTGGGAGAGTCTGATTTTGAAGAGAGAGAAAGAGATTAAGAGTAAGTAGAGGTAAATAATGAGTCCACATATAATTTACTCATAAATTAAAGGCAATCCAAAACCCAGCTAAACAATTTAGAATTCAGTTGGGATCCTCTACAAGGCTACTGTAAAAATGAGTAAGGGGCATTTGGGACTTATATTTCAGTTAGCAAATTCTTTATTACCCTTGCCTTTACTCTCCATCCATGCAGCAGACCACCTTGACATGAGCACTTACACTGTCCTCCACCTGCAGGCTCTCCAGCAGCTGCTGCTAAGGCCAGCAGGATTCCCTTCTTTCTGCAGTGCACATAGTCCTCAGGCATTCCATCCACCACCAGTAGTACCCTGTTTAAGCATCAGCAAGACGGTTGATGATTTGAGAGCTGCTTGCTGAGATACAGATGTAAAGGCCCAGACTGCAGAGCTGAGGTTCTGAATGTGAGGTACTGCACAAACAGGTTATTGAAGGCTGCAACTTGCAGTAACTTGGTGAAAAAGTATGCAAGGCACAGGTAAAATTGTGCCTTTCTAACTCACCCTTTCTCTCCAGCTCGTACTCTCAAAATAAGAGCACTCATCTCCCTGAGAACACTGAAATTATCATAAAATGAGAACCACAACATGCCAGCCACAGGGATCAGAATGCCAAAGGTGAGAAAAAAGGAAATGCTAATGAACTGCAGACAGGAGATGACAAGAATTCTCCAAGAGACCTATTACTCCACTGCTGGCTGGGCCACAAGGAGACTCGCTCTGCTGACACATCCAAGGGAGCCAGGGATGGCAAGCCCAGCAGCTCCTGCCAGCACTCCTCCTTCCTCAGCTGATCAAGGAGCCACCACACCATCACCTTCCTGCTGATGTCATGGAACATCCTCCCCAGGCACCTCCAGCACAGCTCCCACCATAAAACACCCATTGCTCTTCAGGGCCTCTGCAGCAGCAGTGTCCTTCATAAATATGCACCTGCTCAACTCCTTTGTAAAACAGACAATTCTTTTTATTTTTAAGAAACAGCTCTGAGGAACAAGTTTAATAGGAAGTTGGTAGAGGCAGGGTTTGATGAGGGATTCCTCCAGGCCCTGATAGGATTTAAACCATTATTACCTCTTGCTCAAAGGTAATAAGCTCTCCAAAGAAGGCACTCTGCCTTCCTGCATTAAGAATAATACTCTGCACATCCCAGGGATTATCTAGTAGCAAGAAAACAGTTATTAAAAATCTATACTAAATCATTCAGACCTTAAATTTTGCCCACTTTGTAAGACAAATTGCATTTTTGAATGAAAATTAAAAGCATTTTAGCCTACCCAGACTGAGGCTTCAGTTTGAACCTCCATCATAAATAACAGCTAGAAATGAAAAGCTTTTGCTTTTCAGTTAGGTCAAGTGAGGTATTGGCCTAAAAAGCAATCATCAGGGTCTACAGCCAAATCCCTGACTCTGGTGCTGGAAACCCAAGGGAAGAGTAACTCTATCTTGTGCCTTTAAACGTCTGCATTCATCATATCTGGAGAACAGAGATATTGGGTTTGACAACTTACTTTTGTTTTCTCTTTATTTGCAAGAGGTACAGACCTTTAAAGATTTTTTTTTAAGACTTTTCAGCTTTTTAAAACTCACAGATATTGTGAGTATTCCTCTGAGCCCTATGGCCCTGCTGTTCATGGTCAAGAGAGAGACAGTGGGAGGGCTGGAATTCTGAGTTCTCCCAACAAAAATGTTCCCTACTTACTACACAGGAGGACAAGAAGCTGCCTTACTACTACAATTTCCCCACACTGAAACTCAAGTTGAAGAATGTCTGCAAAGGGTTTCTTTATTATTGCAATTCATCCTCATAAGGAAGTTTGTTTTCTTGGTGTGTCGCATCAAAAGACAAAAATTTACCCAGGAAATCTTGCACAAGATCTGATCCAAAGCACAACCAAAACAGGCAGCAGGCCCCATTCAGCATCATTCACTTTCAGTGGTTTCTTCTGTCTTTCCCCTTTTATTGAAGGGACAGAAAGGATTTGGAAATAAATAAAAAGTTTAAGAACAGCTAGGTATTTCCGTCTGTCCTCTCCCCAGATCCCTGCAAGTGTGTTTGGTGAAGTGCAATTTTCAACAGGCGAAATCCCGACTGAAAGTGTTTTCTGCTGCCTTGTCTTGTTTGTTTGTTTGTCCTTCACCTTGTTCCCTGCCCTTAATTTATGTGCTTACTTTC
The DNA here is from genome assembly GCA_024500445.1 of Entomyzon cyanotis. NCBI lineage: Eukaryota > Metazoa > Chordata > Aves > Passeriformes > Meliphagidae > Entomyzon > Entomyzon cyanotis. The sequence goes on from JAKEPQ010001026.1 coordinate 5,275,859, forward strand.
TGCAGCCTGCAGAGCTCTCACCCTCTTTTCTGAACCCTGGTGCAGTGTGACATTTTCAGCTCTGAAGGCAGCCTCCAGATTGTTCTACTTCTGAAACTGATACATTTTTAGTAGTCACATTTCCTTTTCTCCCCTCCTGATTTATTTCTCTCCTTGATTCCATTCCTCCACCCTCTTCTGTATGACCTGCTTTTATATGGATGACATCTGTGGATACAAGAAATCCTCAATAGCTTTGGTGCTTGCAAGCAGAGACACCTATTTGCCAGGATCACAAGCCATGTTCTCCATCAGAAGTACAAACTTACATTTCAGGCAAACAAAGTCTTCTCTCCCTTCAAGACAGGTAGAAGATGTCATGTAGAGGCCAAAATAACTGTTCATTCTTTCTCCTTCTTTATCATTGACACCAAAAAATGCACTTATGGGAACTTAAACTCCCAGGAGAAATATTCCTATTAACTACTTTACTTTTATTACTCAAATATTTGTTGTTGCAGCATTTAAACCTGCTGAAAGTCTTCTTTCAGCAACTGAGTAAACTCACTAAAGCAAAACTCAAATATGAGATCAAGGTCTCATATCTCAAAAAAACTTTCACAGATCAAAGCTGAGCTCCTAATTTAGGTCACAGAAGGCTCACTACCTTAGTGACACAGAAAAAAATCCTGTACCCGAAACAAAAGGTCAACATTTTACTTTGTCGAAGTGATACCATTGCCATCAAGAGTTGTGATTTTGGACTTGATATAAGCTTCTTTGAAAAGTTAGTAATTGACTTTGTCATGAAAATTGCTTTTATTGAGGTTAGAATATGCTCTAAGAAACATTTGCTATGACCAGACAAGAAATTAAATGACTTTATGCAAAATTTGTGTTTAAGAATTAAAAAAATATTAGAGTCACACCCCAAAGAGAATTCAGACAGGTAGAATGTAACCACACCAGGTGGCATTGAGTTGAATTCATTTAAGCTGGAACATGCTCTGTTCTAAAAAAAAAATTTTACAAGTATCCTGTCCTCTTAAGACAACATCATTAACTTGCACAAAGGTCATACACTTTGCAAATCTCTATCAATTAAAATCTACTATAGATGACAGCAGTTTTGATCCACTCAATTATCATTTTACCTCCTCATTACCAAAATGTGCTACCTGTATCCTCATTTACAATTCACACACATACTCTGAAGTCTTGTTTATTCCCTTTGGAAATCATCACCTTCACTGAGATAAACTCACCTCTGATAGATAACAGCTCTGTTAGCACTCAGTAATCTAGATCAGATTATTAGATTAGGGCTGAACGTGCATTAGTGTAATAAGACAGAAATCTTTTTCAAATAGAGTGCAAACAAGCCCTACTTTAGAAAATAAATGAATGCAACTCATCTTTGAGTCCTCCATTCAGTAGAAAACAAAGATGATCTGCTGAGAAAGCCTGGAGGAGAATGTGATTTGTGGAATGGGCAGAGGTCCAGAAAACATTACATCTTGCTGGTCCTTTCCTCTTTTCTTTATAATAAAATCATCCCCAAGAGCCAACATCCACATATACACTAATTATAAATAAAAATAAGCCACTGGAATCTTTGTTATCATGCTGTAAAAAGATCCTAACTCTGTTTTGAGCACAGCATATAAACAGTGGCCCAATTTCTGCAGTTTTCTGGAGCCTTTCTTTCATAAATTTATGCAACAAAAAGGCATGAATCTTACTATAAGCCTTTCCCCCAAACTGTTTCTAGGGGTTTTTGCTTTGGGATTTTTCTGTTCCATTCTATAATCTCTCCTGCCCCAAAGGGACCCTCCAACTCTTTATCCTTGCTCAAGTTAATAGGGCTCCAAGGATTTGGCAGAATAATTCTTCATTCCAGGAAGGGCTCAATAGTCTCAAAATGTGATGACTTAACAATACACCTTTATCCACTGACAAATTTCTTGCATTTCTCCCTCTCCTACACTGAAACAGAGAATTCAGCTCAAATCTATTTTAACTCCCAGATTCACTTTTCAGTTCTACAAATTACCAAGAAAGACTCCTGAGTTACAGTGTCTTTGGCTGAAATGTATGACAGGGAACATTTCCTTCTCCTCAACCCAATATTTTGGTTCATCATTGGGATTAGGAGGTCTCCTGCTTCCATATCTTGATTCCTCTGGAATCTCTGGAAGGACAGCATCCAGGAGGATGCTGGAGAAGACCATGGAATATTCTTGCATCATTCCAACAAAAGAGCTCAGCTGTGAAACCTTTGCCCTGTGGTCTAAGTATAACCTCTGAACACATAAATCAGATAAAACATCAAATATTCCTTGAATATTTAATATATATAATATATATATAATGTCTTGATTTGATGATAGATGAAGACTGAAGATAAAAAGAGGAATGTACCTCCAGGCTGCTCCTCCTGGGGAGCACCCATAGTTCAGACTCACTCAAATATTTTACCCTTGCACTGAAAATAGGTTTGCAGAGCTGATGTGACTTCAGTGCCTTCTTAACTTTACATTATTTAAATAAGATTGGAATATAATTTTAAAATAATTCAAATATAGCTTGATATTATTTAAATCCTTAATATTCTTAATTTTCTCAGAATCCCTGCTAGTCAACAGGTCTGCTTTTCTAATTTCTAAAACTCTTTGTGCTTTGCAGCTTTATTCAGATGGATCAGAATCTTCTACGCTTCTGCTTACAATTCTGCTGTAGTCTTACAAGGAAATCGAAACCAGACTTGAAAAAAAATATTTCAACTGCCAATTAAACGTTGTGAAAAGATAGTTTAATCTCAACGGACCTCCAAGTTGACAAAGTCATTGTTTAACGTGTTTAGATACAAAGCTAAAAGAAATTTGATAACAGCAATAAGGCACTTCCAAGAATATCGTTACCATGAAATAATTACATCCCAATAGGATTAGGGGTAATCAGCCACACTGTGCCTCAGTACACCTCGGGGGTGATTATCTTACCATAACAACACCACCCATTGTGCTGCTCTGCTTAAATGTGTCCTGAGAAAATAACATGCTTTTAAAGTTTGTGTAGCTGTTTGTGTCAGCAGAGGAGCGAGCAAATTATAGTCATCACGTATTTTCTTTTCCCCAGTACATTTGTATTTGAAGAAATTTAAATCCCACTGGAAATTTACAAACATATTCATTACAAAAATATGTTCAGCATTTAGACTGCGACATAAATAATCGGAATTAGGACATTCACATTTATCTTGGCAGCCTGTACTTCTTTTACGCTGTTGTGGCTTTAGCTTGTGCCACCATTTTAATGTTATTTAAAAATGGAATTATACTTAATGTGTTTATGAATTGCTAGAATGAAAGAAAATAAAGAAATTATTCATAGAAGATTATAAGCTACACAGAATATTATTTATTTACTTAAATGACCAAAAAATAAAGCAATAAATCTTAGTCTCTCAAATAAATGAAACTATTATGCCTGATTGAATGTATGTATTTATACTAATAAAAAATAATACCTCCACAGGTATTACTTGGCTGTTATTCATTATGTGCTGTCAGTGTGTTAGGAAATATAAAATCAAATAAAAATGCTGCAAGGACAGGAGATCGACAGCAATATTTTATGCAGTAGAGTGTTGAGGCACCATACAGGTTCTGATTTCTGAAATCTGTGCATGGCAACCCAGGGCACAGGTCAGCTTTGAGAGGGAACCATTCCAGGCACCATTTCTGCAATCACAGGTAAGAGATTCTGCACCATTTGTCACCCACTACAGACACATCTGGTGGTGGCAGTTGATTTGTTCTGCAGACATTCAGGGAATTCATGAGATCAAACCAACTTGTCCCAGCTCCTTTATTACTCAAACATACCACTGATACTTGAGTTTGCAGCCTCAGCTTAAGCAAAAACAACTTATCCCAGCCACACGAGAAGCCTTGGCATTGGAGAAGCACAAAGAGTGCAAACAGTAAATTGCAAATGAAAAGAGATTTATCAAGAGCTGCAACTACTCAGAGAAAGATCATGTTTTGGTCTTCTTGACCTTTCTGAAGACTGACTTCCTGGCTTATTACCAAGAACTTTAAAGACTGTTATAAATGGTTGACTCAGCTGTTCTAGAAATGAATTATTCAGAGTAGAGGGAACTTAGCTGACCACATATGCTACCATCTTTTGAACAACCATTTTGCTTTTAATTAAAAGTCAAAGGGAAATTAAAATGGTTCTCTTTCTTACTGTTTTAAGGAAATTTAAGCCTGTAATTGAAAGAGAAATATAAAAAATGTGCATTTTTATAGCACATTACTCAAGAATCCCAAAAAACATTTAAGGTATGGGATCCCCATCTTACAGCTAAGAAAACTGAGGCAAGGAGACAATAAAGAAGATGAGCACCCAGAAAACTTACTGCCTTTTACCAACAGAAACTTCCATTAATACATCCCAAGACTATGTTCCATTAGAAACTACTTCATCATGTCATTTTTACTCAAGTTTGAGCTAGAAAAACATGTCTTTCAAGAACACTAGCATTTTAATGTTCAGGAAGCCAAGCTGAGAATAAATAATGAAAACATCCTTCTCCCATATGCACTGTCTTCTTTCATAGGACCCCTCTCAATTCACCTATTTTCTGTTCATACTGAGAGCATCTAAACAAAGGTGCTAATGCTGCATGTTTGAAGAGAATCAAAGCTGAAATCAAAGAGCAAAATGTCTTACTATGAAGGCACCCTTCCATTTGTTCTGTGCCATTTTGCAGACAAAGAAATAAAAGCCTCTGCACCATCAATAGGGCTTTGTTTAAACTCTGCATCACAAACTTGTAAATCTACTGCCAGAACTGGTCCAAAATTTCTCCTACAGTCAGCCCAAATCAATTATCATATTACAGGTTTCTAAAGGAATTTGTTGATTGTTTTTTTAATTTTGAAAACTATTTATTTTGAGGGTTTATCACTGCTGTTTGAATCTCACAGTGGAACTAGTATATACACGTGAAATGAAGGAAAAATACTGCTTTTACCTCTTTGGTTTTTTCTAATACCTGTAACTGCAACAGCGTCTGAAATCAACAGCTATTTTGGGCTTTGTGTGCTTTTCATCAAATTGCAGTCAGTAGAAATTTTTTCCCTAGTGATCTTCAAAGCTCTGATATATGTGTCATAAAAATCTATTCATAATTCAATATCCACATTAGCACCGGTGCCATTTGGGAATACATCATTTCGACAAGGACTCCAAACACTTACATAAGGATGACTGGATGAGAAAGATTTCCTTTCTAGTTAGGCACAACAGGGCAGATCTTAGTCTGCTTCATATCTCCTCACAACAGGCACAGAGCCAAAAAAAATCCGAGCAAACAAAATAAAAGGAAGAGAAAGAAGGCTGGTGCAATTAGCTACCTTGAAATCCCCTGCAGGGACTGGAAATACTGGGTGCACAAGGAGAAAATGAGGATTCAGGAGGATCCTGAGCCCAGCCACTTCTGGGTTCCACAGCTAAGAGTCACACCACCAGTTCAGAAATTGAGGATGCACTAAAGAAAATATCACCATGTCAAATCTTGCCCTCTGCTGTTGTAGGTGACCACAATACATAAGTTTCTGCATGAACCAACCAACCTCTGCCTCACCTGACTGTGGTCTGCTCTTACACTGCTCCTGCTGGAATGTTCTCCTATTATATTACTCTATATTCAGTGCATTACACTGAGCCTTCTTTGTTTAAACCAGAGTTCTCACCTTTGGGCTTCCCTATAATTTAAAATATTTCAAAATGTCCTTTAGCAGACAGAAGGAACTGGGCAAAGGAGGAATTCTTACAGCTCTGCTGGCACCATATTCCATTTTGCAGAGGCAGGCTCAAGCCTCTCCTTTTTCCATGCCAGAGATGCATGAGTTACTCTGTTAATCTTCTCTTCTGACCCATCTGCTTGCCCATCCCAGCTTTTGCACTCCCACTGTCAGCACATCCTTCTCTTCTTTTCCTCTGGCCATTGCTATGGAGCAGTTGTGCCACCCTGTAAAAACCTGTGAGATTTTCACTTTCACTTCATTTTCAGTCCCGTTGCTTCTCAGTTGATCATTTTTCTAAGTTTGTTGAACCTCTTGCATACAATAACAGCTTATTAGAGTTGTTATTTTCATGTCTCAAACCAGACCCAGTTCAATCTAGCTCTCAGTTGCCTTTATCTTAGCCTTAATGTAGTCTATAAACCTGAATTAGCTTCCATTCTTCATTTGTGAATGTCTCCGTCCTGCAACCAGCCTTTCACTTGAATTCTTGTCTTCCTTTGACTCTTGTGACCCTGTCACTTCCTATTTCTCATCCCTTCTCCTTCTTTACTTTTTTAATGAACATTTCCACCCTTTTCCCAGCTTCCTAGGTGGTTCCACGGAGCTTGCATCCATTCTCACCCTTTTTGCTCCTATCTCACTATTTATTTGGATATTGCCATCAAAACCACAAACTCTGTTACTGCCTTCAGGCTAATGCTTCACAGAACTGCTTCTCAGCTCAGACAGATCTACCCAGGCACTCTCTTTCTGGCATCCTGCACATGCCAAGAAGTCATCCAAAGGCCAGGAAGTTTTCAGTTCAGTCCCAGAGGAGCCTTACATCCAACACCGATCCAAGCAGTGCCCTCACATGCACAGCCCACGTGCATCATCTTTGACTCAAACCTCATCCCTTGCTTCTCACATCCAGGCAGATTCCAGGAGGTCCTTTCTCTTATCTGAAGGCTTTCTTGTTCATCCACACGCTCAGGCTTTCATCTGGGATCCCAGTGCAGAACAAAATCAGATGGGGCTCTGCACTAGTGTAACTTTTTTGCAGTCTCATTGTCTGAAGCATCAGCTGCAGGCACTACTCTTGGTGGAGCAGTGATGCACAGTCTTTTAAGGTATATATTTTGTTTGTATATAATACAGCTTGTCAGATCAACAGATGCCCCAGACACCCCAAGGATCTCTCTGCTGAAATGTTTCAAAGCTTCATGTTGTTACCAAAACTTTGTTTTGGTGTTTTATCTCTTGCTAGATATTTCTTCACATGATGCAAAAAAGAAAAGAAATGAAGCTTTAAGAGTGAAAACACAGTTTCCCTAAACTCAAAAGCTTCCCAAAAGGTTCCACAACTCCTAACAGCAACAGTGGCTATATTTTTTTCTGCTCATTTCATCCAGTTTGAGTCTCTTTCCACTGCTCACTGCTTGTATTTTTCCTCTCAAAATAAATAAAAAAACTTGTTTTGGAATAAAGAAGCCCTTAGAACGGCTGTTAACATTTCTTCAGTATTCTAATGAACTTAATAAGCTCCCATGATGCTCCTTATAACGTAAAGAAACCTTCAAAAATATTAAAGTGACTTTGTTTACTCCAGCAATAAGGAATCTTCCAGGTGACTGGGGCAATACATCAATATTACACATTCTTTAAAGCTGAAAAGGAGCTCACCAGAGGAAACAATTATTCACTTTGAAGCTTTTTAATATTTCTGAATGTGACTCAGTTACATAATTCTGCCTGTACATGTATTTTTTGTTTCACCTGAAATATCACTTGATTTATGATGAAGTCATATTTTCTCACCCAGTTCTAATTCCATTTATACCACACTTACAAGTTGTCTATAATTCAATGGAAGTTGCAGTTTGACACCATTCCTCTGACACCAAAATGAGCTCCACAAGCTAATGAAGTCCCCTGACTCTGTCAAGAGTTTTGAGATAAAGAACTCTTACTTTTAAATATTCTTTTTCCTACAAGGGATGCAGACCCTCAAGAAACTATTTTAAAGATTTTAAACAAATAAAAGCAAATTAGATAAATTATTAGAGTAAATGCATAAAAATCCTCATATCCTATTTTCAAAAAATACCCTTATTTAGAACCCATGTGATATATAAAATTTCATAGCATACGCATGAGTAATTCTTAAATAATCATTACATATGTAATTAAATACATATATCTTTAAATATTATACATGTATTATATTCATTACATATAATTGCCTGCAGTATTCCTAGCATTGCATAAGTAATTATTTGAGGTAAGGCTTCAGCTGAAATGAGCTCCTTGTCACTATCAGAGCAACAGATGGGGCTTGGCAAGGCTCAGTCTGCTCCCAGTTCTGCCAGTGGCTCACAGGTTGATTTAATCAGTAAATCACCTCACTCCTGCAACCCTTGCTTCCCCATCTATAAACAGGAAATATGTTACAGCCCCCTCTGTAAGGCGCTTTGAAATCCAGTGATTATGCAAGTGAATATTTCACATATCAATCTCGTGGTTAATTGAATGTTTGAACTCTAAGGGTGACTGAATTTGCATAAGTAGCTGTTTATTGAATGTAACTGAATCAGAATTAAGCACCTAGCTCAGCTACACTTTTAAATAACTTTTAGAGAGGTGAATTATTTTAAGGCTGAATTTTTGGGGTGAGAAAGTCGCCCATGTTGCTAACAGGAAATACTATAAACTGACCGGTTCCCTCAAAATCTGTAGAAATGAGAACAGAAATTAAAACATTGAAATGGGAACATTAGCAGCAACAAGAGACTTCAATTTACAAACTAATTGGGACAGAGAGAAAAAATAAACAAGATCAAAAGAAGTAGTTTGTAGACTAAATTGTTCCTAACAAGGAATCCTGGCTGAAGCTGGAGCATGGGACTGATGGAAAAAGGGCACCTGGCCATGGCCACACACACCTCAATCCCACAGGATAACTCAGGGCTCCTGGGAGCAAAGGGCCTGATCACAGGGAGCACTTCACAGCTTGCTGAAGTTTTGCTCGTGATTAGGAGATTTAATACAAGAAATAGTGCACTTTACTGGCTCAGGACTTGAGGACTCTGCTGGAAATCAGCACAGACATCCTTATTCCCTGGGATCAGGCCATCAGCAAGGCTATCCTGCTTTTCTCAGTCCCAGGCATCAGTGAAACACAAGGAATCACCATCATCCTCCTCCACACACTTTATTCTGTTCTGCATTTTTTATTCTGCATCACCAGCACCTCCTTTTCAGACACCCCTCCACAAACAAATAAAATTACAAGATTTAATAAACCTCTAGGAGCAATTAAGAAGCTCAGTTAGGAAGTGTCCTGTGTCTCACATGCTGCAGGAATACATCAGCTGAAGTGTAATCACACCAGCTGGATCTTACTCTGCCTTTCCACAGGGACTGATGGTTCCCATTATGATCTTGTGTTTTGGAAATTAATAACATTAATCTAGAAAAATAAATATAGTTAGTTAATAGCCTATTTGGTGATTAATTTACTGATAGCTCTGTTGTATGGATAATTGCTTACATTTATATTATAGCAGATCATAGTCTGAAACTTAAAATTCCAACAGGCTGTTCTTTAACTATACTAAATTTTTTTTAAAAAAAAAGTAAGAAAATGGGTGAGGGAAGATAGAAAAGGATTCACACCATCCATTGGCATGGAAATGTTACAAGAGACAGGGGCCTTGCTATCTCGTCTGCACCATATGATCAGGAAAAGAGAAGTTTTGGGCAGTAGAAGTCCACTTTGAAAAGATATACTCACACATTCTTCTTTTGCAAAACTGGGTCTACCCCTAGAAAGTACTTCTGAAACTAGCTAAAACATCACTCCTTTCTAACTGCAGATTTTGATATTCTTTTTTCTATGCTTCAGCTTCATAATCTTGCAAAACTCTTAAAGGAAGAGGTTATAGATTATCATGCAATCAAAGCCAGAATGTTTTTATACTTCCATCTGCTTCTACCACACTCTCATCTTATGGAAAATCATTTTCATTCCATCTTCTTTCTTTCATTTTACTGTCATTTACTTCTCTAAAACAAACTGGGGGAAAAAAAGAACCAACCAAAATCGAAATATTAAAAAAAATTCCTTATTTAAGAAAAGTGCCTGAAGCACCAAAGAACCACGCTTGAGAACTCACATGAAGGATGAGCAAGCATTTAAGTCGCTGAAACTGCAGCTGGGAAGAAGTGGCAGCAGCTCCAGTTTCTGTTCTGACCTTGGGCAAGTCACCCACTTGTCTGAATGCTTCAGCTCCTCTCATTCAAAAAAAAAAAAAGGATGACAATATTTCATTAAATGTGGAACCTCACAAAAAAATATTAGAGAAAATTCTACTTTAAAACCCCTTCAGCTCCAGGGAACACATGCTAAAAGCACAAATCCCAGTGCTATTTCGTAAAGAGCATAGACAGAGCTTTCAAATGTGAAAGAAAAATTTCAGGATGTGTGGCACAATTTCCCTTCTTAAAGGAATTTCAGCAGAACAATCCTTATTTTTTCATGTTAACAAATCTGAACTGCCACATTTTTATACAAATGATGTACACAAATAAGGAAGGCATAACACAGGGAAAGCAAGTTATTCAGTAAAGTGAGTGCATTAGTGATTTAGTAGAGACATAAGGTTGAGATTCTTCAGAAAGAAATAAAGAATCAAACTCTTTGAGGCATAAAATGTTCTAAAGGAGAGAAGGAAAATGCCACAAAGGATATGTGACTTTCTGTGACATATATAACAAATGACCAAGAAACTTGGACTAAGAAACACCAGGCAGAAGGGGATTTAAGACAAAACATAATTTTTTTCCAGCAAGACTATAAAAATTTCAGCTAAAAAAAAAAAATGAAATGGCTGGCAATGAGAACAAGCAGTAAACATTATGAATTTTTAAAACGTGTTTGAAGGATGAGAATCCTGCCTGAGAACAGAGGGAAGAGAATGGCTAATTAAAGCTACCAAGCAAATGCAGTGCCTGGGCTGTTTCCTCATGCTGGTCTCAGACACCCCACGTTCCTGCATCCAGTACAGCAGGCAGGTTGCTTGCCTTCACTCAAAATGTTCTTTATTCTGGGAACACAGAGTGCATTTCCATCCGAGCTGGGTGTTTGCACCCTGCAGTCTCCTGGTACAAATCAGCTGAAAAGCACCATCCAGTTCTGCTGCACACATAGCACAGCTCCCTCAGACCTCTGCAGCACAAGCAGCAGCTTTCCATGAGCTACTGAAGTTTCATTTTCTGTTTGGTGCCAAACACCAATCATCTAGTTTTTTAAAAAAATCCCTCTGAATTTGTCTGTGAACTGATTATTTTGTACTGAGTGCAGATGGAAACAGCCAGTATGGGTAAGCTTGCAGAAATATTTTCCAATGAAGTGGGTAATTTTTCATTCACAAATAATTTTTCAAAAATCCACCAAAATTACAGAAATTTGCCATTCTTTCCTGTAAGGATAATGTATATAATTTTGATTGCCATTTACCAGTTTGAGGGTGAAAAAAAGTAGGAATAAAATTTAAAATCCTCGCTCTATTATTTCCTTATTTTTCTAAGGGAAGAAAATCAACTACATGGCATGTCACACTATTCAGTTGGCAAGAATATCATAAATATACTTGTAATATTCCTACAAGTTCACAGTTTTAATGTCCCAAGTACCTGAATTTTGGAGACTGAGTACTTGGGCTTCTGAAGTCAATTGGGAAAATCATCAAAGAATTCAATTAGGAAAGAAAGAACTGTAATTGTTGCTTCTGGCATTCACTCTGGATTTAGTTCCCTGCATTCACTAGACCACAAAAGACTATCTAAAATTGCTTAAGTTTGATCATAATAAAAAAATCTTTCTTTACTGGTTCCATTAAGCAATCTCAAGTTTGCAGGATGTAACAGTGAAGTTTGCACATTACGTTCCTGGAAGCTCAATTTTCTATTCACTGATGGGGGAAAAAAGAGAAGGAAAGTAGTTTCCACTTGGAAAAGAAATAACCAAATGACAGCTCCATGTACAAATGTGTGCTGCAAAATGTAATTTTTGGGTGGCTTGACTACAGGAAGAAGGGAGGTCAAAGATGCTATTAAAGAAAAAGAGGATCTATCTCTAGGCCATTTAAATAATAACGTGCAATTGCTTCTTGTGGTATATTTCCTAATGTCTCATTCATAAGAGTTTGAAGTAATGAGATTTTCACAGTTAGCTTTTGAAGAATATTCAGTAATCCAATGACTGAATCCAGACCTGAGTCAAGGTCCTGCAAGCGTTATACAACCCCTGAAATAAAAGAGAACTGGGAAATGCAAGATTTTTCAGGATTAGCCCTTGATACCTCATTCCCAGTTAAAAGGGAGGAAATACCAAAGATTAACATAGGGGGAGAATGAGAAGTCAATTAATTAATTAATGTTAATTTACTTTTTTCTCTGGAGGTGTAGGTATGCCACGGAGGCAAATCATCTTAAGTACCACTTACAAAGGAAGAAGATTTTGGTTGGCTGGGGAAGAGTTGTGGAAGATGAGAGAAAAAAAAGGTGAGGAAAAGGTGATGTTTCAATTCATCCATGTTTAGAGAGCATTTGGAAAAGCTAAAGTGGGAAATGGTGGCCTGAGCAGCCTGAGGCCAGCAGAATTATGGATTTGCTGCTAGAAGTCCAGCACACCAGTGAGAACTCCAGGCTGTCTCCTGGCACGATCCATGGCTGTGCTGCAAAGCTTTAATCCAAGTTAAATTCAAGAAGAAATGGAATTTCTCAGAAGCCTTACAGGGGAGATAACTGGAAGGGCTTTTTGCTGAAAAATGTAGGAGGAAATCTGGCCCATTTGCAATTTTTGCATGTTACTGGGATATTCAAATGTGACCTAAAAATATGTATCTGACCCAGAGGAAGGTCTTTACATTGGCTTCATAATTATTGATGTCTGTAGTTAAGCATATTTAGCACTTTCTATTCAACATCCAGATTTTCCTTGCACCTAACTCTTTCTCAGAGTAACAATGGAAAATTTCCAAATGGGACATTAGTTTTGGATCTTGGTTGATTTTTTTTTTTTTCCATCTTAAGAAAAGCAGCTGCGCTGCCTTATTGGAAAGAGGTCTGGTGAAACCACGCTTTTTGCATGTTAACATTTGGGACAGTCTTATCTAATACTTTCCTGCTCAGAAGCAGACACTGAATTTTTAGCAGAGGGACAAACAGCACAGAAGGAAAATCTTGTTGCCATATCATTAAACTATTCAAATCTGGCCACATTTTCAGTGTCTGAAAATATTTGCTCCATTACAAACCCACTAGAATCTCATAGCTAATTTCTCAGCTCAGTGCCCTATAACCTCACTGCTCCTTCAGTCTGAGTGGACATTGCCTGCAGAGCCTCTTGTCCACGCCTGAGCAAGCCCTGAGCAATCTTCAGTGTGTTCTTCCATGCAGCTGTGCCTTGGAGAAGACAAATTCTCCTGTCAACAGCCATCTCACAGCTGGATGGAAAGCAGCCAGTTCACCTCTTCTCCACAATTAGTGCTTCCACCCTGTCCAAGGGGAAAAGGGTCAAAGCCAATCTGGGCTGGGATGCAGAGTGGAATTGTAGATGTACGTGTGTTAAATGTATGTATACAAATGATCTTTAATATATGCATTTAACATACACTATACAGACATATATATATATATACCTTTGAGAGCTCCATTACAAGACACTGTGTCAAAAAAAAAATTATTAGGGTTGTAAAAATTGATTTCTCCAAAAATAAAAATGTCAAAACGAGAACTGCACTTGGACACTTCTTTAACTCCCATAGACATAGAGCTCCTGATACAACTCCTACGTACATGACTGTATTAATTTTTAAAGAGGAGTTCCACCTCGTTCAGAAGATAAGGCTGTGAATTCAAGCAGAGACACCTGGGGTTTGATTTGCAAACAAGCACTCACCTCTGTAACTGAAACCAGCAGAAAATGCAGTTTGAACATATAGCATGCTACAGAAGACACATTACTTTGCAAAAACTAAGTGTGAGTAATTTCAAACTGGATTTACAATATTAGCACTCATTTTTAATCTGTGTTCTAGATCATAGTCACACAGGGGCCAACACTGCCTCACCTTGCAGCCGTGTCATGCTAATTAATTTACAAAAAATTGCAAATCTTCAAGCTACAACACTGAAAGCATGATGCAAAAGCACTAGAGGGCTATTTGATCTGTTGATGCAAGGCTTCAGTAGCACTCAGTAAATAACCAAAGAAAAAAAGACTAGAACAAATACTGACTCACTACTTATTCAGTAGGAACTCTGTATGCTGAGCAAGGTAAAGCTTGTCTGGAACTAGGAAAGGGGTGACTTAAAGTTTCATAGGTGACTTTGATCCTGAGACTTCTAAGTACTTGACCTACTTGACTTTGTACTCTGAGCCTTTTTTCCCCCCTTAATATTAGTATTGGTTTGGGCAAGGTCAGTTGTATGTAAATTGGACTAATTTAATGACACTGGGTGGAATTCAGACTAGAATGTAGAAAACCCTCTACAACACAGATGAAATTTAAAGGATTCCTTGTTGTAATTAAAGGTGAGCTAAATTGATACAGAAGAAAATCTGTCTGTAGGGAGTATAATGACCTCCCCGGTAATGAGTCACTCCTGGCAGAGAAATGCTCAGACCCATAATGTCAAAGTCACCTGCCCATGTAGGCAAAAGACTAAGAAAGACAACCATATACTCATTTAATTGTTCCATTTTCTTGGTGATTTCTGTTCCACCAGCAAACAGTGGTCTAAGTATCATTATCCCTCAGAAATAATAAGAATGTTGCCACTTCTGGAAACAAAGAGTCAAAAATACAGAATCTATCTTTCAGGATAAAAAGTCTGTACAAAAGTGTGTTGTTTCCTTGGTGGGTAAAATTTCTCTGAGCATCTTCTACCATACACAAGGGGAAACTGCAGAGTGTGTCCAGCTGAAGAACAGACAGCAGCTGCCATTCAAAGCATGGAATCCAAATGGATTTAGTCATCTTGCAGAGTTTGTTCAGACAGAAATCTGAGCATCAAATTTCTTGAAGACAAAATTGGAGATCTCCCTATGTCCCATTTTACTTGCCTAAATCATCATTCTGGGGTGGCTCAGGGAATCAGTTTGTTCATGATAATACAGACTAATGATAACACAGGTAAATCTTCCCTGTTCTGCTGGGTGCCAACAGGAGGAGAAAGAAACTCCTGTGTTTGCAGTAACAGGTATCTGCCCCTTTTCAGATTCTCCAACAGACCCTTGAGTGCATCTCCCAGGCACCTCCCTGAGGTGGTTTGTGTTTGATATCAGCTCCCAGGACCTCTCTGATATTGGTCTCTAAATCACATCCCCCTGGCTGGTAATTGCTGCTGCAGCCTGCCAGACTTCCCTGCAACGGAGTTTTTTCTGGTGGAAGACAAGAAGCACTACTAAAAGGCTCTGATGCAGAAAACAAATTCTTCAAAACAAAGTATGATTTATTTTGTCAAAAGGTGTTCAGCACTCAGACAAATGGAGTTGAAATGGCAGAGCCCAAGGCAATAGTGTTACTGCTTGGCATCACCGTCAGCCTCCGGGGAGATGTGATTTAACCTCGATGTCCACTGCTCCCTCAGGTACCTTGTCACAGCTGCCCCAGCCCTTGGCTCTCAATCACCTCCAGCAGCCTGTGGCAGCTGCCTGCTCCTCTCTCCACCAGGTTACAACACTCCAGCCATGTTCCACATCAGGGTCTTCTTGCCTCCTTCTGCTCTTTCTCAGCAAGACAGCCCTGCTGCTGCTATTCAAACTCTGCAGCTGCAGCTCATGGATATAAATATGACCACTCCGTTCAAGTATTTCTGAAGTGCTCTTTTTTAGCTCCCTATTTTGCTTTTCTTGCCTGGCTTTTTTCCTTCTTCTCTGTTCCCCTATCTCCCTCACATATTTCACTTCACAGGATGGAACTCACTCCACAGAGCCAGACAGACCCGATAATCATGGAAAATAGTTCCGAGATAGAGGAATGGAAGCACTGAGCAGAAAGGGAAGACCTTGAATTTACACCTGCCTCCCACAAAAGGGTCAAAAGCAAATCCCTGCCAGTGTAAAGCCCCTGCATTCAGCCCAGGGTTATTTCCATCCCTCCTGACCCCAGAACTGGAAGTTACGAACCTAATTACCCACTCTGAGATATGTTCTTCTCCCTCTTCCTCCAGGATACAGAATTCCACTCAGAAACTAGATTTAAATGTATCCTTTAAGCAAAGAAATCAATCTTACCCTTCCTCTGTGGCGTTCACCCTACCACAACCTTCCTTAGGAACCCTATGGAAATGCCATTTGCTCTCCCACAGAAACCTGTAACTGTGTTGTAAATATTCAACAGAGAGGTGGAAAAGGAAAGCAACAGATGCCCAAGACACACAGCAACGTTCAAGAGCTACTGGTCATGAAATGACATGGCTAAAGATCATGAACAGAATTACTTTAATGCCTACACCTTGTCTACACTTGGATTTTCAGATTCAGCATTTAGTGATATTTGCTCCTATGCTAGCCAAGGCTTATCTTACAAAGTAATTTTCACTTTCTCACAACCCAAGGGAGTGGAGTTAACACCGACTAAATGAAATGCCATGGCATTTTTTCCATCTTTCTCAAATGCTGGGGGTGTGAAAGTCCAGAGAACGAGCCATAAACAGCAAAATCGCACAGTAGGTGGGAAAAAGTGGGGAGGAGGGGGTGACTGGATGAACCCTCCATCGCTGATTGAACAGGACAGCACATTTGAATGAAATTAAATTTCAGTGTTGAAATTATGTTGCCGCAGTGACGATCAGAGGAAAATATTGATAGCAATAAAACGAAATTCTAAAGAAAGTGGCACTACATCAGAAGACAGCACGTTGACACAATTTATGTTAATTTCTCCAGGTTTCATCCCCATCTGCATTAATGTTGACACCTCATGTAAGCAAGCAAATAACTCTCAAAAAGCCAGGGAGCGAAAGTAAATGATTGCAGCTGCCATTAGACTCCTATATATTGTAGTAAGCAAACGCACCAACTCATTACGACCCTGATATAGCAACCCCAGGAGATGGCTCATCGAGCACTACATGTCTAAATGTTATTTCATGGAGAATGTTTACAGAATGTTACATTTCTCTTACCAGTTTTTAATTATAACAAGCGAAAGACTATGGCAGAGGACAGAGGGAAAATAGACGCAAGAACACAGAAGGAAATCAGAAGCAAGTGAAATACGAGCAATAAACAAACCTCTGTCTATAGTCAGGTGTGTTTTCAGAACTATTTTACAGGTCACAGATAGCAGGGGACACTTACTTGGGTCACCTTAGCATTATGTTAGCAAGCATCCTATCCAATTCCATCACTGCAAAACCTGACTCTCAAGCACACTCTCAGGCATGAAAATAACTTTAAATAAATTACAGCAAAGTCCTGTTGCCCTGTAATTCAGTCAGTCTTGTGAAGCTTCTTGCAGTGGCTCTTTCCATTGGGAAAGAGGATACACTGAATCACAAACTCTTATTTATTCAAAGCAATGAGGACCTGATTTGGGCAATTGAAGTCAACAGAAAAGTTCCCACTTACTCCAATGGACTTTGAATCCTCTGCTGAAGTTCTCAACAAGTGTTTGCCTTGGCTTTACTTCAGCTGTTGTCCCCTCTCCTTCAGGTGCAGGTGCCATTTGGTCAAATTAACTGTTGTCAGATTCAGGAGATAGATGGGATTTTGGATCTGGCTGTGTGGCTGCCCCTGTTATATTTTCATTTTATACACCTGCCGCCCCTGTTTTAATTTGCAAATTACTTTGTTATACTTAAATTGCTTTCAAAGGCAGTCTGTCCAGGCCAGCAGATACACTAATGAGGGTTCTTTATCTTTAAAATGTGCAAAGGGCAATTTTCTTCTTTCGTTTAATTTTAAAAATATTTTATTCTGTTATTTTTTGGTTCGCATTTAATTCCAGAATGAAGGGAGAGAAACATAAGATGCTTTGTTGTAATCCTTAATGGATTAGTGGTATTGATCAAAGCTTTGGGCGCTGATGTGAATTTGTCACTTAATCTTATAGGCATGTTTATCTATTTACCAAGAAATCAGAGTGCCAGGCTAGCAGCGGTGTGAGGCCAAGGGCCAGAGTCCATCTGCTTTCATATTTGGATGCACTTGCTAAGGAAAGGAAATAAATGGTCAAATGATATATCTTTGTGTATTAGGGTTTGCTGTTTCTTCTGCTAACTCAGAATTTCCCTTAACTTCCTCTAAACAGAGCAGTTTCATCAGGCACGGAGCAAAGCAAGACAACATTCTGTATTAAATTAGGTAGTAACCTGTGTGGTGCATGTTAATGGGAAGAAAAGCTGTATCGCTGGGATTTCTTTCTTTTTTAATTAGATACAATCAGTTTGACAAAAGGACATTGAGTGGTCTTGATTTTCATTTCAGAGAGATGTGATCATACTTACAATATATTTGTACGGCAATTTTTAAAAATGCCATATTAGATTATTAAATTAACTCTTTGAATATATCATATTGGTAAATTAAATCTGAAGTGACCTTGAAGAAATAAAAGTTTCAAATTTAAAAAAGGGAAGTTTTTGGAGGGGGAAAGAAAAGATGTGGAAGAGGACATATCCCAGTATTGGTGGGGCTGAGCAGGAAGTGGAGAGAGTTTGCCCAGAAGGCTAGGGTGGGGAAATCGGCCAGTGTGGCTGCCAGCTGCACAAGGGCAAAGGGCAAAGAGGAGTTACTGTGGTGCCAGGGAAACAAGATCCATGATGGAAATGGAGAAGGGAAAACAGAAAAACATTCTTTATGCAATGGGTGTTGAGATGGTCCAACGTTTGTAGTCATGTGTGAGAAAAGGTGCAGTAAAAGCATTGCAGCACTGTGAAAACCAGTGCTGCAAAGTGACTGAGCTGCCAAATGGGCCAGAGAGGGTGCAGAGCACCACTGTGAGCCATGGGCTCCTTATGATCCCACAAAATGGACAGCTCCCTTCCATGAGGTGTGTTTTAGCAGGCTGCAAACTGAACTCAGATGCAGCACTGCCTTTCCATCCTCTGGACTTTCATGTAGTATTTGCCTCTGCAAATTAAAATCCATAGCATTTTGGATAAGGTATTTCCATATAATAACCCCTGATCTATTTGATCTTTATTGCTGCTGGGCTCCTGGTTCCTAATTCCTACTACCAACTCCAGTCTCAACCCATACTTTCTGTCAGTCCTGTTCCTTTACCTGAATCTGACACTTACTACTTATTCACAGCCACTTCCAGCTAAACTGACCTGTGGTCAAGAGATGGCTCTTCTGCAGGCTCAGGAGGCTCTAATGTTTTTCAGCACTGGCACAGCTTAAATGTGTCAGCTGGGACTGATTCTGTTTCCATATGCTTGAAACTGCTTCTGTGGATATAATGGATCCTCTGGTTATAATGGTTATAATGGTTCTGTGGTTATAAAGGTTATACTTTAATATGAAAGCATTTCTGCTCTTTTCGTATGCAGAACAATTGCAGGCCTTTCAAAAGCTGTGGATGATAACTACAAAAGCCTGGCAGCACTAACTGGAGAGTTTTTCTGAACTACTGATATGAACCACTCTCATCAGTGACTTTGTGAGAAGCATATTAACCCTGATCTTTAGGAGTCACCTTCAGCAGTATCAAAAGTATCCCACTAAAACAGACCTCCAGCTCCTTCAGGATATTCTCAACTCAGTTGTACCCTCTTATCACTTTGGGTTAGTAAAAACGTGCTTAGACTGTAGATAACTTTTTTGCATCTCTGTTTGCAAGTGTGAAGCAATGAGACTTCTGCAATTTATGTTTCTATCAGTGTAGTCTTCCATGTACCAACACCTTAATTTTCTCTATTGAAGATATATTCCCATAAAACTCCTGCGAGTTGCAATGACACAGCTCAGCAAAGTTTCTTAGTGGCACATAATTCACAACCTTTTCCTCCACCTGCTCCAGGCTGGGCATAGTCTCAAGCGCAGACAGAATCACAAGATCTATAGAAGGTCTATAAAGGACATTATCCCTTGAAAGAGACACTGGGATTTATAACCTATTCTCTCTGGGCCAATGCTTTAATGCAAGTAAAGGCTTACAGCTATAAACATTCTGCCAACAGTACAATAAGAGTGACATCCACTAGAAGTCAAGCATTTGTGTTTGATAAAATAATCATTGTTCATATTTTTTAACAGAATAATTCCAAATATTGCAGGATAATAGAATGATCTGATTTGGAAGGGACCCTAAAGATCATCTGGTTCCAAATCCCCTGCTGTGGGCAGGGACTTCTTCCACTAAACCTATTCACCCAGAAAGCCCCCAACTCTTGGCCTTGAATGTTTCCAGAGATGGAGCTTCTCCGGCCAACCCGTCCAGCATCTCACCAACATCACAGTAAGGAATTATTCTTTTAATAGCTAATCTAAATCTGCTCTCTTTCAGTTTGGAGCCATCAACTCCTTGTCCTGTCACTACATGCACTTGCAAATTGACTCTTTCCATGTTTCTAGTAGTCTTGCTTTAGGTACTGGAAAGATCTTGAAAAAAAAATTAAACTCTCATCCTGTGAATATCTTTCCCCTGGTTTGGACAGTGAAGAAAAGGCACAAAAAAACCCCCTACCCTATATGTTGTCACGTGAAACAACAACAGCCATCAAAATCTCTTGCAGAATGGAACCTCAGGCACCGAGCTGGATGCACATGCCGTCAGATCCAAAGATTCTTTTTGCCTGATGCTCCCACATACACTGCCCTGGATGCTTCACCATTTTTTCCCCATGTGGAGGAGATTCAGGCCTGGCAACCTACAGAGCTGTCCCATTTCTGCATAAGCAGCAGAGGTTGTTTATAAGAAATGTAAGCCATTAAAAAAAGATGCTGAGGAAACTTTAGAAATGGAGCTGTTGTCAGCAGAGATTAAATTGTATACCAACAGCACGACATTTATGCACTGCTACTTAAACTGTGACAAATGGTTGCAAACATGATAGTTTCAGGATCTTTAATCTAAATGAATGGTGCTTTTAGCCTACCTCTGACTGAAATTCATTTTGGAAATAAAGAAGCATTTCCTACTCATCTGTGTACAGAACTACACCGGCGATGACTGAAGGGGCAGGAGTTGCAGCTCTCGACTGTACTGTGGAGCACTGAAAGGGCTGTCTCCACGTATTTATTCCCTTCTGAGTCCCAAGCAACGTCTGCGATGTAAATTAAGATTTTTACCTACCTGTCGACCTTAGAGAAATTGTTTTCAAGGAGCTTTTTCTCCTCTTTCACTTTTCTTGTTACAACAGCACGCATAATGTTAGCTCACATAAGACAGCCAAGATCACATTAAAATGTAATTTTAAAATTATAAATATCTCAAATAGCACTTTGTTCAAAAGTAATTTCCATCATTATCAGTTTAAATGTTTAACTACTGGAGAAAACTGATGGCATAGGTAGTTTATCCTACTTTCACTGAATTTATTCCTATGTTGGATGAAGGATGAAGGAATTAAACACATGATTCTTACAAACAAGTATTTACAAAGTGATTTTTTTTAGTGTTTATAGTCTTATAATACAATATTTATAAAATAAGCTAATTTCAAACATTCCAAGTGTTCTTCAGTCGATAGCACAAGAGCAAAAATGACTCTTTATCCTGTCCCCACTACCCACCCCATCCCTGTTCTCAGTTAGTGACTTGACTGTACCCCTCAGAGATTCTGGAATTAAAGAAAAAGAAAGAAAAAGGTAAGAAAAAAGAAACTGGAAAAGATATTAGGTGAAAAACTTTACTTCAAAAGGAAACAACCCATCACAATTACAAGAATGTGAATTTGGCATACAACCAGGTGACCAGATTCTGATGCTTGCGTGACATTTCCACAGCAGTCCCCTTGCACAACTGCAATATTTGCAGCTGCGGGGTGACCTGAGGTGGTGAACTAGGTGACACACTAAGAAAAACAACCCTTCAAGTTGCCCCTTTAAACCCTGAAGTTTCCGCCAGCTTCTTTCACAGCCTCTATATTTTTCAAAAAAAAAAAAAAAAAAAGGACAATAAAAACAATCTTCCCCGTTCCGTTTTTTGAGAGAAAATACAGTCTTTGCTCAGAAGAAATCCTTCTGATGAAATACTTAACTCGGAGCAAGGTTAAACTGAAGTTGAAGCTGCTGCGAAGAGCAGGAACGCAGTGCCATCTCGTGGTGCAGCCGCAGCCCGCCTGGCGCTGAGGATGAAGCGCATCCCGGCCATCGTCTTCCTCTGCACACAGCGGGAAAAGCAACTCCCTGCAGCTTTGGAAGCTATCTAAATTCCCCTAAAGAAATACATCTGACCAAGTAAGATAAAAGACCTTTAAAAATGCAGAGATCAGGGTGAAATTCTGTGCTGCGCTGCCTCTAGGCTGCCTCTGCGCTGGGAGGTTTTCCAGCCCCCTGCAGAAACCAGCGGCGGCACAGAGGCAGCTGGGGCAGGGAAAGCTGGTCTGGCTGCTGATGTGGCAGCAACACATGCCACCAAATAACCCCTTAGAACAGCAGAGCACGGGTTTGGGGCAGATGGATGACCCTGTGGGCACAGGGGCGCCCGCTGAGTGACCCCTGTGCAGCCCTGCCCGGGGGAGAAGCGCTGGCAGAGCTCCGCAGCACTGCCCGCAGTTATCCAGCCATCCCTGCGGGAAATCGCCTGGGTAGAACAGAGTATCACCCTCTCATTTTTTTTTATCAGTGTCTGTTATTTCAATGTATTAGAGCTGAGATATTCAAAGCTGCCTGAGGGTTTGGAGAATTAGATTCAAAATGTTCTAGGCAATTCTGAATATTCCTAAGAGAGTGATTTTACAATGCTATGAGTCTGATCCTTCAATCCCTCCTTGTGTAAGGAGCACTTACTTAGAGAAATAGTTTAAGTAGTATTGTCTTAGAGCCAAATTTTGACATTTAGCTGCTGGCCATGCCGGTAGCACATTTTTTTTCATGCTCTCCAATCTACAAGTAAACTCAGAGTGAGCAAAAGCTGCCATCTTGCCTTTGGGCAAGGTGCACTCCTGGACGTGCACCAAGAGAAGAGAGCCTGTAATTCGGAGATGCTGTAATGATGAGAGACAAACTCAGCACATGGAAGTGAAAAATATGTCTCTTACATGCTGTGTTGGAAGCAGGAAAGACTTTAATTATTTTGCAGAAAAATATGTCTTGATTTGTTTGGCTGCTATTGTGTTGTGTGTTTCTGGTGAGCTTAAATCCAGCAGAGGCCAACAGGCACAGGAATAGGAAGAATGTAACCACACATTGTACCAGGATGGTTCACTCTGAAGGAAAAGATGCAGCAGAGAGAAGGTGCTGCAAGGCCAAAACCAGTGCCCTGCTGAAGGTATGGAAACCAGCTGGGAGCAGTTTCAAGGCCCCAGAACAGGCAAAGGCTGTGTGGATAAAAGTCAGACTGATGTCTGATGTCAGTCAGATCGATGGAGCAAAGGCAGAGCAAGCTTAGCTCCAGCTTTAAAGTGATGTTGGGGACAAACAGAGCCTATGGAAAGTGTACAGTTCAAGGAAGGGTGAGATGCATTAGGCTGTTTGCTTGGATTTGCAGGGGTAAAAAAACACTGTAAGCACCTTGCTTGTGTGCCTGTGTCTGGGAGTGCACTCAGTGGTTTTTAAATCTCTGGACTAGTTTAACCAAACTCAGCAGAGAAGTAGCAGACTCAAAGGTTCTGTATTCCTACCACAGTTTGTCAATACCAACACTATATAGACAGCAATCATAAACTTCACACCCCCATCAAGAAAAAATCTGCAGCATGAATCAGACCTCAGTCATAACCCAACATCCAAAACAGGCACAAAATCATAAGAATCCAGAATCTAGTTCTGCATTTTGTAGGACTAACTCTTACTCTAACACATTTCTCTCCATCACTAAATCTAGTGGCTGTTTTTCCTTCCCAAAGCATTTAAATTATTACATCTCAGGTGGCAAAAAGGAGATGGGGTGGAATGCTGATTTGATTTAAAAACAGGATGAGCAGTGGGATTTCATTTGGAAAGGAGCACAGAGATAGACCCATTTTTTGAGAGAAACAGCCAGGAGAAAATGAAAAACAGGTCATAGCTCACCCTGAAAACATAATGTCTGAGAAAAAATCTGGCCCAAGTAAAGGGTGAAAGTAAATATTCTCCATTCATGTCTAAAATAGCATTTCCAGGCAATTTACTCTCTACCCAGTGCATCAGAATGGGTATTCACACCCCACAAAGTAACCTTGACCAAGGTGTAAAAAATGCTGTGCATAAGAAGCTGGCATGATTTTCTAAACTGCCCTTAGTGTCTGATTTGATCCAGTGAAGGGTTATGAACTGAGGACAAGCTGAGGTTTTTCCACTTCACTCCCAGCTGGTAATTGCACTCATCATTCTTACTGTACATAGGAGACCATGGCACGCTGTGCAAGGAGATATTTTGTTATGCAGGATAGAGATGAAGAACATGGACAGTATCAGCAAAAGCCTGCTAAGGGACTTCAGCATCACAAAACTCAAACTAATATCTATGGAGAGCTCAGATCTGTTACCCTTTATTGAATTCACTAGAGCTCAGAGGGTTCAGAGGTTTGGTTAGCCATGTCTCCTGTAGATTCAGTTCTCTAACACAGTCACTGGATTTCAGTACTTCTTTCCTTCTGTCCACATCAGCTAAAGTCTTCTCTGTAATGCTTGATGTTTCTCAATATACACGTGGATTGAGCAACAGAGGATTTTTCTGCAGCACATTTGGCAAACTCCACAATGCTGAGATTAGAAAAGGACACTGCACCACTAGACAAAATCATGCAATCACAGAATGGTTCGGGTTGGAAAACACCTTAAAGATCACCCAGTTCCAACCTCCTGCCATAGGCAGGGACACCTTCCACTAGACCAGGCTGCTCCAAGCCCCATCCAATCTGGCCTTGGACACTTAAACAGCTTCTCTGGCCAACCTGTGCCAGGGTCTGCCCACTGTCACAGGGAAGAATTTCTTCCGAAGTAATTTCTTCCTATAAATCCCTACAAAGTTTTTGATGAAAACATGAGGTTTCCATCAAACTTTGATTTTTCATATGCACTATTCAAGTTTCTTCTGAAAAAATTATTTAAATATATTTGGACCAGTAACTTTCCATCTGTTATCAACTGATACATATGTAAAAGTACATAATTTGACTATAAATATTTCCAGGCCATGCAGAAAGCAAAACATGGACTCAAATAAGTATGGTTTCAGTCCTGGAGGTCAAAAGCTACCCCAGTTAGTGACACATAGCACCAGGACATCTGGTGACTTGCAAGAATCTCGGTCTGGTTTATGAACCACAAATTAACCCTGATTCATTACAGCCTGGGGAAGTGATTGGACACAGCTATGTCCCACGAAGGCACAATTTTAATAAATACCCTACAACAGAATATTATACCTAGTTTCATTACATTTTAGCACTGGCAACTTTTTATTTGTAACTGGGCATTTGCTCCCTGTCAGCACCCAACTCTCCTCTCCTGAGCAGGTCCTGCCTTTCAGCTCCACACCACCCATGTGTGATGGAGAGATCTGTGTTGTCATTTGTGCTCCTTTGAAACTGTGAATGTTGTCAACACTGCATCCGACTGTTGTGGCAGTCCCCAAAGGTCCAGTCCGGTCACCATCACACTAAGTATAGTCCTTGCCTCTGAGGAGCTATTTCACAATGAATAATTTAGCTGACAAACTTAGTCTGCTTGAGAAATACCCATGAGCAGATTTCAATTTCTTCAGCCACAATCATTAGTCAAAATATGCTGGAATAAAGATGGGGTGAAAGAGGTTGAGGGAAAGAAAGATGAGGGAAAAAACAAAGGGTATCATACCTGCATTTCTGGATATCACAGCATGACTTCAGGCTCCTAATTTCTATTCCTCATGCCCAATGAATGAAATTAATTTGGGCAGAAGAGGCAGAAAAAAGCCTTTCCATGCTAGGAAACTAGCCTAGATCAGAATTAAAGCACCAATATAAAATTCCCTGCTTTCCTTTCCAGGCACAAGATTGTCTTTTTTAATCATGTTTCTTCTATGATACAGAGGCACCAGAGTGCCTGTAAGAAGAGGGGGAAATCCTCCTTATTCTCCAGCCCACAGGAAGAAGTGTGCAGCAGAAATCACACATTCCATGCATCCAGGGTATGACTCAAATCACACTGGGCCAGCCACAAGCTGGGAACAGCCTGCACTGGACATGTGTCTCCCAAAGTGCTCCTGCATTCTGGCTGAGGGACAAAGTGCATCTTCATGCAGAATGCCCCAGCTGAGAGATTTAGGGGCACTGAAAGAGGAGCAACTCTCCCTGATAGCAGATATTAGTCCAGAACTGAAGTGGGTCAGACTACAGGAAGAAACAGAGCAGGACCAACAGGTACTGCAGTACCTACTGTGAACTGCTGCACTTCCTGAGTTAACATAATGTTTTCCAAACACATGGGATGTGTCACACTGTATGGAGGACTAACATATCTAAAGCAAAGCTCCTGCTTCCTCCACAAAACATAAGCAGAGCTAAAATAAGAGCCTAATTCTGGGCTCATTCTATGCCTGCCACAGTGATTATAACCGACTGCAACCAACCTACTGCAGAATTACACTGATATACTTACACAACAATATTGCACCAAACATAAAAATGCTTAATATCTGATCTATCCTTTATCAGGTGACTTAACTGCTGCTGGTTTATGGCCTTGAGGTATATGAATCTTTTTTCTTAAGTCTAAAATCTGTCTTGCAATCTCAATTTCTCTAAGTAAGGAAAAGAAACAAATTGCATTTTACTGTTAACTAGTAACCCTTTTTTTCCAGTAAAATTTTCTTTGATTAAAAATGAGTATGTGCCACTTATGATGTTGTATAAATGGCTGAGAACTGGTTCCCTGACTCATAATAATTAGATGCCATTTTTAAGACTGAGCATTGAAATATACAGTGTCCACCTTCCCTTTAGTCCTTTAACACAGAATAGCAATTTTGAATTTAAAAAAAAATTCTCCCTACTCCCTTCCTTCTCCCTTCCTTCCCTTCAGCAAGTTTGGCAGCCTGATTACTGCCACAGAAACAAGCATGTGCAAGCTCTGTGCTATATTAGCAGAAATTTTTGACAAGTTCTTTATTCTTCTAAATGTGGGAGAGGGATGTTTGTTACAGTTCTTATACACAGGAGGTTAATAGAAAATACCAGACATGATGATCAGTCAGAAATGAACACATTTGCAAGTTCATATTCTAAATGTCCCTTTTGGAGAGCTGATGTTTGGAGCAACTAATTGCTCAGGATTTTCTAGAAGGAAGATGATCAGCCCGAGTACCTCCCAGGCAGGCAGCAGCGAGCCTGCTACGGACACACAACTCTGTGTGCAGCTGCTTCAAAGGCAGCAAAGATAACTAGACAGATCTGCCTTGGAGGCAGGTTATCAACAAAGGGCTGTCTCCCAGACAGGTACCTGTTCTTGTCTGCCTGCAAAGTGAGTTATGAGCCTTTGTACAGCACCTTTCAGGCAAGCAACTCATTCAGGTCTGCCTGGAAGGCAGGTCAGCATGCAGATATACCTAACAGGCACAGAACTGTGCAAGTCTGCCTCTCCACACCTTCAAAGATCCCAAGACAAGTCAAGAATTTCATTTTAATGATCTCAGCAGAAAGCCATTATTTCCTGTATGAAATAATTTTCAGTATAGTTGATGGATATGTCAAACTGCGTTTTTTTTAACCACACTTTCTTAATGCAAGATACGAGAACAGAATTCCTTCTTGCAGGGTTCTGGTAGTATTCTTGATATAAAAGGAAATGTTGTTTTATCAGATTTGGCAGAGGGTTACTACAGAGAGCAAAGTGTCCAAAAGAACAGGCAAGTACAGCTGGAAAAATGAAAACTGACAGTAGACACACTAAGAAATTTTATACACTCTACCCATACAAACACAGATGTTGGCTTACTGGGCTTACTGTTCTGTGTCCCTGTAAGTAACATCAATGATTGCAGTGGAGGTTTCGATAGAATTGACAAAAGCAATAAATTAATTTAAATGTCATTCATTTCAAAAGGATTAAAAAAATTTTAAATCTCCATTCAGGAAGAGCTTTAGTAAAGCCATAACTTTAATCACTTAACTAGACAGCTTTTAATGAAGATGCAGGGCTTACTTTGCACATAACAGACATGTGGTGCCAGTGCATTTGTGAATCCAGGCAGCTCTCCAGCAGGTACACTCAGTTCAGGAATTCAAGTGTCCTTCACTACTATATTATCTGCATTTTCACTGTTCCCATGAAAGCTGAGATCACACACAAGCTCTAGTTCTGGGTCAGTGTTTGAAACACCTTGGCAGTATGTGCTGGCCCAGAGTGAAGCAGGAATCTTGGGCAGAGAGCAGTTAGCGACAGTCTGAAGTGACAAAGGACAACCTGTGACACTGATCAGTATTTCTTAGCATGGAAAGGATTTATATCTCTGAGAAAGATTCAGCAGCAGCACTGTGAGGGAAGAGAACTGGTTTGGACAGTGGGTAATGGGCCATTCCAACCTAATGGGACCCCAAAGGCAGCTTGGAAACTTTGGTCATTTGAAAATAAAGAGAAGCACAAAAGAGGAGTTCTACCAGACTCAAAAATGTGCTGCAAGGTCGAGAGAAAATTGTGCACATTTAAGGAGGCAGCAGGACAGATTCAGAAAACACAAGGCAAACAGCTTTTGTTGAAACTCAAACAAAGAGTTTGGTTTAATTCAGAGCACCAGTGAGCTACTTCATACCTGAATAATCTTTAAAGACTCAGGATGTGAGACCCGCACTTGTGTCCTGCAGGACCACCTGAATCTTAATGAGAATTTCTTATCTTTTCCAAGTGGTATCTCCACAGGCACCCCAAGAAAGGTCAAATAATCTTTGTAGAGGGTCTTCTGTGTCTGAGTTTGATCTTTGGTGTGCAGTCTCTAATATATGTAAAAGACTTACAATATAAGAGAATCAATAAAAAGATTCTATATAGGTATAAAATCACAAAAAAAAAAAATTAATTCTTATACTTGCAGTACACATGAGATTGTTATGGTCTGCACAGATCCCTAATCTAACCAGCTTAGTCAGACTTATTTTACATGGTACTATCTACACTGATAGAGCTAGAAATTCATTCCAAAAGCATAATACTGGCATCATTCCATGTTTGTGTGGCATTACAGAATACTCTTTTTAGCTTTCAGACTGTAAACTGTTTGTTTGTTACAATTCACCTATTATTTATTAAACTGTATTAGTTCAGCTCCAAAGAACCACTGAATACATCTTCACCAACAGCTGTGGATTTAGGTTTCCAAAGCATTCTTTTCAATTACAGTATTTTAGAGTAAATTCTATTTTAAGTAGATCATTGGTTTGGTTTTATTTTCTCCAACTTGTGAAATTATCACATTAAAACTTTCAGGTTTGATTAGTGATTAATTAAAGGAACTTTTTAGAAAACTTTCCACATCCTTATCTGAAGATAAAAGTTTGTACTCCCACTGCCTCAAATGTGAGCAAAAGGTCAGGGATGAGAAAATTTTATTATAAACTGTAGGATCACATGGCCCTGAAAAGCTGGCTGTCTTCCTTACAACACTCATCTGAAACTGAAATAGCTTTGTGTTTTTATATACACACACACACATACATATATCCCACTTCAACTTCTCTGGCAAAAATTGAGAATATAAAGGAATTTACCTTCATGCAGCCTCTGATATCAATATAGTATTTCCAACAGCAGCTTAAAACTGATTATTGTTCTGATTATGCCGCAAGCCATACTGGTGCAGGGACAGATTAACTCAACTGGTGGCAGTGGAGTCAGTTCTGACCTGAACCTGGGTGACTGAAATTTAACCTGTCCTTTAATTTAATTTGAACTATGGAATCATGATCAGAGATGTCCTTGCTAACAGAAATGCTCGTGTGGAATTGATGCACTAAGAAGAACAAAGTGAAGTGTCTAAAGAATGTCAGATTTTGAGTATCTTCGTAGGAGGAGACTCTAGAAGCTGCGAAGAGAAACAGAAACCATACAAACAACTTCAGCTGCAGTGATATTGCAGAAGCTATGGCAATTATACAGTCAATTATACTTCTTCCATGGGCTTTGGGATATCTTTGAATTTGTCAGCTCTAAGCTCTTTAAAGATATTGTTGGAAATTCATTCTTTAAAGTACCTACAAAATCTTTTGTAGTATAGTGCTCTTCATGAAAGGATATTGTAAAACTACAAGTATGGGGGAAAGCTTTTTTCAGCAGACCTAGCTATGATTGGGAGGAGAAGATGGAACAAATCAAATTGCAATAAGCATTTTGAAGTGTCTGCAATAGTTGTTCCACACAAGTGGATGATTCTACATCTCATGTTCCTTTTCATTATTACGGTAGCTTCAGTATTACAGTACATTTTTTATAACTAAAATTCAGTTGAATTTCTACAGCACCATTCCACCTTTATTAAAAAAAGAGAAAAAACCACCCAAACAAACACAGGTCTGTGTGAAAATTCAATGCCTACTTAATACTATACATTCTACTCTTCTACTTCTCAGTGATCTAGAAAATTCCAAGAAAGCTGGATTTCCATCAGTGATCCAAACCAGTAAGCCTGGATCATGAGATATTGCAAAACAGACCCAGCAACCCCTAGTCTCTGAAGAAGGAAAACCATGGGATGTGGGTTAGTAAGATTTCACACAGACTAACCATCACAGACAACGTCTGGAAGTGGACAGAGAGCGCAAGCTGCTGGTGCTTTGTCATGAGAAGAGTTTGAAGAGCAAGACACCTTGTTGGATGGTGTTTCCAGTCCCTTTTCCCTATAAAACCCAGCTGAACACACTTCTGCAATGTATGTTTGAAGCATGGATTCATGTGGCAAAGGACAGGAGAGTGGGAGAGTCCCTCCTAGCCAGCCAGCCAGCTACACAGAGGGATGAGCAACCACAGCTTTCACCTGAGCTCTGGCTTCCCACCAACACAGGGATTTCCAAATGCATTCGTGAATTATCTCAGCCCCCAATATTCTAGACAACATCTTCCCAAACACCAACCAAACTCGGTTAGGATGGATTTAAAAAGCAGTGAAATAAGGCAGCAGGCAAGGGAGAGCTCTGGCAGCTTTAATGAACAAAACAGACTCTGCAGAAACACTGCTTCCAAAACATTTTGTTTCCGAGGGCAGGCATATTGTCCTTATATCGCTTCAGCCTGACAGTGAAAAGAACATGCCTTGTCATCTTTCTGCTGAATGCAACCCAAATCAAAAATTACTTCTGAGGCAGTTAATAACAACTTTGAGAGTATCAGCAGAATCGTGTAAAACACCACTTAGATTTGGCAAGTTTAAATGGTTTTGAAATAGCAGGTGAAAAATATATTTGGATTTGCCTCTGTGGACAGCCAGAGGAGAGAAAATTACTGTAAAACAATTTTTTTGTCAAAAACTTATAGGTAAACAGCTCAGCTTCTTTTTGTCAAGAGTAACAGAGTGGGTGTGTATATAAAATGCAGTAGGCAGGATGTCCCTGGAGTTTAACAAGGCTTCAAGCACTGCACCACACAGAAAACTCATTAAAACACTGGAGAATCATGGCACAGATCAATTCAGATGAAGAACAGAGATTGTAAGTGAAGAGATTGCAAGCGAAGAGATAAGTGTCATGCTAAATCTGGCTGGCTGGAATATCAAGAAGGGACTTGTTAGATCCCACATTAATCAACTACCAGCAGTGCAGGGCAGAGCTGCTCCTGCTCCTCCCCTGCCTGGGAAGTTGCACTGCAGTAGCAGACTGAGCTCAAAATGTGTGCAGGATATTTATTACAATCTGGAAGGTTCACCATCCCACCTGACAGCATTTTAACACATGAAGCCTTAAATCCACCTCTAAATTAACCTTTCCTCATTTAACATGCTCTGTGTGAGTCCTCCTTCTCCAAAAAATTCTCTTGTACCATTCCATATTTTGACTACTCCTCAATCTTTTCTCTCTCACAGAGCCTGTATAGGATAAAACGCCACTTGAAAGATTCTTCAATCAACAGGTATTTTATGGCAGTCACATTTATTAAAAATTGCAATAAAAATGACAACTCCATCACCCAGGTTTATGAAGGACAAAAGTAGTTGTCACAGCCAGCCAAAGTCCGAGACAGACACGTAATGGATAACATTTTGTCAAATATATTATTTTCAGCTCTGTGGACATTTCCAGCCATCAACATCCTGTATTTGTTTCTCTTTGTTAGAGCTGGACTCTCCATTGAACCTGTCAAATGTGATTGAAATATAGCATGGATCTGCTTCATCAAGTAAGCACTGCAGAAGTATCCTGGTTAATAAAATGGTTAATAACAGTGGTTTGGATATCTGTATGAGATCTGTGCTGCTTCTGCCTGCAACACAGACACATCTTCTTATACATGTGAACAATATTGTATACAGAAATAAAAATACATGTGTGTGTGTAATCGCTTTGACAGAGAAGACAAACAGTAAAATCCTTCAAAAAACACAGTGTGTGGCAAGAAGCACCATGGTGAGAGGCAGAGAAATATGAACAATTGGGGGAAAAAAAGATTGTCCATTGGTAATGCCATATTTCTGCTCTTGAATAAATGATTGTCTCACGGAAGTCACTGTGACCTGCAGGTGCAGAAAGAGGCAACAAACATTCCAGTACTACTTGTTAAAGGTGTTTTTGTCTCTAAATGTTTGGCGGGTTTTTTTAACAAGTGAACAATTCTGTGTTACACTTCCTATTTAATGGAAATACATTTGGAAGGTTTCTTGGCTGTGACCAGAAACATTCTGCTCTGCTAATTTAGATTTGTTTCTTTTGTTATCCTCTAAATAACTTGCTCTTTTCATAGGTATAGCTTTTCCAAATTGCCTTCTTATAAATTCTTCTCTCTTTTTTTTTTTATTTCCTATTAACACTGTTCTTCAAAAAATAAAGGCAAATTAAAGAAATACCAGCCACTAGACTGCAACTAATCAGTGAGATACTTCATGTTTCCAGTCTTTTGAATACTGTTGAATGCTTCCTTACAATGGATATCAGATAACTTTCTCTGTGTAGCACGAAGGCAAATTTCAGGCAAAACCTTATCACAGCACATAAAATATTGCCCACTCTTCTGCTTTGCATTCATGCAGCCCCATTCTGGCTCGCTATTAGCGATTCAGCAAATTGTAAAATAACAGCAATGCTGCGCTGCTGCACCTTCCTTGAGGAATATGCTCCCCCTAGCACTTGCATAAATGTTATCCCAATCAATAACCTAGTAATTAAAGTCACCAGCATTCTGGCCTTTTTACAAGACTCCTTATCTGGCCAAAAAAAAAACCCCATTTCTTGCATTACTATTTCAAACTGCCTTGGAAACAGAACAAGAATCGTTCGGCCACCCCTTTGTCCTTAACCCCCAAATTACCTATTGCAGTAATGTCACAGAAAATCATTCTGGTTTTCTCTGCAGACACAGCATCATTTTCTTCCTCAGTATCTCTTATTCGTTTTCTCATTCTTGTTTTATCAATATGCCATAAATTCTGACTTTGATAATACCAGTAGTGGTTTTGTCTCAGAGTTCTTTATGTTGAAGGAGGTAGATTTTGTTTTGGTTTACTTTCAGTAATAAAAAAAGAAAAACCAAAGAAACTGAGATTTTAAGGACATGAAAACACTGCTAAGCAAATGAGTGAGTCTGACAAAGAATCAATTATCTCCACTGCTCAGCTACCAGAACATATCAAGGGTGAAATCCTGCCTTCATTAAAGTCAATGGAGTTTTGTAGTTGACTTTGTCTGGAGAGGAATTTCACTCTGGAAATATTGCAAGTGACTAAATGGGAGAAACCTGCATGGGGGACACTGCAGGATTACCTGGAGACTTCATAAAAGTAGCACTTCTAAGTATTGAAATTCGACTCCAGAACTTTCCAGATCATTTACTTTTTGAAAGCTTAAGCAGCAGAATATACAGCTTTTAACACTGAGAGTAAGATATGGTTATTTTCTCAAACTTTACGAAAACTGCATGATTTCAAACACAGCTTTCCCCAGCATCTGATGATGAAGGGCCACATCCTGCTCTGCACCCCAAAGGAATTCCTTTGGATCAATAGCATGGCACACACCTTGTATTTCTGCAGCCTTTGCTATCAAACATGTCAACCTCAAGCTAATTTTATTGCAGCAATATTTTGCTATGGAAATCACAAAAATCTCAAAAACATCATCCAGTGGGAAATCAAAAGCCTTTCTCTCTTTTTCTACCAAGTAATAGAAAGGAAAATCACATCAAAGAAGTGTTGCTCATTAATAGGCCAAGGTAGGATACTCTTGCAACTCCCTGACAGAGCTGTTGGTCCATTTCTTTCCTACATCCTCTGCCCAAACAGAAAATGCAACAAATATAAACCAGCACTTTGCCATGCCAGCAGAAGAATGTACTGCAGAGATGTAGCTCTGCTTGTTGGTACCAGCTGTATTTTGAGAGGGCATGAGTCCCAGCCAAACATGTCTAAACAGCTGCCTACCCTTAGTGTGTGCACCCATGATTAGAGAGATATGAGTCTGCTAATCCAGCCCTGATTTGGGAAGAAGGATTAATACTTAGGCACCACCACAAATAAGCTTCCAGGACCACAAAAAAAAAGAGTCAGTCGAGGCTGCTTAATCAGGTAGAGATGATTCATTTGAGAAAACCTGTGCCATGACCTTTCATGAGTCTCTGAGCTCAGACAGGATGTCAAATTTTTATGAAGAAAAGAGGTGTAATCAATTAGTGCTCATGATGACCTTTTAATAAGTAAATGGTTGAGGCAGACACTCATTCTGAACAGAATGAGAAATTGGATTTGTATGTGTGTCTAGTGCTGCCTGGGGAAGGTGATGAAATCCACCTCTGTGCTTCATCTATTAGCCTACTCCAGCCAAAATATAACCTCAAACGAGTTTGTTGCCAGGTAGGGGTCAGCCTCTTCTCCTAGGCAACAGTGACAGGACAAGAGGACAGAGCCTCGAGGTTCAGGCTGGACATCGGGAAGAATTTCTGCACGTGAAGAGCTGTCAAGCTTTGGAACGGGCTGCTCAGGGAGGTGCTGGAGTCACCACCCCTGGAGACGTTCAAGAAACAACTGGACGTGGCACTCAGTGCAATGTTATTGTTGACAAGGTGATGAACGGTCAAAGGTGAGACTCCATGATCCCTGAGATCTTTTCCAGCCTAAACGGTCCTGTGATCACACACACACTTACATATGCACAGCTGGAACAATGTGGAACACGGGGACGCAGAACGGGTAAAACTTGCAGAGGTTTGTACCACCCCGAGGAGCCAAGGATCGGTCACCCCGCTGCATGCGGGAGCACAGTTCCCGCAGACGAGGCTCGAGGAGCCGGCCCGGACCCCGCGCCCCCCCGGCAGCGGGAGGAGGAGGAGCGGGGGGTTTCCGCGGAGCCGGTGCCGAGCCCGGGGCCGCGACAGGTGCGGCGGCGGCCCCCGGCCGAGAGCAGCCGCCAAGCGCGGCCGGCGGGACACGGGGCGAGCAGGGGCGATGCGGCACCTGCCGCGCATAAAAGTGATGGAGCGGCGGGGCGGCGGCGGGCGCCATGCGGGGCGGCGGGGGCGCGGCGGGCGCGGGGACGGCGCGGGGGGCCGCGGGCGCGGGGCGGCGGCGGAGGGCGCGGGGCGGCGGCGGGCGGCGGGCGGCGGCCAACGCGCGGGAGCGGGACCGAACGCACAGCGTCAACACGGCCTTCGGCGCCCTCCGCCGGCTCATCCCCACCCGCCCGGCCGACCGCCGCCTGTCCAAGGTGGAGACGCTGCGCCTGGCGGCCAGCTACATCTCGCACCTGGCCAACGTGCTGCTGCTGCAGCAGCGCCGGCAGGACGAGGCGGCGGCCGCCGAGCAGCCCTGCCCGCAGCCCTGTCCGCAGCCCTGTTCGCAGCCTTGCCCGCAGCCTTGCCCGCAGCCCGCTCAGCCCCCGCAGCCCTGCCCGCAGCCCGCTCAGACCCCGCAGCCCTGCTCGCCACCAGGCGCCTCCGCGCCGCGCTCCATCTGCACCTTCTGCCTCAGCGACCAGCGGGTAAGGGCTGCCTTACGAAAGCCACTCTTGGAGCTCTCTGTTGGGACGGGTGGTTATGGGTATCCCCCGCAGGTTTGGGATTGACCCAGCCAAGGGTTCGGTGCTGTCCTTGGTGCCTCCTAACCTGTGTTTTTATCCCTCGAACAGCACCGAGAAAGAGAGAAACCATCAGCTGGTCCAGCCGTAAGCGGACTCTGAACAGGCTGAGGGTCTCGCAGCACTCCTGCTCTGACTGTACCACCGCTCTGGGTAACATCGCTTCACTCATGCTGCATGTTTACATATAAATAGCACAGTCCTAAACGAGTTACTTTTTAAGCCTATGAACTTTGTTTCATATTGTGAGACGTTTTTCAGGGTGTTTTGCAAATGAAATTCTCTGCCGCTGTTGAGACAGTTGCACCTGGCGCGGCAGCTATTTTAGCGCGAGAAATGTTAAACCTAAGCAGCCAAGCCCTGATCCTGATGCCTCCTAAACCTGTGTCGCATGATGAAACTTGAACTTCCAAACAGAGTGTCCCCTGTCAGGGGAAGCTGTCATGAACACGCCGTGCCCAACGCCTCCAGCCCAGCCCGGGCTGCACGCAGCGCTGCCGCCCACTGCTCCAGCTGCACGCCAGTACTTGGGGACAGGGGCTGATGCCGACAGCTGACATGCTTGAGAGGTCTCAGCGACGCTGGAAGATTATTTTAAGGTGTTCACAGAAAGTCGGAAAACTTCCAGTGAAGGCTGCACCGTTGGCTGTGCACAGGCACAGCAGCGCATCGGCACGGGACGTAGCCAGCACAGGAGTGGAAAGGGGAGAAGTGCAGTGTAAGCGATGCTCTTTTCTTATTAACAGCGCGAGTCGTGCCAGTCCTTTAAATAGCACGGGATATTCCTAAATCTGGCTGGCAGGCACGGGGTAGGGAGGGTTTCCCAAGGGCTTTTACCCATCACACAGGTCATTCCCAAATTGTGCCTGTACATCATTGAGGTCGTTTATCTCCCCTCAGTTTACTAACGTGTGTATTTTTTTTTTCAGAAGTAACTCTAAAAGGCAAATAAGCATGTTATGTTTTCAGTTTTGGACATTAGTAAACCGCATTAATGCTGGATTCTAAAAAGTACAGCGATAGTTTATTTTTGCCATGTTTTTAATAGCTATTTATCATATAATTAATTAGGCTTTAATTAATCTTAACTTGTTACTTTGGGAGGCACTCTGTACTCTTTAAAAGCTTGCTAACAGTACCACTCCAAAAAGTGCTGCAAAGAAAACTCAACTCCTTTTCCTTCCCCTGACACCATCTGTGCTCCTGGCCAGCCTTGCTGCTTTAGCTAAAAGTGAGGGCTGAAGAGGCAACACTGTTGTTCACTTTCTTTTCTGTATAGAATTTTCTCTTCTTCCCCTGAATAAGTGCAAAGCAAATTCTGGCAGTCATTACGAACAACTTGGCAAGAGCAAGGTTGGCTATTCAATTTACATGATGCTCATACAACTTCACATTTTTAGTTTCTCTTCTCCTTCCCCAACACACTTTGACCACCTTTTCTGTAGCACAATGAGATGAAATCTGCTGTACTACAGGACCTGCAACAAACTTCTCCTTTGAGTTCTACCAAAACAAAATACCCAAGCAAAGTCCCAGCGATTCCACATCACATCAGTCTCTTCAGTTATTAAAAGCTACAGGCTATATTTTCCTGGATTGAGAAGAGTTTTTTGTTTTTAGAAGGTTTCTATCACTAATCTTTTTTTAATGGGGAACTTTAAATTGCTGCCAGCTTATGGTCTTTGTTTGCTTTGGCACTGATTTGTGAAGCTGGAACTCTTTACAGCTTTGTACAAAGTGCTTTTTAAATTTTTGTGTTGTGTCGGCCTATGTGTGGGTATGAGATCTACAGACATGTCTGCCTGGATTGTTTTTAATTAATTTGAAAAAGTTTGTCTTTTAAAAAGTTATCTGCTCTACCATTAAATCTAATCTTACATTTAGGCCCTACATTCTTATGAACATATCAAACCAAAGCATCTGACCTCTTTATAGGCACTTAACATTAATTTATTAATTTAGATGTATCATTTCATATGATACTCTAAAATGGCAAAACATATTGCAGTTTCAAACAATCTTAGGAAAATTTTGCATTGAATATGCTCTGAATTTTGAAATTTGTAAGACAATACAATTATTTATATCAGATTTTCAAAATGCTGTGATTTTGTTACACTTTTAAGAGTTTTTAGTGTAGCTTTTGGCAAATGAAGCATATTTGGATTTAATAGGATACCTTTATACTTAGTTATTAAAGCAAATGAGTACAAAATGTGAGGTCTGCTTTTGTACCAAAGTATGAGCTGAAAACTCATGACTTACAACTCTCGTAAATAATTCCTACAATCGTATAGGAATTTGGTGTTCTCCCTTTAAATGGGATTTTTTCTCCCTAGTTTTGTAAAGGGTTTGTACAAAACACTTTTCAATGACAAAACAGAAGCAGGCCCTTGCAACTTGGCCTTCTCTCCTGTTTCATGTGGCTCAGTGTAACATTTAATTCTTCTCTCTTTACTCAGGATAAACTGTTGAATTCAACTGGGCCTGAAGATTTTTTCACGGTTTCAATTACTAAATAATACAGGAATTTCAGTAACACTGATTGATCGTGGCAAAAATTAGACCCCAGAGCACTGTGGCCCAAATATTTATGGTATAGACAGATAATATCTATCCAAAGCAATTATAACAGTGATTTCTCTGAGGAACATTTATATATATGTAACTCTGTATTTAAATGAGGAAAACTGGGGGCAAATCCTTACCTTTGCTAAAATTTATTTATAATGTAAAACTTCTCTACCCCCAGGAGCAAAAAGGAAAAAAGATACAGGATTGAGCTGTTACTCTGTAATGGGTTTTCTCTAAATCACGGGAAAAATAATTTAATTTCTGGAGACACAGATGAATTGAGGGCTCAGATTGCACATACAAAGAGCTCATCATCATTAGGTGTTCTATTGAGTTTTTACTATATGAGCTTGTGTGTTTTATCAGTCCTATTTTTTTTAATCATGGAGCAGCATCATTCACGGCATGTGCAAATATAGAAGTCAAAATTTTAAGGGTGTCTGAGAGCAAGTAGCTTATTTGATGGTGAAGCACTGGAATGATGTGAGTTTTTCCAGAGGTGCCAAACAGCTCCTGGTTCTGCAGATATTGGGGTTTTGATTTATTTGTGAGTGCATTCTGTTCTGTATGTATGAACAGAGGCATGCCTGATGCCAATCCCAGCTTTGTTTTCCTGTAAACACTTGGCTATTCAATTTACATGATGCATGAATAAAGCAGAAACAGTGAGATATACACCATTTGGTCTCAGATCCCATTAAATTACTGTTAAAATAATCCAAGCATAGTATTTTGTATAAATCATTGTACTCAGCCTGCTACATCACTGTACAAAAACAGCACCAAGCAAAGTGAATAAATTATGTTGTTTGATTTTACTGGTTAAGTTTAAAGAAGCATTTGAACATAGTTCTTGGTTATTTATGAATTAATCATAATGTAAGTCCAAGTTGTTTCATATGTTAGCTTCTATTTTCACTTCTGTTCTACAAAACAGAAGTTTCCTTTCATGGAAAATCTGCTTCTTTACAAAAATCTGTATTTGTTTGCTAAATGTGATTATATTTGCTAAAATAAACAGTATTCTCGTTACTAATTTAAACAATAAACTGCAAACATAAAGAGGGTAGTTCTCTTCTTCAGCCATTTCAAGATACAAGTATTTAATCTTTTTCTTTACCTTTTTCAAGTCTATCTCTACAAGATTTCAGCAGCATATTGACATGTGTATGAATTGGCAGGAGAGAAGGGAAGTGGGTGGAAAGCTTGGGAAAATGAAAAGAGAGTTTCTCTGCTCAGGGCCTGTGCTATATCCTAAGTGCTAAATACAGGAGGAGGGAAAGGATGAAGGAAAAACAGAAGGAGAAGACAGGAAGAGGTTAATTTATCCATGGAAGCTGATCAGGGTTCACGAGTCAGTACATAGAGTCAGTACAAGAGTCCATAGTGTGAGCAGTCACAATTGTGTTCTGTGCTTTGGCCTGTTGCACTGTGAGGCTGTAGACACTACACAGGCAGAATATCACCAAAAATTACATAAAACCTAAACTGACTGCCTAAATAACACTTTGGGAAAGAGAATAGTTATGTATTGATTAATAGTAAGTGCTACTGGATAATATAAGGTGAGGAGAAAAAATTTATGTAAAATTAGTTTAAATAGGCAGCATGCTACAAAGGCAAGAAATCTGGGAGATCTTACACCAGAAGGCTGACAAAAAATGTTTCTGAAGAATCAACATGAGTATTGTGGAAGAAAAAAGAAGAGAAGAGAAAATAATTACTGGAATAAAAAATACCATAGAGTTTCATCAAAACTTAGCGGGGGGAAAGCCATTACTTAATAGTAAGAAGAACTAAACTGGCTGCTCTGGATGTATTTCTTAAAAAATCTTTTCAAAATTTGAATCTACATTCATATTCAGGCAGCTGAGGTTCTTCCTTCAAGTGAAATCCTTTAGCTATTACAACATAATACAGAGTTTTAGAAACCTTGACGATTCATCCTGCTTTGGAAGTTGTACAGCAAGGAACACAGGCTTCCTCAGGAGAGGAAGGAGAAAGAGAAGGCCTGGATAAAGAAAAATAACCAGTAGCCCACCATGGAGGATATTCCCTGTGATATTGCCTGTGATGCAAAGAAATCTGTCTTTTTGCAAGGATTTCACATTTTGATGCAAGTAAACTATCATGCACCAAAGAAAGTGTGTTCCCCATTTTGGTGATAGATAAAGTGCTCATGTAACAAAAATACTTAAGACACAAGTGGCTTCAGAAAGGCCTTATCTACTCTTTCATTTACTACGTTCTCATCACAGTAGTGTTGTGAGGTTTTAACTAAACATTTGGAAACTGCTTTGTGTTCTTCCAAAGGAGAAGCCAATACAAATAAGACAATTACACTGAAATGGGTGATGAAACAAGGAAGTGTTAAAAGTAATTCTACTTGTTATGGCATCTCTCTCTAACATCTGATTGTCTTTCCTTCACGTTATTAAAATAAGACCTACTTTCCAAGCATATGTATGCAGATAATTTTTAACTGCAAAGATTGCAGAAACAGGTAATTCTTTCAATAAGAGAGTGGAGCTTGGTGGGAAGGGTAAGCATCTGTCAGGCCCAGATAAGATCAGACAGCTGTGCTCTATCCTGAAAGGGTGCCATGAAGCTCAGTTGTCCTAGGGAAATAACATCTTCAGTATGAAAAGCAACAAAATGCTGTGAAGTCTCCAAACAAACAAGTAGTGAGAACAGGAATTCTAAGAGCTCATTTTAATCTACAATACCAACTCTATATCAGGTGAAAAAAATTCAGGATGAGAGGAGGATAACACCTTTACCAAACAGTAAAAACTAGAGGGCAGGAGGATCATTTCATTCTATAGTGTCAAATTAATCCTTTATATTAGAAATAAAGGTGACTTTAGCAACAATAATCACTGCAGAGAGCCACTGGGATGGTAAGAGGGCTGGAACACAGGACACCCAGGACTTTCTTGAAATGGAGACAAGAAAGCCAAGGAGATGGAAATCTTAAGAACAGTCTCACCACAGCTACAGGGGATGGCAGAGCCAGGCTTTTCCAAGGGACATACAATGAAAGCACAAGCAGCAATAATAATAAGTTGTAATAAAACAATCTTTCTTTTCTTTTACTTAAGGAAGAATGCTTCTCACCACAAGCATGGTTAAGCACTGCAACAGGTCATCCAGGGAGGCTGTGGAAGCCTCTTCCTTGGAGAGTCTCAGATCCTGATGGAGTGAGGCCCTGAGCAGTCTGGTCTAACTTTGAAGTCACCCTTGCTTTGAAAATGGAAGATATATTGGATAACTCAAAAGGTCCTTTTCAATCTAATTTTTCCCATGGTTTTATGAAAGGATGAGCTCACGGTTCTCTGGAAAGGAAGTTTGTAGAACAGAATAAAAAGAAAAACTTGAAAAATGCAAGGACTTCACAGGAAAAATCTGTACTTTTGGTCAGTGCCAGGATCTGCTGTTCCAGATGAGATGAGGGGCATCCAGGTATGCATATCAATGGGAGCGCAAGAAAGATTCCTGGAGAAAGGAGAAACCCAACAGGCCAAAAAGGGGATTTCCAAAAATAGAAACAGTCAGAGGCAGGGGTCTGCTTCTATAAGAAGGACTTCTCAGATCTGAATTAGAGGTTTTAAATATTTGTTTCAATTAAAGACTTTTAAATATTTGTTTGGAAGATGGTTAAATTTACAGGCAACAACTTTGGAGGGCAGATTAGAATCAGGGATTAACTCATAGAAAAATTAAATGAGAAATGTTCTTGAAAAGATCAATTTCAATGTAGAAAGGCAGGTAGTGCCACACATGGCAGGAATAATGCATGGCACAAACATATGATGGAAAATGACAAGCAGAAAATTATTTTTGAGGTGTTGCATATCACAGACATGACAAGATTTTGCAAAAAAATGTAAACCCCACACTTGATGCTCATTTCACCAAGACCCCTTTTGGCAATATTTTCTATGATTATTAGAACTTCCCCAAGTTCTATCTGAAATGTCTGGCTGGGTGGAAAATCTGTTAAAAGTTGTAACATAGAAGAATACTAGAAGTAGAGAAGTACATAGTCTTAACTACTCTGTCTGTGCAAATGAAATGATGGAGTGGGACTTGAGATTGTGAATGCCAAACTAGGTAACAGTGAAAGAGGATATCTGTATCTTATTAACTAATAAATGTCTCTCAAAGACACCAGCAATTGTATAAAAAGAAGTTATGAGACCCTGAAGTTTTCAAGGGTAACATTTAAAGAACCTGTGGTGCCGCTCGTGGTTGGAGCCTGAAAATATGCTAAACACATGAATACACAACAATTAGAATATCAGAAATGCACAATAGAGTTTTTAGCATCATGGTAAGAGGTATAACAAAGTAATTCAAGAGCTATCCATGGGAAACAGGGGCCAGGCTGCAGGGAGCATGATCCTATTGTGTGCTGTTTTGTAACCACTGCAACCGATTATTTTTATTTGCCACACTGCACAAAGAAAATCTGAGCGGAAAAGACAGGCTTTAATAACAGGTGCTGTGAAAGATAACAGCATAAGTGAGAGCTTCTGGCTGAGGTAAGAGGCAGTCTCTGGAACGCTCAGTATCTGGAGCAGTGTTAAGCACCAACCCTGGAGCAGCCAAGCATAGGTCAGGCCCACTGAAGCAACAGCAGCAGCCAGCAAGAGAGACCCAAAGAGAAACAGCCAACAGCAGCAACTCACAACACTCCTGCACCGCACAAAACAGAGCTGAGTCCAGCCAGAGGCAGGAGAAAAATCAAAGACCACTTTTCTGCTACATAAAACATGTTAGTGCTTATTTTAGCCTCTGCAATGAGGTGGAGCAGAAATAAAACATACATTATGGGGTGCCTCTGCATTCCAGCAAATGCTGCAGCATTGCTGTGGCCTCCATCACACGGGACAATCCAATGGCACATGGCAGCTGTCACCAATGTGTTGCAAATGAGCAGATCCTCTCCTCTGCAGGAATTGTTTCTCTCTGCCACCTTGGTGTGTTTGCCTATACTAAAGTGACCCAGCCTTCCCTAGGATGGGAAATGCACAGGAAAAATTACTTGAAAAATCACTACCATTAGAAAAACACCGCTGTTCTTGAAATGTTTTAATTAAACTGGTTAAACTGTTTAATTAAAACTATTTAAAAGGCCTAGTCTCATTTCCATTATGGACTTTAAAGATCTTATGGTCTCAAAGAGTACAAAGGGGTCCAAAAATCTCCATAATGTAAATAAGAATTAGCGAATTTATTCTCATTGGCATTATTTATAGTTAGTGATTTCATGTTGGCTTAACTATGGTCCGATTCTAAAAGGCTAATAAGTTCACTCCATTATTCTCAAGATCTGCTTCTTTTTCCCAACTAGTTTAACAGATGCCAAAAACAAAATTTTAAAAAAATTTAAAAAGTGAAAAGAAAGCTTAAAAGTCAAAGCAATGCAGAAAATCAAGGCTGTTAAAAGACAAAGCTGGGCAATTGCTGCAGCATTGATTCAGAATTGTTGCTCACCACCTCCATCTGCTGAAAGTTGCTGTCTGTACCAGAAGAAACAGATGAAATCCTGCAGGATCCCCCTGCTCCTGGACTGATCAAACAGCTTAAACTATATCAGTAGCAGGCTCAAAGAATGCATTAGACAGTTGGTTCTGGTGGTTAAGGCTCTGGTGCCTTTT
The DNA here is from genome assembly GCA_024500445.1 of Entomyzon cyanotis. Classification (NCBI taxonomy): domain Eukaryota; kingdom Metazoa; phylum Chordata; class Aves; order Passeriformes; family Meliphagidae; genus Entomyzon; species Entomyzon cyanotis. The sequence goes on from JAKEPQ010001026.1 coordinate 5,320,215, forward strand.
GCCAGCTCTGCTAGTCCTTTACTCTGCCACAGGCAAAGATAATCCTTTCTAAAATTGCATAGTTGGGAATTGCTGGAACTTACCTCTTAATATCCAAATTCATTTGATTTCCAACAAGATTTGGGTCTTTGAAAATTAAATTAAGGCTTTATGGGGGAAAAAAGTTGCTAGGATTTAGATGCTGAATAAAAATGGTACAATGCATAGGGACATCAACATCTACACACACACAAACACCCTTCTGTGTATGTACTTCCAGATCAACCATGACCTGAACCACACAAAAACTGACCAGTGTAGAAAGGAGCAGGAACAGAGGGACCATCTTTGTATATTTCAAACTGAGAAAATGATCAGACTAATGAAGAATAATTTAAAGGGGTGAGCATCAGCGAAGAAGTGATGAACAGAGAATATGTGTTTGCTACCAGCTTACTTCCTTAAAAACACTGACAGAGTACCCCACTCCATCCCTGCTGAACAGGACCAGCCACACACAGGGAGAAGGAGGGGAAAGGAGCTCTGCTCAGTGTGTTTGTTCATTTTTCTGCTCCCAAGACATAGAATTGAAATGCAGGTTTCAGTAAGTTAGCTCAAAACAGCACATTCTGCAGTTTCTGCCTAGCAGGTCCCCAGCACACAACTGCTGTTCCACAACCAAATGTCAGCAGAGCAGCTGAGCCACACACAGGCCTGGGAAAGAAAGAGAGAGCTCAGGAGCCTGGAAGGAAAAGGGAAATCTCAGTGCCAACCAGGGAAAATAACAAAAACCCTTCTGTTTGGCTACTTGATGACATATGGTTTGAGCTTCCTTGTGAATCCTTCTCAAGTCAACTACCAAGCAAAATTGGAATATTGCATCAGATAATGTCTCAATCCCAATTTTTTTCAGACTTGGTACTCCACTTGCTCCCATTTTAGGTGGAAATGAAGCCTACAGCCCAGTTTGCCTCCATGTGTAAGGATATGTTTCTAATAACTCTGTGTCACCTTGGAAAATTAAAATAGTGCCTCTAGTTCTGATTGTATATGAAAGTATAGCTAAAACAAATTTCATGGCACTGATTAAGTGTCGTGTTCACTAAACTTTCCAATCCCATTATGGATCTTTCTATATTGGTGTTTGCATAGGCTGCACGGTGAGTAAGAAAAATCAGATTTCAGGTGCTCACAAGCATGACAAATAGGCATTGAAGTGGCCTTGAGCACTGTGATGTAGTAACAGAGAGGAAATTGAAGCATTCAATATTCTGAGGTGCCTGAGCACTCTGCAGATGGCTCTTGGATAGTTGTTTGTAATCTAGCAAAAAAATCATCTGGTTTTGTGAGGGCTTGTTTTGTTTGTTTTGCTTTGACACTGCCAAAATAAATGATTTTAATGCAGGCAGCATAATGTAAGTAATAATAATACACACACTAACTTGCAGCTCTTACTTTAGGTGCTCATCTCTAAATGAAATCAGTGCAAGATTTAGCAAGTCCCTTGTACAGGAACAAATCTCCAATTCTAGGAGGCTACTGTACATTTCTGTGTTAATTAGGAGCTTTGTGGAATTTAATTCAAGGTTGCTGACAGAAAGGCTTGTGATGAGGAGTATTTTAAACCTGTGACTGACAGTGACAGCAGTGCTGCAGTCTATTGCCTTAGTTGGACTGTATGTTCTGCCCATCTTCATACCCCAGCACTTCATTAAATATCTTGATGTTTAAAAGCTCATAAAAAAATATATATTTCTGCATGTTAATCTTTGTATCATTCTGCATTTTATAATTGGATACATAATTAAAATGCAGAAATGGAATTTTATGCTTTTATTTTGGGGCCTGTTTCTATCTGGCAAGTAGACCTGTGGAAAGAGATGAATTCATAGTTGAATAGATGATCAAAAAATATTTATATATTATATAATCCATTTAGACATTCACTTTCAGTGAATGGAGACAATATCAGCTTGTCTGATATTAGATGTCATTAGTACATGCATAAAGATAAATTGTAATCTGTTATAATGCAGTGAAACTATGGGGGTTTAATAATTTTAAATTAAGAGCTTCACTGGTTTAGATTTTCATAAACATGGAGGTGGTGCAATTCTGAAATAAATTTTAGTATTAAAAAAGTCACAAAATAATAGTGAGAATAGTGATATTCCTCTTAAAATTGTCAGGCACAGTGAGACCCAGCAAAAAGTTTTGATTTAACACAAACCTTCCTGATCTTCCAGCAAAAATAATTCCGTATCTTCAAATAAAATTAACTCGGATTAGGTTGTAAATCTAATCAAATGTGTAGAACACGTAACAAAACAGAGCAACAAATTGGCTATTACTTAGTAATGCACAGAGGTGTGACCCTGCTAAGGTCAACAGCCAGGCACTTTGTTCAAGTATGGAAAGTTAAAAATAGCATGTGCTAGTGGAGTTTATATAAATTGGTGATGTACAGTAGCCATTGAAGGCGAGTAAGAGTGAAAAAGTGTATTTAATTACCTAAAATTTAATTGACCTGGACAGGAGAAAAATATGAAATATGAACAAGCCAGCAGCTTTATGAAAGAAATGAAGTGGTACTTTATAAGACTATTAGAATTTCTATTGATTTTCTGAATAATTGTGTCCTTGATTATTTTATCTCTCTTTCCACACATTCAGCCATCCCCTGCAAATGAAATTTAATTATTGTTTAGACAGAATCTGAGCACATCCTCAAGCAAAATAGTACAACTAGCAATGGCACAACAATTCCACAGCTCCCTGCAGCAGGTCACAGACTCCATCCAAAATTGGATTGTGTCCCAGCATGCTGCAAAACTACACTTGCTGGCTCTCCTTGTGTTCTCAGACAAAGCCAAGTCAGCCAAAGGATGAAATGAGGGAGTGTTGGTTGAATTCCTGTTTCTCCTCAAAGCCAGCACTTGCATATTCACAGTGCCTTAGGACCAACCTGCAGATGGTAGAAGGACAGTGATCCCTGCTGATCTCTCTCCTTCAGGAGCACAGTGGCAGGAAAGGTCTGCATCCCTCCTCACCGAGGAGAAACTGAATTAAATGACAGCAGGAAAGCAGCATGTGGACAATCTCTGGCTTGGTAGCAACCAGGACATCCCAATATCACAAGGCTTGAGCAATGCAGGTCACAACACTGAGCTGATGTCTCAGCCTGGCTGAAGACTCAGGCCAGTATCACAGCACAGTTGTGCCCAGATCTGGTCCAAAGTGGGAAAATCGACTTTGTTTTGAGATATTCTTCACACCTCCTTTCAGAGGAAGAAGAGTTCTTTCAAATGCAGCAAACACTGTGCCCAGCCATGATATTTCTGCAAAGGTTGCAGGAATACAACCAAGAGCTGGACTCAGCAGCTGCCTGAACTCTGTGCCAGTCCTAGATGCCAGCATAGAAGACGGATTTAAAATTGCATGATGTGGTACATTTAAAATGAACATCAAAAACCTGAACTTATACAGGCTGGATTCATCACTAATTTTATAAGTACATCTTGTCACATTTTCCAGGCAGCTTAACCTTTTGAAACTACTACCTATTACTGGGCCAAAACCATCTTTTAGGTTTTAGAGGGGTTTAAATTCAAAATATATTTGGCACTTCTGTTTCAAGTAAGGATTAAAAGCTGGTAAAAAAGTTTCACACTGAGCTAAACCCACCCCTGAATGGTGTTATAAATATGCAGAGGCTACAGGGAGTAAAAACAAAAAAAAGACCTTTCTTTCAGCAAAGAAAGCTGCTTCCTTCTCAGGATCAAATGTGATAACAAGATCCAAGAAAAAATGGTGAAAAACTATAAAAAATTAAACAGAATAAGAATTGGCAGCAAAAGTTAGAAATATTTTTCAGCAATATGTAAGAGAACAAGGAAATGAGCATCAATTTAGGGTTCTAGATGGAGACACCCAAGTTAATCTCTGTGAAACTCACCAAGATTATTATACTCAGGTTCTGAGTAAAGATATCTAACTGCAATGCGATGGAGGAATGGATGTTACTGAATCCAAAGGGAAAATAAAGCTTGATGTTCTCAAACTGAACATGTCCAACAGTCACCATTAATAAAGTCTGATAGCATGATTTGTCTAATAAATCTGACTCAGACCTGAAAACTGACAATACCATGTGTGTGTTTTAAAAAGTTGAATGGAGTCACTTGGGAACTACAAATTCATGAGTCTGACCTCGGTAGTTTGTGAGTCTTTTGAACACACTTTGAAAGGTTTTATGTAATGCAAATAAATGGAGACAAAAAGGATAGTCCTGTACAGTGACCAGAGGAGATTTTGCTTATGCACTTTCTCGAGAGAGAAAATAAAAATGGGGGAAAACCAGAAAACTAAGAAAAAATGAAAAGCAGAACAAGACTACCCGTATTTGTAGGCAAATGAGCATATGCAAGTGGAGCACAGAGCCATGGTGTTTTCTGTAATATTCCATGTGCAGCTGTGAATGCTTCACTAATGCCAGTTAATCTGCAGAGCTATGGAGGGAGGGAAGGCAGTGTTGGCCACAGCACTGGAGTCATCTACTACTCTTCAAACACTGTAACTGAATCCTTTGCATCCTCCTGGACTCCACCAGAAGGGAGCAGATGGAGCCTGGCTAAGCTGCTCATCCAAACACAAATGCATAATAAAGGAGTAAACATTATGGGTTCGACATGATACCAAAGCAGAGGAACAGCAATAGTTTTACTAAAAGTGCTTCTCACTTGAACCTTTCCATAATGTTTCCAGCAGAGTGAAGAGTTCATGGCTTAAAGCAGGACTAGCAGTGTACAATTAAACCTGAATAAACCTGGTTTATATTAAAAAAACAATTAAAACTAAAGAAAAGACCATTTGCAATGGCACAGTCTGACTCTGCTTTTATGTGATGCACCAATTTCAAGCAGCTCTGCAATTTGGTGTTTGCATCCTTGCAATTAAGGCAGAGCTCATCCCTGACATCTTGCCTTTCAGAGGATGCTTTTCAGCTTGCTTTTGGGTTTGGTTTTTTTGGGGGTTTTTTTTTTGGAAGGTCAGACAATTTTCTCTTTCATTCCTACTCCATCTGAAATATGGATTTTTTTTCTCTCTCCAGCAGTCAAAGCTTTATAGAACAAATAAAATAAGGATGAAAAGTTCTTCTTGCTCAGCTTTTTAATTTAAAGGTTTTTCTGCTTAAACTTTCTTTCTTTTTTTTTTTCTCATTGAAATCTTAGGGTCAGTAGCAAATGTGCCATTCAAGTATCTCTTTCCTGAAACCATGGCAGAAACCATCCATCCCTTTGGGATAAACAAGCTGAAAGAAGACTTTCTTTTGTTCTCTTTCCCATGAGTGAAGTGAAGTGAAATTGCTTGCACCATTTGATTATAACTTCATGTTAAAGGGGTTTTCTTAATAAATGTAAAGTAGGATTCCGACTACATAGAAAGATAGGACAAAAAAGGATAAGGGATTCACAAGAAGACTAAACTTCAAAAGAGTTTTCTCCTATTTTGTGGATATCTTACTCTAATTCTGACATCCTTGCTCCTCACAGAGCAATTCCGACTGCAAACTTTTTCATACCATATCTTTTGAGTTTAAGAACATCTTCACATCATTTGTGGTCTGATGCATTCCAGCCCCTTACAGGTGGCCTTACTGTTTCCTGTCTCACTTTATTAAATACCTTGAGGACAACATTTCTTGCAACAAAATTAGGCAAAGAAGAGAATGTGAAACAAAGTCTTGATTCTTAATTCCCTGACTAATCTTGTCATTCAAATAGATATAAAGAGTATGGAATAAATCCAAAGAGGAGAAGGAGAACACAGTTTTCTGTGCTTATTCAAAAGCTAATGATGTCCCAGGGGAGACAATAAAAGAAAATGAAATTGTACAAAGGACACCTCCAGTATATCTGGTAAACCTTGTAGGAAAACACAACAAATCAATAATAAAAAGCTATTTGTGAGGATGCTAAATAAACCAGGCTAGGAACAAGACCTTTGAAACACATACATTGTAAACTGAGTTCTAATACTTCAAAATAATTATTCGTAATCCAGGTTGAGATTCAATAAGGGTATTTACCCAGTACTTACCTCTTCTTTTGTGCAATCTGACTTCCTATAAATGATCAGGGAAAGAGAAACATGGCAAAGTTCTTCAGCATAGCTCACACCATGTACTGTCCTGCTCAAAACCACACTTGCATTTGCCCAAAAATTATGTGTTTAAGGAAGAGAGTCCATGTGCTATTTTGTTTCATTTGTGTGAATGAATCAACCATTGTTGATTTTTATGTAAGAGGAACAGCAAAATGAAAGTTCAGAACACCAAAGATTCATGCTGCACTGCTTCACAAATATACCAGCCACACAAAGTCCAGCAGTATTCCAAAATCAACCTTTTGTAGCAGGTATAACAGTGTATTTTATATATTCTACTCATTGAAAAGGGATACTCAGATTTTGATAATATTATTACTATTATCTCTTTCTGATGAAACTAAGCACAATAAAAATAGTCTAAATAGCTTTTGGAAAGAATGGGAGGAAGTCAGTGAATTGGAATGATGCTTGACAGAATGGAAGGAATAAATGTACAGGTGTATTATAAAATATATGCATTAAAAAGAAAATAAACCAACAAAGCAACCAGAATAAACACTGTTAGCCCAATACTTAGGCATATAAAACAACTTACATTCATTAATAAACCACAATACACCTCTGCCTAGGAGACAAGTTCCTAAATACTTATGCAGTGCTTTGAACTCTGAAAGTCTTTTAATTGAACGAGACCTGCACACTTCAGCAGTACTTAAATGTTTTCAAGTAATCCAAAATTCATCTGAAAGTTCAAAGAGATTCACACATAAAGCATTGGCATTTCAAGTGGCCAACTCTTAATCTGTCAAATGATATATCTTAAAAACTACAGCAAAAATCTCTTTTTAGAATACTTTGGTCTGCTCATGCATTGCAGTTTATCAATAGCAGAAGAGCTTGGCAAACATAGAGGCTGTGGTTGAAGTTCATATCAATATAGCACAAGGTCCCAGGAAAGACTTGCTGTCTCACTAAAAGCTTTTCTAAAGATTTAACTAGAAAAATGCTAATGCTATTGTAAGATTTCTCTGCACTGCACCCACATTCACCCTGCAAGAGTTTCTCGTACATTGTCATATATATTAAACATAAATGCAAGTAATGAATACAAAACAAAAAGTCCTTTTTCACTACTACAATAAGCACAGCATTTACATTTCAGGAACTGCTGAATGATAACAATGACAACTCTGAAATTATTTACTGCAAAATTTGGGCCACTAAAATAATTCTTACTCTAAACATGCAATTTTCAAGTACAGGAAAAGTTCAAGGAGAAAAAGCCTCAGTTCTTATTCTTGCATCATATTTTATAAATTAAAAACTAGCTGTATCCAGGTCTTAGAACATTTAATAACTATATTTCCACCTTCTATTTTTCCTTTAAGATGTGCTTCATTACACAGGTGCACAACTGAGTAGGGATGGTCTGACTGACCTCTCCCTACTATTAAAAGTCCAAGATGAATTCCCACTTACTATAAATGATCAAAGTTTTATGGACTAATGACAGTTTAAAATACTTTTTCTCCCCCCTTTTACTGCAGTTCTGTCATTAAGACTAACAATCTAAAGTAGCTAAGAGAATGAGTAAGCAAGATGATTTACACAGATGATAGTGCAATGGTAAGAAGTGGGAAAAGAGTCTTTCAAATTTTTTTGTAGCTGAAGCATTAAAAAGATTTACACCAAGGTCTTTAAGTGAAAAGAGAGCATTGCCAAAGAGGTCTGGCAAGCTCTTCTATCAATAAAATACTCTGCCCCATAAATTTAACCAAACCCTCAGCTTAAAACCTGATTAGCAGCTAGAAGGAGCTTGCCTTGTTACCAGAAAAGCTCACCAGTCCAGCATCCAAAGGGTCTGATAAAAATCAGACAGGATAGCAACACTTCTGTAAAATCTTCACCACAATGCCATCTCTTATACTTTTTTTTTTCCCCATGAGGCCACATACAAAAGTTGAGGAAATACTTTGCATGAGAGAACACAGGCTCTAATAAAGAACAAAGTCCTGTTGAAATTATTTAGGGCTGGGCACAGCAGTAAAAGCATATATGTTTCTGTACCTGGCTGATCTGTACCTTTATAGCAAGACTTAAAAAATCATGCCATACTTTATAAGGTTTTGTGTTTAACTTCTTTCAGAATGTTCTTCAGTAAGAGTTTAATTTAGAACAAGCTTGTACCTTTTTTATAACCCAACTACCATTTTTGTTCATTAGAAATAACCTGAATCAGACCTGGGTTCAGGTGTAGGGCAGGTTCAGATCAAGACTTAATTTTATGACTACATCAGTTCATGCATTTGAAATTTGAAAGCAGCAGTATTTGATACAGTTCACAACAAAAATTCAAGACAAAATCGCAGAAAGAAAACAGAAGGTTTGCTGCTGCTCAGTATAACAGAACATTATTTGTTTGGTGCTAAAAATGGGCTTAAGGTTGTAAGCCATGAGTGTTTTGACAGTCCTCACTTCCAGATCAGCTGTTCATGACATTTCCATCAACTATCAACTTGGATTGCAGCCCATCCAGATCTAGAAAACAGGTGCCATCCAATTTTGGACTTCACCCAAAATCAAGAGAATAGAGAAAATACTCATATGTCCTCACCCCCACCTTGAAAGTCTGAATAAAGTGACAAACTTTATACAGGGTACTCCAACAGAAAGATTCTAGCAGGAAGAGAAGCAAGGGGCCAAAGGGGTGGACAGGGAAAAGAGTCAGTTGGTTGCTTGGTCTCTTTATGCCACAGCAGTGCAGGTATCTCTGCTGTCTGAGGGCAGCAGGTTGCCACCATTCAGACATCTGAGCCAAATTCTTTATCCTCCAAACAGATACAAACAATTACATAGAAAGAAGTCCACTTGGATGGCAGCCGGGTTTGCCTGCTGACCAATCCACAAGTCCTGTGCAATTCTACTCTGAAACTGAATCAGGACACAGCCTTGGATAACTGGTCCATCATGGCAATCCTGAGTTTCTATGGAAAAGTTTGATGAGCAGCTGGGTATCATTCATGAATTGTTGTGCTCCTTCAGCTTAACAAGGGTGGAGAGAAAGAAACCAAAAAGGGAGGAGCCTTCCATAACCAACACCTTTCCCAGGTCAGTGCTGTGATTTGGCAGTCTATGGGCAGCCAGAAGTGTCAGGAATTTCAACAATTCTGGTTACACAAAGGTTACAAACCTTGCTGGCAGTATTTACAAACACAGGACCACAGAACACATTCTTCATTCTGCTCAACCCTTCCTCAACCAAACTTTGAGCACGTGGAGTAGTTTCCAATACTCCAGCTTTGCTCAGGTCTCAAGCTACATACTGGGCACTATGAACACCCAGTTGTAAAGTTGTGTCATAAAATCCAGGTATTGGCATGATAAAATAATACCAAAAAATTTATAAGGAGCCAATATGCATCGAAGCAAAGTCAGCCTACAAGTCATATTGCCAGTCTTTTTTGTGCATCAAAGAATATACTCCTCTACTCAAACACAGATATTATCTACTGCTGTCTAAAATACATTTAGTGTTTCTAATGGTATTCTGAATGAGATAAGGAAAAAAACACCGAAGGTTACTCATGAAAATGCTTGCCAATTTTCCTTGTTGGTCAGAACTACACGTTTTAGCAAATAAATTCACTATTTCAATTATAAGAGAACACATCCCACCATTATATGCATTCATACATCCACGTGCATAGGAAGCTCCAAAAATGGGTATGTCCTAAACAAGATACAAGACAGAACAACAACCAAAATTCAACTGAACATAAAGATTTTAAGCTGTTTTAGGGAAATGCTTGTTTCATGTTCACCAGTTTGGAAAGGGATTCTTCTTCTGCAAATGCAGCTACATCAGGTCTCCAATGGTCGATGACAAGAATGATCATAAACAGAATTATTTTACTCTCTAGTCAACATCCAGTTGTCAGGATTTTTACACAGGCTCCTTTTTCATTGAAATGAAGGAAGATTTGCATATATTTCTTCATTCACATACAAAATATTTTAGAAAAATTAGCAGGAAACTGTCAAAAAACACAGCATCTTCCCCCCTGCTCCCTACCTTAGCATCTTGTACAGCAGCCTGGGAAACAAAACAGGTCATGCATAGAAAAACAGTTTTCAGAACAATTCATTAAAAGCACTGAAGAGTGCTTGTTGCTTTCATGTTCTCCCCCCAGCCGATGTGTTGACTGCACATATGCAAGCCCTCCTTCCTTACAGGCCTGGTCCCGAGAGAGTTAAAGTGGGAAGACACATTACTTATCCAAGTATGAGAAGCTAACATGTTCAGAGAGGATTACAAATGTCATTTTTCCCACTGAACCTCTTTCACGCTAAGTCCTATTTACCACACACATTCCCACAACCATCCCCTTTGGCTGCACAATTGTAGAACCACCTCAATCTCAAGTATCTTCCTTGAGGGAAATGCAGAATATTTATTTCGTTTTCAGTGCATTGGGAAAGACATGAAACTTACCCATAAAGAAATTGTTTCTTCTCTCCCATGTTTTTACTGTCACGTGAAATACAACTTTTACATCCTGCAGATGGAGGAGTTGTGTAGTATTGTGATTTATAGCACTTGTTTCACCCACTTTATTTGCAGTTTTACTCTGAAAATTTTTTTTTTGTTTGTTTTGTTCGACTTTGTATTTCAATTACTGTTTTTTCTCTTATAGCATATGAATTTAAAGAAGTCATGGAGTTCTGTGACAGTATTTGTTGCAGAGGCTTGTTGTCAGTAGATGGCAGCATGTGGCTGCCTAGCTCACAGACTCTGCCAAAATTCTTACAGGGGAAGCAACGTTTCAGACAGAAACAGTTGGTCTTTGTAAACCACTATCCCTACGTGTCTTTCACAGCAAAATACTGCAGTCATGTCTCTTACAAAGTCCTTCAGGGGATGAATCAAACTGTGAAGTTTCCTTGATACTTCATTTGGTATTTTATTGAGGACCTTTTTTCCCCAAACAAATGCTTTGCAGAAATTAAAAGATTTCTGTAGAGCAGAGATAATCTGGACAAAGTCTCTTGGTACAGATACTCAGAAAGGTTTGTAAATTTGGAATTTCAGCCCTGCATCTGAAGTTCAGGACATCAGTTCTAGCAACAAAATCAACTCTTATAACCCTGCCTCTTCACAGTTCTTGACTACACAAGGTACTTTCCTGTTATCAAACTACACACACACACATACAAAATATTTTTCTCTCTTTCCTACCTGTGTAGGAAAGGATGCAGCAGTGTATCCAGGCGTAAACACCTAACAAAATTTAAAATAATGAATTCCAAAATTTCACTACTCTCTCGAGTGGTTTTCATATGATAATTAAAATGGAAACAAATTTCAAGTAAGTACCATGTACAGATTTCAGTCATTCTAAATTCCTAATTCTTTACATTTCCAGAACCAAAATGGGCTTGAGAAAATGCACACAGCTCTTGCAATCTACAGTTTGCTTTTCGGAGTAAGTAATTATATGGAATGCTGTGGGTAACATAACAAAAGTGTAAGTCTGTATGCAAGGTTTATTTCAATTTATTTGGTGTGGTTCTTTCAGGTTACAAAGTTTAGGGTGTACTTATTATAGAGTTTTTACAGTGGATAGGAAACCTTCTCTCTCCTTCCTGAATATATCCACTTCTCTTTCTGACAATATAGACGCTTAACAGTGTATTTTACTGATATTTTATGGAAGTGCAAAGAATCAACAAACAGCTCATGCATCCCCTGTGTCATATTGGTTCTACAGCCAGAATTACTTGGCCATTTCAAAATAAATGCTAAAGAAACAAGAATCTGTTTTAGGCTTCTGGTGCGTTCTTCTTACCTGACATGATTTCATTAGCCTTCCTCTGTCCCTCAGAAGCAGCTAAAATCCCACTTTTTCCACATTGCAAGTAGCAGCTGCTTCAGCACTGTGGGGAAAGAAAACCCTTGTGTCAAACAATAGAGTGCTTTTAAATTTCAACATATCACACAATTGATCTTAATAAAACAAGGCCTCAGAAGGGCCTTCTGACATGAGAGAGCTCATAGATGTTTTTACAGCAGCAAGTCCATTTGTTTTGAGCTTGTGAGGGCAGTGGACACGGCTCCCGTGCCAGAGGCAGGACAGCTGGAGTGCACAGTGTTGATGGAAGCACTGCCTGTGAATCCTGTGCTCCTGGCTGGCCTCGTGTGCTTGAGCCACAGAGTCCTGCCAGCCTCTGAGCTCTGGGCACCTGTGGCTAGCACAGGTTCTTCCCGTGGGAACATTTTGCTATATTTCATAAACAAGATAAAGTTTGGATGTTTTGCAAACAGTTTCTCCGGATTGAGTCAGTTCGGGCTTGGCCAATTGGGCCTAGGGGGAGGTCTCGGGCTGACCAATCTGGGGCACTTCTGTAGACTCTATATATATGGAATTCAAAACAATAAAGTTCCTTTTCTCCTCTCTTTCCTTGTCTGAGAACTTGGGTCAGTCCTCAGCTAGCCGCTCAACAGGACAGGCACCCAGCTCAGGCTCTCCCTACCCAGTCCTGCTGCCCCAGGACTCTCAGTGCCTAGCAGGAGGAGCATGTGCTGCCCCAAGCTTCCCCTGGCAGCTCCTCGGATTATTTAATCTCCAAAAGTCCATCTGTCAAGGAACAGAAGTTGAAACCAGCTGCTCATCCATGGAGAGCATCACTAGGCAATTATTGTCACAGACTATCTCAAAAAGTCGAAATTTCAATATGCCTTTGAAATTTAGTGTGCTTTGAGTTGTAACAGATGAACTACAAAGAAGGCTGCAAAATCCTTTTTTAAGTTGTATTAATAGAGTAAAATGATGATGGGATTTAAAGATCCCAAGGTAATGACAATTTAAATGGCATCAATTTTAGCAAAGAATGGCAGTAAGAGGTCTGCATCAACTTACTACTGGAAACACAGGGAACCACAGGACATTTTCCACTTCTCCAGGTTCTAATGCTGCCATAATAGATCCTACTTGCAACTATTGCTTTGCAGTTTGTGAGCACACCTTATATTCAACACGGCAACTGACAACACAGTTCTTTATGTCTTTGATAAATATTCTTTCCCTCCTCTGATTTCTTTTTTATGACTCTTTTTCCTTATTACCTTACCATTAATCTCTATTTCCTCCCTGACTTCTCTTTCCAAGTGTTTTCTCCCCTGTTTCCTCAGGTCTTAATAAATTTGATGTATCATAACACTGGGGGGAGGGAAGAATCTTCTCTGAAGCAGCATTTAACAAAGCTAAGGTTAAAAGAGGGGCAACAGGATCTAATGTCATTATATATTTAAATACTGCTAATAGTGCATGAGCAGGCATGCCAGAATCCACCAGCTGTCCCTAAAGGTACAAGCCAGCTTTCTGCCTCCTCACATTATAGCCCAGTTTAACCTCTGCTGGAACATGTCTCAGCACAAATAGATTGCAAAACTTCCTTCACTAGAACCAGTCTAATTTATCTGCTTTCAGAAAGGTTCAACATTTTTCTGTAGAGTTAGAAATTCAAAGATTACACGTAGTGTTACAGAAAATTAACATAGCAGAAGTTTAACAGTAGAGTTAAAGCAGAGTGACTGAAGTTGTATAACAGAAGATTCTTTACAGATATCTATTTTTTATGAAAGATATATCTGTATAGATATGTATATGTATATATAATCTAAATATTAATTTATATGAATATATTATATATATGTGTATATGTGTATATATATATACAAAATAAAACTGATACATAAATAATATTTTCTGTATGGACAAACTATGAGAAAATCAAAATAAAGAGAATTTGGCATAAATTTGAGTGGGAAATACATGGGAAATAGTTCTGGACATAGAACCAGGCAAGAAGTTAAGGCACAATTTAGCAGAGGCAACAAGATAATTGTGCTGCCTTCAGCTAAAAGAACAGCCATTGAGTTGCAGGTAATGATATCTGATCTGGACAGACTTAAATGTTTAGGCTAATTGGAACCTAAATGCAGCTAGAAAACAACAGATCAAAATTTAAGACGAGTCACATTCTCATTCTCTGACCTCACTGTTAAGAAGCAAAAATAAGGCCTACAAATTGGAAAGAGAATGAATGCCTAGAGAAGTGTGTGAATACAACGAATCTGTATATTTAATTTTGGCAATATTCATACCAATGTGTGACTTCTGGTGTCTGCAATCAGCTTTTTCAGGCTACTACATCTAACTTTTTTCTTGATTAAGTCTGTGTCTGGAAAGGATTTAGTCTTGCCTTGGATAACCTTCTGGGACAAAACGCTCTCTGGCAGCCTGCTGTGCCTGTATCTCCCAGTTTTCCTTCAGACATTCAACAAAAGTAGTTCCATATAATAAAAAAATTCTCTTAAATTCTACTCAGACAAGATGGCATTGGGCTTTTTTCACCCAAGAGGCATTATATGACTGCTTACTTATAACCATCCTTTAGCTCCACAGTCCTTATAATTTGCTAGGTTAATAATACATACCATGTGCCACACCTTCACTGAGCTTCCATAGCTGTGCCAGATGCCATCTGTGGAAGATTTTGGCAATGCAGTACCTTCAGTTCAGAAAATCCAACCAGACCCAGTAGTGAGTGCTGCCCTGATGAAGTGTTACAGACACAGAAACTCCAGGCAAGATTTAACTTCAGGAAATTGTTGGAAACCTGTTTTGTGTGGCAGAGTGCTGGAGGTGGAAATGCACTTTACACTTCATACACTATATAACCAACATAACCAGAGCTAGAAAGTTAGAGCTGCTCCACATCAAGAACAAAATACTTCACTCTTCTGTTTAAGCCTTTATAATTTTACTCTTAAATGAAATATCTCAGATTTCATCCAGTCTTTCATAGTGTATTTTCTGACAATGCCTGCATTAGGCAGTCCCTAGGCAAATTCTTATATCTACAAAACTATTTCATTTAACTGTTTATGAAACATCGTCTCAGTACTGACACTGCCAGAAAAGTTTCAAATACAGCATCTGTCCCTCTTATACTTTCCCTGCATTCACCAGTGCTTTGGAAATGAAGCCACATCTCAAAAACCAGGCCTGGATTACAGAGGGAGTGCATCTGCAGAAGCCAGCAGAGATGCACTGAGCTTCAAAAGAAAAAAGGTCTGAAGCTGATTTTTAATAACCTGGCTTCATCCTGAAGGAGAGGTAGGAATTAGAAAGGAGAAAAAAAGATGAGGCATGAGATAATCAGCTTAGATAAACCAAAGGCATGATTTGATGCAGTTTGCTCTGCAGTCAAATTATTGGGTACAGAACACTCACACTCTGGGTCCCTTTAGGCAACTTCTAACAGGCACAAAGAGATTCAGGAAGCAGGGGACACACCATGCAAAAGTACAAACCAATTAATTATTGCCCAATACTAAAAAATGATTGCTAGGACTAGTGAGCTACCAGTTCAATGCTTGAGAAGTTCACTGTTTCAAAGGTGACTCCAGATGACTGCTCCAAACAAATTTGCCAGCCAGGTAGATCATATGAGGAGGCTTTTCTCTATTTGTCCTTGGGACAGGTTGAACTCTGGTGCTCCACAGCTGCCATTTTAGGTCTTGTTTTCTTGTTAGAATTGTATATATTTCCACGTATTGGTTTTTTTTTCTTTTGAATCCTTGAGCTGCCAATTCTGCCCCTCTCACCAACCTTATCTCTGCAGTTTCACCTTGTTTCTTTGCACAGCTCTATTCTGTGTAGGCTTTTACAGCTTTTGCCATCTGGTCAGCAGGTTTCTCAGAAGTCTGAGCTGGGGCTGCACAAACATTGCTGTGTGCACACTGGGTCTTGGATCACAGACAGCTGAACTGCTGGGAGGAGGGTTACAGGGACAACAGGCTATTCTGGAAAACTATTGACATTCTCTTACGAAGAGCCATCGCTTTTATTGTCAGCCCACGTTGCTGTGAGGGAGCAGAGAGCAGCAACACATACTTAATAAAATAAAAGAACCTCTTTGCATCTCATTCAACTCTGACACAGCCATGAGAGCAGCAGAGGATTCACTGCTTGGGAGCAGTGATCACATAAAAGCAGACAGAAGTACATAACAGAGCTCTTCATTTGCACTAAGAAGTTAAGCAACAATAAGCTTACTTAGGCCTGCAGATGGTTCAGTGCCTATAATGCTTGGCTTGGGTTTTAATGCAGAAATATCAAAAGCTGTTAGTGGCAATGCTGAATGACCTCCTGCCTAGAGTCAGTGATTTGCTTTTAATACTGAACACGAACCACAGAGTGACTGATCATATTTTGAATCTCATTAGGCAGTCACACATGGAAGGGAAGGAGGCACTAGCTGACTCTCTCTGCCCTGATGAGCAACAGCAGGATAAACCACTAGTCGGACCTTGCAGATAAGAACCTACACACTCTGGGAATGCATCAGCAAGAAAAGGCTGGTGTGTGCAAACAGCCTACGCAACGTGTGCCAGATGTGACACTGCAGGAAAGGCACAGGAAATAAAAAAGTCATAATGGATATAATAACCTTATGTGTGGCACTCTGTCTCTCTTGTGAGCTGAAGAAATTTCCATATCCTACCATGTAATCACATCTAACTGCATGACCCCACTGCTTTGTTCAGTTGAACAGCTAAATAAGTGCTTTCCACCTTTTCTCAGATGGAAGGCCCTTAAAATGTTCCAATACTCCAATACTGTAAATGTATTTAAGCCAACTCTTTAAGCCAACTTGTAAATAGTAAGTTATCCCAGTTATTCCTCTTGACCCCTGAAAAGAAATACATAAACCTCTGGACAACAGGTCAGCAGCCACTGAACCAGACTACTTGGCATAAGCACAGATTGTGCTTGGACCACTCCCATTCACACATATGTAATGATTTTTTTTTCTCTTTTAATGTCCCAGCACCTTTGAACACCTTACAGTAAGGTTTGTCTTGCAAAACCCATTCTGTTAGGCACTTCTATCAATTGATTTATCCTGAATATTGGTCGTCACAGAAAATTAACTACGGTAAGTGTGTCTAGAAAACTGTCACAAATGCTGTCAGCTTGTGGAAATTGCAATTACTAAACAAGGACTCCTGGTAACTTCAAAGATTTCTGACATAATTTTGAAGAAGTCTGTGTATGTCAGATTTCACCTGTCTATATTTATGTCCGCTAATGCTCTGAAACAGCTGGAGCATCACTACTGATGAAAAATAGCCAGGCATTACCTGTTTACACCAATGGGTTTCACTCCTATAATGAATTTTGAAAACACTACTGAAGATTTCTACTTGCTACACTTAAATATTTTCAATCTGGCTACAATGTGCCTTCTGTGTGTGATCTGAGAATAAGGAGGGAATTGCATGATTGCAAGAAATCCCAACCTTGTATAAATTATTTAATCCCACAAATTTTATTGCCCTAAATTCATTACTTTATTGACAATGCTGAAAAGTTACAGTAGCACTTGCCTCCACTAATCATCAGATCAAAGAAGGCTGTTAAGGTTTTAATTTTGGTAACACTTCTCAAGTATGTCTTTTGATTTGAGAAACCTAACTTTTCTCATCCACCTAGATATTTTCTTGTCTTCTTCCCTCCTGATTCCACTCTCAAAAGAAAAGAAAAATTGATCTGTCAAATCTTTCTTTCT
Source organism: Entomyzon cyanotis (assembly GCA_024500445.1). Taxonomy (NCBI): domain Eukaryota; kingdom Metazoa; phylum Chordata; class Aves; order Passeriformes; family Meliphagidae; genus Entomyzon; species Entomyzon cyanotis. The sequence continues at coordinate 5,337,939 of JAKEPQ010001026.1, forward strand.
ATAACTCTGAAACTTTTAAAATTGGCAGAGGCTTTCATGGGTCTTTTCAACTTAGTTTTACAACCATAAAAAATTGACAGATCTCTGCAAGAAAAATGAGAGCATGATAGATTTGTCAAAGACTCAGTGGATAAAAATGAATGCAAGAAGACATATATATGCCTCTTTCTACTGTAAGTGAACGAAAAGCTCTTCAGAGTCCCCAGCAGGAACACTCTGTTCCTCACCCCCCAGGCACACCAAGTTTACAGCTTTGTCTCCCCATGAGCAGAGGGAGGATGACTCCTGGTCAGCCCAGCAGCATCAGGCCTGATGATATTGATGATACCCCACGATGCAATTTTGGACTCCTGCAACCTGCAATCAGCCAATGCAGGCTGATTTCTATCACACTTTCCAGAGCTGGGGAAACTTACTCTCCCCCAGTTCTCTCAAAAGTTATGTAACTTTCCCTGCTGTTTTACAATTTTCATACAGGTATCTGTGCCCTGAGCTGGATGGTAAAGTCTGAGGTCAACACAGAACAAACTGTGGTGTGACCTTGAGCAGGAATTCAATAGGTCCCTCATAAATCACTGCTGCTCTCCTTAGATAACCTAGCTGCTCTCTCTATACCTTTTTGAGACATCTTGCCCTTATTGAGATGTCTTTTCAGAGCAAAAGGCAAAGCTCAACAGCATTAACTGGAATATGTGCCAAACTTAATTACAAACCCATGACCCTGCCCTGAGTTTCTGGTAAAAAAAAAAAAACAAAACAATTTCTCCAAGCCAGGCTTCTCTAAATCCACTTTAAAAAAAAAAAAAATTCAAGAATCTGGTCTCCCACAATCATAGATTTTTTAAAAAATATGTCAGCAAATGAAAACCAAAAAGCAACAACATAAACTACCTTGTTTCAGGGAAGGCTGCTGAGGCCCTCTGATTTATTCCAATGCTGAACAAGCAGAGCACCTTTGCAGCAGCTTTGCCAATTCTCCAAAACAACTGTGACAGAAACTAAAGTCTGCCTTTCTTACCCTCCTCCTCCTTAGAGGGAAGCAGCTTCTCCAGAGGGGCAAAACATGGCTTCATCCAAAGTTCCTCAGCCATTCTGGTCTGGATTCTAAACAAAAAGAGACTTGTATTGGTTTCCCCACTCCTGAACAAACCTTCCAAAGGTAATTCCCTCCTCCCTCAAGACCTCTGACCCCACCTGGGCCACAATTTAAAGGGAAGGTGGAAGGAATTGTGCTTACTCTCCACCTCAGCTGCCTAATGACAAGCTTACAGGTGGGACCTGGGAAACACAAATTCCTTTGAAGTGGCATGACATGAGGAAAGCTCCAAAAATTCTCTGTTTCTCTGGGATACAAAAATGCCTTGTGAATAATTGCTTCGGCTTTGTGGAAGATGATAAGGAAAATAAAGAATTTGTGTCAATTTTCAAAAATAACCAATTATGTACTTAGCCTAAGAGCTCATGCATTTGCCAACCTGCTCTAATTGTTCTGATAACAGAAGGCACATTCTGGATGTTTTATGAACAATTTTATCTCTTGAGGCACCAAAAGCCACTGGGACATGTGCTGTGCTCTAGCCTGGATAGGTTTAGAACAATAAAAAAAGGGTAACACAATCTGACATCTGCTGATAAACAATGTGAAAATAGATGCAGAGAGCAATGTCTTCATCAGTGATTCAAGTCACTGCTTATGTTGGAAATGATGTAAATAAAGACTATTTTGGCTAATTTGACACGAAAAATGACAGGTTTCAAAACTACATGGGGCCTCTTTAAGCCGTAACATGATCTGTTTCTCTCTATCTTTGAAAAAGTTCACTTCGGCATGTTATCATCCCTTTAAGCTATTCATATCCCTACCTTGCTGAAACACTATTAAAAATATTATATTTGAGTTGTCTTTTAGAACTAGCCTGAGTTCACCTTGATATTAGTAATTGTACAATGTTTTATGAAAATATTTTCTTATCACTCCTTATATGAAAGGTGACAATAAAAAACGCATCTTTTTATATAGAGATTATGACTTAGAAATGTAATGAAAATGAAAGGGAAGTGGATTTGGAAGCATCTACTGAACAGTATTTTTTTCAGAACTAAATGAATGCAAAAGCAAATTTAATCTCTCAAGTCACAGACAATATTTTAGCACAGCTCTGGGACTTTATTCCCTCCATACTATAAAGTCAGAAATTTTTTTTCAATAGAATTACACAGCAAATATTTTTGTCATAATGCAGATTTGCATCATTTATCTATTGGATTAAACATAAAACACATGGTTCAGGTTTATGATTTATATATATTCTATGGGAAAAGAAATAGTTAAAAAATTAAATTCTGGGGGAAAAAAACCTGAAAACAAAAACAAGACTTCAAAACTAAAGCAATTTTAGAACTTAGAACCTCAGAGATGAATTAAACAGCATAGCCACAGCATAAATGAATCTCACATGAGGGTTCATTCGAAATGAGAAAATGTTCCTTTGCAAGAAATTAACTGATTAAATAATGTATCAATTTCTGATGAGCAAAACATATTAAAATTTTTGAAGGTAGGAAAAAACCCCGAGGGTGTTAGTGCAGTCACTCTGCCCTCAAATGCTGCAATTGCTTTCTGTGAATATTTAGTACTGCAATAACTCTAGCTAGTACGACTTTTAAAAACAATTTTATTTAATAGCTCTCTTTAACCAGTTACAGACAACCCATTTTCCTTGAAAGCAGACTTTTCATCATTACTTTTTCTCTTTAATATACCTTCCATCATCTTTCCCATTTTCCTGTTTTGACATTTCTAGAATAGTTTATAAACTTTGGAAGTTTAACTTGGCTTTTTAATGACTCAGTGCCAAGTGCACTGGGCCTAACTAGATAAAAAATAGCTTTGTATTTCAATATAAGCACAGACCACCAAAAAAAAGGCAAAATATTGACAATCAAAATGAATGGATTTATTAGATGTCAGGGAGTGTAATAATGTGAGAGTCAAAAAAAAATCATCTGAAAAAGTAGCCAAGGCTCTTCAGCTTCATCCAAAAGTACATAGAAAGGAAAAAACCAAAGGCATTCTCTCTTTGGAAGGAAATTAATATCCCTCAAACTAATCTCCTACTTTAGGTTTCAATGCGAATGAAGATTCTCAATCTTAGGGTAAATATTACTAATCAAAGGGCAGGAGAAAATGGAAGTTACAATGCCCTGGGTAAAATGAAATTCCAAAGGCTGATGTGCTCAGAAAAGCAGAGATGGAGAAGGGGAAGAATCCTCTCTCCCAAACTCTGAAATAACCAATTTGGGAAAATGCAAGTCAGAGAGAGGAGATCAGTAATAAAGCTATAAAATCAGGAATGGTATAAATGTGGAACAGCAAATGCAAATCTAATCTTTAAGAATATGAAGAGAAAGTCAGTATCAGCAAATATGAGCTTTAGAAATAGGCAAAGCTGTTGAAAGCAACCTGAAGGAGGAGAAAAAAAGGGATAAATAGAAAATGGGATAAATTCATCTGGGTTTTGGTTTGTATTAAGGGTTTGGGGTTTTTTTTCAGGAAGGTAGATTATTCCAGGATGACAAATATTTCATTACCTGCCTTTGATTAGGTTACTAATTTTATAGACAAAAGAAATAGTCATTTATCAGCACTTCAGTCAAAATATGATTGAATGTCATGGAGGGAAACAGGCTGGAGAGGGTGAATAGGAAAAAGTTGTGAAGAGGGCAAGGTATGGTTTAATAGGTTGTGTTCAAGGTCTGGAAGGAAATAACTAAAAGGCTTCATCAAAGATTGATCTTTGGGACAACTGCTATTCAATAAATTAATTAGCAGGACCTTGGTATTGAAATATGCTGCTCACACAGAAGCAGCAGGCAGGCAGTAGTGTGAATAATCTGGAAAACACATTGGAACAATCGGAACAATCGAGAGAAAATATAATTGTGATGCATTCTAGACATGGAAAATACAGTCAAACCATGTATCAAAGACTCTCTTTCCAACACAGAAAAATTAGGCATTAATAATGTTCCACAAGACTCCAGCATCTAAATTTGGATGCTCATCCACATTAAAAAAAAAAAAAATCCCAGATTTATTCCAATGGGAACAGACAAAATAAAAGTTTTACTAGACTAATACAAGAAACGAAGTGCTGTTGCCTAAGAGGGACTGCCTGGCTCACATGATTATTAAAATTTAAGAGGGAATCTGTATCTTATAAATTTTTGGGGCTGCACATTATCATAAGGAAGAAGAGGAGCTCATCAACATAAAGCAGTTCACTGTAAAAGCATCCAAATATGAAATACAGTAAATTTGAAAACTAGAGGTTAGAAAAAGCTTTTCAAATGCCAGAGGTGTGACTTTTTGGAGCACAAAACTCCCCTACTCTTAACTAGCTCATTTAAAGACGGATCTTGAAGAGTTTCCAAAAATCCCCACAATTCACTGTCTGCAGTTAAGGGAGATGGACTGAATGACACAGGCAGTTCTTTTCCAGTCCATTGTCCCCAGGAACTGAACAGAGTGAGGAGTCTTAAGGCTAACAGAAGTAAAGGTTGATGTCAATGCCTTAACTCAGAGGAATGAGATTTGATATTTGATTTGAGGTTGAAAACAGATGGGTTTGATGCTAACTGCAGGTTTAACTTGTTTGTGCAGACAAATTACTTCATAAAGGAATAAAAATTACTGCTGACTTTTTGCACGAGCATTAGAGATCACGTGTTAATCACATATTTTTCACTGTCTTGTAGCAGCCAAGATGGTTTAGCAGGATCCTGAACTTTTAGTTCATTTTTTCCACATCAATCAATTTCTAGAGGGATTAGGATTACTTCTTGCAGTATTACAACCATTATTTCCTGAGATGAACCAACTATCAGTTATTGTGCCTTAAAATTAGGCCAGAAAATTTTCCCATCTCCGTTTAAATGATGTTTGCAGATCATGCTAACACGACAAAGTAGGGACTACAAAGCACAGGCCTTACATTCTGTTCTTAGCCAGCACTACTGTGACTTTTCTGGCAAGTAATGCAAATAACAATAATACTTAGCACTTACTGTGCACGGTGCTTTTAGTCTTCAAAGCGCTTTACCATTATTTACTGCTATTTAATCTGGAAAAAGTATGATTTCAGACCAGCTTCTGGTAGCTTGTGTGACAAAGTTAATGTCATTTGAATCGACTCCGTTAGTATTTAATAGGATAGAACCGCAGTACTTTAGTTTAAACACTATTGTTCCATTAAAAGCCAATTACAGAAATTCAGCTTTCTCTGAATTTATAGAGCGCAGATTTTCTTTTTTCTTAGAGAAGAGCTCTATCTAAATACTTCATCCGCATTCAGCCTTTCCAATTCTGACTAAAGGCTCAGGAGCCTTTTGAGCACAAAGCGATTCGCCACGAGCGGTGCTGCGGTACCGCCGGCGGGCGGCAGAGGGCGCCCGAGATGTGTCCATGAGCCGCACGGCCGAGCGCAAAAAAATGCAATTTCGACACCGCAGAAAGTAACATTTCTCAGTATTAAACACGCGCAGAGCAGCGTTTGACTGGTTTCCATCCAGGAAAATGTTGGGTTTAAATTCTATACCGGTAAATCCTGACGTATTTTATTCTGATCATTCTATATTAAGCAGGAAATCAAACGGTAGCACAATAGATCTAGGGCCACTAAAAAAACCTCGGGGCAATCCCAAGCACAAGTGCAGGCTGGTTGGAGAATGGATCACAAGCAGCCCCAGGGAGAAGGACTTGAGGGTGTGGGTTGATGTAAAGCTCAACACGATCCAGCAAAGTGCTCTGGCAGCCCAGAAATTCTGCCATGCCCTGGGCTGCATCCAAAGCAGAGTGGACAGTAGATCAAGCAAGGTGATCCTCCCCCCTGCCACTCGGGTGACACCTCACCTGCAGTACCACATCAGCTCTGTGCTCCCGAAATACAAAAGGATTTGGTCCTGTTGGAGGAAGACCAAAGAAGACCATGAAGATGCCCTGAGAATGGAGCAGCTCTGCTCTAGAGTTAGGCTGGGAGAGCTAGGGGTGTGCAGTCTGGAGAAGAGAAGGCTCTGGGGAGACCTCAGAGCCCCTTCAGTGCCTAAAAGGGCTCTGAGAGAGCTGGAGAGGGACTTTGGGCAAGGGTCTGGAGTGACGGGACAAAGGGGAATGGCTTCAAACTGACAGAGAGCAGAGTTAGAGATTAGGAAGAAATTCTTCCCTGTGAGGGTGGTGAGGCCCTGGCACAGGATGCCCAGTAAAATTGTGGATGCCCCATCCCTGGCAGTGTCCAAGGCCAGGTCGGACAGGGCTTGGAGCAACCTGGGATAGTAGAAGGTGTTCTTGCCTGTGGCAGGGGAGGGGATGGGATGGGATGGGATGGGATGGGATGGGATGGGATGGGATGGGATGGGATGGGATGGGATGGGATGGGATGGGATGGGATGAACTTTAAGGTCTCTTCCAGCCTAAATTACTCTGTGAGGCTATGAATCTATGAAAAAGAACTTTTGAATACTTCTACAAAAAGTAGCAACATGAATTCCATTACAATACATTGACTCAGTGACCATCACTATTTCAGTTTTCTCTGAATCTTTGCATCTACTGCAAATGAACCCATTTTAAGTCATTCCCTTTATAAGTAGATTCCTTTGCTATAGATCAAGCATCTTGTCTAAACCCAAATGAGTGATTTTGATTTGTGACTCAACCACATCCCCATACTTTTTACAAGACACCTTGCAGCAGAGCTAGGAAGGGAACCAGTGGGATACAACCAAATCACTATCTGGTAAAACCATGGCTGCTCTCAAGTGCCACAAGAGGGATTGCAAAGCTGTTTCCGCTGACAAAGATTTTAGCAGTTGAAAATACAAGGGTTGTCAAAATGTAACCTGAGCACAGACCTAGTAAGAAGATGAGGCTGAGAATTAAGCAGAAAGTAATCTGCAAATGACAGGCAGGGTTTGGAAACTGAAACCACCACCTGCACTTCAGCCCAGTGGCAGAGAGCTCACATATCACATCAGGGAATTACTGATGAGCAAACCCGGGCACTGCCAGACCTGACACAGGTGTAGCTGCTGTGGGGGCACTGCTTCAATCCAGGCTGGGTGTGTGGCACATGTGCCAAACCTGGCTGGGGTCACCATCCCACCCAGCCTGCTGCAGTCACAACTTTATTGCCCCTTTCGAGGTTACCATTTTACAAGGTTGTCACCTTACAAGGTTGTCACTCCTGCAGCTCAAAAGCGCAGGGACAAGTGCTTCAGCCTGCTCATGGCCATCTCAGCAATGGACCTGGCGAGTATTCATTAAATTCTGTTATTAAATGGACCTAAGCTCAGTGACTTCTCTGGACATGGTCCTGCAGCCCTCGGGGCTCCCTGCAAGCTCGGTCACCATTACCCTGACCCCGCGGCCCTGCACAAGGACCCCACCTGAACATGACCGCTCGAGGGAACGCCGGCCCCAGGTGACAGACGTGTGGTGTCCCCAGGCCAGGCTGAGTGTCCCCAGGGCAGGCCCAGTGTCCCCGGGGCAATCTTAATGTCCCCAGGCTGTCCCGCCGTGTCTCCCCACAGCTGGGGACCAGAAACACGTCGGGTCTTCCCTCAAGGGCCGTGGCTGCCCAGCCATCTGTGGGTGCCGGGGGGCAGATCCCCTCAGAGAAAGGAGCGGTGACAGGGCTGCCCCCCAAAGCCGGGACCGAGGGGTGGCCGTCGAGTGTCTCTTCACCTGTCACTCCTTCTCCCGGGGGGCGGCCGGGCTCTGCAGGGCGGCTCCCAGAGGCGCATCCCGGCTGGGCTGGGCTGGGCGGCCGCGGGCGGAGGAGGGGCCGCCGGCTCTCTGAACTTGCTGTGAGGGCCGGGTCGCCCCGCCCGGGGCAGCGGGGTTCGCTCAGCGCCCGGCGGGGACGCGCCGCCCCCCGGCTCCGCTCCCCTCACCGGGCGGGTCCGTGCAGCGCGGAGGACGGCGGGGCCCGGGCCGGCCGCGGGCTGTGAGGAGCCCCGCCGTGCCCCGCGGGGGGAGCCGGGCAGCGCCGCCGCCTCCCGCCCGCCTCAGCCTCAGCCCGCCTCCCGCCCGCCATGGCCGCCCGCGGAGCCGAGCGGCGCCGAGCCGAGCGGCGCGGCAGTGCCGGGGTCTGGCCGCTGCCTGGCAGCGCCCCGTGAGCGGGGACAGCGGGCGGCGTGTCCCTGCGCTCGGTCCTGCCCCCCGTCCTCCTCCCGGAGCGGCGATGAGCGAGACCCGCGCCGGGAGAGTCGCCGCCTAGACCGGCAGCCAGGATGGTGCCCCTGCAGCCCCTGCCCCTCGTCGTGGTCCAGGGCGTCCTCCAGCTCGTAAGTGTCCGTCCCGCGGCCCCGGACTCTCGCGGGGGGCTTGGGGGACAGCGGTGCGTTCCGCCGGGGAGCGCGGCGGGCGCGGTCCGCTCTGGAGCCCGGTTCCGAGCAGCTCCCCGAACCTGCTCCCACAGCCCCTAACGCATTCTTGCTTTTCTTTTCCTTTTTCCATTTCCTTTTTAAAATAATTTTCTTTTTCTTACTTTATTTTTATTGAGCGGGTTTGCTGGTGCTCGCCCCGTTTTGGGATGCGGGACGCTCGTGTTCCCGAGCCCAGCATCCCCGGGTACCGGGATGCTCCGGGATGCTCCGGGATGCTCCGGGAGCCGCGGGGCTGGATAACACCCGGGCAGGGATGGAGGGATGCGTGTGTGCCGAGCATCGCCCAAACTGCCCGCTCCCCAAAACTTTCCAGCTGCTCTCAAGCGCTTTTTTTCGTGTGCAAGACATAGCTGGGTGTGCAGGTGAAGTCACCTGCGCTCGGGAAGCTCCCCCGTTAGTTTCGGCTTGCTGCAGCGCACCCCGGGTGTTTCCTTAATTTTTGTCGGAAACTGTGGGACTCGGCGGTGTTATGCTAAATATTCCTCTGCATGCGGTGGGGGAATGCGGGGACTGACGTGGCGGCAAGGTGAGATGCAGACTGCGAAATGGGGAGCTCTAGAGGGAGGGAGGCGAAGCGAGGTGCGCGGCTGGAGATGGGCGAGGAGCTCAACTTCTCCCACGCCAGCCAGTGCCTCGTCCTTGGGGCACTGATGGTAGGATACAGATGGATTGATGTTCGTGTTGCGAGGCGGGAGAGGTTAAAAAGAGAAAAATATGTGTTTGCAAAGAGTTTGTCCATCTTCGCTTTCATTTCGAAATGACGTTGTAACTACGCTTGCTGTTTTGGGGGGGAGTTTTGGTTTTACTCTCATAAATACATCTGCTGCAAAAGTTACGCCTCTCTTCGCCAGCTGCCTTGGACTCGAAACTTTGTCACGAAGTAGTCAATAGGGAGTGTGTAATAAACCTTGAAGGGATTAAACACCCTCCTTAAGAACTGGAGTCTAGTATTACAGCGTGAGGTGATTGATTAGTTTTTGAGGAAGCTTATGTCAAATTCTAATCCGGTTTTGGATTGTGCTTGTCGTGTAATGTTTTTTGCTCCAGCACTTTATCATAGCAATGAAGTAGCGAGCTGCAGCCGTGCGATAAGGCACACATTTCTTTCACACTCCCATCCTTTTGGACAATAAAAGGCTGTTTACATTCTTCACATTCTTGCAGCCCAGTTTCCAGCGGCACAACACGCAGGGGTGAGAGATGGGAAAGGAGAGCAGCAAATGGATTACAAAGTTGCTGAGCAGAAGGGAACTAAATAAAAACTCCCCTTCCTCACACCTACAACCTCTCACTGACGCGCACTCTCCTTTTTCCTTCTTTTTTTTGTTTCCTTTCTTTTTTTTTTTTTTTTTAGAGCTCTCAAAGGGATCAATTGAAACTTGTACCGTCAGGGATCGGGTTTGTTATGCAATGTTTTATGGATGATGTTGGGAAGTTGCTTGCTGTGGTTTTTACATGCTGTGAGTGAAAGCTGACTAAAAGAAGCAAAGTTGCTGCTTTGAATCAAACAAAAATCATAAATAGCCACTGCAGGTTCTCAGGTGGATGTGGCACTCATCTCACCCAGGAGGATTCATTTTTTCTGCATTCTTTAGGTACAAACCAACAAGGTTTTGGAGTCAATTAGTTTTATAGCTTATATAAATTAGTTTAAATAATAAATTAAAGCAAAATGAGAATGTGTGAGATTTTTGAGGCATTTTAGGTGTACCGTTTAATGCTAACCCACTGTTAAAAAGTTGAACAAATACATTTTTGGCATGCTCTTACCACAAAATCTGGTTAAAGTTACAGCTTATTATAAACTAAGAAATATTTTATGTTGGTGGTTATGCATTGAATGCAAGTCTCTGCTATTCTTTGTTCTCTGGCCAGAATTCGGAGGGACTGGAGGCTTCCTGGAATCTGATTAGCAAGTTTAGAAGGCAGGCATTGGTATTACTGATTCTTGACTTTTTCTTTCCTTTTGTAACCAAAAATCAACCTGGATAATGTTAATACTATAATGAACGCTCACCATTTCAGCCAAGAAAAGAAAAAAAAAAATCCTGGGTTTCAGTGTTGCAATACAGCAGCCAGAAATGTAGTAAGCCAGAAATGCTGCCCTCAAACCCTTCCTGATGGGGCAATCTTGAATTTTTAATGAAATCAGAGGTGTAAGAATGTATCATATTTTGGCACTGCAAAAGGGAGAAGTACTTTTTATTTTAATAGATTGAACTTCAAATCCTGTCTTGCCTTTCAAGTACAAGTATGCTGTCTACTTACCTACTTCTTAAAGATGCATAAATTAGGATGAAATCCATGTGAAACTTCACAAATCTGAGGAGATTATGGCAGAGTGTCTCACAGAATTTCTGAAAGCAGTGTTAGGTGATTCTTTATATGCTGTATCTAACGTTGTTCAGTCAGAAGTTCTTGTTTAGCGCTTTTAATAGAGCGTAGATATGTTTTTGTAGCATGTTCCTGGATTATTATTTTGATTAATAGATGGGGTACCAGTATGCCTGCAGCAATAGCACATATATATTTCCTGAAATGTTTTGCATATGTGCATATATTAAGCAGTAAGGAAGGCTGCTGTTGAGTCAGGCTAAGGTGCTAACTTGCTCCTGTAGAAATACATTCATTCTAAAACTCAGGTTTGCCTTCTGTTGACAATATGGAGCAAAACAACAATTTGCAATGCACAGTCACTGCATGTCTGGGCTGCTATTGATAAGAAGATGAAAAATTGCTGTGTTGTGTTATCATTAATAGGTACTTTGCTTTACTATTAATTTTCAGTAAGCTTTTCCAATTGTCACATAATTGCTGAATGCTCTGTTAGTTATCTCTTCGTAAGTAATGGAGTTCTACATGTTGAGAATTGAAGTGAGTGAAGCATTAGGATAATGCAGTTTACAGAATGCCTGCTAATGTTTTGTTAAGTCAGCTTTAAATACCTCAAAGCAAGAGGGGCTTTTGCTACTTCCCTGGAAATGTTACTTGTCATTTTAAAGAATTCTTGTTGAAAAAAAAAATTTAAAAAAAAAAAAGCAAGCTGTCACTATCCCTTTGTCTAGGCGTAGGTGTAGTTAGAGCCACACACACTCCCAGGCAGGACCTGTGGTTCTAGAATAATCAGGCACTGTAACTATTTCTTTATTCTTGCATCTCTGTGGTCTGAAATTAGGAAAGGATCACAGCAGCATTTTCCAGTGCCTGTAGTAAAAGTTGCTTCCATAAATATCAAGAAACTCGCTTCTAACATTATCATTGGGCAGAGTTGTTGCTGCATTAGAAATCTAGGAATCAGTCATTGTACAAACCCTTAAAAGCAGCTGATTTTTTTCCCAGTAGTGTTTGTATAGATAAGAAATAATTAGGAAAAATTTAAGATTTTTCTCCACCAAGTTTGAAGTATAACATTTGACATGAGTGAAATTCAATGACAGGTTGTTTGTGTTGGAATTTCAAGGGCTGAAATTAACTAAAACCAAACCAGTTTTTGACAATGAAACAAAACTTTTACAGCGCTGGTTTTCTTTAACAGAATTTAAGGTTCTTAACAGCTTGAGCTGAAAGAATATTTCCTATAGTACAAGATACAGCTTCGTAAGAAGAAATATCTTAAAAGCTGAGCTAAAGCTGCCTTTCCATTTAAAATATGCATACTCTATGAGGTGTAGAAACACAGAGATATGTTCCTTCTGGCTACTTCAATTTTGTCTCCATAGCCTTGCAAATGTGGTTCAGATAGCACGCTCTTGCAGTGAGAATCAGAAATAGGCACTATGCAAAACTCTCAGCTCCATTTCAGAAAGGTAAATGCTTCCCTCTGGTCATCTTGAAGTGCACTGATGAAATTCCATCCCCCGTTAATTTCAGGGAGAACTTTGTCATAAAATATATTGGACCCAACCTTTCATTTGGCGGATTTTTGGTAATTTTTTTTTGATGCTGTAGGCGTTGTAAGCCCATGTCTCATTCTTGTGTAATAAAGTAACATAGGTAACCCAAGAATTGCAAGCAGTTTAGAGATGAAGACAGATCAATATCAGAATCAGTAGATTGAGAAATTATTACCCTGAACAAGGAATTGTGTCTTAAGGTGGATGTGGCCAGGTTTGGTTTACATAGGAGGTTCACAACTCAACCTGTCCTTATATCACATCTTTTGACCTAGTTCCATGAAACTGGTAAGTGATACCTTTCAGTTTATTTGTAGGTTGACTGGGGCACAGAAAGATTATAGATCCTGTTTAAAATCTGTACAGAAAGTCTTGTTTGACTTATGTCCAGTAGACCACAAGACACCCCAGGCTTCCCCAGCAAAGGGAACATAAAATCCAAGTCTCAATCTATCTGCAACATGCGAAGAATTTTTCTGCCATTGTAAAGCACTTTGAGAGATGTCAGAGCTGTGCTGTAAGTGTAACAGACAGGGAAGTGAAATGGAAGGACTGGTGAATCCCCAATGCTAAATTAAGATACTCTCATCACTCCCACCTTTCTGATTTTCCTCCTGGGCTTTGGGTTCTGCAAGAAAGAACTCAGGAATGGGAGTTGAAGCAGCAGAAACGACTCTCTGACCTGGACATTAGGTGCGTCAGAGAGGTGCAACTCTGCCCCAGGTATACCAAATTCCTCCTATACTGTTAAAATTTTTACCCTTAATCAAGCCTTTGCAAACAAAATTGTACAAGGAGAAGCAAGAGCTGCTCCACATGACCTGGGAAATTTGCACTGGGGTGCCAGCAAGTTGCCTGTGATCTGTGGGTGAGGTGTTGACATTTATTTGGTCCAAGTGTTGAATTAGACCTGGTAATTCTTGGGCACTTCTGGTAAAGCGCTACAGTAAGGAAAGATCGATGCTACTCTGTGTGGAATGGTTTTAAGACAAAAGCTGGCATTCCATCGGTGGGGATTGCATCTTGGTCAGAAACAGAGCGAGCTGTCCTGGTGCTCAGGGAAGCCTGTCACTTTGGATCTTTCACTCTACCTGTCAATGTACCAAAACCAGAGGCAGCGAGGAAAAAGGAAAGGGGTTTTTTCGGGTTTGTGCTATGCACTTCACAGGACAGTGCATTTGCTCTGCTAATCTGTCTTCCTGTCCTGATTTTTGCCCACTTTAACATACCACTTCACCAAACGTGTTATAAAGCACAAACACCGTCTGTAAAATCTTTGCTGGATCAAATCTTGGAGAACTGGATCAAATCTAGCAGAATTGGTAAACAGGACGTTGAAAGTTCCCTTTCACATGTCACATGGCTGTTATAAATTCATCCTGAAGTTGACTTCCAGACATCCTGTTTAAAGGCAGCTTTGGCCTTTCACTTCTAGTCTTAAATATGCTTATATTTATTTTCCCAACCCCATTCATTATTCCCATTCTATTTCCATTCAGCCAATTCCCCACTGCGTTTGTAGCTATAGTTTCTGTAGTTTCTTTAGGTAGTTAAAGAAAATAAGAGGTGGACCTGCTAGGCAGTTTTTGCTTCCAGCAGAGCATCACTGCTATGAAGTAAGTCCAGTCTGCAGGTCAGGACTTGGAAAACAATGCTAATTCCTTTCCTGTAGGGAATCTCCTGTTCTGTGTCAGCTCTAAGCTCAGCTGCATTTAACAAAGAGGTTCAAGGAAACAGATTAGGAGTGGGGAGGAAATGAAGGGCTGTGAACTTGGGTCAGCAGTTAAGACTGAGTAGTTTTGTCTTTGCAGCAGGGATTTCAGTGCTGATGTAATGCTCTGCTTTCCCTGGAATGGCAGTGCTTACTGTAAATATAGAATTTGAACAATTGACTGTAATTTAAGGTAGATTTAAAGAGCTCTAAGAGCTGTAGTTCCTGAGATAGGTCTTCTCTTTGTTCCAAATGACTGGTAGTAATAGAAGCTATTATTAGCTGAAGTGAAAATGAAAGAATAGAGAGGAATAAAAAAATAAAGCGAAGAATCTAATGTCTCTAAAATCAAGTTTTATGGGCATTGGGGCCAATTATGGTTATTGTATCATTACAGTGCAGTTTTGAGGCTACTCCAAAAGCCCTAATTCTGCTTCTCCAGATCCAGCATGTTTGGTTTATGTTTACAATGAGTTCAGAATTTCTTGACATTATAGTACTTGTTTTAGGTGATGACCAAGTATTTCTAATATCATCAATCACCAGTATAAACACAACCTTAATTTCACCTTACTTTACCCATTATCTAGGAAAATAAAACACTGTGCATAGAAGTACTTCTGTATTTGTTCTGCTATTAACTACATTTAAGGGGTTGTAATGGAGAAGGATCTGGCTGTGCTTGAGGCTGACCTGGAGGAAAAAGCCCTGGGACTTTGCTGAGGGAATAAGAGGTGAATATGAGAAAGACGATGGATGTAAAACAGTCCTGTGGGCAGCAGAGTGAGCCTGAGAAGTTACTGCAGGAAGAGGACAGGCAGACTGAGAGGAACCAGGAATATTCCCACAATAACAGAGTTCTACCTGTGCATGAAACCCAGGAGGGTGAAATACAGGACCTTGAAGGTTTTTTCACTTTAATGCCGCCTGTCTCTCTTCTCCTTGCAAACCGCTGGTTGATTCTGTTTATAACGTGTGTTTGGGAAGTTGGAACTCCTGTTCCCAGTGGGAATTCGAGGGTCTCATGGCCAGTGATTTGTTCTCAATCCTTTAGCTGTAGCTGTTACTCTAGTGAGTGTGTTTCTCCACCTTTGGGAGCCTAAACCTGGGCAAGGAGTTCCCAAGTTGAATTTTCTCTTTACTCCAGGCAGTTGGGTGGTTCCTAGAAGAAAACTTCTGAAATTGCAGTACAAGAATAGGTACATAACAGTAATTTTATAATGCACTGTAGTTGGAGTTCATGGCACTTTATACTCAAGATGTGTTACATGTGTGTCATCATTATTTTGGGAAACCAAAGAAACAAAATCGAGCCTAGAGGCACATTTCTTACCCTCACCCCAGTGGACCAGAAGAATATTCTTCATAATTGACTTTCTCCTTCACTGGCCCAACTCCATACAAAGGCAAAGATCTGCTGAATCTGATCTTAGCTCACTGACAGCAGGGGCAATTTTGAGTGACATAATGTGGGTCAAGGCAGGAGTGAAGCCCATTCCTTCAGTCAGTTTCTGGAGCAAACAGTGCCAGGGAGAAGGCTAAAGCATGAGTTGTTTTCCGCTCATTAAACTAACAAAATGCTAATCAGCTTTGTGGAAAGATTTGCAGTAGATAATGTTACTGTGGCACCACTGACTTACCGGGTGTGTTAGCATGGGCCCCTTTAAATTAGGTGATTGAAACACCTCAGTCTGTTTTGAATGCAATTTTCCTGTTGACTACTTTCAGTTCTGTCAGCATTGGAGGCAAGGAAAAGACCGATGTTAAACTTGTGGGGCTGAGACAAATCCTGTGGTACAGCTGCTGCTGTGTGCCAGGCTCTGCTGCCTCCCGCTGCTGAGCTGCTGTGTCGTTTCCAGGCATCGAATTAGTCTTCCAGTGCTGGAAACATCCATTCTTGAGTTAATTCTGAGTCAAACTGCACTGTCTTCTGTGCTGAATGACAAATCCATCAGTCTTCTTCGCATTCCCCTGGCTTGGGTCTGCTCACTGCTGTGAAGAAGTTTCTGGCCCTCCAGGGAGCTTTTCTAAGCTGCATTCTGCTGTGAGCTGCCTGCTTGCTCCCTCTGTTTCTCTCTCCCTCCGTGCTTCATCTTCCCAAAGTTTTTTTCCAAGCGGTGGATGCTCAGTTCCTCTGGGAGAACCACCAGCTTCCTTGCTTTCCTCTTCCTACTGGAGATGCCCCCCTGATCCAAAGTACAGCAGCCCAGGAGCAAATAGAAAGACTGCCTTCCTTTCTACTACTCAGCTTGAACTTTTTTTTATTTATTTAAAGATTAAAAAAATTTAATTTT
The DNA here is from genome assembly GCA_024500445.1 of Entomyzon cyanotis. Classification (NCBI taxonomy): domain Eukaryota; kingdom Metazoa; phylum Chordata; class Aves; order Passeriformes; family Meliphagidae; genus Entomyzon; species Entomyzon cyanotis. The sequence continues at coordinate 5,354,282 of JAKEPQ010001026.1, forward strand.
TTTTTTTTTTTTCAGGAAACAAATAGTTAGAGTCCCCTTTCCAGAATCTACTAGGGGTTATCCATTCACCCCTTGCTGACGGCTTCTGTCCAAGCTCTCTGGTAGCAGAGCAGTCCAAAGGTTTATTAACTTTGAGTCCTTGGTTGTATAATATACTTCTAGAGTGTTTCCATTTAAAATTGTCCACTTTTTCACTTATTTGTCATGAGTCAAAATCTGAGTGGATATCCACTTTTGAAGCACGACTGGACTATGATGTGGGGGCTGTCATACGTTTGGGTTTTAAGGAGCAAGTTTTACAGAACTGCAGAGGTTGTAGATTCTGCCCTAAAAAGCATTTGTCTAAAAGGTGTGTTTTTTCCCCTCTGTGTAGGGATGTCCTCTCCCTACACAGTGAAGGTCTTGTTGTGGCAGTGAACTCTGGTGTGTAAAATTTACATCCAGGCCAAGAAATGCGGCAAACTTCACTTCTACTATATTACCATCCTGGGGGCACAGAAGGATTTTTGTTTCTTTATGCTTTTTCTCCTTCCCCTAGAACGCAAAATCCCAGATTTTCTTTTTCTACATTAGTTTTGGTGAAATCACAGTTAATGCTTTTCCTTAGAGTTCTTAAAAAGTGGGAAAGCCATTCTCATCCATCTCACTCTTCAAGTCTCTTCTTATTTTTCTTCTCACTAGAATTCAATGTCCTGTCCCTGGCACCAAGCTAAGCTAGCTTAAAATAATACCAATATGTTGAGTGTCTGACAGGAGAAGAAATGCATTGTTGAGTTAGGACCTATTTGATTTAAATTAAATAAAATGCCTCTAAATGTAAGAATGAAAAAACACAACATACCTCATACTCAGATCCATTTTATGGTGTTCACCCCATAATCCTTTTATTCAGACACGTGTGACCTATGTGTTATCAGCAATGGTCAGCCTAATGCTTCAGCAACCAGGGAATTTAAACTCCATATTTTATTTTAAAAAACCTTTTTGTGGATATTGGATGGCATCTGTTACTCTGCTTGCTTAGACTGAAGGTTTAATGTTGCTGTTTTTAATACTTGACGTTGAACAATGGGGGAAGGAATGAATTTAAAATAGCAAACTTTGTCTTTATGATGACTAAGGACACCATTCTGCAGAAATTTGCCTTCTGGTGAGTTTGCAGGATTCTTTCAATGAACAGCAGAGTTATATTTTTGGTGGATAACAAGATGAATATGGGGACAAATACAAATATAATGGCTATTGTATCTTTCTTGTGCTTTGATGGATTGGATTGTCTTGTACAGACCACAGTAACTACTAGATATATTTTTAATTCTTTTTCAATAAAACTGGTAACTGTGAGGGAGATTGAACTTTGTTCTGTTTAGATATTGAAGCTGCAGTCCTGATAACACAACTCAGTAGTCACTGACTGACTTGTCCCACACCAGTGATATCCTTCCATGCTTTCAGGGAGCATTGAGATAAACTCAGTCTGTGAGCAGGTATTAATAAAGCTTGTTCTTATATGAACATGTGCCCTATGCCCCTATTTCTGTCTCATCCAAGGCAATTATTTAACAGAAATTTAATTATCCTTGGGATCACCAGCTCTGCTCCAACTGAAGTGCACAGAATGATTGAACAGTTATTTCAGTGATGGGCAACAGCATGACAGGAAGCTTAATTTTCTTAGGAAACGGGCTAAAATAATATTTGAAACAGAAACAAGTTTTGAATGCCAAAACACACCTGCATCACAATCAGAAGTGCACCAGGACTTCCTGGGGTGGCCACATTTTGGGGTTTTGGACAAACACACAGAGGCTGCAGAGTAGCTTTTAATCTTCCCTTGGCTGTAATGGAAACATGGGCTATTGTATAATTCATTTGGTTCAGACTCCTCCTCAAAACACTCAGCTGGAAAAGGACTAGTGATCAATTTTAGTGCAGCAAGAAAACCCACATAAATTAAGTTAGTTAGTTTGGGTTATTTTCCTTGTTTCTTCAGTTTGAGAATAACATCTTAACTCAATGTGATCAGGATTTTTCTGCACTCCTGGACAATTCAAAGTCATTAAAAAATAATACAGAGGTTATCGATATCACAGCTTTGAATTAAACACCTGCAGTTTGTATATGGTGCCTGAGAAGATACACTAGAAAATAAAATGTGGTGGAAGCATCGCTGCAAGCGTTTTTTTCCTCTTTTTGCAACCTTAGTCAAAGGTGTGGGGAAACCACATCCTGGATTGGATCCCTTGGCAGAAATCAAGGAAGGAATGCCTGGGTTTGTATCCTGGGAGAGCCCATATGTGGATTAGCAGCTCTGGTGCTTGGCAAGGTATGCTCCTAAACAAACTAAAGGGAATTTGCAGTCTTAAAACAGAAGGACTACTTGGGTTGTGTGTCTTACTGTGTGGTTTTAGAGGTTAGATTCAGGCACCAGTTATAAAACTGGAGAGCAGCTGCATTTGCTGTCTGTCAAACTCTCCCTGCTTTTGTTGTTCTCCTGATCAGATAGGTACCTGGAAAAGCTACCCAGTATCTTCCTGAGATACAGGATTGCTCATGCTGAACACTTCCCAGTATTCTTCCTTAGTGTTTTTTTAAAAGGTCCCATGATAATCCCTAGGAACTCTCACAGCTGATGGTATCATATTGTTTAGTTTTTCCTAATACTATGCACAAATTTTTCCTAATTCCTTCCGTTTATGCTTAGCTATCTTCTTTTCTATCACTCTTGAGACACTTTGTTCAGGCTGCATTATTTGCCTGTTTCTGGGGACCTTTTCCTCAAAGAACTGCAATATTAGCACTATGAGTCACAGCAAGTTTTGCCTCTTTACTGATCTTTTCTACTGATTCTGAGTGTTTGGAGTGACTTCAAAAATCTTTTTCTTGCCTCTTTCCTGTTGGTTTTCACAGAACAACTTACTGGAAAGATAAATGCTGCCCCAATTTGCTTAGAAAGTGTCTTTTGACCCTAACACAGAGGAGTCTTGGAGAATTTGACAGTTTTGCAGATTAAGAAAATGGGCTAGATTCAGGAGGAAGGCATTGTATTCTGAATAATTCTCTCGGAATATTTTTTCTATTTCAAATTGTGATGCTTTCACTACCAATTTTTTTTTTAAATGGGAATGTGATGGGGACAGGTTGGGTTTTTCCTGGACATCTGCAGCCAGCCCATGAGGATGGGACAATGCATGTGCTCTTTGGATGTTCTGAAGATGTGAACTACGTGACTACATTAGCACCATGCATGAGCTAACAAGCAAAACAGCCCCAAAAAGGAGGATGAATACAGCTGGGAGGTTTTGGTCAGCCCAGAGCTCAGGCAGAACATTCTCGTATCTACCAGAAACATTACCAGTCTCTCCAATGAATTATTTCCATTGCAAGCTCTTCAGGGGTGTCAGTGCTTTGAGTAGAATTGATGGTGTCTGAAAAGGAAAATAACAGCAGGAAATACAGGTAAACAGATTGTACACCTAAATGTTTTGCTCAGTCTCTAATTTCCTATTAAAGAAATACCCCATGAATTCCCGAGGGAGGCATTTCTTTGCAAGCAGTGACACCTTTGTCGCTGTCATTGTGTAAGAAAAGCTCCTGTTGAACAGTGCTATTAAAAGAATCACATGTTCTGTTGCTATAAACCCAATATTGCTTCAAATTTCCTCTTACTGAAAGAAATACATTTAGAGTAGTCTGTAAAATAGTCATTTTGCCTGGAACCACCACCTTTTCTCACACAAGTCATCATCTTTAATAGATAAGCTTTCCATTAAGAGCTAGAGGAAGGTGCTAGTTTTTCTTTCAGCAGTTGGAAATAAGAACAATGAAAGTGTGGGGGAAATGCATCAATTTGTTTAGGAACATCAAAGTGTGTTCCTATCTGAAATATAGACAAATCAGTTCAGAGAAGTCTCCAAGTATAGAATTATTGACCCTGGAGGATAAGCTACAGAATAACCTTCCTAGGCTGTACTTTGTCAATTTTAAGTAGTGTTTGCAAGGTGAGTAGTTTAACAGTCTCATCCCCCTCAGCAAAATGTTAATAGTAGATTGCATCACAGGTTTTCCTAAGTTTTTTTTTTCCCTTTATAAATTACACTGCTGTAAAAGTGTATTAATGTTCTATACAACTATTAATCTTCTGTAAGACAATATGAATAAATCCAAGTGATTGATGTAACTCATAAAAGCCCATAATTGTCTCTCTTTTTCTGCTCTGGTTGCTAATTTCATGATGTGGTCTCAATTCCGTGGCCAACTGGTGGAGCCCTCTCTGTTGTGTGTCATAATCCTGGGAGCGATAGGGTCTGCAGGTGTTCTATCCAAGTGTAGGGTGAAAGATTAACCCAGGAGGTCACAATGAATCATATTTTTAATCTTTGTAGATGTAAATACAATTCTCACAAGTTAACTTCTGATAAATTCTTTCATGTTGTGCTAATTGTATGTCTGCTCTGTGATCTTTTGAAACCTACTAGGCAAAAAAAAAAAAAAAAATCTGTTTTATTCAAAATGCTTTTGAGCTATCTATTCAAGAAATGCACTGTCTTCCTGGCAACTCAGATAGGAAGCAGTCTTGGCTGTATTGCCAAGTGAGGAAGAACATTTCATCCTGTGACATATTCAGTATGTATATCTAAGGCAACATCCTGGGAAGTTAACAGGTAAAAGCTGTCCTTTAAGTTTACCACACAATACAAATATGACTTGTTTCAAGGAATGTGTGCATTAGAAATGAGGGGAAAAAATGCTAAATTCAATTATATATTGCCAATCAAAGCCTATAGTTCATATAATCAACTTTGGTCCAACGTCAACAACTGTCAACCATATATTTTGAAAATAACTTTTTAATGAAATCTGAAGCAAAAAAGATTTTTAAATCGTCTTGGGAAAGATTAGTTTCTGGGAGGGTTATTCTGTTATATTGTGATTTCCAGTAACTGCGTCAAATCTTTTCAGTAGTGATAGTGATTATGAGCAGAGTGATTCAAAACCCATCTGTGAATTCAGTCTGCAGGCTTACAGAAGAACAGGATCCCTTTGCTCCTGATGTCTGGACAGAGTGTGACTCATTAGCCATTGCCTTCTGAGCCTCAGTCCAGCTGCTTTTCACTCACTCATCCCCTCATCAAGGCAGCACCATCCCAACTTGGAGGCAGAAATGCTTGGGAGGCTGTGTCAAAAACCTAGATGCAGTAGGTGACATTCCTCCGCTCTCTCCTCATCCACAGATCATCTTTTGATAAATAGTTGGCAACCAGTCTAGTCAATCATGGTAAATTTAGTAAATCCAGGGTAAATCTATGCTGTCTATTCCCAGTCATCATCTTCCCCTTCCTGTGCTCACATATGCCTTCAGAAAATGCGTGCTGCATGATTTCCCAGGGGGCTGAAGTGAGTCTGAGCAGCTGGTAATCTCCCAGATTGTATTTAACCTTTTTGAAAACAGTTGCTATATTTGGGGTCTTTCCTGGTTGTCAGAGCCCTCTCCCAGTCTTCAAAACCTTTCAAACCTGATAGCAAGCAGCCTCACAGTAACATCAGCTGGCTCTTTCAGCACATTTGAATGACACCCACCTATCCCTCTGGACCATGTTTGGGTTCAGATTGCTCAGGGGACCCCAATTTGCTGCTCTCTCTGACTGGTAGTGAGGATTGTGTAGGGAATAAAATAAAACTTCAGAGGACTTGAATTAGTTGTGCAAGAGCCAAACGGATTCCTTGGAGTTCAATATCATATCACTGAGACAGGCACTGTTGGTTTTGTTTAGGGATGGATGCTAAATGATCATTAAGCCAAAACTTAAATAATCATCTGCAAAGGAATAGCTTTCATTCACAATTTTATCTCTAATTTAGCTAGAAGGACATGATGGTTCACTTCAAGTCTCTTTAGGAGATCTAAGCTTTACTTGGAGAGAAGTCTTGCGTTTGGTTTTCCGATATCAACAGAGAATTGCCCCATAGAGACAGAAGGAAATGTTTCTTGTGGACAAGGAAGTCCAGGGTGGGGCAGAAATGTGCACTTGCTTGACGATTCTGGAGCAGACCTATAAGAACTGCTTCATTCCCCACCTTTCTCTGCAGACTGAATATGGGATACTTTTCCCTGAAGTCTACGTTAGCAGTGTATAAGAGTCAACAAACTTTTCAAGAACAGCGTTAGTGTGGGTTAGCCCCACTTTTTTTCCTGAGTAAAAAGAATGGTTTTCTTAAAATGCTGATTATTAAATTCTTTGCTGTGTTACATTTTAGCAATGCCTACAGATACAGAAATAATACATGCTTAAGGCAGACACAGGAAGATTTGTAATTGTGAGTCTCATCCTTCTGAATTCAGTCAGAGTTTTATGGAGAGCAAGCACAGAGGTAAAACTCCAGCCTGTTCTTCGACTCAGACTAATAACTTGCTCCAGCAAAAGTTATTCACATTTTTAACCTGTTAGTGTCCTACACATTCAGGGCTTGTAGAAAAATAATTGGAAAAATTCTAGATAGGCAAATGAACCACAAAGCAATTAAGACACCTGAAAATTTATCAAATGTAGGGATATTTTTCAGCTATGAAATTATCATTAACCACAGTCGAGCACTTGCAGTTTTCTGCCATACAGGAACTTTGTTCTCCCCTCAGTTTGTGAGCTGATGTAGTGACAAGCTGCAGAGAGATGACAGATTTCGCTAAGGATTTGCAGTCTGAACACCTGTGCAGTGTCATGCATTTAAAAATAGAATGTGACAGCAAAACACATCAACCTTCTAATGTCCAAATGGAAACCAGAGGGGTTTTTTCTTCAGCGTTTATCCAGAGAAATCACTTTCAATCATCACTGGCCAAGTGAAAATACAAAGCAAGGCTGTTTTGCTGTGGTCCAAAATAAACAGGAACAAATCAAGATGGTAAGCACAGGTGCACAGAAAATGCTCAGTAATCCCCATTTCTTTCTCCTCGGGCTGCTGTGCATCTCGGAGGGTGCAGGTTATTAGTGGTCCAGAGCAATTCCTTCAGGAAACCCCTGGAGGGAATTAGGAGAGAGCTGCCAACCAAAGCTGCTTTGCATACCTTGACTTCGTGGGACTCACTCAACCCCCCAGTGAATGTATCAGAAAAAACAACCAACACTTTTTTTTTTTTTTTTTTAAAAGTTTTTGATAATCTTCTCTCTGGGGGAAAAAGAAGCATTAACCAAGGGCAAAAAGATAACAAGAGGCTTGCTTGATTACTGGGTTAGATGTGCGCATTGTGCTCTCCTCTGGAGGAGCCTGTGTCATTGGCAGTGTTGGAAGGGAACATCTCTGCTGCCCATCTCCCTTAATAGTATCCTTGAAACGTTAATCAAATCCAAAGCACATAATCTTTTTTTTTTTTTTACAGGGGGAACGAGGTTTCCCAAGCTGCCCAGGAATGCAGTCCATCCCATTTTTCCTGTTACACAGTGCTAACCTTTCAGCTAGTGCTCTTTCTTCAGCATACCTTTGTTTTCAGAGATCAGATGTTTTTTCGTCATATTGGTTACAATAATTTTGAGAAGTGGTTTTGGCCTCTTTTCTATCACAATCCTATTATCTGTGTTTAAAGGGACGTTTATTCAGTGTTTTGGGACAAGATTTGTATGTGATTGTATGACAGGGAATTAAAGAGCGTCCATATTTAGCTCTTCTGTGCTCTTATTTTTGTATGAGAAAGACAGAAATCTACTTTAAACTCAGAAAAGAATTAGCATTTTGGATGACAAAAGCTATCACACATGAATGGGTTGCTTCTTAAAATCAACAAAATAAATTAGACTCCCTGTTTAGGAGCATCTGGCACCCTTAGAACCTAGTTCATATAATGATGTCTCAGTTTGTTAAAAAGAATTATGTAACAATATGCTTGATTTACTTCAAGATGATTGGCTTAGCAACTTAATTGGACTGTGCAGTATACCAGAGCACAAAAAAAAAAAATTTAATTAGCTCATTTGTTTGTGGATGACTGGAAGCACTGCACATCAGGCTCGGCTCCTTTAGAGGTGTGCAGCCATTTGATCCTGCAAGGAACCAAACCTTGTCAGCTTCCAGGGAAACCATGCTCACACCCAGGGAGCAGCAGCACCACACTGATGTTCAGGTGTTGCCAGAGCCCACAGAAACCTTCCTTGGAATCCAGGGAACACTCTGTGACTCCTGGCAGGGACAGGAACCTTCCTGGAGAAACAGCAAGGCAAAAATGTGCTTTGAAGAATAAAAATCATTTGCTCCCTCTGGGGCCTCTCTTTCTACCTTCCAATGCCCAAATACTATTAAATACCAAAAAATTAGCATGCTGGATCCAGGTTTTATAACTTACTATTATTAACTTACATTTATTATTATTAACTTATAACTTTTATTATTAACTTACCCTGGTACAAAGTTTCATGCCAGATGATAGATGCCATGTCTTTCCAGGATGACTAGTCATACATGAAAAACATGCATTTGCAACACCATTTGACTCCTTCACGAGGTCACCACCTCTCAACTGAGACAGAACACTATTATTATTATTATTTATTATTATTACCATCATAATTATGGTTATTATTTGTGTTATTATAATAATAATTAATATAATAAGCATAAACCTTGTGGTACCATAAAAGTAACGTTAATTGTAATGTGTTCAAATTTCTTAATATCTGAGTAGTATTTTCATCATAGCAGTTGACAGTAGTTCAAATAACTTTCAAGATCTCTCCCATTTCCTTCAGTTCCAGATGCAGCTTGCATCAGCCAAGAGATTGCTGACTTGTGGGCAAATTCCACTTAAGTGGAGTTAAGCACAACAGTTTAAGCTGTTTCTCTACTCTAATTTTACACCAATTTAAATAAAATTAGAGGTGTGGATGTTGATATCTCTTGTGTTGTTAAAATACTCTGAGTCCCACATGATTTCTCTTTCCATTTCTGTAATTGAACACTGAACTCCCCACTTCTCTCCCACCTCACAAAGCACACAGAAAACAAGACAAAAACATAAATTAAAATCAGAATAAGTATTTGACTTAAAACATAAAAGAAGAAATGGGGCAGAAATTCCATACTTATTGCACCCTGTAGTTCCTAGATACAGCTGCACATCTGGTGTGTGAGATAATGCACTGTTTAGAGACCACAGTATGAACACAGAAAATTGGAAATGAGTTTCAAGTTTTAACACTACATTTCTTCACTACTGGGAGCAAGTAAGGTCTTGCTTTTCACTTCTTTTGTAGGTTGTATGATTTGATTCCCTCTGGTTTTTTGCACTGTAAATAATATGGGCATGAAGGAAATTGGGAAAGGAATGGTTCTGTAAGAAGTATTTCGTACAGAACAGCTGAGAAGGTTTTTTTATAAATTTTCAGACCATATACTAAAGGTAAATTGTAATATTAGCCACAGAGATGCTTGGTTAAAGCCATGGGTGGAGCAATAAAACCAATGAGTATCTTATTCATTCACTTACGACATAATATAAATCATTAAAGCCAAAGGCAGTGCCATTCTCTGCAACAGAGAATATTCTCTCAGGACAACCTGGTGCTACAATTCACTTTTGTCACAATCACACTCTCAGTTACTTGCATGTTTCTAGCCTGTCGCTATCAGACAGGAGAAGTCAAACCTGAAGCCAGTGTGCTTCCCAGTTACTGCCTACTGAAACTCGTTGATGTCTGCATGGGTCTGACTTCTGGTAGGGAATACGTTCCTTGTACAGTCATGCCAAATGCAAGACTTTTTTACGAAAATATGACCCAGGGATAGTGCATTTAAGTTTGGACTTACTGTACGGGAAATCAAGTACGTCTGTAAATGTAGAACATCAGACCTGATCTGACCTTTTAGCACTCACACACAGTGGGGGGAGCATCACAGCCTGGCTGTGAGGCCAGGGAAGCAGCATCCCAAACCAGAGAGAGGAGCAAACCAGCAGCATAGTGACCTTTCCTCCTCCCTCCAGTCTGTTCATCCCGTGTAGTGACCATGAAGATGAAGGGAGAAAAGCAGCCAAGAGAAGCATGTTGTTGGCACTCTGGAGAGCACAGCTCCTGAGTTCTGGGAAGCAATGAACTGCACATCAGAAGTTTTTGGACATTTTGATCCATATTCAGCTATCAGAATTTTTGCTGAAATTCAGCTGAGCCCTGAGCAAAGTTGAACCAGAGCTCATCTTATAAGACACAACTTATCTACACTAATGAGGTGTTGCACTTTGCTGGCTGGAAGGAGATCTGCTAAGATCCTTCTTTTCGGGAGTGTGATTTGGAAGTACTAAGTCTGTTCAGTGAAGTAACATAATCAAGCTCCTTGTTCCCCGAAGGCAGGTGATAACAGTCCTTGTTTCTCACTGAGTGCTGCCATCCTGCTCTCCTCCACTCATGGCTCATGGACAGGAGAAGCTGCGGTGCCTCCAACAGGAGCTGGAAGGTTCCCTACTTCACACCCAGCCAAGAAGAACAGGCAAACCAGATTTATTTACCACTTTCTGAGCCAAAATCTACAGCAGACTACCTTGCATATAGTCTGGTGGATTTTATGGTCATGACTGGCCCAGATTAGGTTTGTACCACAGGGAAGTGGCACAGGGCTGTGCGCCCTTCATCCTTGTCCCTGCAGCACTGCAGGGAGGTAGGACAGGCAAAGCCCTTCCTGAAAAGGTTCATCACAAGAACTGGCACTTCTGTGGGTATCAGGAGCTGCAGTGTAATTTGATGTAACAAGTTTATTGGCCTGATCATGGAGACTCAGAGGCTTATAAAACCACATTTTTATTACTGATTCAGTCACACGCATACATATTTATAGCTTTGTAATTGATCACATAGGGCAACACATTACATTTTAATACAGGGAATTACTTCCTGTCCCTGTAGAACCACCTTTTGTGTCCACAGGAGACAGTTTAAAACATTTACAGCCGAGTTGCTTTTATGTCTGTCATACGCTTATTACCAGCTTTGGTCTAGACAGTTACATTTAGATTTGCTTCCTTCTTTGATCTCCTAAAATCTGTGGGAAAACATGCATTAGAAACATGAAGGATTGTGTGACTTTTGAAGTCTGGCATCACTTACACATCACCAGTTCTTGTAGCTTCTCTTTATCAGCTCACATCTTACATCTCTTGTTCTAAAAATCTGCACTTCCTAACCCCTGTATGTTTGGGGTTTGAGAATACTCAGGGCACTTGCTAACACTCATTCCCAAACCCATTCATAAATAGTACTTATGTTTCTTATACAGGCTCACAATTTGACAGTTTGGTGAAAAACACCTCATTTTGTCCTGTACAGTCAGTGTGTGAATTAAGCAGTGCCTATAAGTCTTATTAGCAATTATTGATCCTTCAAAACTGGTTTATTCAGCTTTTTAAATAGTAGTGAGGACTGATTACTGCAGAGTCGAAATTTTCAGAGTAAATCTTGAATTAGCAAAGTCTGTTTTGGAAGCAAATTCATTATTTCCCAGAGAGGTCAAGACTGCAGTCAACTGCAAAAGAATAACCCCAAAATAAATCTGAACAGTGAGCTGTGGAAGGAACACTTTGGTTTTGTTAATGTGTGTGGTCAGGTCCTGGAGCAGGGAAAAGTCAAAGGGGTTGTAAGCAGGGGAATGTGGATAGGAGTGTCCATGGAACCTTGCTGGCTGAAGGTGTGCCTGCCCAAGGCAGGAGGGTTGGAACAAGATGATCTTTAAGGTCCCTTGCAATCCAAACCATTCTGTGATTCTATGATTATCTAAACTTTTGGTGGGGGCAAAAAGTCTGCTGTGAATGAAGACAAAACAGCAGAGCTGAGATTTGTCACTGAGTGCTTATCTAAATTGACCTCAGGTTCAGGCCTTTGGGGATTTTGCAGAGATTTTTGGGATGGAGCTGGCTAGATCCACTTATCCACTGATATTTGCATTCCAATTCCATTATTTGTGCTAACACAGGGAAGACTTTGTCAGGTTACGCTTTTATACAGCCTTTCCTGTAAAACACCTTTAGTGTGCCTCTGAAGAGAACACTTCCTCCTGCCCTGCTCCTTGGATTGTACATTTTCTGGGATACATGTTTCAGATACATGTGCCTTAAATACAACATGGTAAAGTGGCATCCCAGCCCCGCCGTGGGTGATTTATCTGCTGTCAGGACTTGTTTCACCAACTGCAAGCACCCTGCTAGTACAGTTCTTCTACACAACATGGAAATGTTATTCTTTATGTGCCAATTGGAATTCATCAAATGCATTGTGGAATGAGACCAAATTAACACTTGGGGTTATGTGCACTGTAATTCACAGTAAAAGAAAGATTGGACGATGGAAAGATATGTTGAATGTGCTCCCTTCTTGTTTGATACAGATGTGGGGCAAATAGGTTTGAAATTGTATTTTTACTTGCAAATGACAGCAATTTGTATTAACTCCTATTGTGCTAGAATATAACATTTCCATCTGATCTAAGCCTTTCTGTCTTCAGATCCTTCTTCCGTTCTTATAGTGCATACACAATGATTTTAGATATTAATTATCTTGGTAAATTCCTGCAAGGAAACAAACCAGGCACTTGTGACATTCTTCCAGGCGAACTAGGTGTCAAACTCATCTCCCCTTGTTAAACACAAGTCATGGATTTATTATATCAGGGCAGATGGCTGACCAACTTCTAATTAAACCCAGTTAAAACTTACATGGTGACTGGATTTCAAATCTGAACCTTGTTATTTTCAAAGTGTCTCAAACCTGTCATTTTGGTTTTTTTTTTTTTTTTAAAGGAATTTTGTTTTTCCTCTTCCTGGGGACATAAAAAATGGCTGAATAAATTAAAAGGGATTAAAATTGTGTTTCAATAGGACCTTACAGTATGAAGTCACTGTTAGTACCCCATTATGCAGTGCACAATGGCTGCAGGCGTGGCTGGCTGCTGCCAGGCAAAGGCTAATACTGTTTCACCTTAAAACTTAATAATCGGGCAGCCTCAGTCAATGATTTTCTCTTCCTTAAGAGAGTAATTCATTTAGGAAAGCAGCGTGCATGCGTGTGTGTAGGCAGCAATGAAATACCTCCAAGTGCCCTGGTGTGCTACCTCATGCTAAGTGGTTTGAAAAGGAAAAAGAATTTTAATTTAATTTAGAAAACTGCTGTGGCTTTCCATGTGTTCAGCGGGGAGGACACAAGCTGTGAGCAGGCGTGGGGACAGGCAGCTCCAGCACAGCCCCAGCTTCCACACTGGCTGCGTGGTGAGGAGGACAACCCTCAGCCTGGCTTTCATCCCAAACCTGTGCTGTCGTCTGGAGCAGGTGGGGGAAGGCAGCGAGGAGGGGCTTGTCCAGCAAGGGACAGGTTTTGGTACAGCCCTGGGGCAGTGCTGACCTCCAGGCTTTTCCTAGGCCTCCATCTTATTGAAAAGATGCAAGTGTAGGAGCTTCTCCCCAGTGTGACCCTGACATCCCTGGGCTGCATTTCCAAAGCAGCCTCAGCTCCCTGGGTTGCCCCCTGCCCTCCCTGATTGTAACACATGGTTCTCCTTGAGTGGCAGTGTGTCTCCCTGTGCCTCTGTGGCAGCACCAATCCAGCCTGCTCTTGCACTTCCCACGTGTTTCTGTCACAAAGCCTCTAAGCAGAAATGTTTTTCTTAGGGAGATGCCAAGAACTCACCAAGCAGCTCCCAGAGCTTGGGTCTGACTGTGCCACTCAGGGTGTATTAACAAAAGTGCACGAGGACAGCAGGATTTCCAGGAAGAGACATCAAACTTGAAGTAAACAACGAAAGTGTTCTCTTGAAGAAAGCTTTTATCCTGAGATTATTGGTCAATGTCCCCTGTCCCTGCTCAGCTGAAGGACTCTTGGATACATCCATGCACTTCCTTCAAACAGCAGGAGGATTCAGGAGGAATCACCAAGAGTCACTGGATAACCCCAGTGGTCCTTTAGAAAGAGCTTGCCCAGGAATTTGGGGTGACCACAGCTTTCCCAAGATGTTTAGTGCAGAAAGCACTTGGAGCAGGTCTTTTCCCCTGGGAGCTTCCCATACTGAGCTCTGTGGTGACCCTGCCTGAGCCAGGAGCGCTGCCAGAGAAATACCTTTTAATGCTTTAAACAGAGCCTTTCCTCCCTAACGCAGCTGAGGGTTAGGAAGGAAATGTCCCCAATGACAAGATGCACTAAACTGTGAAAGCTGAGGCAAAGTCCAGAAACTTGGGATTTGTTTTTGATCACTCTCCCCTGGCTACAGTGGTCTCCCATTAAAGGCAGCAGTGTTTGGAAGCACACATGCTGTTCTCCAGGAATGGGGTCTTTATCTCCATCACATCGCTGGCAGGTTGTTAGAAAATGCAGCCTGGGGTGAAGCAACACAAAAACGTTATGCTTGATTTAAATAATGGTGTTCATTGCCTATTAAAATGTAACTTCTTGCTTTAAAAAAAGATTAATTAAAATGTACAAGAATGCAATTCAGCTACATTTAATTCTTCAGCCCAGCGCACACTTTTCATCGCTCATTCCCAGAAGTAGTATTCAGGGAAGCACGGCATTCTCAGTTCTGCCATTAAAAGCACAAATGACTATCAAACCTGTTCTTTTCAAAAGCTTGGCTCAAGTATCACCATTGTTAGATTTTTCATAACATATTACTTTGGTCATTACTGTTTTGCAAGATAATTGTATCAGTGATCTAACTTTTGACAGGATCCAAAGTGGCTGAAAATAGTTCACTGCAGCACCTTTGTCTTTTAAAGGCCATTTGGGGCTTGTTATTTTAATCCTTGTGCAGCCTGATTTATCACTTCAAACATCTGTCAGCTGTGCTTTGTCTTGAAATTGATAGTGATAGTGTTACTGATTTTTCAAGAGCAGCTGGTAGAGGTTCATTAGTTAGGCTCTCAAAGGGAGTAGATAACTGTAATATTTTTCTTTGTTAATCATCTCTTACGCGTTGTAATAATACAGAGCTTGAAATCTGCTAGAAATGCACAGCTTCTCTCTGTTTCTAACTCGTCAGAAGCATCCTTTTATTCTTTTAATCTGGCTCGATTATTAAAACTCTCCTCTTCATAATGCAGTAAAAAATTGAATAATGGCACAAATGGGAAGAGAGAAAAATCAGCCTTTGCCGTGTCGCATTTAGCACTGAGGGAGGTCATCAAGGTCTCAGAGTTCACATCCAAACATGAATCAACTCCAAAGTGGAGATTAAGGGCTCTTCCATAATTGATTTTTAATTTAAACTTTACAAGGCATACAAAACCTCACGACAACTTCAGTAAAGTCAGGTTCATTTCTAACAGATACAGCAGTTTTCTGTTCACGCGCTTTCCCTGCCGCATAAAATAGCCTTCATGGTTAACTGTGATTCTTAAAACATTTTCCCTGAAAAAATCTTTGCCAGGCAGCCTCCAGCTGAGCACCAGGGTGACTCCTGCCCAGAGCTTCCAGGAACCTGAGCATCTGTGAAGTCTCCAGCAGCTGAGAGCGTATCAGCGCTAGCGCCGGTTCCACCGGCAGCGCTCACACACAGATAATTACTGCTTGAAATTAGTATTTTAATGAACTGATCCCGGCAAACGTAAAGCGAAATCTCCCAGGCATTAAGGAAATAAGCAGGAGGGGAAATTATTAACTGTAAAGTTCAGCAGACGGCTGGTCTGCAGGTGCTGGCTTGGCAGAGGGGCTGAGTGTTCCTGCTTTCCTTTGCAGGAAGAAGAGGATGGTTTGGGGTTTGGTCCTGCAAGCTGTCATGCTTTTTAGGGACAGGGTTTAGTGGGACTTGGCAGTGCTTGGGTCAGTGGTTGGACTCAATCTTTACAGTCTTTTCCAACCTAAATGAGTCTATGAGCTGCACCTGCAAAGCAGCACAACTTCAGTGTGGATGGAAAACACCTGGCACATCTCACAGGATTTCCAGGTAAATAGGATTGTCTTCTAAACACCTGCTAAAAATAACTAAATGCCACACCTCCACCCTAAAAGCACAGGTCTCAGCCCCCGAAGACAATACATGTGGCCACAGCAGCAGTGAAGCTCAGTGCAAAATAGACAGTGAGAATTCAACCTGAATTTCAAGAAAATGCACGGAGTGACTGAAAAACCACTTGAGAATCAGATGGGGTTATATGTTGGTAATATAATAATAATCTAAGATTTCTGTATCTACTGTATCTCAATTAGATATTTTTATACAAGACTTTTTCAGACCCTTCCAAGAAAGGTTTGCATTTATATTACTTCCCCACCCTTCAAGAATGAATGCCTCATATACAGTGAAGGACTGAAACTACTTAATGATATCAGAAAAACATTTTTAGAGTTGCTTCCTTACAAACATTCAAATAAGAGACCTAATTTTTGTCTCAAAATCTCTATTTTAGATTTATTGGAGGGGAAAAAGCCCAAAGAGTTGAAGTCTTCAAAAAGAGAATTGGTGCACATTTTTTGGCAAGAAACATTTCTCAGAACAAATTTTCTGTTCTCTCAGCAGAAAGGTAGATCAATTCAATGCATGGATGTAATTTAAAAGCTATCTATGCTCTAAGCAATTTATCCGATTGCAGCTGGAGGGAACACTTCAGATAACCTAAAACTACTTGTCAGGGTTGTGAAAAAGGCACATTTTTAAAATAGGAAATCTTTGCAGGTTTTATTTTTAATTTTCACTCTTTTCTTCTGCTTCTCCCTCCCAATTTTGTTTCTTTACTGAAGAGCCATTTTAGTAAAATACTATTTTGCTTGCTTGCACAAATTGGAGAATTTTAAAGTCAGTTTTTTTCCCTGTAAAATATGATGCTGAGTTTGAAGTATCAATTTTGTTTAAAAAAAATGCAATGAAGTTCTGTCTGGAATTGGAAATTTCTCCCAGCGTACTCCTTTTAGATTTGTATTTTTGTCTCCAGGTTATTTGGATGTTACCATCTCATAGTCTCATCAAATTAAAGATTTCTACCTGTACCTTCCCTGGCCTTTAGGTGTATGGAGGTGTAGAGAAAGATCTTTCAGATGGTTTGAGGAGGAATGGCAGAGCCCTTTTTCAGTGCTGTGCCAGGGGAGGTTTAGGTTGGACATTACAAAGAATTTCTCCACAGAAATGGTGATTTGACATTGGAACTGGCTGCCCAGGGAGGTGTGGAGTCACTGTCCCTGGAGGTGTTTAAGGAAAGCCTGGATGTGGCACTCAGTGCCATGGTCTGGGTGACAAGGTGGTGTTTGGTCATGAGTTAGACTC
The DNA here is from genome assembly GCA_024500445.1 of Entomyzon cyanotis. NCBI lineage: Eukaryota > Metazoa > Chordata > Aves > Passeriformes > Meliphagidae > Entomyzon > Entomyzon cyanotis. Next base: position 5,371,496 of record JAKEPQ010001026.1, read on the forward strand.
GATGATCTCAGAGGGCTTTTCCAGCCTTAATGATTCAGTTATTCTAGTTACAAGCAGAAAATGCAATGGGCTGCAAGGTTCAGTTGGGAAGGCTTTCTTTCCTGCTGGAGTATCTCATCATTGTAGTTTTAACTGCACAAGGCAGGGTAAAATCGTTAAAATAATCCAATTGTGTTAGTTATTGAACAGGGGATTTCTGACCACCTCCCCTGAGTGAAAGTTGCAATAGCCTTTAAAACTTTCCAAATTGTAACCTCCTTAACTTGCCTGGGGGACTTTAAGAAGTGAGTGCTCTGCCACTGTCCAGCTAGAGATTAGCACCCCTGACTCCCTGCTCTGCAGTTTCCCTCATAATGGATATCTTTGCTGAATTTGGCACACTGAACCCCACAGTCCCTCTTTATCATGCAGTTCAAAACGAGACAGAAATCAAGCAAGTGATCTCTGAATTTCTGACTTAATTTTGTCTTTGCACCAGAGTGCTTTGAAGTCTCCATCATTGCCCACAGGAGGGAGAAAACTAGGCACAACAACCTGCTGGTGTTGATTTGTTTACAGTTTAGCAAGGGAGGGGCTGTGCAAGCTGGAAAGGCATTTTGGGTGCCTGAGGAGTGAGGGCACCTTCAGTGACGAGGTTCAGCCTCTCTCCTGGATATTCACATCCCACCACCCCACCGGCAGCTCAGTGCTGGGTGGATTACAGAATCACAGAGTGGTTTGGGTTGGACATTAAAGCTCCTGTCATTCCAGCCCCCTGCCATGGATGGGCAGGGACACCTTCCACTAGATCAGATTGCTCCTAACTACATCCAGCTTGGCCTTTTTGCTTCACTGCAAAGCAGCTCCACAACATCCTGAAAAATAAGGCTGTGACAGGATGGAGCAAACACAGCACTCTGACACAGTCCTGCTGAAAGATGTTGTTTGACTCCCAGATTCCTCGCAGCATTCTTGACAGCAATCATATCTGCAGCTATAAAACCCTCCACAGCCTCTGTCTTTGAAAAAAAAAATTTAATAATCAGTAAAGTTCAAGCTCAGCTTGTTGTGATGAATTATTAGAACTCGTCATCATTTTCTTGGGGGGAAAAAAGACTAAAAGACTATAATGGAACACAATTTTATATTTTTTTCCATTTAATTGATGATGGGCTGAGTTTTTATTAATATTTCTGGGCTCCAGTGTAAGATGCTGAAAAAGCTAATATGAGATCATTGTATCTGGTTAATGTGTGTGCTTTGCAAAATTGATAAGCCCTGTCAAGACATAAATTATTTAAAATTTGATAAATGTGTTGAAATCACTGAATTTTCAAACAGATAAAGCAGAGTTATTTCTCTTCCCTGCCACACCCCCCTTCAAAGTGGGGTTTTTGTGCAGCCACTCGATGGTGCCACATTATCTCACAGCCTGTGAGGCTCCAAAATCAGCACAGGGAACCCAGAGAGGTGTCCTGTGCTGCTGCAGAGAGTGAGGAGGTAACTGGAATCCTCCTCCAGGATGAGTTTTTCCCTGGTGGAACTGGGGGCTAGAGGAGTGGTGGTACCACCTCCTCTCCAGCAGTGGGATAAAAAGCTCCCAGTGAGCAGCAGAATGGTGCTTCAGAGCTGTTTATTCCAACAGACCAATTCATTTCAGCTAATTGCTGAGAGTTTTTAAATGATTCCTGGCAGGGTTGAAGCTAAAGGAATGATTGCTGGTGATTGATGAATAACCTGGATAAAATACCCAAAGCACCAGAACTATTAACTCTTGCATGGAGACACCTGCTTTTATTTAGTGCCTTGTCCACAGAGAAAGGCATGGGAGTGAGCTCCAAAACAACCCAAATTTGGGCAAATAGAGAAAATAGAGCATTTACTGTTACCAGTGTCTCATCAGTGTAAGCTCATTTCTCAAAAATAGCTCACAGGGAATGTTATTTAACCCTGTGCTGTTCTCCATGGTCAGGATCATGTATGGAAGGGAGAGATTTTGAAGAGTAATCATTTTTTAGAGGAGGGCACAGGAAGAACCAAAGGTTTGAAGTTTAAAACTCCACAAATACAAACCACACCACACTGATTTGAGCTGTTCTCGCGGTTTACACAGCAAAAGAAAACAGTGAGGCATGCTGTGGATGGGACCAAGATTGTGTTTCTTACTGGAAAATATCCACAGGCTAATGGAAATTTTAGGGTAACTGGGTGCCATTTGACAGCCTCTGTAATAGGGGAAAAGATTAGATGATTTCTGTCTGGAAATTGATGGTTTGCAGGGAATGGGAAAACACCAGTGCAGCGGAGGAGAACTCCAGCAATAGCCATCTATTTAAATGGCTACACTAACTTCCCTAAGCTGGTATTTTTCAAATACCCTACCAGCAATATTTTTCACTATAGAGATGCATTATAGTGAAATGGAAAGATGCTGAGGAAGTCGTTTTTTCCAGCATGTGCTGCATTCTTTTAATACAGATTTTTTTATTGCCCGGAAATTGCTAACCAATGTGAATAAACAGCTGAACAATGCCATCAGCCCTTCCTCACTAAGAGCAAAATGCAGCCAGCAAAGGAAGGGCCTTGGGAAAACCAAGTGTTGGATTTGGGTTCTCTTATATTGCAGAAAGCTTCATTCAAAACAGGAAAAACATCTGCACGCTACAAAGGTTTTACATTAAAAAAGGACAAATATTATTCACATTTCTGAACAATGCCCCCTCGTTCCTCCTGCTGCAGTGGGCACTGAGCAGAACCAGGCAGTTCTTTGTTAAACACCTTTTTACTGAATATTTGCAAAACAGAACCAATTTACCACCCCGAGCCCCAAGGTCCCTTCCCCACAGCCCTTGGAGCTGACAGCTCTGTCAGCTCCTGAATCTCAGCCCTGTAATGGAATCAGTGAAACAAGACAGCACTAGGATGGAGCAGAGTCAAGAATTAAGGCTCTGCAACACTGGAGAATCCTACAGCCTGAAAAATACTTCAAAAAAGAGGTGGAAAAAAATACTCAAGTGAAGTGTAAGGTACAGCTTTCTGCAGTGCCTAGGGATTGCTGTCTGGGCCTTAGACAGGAGTATTACATCCTTATAATTCAACTTATCAATGATTTCACATTCCCATGTTTTGAAAGGTGTTTTGTTGCCACATGAAATAGCCCAGGTCACCATAGCTTCAGGGGTGTGTTTCATTATCCCATAAGTAAACCCCATTTGGTGTAACACATACATAAATAAAAGCAGCAGTAGTCTAGCAAGGTGCAACTCTGCAATTTCACCATCATGGTCTTGAAATACTTGTGTCCTGATAGGTTATTGATGTGGCAAACCCACCTGGCTTTAGCAGGTGTTAATGTTTCCCACCCTTCAGCCATCCCCAACCTTATACCCACATATTTCTTCTTTTTCTATCAGAGCCTTCAGCAAAGCACTGCTGGGAAAGCAGTGCTCTGCCATCTCATCTGGTATGAGAGCCCCCAGAAGAGAAATACACTGAGCACAGGACTCGGTGTGCTCTGGATCTCCTCGTAAAAGGCAAAGGGAGAAAAGCCAAAGAGCCATTGCAGGGATTTCAACAAACATTGCAGAAGATGAGCAGCCCACAAGGACAGCTGAGGGTGTTCCTGTGCCCTTGCCAGAGGACAGTCAGAGCTGGGTGCAGACACCAGCACAGCCAGAATCTCCTGTGAACTAAATAGCTTCCTTTCTATATATTTTATCTTAAAATATATAGATTTTTCCCTATGACTCAGTTTTCCCTATGACTCAGTTACTCAGAGCAATACCAGCTGTAGGTGCCCATGGTTTGAGTGGGCATCAGCATTTGAAATAGCACACCATTTAGCCATGCAAACACAGAGCAAAGTTTCTGGTATTTCAGCACTGCCAGGCCCCTGAGCCCAGCTGTAATCTAGAAATGCAGCAGAAAAGCCTCTTTTTGTGCCTCTCAAAGCCTCAGGTCAGATTTGGGATGGGTGAATGTGTGCAGCACTTCTTGCTTCATGTAAGCAGAGTCACTTCTCAGCAGCAGGGGAGTGATTTCCCTGGCAGTGGGGATGGCCAGGGCTCTCAGCATCACACAGCTGATCCTGGGCTGCTGACAGGCTTCAGAGTGCTGAAGAACCACACATAAACATGACAGAGCTTCACCAGGAGCTTTCCATCACAGCAGAAGTGATGCTTCCCCCAGCATCATTATGACAGAGCTATTTGGGCTGGTACAGATCAGCATTTGTCACTGAATCCATTAGAATCTCCTATTTCCCCGGGTTCATAGCTCAGCCATAAAAAAATATAAGATAGAGGCAGAAAGTTGACATACAAGGTCTCAGGCTGAGAGTGATCACTGTTGTCTTTTCTTCCCCCGTTGTTAATCTGAAGGAGGAAATAAGGTATTTCTGCAGAGACACACCTGGCCACTGCATTTCCACCCAGCCATGGATTCATTTATAGTGAAAATAAGTGATAGCACATGTGCAATGGCCTTAAGCTGAAGGAGGGCAGGTTTAGATTAGTTATTAGGAAGAAATTCTTTACTGTGAGGGCAATGAGGCACTGGAACAGGTTCCTGGAAGTGTTCAGGTCCAGGTTGGAAGGTGTCCCTGCCCATGGCAAGGGGTTTGGAACTGGATGATCTTAAAGATTCCTTGCAACCTAAACCATTCTGTGATTTTATGATTTAGCAATAGTGACCTTTCAACATTCAAGCCGTGAATGTTGCTGCTGTTCCACATTTCATCTCAACTCCTGCATTAGGGGTGATCAGAAGGACGTGTTGTAGTGGGTTGGGGCTCTGGTTTGCAGCCTGTTGCAGCAGAACAGGCACCAGTGAAGATTAAGGGCTTTGGAGCTTCTAATCTTTGCCAGGTAATGAAAAATTGTAATTTATAGAAATAACAGCTGGATATTGAAAAACGGAACACCGTGAGGAACCAGAAGCATAGGAGACCCTTTGGGATCAGGAGCAGAGGGAAAGCAAGCCCAGCATTGCAGTTTCCCTCATGAGACAGGAAGCACAAAATCCCACTCCACGCATTCCATGTCTGCACTCTGTGTTTGGCTGCTTTAGGCAAACCTCCACCCCATAATCTTGCTGCTGCAGAGTGAAAACCCCATCCCTGGGTTATCCTGGGATCCACCACCTGGATCCTGGCTTTGTCAGATTGGTGATGAAGCAAGAGCAGCATTTTGCTAGGAGGAAGGGCCAGCAGCAGTTTGTCACTGGGGACATGGGCAGGACAGCAGTGTCCTTTCTTCTTTGAATTTTAAGCATCTCTTCGTTCTGTTCACACATTTTGTAAGAATAGTTGCAGCTGAAAAGGTTTTTCTTTTGTACATTAGGATGATGGTGTAAGGCAGTCCTGAACAGAGCAAACCCTGAAAACGCATTCTCCAAAGCTTCTGCTCAAACTTTAAAGGACCTAAAAAGTCAGATGATCATTTCTAGCCTTGTGAAACGCAATCTTGCTTCTGACCTCTGGATCATACACTCGAGTTCTGCATTTCCAACAGAACTTCTCTGCCAGAGTGAACAGGGAGAACACACATGGGAAATACGTGTCTGCATTGAGTTGGGAATTTTACTGAGCTCTGTGTGTTTGACTCTGAAATCTGAAGGCCTTTCTACCAGAAGGAGGTTTTGCATTCTGATTGCAGCCTCAGCTTGGCCTTGCATGGATTTTAAAACTGAGCCTTGCTGCATGGCTGGGAGTGCTCAGCACTTCTGGAAGGCTGGGCCTTGCTAAGCACAGGCAGCTTAGCAGTGAAACCAGCACACCAAAAATAGGGCCATGCTCATGGTGTCAAACTAAAGGCACAAATGGGCAGACTAAGTTTGGATCAAATGGGAAAAGCAACACCAGAAAAGATGAATGTAAAATAAATGGTTTAGGACACAATTACGCTAACAGAATGGGATTATAAGCCTAAAGCAGCTGGAGGGTTAAGTGGGGAGAAAAAGAAAGGGGTTGGAAAATTGTGCTGTTCTATTTCACTCCATCTTTTATCAGAGGGGCCACTTTGCTCTTCAGGATTTCTACTTTCCTCAGTCATGTTTTCATCTAACAAATCTGAGAGCGTGGGGCATCTACCTGCTCTTGCACATCACAGCCATCAACCTGTTCAGAGGTTTGTCCATTTACCCCCGTGGATGGCTCCTATGGAGATTTTCACTTCTTCCAAAAGCTATTTTGAGTGAAATCCTCGAGCTTTCATAGGGCAGCAGAAATTACTCATTACAGCAGTCCAGGTGGCTGATTCAGTCCTGACTGGTATAAAATTAAATATTAATGACTCCTTTTGTGTCTTGGCCATTTTATTTCCTCCCTTCACACAGCTCTCCCTCTCTGTTTTGGAGCAGGTATTCTGTGATGCCAGCAGGGTCGTGCAGGCTGCGGATGTGCTGGACTGGGAAGACAAGGATGCTGCAGAGACACTGGTTGACAACGTGGTCCATTCCAGGATCATCAACCCCTTACGCCTCTTTGTTAAACCTTCTCCAGTGCTGAAACACGGCCAGGTGTCCTACTCAGACAGCATAGAAAACTTTTGGGATTGGTTGTCCAACATCACGGAGGTTCAGGAATCTCTGGCACGAACTAAGCGCAGACCTATCGTAAAAACTGGGAAATTCAAGAAAATGTTTGGATGGGGCGACTTCCACTCCAACATCAAAACTGTAAAGCTGAACCTCCTGATCACGGGGAAAATCGTCGATCACGGCAACGGGACCTTCAGCGTTTATTTCCGACATAACTCCACGGGTCTGGGGAACGTTTCTGTCAGCCTGGTGCCACCTTCCAAAGTGGTGGAGTTCGAACCATCGCCACAGTCCACGCTGGAGACCAAGGAGTCCAAGTCCTTCAACTGCCGCATCGAGTACGAGAAAACAGACCGCGCTAAAAAAACTGCCTTGTGCAACTTTGACCCTTCCAAGATCTGCTACCAAGAGCAGACCCAAAGCCATGTGTCCTGGTTGTGTTCCAAACCCTTCAAAGTCATCTGCATTTACATCGCTTTCTACAGCGTAGATTACAAACTGGTGCAGAAGGTCTGTCCTGACTACAACTACCACAGCGAGACGCCCTACCTGTCCTCCGGCTGATCGAGCTTTCCCATTAACCTTTTGGAGGAGAATATGTTTTCCTATCAGGTTAAAAAGTCTCTAAAAACTGTAGCTGTGTTCGTGCTGTATGGTAACTAATCCAACTGTTTATGTAACAATTGTTTTCACTTTTTGACAGTCACATTTTAGCTCTTTCGTCATTCGCAAGGGAACTGCCAGGCAGGCACATGACAAAAATCAAACAAAATTATGTCTGTATTTGAGCATTGATCTTGAAAATCACTTTTTTAAATGACTCCGTGGCAGAGAGGTTGTCTTTTACATGAATTGGACAGCACTTAGCAGATCCTGTTTCTCATTGGGAACTTTAGGTGACAATAGGAAGAACAAATGATGAGGCAGCCTCTAAGCTGCTCGTATTCAAACTCCAAATAAACAGCTCTCCCACTGATTTCATAAAGAATGTGACACAGAGGGCTTAAGTAGTTGAGTCCAAATACTAAGAGGAAGTGCTAATTCTGTGGGAAAAAAAAGGAAAGAAATCTGCATTTTTGTAAGTTGTAGTAGCTGTAGGTGTTCATTGAAGTGAAGAGTGAGTAGTTCTTCCTTCAGACTTCCTACCCATGGATATGCAATGATGTAATTAGACCTTGATGAGCTTTAGTTCATTAGACCCCACAGGTGTGCACATGTGGTGTACATTCCTTCCTGCCGTGCTCACCACTGGGTTTGATTCCTCTGTCACATTCACACACACCCCCCAGTATTAGTTTTACAGCAATAGACAATATATAAATACCTTGGAAAAAGATAATCTCTGTTTAAGTCAAGCTGGTCTACTGGAAGGTGTCCCTGCCTATGGCAGGGGGATTGGAATTGGATGATCTTTAAGATCCCTTCTACCCAAACCATTCTGTGATTCTGTGAAGTCTGAACTGCAATGGGATCTGGCTTCCAGGCAAAAGAAGCAATTATTTTGCTATCCAGCCCCTGAGCATTAAAGTGCAGCAAGGAAAACACATCACAGCATGAGGATGATACCTGAACAACAAGCAGCTTTCTCCTTCTTGGCACCACTTGTTCCCTTAGCACTGCACTGCATACCTTAAGTCAAAGCACCAGCCATGACAAAGACAGAGAACAACAAAAATCTATGCACTTTCACCTCATAAAGCAGGTTTGAAACTGTTAATGAAAATACTCAGCCAGGCTTTCCCCTAGTGCAGAACCAGCTCCCTCCACTGCAGCCATGGCAAGGGAGAATCCAGCTGTGGTTGTGCTTCCCCAGCTCTTGTCCCACCTTGTTCCCCAGCTCTTGTCCCACAGAGTTGGCTCTGGCCATGCAGCTTCCAGCATCATCCCCTGTGCTTTCTCTGGGTATTGATCTCCTGCTGCTGCCAATTTGCTCTCCTGGTCCTTCATGACAGTTTGATGTCACAGGTCCTGTGGAAGGAGCTGGCTGAGGAAGCACTTTTTCTCGCCTCCAATCAGACTTGCATGCAAGGTTCAAGAAGTTACACACAGCTTAAATAAAGCACCATTAAAGTGCTCTGGTGATGTGCACACAGACAAGTGACTATGGCAGCTCGGAAGGACTCACTCGTGAGATTAATTCTGATTTCCTTGGTAAGGACTCACACAAAAAAATTACTCTGTTAAAAATATACAAGTAACTGGGTGATTTGTTTTTCTCTTTAGGTGACAAATTTAAATGTGTGCTTTAGTTTGATCAGTAATCTAAATGTTTTCCTTCATCTTATTTCATACAGTCTCTCCTGGTCTCTAATGATGTTTTTTAGTTTGCCTATTCCTGTCAACTCCTACAAGTTGGTCTACTTTGTATTCTGTATAGCGTGTCCTTGCTCCAGCTGTACATGAGCTTGGATTTATTGCTACGAGTTCAGTGGTTGGTGCTTTTGTAACTTAGCTGTAAGCCATGATTTTATTGCCATGTATTTTTACTCAGCACTGTAGGCAATTAAAAGAAAACCCTACATGCTATTTATTGTAGAGTATGTGGAAACCATGTATGTATATACACTTAAATATGTGTACATATACAGAACATATGTGTACATGTATTTGTATGTAAATAAAGAGAGTTTATTAAATCTGGCCCTTGCTTGTGGCCTATTTGATTTTTGTTGCACATATGAAGACACAAAGTCAAACTAAGGCTCAGCAACATATCACTGAACATCTTTGCTTAGCTGGAATTTGTTTTTCTAGGAGATATATTTAAATATGTGCTACAGTGAACTGTGTACAAGCCGAGGCAGAGTAGGTTCAGCAGCATTCCACGATTTGAGAAATGAAGCACTCGTTTTGATGCAATCATTAACTGTTTAATAATTGCTCAAGGTGCATTAAAAGAGAAGGGGTTAGTTTAAATTGGACAATTGCACTATGTTGGGAGAGAGGGCATCTCGCTGCTGATTCTGCCCTTGCTCAGTTCCTCAGCAAAAGAGGAGCTTGGATTTTCCTCCCAGGCTGAGCTTTCCAGGCCTCAGGAAGACAAACCATGGGAGAAACTTACCCCACTCTCCTCCCATCCAGCCCTGGCACAAGGAGGCAGCCTGGCAGCTGGAGCAGGAGGAGAGGGAAGGAGCTGTGACACCAAACTCCATCACACCCAAGAAGTCTCCACCACACTTCTTCCAACCACAATACTTTATTAATCAGTTTAAAAGCAGGTGGTTGTCCTTTTTTTTTTTTTTTCAGATCAATTTTGAAAACATCGCAGCAAAAAAAAGCACTTATATTCTTACTGCAGTCAAAATCTGATTAAGAAGAAATTATTTACCCCCAGCAGGGTAAAGCTAAATACAACGCAATGACAGACTTGATTAGGTCAAATGTCACACTGCCCATGTAAACAGAACTAAATGTGATTTCATTTCACACAGAACAGGCTGTATTTTTAAAAACATTTTCCTGTGTAACAGGTGACTATTTCAGACAAATCATTACTATGATGGCTCTAATTCAAAGGGTTTTAATACAAAAACTTGGAGGATTAAATATCATTTTAAAAAAGTTTCTCAAGTGGGCAGTGATGACTTATGACTGCAGCAACCTAATCTAGAAGTTTTTAATATACAGCCTTTATTTAATCCCAGTCTCAACGGGACAGTTTTGCACACATTTATGTCAATGCAAATGTCATAGAATTATAGAATATCCTGAGGTGGAAGAGCCCAGAGGGATCATCCAGTCCAACTCCTGGCCCTGCACAGCACAGCCCCAGGAATCACACATGTGCCCAAAGCACTTCCTGAGCTCTGGCAGGTTTGGGATTGTGACCACTTCCCTGGGGAGTTCGTACTAAATAGATAAACTTCTTGCTAAATTCATTTCCTGTTGTTCTCCCCATCCAATGGATATACATTAAAAAAATCCAATAAAAATCTCATTCATGACACATAAAGCTTCAGTTTTTTTCTTTAGCCAGCACTCTGCAGAGCTGCAGGAACTGTGCACATCCATGTTTTTTTAATCATTTCAACTGCAAGGCAGAGAACAGCAGATAGCTGAGCATTGTGTGCCATGAGCTTTTCTTTTTAGGGTGAATTTACCAAGTAGTGGCAAAGGAGCAAACCCCTGAATGATCCTGGTGCAACTGGAAAAACTCTCCCAGCAACTAAGCAAGGGTGTTCCATGCAGATCAGCATCCTGTGCTGCTTTTCTTTTTAAATTGTAATTCAAGGACATTAGAATTTGCTATTTGTTTTATGCTCTGTTGACCAGCATAATCTGGATAATGTTTTATTTATAGTATAATAATGATTCGTCATTAGCACTGTCTCTATTCAAATTTGCACAGCCAAAAAGACAATAACAAGCTGCACTACACTAAGTAGCTCAATGAAACACACATCAATCAAGCAGATTTTTAGCTGTAGGGTGTCTAGATTGAAAAACCAGACTTTGCCATTCCCATCTCTCCCTCATCAGCACCTCTTGCATGCATCCATCAGGAGCAGCATCCTTCTTTGTTTTAGAACTAACAAATAAAGTGGGCTTACAGAAGAGGACTTGAAATATGAAACATCCCACTTTGTGTCCAACCACACCTCCCTTGGGGGGTTGTTGAGCTTGGGGCTGCAAAACCTGTTCAGATCTGCAGCCAGGAGTGATGAGAACTGAACAGAGTCTGCTGGACGTAGCTGAGGCTGCTGCCACCACCATGACACAGCTCTCCAGCCCAGATCAATTTTGAAAACATCATGGCAAAAAAAAGCCGTGGCTGGGGCTCATCCAGCCCCAGATACCTGGGGGTTGTCAGTCAGAAGCAAGTCCAGAGCTATTGGTACTCTCAAGCAAGAGCCCCTGCCATCTAGACTGAATTTTAAAAAGGAAAAAAAAACTCACAAAAAAAAAGTTTTTTCCAAAGATGTAATTCAGTCTTCAACTCAGCACAAATCCAGCACCAGCTGCAGCCCAATTGAAAAGCAATCACAGTCATGGGAAAACAGTTTAGTCAGAGAAGAAAAAAATCCTACCTGCATAAATAGTGGTGGGACTCTAGAATAGACTGCAAAAGAAATACCAGCACCTTCCTATTCAACAGTAATGGAACAACCAACCAGGTCAAACAGAGTCGCTTGCACTGCTCTCTGCTTTTGTCCTCAAGTCAGAGCAGAGGAAAAAAAATTCCACTGCTTCAGGGACTTTTTAATGTATTTTCTTCAGTTTATGGAAAATGCACACTGAGATAGCTCAGCTGGTCAGAGCATGGTGCTGATAAAAGCAAGGTCATGGTTCAACCCCTGCATGTGCCTTTCCCTCAAGAGATGGACTCCATGATCCTTCTGGGTCCTTCCAGCTCAGGACATTCTGTGATTCTGATTCCCCACCCAGACATGAGGAGCTGAGGGTTCAGAGGTGATGAGCATTCCTCTGTCAAGTCAAAACTAACCACCTTTCCCAGCTCCCAGGAAAGGAGGGATGTGGGAAGTGCAGAGCTGGCACAGGGGGAGACCATGGTCACTTTTGGCTTGTCAGCAGGCCAGACTGGGAGCTCCATCCAGGGCTGAGCCTCTGGAGCAGGGCAGGGACACCACAGGGCACAGCCTGATGGCAGGAGTGGAGCACAGCCACGATGTAGAGCCACTGTGCCACAGCTGCCCCTGGAACACCTCAACACCCCCCTGCTCTCCCCTCCTGTTCACCGTCCTTGGAAAACAAGGCAGCTTTACTGCCAGCCTGATCCCAGACCAGCTCCTCACCTTCAGTCCTCATCCTGCTCATCTGCCCTTGGCAGCCCTGCATTCCAACCTCCTTGGATGCAAATCCCATTTCCTTGTCCTCTTGCCTCATTCCCAGACAGTGTGTGGCTCTTTTCATCATTACACAGCCAATTAAGCCTTGGCTACCTTATCTTAGCAGCTCCAAATAAGCTGGTGATCTTCCTGAAAGGTGATACTTTATAATTGGTTCCAAATTGCCAGGAAAGAGAATAGTGAAATATGAGACTTGGAGGTTATTTGAATTAGCCCTGAAGTTAAAAAATGGTCCAAAAAAAAAAAAACCCCAAAAAACCCCACCTTAAGTTATCAAGGTGTTTGAACTTCTAGTCAGGAAATTTCCCAGGAAATAAGACTTGGCAGCTTTTGTGCTAGAGATCCTGCTGGGAGCAACCATGGCAGGGGTGGAATGAGAGGATCTTGAAGGTCCCTTCCCTCCCAACCCAAACCATTCCATGATCGAAATGAACAGCCATGAGAGAAACATCCCAATGATGAGGTTTTAAATTGTTGCACAGCAATTACACCCCCTCTACCCACACTGATGAATGCAACTCACCCCAAGCTGTTCTAGAGAATGACAAAGGTATCTCTTTAAAAAATCAGTTCAGGTTTTCAAAGCACATCAACCTCATTTAACTTGGACATGAGAACAGGAGAATTGCTCTGAGAGGAGCTGTCAGTCTATTCCAAGCCAGCAGCACTTCTTAAAAGAAGAGGTGGTGGAAGAGTGTGTCTGAAGCAGGTGATGCTCAGCACTGCTAACCTGGGAGCACAGGACATTTAACACAGATTTCTGAGCAGGTAAACTAAAGGATTAAAAACTATTTCAAGTTGCCATATTGAAGATGATAAGCAAGCCTATTTATTATATAGTACTTAGAGCTACTTAATTCCAATCCACTTCTCATGTCAGATATATTTAACTGAGGCGTCTCTGACTTCAATCATGGCAGATTTGGATTAGCCAAAGCACCCGGGGAAAACAAGATGCCTGCTCACCCCAGCTTCTTGAAGGCAATGCCACACAGAGACATTGATCTGCCCCAAGGGAATAACCTCTCTCTTCCACTTCCATCACTTGGTTTTAAAGCAAAAATACTACATATGCCAGGCCTACAGTCTTTTGTCACAGCTAAACACAACCTGACTGCTCCAAGCAAAAACAGCACCACAGAGGAATGGTGTGAGATCCTCCAGGTCAGCCAGGCTCCTCAGTGTGCCCAGGCATTAAGGGATACTTGTATGTGGCAAAAAGAGGGGAGAGAGAAATCTGTTTTGATTCACCACCCCAGTTATCTTTAAAACAAGCACAGCCCCTTATTTAAAATATGAGTATTGAATTGTGTTGCCAGAAGCAGATTAATTGCAGCTTCCAGGAAAAAACTCTGAGCTTATTTCATACTGACTTTATTCCCACTTGAATTAAGTTCCTTATGCTACACCAACTCATTTGAATTTTTTGAATTGGTTTTGCATAGTATCATTTACTGATGTACTATCTTTAATTACATAACACACACACACTCTCCAACTGCATTATTAATGAAAGTGTTTTTAATTAAATGGCTCTCAGCATAATATTCAGTCATTAATTTCACATGCTCAGGAGGTGGAGAGATTCTATTCTGATGGTCTGGGGAAGCTCTGTACTTTAGATGAGGGATACTTGCAAAGCGATAGTTTTTGAGAGAATTTGGGATCGTTATGAGCACAGAATTACCTTCTCAGCAGCTGCTGCTGCAGTTCTGCTCTGCTGGGCATTAGCTGCTCTTCAGCTCAAGTGCTCCTTTTGCTCTGCCACACTCCACCACTGGTAATTTGAAAATGCCTCTCCCTGGATTCACGGGGATTCCAGGGTGAATAATTCTCAGAGTTCTCTTTCAGGAACAATTTACACTTAGACAATGGCAGTCAGGCTGCACCCACTGCAATAAAAGGCTTTGCATCCTCCTCCCTAATTATGGTCACCCACCTGCCTCAGCTCTCAACCTTCCAGTGCTCTCAGAAGTGACAAAGAAGATTCACACTCCTGGGACTGGGATTTCTTGCCAGTGACACACACTGGCACATCATGCAGCCATTGCTGTGAGCATCCTTCATGCTCACCTGCTGCAAAGGTTGCCAATTATGGCTAAGAGGTACAAGAACAGCATTAATTTAAATTTTTTTTTTCTGCAAACTAGCACAAATTTACCATTGCTTCATGCAGAGATGGCAGGAAGACCTCTTTTCCAGTCCAGCTTGGAAAATAAGGCCCACCAAGGCAGTCCTGGATGAGCTTTTCCTTTCTTTCCTCAATGACTGCAGAAAGGATTAATTTTCACCTCAGTTTATGCTTTCTATTTATTGATGAAAAAGAAATTCCATTCAAAATCATTTCTAGGACAGCATTTTCCTGGAAGACTTTGGAAGTCTTGGAATTAATGTTTTTTTTTTCTAGAAGAGCTCAAAGGGACTTGAGAGGAACAATACTGCACACTATAGTACCTGTTTGGTGTGTGAATTATGTGGCAAGATTGTCCATTTTGCCCAAGGACAACTGCATATAAAACTGGTTTTGGGCAGGATTCTTCCCGGGATTCACCGTCTAATTACAATTAGTGTCTAGTCTGGATACTCCTGGACTTTTGTTTTTGAGTAACAAAGCCTTCTCTTATTAAAAATCCTCTCATTCCTTAGGCTCAAAGGCCTTTCCCTCAGTGCTAAAGCACATGAGGAGAGGAGTGGCTCTTGCCCATCCCATTCTCCCAAAAGCAGAATATCCTGGATCACATCTCACCCTCCAGTCCTCTCTGCTTCAGCTCCATCCCCTCCTGTCAGGCTCCTGCTCTGGACTCCTCTCTAGTGCTGCCCTACAGCTCTGTCCTCCCTGAGCTCCAGGCTGGCCCTTCCAGCTCTGCTCCTTCAAAAGAAAATGGGGTGAACACAAAAAACTTTATTAAAGACCTACTGTGTCAAAAAGATGCTAAAGCATGGACCTCCAGTGCATTTACAGTGGATTTTTGAGAAGAGAAATGACTAATATTTTTATATGACAAGATTAATGATAATATATGCCCACATTCCCAGCACTTCATGTCTACATAGAACATTGTGCCATAATGAAGATAATTGAAAGTATGACTTCCATCAATATTTAATTAGCATTTGGTGCTAACTCATTATTTCGGTGCAATTAATTTGACATCTTGCTGTATGGCCTGCACAGATTTCCTCCTACAGGGTTGTTTTATTGGTGGGACATAAGTAACATAAGACATGTGCACCTTCCCCAGGGATTCCAGGGGACTGTGAAATATGGAGAGTATGACTGACATTTTAATCTACTGCAGGATACAAAAGCACATTAAAGCTCGAAATATGCACGTGAATTTGGCTAATGCATTTCTGCATTAAGGAAATGATAATAAGGGAAATATTCTGCTAAAGCAAGCTTTTCAGAAAACAAACTGTACCATCATCACACCAGGCTCTTCCCTGTGGCTTTGTTCAAATCCCTTTTCCAGGCTGCAGGACACACAATGCCAGCACACAGCTCTGGGCAAGGACCAAAGGGAGATCCTGTTCCCTTCCAAATGATTTCTGCAGGTGTCCCCAGGAGCAGGGAGAGCAGCTCTGCCCCTCAGAACAGCTTACTGAGCCCAGCACTCACAGCAGAGCCACAATCTCTCCCTTACTGTCATTTCCCTTCACCTACTCCCTGGTGATAGGCAGGAGAGGGAGACAAAATAGATTCTGTACAGTGCAGATGGGAATGGTTATTTGGCCTACCATGGGAAAGGCACCAAGTCCTTCCCAGCCCAGTTCACTGGAAAAAGAGCACTCATCACCCTCTGCTTATTGATCATTTGATGAATCTTCCGTTCCAAATATTTGACAAAGATAGAAAAGAAAAGAAACCCCAACATAAGCAAACTGCATTTGCCCCATTGTTCATTCCTCCTGCCCTGCTGGAGGGTTCTGGTGTGAATCCTTCACTTCACCCCCAGCTGCACTATTTATGCCAAACTTGCTGAATGAATAGCTTTTGACAACCACAAACACCAGCACCAGCTGTGGGCAGGTGAGCAGTGGTGCCTCAGTCAGCCATACCCTCCCAGACAGCTCCTCTGGCATTTCCCTCCCAGCTGCCCAAACCCTCTGTGCCTGCAGGAATAGAAGCCAATTCTCACAAAGTTTAGCCCTACAAGAAACAAGTAAAGATGACAAAACTATGACAGCACTACTGATGGTTCTGTGATAAGAATTTCCACATAGAGCTAAATAAGCTTATTTTCATTACTGATGCTGTCCCAGAGGCACTGAACATTGCTGAGGCAGCCCTGGGTTTCATTCTCACTTCTAAAGAATGAAGAAAAATATTCATGCCAGGAAAAGCTTCTTTCCATCTTTGTAATTCATGCAAAAACACAAACCAGGTTTATTGTTAAAGACAATCTCAGTGCAACAGCACCTTCCCCTACATACTTTTATCCAGAGGAATCAGGAACAAATGTTTCATTTGCTCTCTGCAAACAAGCAACAAGATTATGGATTCTTTTGACAGCACTGACAGAGTAAACACAACTGTTCATAGTGTGACTATGACCAAGTGTGTAGATGTATTTATTACACAAAATGAGCCCAACAGCAAAATCCTCTTGGTTTTATACCATGTGCAGCACCCTCAACAGCTGATTATTAAAAATCCCTGGTCCTTTAAATCTTTCTCCTTCTAAGATAAAGTGCATTTTTTACCTCTGCTTCTTTCTCTAACTGCCCAGAATATTCGAATACCTTATTGGAAAACTGCAGCCTCTTGCTAAGGTGTACCTTGGTTACCAAATCAACACATTCTGAACACTCATACTATTTTTTTTCAGGGTAATTCTTCCATAAAGCCAGTTTTTCTATTCTGCTCAAGTACTTGAATTACAATTTGAACAGAATATTCAAAGGTGAATCTAACTGGGGCACACTGCCCCAGCACACACCTCATATTTAACTGAGTGGCAGAACAACTAGAATGAAGTATTTATTGATTTAAAAAGTAGTTGAAACTGTAAACACTTCATTTCTTTGATAAAGCAGATCTACAGAAGAATTTCTAGAGCTACACAAAGAGATGCTAATTTCAGACACACAGACTGTGCCACTCCTGCAGGCTCCAGAGCTGGGTAGGTTTGGGGTTTGTTTTAATAAGTCAAATGCTGAATAGCTGCAGAGCAGCATGGAAAGCTTGAGCTCCTATGCAGACAAAAAAAAAGTGACTTTCAAAATCTGACACTACTGATTTTAAACACAAAATTCATATGATGATATATTTGGATAAATCCCTCCATGTTTGGATGTCAGGGATAGAACAAAACTTAATGAAAACATAAAGGAGGCATATAAATACTCTAAAAATAAAATAAACTAAACAAACCCAAACCAACCTCTGCAGAGCAGATGCCCTCCAGGATTTACCCAGTTTTGCCAAATTGCAGACGTAAATGTTTTCCAAAGCTGATGCAGACTTAAGGATGAGTTGAGCTTCTGACAAAAACTTTGTATCCCTACATTCCCCACCTATCCACTGAAGAGAAAACATTTTACAGGAAAGATTCAAGACTTGGGTTGTGCCCAAATTATTTATGTGGAAAGAGCATATTAAACTCCCTAATACATCCATTTTATTCTCCCTATTCAACTGGAAATACAAAACTGAAAATCTGCAAAACCTCAGCACCCCGAAGAAATAACAGACAAATCTGCCTCACCCACATACACAAATCTGTATTTTTTTTAGAAACACTGGAGATTGAATATGCAAATTATAAGAATGTATTAATTATCATTAATCATTCCTTCACAAAGACTAGAACTAATTGGAGAAATAATCTGAGAAAATTGAAGTACATGACAGAAAGCATTAAGATTCATTAAATTTCAATTCTCTGGTCTGTCAGCTTGTCAGAAGTAGATGCCTGGCATTCTAGCACTACTGGTAAAATACTGAGTATTTTCCTAATCTAATACACAATTTAACCCCTTCAAGAGTTTGTTCTGAGTTTAACTACATCTGACACCACACACTTTTTGCTAAAAGACACTGCCACAAGGAAGTTTGCATCTCCATTTCTTTAAATCAGGAAAACTGAACTTGCTGAAATTTTACTACAAAGCATTTCCAGGTGTACTAGGTATTTTGTATTTATTTATATAATTTGAGAGGTGCCAGCACACGTTCAAAGAATCCACAGCAGATAACAGCAAGGCACTTGAAGAAAAAGCTGCATTCAAAAAATACCCACCCTGCTCCATAGCTGTGCTTCAAATTCATCTTGACCAGAAAAGCCAATAAATATGCAAATATTTTATGTTGCTCTATTTGTGGCCCTGGAATAACCCTCCCCATCTGAGTTTGGTACCAACTCTTTTGACCCAGAACAAGATTAAGTCTTTGCTGGCCACAGAAGGTAAACATTTTAGTTGTACACTTCAGTAGCAAGTAGGTGGTTTGTTTTAAGATTTCCAGACTCAATAAACACAGCTGGGTTAGAAAATTGTGTACATAATGCATAAAATTAATTTCAAAGCTTACGGAAAAGTCACCAACTTAAAAATGGAAAATATAAATAGCTGATGTGGCAATTAAGGTTAAAACAGGTCACCCTGCAGTTGGAGCTTCTATGCCTAAAGATTTCACCCAATTAGAATGTTTTTGCATACGCTTCAAAATTTACCTTTTTAAACTGAAATGGCTCAGTCAACTGTGCAGGGAGAAACGTGGGAAGTCAAAAACTGTAACTGCTTAAAATGCAGCAGCAGTTGCCTCCATCCTGATCAGCAGCACCAAGTCTGACATGGTGTAATTTATTTTCTGCATGACTATCACTGCCAACGCATGAAACATGCATAAGTTGGGCAAAGCAGAGATTTCCACTCATTATCCACCCAGCCCTGATTGAAGCACATCACCTGCACAGAAATATTGTTGTGCTCCACGCTGCTAAGAATGCATGACAGAAATGTTGGTGTCAGGTAACATTTTCACAGCAGCCCAGCCTGCTCCCTGCCTGACAGGATGGTGATCCCCAGGCTCTGCTGCAGCTCTGAGGCTCCTTCAGAGCACTTCAACCAGGAGCTCAGAACACTCTTGGTACTTTCTCTGCCAGCCAAGGCCAAGCAAACTGCAAAGTTGTTTTTCCCTCCCGAGTCTCAAAATCACAAGCTCGCTTCTGTTCTTTATACTTGACTCGTGAGAAGCCCAATTTTACACTTAGAGCACCAACTTCACATATTGTTTAAAATATAACTTACTGACATCCCCTGGAATGCTGTTCCAAAGCACTCAAGAATTCTCACAGATGAGCCTGGGTTGGGTTTTTCCCTCAATGCAGTGCTTGTGATGGAAAAGGAAAGTCCTTTGCATCACACACCTGAAATGCTTGACTCCTAGTGTATTTTCCAGCTTTCTCTGAGAGCACAGAGAAGAAATCTTCAAAACTGACAACAAAAACCATGTTCTTCTAGGGGAAAATTGCCAAGAAATTTGCAGAAAAATAAACTGTTCAAAACGACTCTAATTTAAAGTGGCAATTAATAGCATTTCCTGTGTTGCCACACTATCACAATGTTAAGTGCAGTTATTTGTGTGTAATGGAAGCAGTTGGATCTTTAATCTAATTTGCTTAATAAACATGGCAATTAAAATTTGTATTGGAATGGGTAATATTCTAACTTGAATAGTAATTGTAACTGAAGTAATCTAAAACATAGAAAACCATTAATACCATGAAGTTTGGACTAGTGGCACAAAGACTCACTTTAATCAACTTCAATTTCTCACCTGACTGCTCAGGCTGCACTCTGAAATACTTCAGCATCAAACCATCCCTTCAGCACGTGGCAGGACAGGCAATTCTGTACAAGAAGAGATGGTTTTTATCTTATCAGCCTCTATTTTTAAAGAAAGAGGACATACACAGGACTGGACTGACACAATAAAATACTTTCAACAATATTCAGCTAAAAAGAGAAAAAGCTTTCTCTATGTGCTTTGTTTCCACACAAAACACTGGAATTCATTACAGAAAGAAAACAGGTGGTTTTTTTTTAAATCAATGCTCATTGAATCCATTTTGCTGAATAACAAAGAAAACTTTTGTATGAAGACAAGATAAACAACTTGGGAGAAAACCATCCTCAGGAAGGATAAAAATGTATTTCTAAAAAATGAAATAATGAAGTTGAATAATCCTTTTTTTTACCTGGAATTTGAAGCTCAGATCAAACAGTTGGATTGCCTAACTGATTCTGACACCACTCACAGAGGTAACCAGTCCTGCACACCTCAGAGGTTACTGAACTGCCTGTGAGGGTGTGAATTATTTCACTGTTGATATAAACCCCACGAGGAACTTCAGACTGGATCACTGTGGAGTCAATTAAAGGATGCATGCTTTAAGCTCACCTGGAGAACTTTGCATGTCCCTACACAGACACACACTTTTGATAAGATAACTTACCTTGGCATCATCATTTCCCAGAGTTCAGCATGTCCAAAGTCCCATAGAGAGCAGCCTATCAATAGTCCCACACATCACTGCTGAGTATTTGTAACCACTGAAACCCCCTGAGCTCCCCATACATTTCACTCTTCCATACCACTTCTCCTGTAACAAATGCCACAGCATTCCTGCTGGGTGTGCTCATTATCAGCCTGAACTCTTTGGCAGGACAAAGGATGACAGTTTTGGATGGTGGGTGGAAGGAGAAAGCAGATCTCAGACCCACCAAACCCATCTTCATCACCACAGCAGCAACTCTTCTTCCCACCAGTCCTGACAAAGTAAAGGGAGACACTTCTCAAGTTAAACTGTTCAGAGCTTTTAAGTGTCAAAATAGAAAAATAACCACATTAATGGAGATCAGAGCAAGGCTGCAAGATGATCCTCTCCAGAAGAGGTCCAAAAGAGTTCCAAAAAAAGCACAGCAGCATATTTTACACTAGACTGACAGTGCTGACTGAAAATACCTTTCTCAAAGCAAAGGTAGCCGTTGGGAACAAATACAGACAACAAATAAAGCAGACACATTCTGTATAAGTAACAACTTTATTGTAACTTGCTGTGCTGAAACGCAAAAATATTTTCAGCAACAAGGTACAAAAAGTATTTCACCATTAACATCAGCTGATAAAAAAAGGCTGGATGGTTTGATACAACTGTTTACATATCTGAATTCTCTTTATCATTTCCATCCCAAAACAGGTCCAAGTCATTTCACTGGTTTAACTTCTAAAATAGGACTCATTGATCTTAAGCCTTCAAAAACCAGGTTACAAATACAGTGAAGTTCCTTGCAAAACACTTGAAATAGTGAATTCCCTTTACAAACATAGTCCATTTACTGTAAGCAGAAGCCAAGTTATGAGACTAACTGTCTTGGCTGGCTAAGGAGCTAAGCTCTGCACTAAATACACTATCAACACCAGACAAAGAGGACAGTAACATTCCATTTGTCAATTACAAAAAAATAAAAATAAAATCAATTAAGCTTAGGAATTTTAACCAACTTTAGAATTTAACAAAATTCAACAACATTTCAGGTAGCAGTACTTCACATCTGCAATTCACTGCCTCCTATGAAACACAGTTTCAAATACTGCACATGGCTTTTATTCTCCCAAGGGAGAGCCTTGCTGTGAGGATTTCAAAGGAACATAATCTCCATGTAGGTCTTCTACTGATCTCCTGTGCAAAGGTGAATTTTATACTAAATACTCAATGTCAAGAAAAACATCAGAACTAGGGTAACTTTGTGTCCATGATGATCACATTTTGACATACACTTATCTTGTAACAGCAAATATTATCACAATTTCACAAAAATATACCATTACTCAACTTGTATCTGTAATACTTACTCCGCTTGTTTGTGTAGTTTGTATCTCAGTGAAATTGAATTTAGGAAGCAAGAATCAACATGCAACAGAGGTCAAATGCAACTTGTAACTTTGCCATCCCAATTGTGTACCGAGGAGCATTCTTCTTCACCTTTAAAAATACGTTTTACAAAGACCTTGCACCCTGTTAAATCTTCCCTTCATTGCAACAGTTTCCTAAAAAGGCACAATGTGTTCATACTTCTGCATGCAGTAAATGGACTAGGAAATAAGGATTATTTATTGAAGCAACTTCCACCCAACGCATCTCCTTAGGAGAGGTCTGAATGGAGGAAAAAAAAAAATATATATATAATACATAACAGCATTTTAACAGCAAATTGAGTCCTTATTTTTAGAAAGTCACCCTTGACAAAAAAACACCACACAGTCACACACACAGTCACACACACACAGGACACATGCAGGGTTCTCCCCAGAAAAGCATGGAAGTGGTGGTTCACATCTATCTGAGAGAGTAGTGTTGGCAAGCCAAAACATGGCACCTTCATACGGCAAATTCCTAACCCGGGGGGAAAACTAGGAAAAAACCCCCAAGATTTCAGCCTGGAAAAACCTGACCATTGATTATGGGATCGTTCTCCATCTGCTGCACTTCCAACTGAGGCTCTGAAGGGCAAGTTGTTGAGGTGTGGGGAAGGAAACCCAGCTACTGAATCCAAAGGGGAAGGTTGTCATTACCAGCTGTCCTGTTCCAGTGAGAACACTGCATGGAGGTCGTCAAAGAGGTGAATAATTAGTGCACTCACTTAAGAATACAGCAACTGCTTTTACCTTTTTCTCAAGATCTGACAGAACTTGAAAACATAAATAAATAAAGTCAAATCTAAACAGATCCATCAGCAGAGGGCTCTTTCCTGTTAGTGTAACATATGGTTCACACTGCCTGCCTTGAAGAGGGGACACTCTATGATGCAGATGATATCACAGCACAGTGTCTGACTCTTTTTTGGTACAAAGTGTGCTATTAGGCTTTAAAAAAAAATTTCTATATATCCTTAAGCTTTCCATCTGGTTACTGTATGTTGTTACATTAGAATAGGCTGACCTGGGCAACCATTACAGCATGAAGCATTCAAGTCACTTTGCACGTGAGAGCTGCGAATTTTACAGTGATGAGGATGAGGAGCTGCAGTCTCAACACATTACACAGTGCAGCAAAAACATCATGAATTTGGAATAAACACCTTCACTTCCTATTGTGGAGAATGCTTATGAGACCTTATCTTAGATAAAGATTTAAAGATTGATAAATCTCTGTAAATATATCATTTGATGCCTTGTGTGTTATTAAAATTTCTGATTTTACACTTTAGCCATCATAAAGATTTAGTTAGAGGGTAAGAAGAAAATGTTTTAGAGGTTTTACTCTTCAAAATTGGACTGGGCATTTTTTTCCAATTTACCTTTGTAAGTGGTTTAACTAGATGCCAAAGTATAAAATTATATATTCTTTCCTCTAAAAAATTCACTCAGAGCAAGTCAGATGAATCTCAACGAAATGAGGATGGAAAAACAATTTGAAATTCATCCTCTCTCCTCCCTGCATGACTTTTTTTAATAGGCAAACTCAAACCCTTATGCAAAGAGGTTTATAAATTAGGTGAGATCTCCTCCCATTCCCCACTGCAAAACCCAAGTCTTCCCCCAAAAAAAAGAAATACAGCATATTATCACTATTACAGTAAACTCAATGCAATAACTCAGGGAACATTTAGAGTGTGCACTACTGCTGACTTTTCCTCCCAATTGTAAACAAAGCTATCAAACACTGAGGATGTTGATATTAAAGCTAAGGTTCATATAATAAAGAACTGGCCTGTGACAAGCAGTTTACAAATGTTTCATCCTTTTCACATTATGCAGAATTTCAATACCATCCACAATGCTAGTACAATAACTGAAATGCAAGACTGAGCAAGTCTCTGCTTGCAAATACCATCTGACATTTCAGGGAAATACTCCTCCATGTGTGCACAGCCTCCCCAGGTGTTCGTGGAAGCTGTGCATGTACGTCAAGATGGGAAAAATCCCCTCAAAGTTTTTACCACTCACATGCCTTTTTCAAATAAGCGAAAATATTCTGTTACTTAAATATGAAAGCTCGCAGTAGCCACCTTCAATTGAGTCTTAAAAAGACATGCCTTTCTTTTCTAACAAAACTAAATCCCATGTGGCTGTGGGCATCTTAAAATGTATCTAAAAAGTTAAGCCACAATTACCTGTACCTCATTAAGTCATCAAAAGCAAAATATATATGTACCACACAACATACAAAAGTTACACATTAAAAGTGCATATTCAGAATCCATTTGGCCCATTTCCTCAATTTACATTTGGTCATTCTATGCATCCTTGACTTTTCTATGCAACCATACACTGGGATATATTTATTCCATATGCAACACTATTCCTTTTCACATTGAACTCTTTCACCTCTCGTTCAGTTCTGCATTAAATGTAAACTAATGATGGACCGTAAAGAAACACAAGCAAGAGGTTTATTCTGTGTTTCCTTTCACCGCTTGGACAGCTTTGACACACACACAATAAGCATTACAAACTGTAATGAAAATACATTTTTGGGCCAAACCATTGCATATTTGCCCCCACAATGAAAAATAAATTATGTTCAAAGCAGTATATTGCCATAAATAGCCTGTAGGCATTCGCTGAAGGTAAACAGGCTCTCCCTATATTTAGCACTTGCCCAGGGTACATGATGTGCCTCTGGTTCAAGTGCTTTTAATGAGAGGCCAGTCAAAACCTTCCAGTTCGCACAGGACCAAACTATAATCTTTTTTTTTTTCTTCTGAAAATAATGGAAGATCCCTTTCAAAAATTAATCTTCAGTTATCCACTTTACTGCATTATGGAGCTAGTGCAATCCTGCAGAGCCTAGTCAAAAAGACAAGGCACATTAAAAAATAATAATAAAAAAATCAAGATACATTAGACTATATGGACTAGAGAGTCATTGAAGATAATTTAAGGCCTTTCAGTGAATTAGAGTAATCAGTCTAATTTAAAGCTGAGGATTAAACCATAAATTATCCATCTGAAAAGCAAACAATAGGCTTTTTCAGCTTCTGTTCTGTGGACAAGGGTAACAAAAACTCTTGTTATGGTTTGTGAGAACACCTCTGGACAAGCAGGAGTGGAGTCAGTCCAATTTCTCTAGAGTCCATGGAAGATTTCAGGACTGTTTTAGCCGTTTGCGTGGAATGCCAAACTGTGGACACTGTGCAGACGCCAGAGCGCGAAAGGCCTCGGCTACTAAGTGAGGGTGGGAGTGGATCATGGACTTCCAGCCTGCTGTTTCCATTATGTCTGTTGCTTGGCTGAAAACAGAAGCATGAAGAACAGTCACACAATTTTACAAACCAAATGCACAGTGGAGAAGAGCAGGCAAGGCAGGAGTGCTGCAGAAGGGCAGTCAAACAGTGCAGAGCGACAGACTGTGGATGTCAGTGAGGATGCCGACTGAGAGAGGCTGCAGTTTGCAATTTGGGTAGAGAAATATAATCAGGTGTGGGACAAAAGGTACTTGTTCTGCTCTGCTCAGTACCAGCAAGACCTCAGCTAGGGAAATGTGTCAGAATAATCACCCTGAAATTGCTCAGGAAAAACAATAAAACAAAGAGGAAAACTGGAAGAAAATGAGGTCTAGAGCAGAGAGGAAAAGCAAGGGAAAACATGATAATCTCATTACATAAAAGGTCATGCTCAATTTGGGGAGAGGGAAGGATGACAAGATGGATCAGCTGAAAGTGCAGCAGAAATGATGCAGTTCATCTCCTAGAAAGAGCCATGAAGGCAGACTAGCTGGCTGGCCCCAGACCCCTTCACTGGGAGCCTGCACTCTCAGTACCAGTGGAGCATACTGAGAATATTCACTCTTGGTTCAGTGCAGATGATGGGCCACATTCAACATGGCTTTCAATGGCCACTGCTGTTTTCTAACACACACAAAAGCAGTAACAGAGCTCAGCAAGTATCACACTGACACCCAGGAGATTAAAAACCATGTATTTACTCAATGTATGTATTTGCTTTTTGGTGAAATAATATAGAAAAAGCAGCAAAAAATTCACTTTGCACATGAGGAGTATTACATTGGTTGGGATGCATGCCACACTGACACAGGATAAATCTGGAATTTGGAACTAGTATCTTATGCATCAATCCCAAATTTCCATTGGTCTGCATTTTCAAAAGCCTTTCCTGAGCACCCTCACGCTGTTTCAGGAATATTCCAAGCATAAAGTTACCAGCTGACCTCTACACCACATGATCTCCAAAACACCTTTGGCAGATTTCTAATGCAAGCCTTTAATCTGCTGCTGCAAGTCAGTAAAGGTAAGGGCCTTGAGAAACAATACCAAAGTTCAGACTCCCTGGTGCCCAGAGTCAGTAAATTAAGCCAGACCCTCTCATTATTTCCCTGAATTACTGCAGGTTTTTCAGCTGAAGCAAAGATGGCCAGCATGTCAACCAGCAAACATTCGAGACAGAAATCAGCTCAGGAACTTCCAAATCACTTGAGAAGACATACATCAAGTAATTCCATAGTTATGATCCTGACTTATCTTTATTACTGGTATTTTACTATTTACCTTTCACCACCCACTTCTTTTCCACATCATGCTCAGTCACTATGCCTGTGAAGCCTCTTTTATTTAAAGGAGAAATAATAATAACTTAAACCAAGTGATACAACACTGCCTTTAAGTTCTCTGGAGATTCTGATGCTAAGAAATAAATGCTCCACTGCCCTTACACTGTTTGAGCCTGCCACCAGCTACTCTGAAACTGGCTGCCTTCCACTCTGTGATTCACTTGAGCTGCTGCTGCTGCAATCAGTGCCAGAGCCTGAGCCACACAGCCTCAACCTATTTGCAGGCAGGCAGGAGCCCTTGGAGTCAGAGGGACCTGCCTGACGAGTTGTGTGGCCTCCAGAGCACTTGTGCTGGCATGTGGCAAGGTGCACAAACATGTCCCCAAAGGCAAAGGGAGCAACTGCCCTCCTTTCTGTGGAAACACTGCAGGCTCACACTGACCCAAGCTAGTCTGGAAACCACACTGGGGTTATCACTCCTCCAGGCACAAACCTGGGTACTTAAGAGAATGGTTTTCTCTATAAAGGCTGCTTCCACCATCTCACAGCACCATGCCCCTGGGAGAGGGAATAAAACCCAGCTATTTGTAGGATCTCACACTGGAGGGCAGTTAATATTCCCTATCATTTAAAAGGGGAGTCACAATCATAACTAGGGTAGCATCTGCTGAATCCTACTTTACTTACAGTCAGTGACAGGCCTCAGTAGTGTGGAAATGAAGCAACAGTTCTTAAGATCTGCAGTCTACTTAGCAGTGTTTGTACAGAACATCATGGGGCAGGGAAACTTACTTGCTATTCCAGTTTTTCCCATCTTTACACCCAAGTTGTCTAAGAACACTGCACCTGCAAGAGAGAATTGTGCTCCTATTGAAAAGGTACACCAAGCATAAACATAAACATATTTAGAGTCTCATAAGCATTACTTGCCTGTTAATAAAGTCTATTGCTTGTGCTTTGAGCTGTTCAGCGCTGTGCAAATCTGCGAGGATAAGAATGTCAGCAACATTTTCTACCGAGAGGTTACTACAGAGTGCTTCCTCACACATCACCTTCAGCCGTTCCAGTGCATACTGGAGAGAGAGAAAAACTGCACTAATCATTCCTCAAACTCATTCCTTCAATCCTCATCTCTAGAGCTCTTAAGACAGTTCCAGGCAGGCTTGGTGCTAAACATCAAACTGAATCCCAACAGGTACTACAAAGCACAATGTGCAGCTCTGAAGAGTTCTCAAATTTAACGCAGGCATTAGGCTTGACACAAACTAGTAAAAGACTCTGCTGACAGAATTTTTATTAAAATAACTCATCTGCTTGGTAAGGAAGGAGGAGCAAGGAAACAAATCAGCATTAAACAGGTTCACATCTCTAGGTGAGGGGCAAGAAGTGACACAAGGGAGTTTCATCAAACTACATTGTTTAAAACAAGATCTAAGCTTAGCCCCAGACCATCTCTGAATTTCCTAATTTCCCTTAATTTCCCTCATATCTTTGATACAGCCTACAAGAAATTTGATGTAAAGTGACACCATTCCTGTATTATATTTTGCATGAATAAACTGTGCTTTTTTTGAAGGCTGTAACAGTCTGAGCAGGTCTCAATTTTGTTTTCAGGTATTGCAGACAATCATATAACTCTACCTTATAATAGTCCCTACACTTATCAATTATGCCCTTAATCAATGCCAGCATTCAAAAAACAACCTCAATAGCTGAGCTGCTGTAAATCACTTAATCTCAAAAATCACAGTACAAAAAGTGTTTCACAGAGCAACAATTTTAGAAGTAGACAAGAACCCAAAACAGAAGAGATGAAAGATGAGAACTATTATGTTTGTAGGGAACACAAAAATATGAAAGTTTTAAAGTAGCAGTTCCTTTGGGAAGTAAATTCAAGAACTTGAATAAGTCCTCTTGAAGAATACAAAGATCTAGTATACCAAATTTACCAAATCAAAACCAAATTTTCCAAATCATATTAATGGTCTCCAATTTCTAAAAAAAATTGATACTAAACAAGTATCTGAAACACTTGTTTAAAAAAAGATTTATCAGTCTTCTACTACTAAAAAAGTCTATTCTTTCCCATCTTCCTAAATTTCTAATGAGAGATGGTTCTCATGTTTAAAAAAGCAAAATATATCAAACAATCTGAAAATAAGATTTTTTTTTAATTTAGACCAACTTTTTACTAGCAAACACCACGTTTAGAACTTCAGAATCAATTACTTACTTTGTCTGCAGCTGCCAACAAATTGTCAGCCATTTTTTCAAGGTTTGGTGCTTTTCCTGTGTAAATGAATCTCATCATTTCTTTAAAAACTTCAGGGTCTACATCGTTTATTTCAACACGATTCTGGTAAAGAAGAAGAATCAATGAAAGTCTTTGGAATTTAGCTACAATTTTAATGTGAATATCAAATATCATCTGCATGCACACAACAAGTTTTCATTCATCATCCATCATATAAAATCTTTATAAATTTAAGGTAACAATGTTAAGCAGAAAGCAACCAAAAAAGCTCTTAAGAGTTAGAAATCAGTTGAAAAAGCTTCAGCAATAAAAAGTAATTGCAATTTTTTTGCCTAGAAATGCCTAACTCTGGAGTCTATCACACAGACTGCACATAAAAATCAAGACAGTTTCAGGAATATTTAAAAATGCTTCTGAGTTTCCAACCCAACAACAACGTGTTTGGAATATCACAAGTCAGAGCAGCAGACAGAACAAATTGAGCCATTCTTGGCTCGATTTAAACTGAGTCAACACAGCGCAGGTTTTGCTCTGAGAATCCAAAAAGCCAACAAAGCAGCACACTGAACTGACATCACACAGCTGAAGATTGCCCTAATACAACAGTGGCACTGCAAGCTTGACCAATCCTGTAACAGTATCCCCTACAAGCAACTAATGAAGTAGGAAATGATGTCAAAGATGTAGAAGCAAGCACCAGGCTTTTGAATGGAGTATAAACATGCCAGGCATGGGAGATGTTCTGGTTTGCAATCAGTATTTAGGAGCAGGGCTATGCTGGAGATTCACTGCTAACATCAAGGCACATAACTCAAGCTGTGGCATGTCTGGATTTCTCTCTGTCAAGGAACCTCAATAAAATGCTCCCAATATTCCAATTCCAGCTGTGAAAGTTTCCAAACTGGAGAGGTGCTGGGAAGGGAAGTGCCCCATTTGTGACCCTCAGCCGTTCCCCAGCACCACATTCACCTGATGGATTTGTGCTCACAAAGTGGCATCTGGCAGCTTTCAAGACCAAATGGTGATCATCTATCACAACCCTTTAGTGAGGTGATCAGTTCCTCACCTTTTCACAGATTCTGCCTATAACCAACCCATTTTTGATAATTCTTCTTCAGGAAAGACACAAACAGCTCCTCGCTGTGGGAGACATCAAGTGCATAAAAGCAGAAGCAGCACTCTGCTGATTAAGGAACCACCCATCCAAAACACTTACACAGGTCAAGTGCCTGCAGAAGCTGTGAATGAAAAGAAGTGTTCCACTGCCTCAGGGCTTAATTCCTCTCATAATTCACCTCTTGTTTCTTGGATACCATAAAAAACACTTCAACACTCTACAGCAAAGCCTTAGTCAAGTCAATCAGCTGATGTGAAGATATAAACTGAGGCACAAAGGGGGCAGAGATTACCAGGTCGATTACACCAGTAGCTAATGTTTAAAAACTTAATCTAGGACAGACACAAGTACCTGAAATAAGCCAAATCCTCCAGCACCTCTCCACTCTTTCTACATAAATGCCCTCAGATCTCACAAGGAGAGGTTCAGTTGTCCCTCCTGCTCTTCCACAGAGTCCTCATCCTCCTCAATCTCCACTACCTCAAGTTTTTTGCAATGTTTTCCTTTTTCACAAGGTACAAATATTTACACATAACATTTTCAGTAAAGCTTACCTTTTTGCTTTCCTCCATTTCGTGTTCAAACATTGCATTAAAAACTGGAGATCGTGCTGTAGCAAGAAAAGTGAATATTAAATATAATCAAATTTTTAACTTAGAGCAATTTAAATTACAAAATAATAGCAATACAAAAGTAGAAAGTACCTGCAAGGACAGATTTATGAGCTTTGAATTCTTGTCCTCCTACATAAAAACTGCAATCTGTAAATCTTGTTGTTTCCCAGAGATTCCCTAAATCTTCTGCTAGTCGACATTCAGGTACCTTCAAAGTGTTTGTATTAGACTGTCCTGATATATTTACTGAGTCTTGGACCACGCTTACCTAACAGAAAATCACAGCAAGACAACTCCTTCATAACTGAATGCCAACAATAATTAAAGCACAGTACCTATTGCTAGAATTCCAACAATACCAAAGCAAAGCAAAAAACAGTGATTTTTCTGGTATTAGGCCAGAACCATAAACCAGTGTTTTACAGTTTACTTTTAAGTAACATTAAACAAATAGGGCTTAACTCAAGAAACTCTAATATTGTGTATTTATCCAACCAAAACAAAAAGAAAGAGAGCACAATGCCACATGCCACCTGAGAGAAATGCCAAAGTACCTAAGTCAAGGACAAAAAATACAGTTCTTGGAAAACCAGTGGGAACAAAAAAAAATAGTGCTATTTCAGAGTTAAATTAACAGTCCAATACTTCACACATCTGAGTAAAATATACACAATATAAAACTCTATACATATCATCAGGATCACATGGTCACAGAAAAGTTTCATACATAATAACCCAGAGAAATTTTTTTACAGTAAGATATCCCTTATTGTACTGACAGTAAGTCTGTACACAACCTGCAGTGTGATAATGCAAACTAAGTGCATTATTTAATTTTACTTAGTCCAGATGAGGCAGAAATCACAAGTAATTGTTTTCCAAACGAGATTAAAAGCCATTACTTTCAAAGTACAAGATATAGTAGGTAACTTCAACAGTGAAATGCATGCTCACAGGATATAACTTCTGCACAGAACTAGTTAAGAAAACTGAAATATGTGCATTTGAAGTGAATATTCTGCCATTATTCCCCATGTTTAAGTCTTTCATATAGAAGTTAACAGGACAGCAGCACTCCTTGCTTTTTTGGTTATCTTCACGAATTAAGTCCTTTTAATCAGTGTGTTGGGAAAACAGAAGAGCTAAGCAGGTTTTGCTTCTCTTGTCTCAGAGCACAGACCTGAGAATAAAACCACTGTAAAGAGCCATACTATAAGATCTTGATCACTCCATCTCCCAAATACAGAAAATCAGGATTATATGTTAACAGAAAATGCTGATACTGTTAGGATCAGGGCTTTGGTTGATTTCCAAAGGCACTGCATCTGGAATAAATCTGGCATAAAGCAAAAAACAGCACAGCTAAACTTCACAGAAAGTTGGAGCACTGCAAACCAAACTCCAGACCAAAAGAGGAGAAGGATGATCCAATTATGACAGCAGCTTTGGGACTTGAATCATTGCCTAATTCCCTGTATCATCTCATACCCCCTTGTGAATACAAGAAATTCCTTTATATTCTTCCACCTTAAAAAAACCCCAAAGCACAGCAAAATTTCCCTCTCACAGTAAGACTGTACATTTACAACACAGAAAAAAATCCATAGAGCTATTCCAGTTTTCACACACACAGTGATTTCAGGAGATATACATACACACAAAGAAGTTTCAGCTTAGCCAAGCTCATCTTCTGTTGCCAGAGGAGAGTCCTGCTTTTCCAGAGCCTTGCCTCAAAGTTCATGATCCCAGCTGTCCACACAGCATCTTGTTAGCTACACAGTGCCTCAGGAAATTCATCTACACACTCTGTGCACTCAAACTGATCTCTGACCTTCCAAACCTCTATTCCAGAATGGTGTCTGAAAATGTATTGATAGCTGTGCAACACAACAATTTGCTACAGTTCATCTTTTTAAGATATAACCCAAGCAAAGTTTGAATTCAAGTCTCCCCCACCCAAGTGGTCTGGCATGTATTGTCTTTTAAAGATCCTAAATACAAAGGCTTAGACGGCTCTGACATTTTGTATCTCACTTGTCCAGATGGCATGCCTAAAATCAAGTGCAACCTCTTATTATAATTCATTTAAATTAAGCTGAAATCCAACCAAGTCAATCACATATAACTATTGAAAATTTGTCAACTTAAACAAGTTCTGTGTGATGCCACTTAACAAGGATAACATCTGTAATTTTCTTGGTTTTGAATCTGTGATGATCTAAACGTAAAGGTGATGTAAGTGATTCCAGGTAAGAGATCTGTGAAAGCAGAGAATATACTGTCCCGTCAGCAAATAGAACACCTGCAAGGCTTCAGTATTTTCAGATTACGGGGAAAGGGAGAATTGAGTAAAACAGAGATAGTTTGCCTAAAAAAAAACAAAACTAAGGCTGTATTTAATCACTAGGTCACTTGTTGGTGGCAGCACCAGACTTTACAAAGTATTAAACTTAACAACCCTTCAGGTTCCAATCCAAAGGTACATCCAGCTGATCTTAAGAACGTTTGGCAACACAGAATGAGCATCTTTGCTGCCAAAGATGACCAAATAATCTTCCTCCAACCCAACAGGAAGAAGGGCAAACCATCACAGTCAGTAATCACTGACCTTCACTAAATACCTGCTACATCTGACAAGTTTTATCAAGTCAAGTGCAATATAGTCTTAAAAAGCGGTAAGTCACACAGGTATTAGAACTTAACAGTAAAGTTTTAAAAGGACAAAAACTTCAGGCTTGTCTATAGCAACAGGTCCTTCAAACAACACTGTCATTTCTAAGGACAGCTGAAAAGTTGGTATCACACATTCAAAAAGAAATTCTTAAAATATTTGGATTTCCAATTTTTCCCTTTACCCTGAAACAAGCCAGAAGTTATTTTAACATGCTCACTGTGACCAACTAAATGTTTTACTTCCTTCCACATTTTATAATCAGACTAGGTCCAACACCTCATAAAAGCTACTCACATTAGAACATCAAGTTCTATAGAGAAACACAGCTAAATTCAGTGATTAGCATCAGAATTTAAGTAACTGTATTTCTCTGTGGAAAACTCAGTATTTCTTCTACTTATATTTTTTTTTATACAAACTTAATCTCTGAAATTAGAGAGTGATCTATTCCAAAACCAAATGCCACTTTCAAGAGCTGTTCATTTACATCAAAGTGTTCATAAAGAGGACAACTTAAGAAGAGAAAATACTCAATAGTATCTTTACAGAACCATAAAACACTTGTTATATCTGCTTTTATCACCCAAATAATTGTATTCAGAACAAATTTATCATGCAGCTAATTTAACTTGTCTAAGTGAAAATAAGATGCACTATATTTGCAATATCTAGTCTCAAGGGCCACATTTCAATTATTCTTCCTACCCAGCATAATGACATATAATTAAATTGTAATCTTGCCAAGACAATTTTACACATTTCCGGTAAATACACAGATCAAAGCAAACTTATTAGCAGTTAGAGCATCTATCATCCTCCTAAGTCACTAATCACTTTATGGCAGCCCAGATAACCAGCCAATGTATATTCAACATACACTCCACTTACACTGCTACTTTCTCTAGTTTCCATTTTTAACACTGAGTAAGCTTTTTACTGAAATTTAATATGAAAATTTAGGTTATGAACATAAATGATATTACAGAAGAAATGACCCACAATACAACATGAAGTTAAATTTATACCACAGCTCTCAGTATTAATTTTCAGTATCAAGCACACCTTCTACAAAATACTTGCATTTAATCAGAGAACAAAAATCTAACAATCAGTAGAAAAATTAATTTACTGGAAAGACCTGTTCATTGGTTAAAACCATCAATTAGGATATTAGAGGAATATAGGTTCTGACAATCAGTTGGGTTTTCTTTTATAACGTGAACCAGTATGGGAACATTTCCTTCTGTTTATCCAGTGAAAAACAATCCTCTAATTCCAAATACAACTCCTTTAAATAAAAGTGACCTCAGTAAAACAGCATTTCTGTACACAGCATACACCAGCCACCTTTCACATAAATAATTCCACAGTTGATTCTGATGGAGCCATGGCAGATTCGTGGGGAAGTCCAGCAGTTACAAGTGATCAATTCAACATTCTACACCTCAGTGTACAAGCATCAAAAAAGAGAACAAAATGAAATGCAAAGCAATGTATATTTTACCAAGTTTACAGATTACAGAAGACAATTTTAGAGTATGTTACCATTTAAATCAACATAAATTTCAACTTATTAGAGCAGAAAATATCATTTAGAAGTTTACCACTTTAAAAAAATCTATACCCACCTCACAAAATAATGTAAGCTTGTCATCTGGTAGAAGACCATTAGCTTCATCTAGTAAAAAATCTCTTCGGATAAATTTCTTAAACCCCCAGTCCTTGCCTTGCACAAATCGATATGCTCTTTGGCTTTCTGATAAAAAATTATGTACAAATAACAGCAAGTTAAAGGAAAACATTAACAAAGAACACCTAATTCCACATCAAGGCTAGGTTTTCATAAAAAAATGAATCAATTTCACACATTTGGATCACACGTCACGTTTCTAGAAAACACAGACCTGATTAAAACCTGTTTAATATTGTAATAGTGTTATAACACACTTGATAGAACTTAGTGGAGCACAATTTGCAATTCAAACCATATCATCTCCTTAGATCTCTTAGGCACCATCCAGCACAAGGAGGTTTTCAGTGAGTGTTTAAGAATGCCAATGTGTCAAAACAGGAATTGTTCACAGGGAAGCACCGTTACAATGAATTTGTCACCACAAACCCATCCTGACAATGCTCTGCAGTTGTCATAACAATCTGGTTTGACTTCTTCCTGAAATGGAAAATCTTGTTTCACAGGTTGAAATTAGTTTGAAATACAGAAAAAGCATTAAAATAGCAAAACAGGAACAAAAGCTTTCAAGTAGTAAACTATGTTCTCATCATAAAAAGCTATTATTTATATGTACATTTTAGCCCTAGTTATGAGAATTTTTTTTTTAATTTATCAGATTTGCTGTGACCACACAACTCTTTTTTTTTTTTTCCCCAGTTCTACTATTCACAGCCAAAAAAGAATTCCCACCGTGCAAACACATGTAAATTCATCATATACTTTTACAGGGCGCTAAAATATGGAGAAGAGGTTATTTGGGAATGGCTTTGAGAGGATAAATTGAATAAAGCATATCCAGGATTATATTTAGGATGATTGCTCAAAATTAAGACAGCAAGAATACTGAAATAAGACCAGAGGGGGAGTGGGGAGGATCTCATGAAGAGTTCTTTAATAAAAAACTTTTCTTTCATTCCAAAAAAGCTGGGCAAGAAACACATCACCATCTCATCTGCTGTATGCAGAGATGCTTTAGCCTTCCAGAGAGCAATTCAGAAGTTTAGAGTCAGAAGTTTGCAATAAAAACACAGTGTGTTTAACGACAGAATCTGTTAAAATACCATTCCTTCTACAACCTCCAAAATAAAGCCATCAGCAAAGCCAGACTTCCCTAGACTATTGACCTTGGCAGCATCACTGGAACACCCTCAAGCACGTACCACAGAAAACACACACGTGTCACACACTGTCCTCACCGCCAGGAGCTGGAAAAATGATCTTCACAACAGTTTTTCACTAGGATTATATCAAGCCAAATATCCTGTAGAGATTTGCATTGTATTTTCAGAATACAAGGAAGAACCACCCAGGAGCTGACACTGCAGGAGGTGTGAGGTTTCTGTCCCAGTCACACTCCTGTATCAACAACTCCCTTTGCCCATGCAGAGCACAGAGCAGAGGGAAATGCACTTACTGAAGTGCAGTGTGGGCTCGGAGGGCAACAGAATACACAACGCTGCTCACATTTTAAAATCTGTACACCAAAGAAGAAAACCACGTTTTAAAGAAATATCGTCTAGATTTTTTGGCATCTGGATTTATGTTTCCTCACCTTAAAAAACTTTTAACCTCATCAAATTGAATAAAAAAAAATAAATCAGAGTATCACGTTCCCGTTCCCAAAAGGATTCAAAAATGTCTCCTCTAGATTCAGCCCAATTCTTCATCTTGCAGGCTTAGATTTTACTCTTAGCAGCAACAACCAGTGTTAACCCCCAAAATTAAGTATACAAAAGAAGAAATACAGAGCAGTGCAGAAGTGCAAATGTATTTTTCTTCGAATGAAGTTAAAATGTTTGCTCTGTTTCATACACAGCTTCATCCCTTGAAGCAGCAGCCTGTACATGAATTATCAATTTATAAGGGACATTGGAAGTGAGGCATCATTCTCCTGTCTCAGTAAATACACAGCATCTACAGAAGCAGATGGCAAATGGCTGGAGAGTCCAAGAAATAAGACTTCTGTTGGTAATTTCCCAAAGTGAAAAGATATTTATAACTCCTGAGGTGCCAAACACGGCACAGCTACTATTGCAGAAGCTGAAGACACTCCTACTCAGAGGATTTTTAGCACTGCAGAGGATGATGAACCAGCAGAGGGCTGATGGGTCAGGATTTGGGTGTTTGCTACAGACCTGCTGGTCAGGAACCAACAGGACACTGCAGATTGGGGTCCTGGGGGACAACAAGTGAACAAGGACACACAGTGAACCCCTAAGGCTTTCAGCTTCCAAACCTTAGGGGTTTGGGGCCAGCCAGCCTCCAGAGGTCCTGGGCATCCTCTGCAATCCTCTGATTCTATGATTATCCCCAGATAGTTTTTGATGCACACACTGCAGTTTTACATTTTATTACAAACACCAATCCACTCCTGGACTGGAAGCATCTGTTGAGCCAAAAGATTCAGCAAATGTGTACAAAGATTCACCAGATGTATTCAAGTATAGCTTTGTTCATATAAGCTCCAGAAGGAGCAATCTTGCAGGGACAGTAGAGTGAAACATGTACGTGAAACATATACATTTACCTTCTTTCTGATAATTTAATTTTTAAATCTCAACTCAGTTCTATGGATTTAATTTAGAGATTACAAGTGGGCCTAGATACTTCAGGAGAAATAGCATGAACTTTGGTATAAACACTGCAGAACTATTCACTTTTTGTAAGACATTAAGAACTTAGAACAAAACAGGACCTGAAACATCTCTAAAGTCCTGGGGTAGAAGAAGGGAAGAAAAATAAAGAGATATTCTTCACATACAGGACTTGGAGCAGCACAAATTCAGCGCAGATCAGCATTAAATTATTCATTTTCAGAAGAATCACAGCTTTCCTAAAAAGCATTTCCAATGAAGGTTGTGCTCACAAGTTTGAAACTAAGAGCTTTCCATACATTTTTTATATCAACACTACAATTAAATCAAATCACCAGCCATTTCAAAGTCTTCTAATTCCTTGGGTACATGGCTCATGTTTTTAAACTGATTACAGTGTAAATCAGCTGAAATAGACCAAAACATTGTGAAGGATGTCTAAAAAAAAGCCATGCGTGCTTATCCTAATTAACCATGGAAATCAAACACTTCCACTGTAGCTACAAACAAGCAGATACACCTCTACTAACAGGAAACAAGAATAATCTGCTGGAAAAACTAAGTGACAAGGACCTGGAGTGACAGCAGTTGGCAATGTGCTGTAATTTATACTGCTCAGGATAGAATTAACATAGCTCAGTGATCAGAAATGTGTGAAACATGAACAGGATTTTGTAATTAAGTTTGCAAAAGGAAATTAAAGAAAGGTATTTTTAAAGTTTATCTCAATATTAAATTCTGCTCTCAAGTGAAAAAAAATACATTGCTGATGTTCTCACAAAACCACATTAATATTCCCTTACCCATTGCTTTTGTTTCCTCTCTTTTAGCATTCAGCAGGGAAAATTTGAATTTTGCTCTGACTTCACTTTTTGGACAACTGACTAAAAGCAAATACAATGACAAGTAGTCCTTGCTTTCATCATCTAATCCCTTTGGATTCACTCTCAGGCACCTGAAAAAAAATGGAGAAATTGTAATTTTTAAATGGTGCCCAGAATAAATTCAGAAATATTTTTACAAGACACAATAATAAACGCTACTGAAATAAATGTTTCCTTGTGATTGCTGACACTTTGAGATTAGAACCAATCCATACCTACAGTAAAACTCCAAGAAGTGTCCAAGTTTTAATATTTATTTGTTATTTAACTTGACAATTTTTGTGAGTAAAACAAAAATTTGTTTTTGTTTTACTCCAGAACAAAACCAAAGCACTTGCTCAAATAAAAACCTTACCACTTCATTTTGTCATTTGGCCCTGATGAAAATGTAGAACTCTTTAAAACTTCACCCATTTCTTCTCGG
Organism: Entomyzon cyanotis; assembly: GCA_024500445.1. Lineage (NCBI taxonomy): Eukaryota > Metazoa > Chordata > Aves > Passeriformes > Meliphagidae > Entomyzon > Entomyzon cyanotis. The sequence continues at coordinate 5,410,628 of JAKEPQ010001026.1, forward strand.
CAAAAACTGAAGTTATTAATGGTCCACATGTACGAAAATTTTACTACTTTAACCTGAACAAAAGATCAGAAAATGTTAAGAAAATTTAACTTACATATCAAGCATTAACTATGAGAACTACTTAGACTGTAAGCTATAATTTTTCAATATGTCAATAACTTTAGTTTGGGTTTTTTTAAACAATTATTATGACAATAATAGAAAATAAAGCCACTGGAATTTATATAAATTACCTGTGTGTAACACCAGCTTTCAGCCACAGGTCCACTGGACATCTCCCCAGGAGGAGGTGGGGTGGGAACCCTTGACATTGCCACTTATTGCAGGCTTAGAGTATCAAGAGAGCAATCCAAACTTCAGTAATTCTCCTAAAAAAAAGTAATTCATACATTTTGCTCACCCTTTTTTAAGTGTGGGAAATGCAAAGATTCATATTATTGTGTTTACTAAATGATGCATCTGAAAATTCAACCTGAAAAGAGGACAATGGCTCTGCTGGGTGTCTCACATTAACAACCACTGGGGCTCAAAACCTGCAGGCTGAGCCCTCTCACAGTAATTTACAAAAGTAAGCACCTCTGCATCACACACCACCACTAATGACAATATTTCAACACCCCCTTTGCAAATTACCACTCTGGTCACTCCAGAAGTGTTATAACTTTCTTCAGGCTCTTCTCCTTTGATCTGCAGAGCACCCAGAGCCTTGTGAGCACTCAGTTATTAGTACAGTGCCTTAATTTTTCACCCAGACATCATGTAGAAGAACACTCAGCCACCTGGGAGTAGAATAGGTTCACACAACCCTGAGATTTCTGAATGGAGGGGAAGAAATTAAACCTGCATTTCAAGTAGTATTTCCTTTCTTTCAGCTGCCTTTTATCTTTAACACCAACAGACACAGCTGAAGAACTAAAATCACCACAACCACATGCTCGTTCCCTACCCAAGGGCAAAGCTGGAAAACAGTTTCAGTCAACCTCCCAACCCTGCAGAACTTTCCAACAACAAATAAAGGGATTTTGTTATGAACTACCACCACCTGAGAGAGCAGTCCAGCTCCTTGTGCCCATCAGGAACTGAGTCACCTGCCCAGATCCCTCACACTGGCTACAGAGCAGTAATTGGGGCTGGCTAATGAAAGGTGGGCCCATCAGAGGGCAGCTCTGGGCTCCTGGCTGGCTCTCCTTTAAGGGAGTTTGGGTTCCTGGCCGGCTCTCCTTTAAGGGAGACTTTGCTGTCAGCTGTACACAGGTTTCTGTCACGAGCACAGCCTCTCACTTTAGCTGCTACATTGAGTTGCTAAGAAGTGGAATGAACCCTAATCAAACCAGAAGAAAGTCAATTACTTCTGCCAAAAAACATTTTCTCTTAGCACAGAAAGTTTTTTTTAAACATATCCTGCTTTCACTTAAAAGCAACCATCTTTCTGCAACATTTGACTGCTCCACTGTTCTATCTAGCTGTGATAGAACAGCATTAATTGTCTTCCTCAAAAGAAGTGATTGCACATCACTAATCACGATGGAACTCTCCAAGGATGGAGCAAGGAAGTTTTATGCAAACACTGCTAAAAAGACACTGCAAGACCACGTACAATTCAGTCATGACGTGAAGGAGTTTATTTTTCCTACAGGAAGAATTCTGTTGTATGAATTGCTATGATCCTCATAGGATGTTTTCCCACCTGCTTTTCTGGTATTGCTTCTCACTCACTCGTGCTATGAAGTAGCCCTTCCACATCAAAGCCTGCTGACAGGGGATTGTTCTGCATCACAGAAGTTTAAAACCTTGGAAAGAAAGCTAATTCTCAGTTTTTACCAGATGAGGAATAATCATATTATAATCATATTCCTTAATCATATCCCTTAATGAATCTCTACCAACACATCTGCTATGACAGGATGAAAACAAAATATTGAATAGGTCTCCTGCAAGATATGGATCACTGAGACATTGAAAACTAATCATAAATACAATTCAGCTGTCTTTAATAAATGACTTTTCCCAAAATGAAACTTGTATTTATGGCAACATTCAGTACTTCACTAGTGCTTTCCATAAATGAAAAACCAACAGCACCCCTAAATTTAGAGTAACTGAACTTGTTTGCCTCGTATTTTTTTAAGCAGGAAACACATATATTGTGCATGCTGTGTTTACATAGTTTTTGCTTACGTGTTTACAATTGGTTTCAATTGTCTGTACAGAACCACCCAGACTAAAATTCCTCAGAAGAATACATATGATCACCCCTCTTTCATAAAGCAAATATTAGCACTTTTGCTGTTCCTCGATTCTCCAAAGCTAAAAGCAAGAAGAAATAGAGCCCATTCCTTATTCTGTCATTTGCATGAGATGCACAGCACTGTCTCGTCTCTCATCTGTACCTCAATTCTTCACTCCATTAGACCAGTCAGCTCCTAGTAACCATGAAGGAGCAGCAGATCTGAGCCAAATTTGTTCTGAAGGGGTTTCTAAATTGGAAAAGCCTGAAAATAACTGCTGTACACAATCTCTTAAAGAAAGTGTTCAGTGACCTTGGGCCAGCTACCAGTAGTTATCTGCCCACTCTTGTCTCACAGCTAAATCAGCTTGATTCACTGAGAATTTAACTCTAAGCAAAGGTAGTTATTTGCAATTATTTTCAGGTCCATCTGTTGCCTTGTCTCTGTACCTGCTCTACCCAGGGCATTTGTACTTCAGAGTCTGCTTCCACCTGCTGCATAGACTTTATTTATTTCAGGTTCTGAAGGAAGGCCTGATTTTACCCAAGTACACTTCCCAGGTCCTTCTGAATAGCCCCAGCTTTTTGTAAAGTTTCCCATTAACAGACAACTGATTTTCATGACCTCCTGATACATCTCTAAGGAGCAGGTTTACACCTCACCTTTTTTGCATGGATTTACTATTCCAATCACATTTTCAGACTGAGAAAACTGGCAGAAAGCAGTACCTTTAAATACTTGATGCTGAGTGGCTGTCTGTATTTTTTAGTACGCCTGGACACACAACTTAAAAAAACAAGGGACTAACCGAAATAAACTGAATAATGGAGGATGAATAAATAGAGCATCTGATGCTCTGTTAGCATGTACCAAAAGACAGGGAGCAGGATGGAAATGGTTTAGCAGTACTGCAGATCTGCCCCTCACTCTACTTAGTTAATTGGCATTTGGGTGGGCACATGGGGATATTTACCACAACAACAAGGTGAGAGAGACGCTGACCTGAAGTGTAGATGTGTTTGGAGAAGGACTTTTGCAGTCCTCAGGCTGACTGCAGACCTTGCTGAGTGGCCACCAATGGTCACCAGGGCAAAGTGGACCCTGCACAGGCAGCCGTGCACTCATCCTTTGTTCCACCGTGCTCTGCGTGGGGAGGAGACTAAATGCTACTTTGGAGTAATTGTTTATGAATCATTGATTAGCCACTGTCATCAGCTCTGACAAAATGGTTTTCCAAGTACCAACCCCTCATCACAGCCTATTAGACCAAATGGTTGGGAACACAGAGAGCTGCAGCTCCCAAAACCAGTTGGAGAACGACTGGGAGGAATTAAATCAGTGAAGGGCAGGAAGACAGGTCTGCTATCTGCAGGATGAAACAACATAGAGTACAATTTTCATGCTAGAGCCTGCATTTATTACTCTGCAGGCTATCATGAACAAAGCAGCAGAAATGATGGAACATTATCAGACAATAGCTCCAAGAGTGTTCAGGCAATGCTGTACCTGTCTGGACACGGCTCAACAAACCAGTCCGTGTGGCCAGGCAGAAGTGTCTGACCATCAGGGCAAACATGTACTGGGAACAGCAAAACAAGCTTTAATGCATGGGGGTAAAAGAAGTTTCTGGTTTGCAAAAGGAAAATGAGATGTATTTTCAAAGGGTGTTAAGTTCCTTTGTTTGGGTTTTTTTCTAAGGAAGTGATATAGTCAATGTTGTACAACAGTGCTGCTTTAACTCAGAGTTTGTGTTCATTGTTTTACTTAAAAAAAGAAGGAAAAAAAAAAGCTCAAAGGTTGTTTGATTGTACTTCAAGACCCCAAACATGATGGGTTGATCACTTCTGCTAGTGGTCTGTTAAGGAAGGTATTGGCTTCACCTCATAATCAGTCTGCAAATAGACCAGATTCTGTTAAATCAGGATATTTGAGGAGCTGATCCTCCTACAGTGTGCAAGTAGGCAGAAATAACATGAAAAAAAAGAGATTTCTCAAAGCGTATTTTATTTAGGAATTAACTGAAGTGCTTCCCTAGTGAAACACCTGTGCTAAACTTCAAGCCATCTGAAATTGATTATTGCTAATTAATTACCTGCACACACACTGTAAAGAAAGTATGGGCTACCTTCCAAAAAACGTATTTACCATGAATTTCAACGAAAGCTGTATCAGCTCTCAATTTTCCTAACTTTTAAGACGACATTTTAAGATTCAAAGCAACTTATTACATCAGTAACATGACTTTCAATAATATCATCTTGTTTCCCCTGAAATTCAGTATTTATCAACATTATTCTAAACAGAGTTACTTTTCAACCTCTCAGAGCTAGACAAGAACACATTCCCAGACTCTTACATCTTGTGCTGGAATTATCTCAACTTTTTCACTGTGAAAATTATTAGCTCATTAAGAAAGCATCACATACATAGGAGCACACAAAGAAGAATTTTCTACACCCCCAATACTAAACCCACAAAGCACTTTATAAACCTATTTGAAGAGCTGCCCTGTTAGGAGGATGTTGGTGCAGCTCTCTGATGAAGAGCAGCTCAGTGTCCCAACAACCCCAGGAGCTCTCAGAGCAGTCCCACTGCAGCAGGTGCACACGAGGTGTTGCACATTAACCAGTGACCACAGCAATGGTTTATCTTGCTATTTCGTGAGGGATTGCAGCCAGCAAACTGCTGGTAGGAATGGCTGAACAAACTGTCTTCTGCAGGGTACCCAACACACCCTGAAAGTCAAAGCCAGCCTGCCACAGCCCAACCCACAGATAGCTCTCCAAGCAATTCAGTGTCCTGATTCCTCAAGAGTGAGAAGAAAAGCACACTGTGAACTGGGTGATCAGCTCCTGCTGAGCCTCTTCTTCCCAGGATCAAAGTGTTTCCCTCCTGGGTCACACCAACAAATTCCATGTGCATGTACTGCATATTCCATTTGGATAGAAACAGTCTTTTTCTGAGCAGGGCTGAACATTACACAAAATGCAAAGCTGTTATGAATTAACTTTCTATCCCCTCTCTGGAAATACTGATATTTCATCACTGGATGAAATAAAGATCACCTTCTGAAGTTGAATTGGCAAATAACTATCCATTCCTCCAACTTTTTATTCCTAGTAAATATATAATACAGAAGCCAAATATAGTTTGTGAAATTTTGAGGTTTTGGGTTTTTGGAAAAAAAAAAAAACAAACCCGAAGTAAGTCTCTCATTCAGTAAAATCAGCTCCCAAAAACCCATTCAAAATAAACATGGTCTAGTTACAGAGAAACTTACTTAATTTCTGCTCATTAAATGACCACCAGTGAATAAAGTATTACATTGTATTACATAATTAATATGTAAGTGTTATATATAAAATTATCAGTATCATGGAATCAGTTTTGTTTTTCAAATTACCAAGAGGGCAAAATCTTGGGAAAAACATTGAATTGCTTTAAGGTTCACCATCTTATCACTTCTTGGGCAAGTGAGAACACATTTATGAAGATAAAAATGAAGGAAGCAAACAAACCCAATCAAAAGTTATGTCTCAAGTGGGCAACATTCTAAGCCCCAAGACAAAGTTATTTCTGCAGGCCCACCTGAGGCAACATTCCAGCTGGATCACACAGCTCTAGGCAGCATCAGCTTAAAAAGGCCAAACTGTTTAAGAGATAAGAAAGCCAAGTCCCTTTCTCATTGATGACAGAAGGATTTGTGTAACAGCCACCTTCCACCTGGGTCACACTTACCTGGTGATAGGAAATGCCTGTGGCTTCAAACTTTTTTTTTTCTCTTTAAGAGTCTGTCTTATAAGCCAAATATGCTTACATAAATTCCTAGATTTCCACTGGGAAGTAGGGAAAAAATGAACTTTGCAAAAAATAGTATTTTTGATGAGGATGATTTGCATCTCTTCACAATTGATCTTTTCGAAAGAATTGCTGTTGTATTTCCTAAACAGCTAACTATTAAACTAAGTTTCCTGCTGGATGATCCACAACACAATAACAGACGTCTGAAAGGTCTATTAAGTTCAGGCAGTTTTCCAATTTGTTCAGTTATTATCTTCTTTGAAAACAGACTCAAGACATACCTAAGAAAATTTAAATACAGTATTTAGCATTTATTGTTTTTAATCCCCATCCATCACTGCATCATTTCAGAATTACTCATACTCAAACTATTGCAGTCATATCTATATATATCCCCTAAGTCAGAAAACCTATAGCTTAAGGATGTACTGCACTTTACATTATCTGTAGTACTTCTAATATGAAAAAATCCTCCTTTTCAGAGCAAGAAAAGGGAACAGCAGTTGGACTACACCCAGGAAAAAACCCTATGACACTTAGTGAAGAGGAACCTAACAGTTAAAAGGGTTTGAGGCTTTTTCAGAACATGATATTTAAAAATGCTTATTTAAGCATATGTTTGCTCTGGAACCACACAATAGCAACCAAGTTTACACAAACCCAAGCTTTGGAGCTTAAATCAGCTCTGGCTGCTCCTGTGTGCCTCATGGTTAACATCTCACCCTTGCCATCCCACAGCCCTGCTGGGAGCCTTTGCCCTGCCAGAGACACAACCAGCAGCCACACCATCGAGCCAATTCATCACTCTCTCCACACTTTTCCAGTGAGAAAAAAAATACTATCATGGACTAGAGCATGACAGCTGAGAAACTACACATACACCCTGTCACCCCTGCCCGGGGACAGTAAACTCCAGCAGAGAGAAGGCAGGCAGCTGGGGTCACCAACATCTCAAAATAGCTGCAACTGAGACTCCAGAATTTAAAAACACATCTTCATGGTGATTCCAGCAGAAAAGCCCCAGCAAGGCAAAACCCAGCACACTGGAAATGCCCAACTTTTCAGGAGGATGGTGGTGTACCTTTAACTGACAACACTGATGTCAGCAGGTCAAAATTAGCAAGATAATACTATTAGTTGTAAAAATTGTAAAGTTGAGTACACACGATTTTCAGGCTTTTCTCTAAATTTTCTTTCCTATCCCAAGCCTTTGAAAAATAAAGTTGAATTTTACCTCAGCTGAGAGAAAACCCAAGTGCTCAGCAGAGCTGGAACTATAAGTGTCTAGTTTACATCAGCCAAGCTTACTGATAAAAATCCCCCAGCATTAGCCTTGCATTATTGTTCTGTAATATCAGAAACCCACTGTGCTCTGTATTAGATATCCCAGACCATTCCCTACAGCAGTCATCTATGCATTTCCCTGGAGAAGAAATGCAAGATTATTTCTTACAGCATTTTTCATTTTCATTGCCCAGTCTAGTTTTATGGGACCCCAAAGATGGGTATTTCCACCACGATTCCTCTTGGGAAACTATTCTGTTCAAATAATCTATTGCTGTTGGGGTTTATTTCCTGGCATACAGCCAAAGTGATCTTTTCCCCTCCTCAGTTTCACTCCATTACTCTTACTCCAACAAATCACTGGCATGTGAAAGTATATTAAATGAAGATACTTTCTCCCTAAATACTTCAGTTACACACAATCAAGAATTCACTAAAGTGAAAATGCTAACCTTAACTTTGTTCTTTCCACTTGAAGCAGCAGTTTGTATTAGCTAACAGAAAGCTGGTTTCAATTGCAACAAAAAAATATCTTTCTCTAGCAGATCGACAGCTAGTCTGGGGTGGTTTGGGTTGTTTTGGTTTTCTTTTAAAATGTGTAAGATTTATGAAAAGCACTGGCCTACACTCTCTGGAGACAGGTGCTTTCATTTGCTGCAAAAAGAGCTGTACAGAGCAGCAGAATGTTCTCCTCATTAACCTCTGCAGACTGGCATCACCTGCAAAGCTCACATGGAATTGCTACAAGTGCTTTCAGCAGGCAAAAGCTCATACTCACAGATGTTGTCAGGAGGGGGGTTGATCATTCATTTGTTGCCCTCTCATGCCAAACCAGGGGTTACATTTGTGCACACAGCTGCATCTTGGAAATTGCGAGAGTCACAGTTCATTTCAGGTCTGTTCTATGCCTGAGTATCAGACTTTGAGCAAAAAACAGCTGATACTTTTAAGCGAGGAAATTGAGGAAAAAAACCCCAAAACTCAATTCTGCCAGAGGACCAAAGTGCATTTGATGCTAATTTGCCCCAACAGTCTTGAAATTTAACTAATCCACAACAGCTGATTAGACACATCCTCAGAAAGACAAGCAGGTCAAGAGGTAGAGTTGCACACACACTTGCTTTGGTGAATATGATGCAGGAATCTCCAAAAGCCATCAATGCAAGCAAAACTTGACATCTCAGTACAGGACTGCAGCTAACCTGGCTTAGACCCACAGAGATAAAGACAGCAAATCCTACAAGTTCACAGAATATTTGGAGTTGGAAGGATGATTGAGTCCAGCTCCCAAACTAATCCAACAGAAACTGGCTTCTGAATTTCAAAGACAAGTACAAAACTTCTACCATTTTATGGTTTAAAAAACACCCAGGTACTGTTTTGCTTATACTTTTGGATTCAATAACCCCATACGATCTCTTAAGATCCCTTTTTCCACCACCAAAGCAATTCAAACTTTCCTGTAAGTTTCCCCACTTACAGCACAGTCCCAGTTGCTCAAGACAAGAAAATTTCCCAAGTAAGTAGTAAGGCAAAAAGGCTGGCACAGGCCTGTCGGGGGTGGCCTGGCTGTGGGGTAAATAGATTTGGTTTCATCTTGGGTGCTGCCAAACAAGGCAGACCAGAAGCAGATGTGAACCTGCTGCTTTCTGCCTCCATCCATCCATTCATCCATCCACAGAAGACACAACCCCGCTGTGAATCATCCCGAGGCCACCTCGTCACATGGAGCAGCAGTGCCTGCAGTGCAGCCACAGAAAAGTGCTCTCCCAAAGCAGAAAAACAAACAGAAGGAAAAAATGCAATTTACTATCAGGAAATCAAGAAGTCAGCCAACACTAAGTGACGAGCCTCGCTTTACCAGTGACTCTGGAAACCTCTGAAAGCTCAGACACTGTAATTTATTATTAACCCAGACTAACACTTGATGATGTTACTGCCATATATCTTTCCCCTCAGCACTCAGTGAGCAGAGTCTCACACTTGTTGGAGGGGATGGCACATTTCCAAACACAACTGCTATTTAAATCATTAAAAATGATGCCTGGCCTGTAAAACAATATTCAAAACCACTAACTACAGAATAAATGTAGATTTTGCTTGATAATCTTATTAATATAACTAATCATAGCAACTAAGTCTGGATAAAAAGTTTACTACACACAACTTTTGAACAGGTTATTCCCTATGGAAGCTTTCTTTTACTTCTATTTATATCATGCTTTCCTTCTCTCTTCCCTTCCTCTTTTTTTATTTTTTATAGGCAAAACCCACATTTCAGGAGAATGTCACTAAAAAAGGGGGTTTTTTTGCCATAAGCAAGACAGGAACTCCCCTAATCACAAGCCGCTCATGAGATGCAACAGGATTAATTCAAATCTTTCAGATTTATTTACCATGTTTTTTCCCCTAGATCAACCACCTGCCTAGTGGATTTTGCAAAATTTGCAAAAAAATGTATTTATGCAAACTTCTTCAGTATAAGAAGTTTCAGTTTCTTATAAGCTATATGACCCATTGCAACAGAAATATTATTCTGCTGCCATTTTTAGTTTAAATTTGCTCACTATATGCACATAAATAAACAAAAAAAAAAATCTACCTTGACATATTCTGCAGAGATCAGAAAAACCCTCTGAAAATAGATTTCATACATTTTATTCCATATGCCAAGTGCAGTGCCAGACCCAGGAGTGAGATCACACCCACTTGGACAGCCAGAACAGCAATGCATTACATTAGCCTGCAATCACACACATCAGCCAGAGACTTTGGACAACTTCATCTCCAGAATAACATTTTCAGAACTGAAATAATATGACTTTAAATAAAAGTTCATACAGACTCTTATGCATAACTTTCCAAATGCATGAAAAAAACCCCTAAAACTAGGTATGAATCCAGATTTACACAAAGAATTGCTGCAATTAACTTTGCACACAGCACAGACACGTTAGTTAAAACGACTATATTTTGTCCCGTTACAAGAACAGTTGTTCAACTTGATATGTAAATATTAGTGTGCCCATTGCCATATCTGATGCTTACAAAAAGGAGCTAAAATTTAGTATCTTCAATATATATTTCTCCATCCCTGAAGCTGAAGCAAACTGTTTTAAGCACTTGTTATCTAAACACATTACAAAACAGTTCTGGTTTTACCTTCTAGAGTTTCGATTACAAACAACTAACTCTGAAATTAATCTCAGTTAACAAGGAATCCATATCTGTTTTAAAATTTTAGAAAAACTGCCACCAAAGAGTGCTGGTTTTGTTGCTGAGATAATGTCTACAGACTGAGTAATTCAGAGCGCTGTTGTGTTCAGTGCTGAAGACATTAAACATGTGTCTCCTCTAAAGAATTTAAAGAAATTATTAGCTAATCTGAATAATTAGATTAATATATTAAACACTTGAAACAACAAATCACTAGTGTTTAGATTTTATTTTAACTCAACCCAGTGATTGTTAACTTAAACTCTGTGTATTGAAATCATCTGTCCTTCACAGGCTACAGGCCATGCTAATGGAGAAAACAGATTCATCAATTAGAAACCGAATAGGAATAAAGAAAGCCGGGAAAATGAAAACTTTTGTGAAGTTTTCCAAAGCAAAAGTCAACATGGAACAGAGAGCTAGAAAGTAGGACATTGGAGGAGAAAGTTATACCAGCTATTCCTCAGGCCAGAGGAGTTCTGCACCTACACCTAATTTCAGTTGTTCAGGAAGCAACCGCTGATGCAACCCACCCCAAACCCTTTTAGAGACACCCGAGTCTAATTAATTTGCTGAACATTCAGTACACAAGAAAACAAATCATTTGAAAGAAATCAGGTGCAAGTCATCGCCTCCCCCCATTTCCTTCACCTCCATTCGTGGCCCTACTCATGAATCGATTTTGCAAAAGACTTGACCAACTGGTAAGTGAGCTCTTGGGAGGGGACAGACATTAAAGGAACAACCAGGAAGGAGGCCAAGAGAAAGCTTGGCTCCCGAGTTTCACCCAGTGATCCTTTCTACTGCACAACAATAAGAGGTTCCCACCCCATGAACTTTGGAAGTTTCCCAACTGCCGGAGACATTTACTCCACCAGCAGCAGCACTGCCTACGCCAAGAGCTACTCTGCTGCCTTCTCCCTGGCATACAATTGCTTTTTCTTTCTATAAAGCAGCCAGGTAAATTACACATCAAATGATACTTCACCTTTGAACTATTTAAGAATTCAAGTCACAATAGAGCGCAAGGAGCAAATGTCACGCGAATGTCACGGTGGATGAGCTGACGCAGACTGTTACAATTAAAAGTAGCATGTGTAGTATTTTTCACCAAAAAATCAAGTGATAAATGGCTTCTGGAAGATGCAAGGCAGTATAAAGGATAAGTAATCTAATGCAGGGAATTTGGACATGTGAGCTCTCTGGATTATTCCATGCCAATGACTTTCTGAATCAGCTGAAAGAGTATCTCACTTTCTACTACATTTCCCAAATGCTATATGCAAACACTCATCACAACAACGTTGACAGATACATGCATGGTTGCAAAGTGATTTCTTGTACAAAACACAAAAAAACCTTGTCGTTGATAAAGAGTAATTTTAAACCAGGCCACCAAAAAACACATTGGAAAACTATTAAACTTGGATAAAACGGAACCAACAGAGTAGAGGTTTACAGTTGAGGTTGTTCAGGTTAAGCTCTTTCCAATACTGAACACACACTCCTGCCAAAATTCCACCACACAAGTTGAATAGCTCAAACATTACCAAAATCCCAGATTTATGCAAAACACACAGTCTATAACACATTTATGCACACTACTTGGGAAACCCACTGAGCTGAGGGAAGCGACCATCTTCTCTCAGTCAAGAACTGTTACAACATCTAAATTACCACCACTAAAATGCCTCCACCTCTCACAGAGTTCCAACAAATCTCCTCTAAGTACCAAGCACAAGCTGAATGAGAGATTTCCTACTTCCATTTGAAGGGACAATTCCACTAGGAAGCCTTTTGGTATGAGTGGGACAAGAAACAACAGAATGTTGTAAGAACATGAACTGGAAAGTTTCTCAGGAAATTAAAGAAAGGAAGGTCTCTTGTGAATATGCGCTTATTTTGTAGAGGGCACAGGGAATTGTGGAATAATGGAATTGTTTTGGTTGGAAGGAAACTTGAAAACCTTCTCATTCCAACTCCCCTGCCATGGGCATGGATACATTCCTCTATCCCAGGTTGCTCCAAGCACCATCCAGCCTGGCCCTGGACACTTCCAGGGATGGGACAGCTTCTCTGGGCAAGCTGTGCCAGTGCCAAAGTACAAGAGCCTCTTGGAGAGCACTGGCATTAGACAAGCACTGAGGCAAGTGCCTTCTGTGTCATCCTAAAAATGCAGGGCCCAGGACAAGCACAACAAAATGCAGTCTTCATGCTTTGATCAGAAGCACAGTATTTTGAAGATTCCAGGATTTTATGACTACAAGTATCAGGCTGCTGCTTCTGGGAAGAGTAACAATCTCACTTAGACTTCCTTAGTCTCCATCAGGTTTTGCTAATCACACAGGAAGCAGACTGCTTTTGACAAGGAGACAGAAATGCCCATAAGGAGCATATGAACCTGTCACAAAAACTGTGAGAAAAAAGCCACCAAAAATATCCACTTGTCATCAACAGGCAAATATAACAAAAAAGAAAAAAGCAGGCTGAGGTAGTTTTTTTATAAGGAAAGACACACAGAAGCCCAAGCCTGGGCATACCACAGAGCCTGGAAACATTCAACAGGACAAATTTCTAATTACCACCACTTCTACAAGGGCATGAGATGCAAAGAGGAAAAAAAGTGAACAGATGTGAAGAGATTGTATATGAAATGCTGGGGAAAAAACAAACAAATGCAGACAGAAAAACCGGGAAGAATGAATGAATGGACAAGTTAATCAGATCTATGTGCAAGTCAACTGTTTACCTATTGCTGTCCTCAGCTATTTCTTCTCCACTCTAACTTATGTTGATAATGACAACTGGTTGCATTCTCTCTCCTGTATATTTATGTTTAGGTGCTTTCAAAGGCACACAAATCAAAAAAGAAACACAACCTATAGAAAAAAAAAGAGGAAAAAAGAGTAATTTTAAAATATGTGATTTCAATTGACCATGCAAAACTGTAAACAGCATGCACTGACAGTTGAAATCAGTGGCTAGGACCAGAAAAAACTACTTGGTGGCTTTTCAAATTCATTTTATATTTGTCTATAACATATACTAGTTTTTAATAGCAACAAGTAGCTTGCGCCGCCTATGCAAGTACAGAATGTAATTCTTTATTTTCGCTGACAGTTTAAAAGCAGACTGCAAAGTACCAAAGTTAAAAGTTTGGCAGAAAGCTGTTTCAAGGGAATATTACACCAAGGATATTTCTGGATATCTAAAATCTCAGATTTGCAGAAGAGAGTTGAAAGCAGTTTCTGCTGATGTACCAAAGCCTGACAAGTTTGCAGCTTTATATACAAAAGGCATATTGTTTAAAAATTATTTTCCCTTTCCCGTGTAAATATCCCCTTACAGAGTGAGGGGGAAATACCATGCAATAGAGACACACTGGAAATCCTTCACAAACATTTATGGTTGTCCTGGCCACACGTCCCAGAAGGCCCAGAGAGAGAAACCAGGTAAAATACTTTCAGAAGTGACAGTAACTGCTAAGTGCCCCTCTAAAAAGGGATATTTATTTCCAGAAATAATATAGCTTTTAGAAAAAACAGAAAAAGGCAAGTTTGTCTGGGATTTTTTTTAACCTTTTTTTTCTTATGGTTAAAACAAAATGCTTTGGCAGCCATACAAATGATTTAGCTCAGAACCAATGTGGTAAAAATTCCTGTAACCATACGGGATATCTATCAAAATAATGCCTTCTGCAGAGCTGATAAGAACAAGGAAGGACCCAGCTTGACTCTGTCACAGATTGTTCTTCCTGGCAGGAGGCTCGAAACAATCCTTTTTGTTCAAATACTATTTTAATAACCCATAACACCGTTTTAGAAAAGAACTTAAGAATACATTCACAAAGCAAAGCTCCGTTTTAAAACAGATTGCTGATTTCAGTATCCTGCAGTTCAAAAAACACCGAGAGCTCATGGACACCGCTCACGCCGCTCCCTTTGTTTTGCTGTTTTCCATTCCTTACGGTCTTTCTCACCTACTTCTGCCCCCGAACAGCCTCAGTGTGATGCAAATTCCCCCGGACTCCCGGGAATTTCAGCAGACGACATCATCAGGTGAAACCCAGCCTGAGTCAACTCCACTTCCTGAGCGCGGCTAAGATGGAGCGCGCAGCCGGCGGATCCAGGGCAGCTTTCCTCCACACCATCCCCAAACTTTGCCGCAGCCCGAGCACTGCAAACAGCCTCCCGGCCAACCCACCCACTCCACACACGCCCCCCTTTTTTGCTTTCTCACAAGCCGTGAACTTCCCCAAACACACCGCCCGGGGGGTGCGGAGCGCACGGCGGGGAGCACGGCGCGGTTCGCGGGGCTCCGGGGCCGAGCGGCGGGCAGCGCTCCGCCGGGGCCTGCAGCAGCCCAGCGGGGATCGCCGCTTTCCCGGCTCGCCGGAGCCGCGCACAGCCCGCACCGCCCGCCCCGGCCCGCCCCGGCCCGGCCCTCCCGCCGCACCTCCCGGCGCTGCCCCGGGCCCGGGGGGCAACAAAGGCTTTTCCCCGAACCCCGCTCCCCCAGCCCGGCACGTACCGGATCGCGGCGCTGGCGGGGCGGCGCGGCGGGGCTCATTCCGCCGGGGCGGGGACGCTGTGACGGTCACCGGCGCCCGGCGGGAGGCGAAGGCGGCGAGCCCGGGCGGCGGCGGAGCCGCATCGCTGCCCGCGCCGAGTCCCGCTGCTGCCGGCCGTGCCCGCCCGCGCTCGGCACCTCCCGGCTCCGCACGGCCCCGCGCCGCTCCCGCTCCCGCCGCACTTCCGGGAGCCGGCGGTCACGCGGCCGCAGGACGCGCCGCTTCCATCCGGGAACGCGCGGGGCGGGGCGGGCTGGCAGCCCGGGCTGGGGGTGAGAGAGAGCTGCCGGGCGAGAGCTGCCGGCTCTGAGGGACTGAGGCGCCTCAGCGGGGTAACTGCGCACGCAGGGCCACCCCAGAGCACGAGGCGCGGGATGGCGGCCGGACGGCTCTGGAGTGTCTCCGCTGAGGGAGACTCCGCAGCCTCTCCGGGCAGTCTGTTCCAGAAAGAAGTTCTTCCCCGCGCTCAGGTGGAACTTGCTGTGCTTTCCCGTGTCCTCTTGGCCGTGCGGAAGGATGGAGCAGCTCTCCTGAGGGGCTGAGACAAAGGGGTTGTGCAGCCTGGCAAGGAGAAGCTCTGGGGTGACCTAATTGCGGCCTTGCAGCCCCAGAAGGGAACTTACTGGAAAGATGAGGCAAGACTGTTTACAAGAGTGTATAGTCACAGGGCAAGGGGAATGGGTTCGGATGGAAAGAGTAGGTTTAGATCAGATATTAGGAAAAAAAAAATACTGTGAGGGTGATGAGGCCCTGGCCCAGGGTGCCCATAGAAGCTGTGGGTGCTCTGTCCCTGAGCTGTCCAAGGCCAGGCTGGGCAGGGCTTGGAGCGACCTGGGATAGTGGAAAGTGTCCCTGCCATGGCAGGGAATGGAATGAGTTGATCTTTAGTGTCCTTTCCTACCCAAACCATTCTATGGTTCTGTTTCTTGGCACCACCAAGAAGACCCTGGCTTTATCTTGGCACCCTCCCTTTGGAATTCATCCACATTGACAAGGTCCCCTCTCAGCCATCTCTTCTCAAGGCTTAACAGGCTGTTCGAGGTTCCAATCCCCCAGTCATCCTCATTGCCCTCCACTGGACCTCTGCTCTGAGGGGTTGGCAGGGCTTCCCTAAGGACTTCTTATTTATTTATTTATTTATTATAAATTTTTTTTTGTTTTGTTTTCTGATGAAGTTGACCTGGAGTTGATGCTCATGACCTCCATCTGCTTCCCACTATTGGGACTGGGACAGAACCCAGTCCTCAGTGGCTGCTTCCCCATGTGCAGGGCTGGTGTTGGGCTCTCAGCTTCTCACCCTGCCCACAAATCTGCTCGTGGCTGACACAGACGTGGGCTTTGAGCCCTTCAATCCACAGCCCCTGACCAGGGCTTTTCTGCTCCCTCCACGTGTGTTCACCACCCAGCAGTTCTGAGAGCTGTGGGTCAGATCTGTTTCCTTTAGACCCAGGTGAATTTCTTTACATCATTGAAGTAGTTGCTTCTAAAAATAAACGGTGTGATAATTTGGAAGTTACATACACAGTACTTCAAAATTCCCTGTGGAGGGCTGAAAATAAAACTTAAGCAATATGTTTTGCTTTGTTTTTCAAACAAACAGGGCATTAAAGAAAACATCCTCTGTGGAGACAATTAAGACCCAGTGACACCTTAATTGCTTCTCTTGAGAATGAGCACTAAGAATACACGCACACAGCATTGTGCTGTGTAAGGATACCCAACCTAGCAAGGTCTCAAAATCGATACAAATGCATTAGTGAGGCTCAGAGCCCTGGATAATTCATCCTGCAGAGAAAAACTGCACTGACAGGGCCGTGCTGCTTGTGGTAGTACTAGTTCTCTCAGAACTATTTCAGGAACCAGTTCAGCATTGCACTGTATTTTCAGATGTCTCAGCGTTTTTTGTTTATTTGGAGTCTTTTTCATACCAGTCCTTGTAGGAGATAGCTTTACATCCACAGCCAGTGTGTACTCCATACAGTGAGCAAGATCTTGCAGGTGGACCAGGCTGCTTTTATGTGGCAAATTGCTTAGAAGAAAACACAGTAAACATTTGTCATTTGTGTGAAACACAAATAGAACACAGAGTATCAGGACGTTTGGTGTCGTGAGCTGAATAGTTCCATGATTGGAGACACTGATGCAACTGGGAAGTGAAAGATGGCCATTCTTCCACAGGACACAATTCAGTCACTCTTACTGGAAATCAGGGGTGCATTCCTAGTTGTAAGGGGAGAGTCTGCAATGGGAATCTTAGGATTTAAATAGAGTAACTTAGAAAAACAGTGTGTCAAGTGAATCCTTGTATCTAGTAACCATCATCTCCCTTAAATCCCACTCTAGAGAAAGTCTGCAGAGATGGATCATTATCAGAAGTTGTGGAAAACATGCATATTTGCCAGCAGTCAAGAGGTGAGATTACAGCTCATGCATCCCTTGGGCTGAAAAGTTCTTTTGCTCGCCCCCAGATATACAATATTGTGGGGGGTGTGGGCACATGCCACAGCAGGGTGTGTAAATGGTGACCAAGCAAAGCAGCTACCACCTTCCAGATCTGGAGTCTCCAGTTGGTTTTAGCAGAAGTTTAACTTATTTTCCCGTGCTTTTCACCCACTGCTCAGTCAAATTCCCTGCTATTCCCCCCTCAGATTCCCATTTTTGCACCCTCTCAGTGCTAAATTAAAGTGTCCCAGTGGTGTTGGCCTCTTGTGTACCGTTAATATGAAACTGTCACATCAGGGCGCATCGGTGTGGTTTGCATTTTGGCAGCATTTAGTGGGTTAATTGAGACAAGTGATCCTTCATGCCAGATGTTTTACAAAACACAGAGTTTGTAATCTAATTAGGACAGAAAATTGTGGAGAAAAACAAGTCAGGGTGAAATGGTTAAGCACACTTCCAGAAAAAAGATTTTGGCAGAGACCAGAGGGAGGACAAAACTTTCCTGGGTCCAGAGTGAATACCCTGGTCATGCTTCCTCAGACCAGGCAGGAGGACTCACAGGAATATACTCTTACAATATACACCATTTTCTGGCAGGACATTGGTGGTATTTATACTTTTCAAGGCTTTTCACTGGAAGATGCCATGTTAGTTTATTGTCCTAAATAAAACCTAATACTAAATGTATTTAGTTTCCAAATTACAGCCTTGGAAACTATTTCTAAAAAAACTTGAAGAAAGCACAATGGCTGTTATAGTTGTTTTTAATTGTACATACAGCTAGCAATACTGACTCCTCTATTTAGACTGCCCATCACTTCTAATTATGAAAAAGCTCTTATTGCACACGTGTGGGAAGGATTGTTTCATGTGGAAAACCTATGAACATGTCATGATTGCAGCAGGGAACATGAGCTTGGAAGTAGTAGCAGCTGTCAGAGATTGAAGTCAAGAGAAGAAATCCACTGTTGGAGAAGTTCTTTCTTCCCAGGTTCCTCTGGGATACAGCAATGTTGCCACTGCACTGCATTATAGATCCTTCATTATGAAGTCCTCATATATGGAATGGAGTGGAATGGAATAGAATGGGATAGGATAGAATAGAATAGAATAGAATAGAGTAGAGTAGAGTAGAATAGAATAGAATAGAATAGAATAGAATAGAATAGAATAGAATAGAATAGAATAGAATAGAATAGAATAGATGTTTCAGTTGACAGGGACCTACAATGGTCACCTACTCCTGCTGATGGTATTTCTGGACTACAGTCAGTCTGGATCCCTTCTTGAGGGACTTTTCCAAGCACCTTACCTAACAATTCTTGGAGGCTTCTTTACAGAATAATTATTTTTTAAGAATGCTCCTAGAAATAGTAAGGAAACATATTAACATACAGTTACAAAAGGATTAGTATTTGGAGATTTTAAGTGCTCCAGTCTGGGCAGGCAATACAATGTGATCAAATTTCAGGCTGTTGGGACTTTCACCTTAGATAAACACTTCAAAATACAAATTCTCTCTGCTGTAATATTAAACATCATATTTCCTGTGCTTCTATGTGAAATAATTTATTCTAGGTTATTGATGAGATTTCTTCCCCCTTGTTTTGTGATAGGAGGTGAGCTGAATTCAGCTGCTGCACATGATGATGTTGACTCTCAGGGCCTGTAAATAGATTGTTTTTAGTATTACTCTCACAGATTTAAGGGAAGTACTTGCATATGTAAACATGAATTGAAATGATTTGTAAAGTGCAGTTATGAGTGGAAGTCATTCTCCACCCAATAAGCAGTCACATTTCAATGGTGAAATTATATATCCTAATTAGAGATTCATCATGAAACTCTTTGAGATATTTCTGGTGAAAGGAGCCATTTATACACATGCATGTAAGCAGATTGCTGCAATAAGTTTTCAAGAGCCACAACTGGATTATTTCAGTAAAATAACATTTTTGGAAGAAATTAAAGACAGGAATATTAATTTAATCTATTTTAATAATCAGTGTAATTATTTTATTAACATATTCTAGAAAAATCAATGTTAAACAATCCAAGAGAGGGCTAATATCACGTTTTCTGTTTTCCTGTCTGCTGTCCAAATGTGAGCACTTTCTGGAGGAATCATGATAAATCCGTAACATCTTATTTCATTCAACCCTATTTACTTTTACAGAGCCAGCAGACAACACTGGAAATGTACTGCCAAGATGTATGGGTGACTTTGCATTAAGTAAATGCAAAGGCAGATCTAGCTGATATGAATCACAATTTTATGGGCAATTTTAAAAGAGTGAAAAATTTCAGCAGGAAAGTTTTTAGTCTTTTTATAATATAGTGGCTTCAGAATTTGAATTGCTTTTTGTAATTTAAAGTTCCAGGGCATTAAGATATTACTCAATTTAGAGTGACTTTTCCTTCTTAAATTCTTTTTATGTTTTCCTAGACTTCCTTTCTGAAAATAAAAAAAAAAAAAGAAAACTGTTAAGTCACAACAAACAACTAATTTCCTACCAGGTAGTGATACAGCTCTGAAATTATTCAGTAATGTTTCAACAGAAGGGGTTTTCACTTGAAAAGGTCAGTGTTTTGAAGCCAGCACTCTTCACTGTGAAATATATGCTAGTTTAGCAGAAAGGTTTTAGCGAAGATGCAGTTTTTCCTGAGAGAGGAGGGTGACATTGGGGGAGTGAAGTGTTCCTTCCAGTGGCTGCAGCACACAGCCTGTCAGTGGGGAGTGAGTCACAGTCAAGTCTATTTTTCCTGATTCAGTGTGAGTTTTAATCTGTCTTTCACCACAGATAAAAACTTAACCACCAAGCTACTGTAACCACCAAGTCTTCTCTGTTTATACTTTGTGTAAACAAACACTGGTTTTAGCAGAGACTTGAACTTGGGACTCCCAAACTTTGCCTGAGCTCAGCAGCTGCTGGGTGTGAGCTTCCCTTGCTTCCTCCACTAAAAACAAATAAATAGACACTGAGAAGATTTTCATGCAAAATATGAAAATGTTTGAGTTTTCTAACTTTCACAAGACAAGCAAATGTTTCCCAAATAGTTTTAGTCAGTTTTTCAACACATTTTAATTCAAGAGATGCTTATATGTTATTAGCTTTAAAAAAGAATTATTAAATAGAATTTGCTTTGTGTTGTCATGTTCCTTTCCCTCAGTTTCCCTTTCTGTGTTTTCTCGATTCACTGTTATGCCTTAAAATAGAGAGTAAAGACTTCAAAGAATGTATCCACTGGAAACTGGTGGCAGCACCGCATGACAATAATTTTTCTGCAGAATGAGGAGCTGCAAATCACTGACCACCTTTGTTTAATTCCTCCTCAGTATTTTCTAATGTGGTATCACCAGTTTCTTGTAAAAAAAAACCTCATATTTCTTTCGGTCATGCACCCCAACAAACTTTCTGGTTCCGTAATTAGTTTTTCTTTATTCATATTTGCCAGAACTGCACAACCTTGATGGCTGTGTAACTATGTTCTGAGTCCCAGTTTTTTTTCTCTTTTACTCTCCCTTCACTGCCATTGTGGGATCATTGAGGGTCACAAGTGAGGTAGCAAACCAGGGGTATTATTTGATGTGCTCAATAAGTCACAAACCTGACAGCCACTACTGGATGTGTTAACATTTTTTATAATAGTTTCCTCAGGGAAAGATAATTTTATTTCTTTGTAAAATTAATAGACTCTTCTCAGATCTTGCTAAAGGATGAGAAAACCTTTTAAAGTTCTTTGCAAATAAGCATTCCTCTCCTTTTCCCCCAAAAAAGTAAAATCCAACCCTGTGTTTTTAAATGTTATGCCAGATTTCTCCTCCTCTGCTTCCTTCTGCTCTCCAAAAAGCACTGAAACACAAAGGGGCTTCCCTTCTTCAGACTTCAGAGAATGTGGAAACTTCTTTTTATACCAGAAAGCAACAATAAAGAGCAAATTTTGCTTTGTGGCTTGTACTCAGGAATTTGATAATGATGCCGAGAGCAAAGTCTTTTCCTCATTTCAATACCAAGTAGCTTTTAAAATGGTAAACATAACTTTCATAGAGGGAAGAAAGCATGAAGTTCTTAATTTTCTGAAAGCCCTCATCATCATCATTTATAAATGGAGATATGCCCAGCATCTGAACATGATTCAGTTAGCTCAGAGAGCCTATGAACAGACTCTCAGAAGGATCAACAGAATCTTCACTGAATGAAGATCAAACTGCTAAGGCACATTCAGAGGAAAAGCCACACCTCAGTTCAGTTCTGACGGGAAGACAAGTTGTTTTGGACTTCATTACCCTTTTTGGTTGTGAGATTCTGTGGTGTTGCCTCTTGAAACAGCCTCCTGCTTCCCAGCTGATAAACAAAATCCTTAATTACACTGCTTGCCAGAGTATATTTCATTATTAATATTCCCCAAATTCTCCTGAGTTTCATGACAGGACTTAGATTAATTGTCTCTAAACATGGTAAAAGACCCATATTCCTTCTAACATTACATTTTATAGAACTGAGCTCTTCTGCCATACTTTGCAAACCAAAAATTTTTAGCATGGAAACTTAATAAAGTTATGTATTTGTGCACTTATAATGCACTAAGTACACAACTTTTAATAATGACTAAAATAAAGCAGCATTGTCATTTTGGTAAATGCCTATTTTGTACACCAGCCAAATATGCATAACAGGTAACTGGATATTTACTGATTTTTGCACTATAATTTACCCATGGATTTATGAGTTACACTTGAAATTGCCTATTTTGTTCAGTTCTGCATAATGCACTAAAATTCCCATATTTTTCTTAATCTTTTTTTTCCTTATTGCACAATATTTTGTTAGGAAATCATACATATGGGAAAAAATGGATTGGTAGAGAAATATTAAATGTAAAGTTCATGCCTTCATGTTTTTCACGTGACTTGACCTCTGTTAATTCAGAAAGTTAATTAATCCCTAATGAAACATGCTTTTACTGTGTAGCAAATAGCATTTTTGTTTGACCATAAATTGGCTTTTTTTCTCTGACAAATGAAAGTATTCTGCTGGCTCCTTTTTAAAAATTTTTCAATTTCCCCTTCCCCACAAAAGTCATAATTTATACAGCTTTATTCACCACTACTACCTATAATTAATTTGGTCATGTGGTTTTAATAAAATTTAAGTAGTTAAAGTGTAAGACCGTTACTATCCTCCAAAAGAAAGTTAATTTTAAAGTGTGCTGGGCCATGTACTCCAGATAATAAGCAATATTAGATGTATATGTATGTAGCAATATCTTTAGTAGTCAAAACAACACAACATGTGCAATAAATGTGAGTTTCTATTGGGAAATCTCCTAAGCAGAATGATTCCTGAATTTTGCTGTAAAGATACAGGTTCACTGAATTTCGTCTCCTAAGAAATATTGGAGATTTGCGTAAGAGATTCCCCATTCCTTGTGAATAGATGTAAGGACAAATGGCATATTCTAAATACCAGGAAAAAAACCAAACAACTTTAAGGATTATTGGAAGAATCCCAGTGCAAATGCTAAATACCAAGCTGGGAACACAGAGCAGCCCTGTGGTAATTTCTAACAGAGTTATGCCAGATATTTGAAATTTTGATGAAGCAAACCTCTTCATTTTAAGGCAATACAAGTGTTTCTTACTTATTTTTTATTTCTTTCAGCATCTATTTAGATTCAACACCTTTTTACATATCAGTGTGTTCTGTAAGTACTGTAGTTCTCCTTAGCACAGATTTTGCACTGTTGATATTTTCATCTAGTGCATTTCTCCTCACTGGCAAGCATTTAATGTCTCTAGACATACTATGATTCATAAGATGAATAACTTCCCCTTGCTCTGGGATTCAAGAGACCAGCATGGCAGTATCCTATTCCTAGAGCAAAATCTGATGAATAATGTAGTATGACAAATGTATTACTCAGTGATGGAGACCTTCTGGAGTCTCTTCAGCAGCTTAAAACTGCTGGTCAGGAGAAGGTAAAGTCAGCTAGTGGTCTTCTGAGTCAGATTATATAGTGATAAAACAGTGTTAGAAGCATTTTGCAGTGCTGTAATTGGATTCAAACTTCATTTGAGATTTTAGCTTTCAACTGCTTTACCAAATGTACATAAGACAAATGGGAATTATTGGAGAATATTATACAGCAAATTGTCATGCACATTGTGCTTAGGTCCAAATCCCACTTTTATCAAAAGGTGAAAGTAACTGGTTTCGTTTTTGTTTTTTTTTAAACAGTCTATTGACACCTTGATTTGGAAAGGCGTGGTATTTTCAATAATTGTTACATCACAATACAGCATATTTACATGTGGGTTCATTCTGGATGTCTTCATTAAAAAGGAAGTTTCCATAGTTTTCCCAAACATATATTAAAAACCCAACTCTAAAAAAATGTCTTCTAAGAACACAAGGGTCAGATTTATCATCTCAACCACCTGTTTGGCCATTCAAATTTGAAGATAAGAGAAGCTGGCAGCAGCATCTCCTCCAAATGAAGATATTCACAGGAAGCCATGATCTCATAAGCATGGGATAGCTTGAGGCTTCTCTCTGAGTCATCTCTCCCTAATGGTAATTTTAAGGTCACTCCTGAATATGGTCAGTTTATTCTGGAGACAAGAAACAATACTTGGCAAGAAAGAAACGAGAGATCAATTAGCACAATACATGACCGTAGTCCAGTTAATCAAAGTGCCTTTGAAATACTTTTTATTTGCAGCTTTGGTATTCTGTTGTTCTAGAAATGGATTCTAATTTTTCTTTAGAAGGAGTCTGAATTCCATAACATCTGGTTAGAGGATGATTTAATTATGGTACTTTGATTAGTCTTCATTGACAAAGCTTCGTCAACTATTACTGAGATTGATTTTTTTAGTTTTTATTTCAAAAATTTTATGCAAGGAAGACCTTTCACAAATGTTAATTCCTTGGAGTTACAGGCTAACTCAGAGCCCAGAACAGAGAGGGAAATTTCCAGCTGTTGATCTCAGTTAATATCACCTCACACTTGCTTCATGTTCCTTGGCTGCTCATGTGCAAGGAGGTGGATAGCTCTTATCTCTAAACTGTGTGCACCTTGTCTCAAATGTTTATACCAAAGCTTGAGAATTTGGCTCTTTTCTACCTAAATGAACAATCACAAGAGGAGCTTAAAAAACTGGTTCATGACAGTTCCTCATCAGTGG
Source organism: Entomyzon cyanotis (assembly GCA_024500445.1). Lineage (NCBI taxonomy): Eukaryota > Metazoa > Chordata > Aves > Passeriformes > Meliphagidae > Entomyzon > Entomyzon cyanotis. The sequence goes on from JAKEPQ010001026.1 coordinate 5,435,358, forward strand.
CAAACATATTTACTTTTGAAGAAGTATTTTGAGAAATGTGGATGGTAGTCTTGTGTTTCTATTCTTATTTAAAAAGATAAGCCTGTCAATATTTTTCTTTGAAATAAATGAAAAACTTTTCCATTCAGCTGGCCTCTTTATCAGAGAATTAGTTATTGAATGGTCAATATTACTCATTCTTCTCTCCGTGCAGTGGATAATACAGATACAAAACAGGGCTTTCAGAACAATGGGAGAAGAGGGAGGGTTTGTGCAAACTCATTTTGCAGATAAGGGAAGGCTCTGAGGACTTGGGCCCAGGGCTTCATAGTCTGGAACTGCCAGAATGGGTCTTGGGACCACTTAGGGACAATGCTGAAAAAGAAAAAAACTTGTGCCCCTAACACTACAAAATTTTATTCATGGCCAAGTTGCAGTTATACAGTATGGCCTGCTGGTTAAAAAAGCCTTAATTGGCTCTTTTGAGTCTCAAAGAGCCTGAGAGGTGCAGACCCTGTGTGTAACTATTGCTGACCATGGTGCCTCACCTGAAAGAAAGAAATTACGAGGGGTGTTAGTGCTACCCGTGAAGATAAGGCTGAAGTTGAGCAGCAATTATGGCTGAAAACCTGCAGCTTTTGAAGGTTTTTCAATTCCTGTGCTGTAAGGAGCCTTTCATGCACGTAATAAATTGGATGGCACTTAGATGAGGCGTGCAGGTTGAAAGACAGAAGAGCGTAGAGCAGACAGTACAAATCTAAATGCGCGGCTCAGACGTTTGCCACAGTTCTGGGATTTCTGTAAGTAGCAGATAAAGAACAATTCGATTGTAAGGCTCGAGCTGTTACTGTTCAGCATTCCCAAGATGAAATTTGATGTCACTGGGCAGATTTATGGCATCCACAACATGGCAGGAAGTGCAATTAACAAGGCAAAAATGCAACACCTACAGAAAATGGTGATAAAAAAATGAAGATAAAATTGTTTTTCTTCTTCATTTTTCTTTTATTTCTGTATTTTGCCATTGTGAAGCAAGGACATAAAATGACTGACTCTGTTACTAGGAATAATGCCTGAAATACTGGAATAAGTATTTAGTGCCTGATGAGAACTGTGACCTGAGACAGAAAGAGGCTTTAGAGTGAAAAGGATCAGAACCTTAATAGCCGTTAATGCAGAACAATTACAAAAGTTCAAGGTAAAGGAACAGGGAAGCAGAGTAGGCAGACACTGTCTGAAAGAGCAGGCATTTGTCTTAAGGCAGAGAAAAAACAAAAAAGCAGGAACTAAAACACTCAGCCTACAATATTGCTGAGTGTTATGTGGGCAGAGGAAATACTCCAGGTTTGTTCCCTAAAGAAAATGCAAGGTGAAGCACATGCAAGTAGCCACAGAGGCTATGAAGAAACACAAGTTGTGTGACAAGATTTTCCAAATAAACACTCCTTATCCAGAAAATAACATCCTGGATGTTATTTTGCCACTTAGCTGTAAGGCCAGTAACACCCTGGGTTCTGGCTGAGCAGCAGAGCTGCAACCTTATTCCAGCAACACTGATAAGCAACTGATACATGACCATGAGAAGAGAACTTCAGCCTTGCAGGACCAGTGGATTGGCTATCAAAAAATTCATCACAAGATGATAAGTTGTTGTCTGAATCTTGGAACAACTGGCAAAAAGATATACCTTCTCTTCCAAGAAAACTGCCTCCCAAAACAGCTGAATAAATCTCAGATGATCCATTAACTTGATCTACCATAGAAATGTTTCACTTTTCTTCCTAAAATCAATTTGAGTTAATTTTTTTCTACTTTTTTCATTTACTTTAAAGTGACTTCCAAAATGTTGCCTAATGAAAAACCAAAAGGAAATAATTATATAACCTAGACACAGAATATTTCTTCCAAAAATGTGTTTTCTCTCCATTACCTGCCATTTTCCACACATACCTAGACAAAATATAACTCCAAATCACAAATAACTTGGGTTCTCTTCAGTATTTTGGCAAATAAGAAAGTATTTGGCCAAGGGAATCAAGGAACATGTGCCACAATAATGAAAAAATGTGCCTTGATGTTGAGTAGCAGGCAGAATTCACTGCTCTGGAATAAGGAACTGGTTCCATTTTCCACATGAGTGACAGGACAAAGCCTGAGTTGACAAAGCTGTCCAGGAGAACCAGAGAGCTTGAATGTCCTCTGTTTGGGAATGTTTGTGAATACAAAGCTCTCTGTGAATTACTGTGTTATATTCACACCTCACATTTTAACAAACCCCAGTCTTTGTTCTAACAGCACCTCACAAGTGACACAATTACAGAAGTAGACTAACAAACATTAAAACTGACAGAACATAAAATGTTCTCAGTTCAGTGGCTTGGATATAAGCTAAAAGCGAAGAAGACAGCACATGTTTCTTCACTTGAAAAGCTTCCCCCAGAATCTTCTTTCAGGGACAGCTTGAAAAGACAAATTGTACTGGAGTTTTCCAATCTGTCACAGTAGAGGAAAGCTTCTGAGCTGTAGAGAGATGCCTTCAAATTAAAAATATATCATTTTATCTGAGAATCTATAAACCTTTCTAGTTCAGTTGGGTTTTTTCTCTGTATATCAGAAATACACCATCCAACTCTTATCCAGATACAAATTACCAAAACATCTGTGTCAATCCAAACCAAGTGTTGGAGTTTTGATTTTTTGGTGTATTTTTAATGCTAGTTCTTTCTTCAAAATTTAAATGTCAATGTAGAGCAAAGTGAGTAAGTGTTTTAATGGGAACTCCAGGCTAAAGCTGGAATTCAGGCTCAGCGATCTCACTGAAAAACAAAACAGTACAAGTGAGACGTTATTGTCCCACATGCAAGAAAAGAGATTTTATATAAGACCCCACACAACAGGTAGGCTAATGGAAAGCCCTAGCAAACTCTGACTTAAAATATGTGGATTTCACCTGAGGGATTTTCCTTTTTATGAGAAATCTGCATCAGTGCACAAAAATCAGTAGAATCTCATCATGCTCCGACATGATGCACATAAAATTGAAAAAGAACATTGTGTTTTATAGGAACAGATTTTATAGGAACAGATTCCTATAAACACAACTTCCTTGGTGGCTGCTTATTCAGTGCTCATCTATGATCATCTGTGGGATTGTACTTTCATATAGAACTTTATCCTAGCATGATGTCATGGGTCAGAACCTTTACAGTTTGGTAAAGTTCTTAAAAATTATCGTTTGTAACTCATTTTCTTCTTGTGATTCTTCTTGTTGGGAGCTATGTCAACTGCAGGTTTTATTTTCTTTTCCTCAGGGAAGATTCACATATATTTTTCAGTTAAGCATTTTGATTAAGTGAATCACTAAGACTTTCTGTGAAGTCAGTCACGATATTCATGTTTTACAAAAGGGGAAGCTGAGGAACAGAGAAGGAAAGTGACTTTTTTGGTGATACTGTAAGTGGCAAGGCTGGGAATAGAAACTGGAGATCTTTACTGCCAGATCCACTCTAGTGGATGAAGACCATTCCCTACTATTCCCTATTTTTCCATAATTTGCTTTTTTAAAGTCATTATCCTTGTGGGTTTGCAGATAATATGGTAAGTGATGTATTAAGTCACCTTTATCAATTTCATGCAATTTTATTGCAGAATAGTAAAAGATGATATTCTGGCACTGTTTTGGATAAAATTAAAAAAAAAAAAAGCAGGTCTTAATTCTGACTCTTGTAATTTTCAGAAATTAGAAGAGAGCTCAAGAAATGGACACATATATAATTCAAAAAATTATAAAAAATATTCAAAGAAATTGATATATTTCCACCTGAGCTTGCTGACCCCTTACCAGCAGTTTATGTTGAGGAACCCCACATAGCACCTTCTGTTACTGTTTGGGAGGGGAGGTGGGTTGTGCAGAAAAGCTGCATGAAATGAGCTCAGACACTAAATAACAAGTTTCAGCCTAGAGTAAGATTTTTATGCCTGAATTATGAGCCTCCTGTAATAGAAACTGTAAGGGAAATTCAAACAGGCTATTAATTGTAGCAGTGCCAATATATTAAGATGAGTAAGATTTTCTAAAGGTATATACTAAGCAATTTCACTTCTTTTCACTTGCTTCATTAGGAGGAAATTCGTTGCAGATGCATTTTCAATAAATGTGTGTGCTGATTTAAGAGCTCCTCTGTTGGAGTCAGTCACCTCTGCCAAGGCTCAGGAAGCACCACATTCCTGATGCCATCAGGGTTATACTGTGCTTACATGATCCCCTCTGCCTTTGACTTTCAATAATCTTCATCTGACCTGTGCTAAATTCATGCTGACTGTTCTCACCCTCAAGGAAATGAAGTAAGATTAAGGTTTCTAAGAGTATGAAGTTCTGAAAATTAATATCATGGTCATGAAGCCTCTTGGCTGTTTTAGCAAATGGTACAAGTCCACTGGTCATGATTTTTTGTTCAGTTGACAAAACTGTTTTGTGGAAAGGCTGAAACTTCTCCTTCAAGAAGGGCAGTTTCAGTTATTCTTGGTCAGTGAAGGTTCCCCTGAAATTTCAAACACAGAGGGAGAGAATCACTCCAGCATTATCCATGGCATGGTGGCTCTGTCACACAGCAAGAGAAGAAAGCTGGCTAAAGTCCCTTCCCTGCCTGATTCAGGTCAAGGGATTGAATCTTAGTTGAGATCTTTTGTCATACACTCACTTCACCTGGTCCAATATTTTAAAAATATTTACATGCACTAAAACAGTTCTTTGGAAGGACACTGAAAAGAAGGAGATAAGGATTGCCTTCTAATTAAAAAAAAAAATCAGAGTTGGAGGTCTTTTATCCAGGTCTCATTCTGCAGGACTGGATTGTGTGAAGTTCACAATATATGTGCATAAGTATGTTAGCCACAAATCAAGATGAAAACCAGACAATCTTTAACTCAAAAGTGATAACTCTAAGCATATTTGCAAAGGACACACAGCAGAGTTCTGCACTAAAGTAAGAACTGCATCTACAAAAGCAATTCTTGTCTTTGATAGAAGAGAACAATTTTGTTTCCATAAAGAATCATCAGCATTGGGCTCCTTCTAGCTTGTGCATGAGATAATAAGGTTATTTTATTCCATTACTAGTTTTCTTCTGTTCATGCTCCTGTGAACACAAATCTGTTACATCACTGTAGAAGTGATTGCCATTGTGTATCTGGATGCTGGGAACAGGCAACTGAGTGAAATATATGTATCAGTATAAATGGTCTCCTATTTTTCCTGAATATTCATATTCTCATGGGAAGTATTTCCAAAGACTTTCTTTAAAGGATTGAAGTGTTTGGAAAGCCTGAAGGGACAAAAAAGATCATTTCTTCTGACTAAACATCCCTAAAATGTTAAACATAATTTTCAGAATACACAAAAATATCTGTTACTTCATTTGTCTTGCTCCAAAAAAACCTGGTTTTCTGCCAACCTCTTCTTTCCTTAGCTTCTCTGAAAAAGATATTTCCATTCCAAGACCACTTGCAAAAAAATTAAGGAATCTAAAAAGAAGTATCAGCTTTATAACAGATGAAATTGGACTATCACAAAGGAATGAAAATTATGTGAGGCTTTTCCATTACACACAAGTTGAGGCTGTGGCCTGTGAGAGGCAGTGGCGTCTATCAGTACCAGAGCACTGGCATCAGTATAAAGCACCTCTGCTTTATTTTCTCTGCTCTGAAATCATGGAACTTTTTTTCTTAACTGCTTTTCATTGCAGTTCTCTCTGGAAAAATACCAGTAATTTAAAGGTTAATAGAATGCTGATGTCACTGTAATTAGAGCAGAGGAAAAACATTTCTGTAATTACTGCTAATGCTTTCCTGCTGTTCAGCCAATAAGATATGGCCCCCAAACTGAGATGGAAGGTGGGTGTAGAGATCTGTGTGAGCGAGAACTTGTGACAGGGTGATCAGACTAGTGCAGAAATGATGCCTGAGTCATTGGGAGCATGTTGGAAATTGGTCATTAAGCAACCCACCTGGAAAAAATAGAAGTCAAAATGTCAAGGATGAGGATGTCATAAAAATCCAGTTTATGGCACTGGCTAGCTAAAAAAAATCAGGACATGGACTTAATAAAAATTCATGTTTTGATTTCACTACACAGCATTACAAGTAATCCCATTAGTGTGGGCGTTTTACATTTTCAAAAATAGCTGTGATGCTGCAGAGCTGCCCATGCCCAGGAGCCTGTGGGAGTGACCCCTGCGACAGAGCTGGCAGTCGGTCACACCCGGATCATTACCCCAAGGTTGGTTTGTGCTGTGCCTGGCCACTTCCCGTGGAGTGAGTTGGTGCCTTGAGGTGCACAAGGAGGTCTCTGCTCTGCCTCCCGAGGTGGGAAGTGGCATTTCAGAGCTCCTGGGATAGCTGTGAGCAGAGCAGCTCAGCTTGGGAGGTTTTCTGTTCTGCTGATGGGAGACCTCTCAAAATTAAATTTATAGTTATTCAAATTTCAGTATTGTCAGAAGGCCATAAAAAGAGAATAATTGCTGCATTGTAGTTGTTTCAATAAATGTCAAGGAATTCATTCCCCTGTTTTCCAACAGAAGTTCAAAACTGGTGGGTTTTTACTAGAAAAAGCATTTGTTTGCCTGCACCTGAGACCTGAAGAAAAAAACTCTTTACAAATAAGTCATCATGTGAGTTTTGCTAACTTTAATGGAATTGCATTTGCTCAATTGCTAATGACATTCTACACTCTGATGGATACTCTGATGAAGACACACTAAGTTCCTTCTCTAACCCTGCTGGCATTGCACTGTGCTCTGGCTAATTAGCTCTGTCCCTCAGAGCTGGTCCATCCAGTAGTAGCTCAGGCATCTTGTGTCCTGTAGTATTTTGCAGTGCAGAAATGCCCTGAAAAGCTCATCAATGAAGAATAAATTTTGCTATTGCTCTTTATACTATAACATATTTCCCAGATTCACTTTGGCAGACCTGTCATTAGACACCTCATAGTTTCCATGTGTCACAGTGGATGTGGATTTTCAAACAAAAAAAAGAGTTTGCAAAATAACAGCTACATGTTTCAGTGCAGAGCTGGCAACCCCTGGAGGAGTTTGGAATGAGAGAAGCAGCACATGCAGATGAAGGTCAGAAACACCAGAGAGGAGTTGGAGAATGTGATAATAGACAGGAGTAGATAACAGGAAGAGTTTCACTGCAAAGGGAACAAGCAGGGCAGATTAAGAGGAAGATAAATAGGCTTTTGAAACTTCAAATCTCCCCCTTTCCAATTTAACATATGAAAGTGAATTATATCTGAATGCTTATGGGGATCTAAAACCAAGAAATAGCCAAGGTTCTTTTCTGACTTCTTTTCAATGTTGCAGCAGCTCAGTTTTCACTTTGAAACACAAGTGGCAAGAAAATGCTCCGGATGGGAGCTGTAAAGTTCCGAAAGGCATGGCCTCCAGAGATGATCATTACAACAGCGAGTGTTCCTTTCTTGTATCATCTCTGCAGTGATCAGGACTCTTGTACAGACTCAGAATGTTGTACCAAACTGCCCCTAAGTGATTTTAATGATTTGGAATTGCAAATAAGTTAGCGTTTAGCTGTGCTAAGTCAAATGGAATATTGAAACTGCGTCCTTGAGTCTATATTTCTGTACTACTTTAAAGGAGAATAAACTGTCTGGTTTTTACCTGTACTGTGTATGTAGCCTGCATTAAATTGTGATCATGGTTGAAACTCTGAGAGACCTGATATCTTCATGGTGCTTTTTCATAGAGTCCAAACTGATTAATGAGAATTAACACCTGAAATCTTAGCATAAATTTATTATCTCTAAGTCTTTTCAAGCTGTTTTCACTGAGCATGACATGGAGTATGGACCAAATAAGTCAGACATTTCAAACAAAACCAGAAATTGGAGGAATGATATCTCTTTTATAGATCCAAGAGTTCTTGACAATTCAGGTAATAACTACATAGGAGAATGAAGGATATTCTTTATATCTTGGATCTTCAGAAAACAGGAATCCTCCCCTTCGGTTAACTGTAATTGCTGTCATTCAATGCAAATATTAAATTAATTGCTGGAATAAAGTGGGACGATCACTATTTAAGAGGTGGTTCATCCCCTCACTTTTAGGTTCAGTTTCCAGCTTTTTCTAGCTGTCTCTTCTGTTTAGACTACATCAGGCTAAATTGAAACTAATCACAGACATGCAGTGTGGCAAATCTGCTTGACCAGAAATTTCTCTTCACTCTTCTGACAGGATTAGATGCTAACACTGCATTAATTCAGCCAGGCTTTCCCTCTGATCAACAGAGTGACTAATGGTCCTGACTGGTGTTTGTCTCAAGGGCAAAGCAGGCCATGGCAGCCAGGAGCTGGACCTGGCATGTTGGTTGCATTGATATAAAACTGAGCAAAGCTGTGGTCATGCAGAGATGCTCCTGGAGGGGAGAATTTTCTGAGGACCTGTGGTTTGCTCAGGCTCATGGAAAGGACTTGGCTTCTTCAGGATCCAGCCCTTGGACATGGAGAATGCTGATTTGGACTGTAAGGGACAGTTTGCCAGGGAGGTGGAAGCCTTGTTACTGGTGTTAAAGAGCTCTTAGGCCTGTTTGGATCCTTTTTTAACGTGTATTCCTTGTTCTCTTCTTACCTCTGCTGTCCTCTCCTCCTTGTTCTCCTTGCTCCCATGACCTGAGACTGCTGAAAACACGGTGATGATGCACAGCAAACAGTTCTTTGTCAGAAAAACATGTGCACATATCTTGTCCTCTTCACCAGATGTTTAATTTTAATTTGGTACGGTACAGAAAACAGAGGTATACAGAAGCAATATTGACTGACATAAGCTTCTCAAAGGAAAATCTGATATGGATGTCATGCACATACTGATGGAAACCAGCATTTCATTTTCTCAAATAGCTAATGGCATGGAACTCTCAAGGACATTTAAAACAATGAGATAGCTTTGTAGAAAAAAAATGGTGTGACTTAATTCACCAAATACCTTTAGAAGCAGTTAGTGCTCATTATTGCTTGTCCTGGTTTTGATGGGATAGAGTTTAGTTTTTTTCATTGCCCATCCTCTGAACCTGTGAATAACATTTTTACTTTGTTTTAAAATGCCCATACTACACGATTATTTCAGCAACTTCATGTGCAGTTTTTTTATCGAGGGACAATTCGCCCGCAGCAGCTTTGGCACTTTCAAGGTGAGTAAGAATAGTAATAAGGTAATAGTTTTGCTATTGCAATTAAAGGTGAAAATTATTTCTTTTAAATTTGCAAATACTTACAGTAGATATTGCACATAAACTTACAGGTATATAATCACTCCAGGAGTCTACACTAACTTTCAAAGGTCAAAGCATAGCATAAAGGAGGAAAATGAGATGTAATGTACCAGTTTCTGTGATTCCTACTTTTGTAAGACTGCTATCAACAGCTATTATAATAGTATAGTAATGAGGAGAATTGTCAACATAGGAAAAAAGTACCTTTTATTATAATATGAAATTCATCTTCATAAGTATCTTTACATGCACACTTGCTAAATGCAATAGTCAATCCAGCTGAAATGGTTTTCTCCTTTACCTTTTCCCTTATGTCTAAGCACCTAAGGAAAAATGTGTTTTCATCTGTTTCTGACTTAGCACAATAGTTGCACAATATTTTTCATGACAGAAACTCATAAAGCCCTTAATAATCTATTTTTAAAAACCCCAAAACCACAACAAACCAGGAATACAACACATAGGAGAGAAAAAATTAGCAAAAAACATGGGATTAAAAACCTGTTAATAGCATTTCTGCTATGAAGTGACGCCTTCTGTGCCTTTAAACTTGCACTGTTTCCCTTGCCAAGTGGCTGCTCTTTTTGCATGTGCTGGCTTTTGCTTCTCTAGATAAAAAAATACTACTGTGGTGGTATTAATAGTGCAGGCAAATGGTTTAATCGCAGGAAGGGACAAGAAGTTTTCTTGTGATTGGATAAGAGTATCTTCCCCTGGTTGGAAGTTTAGCTTGTGGCCATTTATAACCTTTCTATTTCCAGATGAAACCTGAATCCTTGTTCTTCACTTGGAGAATGCTACTTTCTGATAATATTGCCCCATAACTGAGAGGAGGGGTTGAGTGTTGAGTGTGTAATTACAGGTCAATATTAAGCCTCTAAATTTCTCAGGGAAACATTCACTTCTGTCAAATTCTTTGCTGGAAGTACTGAGTATGCAGCTCTGCAGATCCCTGACATGACCTAGCTGGCTAACAGTGATCCACAGACCACACTTCAGGGGCCACTACCCGAAACCAAAGAACGATATGAAAGGCAAACAGAAGTAGGAATTTCTATGACAGCTGTGTTGTGTTGTTCAGTACTGTAGTATCATGCTGTTTCTTGATCCCAGTTTGAGAGAATTTTCTTATCTGTAAAATAGTAGTAGAAATGTCAAGTACAGCCACTGCACTTGGAAGAACTGTTTCACTCCACAGTGTGACTGTTACACTGAGAAAAAAAAGGTGAAGAGCCATTTCATATTTCTCTAGGCACCAGTGGATATTTGTTTCCACACTTTCCACTGCAGAAAAATGGTTCTTTCCTAGTACACATGGGCTTGTATCTGACTATTACAAAATATTTTTTGAATTTATGTTCCTAGTGTGCTTATTTATTATATAACAAAGGTTCAGTCTATGCCATGAAATTGCAGCCTCTTTGTCTCCTCAGTTTAGTGCAGCTAAGAAGGGGCAATTAGACTGAGAAAATAAACATGTGTTTCATATGAAACTGCAGCAGCTTAAAATGCCCTCTGTTCACAGCTAATAAGTTTTAGTTTAGGAAGATTGTATTAGGTGCACAGCATGAGCCTATATCATACTGAAGTGTCCTTGTTTGTACAGTTAGCTGTTGTGTAAATATTCTTCAGTTTTAAGATGGAGATGAGTATAACCTGTGATCAAATCCTGTTAAATGGCTTCATGTTGTTATTTAAGGCATGAGGACTGTAGCTGGTCACAGATCTTGGGGTTTGCAGTGTATTATCTGTATTTTGCCTGTGGCACACTATGAAGTGAGAGAGCTTATTGCAGGACCTAAGTGTGGTACACATGTAACTTGTCTGGACCTTAATTTTAGTAGCAATGCTGTCATTACTTTTCCTATGCAAAGTTGTACTCTTTCAGCCAAATGAGTTTTAACTTGCATTGAACTGTTTCTCAGGAACAGATTTGCTTTAACCATCACTTTCATTCTCTACTTGTGTGTGTTGGGCTGTGGTTTTTTTCAATGGCACCTGGCTACCTCTCTCACGAGGTATTTAACCTTTTTTTCCTCTTGAAAACAGATGTGTGAGAAGGCCTTCTGTGAGCTACCAGAGCTTGCTTTCAAAACTCAGTGAGTTCCCAGTCGTATGAGCCCTCTGCAAGATAATTTAAGTCAATAGAGGATTTAGAAGGGAAAGGGGAGGAAAATCAGGTCAGCAAGAAATATGAATAGACTGATTAAATCAGTGGGAAATGCTGTGGTAAAAGACAGAGGATTCCAATTCCATTTATTATAAACTGGGAGCCTGAGATGCTTAATACTAAGGAAGGAGAATATTGCTTGAGAATTGGATTGAATTGGCAGAGAATTCTCCTTCCAATAGAATGATTGAATATGTAATATAATTTGGTACAAGTGCTCGGTCTCTCTGCTTTTTAACAGGAGGACTGTGAACATAACTCCTGAGGAACAAATCAGTGGTGTTTCCTTCCACCAAAGGAATGAAGTATCTGGGAATGCATTTGATACTGTGTGGTTTTCTGCTTTCTGTTTTAAAATAGTGGTGACAAAAGCTAGATGGACCTAGTTCATCATTCCCAATTCAGAAAGGCAAGATGAAGTCCTGATCCAATGATCAGTTCCAGAGTCCTTATTACTGGTTACACACAGCTATCAATACATTCCAGAGGATGATTTTCTGTCCTTTAAGTCCTAGCTTTTACTGTAGTAAAAACATTCCCCACTGCACTGGAAATGGATACAGCCAGAAAGGAGTGTGACTTGGATACTCTAGGAAGAGTTAAATTTGAAACAAAAATCCTGGCTTCCCTTAAAACCCATTTATAAGAGAAGTATCCAGTGTTGCTAAAATGTGCTGCTGTGTGTGTTATGGATCATGAGAGGCAGATGTTCCCTGGGGTTTTGTCATCTCCAAATGAGATAAATATTTTAGGCCTGTGATTGACTTGTTATAGACATGCAAAAAATCACAAAGACAACAGAACCCCAAACTTCATTGGGGAATCCAGTCACTTGTTCTGTATAAATATTCAATGGTAGGAGATGAGACAGAATTTCTCACTGTGGCATTATGCATGCACCCAGCATGATGGCATTTTAATTCTCTTCTTAGATGGTACAGTGCTGTCACCCCATAGAAACTAGAAAAAGTCTTTGCCAGTCTGCACATTCCCCATGCTACATGGAAGAAAAGCTATCTGAAATAACTGAGGGCTCAGGGGCAGCAGAGAATGTCTGGATTAAAGTTTGATGAGAGAGGTACACATACCCCAAAGATCTGACTGTTATCATTGCCATCTGACACTTCAGAGTGCTGCTCAGCAGAGTGTGAATTGATGACATGCTGTTTACTTCTCCTTATGCTAACTCCCTGTGTGGGCATGCCTTGTGTGTGTGTATATATATATGTACAAGTATAATACAAGTATAATACAAGTATATATGTACAAGTATATATGTATATATAAGTGGACTCTGCTATCATCATTACCTGGAAGTGAATGTAAAGCCATCAGAGATTCAGATATTTGTAGCCCAGCTCTGTGTTCTTTATGTGGAGAGGTCCTCCCTAAGCAAGTTAAAGTCACTGATTGTAAGTGCCCATGGAGAGGTTTCATGAAGTTAAATAAACTGCAGTAAACTGTGTCAAGTTTCCCGTTTGTCCCTCAGTAGGTGAGCTCTAAGCATCTTCACCATGTTTTCTAACAGCCTTCCCAAATCCTTCATGAGTCCAATTTCCTGATGTCAGAACAGGACTGGGATCTGCAACCACATCAAAGGTAACTTGTGGGATTTTGCTTTGCTTTTCACAGTTATGGATGCTAAGCTTCAATAATGTGCTTAGTGCTGTAAGAGGCAGCAAAAATGACACTTGGTGGCCCAAGGAGTGCGCAATGTAACAACAGACAGACAGTGCAAACCGCACTGGGAGACCTGGGGAATGTACTTCTGAGAGAAATGTTACTTTTTGAAATAATGGTTGGGTGCCTGACAACATTTACATTAGCACTGGTGAGTATTCATGGCTTCAAGAATGATGAGAGTTTAGGGAAGGGATTTGGCTTCAGCAGATTTTATTCTGCCACATGCAGAGGGATCAGATCAGTCGACGATGCTATAGTCATATACGTTCCTTCCTTCCTTCTTTTTTTCCCATGTGGTGTCTGAGCCTGTTTTTTTATCTGTGCCCCTTACATTCTGCACACTGACTAACAGGCTGCTCACAAATGCAGAGGAGTTTACGTCCTGCCAAATGTGTAATTACTGCAGTACTGCAGGCACTTCACTGCATACTAAGGAAGTTTCTCTGGCCTTACATTGATGTCAGATATTGCTGTACCGAAAAAATCATCTCCAAGAAAATAAGCTTCTTTAGTCTATGATTTTTAGTACGTCCTTCAAAGTAAAATTGATATATTTGGGCTCTTACTTCATTTTTCTTGGTTATGTGGATATGTGTAGGATTAAATCTTCTTTCTCTATTAGTGATTTTTTTCTCTTCTAGTTAAATAAGGGTATTTACTGAAGGGACAATTCTATTAGTAGCAGAAAGTGTCTGAAGACAAAAAGCGAGAAACTTTCAAGCATACTAACAATGCAAATTGCTTAGCTGTTTTGGGGCTGATTTTAGAACAGAATACACATGAGGAAATAATTTGTCATATGCTTAACTTGTATTTGGAAAAGATTAATGAGCATGGTATCTAAAATCTGGGTCATGCACTAAAAGTGAAAAAAACCTGACACACAGCCCAAGTGAAGTCAATGGAATTCTCACATTAGAAACTGGAATAGGCCTTAAGAGAAAACAAGAGGATCTTTAGGGTAAAGCTGATGAATATGACACACTTCCCTTTGCTCTAATTCGTTTGCCCTGCTTGAGCTTTTGTTCCAGGTACAGATACTGGGCTTGCCTGTATTTTAGCCTTCTGATTCTAGAAGCAGCTGAAAGCTCATTGTTTCCCATTGCAGATGTGTGAGAAATCAGTTCTCAGCACACAGTAACTGTGATTATTCTAAAGCAAATGGATCTCCTGCTTGGAGTAGTGATGCAGTCGTCTTCTAAGCCTGACAGGACTCATCCAGTCCAGGCTCTAACAAAGGAATGTATTGTTGTGTAAGTGGCAAATTAGTAGATCCATAGCTTTACTCAGAGGGAACAATTATTATAGTCATGATTTGTCATGATTCGTTTGTGAATATTAATTATCAGCTTCTCAATCTATTTCCTCTGAAATGGGCACTAACCACTGATTATGACCAATTTCTGATGGACTGGTTTGGGTCACCACTTTTTCTTGTGTTACTGCCATTGCCTTGGGCCTCACCTGCACTGGGTGGCTTCAACAAGAATACTCTTGCTCTTTCGCAAGAGCTCCTGTAACTCATCTGTTCCTGGTTCAGAGTCCTCACAGAGACTGGTTTTACCTGCAGATGTTGTGCAGTGTTGTAAATGAGTGTTTTGTTGTCTCCTCTACAATGGTTGAGTGGGAGTTCATTTACAATGCACTGCGGGATGCCTCCCTGGGATTGTGAAATCCTTAGCATCAATGCACTTGGTCCTCTGCACCCCATCAAACTTTGTTCCACAAACTTGGTGATTGCTTTAAACTTGTGTATTGGCTTCTCTTTAAAAGAAAAAAGCAGTGTCTGTGCAGTTGTCTTTTTGTTTCGTACTCTAAACTACACTCTCTTGTGATTTTTGACTTGCTTTTAAGCAGAAATGGCAATTCCTGGTAGGCTGTGTTTCTCCTTAGCTCTAGAAGCAGCGAATTGAATTTAATTCGAGGTGAGTGTGATCTGGTGGTGTGACAGACAGGCTCTGCCCAGCACCACTGACAGCACAACATCCCCAGCTCTGAAAGGGGAAGGGCAGCAGGACAGGGCAGCCTTTTTCACCAACATCCACACGCCTCAGCTTGTTGCATTTCACCTCCTGGTGCCTGTGAGTGCCTCAGCAGAGTTTGCAGGTGAGGACTTGCCAGAGTGAGCAGCTCTCCCTGCATTCAGGCAGCACCAGCTGCTCTGCAGATTTTCCATGAGTTTCACATCTCTGGACTCCCAGCACCAGCAGCCCCTTTGTCAGCAGAGAGCAGAGAGAACATACCAATACAATAAGGGAACAGAGCTGGTAACTCAGCTGTACAGACATGAATCACCAAGTTTAGCCCCTGGCAGGGGCTGTGGGGGCTGTGAGGGCTGATAAGGTGACATCCTCAGCTGGGGCAAATGTGCCTCATTTCACTGCATCTCAGCTGCTCTCCAGAGTGAGGCACATCCAGCTTCTTGTGACTGCACTGCTGATTCATTATGAGAATTCTGTGGGTTATGTGGAAAGGAGAAGTCCGAGGCTGTCAGAAGAAAAGGAGGAATCTTCATTTTTGGAAAGGGACAGGGAGGATGGGTTTTGAGATGTGGTAAGAAATGTTAGAAAATAGAAGGAAAAAATATTGTTGTGACAATGTATCTTCACTGCTCTCCATTTGGGAGCTTTTATTTGAGAAGAAATTGAGAGATGGGATTTGCAAAGTGGTTTATATATAGGTTGTGGTTTTACTAAATATGTGCTATTGTTGACCAAGCTTTCTTATTTCATCTGAAAATATAAACAAGTTTCAATCTGTAACAAGCCATATTCAGCATGAGATCAGATCACTGCAGCTGCTACAACTTTGCCATGTATATCCACAGAGTCAAGAGCTAGTGCTTTAAAAAAAGCATATTTTGTGGTTTTCTTTCATCTTGAAAATCAACAGGATAATAAAGATAGCAAGCATTTTTCTAAAATAATTATTAAATTCTAAATGTCACAGAGGCAGTTAGGCATTCCATAATTAGCTAGAGAAACACATATATCTTTATGCATTGACTTTAAAGTGTTTTATTACAGTCTGACAATCGTTTTGGGATAGTGAGTAAAGGTGTTTACACCCTCAGCCTTCATGGCCACACCAAAGCAGGAACCAGCAGGAGGTTAAAGAGCTCATAGTGTTGCAAGTGAAGGCAAGTAGTTTACAGCTGGGTTGTTGCCGTGATCATTTTATTTTCCTTAATTCAGAGACCATAAAATGGTACAGCAGATTAAATATTTGATGTGTATAAAATATTAAGTTGGAGGCTGCAGTGTGGGTCTGTCTGAAACGTATACAAAAAAGGCATGGTTGGATGTGGCAGTAATAATTTCTTCTTTGATTCTGATTTCCTAGACATTTTGTCGGAGAGAAAAGAGCTCTGTTTCTGTGAAACCTCTAGAATCGTCTCAGAGCTTCCCAGATCACCTCGAGCTGTGGTGGATAATGGGCTGTTATCTTCTCCTCTCCCTTGTCTTTAACTTGCAGCCTCTGCCTGTTCCCAGAGAAAACACCAACCTCACAGTCTCAGTTTGCTTTTTACTCCAGCCCAGCGTGGCTGCAGTGGAGCAAAAGTGGTCAGTGCAAGTTGTTATCTGTCTGTGCTTTGTTCTGACCAGTTGACCTTAGAGGAGATCCAAACAACCCAGTAAAGCTTCCAGCACATCCCTCATGATTTAAGGAATCACATTTGCATGATTCACAAGCCACCACCATTCTCTATGGTTTCCAGCAACAAGTAGGTAGAACTGTTAGTGTGGCTGCTATTCTATTACATATCCTGCTGGGCAGCTGCTCCCTGAAATTTTTGGAGGCTGTGCAGATGGAATTAGAGAAGTTGGAACAGCTCCTGTGCCCAGAGGAGCAGCCAAACTTTTGATGTCCAAAACCTCTCTGTCCCCACCATTAAATTTCTACAGTGGTTTCCAGAATCTCAAATTGAATACTCAGGCTCTCTGCTTCAAAGCTGTCTCCACTGAAAATCCAGTTGATGCTGGAATGTGCATGTGCCCATGTGCTATATACCTGAAAGAAATGTGTCCATAAAGAAGAGAGTTGCAAGATCTGCCCTTTGAAAAGAATTATCAGGAGAAATGAAGGATGCTGATTTTACAGCATTAAGAGGTCCTGCTGAATGGAGGGAAAGCAGCATGGCTTGAACCTGTGAAAAGCTGGAAAGTTTACAAAGGGTTGATCCCACAGCTCCTAGCGGCAGCAGCTGTGCTGTGACACACAGACTGATGTACCAGTTGTCTGATCCATAGGTTTTACTTCTAGGACTATTATTTCTTGGCAGCCAACCTAACGTAATTACGTGTGTTTTCCTGCAACAAGCAAACACTTTATGTGGCTCAGGAAACAGCTGCACTACACTGAAGAGCTCATTTGCATAAATATGAAAGTATAGTCACAGAATTGCAAAATTACATATTGTGTAGGGCTACATGTTAATGTCAAGGATTATAAATACCTATAATGCCCTCTTATTTAAAAGGAATTAATATTTAGCCATTTTGAACATTGAAAGACAGCTTGTCATCTGACTATTTAAAAGTGTGACTATTTAGTCTAAAAATAGCTTTGAATGTGACTCTGAACTGGAGGTCTTTGCATCTTTCCTTATTTTCTGGTTTGAGCTGCTCTTCAGGGATGGAGAGGCAGGGGGACACCTTCAAGAAGGATTGCCAAGCCAGATAAAATTTGCTTTGTTTCTTTCAAACTTAAACTAGGCTTCTTGTTTGAAAATTTGTAGACAAGTTGCTAAATGAGTCTTCTTGTAGGTAAAATTTCTTATGTATGAACCTTATAACACAGGAACTAAACTCCAGGCTGCAAGTAACAAGACATGGGGTACTCACCGAGGCATAACAGGAAGGGTTTCCAGAAAAGACCTAGTGGCAACACAAGTGTTTGTGCAAATGTGTACATGAAAAAACAGATTTGGTGGAGTGAAACTTAAAAGGTTTGTTTCAGTCCCTCACCTGCTTTGCTTTGTGACCACACAAGTGCTTGTGCCATACAAGAAAGATGTAAAACCAGAAAAGGAAAGCTAAAAAGGTGGAGGATATGGACACAGCACCAGCCTATACTGCCCTGAATATGTGCAATTACAGCATCACACTGGGACAGTTGAGTTCCTGCTCTGTGCAGGGGCAGCTTGACAGGGATTCCTCATTCAGAGGAATTGCAGCTTAAGTGGTGTTTAGCCCAGTGCTTTAAGAGTCTTGGCACCCATTCTGTGTTCCCATAAGGCAAAGAGGCTGCAAACTGCACACACTTCTGCAGTGGGGACAGAAACCCTTGAGAAAGGAGCTCCATGGGCTGCTGGGTTCATCTGAGCCCTCTCTGCCTCTGCCCCCAGAGCCCCTGTGCTCACAGCACAGTCAGCACACTGCAGTGTTGACACAGTGAAATCAACCCAACCAAAGCTCTTGGTGCTGGCCCAGAGTGATATGTTGTTTTGATTCCTTGGGTGGTTTTATGCAGATTTGATTGACATGGTTGGCTTCAGCTGATAGGTTCAGTTGTGAAATTTGTTCAGCTTTTAATGAAGTAAGAGCAGAAAAATCCTCCAAGTGTCATGACAGCATGATGACATGAGCTCTAACTCATCTTCTCATGATATTTCAAAATATGTTGCCACATTTTTCCTCCAGCTGTTTGTTCTGCCCATCTGCTGGATGCTGCATTTCTTGCTGGCAATAGAAAATCCAGTCTCAGTGCCCAGAGGGTCATGAGTTTTTTCTGAGTTGGTTTTTGCTCACAGTTTTAACTTTGAGACTTGGCACTAAAGCAGCTCAAGAGCATGAACATGGACTGTGGAATGACACTGCATTTCTGAGAGCCTGCTGCTCTCCAAGAGGAAGTCCTGCTTGCTTTCATCCTTTTCCTTCCACCAGGCTTTGTGAACAGATTAAACATTAGCCAGAAGGGAAATTAACATTGTTTTGGCCAAAGCAGTGTGGGTTCAGTGGCTTGAGGGCACAGTGAGAAGCAAAAGAAGGAGGAAGAAGGAGGGTACCAGCCCTGCTGTGGTCAGGATATCCAATTAGCCTATTTGGATTACCAGTTCCACAACACAGCCCCACTGTCACCTCCAGCAAGAAGATGGTAACCCAAATCCAGAGGGTGGAGGTGTCTAAAGCCCTCAGGGTCATCTTTAGCTTTTCTGACAGCAAATTGTTGTACCTATTGAATGATTGGTTTGCATCAGCACTTTGTGGAGAAGATAAACTATTAACTATGTAGCTAATACATCCTTGATACCTTGGGAAGAAGGGATTGGACTGTTAACAAAAATTTGGTGAAAATTGATAAAAACTCCTTGACACCAATGTGGCATATAAGAAACAGGCATTCTTTATTTGTTCATGAGGGGATCTCTCCTCCAAAATATCATAGAAATCTTCATAGAATGCCTGTCCTCTCTAGTATCCTTCTCTGAGCACAGAAATCAGTTGGAAGAACATAACAGAGGGGAAGGAATGCATGGGTTGGGGGCAGCAGGAACTTTTTAAACTGGTTTTGCCATTAAAAAAGGGTAAGGGTGAACATCCACATCAGCTTGCACTCATCAGCTCTTGGCCATGCCCTACCACCCATATATTTCTTACTTCTTTCATCATCAGTGATGCACAGGAAGCTGATTCATCTAAAATTTCCTGTGGCAAAAAAAAAAAAAAAAGAGCTTAAGGGCTTAAGGTGTGATGGAGATGCTCCCTTATTAGCATGCAAGCATGTGATGAGCAAACATTTCCTCAAAACACTGCTGATACCTCTGAGACAACAGCAGTCAGATGAGACAATCCATGGGGCTTTTGACTATTTTTGGACCCAAACGGACTCTTTCCACGTGGTTTAGAATAGCAAGTTACTGGGATAATTTGGAAAACTGCAAAGCCTCCAGGTTTGGTTTTGTGCTGAAGCAGATACTGGAACTAGCAGGTATTTATAATAAGCTAAAAAGAGCTGTCGTAGGAAAATAAGAGACTAGTGAAAAGATGTGGAATTAAAGAAGAGAAGAGGTGAGAAATATGAGAAATATGAGTTGGAATCACATGTATGGAAAATATATGAAATAGCACTACTTAGCACAATGGCAGTAAGTTAGTGTAGACAAATCAAATGTACGTATAATGAGGAAAGATGAATGAAGTAGTAGAAATTTTCTTGTTGCTCAAAAACGGGAGCAGAAATCTGTATCAATATGTCTCCTGGGTACTCTTACAGCTCTTACAAGCTGCAGGAAAGTGTATCCAGCTTCAGAAGGGGATGTTTGTGCTTTTCAGGCGATCTTGCTGAGACGAATAAACAAATAGGGCTGGGAAATGGTCTTTTTTGAATTTAAACAGGTGTATTACTCAGTATGGGAAGACTGTCTGAGAACTGATGGAGCCCTGTGGACTTGTTATAAAGACTGGATGTTGAAAGAATGATAACACGTGTGAGAACTGAAGCTGAAAAGGCATGTCAGTTAAAAGTGAGGCTGGGAATGCAACAGGACCCTGTCTTGTTCTCCAAGTTGTTTGAAATTCTCAGGCATAAGCCTCTTAACACTTGCTGGAAGAAGACATGCTAAAGATTACCAGCCTGAAGGTATTAGGGTATGCAAGGCATTAGGAATGGTAATTGCCGTGACCTCATACATAAATAATCATTTAATAACACAGCTGACTTCTGGAGACTTAACAGGGTGCTGTCAGTGTAGAAAACACAAAAAGGAAATTTCTTGAAGCAGGAAATGCCTTCAGTCTAAGAACCATAAAGGAAAGAAGCTTTGAAAAACAAAAAAGGGAGCATTATCGTGTTCCGTGAAAAGGCAGTGAAGCTGAGCAAGAGATGCTGCACAAGAACCTGTCGGCAGATTTTCAGACTTTGCAATGTGAAATGCTAATGATAAGCTCCTAAACAGAGCAGGCCAGGGCTGGATGATACTGCAAAATATCAGCTCCCACTAGACCAGTACATTTTTGATACCTTTTTGCATCAGCTGCTTCCCAGTTAGCTGAAATATGAACATAAAGTCTAATTTTAGGTGTATTTGTGTTTGAAAAGTAGGACTTTATCCATGCAATTACTTAAAATGTCTGGTTTGTTATCTTGTTTATTACTCTCTTGTCTGAAATCTCATCACTTTCATGGTTAGTGTCAGCTCTGGCAGTGTTTCCAGAGCCAAATAAACTGCACAATAACTTTATGGTGTAAGATGTGTAGTAACTTGTAATTCATTGTGCTGTTTGACAATAATTATTTATAACTTTAGCATTTGCAACTTGATAGCCTGTTTTAACAATACTGTGAAAAATGTTCTCAAATAAACATTTCTGTAACTAAGCAATCCTAACGAATTTACATCGTATATGTTAAGTGCATTTAATTTTTAATTTAAATGTAACTCCAGTTGGAATACCTCTGAAATCATTAATGGAAAGTCAAGGAAAAGTCATGAATGCTGTTAATTGTGAGTAGGAGACTATTTTTAGCCTCTGTTCCCCATGATCACAGAAGACTTGTTCTTAAAAAAACTTGGTTTTGAGAATGAGTCCTAGATCTGTGCTGCAGGTTTCTATGGGCAGAGATAAATTTAAAGGGACAGGCCATATCCAGTTAAGACAACAATTCAGTAGAAAATTTTAATACTTAATTGTAATGTGTAGATTTTGCTTTTTAATATATAAATTTTCTCACTTACATAGGAAGATTTAAACCATGAACTGTTGATTATTACAGACATTTACATGCCTCCTCTAAATTTTTTTTGTCTTTTCTCACCCAGCATTTAAGAAGCATCCTTCTGAGGGCAGTACTTAGCTAGAAATGAATTATCCAAAACTGTGGGTTAGTTTGTGGGGAGAATTGCTTTTGTTACTTAAACAAAAGACAAGGTTTGTATAAACTCATTCTCATACTATCCTGGGAGGAGTGGTAATTAAATTTAGTTAGATAAAGAATTATGAAATCATGGCCAAATCTAGTGATAATAATTTCAGAATTTGTTTCCATAAACTCTTAACTGAGAAGCCACCAGGAGGGTTGGTGGCTCTGCTGTTTAAATCGTTTTGTTTCAGATTTTGAGCCATTCATGTCTGTTGAACGCTGCACATGAATCCCCTGAGTTTCCTTACAGGACAATAAGGGTTTTGAGGAGCTTACATCACACCGTAGGAGTATTTTTTTTTTTTTCTGAGGACACGATTTTGTGTGTTGAAATGTAACTTCTTTATAGTTCCCATTGTTCACTGAATTTTCCAATTACTGTCCACATCAGCTGAAGCCTGTGAGAATTCCCCATGAATTACAATGTCGTGTCGAACTGCAGCAGTTATGAAGGTGCTGTGTCAGAAGATATGAAGCACTTTCCCCAAGTATACATCTGCAATTGCGTTTATTTAAAAACTTGAAAGAGAAGTTGAAATTGAGGTTTTCGTACAGCTTTTTTCTAATCTGTGTTTTTCAATCTCCTCTCTTTTTGCCTGAGGATCGATAATATGTATTGTGCCCAGAGGGTACATTTTTTTGTTACAGAACATCTCACGAGCCATCATTTCCAAGCTGCTGGACTGCAGAGCCAAGCTGAGTAGATTCTTAGTTTTCTTTTTAAATGTCACTGACTTCATTTCAGGTTTGCACAGGTTTTTTTCCTACTATCTTGACAGCTAGCTTTCTCTTTGTAAGTGTCTCTTCATTCTTTGACTATTTCAGTATAACTTACAGTTTTCCTCATAAAAATTGAAGGGCTGTACTCCTCTCACTCCCTCCAGATAGAGAATTCCTGTGCTATGATTCAGGGTACTAGGAGCTAGGCTGTTAAATAAATGACTGAAGGGGCTGGATGACTTTGGATGTGATCAGTGGCTTATGAGTGACTGAAAATCTGATAATGGCTTCAACTCCCCCTGGCTTGATGGAGGTGGGTCAGAGTCTGCACAAAGCAGCAGGATGAGGTCTCTGCACTCCTTCAGGATGTGGCAGGGCCAGCACTGGAACCATCCAGCAGGAAGTGGGCAGTTGGGTAGTCCTCACAGTCTGCAGAACCCAAGTGACTGCTGGAAGACATTGAGGTGAGGAAGAGTCAGTTTTGCCTGATTGCATGGAAGCCTTTCTCTCCAGGATAACTGAGACACCTTAAAGGAGCCCAGAGGGGTCCCTAAAGTGGCCATCAGCAGAAAGTCTCTGGCATTTCTGCAGCCCTGTTTAGATGTGTCACACCAAACAGTTCCCAAAGCAGGAACTGTGTTTAGATGTCTCACTTTTCTCTGCAGATTGCATATCATGGTAGTGCAGCTTGGTTCATAGTTACACCAAATTCTTTATCCTGTGTTTCACTGCAGCAGGAATAGATTAGAGGCAACCTACAAGTCAGAGAGCAGCAGAGGGAGTTCCATCCCCTTTTAGAAAGGACCAGAAGGCCTCCTCCTCCTCCTTCTTCAACAGTGTGTCACCTACAGCTGGTCTCAGGCACAATACCAGAAGATTTGAAATGGTATTTGATGGTGGTTACTACTAAATAAGTCACCACTAACATTTAATCTGTTTCTAAAGTGTGAATGAGACTACTGATGTCAGTAATAGATCATTCATTCATTTCAGAAGTACTAAATCAATTTTTCTGATATTAAGCCTGCAGAGGGGAAAATGCTAAATCAGCTGTAAAATACATCACTACAAAGTGTCAATTGGAATTCTAACTAGGATCCTTTGTCTTAACTTTTATTGGTAATTGATAGCAGGGAAAAATTAACAGCACTCTTGACTCTAATCCAAATTCTGCTCAACTCAAGATGGCTGTGTGATCTGACACAACTGGGAGAGGAAAGCAAAACTTAAGTGATAAAGGTGGGAAACTCCAACAGCTGATCTGCTTCTGACAGGTTTCTGGGTTTTCTGATCTGTTTTAGAAGGTCCTGTCCCCTGCTCTTTGCATGGGGCTGTTCTAACCATGAAGAGCAGAATCCTTCACCAGTGGGTGAAGGGGGAAGGAAAGACTCCTGAGAGTGAGAAGTCCTTGCAATGCTAATACAAAGCTAAGCTAATCCTTGTACTGAAAATAGTAAAAGAGTCAATACACAAACCCTGACTTTTATCCGTTCCATCCTGGATAATGGAGCCTTTCTGAGAAATATCTTAACTTTGAATCCTGCTTAATTTAAACTGCAAGCTGTATTAAACCTTTCTAAAATACCACTCAAGACAGCTGGATTTTGTTAGTGGGTGAGGAAAAAGAATTGCGTATCTGGAGATACATTGGAAGTACAAACTGCTGTTTGAGTGAAGCAAGTGGAGCTGAGTAGATCCCACTTTAGAAGCAAGTCTAGTTATCAATTTCCTGTACCACTTACTTACCCCCAGAGCACTCTTGTGTTCTTTTGTTCCACCCTGAAATCACAGTAACAGTTTGACACCTGGTACAGAACTCAGTTGTTAATTCCCAGAGGCTGGGAAACTACTTCTTTTATAAACAGAGGGACTGCTGAAATAGTTGATACACTCCCTTTAGCACCTGAACTTGAATTCCTACAGCATTCAGTGGCAGCAGACTAAGACTGGAGTTCACTCCTTTAGCCTGTAGTGTAAACAACGTTTAATTTTTAAATTGAGTTTGTGCTTAAAAGGTGGAAAATCACAATTGAATTTTTGCACTTGGGCTTCTCCAGTAAAGTGTTTTCTAATATCTATACATCATATTTGCTGTATTTATAGTATTTATCCATTTTTGAACCTGAAATCTCAAATCGTTCTATATCTTCTAAGTTCAGGTATTATTTGAGATGCTGCAATAGCATTTTGTCTTTTTTCTTAGTTTTAAATAGCAACAGTTGATGAAAAAACATCCAAAATCAGAAGAGCAAAAATGATTTTGTCACGTATCAGCATCGTTTCAATTGAAGGTGATATTTGAGTGCTATCACTTGTGATTGTGACCTGTTTTAATAGAAATACCAGAAACTAAGAGATATGGCAATATTGCCCACTGAATTTTTTTTTAATATTTGGAAAAAAGATATTGAAGCAAACAGGATTATCTCTGTGCTTTAATAACTTCTGTGGAAATTGGGTAAAACTTCTTTGCGATATTTAGCATTTAAGAGATTTTTTAGTCTTGTAGGAATGTTAAAAATACAAGCAGTTTCATGTTCCTGTTTGGCAAGTTTTTGACCTCTTTGTGTTACATAGATGCAAAAACTCTTCTGTAACCTTGCCTCTGAAACAGTTTTCTTTCAAAGGTGTTGTAGTGTAACAACCCAAGAGTAAGTGAAGAGGGAGCAAGATAAGCAAGAAATTAATTTCTTGGAATGGTCATAGAATAACCCTAATAATTAGCTAGCTAGAAAAATTACTATTGATTTGAGCAAGTCTGGCTTTGGACATACATAGGCAGCTGCCTGAGGAAGAAAATCACAGCTTTGAGCTGCAGAAATTAATTTTGCTGTAGGCCTGACTTGGGTTGGCTCAACAGTGGTAGAAGGACAGCTCCTTGCATTGGGTTTGCCTGGCAGGGGTTTGGAATTGGGGGCTACGGGGGTGGCTTCTGTGAGAAGAAGCTTCTCCCAATGGAGCTGATGCTGCCAGCTCCAGGATGGAGCTCTGCTGGCCCAGGCTGAGCCCAGCAGCAGCAGCAATGCCTTGGGATAATGTATTCAGGAAGGGGGAAAAACACTGTGTAACTGCAGCCAGAAAGAGAGGAGCAAGAACAACCATTTTCCAAAATAAACTGCACATGCTGCCTCTTGACTCAACTGTTTTCACAGTCAGGTCACAAGTTCTGAGGAGCTCAAAGAAATGCCCATTCTTTACAATTGTTCAGTCTTAAGGAAACGCTTCCTTGATGCTATACAGGAAACTCACCAAAGATAAGATTTGAGAGTACAAAACCTTTGGTATCCACAAGTGAGAAGCCTGTTCACCATGACTCAGGGCAGAGATTTTAAGCCTGGATGTGTTTTGTTGCAGATCTGTTTTTATAGCTAAGCTCACCCAGAGAACTTGTTGCAGCAGATTATTCTCTCTGCTAACATCTTTAGTCCTGTTCTGTTGTACATAAAACTTCACCATTTAAAACTTCTCTTTTTCATTATTGGAGGTGTGGAATGAAATAAGTTCACCTCGAATGTGTTCTCTCATCTTTCTGTTTTGACTCCCCAAGATGAGTCAGAGAACACTGACTGTACTTACATCAGATCTGCTGTTGTGAGTGCATTTGGACCATCCATTAGAGATGAAGACTCCATAAAGGAGGCTGACAAACTAGCCAGGCATCTGATTAGGCACAGAATAATTTCAATGGCTAATCAAACGAATGAATCCTTACTTGATTACACTTCAGTTTTGTATCAGCTAATCATGAAACCAGAAAATACACTAATGCATGCTGGTTTCTGACAGCACCTGTTCCCAGGTACAATTGCTGTAATTTGGGAAGAAGGAGGGAGGGGGCAGCACTAATTTCCTAATCAAGAGCTCAGACAAATATCAAGCTCTAATATTTTTAATGCAATGGTTTGTTTTTCTCTAGAAGAAAACAGGAACTTTTCCAGGACTTGGAGATAAATCAGCAGTGGGATGCTGGGATCAATCCCCCACATCTCCCAGTGCACATTTTTTTTAAGTGTATGTGTTGTTCCTCAGTAAATTCTCTCTATAACATGATGAAAAGAGACATTCTTGGGGCATTATTAAGAAAATGAGACATTAAAACCTTTCTCTCACCCCTCGGGTCTCTTTTCATACAGACTGCTCAGCAGATATGAGCAGGGACAAGGAAGGTCCCTGCAGAAAAACTGAAAAAATTGTTGTATGTGTGTGCTTGCACATATCCATGTTGTTTTGGTCCTCCTGGTGTCTCAGGACATGTGGTCTCAGATATAAAGGCCACAAGTTGTCATAGAGGGGAGATACTTCTGAATTCTCTCCACCAAGGTTTCTGACTGAAAATATATTAAATTAAATATATTAAAAACCATAGGAACTACTGCTTGGAGAAAATCCCATTGTGCTGTGTGATAGTAGAGAAAGCAGCAATCCCTACCCCAGCAAGCCTACTGTATGTTTTCTTTTCATATAAAAAGGTTTTAAAAAAGGGAAATATTGGAGCAAGAAAGGGAGATAAAGAACGTCAGGTTCTGCTTTTAATATAGCCTGGACCTGTCAGTCCTTTATTGTATGCAGAGAAGAATCTTGGTGCCAAGTTATGAACAAGATGTGCCATCTACTTTCAAAATGAATCCCACAAAGCAAAGCCATTCTTGATGCTTTTAATGTCACACTTCCTCTGGTGAAGCATCTTGTGAGAAACTGAACAAAAGGCTGAGCTCTGAATCCTGAAAAGTGCTTCCTGCCTCACAGAAGTCACCCTTCTGCTGCTGTGCAGCCTAAGTGTCACCAGTGCCACGAGAGCTCCAGGAGCTGGGGCTTGTGTGCATTAGGCTGAAACTACTGCTAACAGAGCACAGTCCTTACAGGAATGCCTTTAAAACCTCTGCCAATCAATACTGTCCAGCTCTTTGAAGAACTCTCAGTTTAATGCTGCTTACCTACACAGTAAATGTCTCTGAAGTCTAAATAGAGAAAACAGAGAGACCAAGGGCAGCTGGATTAGCAGCATTAAGCCACGGTCAGTCTACTGCCTGCATTTTAATGGCTTTTGCAAAAGGGGAACTAGATTTGCTGCTGTGTGAATCAGTGTAGATCCACTGAAATTGCCAGAACTGTGCTGATTTATACAGGCTCAGGACTATTCCCAAGATTTCCAGCAACTGCTGTTTCAAATAGTTGTGTTTTATCTGTGTTTTGAAATACTAAACCAACAGATAGATTGCTTCTAAATTATCAGTGCTGGTTAATAGATGAGATATGTCATAAAGTTCTCCTAAACACCACTCAGCTTCATTTCCTCATTGACTTAAGATAGTCATCCTGAATCTTCTTTAGCTTTTCATACAGGCTCCTAAGTTGTAAAAAAAGGTATTGGAAAAGACAAACATTGATAAACACTTTGTTAAAAAGGTATTGTGTTACCATTTGCCATTCAATTGCTCATATAATATCTGTATCCTGACATAATATTAATAATAGTAATTATTATAATAATCACAAACAAACAACCAAAAATGCACCATCTGAAGTGGCAGAAATTATTTGAGGGTAAAAACAGAGCTGCTAGAATCACATCTGGTGTTGTATTTAGGATTTTTTCCTACATCTCTGTTTAAAAGAGATGAAGGGTCCATCCTACAGTGAACTGAGCACTTTTTCAGGCCTGCTGTAAATCTCTGACCCATTTCAGAGGCATTAAAGATTTCCCAGAGTATCCGAGGGTATGTGCTTGGTATTTCTCAGGGTCTCTGCACTGTATGAGCAGAACAATAGCTGTGTTCACACTTGTAAACAGGGTTTTTTTTATTTGTGACCTGAGTTAGAGGTTAAGAAAATATGGATTATTTTTATTATAAATACAGTAGTGATGTTCTGGAGGAATTTCAGCAGCCTAGGAAGGAAAATGTTTCTTTCCATGCTTTAATAACTCAGAGTCCTCCCTTCATATTCCTGACCTATTTATTCTTCAGGTGTGGTCTTTTGCCTCTTTTCTCACCTGTGCCCCTGAGGGAACACAATGTTCTGTTCTCTGCAGATCACAGCCTCACTCATCCTGAACACCATGCTTTTTCTCTGCTCTTCTCCCTGCCCTTTCATCTCTGGATGTCTCTTGGCTTGGTGCTCTGGCCATTGTGCTATCACCAACCATCCAGCTTCTTCCAGAACTCCCTCTTCTTCCATCAATACCAGCCATGAGCTTCAAGGTCATTGCTGTCTCTCTGTTTCAATTAATCTCCTCCATTTGTTTCAGGAAGAACTGGAGAAATAATTTTTGAGCTTGTTTTCCCAGAGATTCCCGAAAAAGCAAGGAAAGAAAGCAGTAAGGCAACTGATAAATATTGACTCTGTTTACCTTCTCTCTCCTTGAGAGAGAAGGAATATGAAGTCCATGAGCACCCTCTGCTCCATACCTGCTCCATGCAGAGCAAATAGTCCACTGGCATGCTGAGTGAATAATTAGCTTTACACAGTACCTAGCAAATGGTGGTTGTGGACCAGAACCCCCTGAGCTCACTGCTCTGTTAACAGAAGGAAAAAAAAATTTAGAAGACAGTCACCACCACCAGAGCTTAAATCCAAACTGTAAGACAGGAGACACCAGATGGAGATGGACAGATGGTGAAGTGCAAAGCAACTCCTAAACAGTTGATAAGCATGAAGGCAAACAGTATCAGCACACCAGCTGCCTAGCATTTGTCCATTAGAGATGTCAAGCCAAGGAACGGGGTAAGAATGGTTCTGAAGGATAATGGGATAGCTCTGTGGATGGTTGGAGGGAAAAAACCATCCCAAGTGGAGATGGCAGCAGGGGAGAGTTTGCCTGGAATCCCTGCTAACAGCCAGAGGAGGCAGGAGTTGCTGTTTCCAGCGAGGGGTAGGCTGTGAAGGGCATGAGAGTGAGAACAAGCAGTTTACTGAGAAGTGAGACCTGTGAAGGGGCAAAAAAGAGAGGAGTACCAGGGTGGCAGCAGGAAGACTTTGTGTAGATATGTAGATACAAATGAGGCAAAAGTCACACTTGCAATTAAAAAAAAAATAAAATAAAAAAAAGCTGTAAGTCTGCATGATTTTTAGCATCTTTTTAGGAAGAAAAGGCAGTTTTCACAGTTCTTGTGTAGAAAGGATCAAGGCTTTGACACATCTTAGGCTCCCTTTTCAGTGTTTCAGTGGCAGGCAAAATATATCTCAAGAGACAGGAAGAGGAGTAGCAGGGTCACACGTAGTGGAGTAAGGGGGCTAGCAGCAACATTTTAGTCATCCTTATTATGACATAACAGCTAAATATTTGCAAGGAGATGCCAGGGAGAAAGGCCAAGATGCTGTTTTGGGCTGTTGGAGACAAGCACAAGCTGGAGAGGTGAATATCTGTGCTACATGGATGGCAGTCCCTGTGAAGACATCATTTGAATCTTGCTCACACATCTAAGGGAAAAGGGACTTAGGCTGGGTGTTGGGAAGCCCTTTGAAAATTTTGGGGTCCCAAGAAGCAGGACCCTTGAAAGAACACCCTGAGTGAACAGAAGACAGTGGTAGATGTTGGTGTGGAGGGCAAGATTTCATGAAATGTGGTAGCTTTCTTTGTAATTAGCTAAGAAGTCAGGAAACTCCCTTGATGCTTAAATGACTCTCCTGGAAGAATCTGGCCTTTCACAGATGATGTGGGTTGGTTTTTGTTGTTTTATCAATCCTCCATGGCATTTTCCTTTTTTATGAGTGACTGCATAGCAGTTAGCCCATTTAACTGCAGCTGCTCGCCCTTCTCTGAGGTGTTTTGAGAGTAGAACAGATTAGGCATTTAAACACAGGTGATAGCAGCATTGCTTGGAATGAGCAGAAATGTAATATTTATAACACAAGCATATTGGTCTTTGGGTGGATAAGTGGTTCATAAAATTCAGTGCAGCATGATGCAAAGTAATGTAGCCAATTACTAACAGAATAAGCATGAAGATTGCAGTCTAAATAGGGACACAACAAGGAATTCATTGTAAGAAAAGAACCCAGAATGGACTGCAGATAATAGAGTAAGCCATTAGCACTCCTTCCTAGTAACAATAACAGAAATGAAGAAGAGTGAGCGAGTTTTTTAAATATACTCTGGCAGTGTGGTGTGTAAAGCTGCAGGAATTATTCTGGCCTGCTGCTGGTCTCATTAGAAAACAGAGCTCAGCTTCAGCCTCTTGGTTACAGGGAGATATTGAGAAGGTGCTGCAGGGGCAATCTGAGATGATTTAGTAACTAAGGCATGATTTATGAAGAAAGTTTTGACTTATTTCTCCTCTGTACCTAAGGGAAGGGAGAATTCTTATGCAAGTATGCAAGATCCTGAGCAAACGGGAGAGGATCAGAGCTAAAGTACAGGGGTGATGCACAAATGTTAAATAAGAGATCTTTGATTAATGTGAAGGAAGAAAATAAAAGCAGATTTTCAAACAGAAGACAGAGCTTTATGCAAATGGAGAAAAAGAAAATAACTTCATCTCAGGTCACATGAATAATATTTGAGGAACTGACTATAAATGTGTAGAAGGGATTATTAAAATTCTTCCTCTTATTTTTTAAAATAATAAATCCTGAGCCAAGTATCAGTTCTTACATTTGTTACATACTGATGAAGAAACACCCATGCAATAGAGAGAGACAAAGAGATCTCTGTCAGCTGAGCATTTAAGACAGCAATTTCACAGAGACAGTTTTGCTCTCAGCTACCTAAAAAAAATAGTTGGCCTATGTCTCAAAGGAGACAATATAAAAATCTACAACAAAATATCAGGTTCCAAATTTGTTATAGCTATATGTGTTCCAGTATAAGCACCTGGATTTTTTTGTATGCATTGCTCTTTTGAAAATTAATCAGGCTGGAGCTCTTCTTTTGAAATGTAATAGGGAAAATTGTCCAGAATACAGAACCTGAGGACCTGAATAAATTTAAATATACATGGCACTTCTGATCATCAAAATGTCATTTCTTTAGTTTATTCCCTCAGATAATACTCACTGGTAGGCTTGTACAAATACCTTCAGCTGACCAGATGAATTAGATTTTATTTGTTCCCAGAACTGCACTTTGCTCAGATTACCTTCTTTATTGATTTACAGTGCACCTGAACATCCTCTGGCAACACAAAAGGGCAGGAGATTGGATGTATGGACACCTTTCCCACAGTGAGGAATGGTGCACTTCCATCCATACCACTGCTCTACCCTGCCCCTGGCCCAGCTCTGAGCTTTGTTTCTAAGCAAATTCAGTGGAGGACAGAGGAAGGTGTTCTGCAAAGGTGCAGGAGAGTGCTGGAGGTGGTATGTAGCCCCTCAGAGTTTCCAATGGAACCAATTACACTTCCCTATTTCCTTCAGCAATGGGATGGTTGGCTCTCCTTCCTTCTGGCCAAAGGTACTGCCAGGAGAGTAGAGTGACAAAGAAGTGACATACTGATCCTACCATGAGTGAGGACAGAAAAGCCAGAAAAAATGTTAGGAGAAGTGACACAAGACCATTTTGAGTAAAATGTGTTCCAGAGATTGAGTAGATTTTAAAGGACAGTTTTTGGCGGGAGAATATATTCTAGATTTTAATTTAATGAGCTGGTATCAAAGGGCTACACATGGATGGTTTGCATCCGCTGAAGTGAAATCAGGGTGAATGTAAGAAAATCAAAAGTATTGCTCTGTAGTGAATACACCCAAGAGGAGCCCACACTAACTCTGTGAACTCCTGCTGATGATTCAATGGGAGAGATAAGCCTCATGAAGAGACGTCTGCAGGAACCATCCCAACACAGTTCCCTAAATGCTCTCAAGCTTTTCCTCTCAAGGTGGTGAAAGTTTTGTTTGAGTCACTGACTGCATGGGATTAAATGCAACAGAAGAAATAGAATTTAGTGCATGCATTAGAATTATGGTGAAATGTGTGTTTGCTCATCAACCCCAAATGTTATAAAACATTATAACATTGGGCTGTGCTGCATGCACTCAGTGTTTTCCACAGGTAGTTGTGGTGACAGTGAACTTGCTTGGGAATACTTGGAATGCCTGTGTACAAATCTTCACAGCAGTCTCACAGGCTGGGAACCTCTTGCGATTTATTTTATTGCTAAAGGGGCAGACAGTTTTTTTGGCAGCAGGGTTGGTTGCTGAAGATTAAAAATTACATTTAAATGCATTATTAAAAAAAGCAAACTGAGAATCTCTACTTATGGAAGAAGAATGTTGGGTAGGTGTTAGCAGCTTTATGTCTGGATTTTTGTCTGGTTATTGCCATTTGGACTGTAATGTCCACAGAACAGCAGCAGAGCAACTGCTGTGAGGAGATTTTCCAAAAACATCCACAATGTTGGGACTTTAAATGAAATTACAGGTCTCTGAATATTTTTGTAGCATATTGTAGTGCATGGAAGCACTACCCTGAATGTTTACTTTTTTAAAAACCACAAGCCCCCTTTGCTACTGTTGGTAGCTGCAGAGACTCAAGTCTTTTGCAGATGCCTCCTTGCAAGTGAAATACGACCTTTCAGCATTTGGCTACACCTCAGCCCTGCATAAGTGTCTTACAATCGTCTCCTCTTTGTTGACACTGCCAGAAATGGAACCATTCACACTGATCTTTTGTCTGCTTGGAGTGGCTGCATTTCCCAGCCAAGTGCTTCCAGGAGCAGCCAAGTTCAGCTGCTGCTGTTGAGGAAAGCTCCCTCACCTCCTTGGCAGGAATGTTGCCTGGATCTACCTCTGAAGAGCACAGGGCATACATCCTGTGTGTGTTTGTGATCCCAAAGGATTGCCAGTTAAGCCATTGAGGCTTACATGGACAAAGCTACTGAGTTCACTATACCCCTGGGATTGGGATCTTGCCATGGATGCTCAGTTCTCAGCGCTGATACAAACTCTTTGTGACACTGGGCAGGTCGAGTGAACTTTGCAGTGAGTTTATTAATCAAATGCTTAGTGACAACTACTTATATCATCTGATTTTTGTTAAGTACATTTACAGATTTATATTAAAAAAAGAATCTTTGACAGTTTGGGGGAAATTGCTAGAAAAGAGCTGGGATATGCTGTGTAGTCATAAATATTTTTATATTCTCCAGGTTTTTAACAGCTTTATGAAGGATGTGGACAGCTTTATGAAATGTGAAATATACACTAAAACTACTTTTTCCCATGCAGTAAGATAATAAGATGTTACATTACTCACAGGTCCAATTTTAAATTTAAATATAACTCCGTTTAATTTTACTTTGCAATCAGGTAAATTAATGAGAGAGAATCAAAACAATATGCTGTAATTACATTTGAAAATTACTCCTTCTGTCCTTCAAGAGTGTTCTTTCTGTTTAAGATATTGAAATTTGGTGTCTAAATATAAAATGCAGTAACATCTGGTTCTAATTGCTGGTTTAAATACTATAGACATTTAGACAGATATTTCATGCTTTTGAAAGGAGGCTTTTAGTAGGATGTTCTGAGTCAAAGGTTAGAAAAAATTTCATGCCACTAAAAATAGCTAATATTCCATTTGTGTTCTAGATCTAAAGGATCTTTTACATGAAAGATTTTTTTTTTGGCTAAAATATAGTTGTTTTAACTTATTTTGTTTGGAATGAACAACCAGTTTTTATGCCTTTTACATCTGCTCTTCATTGGTGCATGTGCACATACTGCAGAAAAATGTTGGACCAGTTTATTTCTAGATCCAAAAATTGTTACATTATCTTCAAGATCTCTGATATTCAACACAGAGCCTTGTCCTTCCAAAATTATGTATTTGAAGTCTTTTGTGTGCTTGTACTTTGCCACTTGTTTTCCCAAGAAAAGAAGTCATATCAACATCGATGCTAAAGTGATTTTGGTGTCAGGCTACCTATTCATACTGACTGCAAAGGTGATTTAGTTGGGGTTTAATACAGAAATTAATTTAAGCACATGCAGAACTCTAAAAATGTTGGGAACCACCCCAAATTTGAAAACTCTCAAGACTGAATTAATGTCATCTATATAACTGCTTCCCCTACTTTTAGTATGGGAAGGCTGGGCTGAAAAAGAGGGTTTGTTTTGCTGCGAAGGGATTGAGTTTTGTGGCCATTCTGACCTTTCCAAAGCATGTGCTAGTTTGCTTCCAATCTGTTCAGCCACCTGGATAAAAGACCTACAAATTCATCCTCACAGAGCCCATGCGACCTACAAATGATTCATTGTCCCAGGCAGCAACATTTATTAGTATTCTTGAAAGAATCTCCTCCCTCCCCATCCCACTGACCCCAGGCCACCTTCATGCAAGCCTGCACTTCATTTATTGTCAGAAATTCTGAGGAACAAATCTAAGCAAAACAAGTTATGACCTGATCTCTCCCTGCTGCATAACTTTTCCACTCAGGCACAGGGACAAATTGGAAAACTAGAGGAATTATGAAATGCAGCAGTAGTGCCTCATGCACTAAAAAGTCATAAACTGACCAAAGGCCGAAAACATTAGAGCCCTGGTAAGGAAATAAATGCACTGATACAGATGCTACATGCACTTTGGCTCACTGTCCTTAGATACTGTGAGATTTCCCACTCTCTACTACAGACAACTCTCCCAAGCCTCTCTGGCAGCAGCTCAGATCAAGTATAATTTTTCTCTTCGTAGCCAAATGTACCATCTGACATCTACACTTTGGGCATTCAAGAGAGTAGCTTATACTATCCAGCATGAAAATCCTGACAGGAGGTATCCACACCTTTCCACATCCTTCTGTGCAGGGTTTGCCTGGAACAACACTCAGGAAACATCTCTTTTTCCTGGTGCCTGGAAGAGGGGGCTGCAGATGGCTCTGGAGTTGTAATTACATCTGCAGATCCACCAGTTGTTGTGGTGTTGGTGCTGATTATTAAGAAACCTCTGTCAGAATCTGTAATTGTGCTGAACTTTAATGCTGGATGCACAAGGAAAGAGCCTGTGGGGGAATCAAAAGAATTTGCTTGTCTAGTGTACCTCCTTTACCACTAGATGGTTTCTATCAACATTTTCCAAAGGCTGTTACTTGCCAGCCAAACACCTCTAGAGGACTGCAGTCCTAGTGAGGGTCCTTCACATCTTCAGGCTTCAGAATAAAATCTGGATTATTAGAGACAGAAAAAAAACCCAAACCCACCCCTCCTTTCCTTCCACTCATTGTTTAATGAGACACTAAGAGATGTATGATAGTTTTACATCTTCCTTTAAAATGTAAAAGAATTCTAGCCAGAAGCAGTACCAAGAGATACAAGAATAAATACTCTGTTCCAGTGGTATGGGACATTTCTCTGCGGTGGGCATCTAAATTCAGAGAGATGTGATGGCCCATTTTAGGAGATACAAAACCATTGTGCTTTCTGCCATGCTAAATTTTGTGAGGAAGCTGGTAAATTATATATTTACCTTCTTCTGTTACTTCTAGTAAAATAAAACATTACTTTGAAAAAAGAGAAGAAATAATAAATTGCAGGTAGCAGTTAATAACTAAATAAATCAAATCAATTTTAAATGCTCGGTCACCTCTTCCAATGTTTGTTTTTAATACACTTTGTTTGATACCTAATTGCTTAGACAGTATTACTCCTGTGATTATTATTAGTTACCTTACAATCATTCACATCCTGCTTTATTTTTAATGTTTGTTGTGTTACGCTCTGCTAATACTATATTGTTTCAATTGTGGGGTTTTTTCTACTTCTGCACAGGGAATATAGATTATTGTATTGCTTCACTGGGTACTAGAAAGGTCTGTCTTTTATGATTGCTGAAAATCTGTGTACAGAGCAGAAAATGGCACTGCATGTTTCAAACCAGTGATTTCAGTCGCTGGGGCTGTGGTAATGAATGTTGGTGTTTGAGTGCTCTGATAAAGATAACATCACTGCTGCAGGATGCACAGATCATCATGTATTCCCATGCAGTGGCACGAAGGAAGCTGCTGTTTTTCTCTTTTTTTATTCCTCTTTTATTTGCTTGAGAAAAGTACAGAGAATCCTGACCTTAAGGGCCATATTGGTTTAGATCCCTAAAACCTTGACAGCAGCAAAATTAAGTGTTTAAACCCCATTAAATCCACTGAAATCTAAGCTCATGCCTAACTTCACCCTACTAATGTCTTGGATTGGTGACTTTGTGAATAAATTGGAGATGCTTAAATTTACACTCAGTTGTCCATTTCCTTCTCGCTGCTTTGCGCTTTCTGTGCTATTATTTTAGTTCTTCATATGACCCACTCTAATTTTCTTGATATCCATGCCTCTGTGAAGACCTAGACATCATTCCAGGAGGTATTTCAGGACACTTTTAAGTTCATTCCTTCATAAGTCATTTAAGCTCCAGTGTAATTTTTATTAAATGCTTCCAACTCATTGAACACAGTGCAACTTCAAGCACACAGTTAAGTTAACCAGTGTTGGTTAATGCTTTCCTGAGCTGGGGATTTATTTGGTGGATAAAGGTTTCCTGGGAGTAGCTTCTGTCACTTACCATTTCTGGTGGCACATTCTGGTGGCACATTCTGGTGGAACACCCCTTCCTCTGCTCTATTTACCACCATCCATCCACCAGAGGAGCAGTTGGTTGCATTCCTCTGCCTAGTTTGAGCCCAAGGCACCTGACTTTGGTAAGCAGTTTAAATGCTGGCCAATTCACTTGCTTTGATAGAAACGATGGCAGAAAAGCCTTTTGAAGCTTTTAAATGTACCTATTTGCAGTGAGGAATTGGCTTATCTTGCCCAGATCAGAAGCTGATGATTAGTTTTCTTCCATTTTGTTAAAGCATGTTTCAACAACAGAAAGAATGGTTATTGCTTGAACACCTCAGGCATGTCCAGGCAAGCAGCTCAGAAGGTGATGACCTCAGACAGGGAGGTGATGGTGCAGGCTGGGATCAGCACAGCCTGCACAGCTGTGCCTGGAAGGAGATGTAAGATCAAAACTTCAGAGTGCTCTGCCCTGCAAAGAGCAGTAAGTGCTTTGATACTGGCTGATCAATACTGTCAGTGCTTTGGGGACTGAAAGTGGATCTGAATTTTGTATTTCCAAGACACTTAAGGAGTGCTGGATGCCAGATTTCTGTGTGGTTTCTGGAGAGCTGTGCCTGAAATGAAGCCTTAGGAAGCTTCTGTGCACTCTGAAGACATGTTTGGATCTAAGGATTTCAGTGTAATTAAGATCTGAGCACCATGTGAGTTTCTTGCCGTGAGGAGCTTTATTAGCTCCTTTGAGTAGGTCAAGATTCAAATAGCGCTTTTCATGTTATTTCATATATTTGACCTTCCACAACTCGTGTTCTAAAGAAATGTCTTTCCAAATACATCTTTCAAGTGTAGTAATGTTTGTATCAAATTAATCTGAAGCTTCTGTTGCCCTGGAGGCTGAGTGAAATGTGGGTCAAGTCTGACATCAAGTGGTCAGACACACTCCATTCCCAATGGGACTATTAACACAGTACTGCTTCTGGTGTCTTGTAAGAACCTCCCTCTCCACTTTTTTTTCCCCATGTTTTTTCTTGTTAACAGGATTTCTCAGTGCTCTTCCTTCTCCGGTTTCCACCAAGGTCATGGAGTATCACTGCTGACAGACACATGGGGAATCATATTAGTCTTGCATTAGACATTGCAGCTGCTGAATCTGTCAGCAGAATGATGGGATCGTGTAAATAAAGCCTTGTTGACTTGGCACTGCTCATAAGACCTTTATTCACTCTGCCTTGTTTACCCAATATATTCTAACAGGTTCTTGGTGGTTTTAAAAGCAGTCCCAGCTCTTGAGGCACCAACTCCTCTGCCTGTGCAGATTTTCAGTCTTATCAATAACTGCAAGAGCAGTTATCACTCACACGTCACTTCTTGTTTAAACACATTGCAAACACTAATTCCATTCATTTCTCATCATTCGACTCTGAAGAAGCTTAATAAAATTATTCATGCCATGATACAGGAGAGGAAGTGGGGATAGAGACCAGAGGGAATTTAAATCTTTGACTTGAGAGCTTAGTTTTCCCAGGCACAAGTCTTGGCTTCAGTCCTCTGGCACACTGAGATGTGACCTTCATGTTTTAAAGGTATTTGCACCCACACTGACCCAGGAATACAAGATTCATGTTCAGCTCCTCGTGCTCCTTTCCTCCAGGGTGAGAAGTTATCCTTCAGTAGCCAGAGGGGCATTTTTCCTCTCCATTCTCAGAGATCAGGAGACTCAGTTTTGTCTTTTCAAACAACAACAAATGACAGGTCATAAGTTGTACAATATAAACTTTTTATCTGCACAATTGATTCATTTGTAACTGGAACACTGGAGTGTTTCTATACCCTCTGCATAAAACAAACATCACAAAGGTCAGTGTTTTTGTATACCTTGTAACTGAGTCAGCAATGCAAATACGAACTTTCCATTTCTCCCATAAATGCCACAGCTTGATAAGATAAAACACCGTGTTTGTGCCTCTGGGCTTCTCAACTACCAGTTTGCACCTGGACACCTTTGTTTAAATTAATCTCAGAGGTAAAGTCTTCACTTCAGTGTCTTTTTTTGTCTGCTGCAAATTTGGCTTTTTAGTCTGGAGCAGTAGTTTCACAGGGACCTTAAGCTGCCATAGACCAGTACTGATACTAAAAAATACAGCCCTTCCCCTGGTTCAGCATAGTTGTTTTTGCAGCTCCACAGTGTACTGGACTGGGGAATTGTTATAGAAAAACAAAACAAAACTCTAAACCCCCACAAACAAAAACCCTGCCAAGATTTCTGCACATCTCATTCAGATATCCATTGTAATTTAATTCAGTGCCTAATGGTGGGTTTATGCTCTGTGAGCAGAGCTGTCTGAATTGTTTCTTACGATAAAAAGTTTTTATGTGAGGTAAATGATCACCTTTCAAGTTCCCAGTGTTATCTGGGCAGTCCAGGTCACTGAGGAGAAGGGCAATGTGGTGTCTTCAGTTTAAAGGCCTAAAGCCTCCTTACCTGGGAATAGTTCAGAAATTAAATGAGCTAAATTACTGAGCTCTGTGCTTAAAAAGCAGTACTGTAACTTTTTTATCTGAGCAGTCTCTAGTTTTATGTATTTGGATATGTTTCAGGTGCCATCAATCTTATTTTGAGTTCTACGTTACTCTTCTATAGTTTCACAGCCTAGATAAAATTGTGTTGAATGTGCTAAATGTTAAATTCCTGCTTGTATATTCATG
Organism: Entomyzon cyanotis; assembly: GCA_024500445.1. NCBI lineage: Eukaryota > Metazoa > Chordata > Aves > Passeriformes > Meliphagidae > Entomyzon > Entomyzon cyanotis. The sequence continues at coordinate 5,475,235 of JAKEPQ010001026.1, forward strand.
GATTCATCCTAGTAAAAATTAATGACTACAGTAATTATTATAATTTAGAATAGTCTATGCTTACACAGTGTGTGCTTTGTACTAAATCACAGTATCACTGAAGTCCCAAATCACACTGACTAGTCCCAGCACTAGCCGTAGGATCCATACAGCAGTCAGAAGATGGGAGCCTTTGCTCCAAAGAGCTGGCATTTTAGAAAAATGGAAAACATACAGGATTCAAGCAAATGACCACAGAAGACAAACTTCAAAATATCTCCACAAACATATTTTCAGATCAGTTTCCAATCCTCAAGCCACAAGGGACATGAAGTGTTGTGACTGCAAACTCAGTTCTGGATAAAAATAAGTTTGGAGTAAACTTCCTTTCTTTGGCATCTCTATTATGGCTTCTAATTCTAATAAAATCTCTTTCTACTCATGCAATAGGCATTTTAACCAGAGTTTTTCTATTGAGTAAAGTTTAGTCTCTGCAGCAAATGGTACTATGGAGCATTCAAAAAGGACATTTTTGCCAAGCACCTATTGATGCTAAACTGATGGGTGCATGGAGGGTCACCACAGAAAATCAGCTCAGTGCCAAATGGCAGAACTATGGCAAGCTACATCTTACAGGCTTTGCGGGGAATTTTGGCCAGAGTTCACAACTGATGTGTTTATTGCAGCTCAGACAAAATGTACGGCAATTTTAGATAAATCTGGGCATTTTTATACTGAACAGACTATTCAGCATAAGTGTGTGCATCTTTTAGCAAAACAAATCATTCTCTTGTTTAAAAACAAAAACAAAATGCTACATATGTTACAGAACTATACTTGCCATTCTTTATTTTAAAGTCATACACAAATGGCTTGTTCTGCTCTGATTAGCTTATTAGTTAATGTTGGATATGAAAGGCAGTTTTGGGGCATTGTCTGTCAACTTAGTGGAAATTAGGACAGTGAGTGCCTTCAATAGTCTTTGTTCATTAAACCATATCTCTGCAGATGTTCAGTGTTTTTTATTACTTTTGCTGTTCTGAAGCATTCTCATTTTTTTCAGCTAATGAGAAATGTTTGACTTTGTATATTGTTCACAGACCCAAGGCTCAAAAGAGTTAGGTTTGTTAGTGAAAGACTGACACCTTTCCTCTGAATTTATTATACCCATAGGTGTTAATGCACATTTACAAGCCCTCTAAGAGTAAGATGAGTGAGTTAAACAATCTGTAGAAATTTTTGCTCTTGGGAGAGCCCTGAGAGCATCTTCTTGCAAACCAAGAAATTATGAGTCCCATGGGGAATTCAGCTGTAGCCAGGTGTGCTTTTTGTGTGAAGAAGGGTTCATACGTGGGTTCCCACTGCCAGATTTTAGCTTGAATTAATATAGATGTTCACCTAAGCTAGCATGTCCTGTGTCTGCAGACAACTGATGAAAGGGCAGGTTTTGTTTCTTGGCTTCAACCTCTCATATCCTGGAGTAGTCAGAGCTAACAGAATGACAACTGGATGCTGTTGGTAAATGAAAAGAGTTCTCTTAGTGGGGAAATCAGCAGCTGATTCTGGCTGACACTGTGCTCTCATCACCAGCAGAAATGCTGTATTTATTTAGATTTTAAAGCAAAAGCAGTGGCATGTACTTCAAATGTGGTTTGGAGTTCTGAGCCTGGCAGGGGATGACAAATGAGAGCTCTATTTGATTAGCCAAGGAAATGTACTTTATCTGCTTCTTTTTCACGGGCTTTCTGTTGAATTGATCAAGAAGGTGCTAGTGCTGCTCCTTAAGGCTAATTTCTTCTTCAGATCGTGCACATCATTAGTCAGCAGGATGGATGGAAAGATGGTGAGGTAGTTGTTTGTGCTTCTAAATAGATATTCATTAAGCATGTAACTCTATTTTAATAGGATTCTTGATCTCCTTCTAACTCCAGGTTGTGTTTTTTACTTAAGCAACTTTCAATTTGGTTAGAAATTTGCATATGCATAGGTACTACTGTTCTTTCTGGATAATATAATCTGCAAAATTGTATGATATTTAGAAGTCCATTTCCATCAGCCTAATCCATTTTTGAACCAGTCTTATCTTGAAAGTACAGATAATAACCAACAAGAAAAGGAATAAAAATATAATACCTTTGAAATATGTAGCTGTTTATGAAAGGAAGGCTCATGTTTTTATCTTGCTGCATACGATCCTCTATTGTCTGTACTCACATATAACAGTGTATTGCAGTGCAAATTAAGATAACACTACAATGTGTAAAAATATTAGTTGGTAGTGATACAACTGGCTGCTGGCACAATATGCTCTTTGTGGAAACATAAAATAGACATAGGTTGATAGTACAAAGAAAGGGGCAGTTGCAGTAGCTCAGTATATTAAAAATGATAGCATATCAGATATGGCAATTACACTAGCCATCAATCTTCAATAGTTTGTGAAGAATGCTGCTAAAATGCAGTGAAGCTTTATAAGATTTGTGATCACAGAGTGTAAAATATAACAGATGCTACAATATTTAGATGCCTGCTGGCATTTACTTTTACCCTACACAGCTCATTTCAGTTATATGAAAATTTTATGTGCTCTGTAACCTCGGTGAAATAGGAACATATTTATAAAGCAACCACAATGGAACAGAGCACTTTCAATATATACACAACTTGATCTGTTTAATAAGATGAAAAAGGGCAAAAATTGCCAGTTAAATTAGATTACTATTAGTTTATTATTAAATTACTGTTAATGCAGCAGTTTTGATACATGTGACACCTTCTGATCTGGACTCTCTGCCAGGGATGTGTCACTCAGAACTGGTTGGAGACTCCATGCAGCTGTTGTGCAGTGCTGGCTGGAGTCTTGTGGGGGTGATCACTGCGAGTCAAAACTAATGAAATGAGACAGGAAAAGAAAGTTCTTGCAGCTTTCAGCTGGGAAGCACAGTGGACAGCTTCTTTTGTGAAATGTGAATTACATAATAGCTGCCAAGGTTGCTGCAATCTCTTGCAAGGCTGAATATTACTGGAGGACTGTGAAATCAGGGCCTAGATATCCTTGCTAATTAATACTCTCTCTTGGAAGGATGCCCAGCAGCACCTCCTGGTATCAAGCTGTGGAAGTCGCCATGCTTCTGCTCCTGCGGATGACTGTGTTTCATTTCATCACATCTCTACCTTATTTACCTTTTTCTTGCTTCCCCTGAGGCAGCTGTGTTAGGAACATTTAATAGCTGAGTATGTCTGATGTAATTCTGCTAATCAGTGAACATTCTGTGCTGAAAAATAAATGCATTAACTCAAGAAGTGCTCCCAAAGCTTGACCTTGTGGATGTCTGACACAGTATTTGAGCAGGAGGAAGAATTCACTCAACCCAGACTTCCAAAGGAACACCAAGACTTGCAGAAGCACTTGAACTGGCAGTTCTTCCATATGGCGTTTGGCTTGGTTCCTTTGCAGTTTAGGGTTTCATGAACTGGTTTCCCATGTGGTAACCTGGCAAGTCTACAAGTGTTGGGCCTGTGGGACACCAAGAGGCTTTGGCTGTTTGTCAAGGAGGGATTATTACACAGCCTGGGTTAAAAAAGGCACAGTAACTCTTGTGTAGCAGCACATTGCTCCTTTCTATCAGGAGGATTTTGATATTGTCAAGAGGAGTCTGGCTCTTTCTGAGGTTAGTGTCTGAAATGTTTCTTAATCCAAAAATTTGACCCTTCACCGGCCCTGCTGATGACATTTAGACCACTTCTATTTTATCTTTTGCAGCAGCTTACTCTTCATGGTTCCTGTTTATAAATCAGATCCCTTGTCACACTTGGAACCAAAATATCCTTTATTCCTCTAGTAGCCCATAAAATGTAATACAGCAGGGAGCTCATCCCTTTGGGTGAGTCACCTGGAAACAAGACACACTTGAGGAGATTTCTGCTCTGAGCTTGAGTTCCTTGAGCTTTAAAGAGCCATGACAGAGGCTTTTCCCTCCTGCACAAGTGTGAGGTATTTCACTGCAACCTGAAAATACACACAGTAACCAGGCTATGCAGCTGCTATTTGTTCAAGCTGTGTGTTCTGTGAATCAAAACAAGACCTTGGAGTGGTGTCTCAAAGGTAGTTAAAGGCAGTTTTGTGGTCAAACTTCCTATCTATCTCACCTGCTCTACCCATACAAACAGCGTAAGCATTTAGCCATTCCTATATCTACTAAATCTAAGGTCTGGCTTTTCTTCTGCAAAGCAAACAGCTGTTTTCTAGCCTCATGAATTGTGCTAGGAAGTTAGCAAGCACTATAATTCTATTTTGTGCTTCTGCAAACTCAAACAAATCATGTCCAGATCAAAGCCACAAATAGATCAATTTCCCTTTGAGGAGATTTAAGTTGGTTCTGGACACATCAGACAATATTGAACAGTATATTCATTATAGCAATTTTGAAATGTAATCTAAGCTTATTTGAAAACACAGGTATTTAACAGTTGTTTGTGGTTCAAATATATCAGAGTTAGCACTGAAATTTGCGAAGTCTTTGATGTAAGTGAACATGGAGTGTAGATAAGCAAACCAACTCAGAGAACTTTCATCTGCACTATTTCTTGATGAATTAAAAGTATTCTCAAGTTATATGAAATACATGCAAATGTGGATGTTTTTAATAGCCAGAGAATCAAAGTCAATATCTGAACTAATTTCATCTCAGCTGGCTTATGAAAAATACAATTATGCACAGAGATGCAGCATAGGTCAGAGCTGTCAAATGTCACGCAGTCATTTCTGGTGGCTGCAGCGTGTGTGATGGCTGTGGGACACCTGGTTGGAGTGGGAACAGCTCTGCCTGGGGATTCTAGAGACCACAGTGGCTTCAGGCTTGTGGGATGTCATCTCTGCCCTTCCCATGGCTGCTGTCCCTCGTGCTCCATCCGAGCAGTGATTTGCCCAGGTGGCACTGGCAGCAGCAGCAGATGGCATGGCAGGTGCTGGGCACAGAATTTGGAGAAGCATTTTGATTTTCTTCCTAGGTGCCCCAGTTCCTTCATCAGAGCCATGTCCAGTAAAGGTGGAGGAGAGCTTGATCCTTGCCCTCCACACTATCCCAGCTCCAGGGAATTCTCCCTCCCAGGGAGCAGCTGATGTCCCTGTCATCCTGACCCACCTATCTCCTGCCTGCTCAAAGCCCCACATGCAATTCCTTCAACCCATCAGCTTCCTACTACAACCAGCTGTGACTAGTTGTATGTCTACTAACTACTAGTAGCTGCTCTATGGGTAACTGGCTATAACTTATGAGCCTCATTGCTACTTACTTTTAGGATCCCTCAGTCTGATGAGTGAGATATCCATCTCTCCAGCCCTCAGGCTTCTTCCACATCCCCAATCCAGCCCCAAAGCCTCAGCATGGCATTCAACACAGCATTTCCTCACCCCTGCACACCCCTGGCTTGGTGAGGCTGTCAGGGAGCTAATGCAGTGTGTAGTGTTCTGCTTCTGGATCTGCCAGGCTGGTCCCCTGAGCACCTTCCCACTGACATCTGTGGGTTTCATACGAGGCCTTTATTCAGAGAATATGCTGGAGTAAATTTGTTTCTCAGAGGTCACGTCCCAGGAGGCACAGCTTGCCCTGCTTCACATTCCATGACAAATCCATTCTGAATCCTTTTATTATTAATAATAGACAGCAAATTCTGATCTCAGGGTTCCTGAGGTAGAGTCAGTGATATCTGTGTAATTTAAATCAAACCTGCTCTCGCAGGTCTAAGTGAGTTCTAAAGATTGTATCAATGCAATTTCCCTGTGCAGCTGGGCAAGCCAGAGCGTAATTAGAGATAAGAGCCAAGAGCCTTACAAGTGCAAGAGGTGTAACTAACCTTTGCTAATGAAGGATATCATGCAAATAGTATTTGATATTTGTGTGTATCTGACGCAGAAACTGAACAAGGAGTAGTTGCTCAGTGCTTAATGATGGCTTCTGTGATGGTACAGGAATTTCTTATTGATAATGAAAATGTGATTGCCACGAGCATTTCACAGATACAAGGGAAAAAAGACTCTGCCTGTTGAATAACAGCAAACCTGCCCTCTTTTTAAATTACCTAACCCCTTCCCACTCAGAAAAGTGGGATAATATCTAAAATAGTAATGATCTCCTCCACAAACAGAGTGGTGGAACAGAGAATCTTGCTCATTGTGTAAGTTTCCCAGGAGGCTGTTCATGCCCCCAAAATGCAAGTCAGTGGGAATTAGCAATTGTTTCCTAAAGACTGTTTTATCCCAAAGTCCCTGAGAATAAGGCTGACCCCCTGTCGCTGTTGAGCCGCTAGCAGAGAAAGAAGACCCGGTTCTCCGTGTGGCATAAAAGAGTGTATTTTATTATTTAATTCCAACTTATATAGACTTTTCAAAGGTCACCCAGATTGGTCAGTTCGAAACCTCCCCCTGGGCAGATTGGCCCCTGTGTTTGTCATTGCTCAAAACCAGTTCTCTGCTGCAACAATTCCAGTAATTTGAAAACTTCAAAATCTGCATGCAATTCCTGTCGTTCTTTTTAAAGATTTTCAAAGAGGGCACAAGGACTAATGCAAGTGTGTCTTAGGAGGGGTTGCTACTAGTAGGAAAGCTAACTTTAGTAAGGTTGGGCTGTGTTAGTGGCAAGGATTTTAATAAGACTGTTAATGGTATCTCTGTGAGTCCAAAGGTCTTTGTAAAATCATCATTATTCTCATTTTGTGCAGGCAGAAGTCACCTGATGAAACTTCTCCTAAAGTTCTTCTTGGCATATTCCTCTGACTTAACTTAGTCCTGAATGGTGGTGCTGCTGTGTATGCTCTGAATTTTTCCTGTGGTTACTATCAGCTTCTTTTAATTTATCTATTTCCTTTTCACTTTGCTAATTCTACAGATGAAATCAATTCACTATTGTCAGAATTTTTCATTTCATCCCAAAATTACGGGTTGTGGCCTGAAATGTGGACATCTGATAAAGGTCTGGAGAAGTGTGTGTTCTATATGAGAGCAGACTCAGGCAGACCCCCAGAACTGACCTGGTGAGGCTGAATACAAATATGTTTTTTGCACATTTCTTAGCATTCCTGATTGCTGTCAAAAAGTAAGCTTCAATTTAGGCCAACCAAAATAAAGAGAAGTGAATTAATGACAAAGTAGCTAATGAGAAATGCCACAGTTTCTAATAAATGTTAACAGAGAGGTTTAGTTTGATTTATTTTTCTGATTTTTATTGGAAAATTCATATAATCAAAGAAGACTGGTTAAATTCGCTCTACTTTTTGTGTATCATTGGTGGAATTGTTAGCAGAGAACCACCTAGTGAATCATGAACTCCTCAACCACCCCACACAACCCACCTCAGCAGTGCTTTAGGCAGGGTAGTTTGTCACTGAGAAATGGAAAGCCAAAAGATCCCACTCCAGCTTTTTGTCTTTCTCATCCATGGGTCTACAAGTAATGACGAGCTGAAGAATCCAGTCAGATTTAGTTGCATTGGTTGGTGTTATTAACCATTTCCAGTGGCCCTAAAATGTTTGTAATTTTTTTTCACAGCATTTGAATTGCAAAGCACTATTTGCTTGAGGTTTGAGTATGTTTATTGACATATTCTTGATTTCATATGAGGACCTAGAATGCCTTCCACATGTTACACACCAACAATACTACAGCCTCAACACACCAAGCAGTCCAACATAGCCAACAATAAATTATTAAAATAAAACTTTCCCCAGCCCCTCTTTTGCACTAGGGGTACATCTGTGCACTATGTCTCTTGGCCTTTTGAGGCCAAAAGGCACAGCCTAACCAGGAGAAAAGGAGGCCAAGTAAACTCTGAATTTCTTGTGAATGATTTAATCTGTCATATTGAATCTATTGTTTCTTTTCTGAGCTCTAATAGACCTAAGTAGTTCCGGAAGTTTTACTCTCACATGCTACAGAAGTACTATTTCAGTAGCAGACTTGTTTGCCACTGAGAAAATTGTTGTTAAGAAATCATATAACAACCACTGCTGATCCCTAAAGGGGATTGCTTCTCCCACTAGCTATTATCTAAATTGGATGTTTTCTGGAAAGATGAGCTGAATAAATAAAATAACACCAGCAAGACTGGAGTACTAAGGATGCAAAGATTCAGACTCCTCCATTTTAATGTTAGTGTAACTCCACTGAACTCAGTAGAGCTATTCTGGCTTTAAACGTGAGCCCTGGGGCCCAAAATGCTGCAGGGAAAGAAGCTGTCTGCTCCCATTTGAACAAGAGGAGGGCCACAGCATGACTACATTTACATAAACTGCCTACCAGATGGAGAGAAACCCTGAGGAAAGGCAGGCACTCCCTGCCCCATCCCTCTGATATGTAGGACATGGGAGAAGGATCCATTTGATAGAAGTGTCCACCTAATTTCTTCCTGTGGCACCCTGGCAGTCACTCTATGGATTTTAGGATACTAGGAAAAGTTTTTCCATGGAATGGGTTATAAAGCATTGGAACAGGCTGCCCTGGGAAGTGGTGGGGTCACCATCCCTGGAAGTGTTTAACAAATGTGTAGGTATGGCTTTTGAGGTTATGGTTTAATGGTGAACATGCTGGTGGAGCTGGGTTTGACAGCTGGGCTTGGTGATCTCAAAGGTCTTTTCCAACATTAACACTTCTGATTCCATTCTGAGGTTTTCAGAGCTGCAGTTCTGGTGCTTCAGCCTCACGGCCTGCAGGCTCTGAGTTTGGGATCACAGTAACACATGGCTCTTGCAGCTGCCTGACCACGTTTCCCTTGCTCTTGCTCCCACAACAGCTTCGGCAGAGGTCAGCAGAGAATTTGATATCTGATACAAATGTGGCTGTTTACTGAATTCTAATACGAAAGTGTTAGGGGATTTATTTCTATTTGGTTTTCTTCCCATCAACTCATCTGTCTAGGATCTCCATTTCTGGAAAGAGGCAGAGTGAAGAATTTAGTCTAATACCCCATTTAAATTCCATAAACAAGACAAAAATCTAGTAGCAGGCCTGAGAATATATATTGCAGCAATAAAACTTCCATGAACGAATTGCAGCAGCAGCTAGGGAATGCTAATAAAGGTTTCTTCGCCTGTGAAGCAATGCTCACAGGCCTCGGTTGGCTTGATTTTCATTTAATAAAAACACGACATTAATATAATCATGATTATATTGTGAAGAGGAAACACTTTGGAAACTTTTTGATTCTCTTCATTAATTACTTCTCTCTCCAGCAGTACCACTGCACTGAAGAGATAAAAGGAAAGTGACTGATATTGAGTTTCATTTTTAAAGAACAAAGTGCATTTTTAATTGGGTTTAATATGTAAGCTTGCAGGTAAAAGATGAGCTAAAAATATTTCTGAATCAAAAAAAAAGTAATTGCAAACTGCTGTCTTCCAATCAGATCTGTTCCAAACCATACACAGACCACCTACAAGGTGCAATTAACAGACTTGCTAATTGTACAGGGCACTTTGAGATGCTCAGAGAAGTGACTTGAGATGGACAGTGCTGTCTAGTCTGTGTATCTTGGCCAGGTTTTCAGCTGGCATTTAGCTTTCAGAGACGGGATCTAAAAATTGTTTTCAAGAAAAGGATTTTTTATGTCTGTGAGTTCAGACTGTATAGGTTTGTTGGGAGTATAGGAGTAATGTCAGCTCCTGCCTGGGGCTGCAGAAATGGCAGAGGCTAGGATGTAGGGCTAAAGCCAGCTGCAAATGTAGGCATAGCCAGAATTTTAGTTTTACTTTCTAGTAAAATGCCCTAGGTCACAGCAGCAGCATCTGCCTTCAGCCACAGGTACCTAACAGAATCTCTGAGTTCTTTGTGTCTTGGAAAATGAAAAAACACAAAGAAGTAACTCAGGAAACAGAACTAAGCATATGTCAGGAATTAATGGCCATGATGTAAAATAACTGTCTTGCATTATGCTGCTTCAACTTTATTCAAAAGAGAAGTTGTTAAAAAAAAGATATTAAAAGCACAACAAATATGAGGGACTTACTGTTTACTTCAATGAACCTGATATTGATACTACATGCCTTGCTCCAGTTAAAGTCAATAGCAGTAGTCTACCAAAATGATTTATCTTTCTTCATTTTACATTTCAAGTTGTTGATGTATGCAGTATTAATTGTGGTGAGTTAGCAGAGAGAAACAAGCTAATCCATGTGAGAAGATTGCTTCCTTTAGTTCCCTGTCTGCCTGCCTACTGGCAGTTTCATGCTTAAGCCACTGATTCATTTTTTACCTCTCTCTTGCCAGCAATTATATTTCATTGGTGACTGTTGTGGTATAGAGCTGGAGGCAAGGGCTGCTGCTTTATCTGAGAAGCAATATTTCATATTGTATATCACTTCTCAATGTATAGAATCTGGAAAACTAGTAATTTCTCATTTAATTTCCAGCATAATTTATGGTGCTGGAGCAAGTGTGCTGACAGCTTCTGCTGAGAATGGCATGTGGTATGTTTTGTATCTAAAGGCTTGCCTTGCTTCTGGGTCCTCTCTCAAGTAAGGCAAATGCAGTTTACATTTCTGAGCCAACTCTGTAGCTCTTGGTCTCTTCATTTTGTAGCTTTGCCCAAGTAGCAATGACTTAGTGTTTTTCAGGAAAAAAAATAAATGTAAGCACAGAGCAGTGTAGCTGGTATCAATGCAAATCCATAGTTTTGGGGGTTTTAAAGTCACTGAAACAGAACACTAAAATTAATGTCTGCAAAAATACTCTGGCTTTTTGACAGCAAACTTGAAATTATCATTTGCTATAGGTAATAGTAGCTGGTATGTCATATGGTATTGGCAGCACATGTCTGTGCCATAAAATGGTGTTGCTCAAGTTATGGACTTTGTTAGGTTGGAAAGCTTCATAGTAGGAATTTATTTCTTTATAATTAAGGAGTAAAACTTACAGTTAAACTTGTGAAATAAGTGGTTAAAAAATCAACCAAGTTTCAAGATTACTCTGTTTCTTAGAACAGCTGGAATATGCAGTGGTGCTGAAACCTTGGCTGACCTGGAGATCTGCTAACTAAAAGCCCTTTGTGAATTGGAAACAACGCTGCAAAACTTTTGTGACTAAACAATATCTGTATATATGTTTGTACATACTGTGTTTATGACACATTGATCAGCTTCTCTGTTTAGCTCCTCTCAACCACTCTTTAGAGACAAGCAGTGTCTCTAAAGATTAAAATCCTGTTATTGAATGCAATTTTGAGATCCCATCCCTGAAAACTGAGAAACTGGCTGAGATACAAAGACTAGATAGTACTGTTCACTGGCACTAAAAGTCCATTTTATTTAGAACAGGTTTTCATTGCCCTTCTCTTCCCCCCTCCAGCAACTGGAAGCTTGCTTGCAAATCTGTAATTGTTTTGGCTTAAGAGAGATTTTGTGCAAAGCGCCAGGCTTGGGACCCTGCTCAAAACTGAGCAAACTGCTGAATTATGTGTGTCTTTGTGATAATAAGGTATTAATCCCCAAACTCCCCTGCTGCAAGCTGAACGTCTCAGGATCCAGCCTGCGAGGCGAGATGTGATGTGCAGCCTTGTGCACCCAGCACAGGAGGCAGCAGCTGGTGGCTGTTAAACACTGTTCACATCTTCGAATCCTGGCACTCTCCTGGAGGGGAAGGTGTCCATGGATTTTTGGTGCCTTTTAGCTGACACATTTCAGTGTATTTTGTGATGTTTTCCAGTCCATGGGAGCACATCTCTCGCTGCAGGATGTGTCCTTATCTGCCTAAGTGATCCAAGCCTTCAGGATTTTGCTCACTGTCCATCCTGTTCAGGGAAGCATTGCAGATAAGAGCAGGACTGAAGTCTGGGGAATTGCCATCACAGTCATTTTGTTCAGGAGAAAATTCACTTGCCATAAAATTAGAACATCCTAGCTGAAAATGTAACTGAGATTTTTCCCTATCCATCCTCCCTTCACTTCCAGGAAGCAGGCTTTATTGCTTCTTGGCATCCTTGGGGCCTGTCAGGCAAATTTCTCTGACTGGGGCACTGGGGACTGACCCAAGAGTGACATATTTCCTGACCCTGGGGTATTTTGGGAAGCCCCACATTTCTGGTTCAGAGGTTCTGGTTTCCAATGTTTGGTTCTGCTGTGGTTTCAGAGAATTTAAGGGCTCTTGAAAACATTTGGAAACATTGAAACAATGCAAGGTTTTGATGGTTCCAAGATGAAATTTCTGAATTTTAATTTCTTGTATAGTGGTGCCTCTCACTCCTCTTCCTCAAGCAAAGTGAGTTGCTGCTTCTTCCCCCTGAGCCCAGGGAGTCTCTGGAGGCAGTGTCAGGGCAGAGACATTCCTCAGGCTTTGCCAAAGTTGCAGCACCATGTTTTCCCCAAATCACTAGGATTTCAATTGATGTACTGCCTTTCTGCCTGTGCTGCCATTATTTGTGCAGAAATGAACGTTGTGTTTGAGTATCCATAGTCCACATGTGCCCACACCAGTCCCTGTGAGGACCCTCCTAAATCTGTTATGCAAGATATAAACCCCAGGTTAGTGACCCCAAGAAGCCCTAAAAGCAGCGTTCAGCTTCTCAGTCACCACTGCTGTGAACCAGGCACACATCTCTGGCCTGTTTGCTCCCAAAACATTGAGGCACACAACAGCAAAAGTCCCACCAGGCAGCCAGATTCTCACAGGCATCCTGGTCTCCATGCCTGCCCTGTGGAAGCACTGGTCCCTGTCAGGCACTACAGAAGCATAAGGCAATTTAAAGTAGGTTTTCTTCTAGGGATGAGCTAAGTTTGTAATAAGAACAGCTTTGTTCTCTTTGGTGTGTCAGCAGTTTGTTGTGATTTTAATGTTGTGCCCTTCACTTCCCTGTTAAGCTGGTGTAACGTAGTCTTGGTTATTACAAGGAATGTCCTTTTGCCTTCTGGTGCAATTAAGTCCAAGATTCATTGCTGGGTAGATTTGGCCTTTTCTGTCAGTGGTTGTGATTTGTATTTGTCATAGATCCCACTCTCTGCGATGGAAAGGCACAGCCTGTAGCATTTAGAGAAATAAATTGGAACCTGTATTTCCTGTATGTGAAAAACCAAAATAACCCAGCTCTTGCTTTTTCTCTGTGGGAGATGGGAGAATGGCCATAGGAACTGCACATCTTAACTCCCAGGAATCTCCCTTTTGCCAGTGTGGAGTCACAGAGCCTGGCTGGGGGTGAAGGGCCATTCCCATTCTCTCATTTTGCACTTCCCAGGTCTTGTCCTGGGAATATTCAGGCACTGTGGCAGCAAATACACTGAGTCATTCAGGAGATGGATGGTGAGGCAGTAAGCAAATTGCTGCAGTAACGTGTACACTACTTTCAAAGCATCCTGAATGTCTATTAGGTGTAAAATTGGATTAGGGAGAGCAATTAAAATGGTAAACCTGTAAGAAAGAGCTTATATTGTTGCTTTAAAACTAGAATTGACAACTTGAACACTATGTGTGGGCCACATCTCTTGCCTTTTATTGAGCCTAGAGGAATTTAAAAATATTTCATTAGCATTAAACCTGATAGATTCTTTCCATTAAGAAAGGTGAAGGAAGTATAATGCAACATCGCTGGTAGCATTATAGTGGTGTGAATGCTAAAATATACAAGAGGCTTCAGCTGGGGGCCCATTGTGCCCAGTTCATATTTTGAAAAGATTTGGAAGCTTCTCATTAAAGATAATGAGCATTGCCAGGTGTCCAGCAGCTCATGAAATGAAGGACTGAGTCCAAATTATTTCAGTGATATCTTGTAAATGGATTTCTGTTGTCCTTCACACAGATTTCCAGTAAATAAACTAACACTGGCTAACCAGACCTCTGATACTGTGAGCCATATATTTGAATAAACTCAGGTATTTGGAATAATACATTAAATGAGACTATATTTACTATGAATGTACTGTAGTTCATGTAGGGGAGAGTTACGATCATTTAAAGTTTACTGGATGAGAACAGCTTTTACCTCACAATTAATGTCTCTTACACATAAATTTATCAGAACACTAAATCTAAATTAGCTGTTATTTGAGGTGATTACATGGCTTATTTTTTTTTCTTTCAACTGGACCATGCATTTCCCAGCAGCTTCGTTTGCTGATGTTTGATTTGTGATGATACAGATCATATACAAGCTGGCTTGTTGTTTTTAATGAACTGGATGTGTTGTATAATAGAATTGCTAGGTTTGTGTTAAATTGCAGCTTTGGGACTCATTATTGTGAGATGTTATCTGCTTTGAACTGGCTTATTTTATCACAAAGAAAGAAATTGAATTTGCTTAAGATGGCAAATGCAGCAATGGATGGGTTGGTTGGTGAGTGTTTTGGGGCACCCTGTTGAGCTGATATGTATTTTATCTGATCTAATTCACTTTCTGCCCACAAGATGCCTACACACCCACACATATGTTGGAGTCCGTATATAAAAAGCCTAAAACAAACAACAAGCACAATGTATTGCTGGATGGTTAAATGCTGCTTTTTTAGCCATTGGTTTTTGACCATTTCAGCTGTAAATTCATGGGATCTTTTCCTTAGGGCATTTTTGTTCCAATTTTCTGTACTATGCATGCAGAAGCTAATGACGCATTTCTGCTGCACATGTTTAGCTTTTGCATGCCCGTATTTCAGCACTTGCACAGAAACACTTTGCAGGCATTGAAGTCTAAGTGTATGCAGGAGGATTAATTGTGTAAAAGCCAGAAAATTGTGTTTCCTTTGACAACTGCAGGTTTGGAAGATGAAGCCTCTGTGTGTCATTCTTGGCATTTCCATTCCTTTGCAAAACACGTTGAGCTTTCAGCCTAATGTAATGATGATATATAGGAAAATGAAATAATTTCTTTACTGGAGTATTTCTAGCTGTTCTCTGCAACAATGTGTAAAAACACTGATTTGCATTGATGAACCATAGGCACCTGAAAAACACTTCTACCTAAACAGTTTAAATCAATGAAAAAAGGGTTCAGTTCAGAGGTGATTTTAAGGAAACACTGAAGGAATGTGAACTGGTTGTAAACTGGGGTGGCATAACTTTAATTTGGTTCTGCTGAGCTGCCTGTGACAGCAGTGCCACCTTCACTGAGTGTGTTGGTGTGTGATATGTTCACATGTAATAAATATGTGAACCTGTGCTGTGCAGGAGCTGCTGCTGCTCCCTGCCCCACTCAGTGCTGTGCACACACAGCTGCTGGGACCACTGCCATGGCAATTTCCATTTTTTGTGTAGAGGTGTTTGAATCACTGCAGTTATAGTCAGAGTTTTATGACAAACGAGGGGTTTTTTGATAGCTATGGAGACTCAGATGTAAAACACCACATCAAAGTTTGTTCTTTGCAATGCAGCAGAACTACCCTTCCTCCAAAAGAAAGCCAATAAGCAATGATAAATATTTTTCTTTCATAGGGGGCTTAGTAACTCATTTTAAATGGTTCTTATAAACTCTCTGTGATCCACCATCACATGCTGTAGATGTGGAAGAATTACTAGCTATTTGCACTTTGCATTAATGTTTAGGGTGGATTGTAATGACAAAGCAGATATTGAACTCTGCTTTTGTTGAAATAACCTTTAAATTATTCTTCCTTTAAATAGATGTTTTTTGCATACTGATGAGTGCTCTGTCCCATTCCTACCCAATATGCTGCTCTGTCCTTTCTCACTTCATCTTTACCACCATTATTTAACAGATGGGATAGTATATATCATAGAATATGATTTTTTTCACTTCACTTTGCATTCCTGGCTTTGGAAAGTTCAGTTTTTTGCATGACCTTGGTTCTGGAGGCCTTGATTTACATTACATTAACAGCTTTATGGAGTCACTTTATAGTTTGCTCTATTGCTGAACAACAGGACAATTTTACTGATAGAATTTACTGTTCATTTTTTCCCAATTGTTTTTGGCATATGCTCATGTTTTGGTTTTTACATCACTGTTACTAGTAATTACCTTGCTTCCATTATTTTTCTTTAATAGAGGATAAATGAGCTTGTGGTATTTTTCTTTAGGAGAGCCTGAGTGTATTGGAGATATCTCCTGTGATGGGGAGAATACTGCAGGCGTGATTAATGGCATCATCATTGTAACATAATTTAGTTAGGAGGACTTATACAACTGATAAAGTGTCATGTACTTCCACTAAACTGCAATCTAAGTGAACTGTATTTCAGGTTTTTATATCCTCATTTCTGTCTTCTGTAAAGATATTACTGTAAGATTCATACAAGCGTCTTTATAGTCTCGCGCTGTAAGCAGTGAAAGTTCAATCAGCTCTTCTTGCAGGAATCATAGTTTCTATAAAAAATGAGTAATTATGGTTCAAAAAAAGGCATAAATTAGTTCACTAGATGCATTCATTGCAGACTGAAGTTGTGACTAGATGAGGGCTTTTGTAGACTAAAGAGAGATTTAGTTTAAAATAAAGAAATCTGTCCGTGAAAGATGAGAGAGAAATCGAATATTTACAGCAGACAGTGCTTATAAAAGCTTGCAGTGTAAGTACTCCATAGACCACATTTGTAAATTAATGAGAGAAAATCAATATATAAGTTGGAGACTAATAAAGGACCTTTCCTTAGTAATTAAAAACATCTCTGTCTCCATCTACTTAATCCAGCTCCTTGGGCCAATTGAAATACTGCATTTTAATTTCACCTCAGTGTGTTTTTATACAAAATGATCAAATTTTTATTAAATCTTTTCAAAACCAATTCACATAAAAAGAACATTTTTCTTGGTTTTCACTGATCACTATTTTTTTCTGGTGGAGTACTTTGTTTAGCCAAACTTCCCATTTGAGCCTTGCATGTTGCAGGGGGTTTGTGTATTTAATTTCATGTGTTTTTATGGCTGAACCTGTGGCTGAACCTATATCTCTTCCACCAGCAAAGGCAAGCCAGTTTCACACTGGAGTCCCTTTCCATGTCCCAGGAACTCAAGCTGAGCCCAGCACTACTGTTCCCCTTCTCCATCAGCTGACATTTCTTATTTTCTTGTCTCCCCACCCTTTGTTTTATCTTGCATCACTTCCCCTTTTTCTGAGCTGGTTTTGTGCATTATTTTCCCTTTCCTTGTCTGTCCATGGCCAGCCGTACTTGTAGACACTGACATTTCAGATGGAGTTTTGCCCAGTGTGTAGCATGGTGGAGCCTCAGTCTCTGTGACAGCCTTTATGGGCAGCAAAAATAAACACTAAATAGATCCTCCACTAAATTATTGATTTTCAATACAGATTCTCATCTTGGCATGCCAAGCAGGGTGCTGTGCAGAAATATTTATTGTGCATATTAATTAGGGAAGGATGAAAAAAAATGCAGAATAAAAGATCACTGTGTAGACCAGCTACTCATGCAGGATATTATCTAATCATTTTTGTACAGAAGCAGCTCTGTAAAAGCTGTGGTTCATACTATTTCATCATCCTTCCACTGAAAATTTGAATGGGCTTAAAATTAAGATCCCCTTATATAATGGAAGTCGTAATGAAGGATATGGTTCATAAATTTCAATTGTTAAATTGTCTCAGTGGGAAAGGTGACTTGACATTCCCATATTTTAAGGATTTAAAATCCACATTCAACAATAATGGTAAAGGGTTTAATTATCAGCTTATATTAAGACTTGAATATGAGAGACATTTCACTGTTCTCTGTGTGAGCCATAAGCTTTCAACTGAAGATTTCTCTTACCTTCCAAGACTCAGATTTTGAAGGTATTTTAATGGGGTGTCCAGTGGTAAATACTACACCTGATGGATAAACAGCCTGGAAAAAAAAAAAAAGAAAAAAGATGTGAAACCTGATTTAATATTTGTTTTAGTGTTCACATATACACAAAATATTTTTCAAGACCACAGAGCATGTAAGGCCTTTTGAAGTATTTAAGGAGACCACTTAATGGCCATTAGGCAAAGTAACCAGAAGTGCTCAGAGCAGGGCCATTTGTGCCTTTCCACTCCAACAGAAGCAGCTTTTTGTGGTGCCTCAGAGCTCAGTGAGTTAAAGATGGAAACATCCATAATGGAACAAATGTTGTACTTTCCTGTTATTCAACACAAAGCTGTCGAAGTTTGTATTTATCTGTGCTGTCTAGGTCTGAAAGTCCTACTATGGTAAAAAATCTCCCTGTATGGCTCTTCCACATTTGGGAGATGGGGTCTGTGCATTTTCCTAGGTTTGAAAAAAACCTCAGTGTTGTTCTTGTAATAAGAATAAATAGCAATGACAATAATAATAGCGTAACGTAGAAAGTGATATTGTGTTTGTAACCACTGCTGAACCAGAGGGAGTGAATGATGGCCATGTTTAGCCAGACTGCTGATACAGGAATACAGCAACTGGAAAGATATCAACCAGACTGATTTAAGGCTTGGAGAGAGCACAGAGCTGCGAGATTGATAGCACAGAAAGGAATCTCTTGGTTGAGGTCCATGGCCTGCATCAGAGCTTTTGGGATTGATAGCACACAGCAACATCAATCTCACAGCAGCAAATGGGATGACTACTCTCCATGAAGAATGGGCCATATTAAATACCCTGACATCCATTAGATTGAGAACTGCAAAATGAGTAAGGAAGAGTACATGTTTGTGGAGATAATGCAGTGCTGATTTTTGTGCAGTTTTTTTGGCTGCAGGAAAGAGCCTCAGTGGCTATTCCAAGCTCAGCTCCTGGAAGTTGCAAGTCATGCTGGGAATGATAATAATGAGCATAAAAATGCACAGGAGGTAGGAAATACGTAAGGGAGAGTGACTTCTTAAAATTCAAGGCCAGTTTGGATGGGGCTTTGAGGAACCTTGCCTAGGGGAAGGTGACCCTGCCCATGGCAGGGGGTTGGGCAAGATGATCTGTGAGGCTCCTTCCAACACAAACCATCCTAGGCTTGGATGATTCTATGAAAATTAAAGTGCAAAAATTAGGCAACATAGCTCATTGTGATCCGTTTAATGTATTTGATTTGTGTTTCATTGAATATTTTGCATATTTCATCTTGGTTGTTTTCATGCTGAATATTCTGTTCATAAATTGGTGGCAAAATAAATTTGTTGTTGTATCTTGTGCTTTGATTCTCCTTGTGTTACTGAAGCTCATGAAACTGAAAGTTTTAGGTAGACATGTCTTGCTTCAGGTCTATGGAATTATCTGCATGAATTGGCTTGCATTTATTATTTAATATTTTTATTTAACACAGCCATGTAGCCTCCTTCAAGAATCCCATCCTATATCATACAATTCCATTAGAAAAGTACCTTTTACTCACTCTAGCATTTCAAGGGATGTGGAAACTGCTTTTTTGCTTGTGCAGACACAGCTCCCTTAGCAAGCATTGCTGCTCAGACCACTGGCAGATGCATTGCTAAGTGAAAATAACCATCTCTTGTGTGAAATGATTCAGATAGCAGCAATCCACAGACAAAGGCATTAGAGGACACAACATGGGCAGTAAAAGCTGTTGTTGCCTTCCAACAGTAGAGAAATCCATGAATAGTAGAGGATCACCCCTGGAACTTGGAGGTTATTTGCTCCTCTAAATCCTTAAAATTTCCTAATATGTTTAGACATGCAGCATAAAATTATGGAAGTAGTATCAAACCTCTGTCAAACAAAATTATTTTTAAAATTTTTGTTCAGAAGTCTGGGGAGAAAGAAAAATACTTTAACCGAATTTTATCTTCTGTAGTGTCTGGAGGCAAATAGAAATATTAATAGGGGAAAAGAAGTATCCAATTGCACTTGCTGGAGGGAATTTCCAACTTTGAATAATGTGGTACTAGATTTGAATGTTCATGTGTGACATTACTTCTGTCCCCCTTTTTCTCTAGCCTTTTTGCTTTTTTAGTAATTTATTTAAGTATTACTTTAGAAGGCTACAGAATTGCTTATCTTATAGATTTGTTTGGCTTGACTTTGATGGCAGGACTCTTCTCTTAAACACTTCTGGAAGATAAGAGGGATTTAAAATATGGTGCACCTGAATCAAGGAAAATTCTCATTTTCAGTGATTCAGGGAAGCACTAAAATTAAAGTATGGTCTTTACAGACTGTCTCTTTTATCTGAGAAACCAGGATTTCCAGAAGGAATGATAAGCATTCTTAGATGATGCTAAATAAATTGGTTTGTTGTTTGGGCTTACTGTATTATATAGACAGAGTTCTGGTTGGAAAATATCTTTAAAAAAATATTCCATTTAAAATGTTTTGCAGCATTTGGATGACTTTTATAGGCTTGCTGACAGCTAGATGCAATTTTAAGCACACCTATGTCCATGAAATAGTCGTGTCTCCCTCAGGGAAATGTTCCTGGCCAACTCTAGGTCTAACTGTTCAATAAGAAAAATAAGATGTTGCTCTCCTGGTCCTAAAGGAAGACTTAGAGGTAATCACATTTAGGTTCTTAGAAGACTTTTCATAATAGTCCAGAAGGGATTTTAAAGTCAAAAGTGAAAACTAAATATAGCTGGAGTAATTCTAGTGCTTGTGTGTCACAAACTCAGACTTCAGGAGGAATGTTGTGGTGAGGCTTGAGCTGAAACAGAAATGTTGCATTAGTGTCAGACTGTGACAGATTGAGATGATAGTCCTGTGCAGGGGAAAGCTGAGCTGGCAGGGGCAGAATATCCCCTTGATCTGTACAGAATTTCCAAGCAGTAACACCAACTGACATTAACTGAGCATGGAAAGGAAAAAGTCCCACATGCACAGCTCAGCTCGTTTGGGAAAACATCCATGTGATGAGACCTACCAATGACAAATGAAATTCAGCCCAGGTAAATGAATAAACAGTGAAAACAAAAGCCATTCATAAACTGGAAAATGTGCTGATATCTAGACAAATAAAGCAATCTGGGTGTTTCTGCATTAAAATAATCCCTAAAGTATCCATCCCAAAGTGTACTGGCAATGAAAAACAAATCAAGTGGTGGAGTGAATTGAATTACCCATCCTGTGTGCTATAAATCATAAGGAAATCCAAGCACTTTTATTGCTCCATATGGTAGAGTTGGACAATGTCTATAGTACTGTTTATAACACTGCTCACATCAAAGCAGGAAAGTTAAAATTGCTGGAGAAGGTGGATCCAAAACAACCCAGAAGAAGAAAACTGTTAACCTTATCATTAACTGAGAAAAATGGAATTACATTCAAGTTCACAACAGGCAAAGGCAAAAGAAAAAAAAAAAAAAAGGATAAAATTAATTCTAGCAGCTGGTCAGTGAAGGAAATTTGTGACTGGAAATAAAGGAAGAGAATGGAAAACTGAGAGGATGTTCAGGCAAAATTCCACATCCAAAAAAATGCACATTCAATTATATGTGTTATTCCAGTCCGAGGTAAGCTAATGGAAGCAGCATTACCTGGAGTTCTCATGCATGCCCAAACCATGTCAGAGAGGAGGATGCTCACTGGATGAGCCAGGGAGCTGCATGATGCCCAGCAAGGGAGAGATATTTTGTTGACTCCAACACCAGTGTTGTTAGAGAGGCTATCAGCTCTCAGTCACCAGCAGTGACACTGCAAGAGTTATGAATAAATGCAATTAGAACGGGGTAATTTGTGAAGTTAATGCTGATTATGTCTTTAATATAAAATTCTCCTTCTGCCTCTTGGGTTCCTTCATAGCAGTACCAAACTTTACACCCTATGCTCACACAGCCCTGGGAACTGGAGCTGGCTGGATTGGTGGTTGAGCTGGATCTGCTCCCTGCTGCAGCTTCCCTCATTTATAATTCCAGGGATCCTCTCTCCCCTGCTCTGCATGAGGAGCAGTGCTGAGCACGTCCTGACCCATTCACCTTTCTACCTTTCAACTGGCAGGTGGCCTCTCCCTCAAAAGAGTCTCCAGGCATCCTCTGTTTGGGTTTCTTTCTGGTTCAGCTCTGTGCCTGAGGGAGGCAGAGCTGATGGAGTTTGCTGATTGCAACTTGCCTCAGGACTGCTGAGTTTGCCTTTTTGAAGTTACAGCCTCGGATTTAGGAACTCACAGGCTAAAATAGCTCATCAAAATATGCAGATGGGAAAGAGATTACCCTCCCTTCCTGCTGCATGGAATGAACTGAAATTTGTAGAGCCTCCAGTTTTCTTTTTATGGAAGCATTTGGCTTATATATGTCTGTTGGAACTGGAATGAATTTTAAACATGTTTCCACTGAGCATAATTAAACATATTAGAGCCTCGATGAACTGTATTGTCCTATGCCAAACCAAAGACTGCAAGGAATAAAAGGAATTAAAATGGATGTCAGGGTGAAATGAAGTTAGCATTGAACACCTCCATTAAGATCAATAAAAAATTTGTTGTTGTTCAGTGTATTTAACAAGGTTCTGGAGATGTAAAGTGAAGTGTCTCATTGGTTCAAATTAAAACTCTGAAATGCTGCTAGGAGATCACAGGTAATATAGCTACCTGAGAATACATCACAATTCTAGCAGCAGACTGATAATTAAACTTTTGTCTCAAGTGCAAAACCTCTTTCATGTAATAAGATACTGGAACTTGTGTAGGTGAAATGATGAATGGAAGCAGATATTTTAATTCTTTATTTTTAGACATTTTAGTAAAGAAACCAACATTAAAGCTCAATTCAGCGTATTGCTGTTTATTCCCAAAAGTAATATCTGTTTGGTTTTGCATCAATAAACACATTAATCAGAAGCAGTAAAATAGAAAACATTAGTCAATGATCCAATAAAATTCTATAATATGAACCTAGTAATGAATAAAAGTTGATAGATGAATGAAGATAGTGATAACTGATAGAAAATGTAGCCTTCCAGTACACTGCTTATGGTGTTTGAAAGAGTTTCAGAATTTAAGTATGAAAAATTATTCTAACCTATCTTATTTTTAAGGGTCCTCTGGAACTCTTACCATATAAATTCATAGCACAGTACTTAAATATTAAATTGTTTTATACATTTTTTTTCCTGTCATGAGGGAAAACCCCTAAGTAAAACAGCACACCATACATCTGGGCAAAGTGTGTGAATTTTTCCTCACCTTAATTAAAGATGCCAGGGATACTTTTGCAACACAACATAACTGGAATTATCATATTAAATATTATTTATCATTGTAAAGGTATTACTGTCCTCTTCTACGTCTTCTCATGTACCTTGCTGACTTGATTGCTTGACTCTATTCTCCTAGGATATTTCAATTCCACATAAAATCAAGAGGTGTTAACAGGAGTGTTTAATTCTGGGGGATGATTTGCCAAACTCTTTCGCTTGCCTAAACTGCATCAAGTTTTCATGAAAACAGAACTGCAGCCAAGAAACCAGAATGTTTGTGGTTTAAAACAAGTACAACCAGAACCTGACTTTCCTCAATGTTTGAGGGCAGCCTTGATGTGAACTCCAGGGTGTCAAGCTGTGTGACAGGCTTGGATGTTACTGTGCTGGAAGTGTGTGTTTCCCTCCATCTAGGCGGTTTTTCAAGTGTCCACCTGTCTCCTGTTACAAAAGTGATATTTTTTCTAGTTTCATCCTCTGGATAAACAAAGCCTGGTGCAGTCCCACTGTTTCAGTGCACACCTGATGAGTTTTGAATGTGTTGTCCAACCAAAGCTGACAAAGAAATCGGTGATTGTTCCTTTGTGAAAAGAGGTGGGTAAGGAAAGAAGGGAGACCCACTCACTCTGAAAAGACATGGAAGTGCTTGCACTGGGTCATACATCTGTCCCAGATACAAGAAGATTTTTGGAATAAATCTGAAATAAAAATGCACACACAGCTAGGTTTTCTTATTTCTGATGACAATGATGCATTTTGTGCACATGGAGATTTATGTTGGCTTTTCCTTTGCATCTATGCACATCTAAAAATATGCAATCTCTTTATGTTCAAGCAAACAGGACATTATGGTGTGCTAGGCAGAATAAAATCTGCCCTGTAAGACAGAATCATAAACCGAAACCTGTTTTACATGTTCTGAGTTAAAATAACAACAAAAATCTCTTTAAATCGAACCATCTCACTTTAAATTAAAGATGCTGATCCAGTTCCTCCATCTCCTGTAAAATCTGACACACACCCCCCTTATTTTAAATGATGACAAGTATTTGGTAAGCATGAATTTTTAGACTACTGGAGCATAAGATCTTCTGGTGGATTTTGTCACTAACACATGTTCTCCTAAAACAATCCTGAAAAGCTGATGCAATGAATTTACACTTCCTAGAAAAATCAAAGGAAAAATTTTTATTGTATTCAGTGTAACTCCATTGACTTCCATGGATTTTCTGTTGATTTATGGGAGGACGAATGAAATTAGAAAGGGCCCAGTAAAATAAGTTGTAGTTTACACAAAAAGGATTTATTGCAAGGATTTATCAAAAGAATTTTTCAGCATCATTTATAAACTGTTTACTGACTATAGCTGACCTTCAAAATTGCTATTTAATATTCACTCCAAGGACTACTCTGTATATTTAACTAAAACGTCAGTTTAGAAAGGTTGCCAGTACATTTCTACCTAGTGTCTTGTGTTTTCCTCCCCATTTCAATGTAAGACAAAATAAATAGCTAGAAAATGCAAGCCTTTTCCTTTTGGAATTGACATGAAGAAATACAATAATTTTTGATGAACAGTCTTCTTTGATGCCTCTAAATGTCTACCAGAATCAGGATGTGTTGGATTAGGTAATATTTAATTGTCTCCTGTTTCCATAATGTGTCCTCACAACCATCAAGTCTCTGAGAATTTGTCCTGCCTACATTTATTGAAGGTACTGTTAGTTTGTGTACCAGTTGTGTGGCTGAGGTCCTCACCTTCTTGCATGTGCTGGAGTAGAATATCTTCTCTGAAGTGTTACTAGGAAAAAAAGTTTCCTTTAACTGTGTTCCAGCCAGAATGTGTTACTGCTGTGCTTTTGTAGGGTAGAAACACCCTTTGAAACAATGCTAGGAGGTGTTAGCTAATCCCCTTCAATGATGTCTTTTTACAGCCTAATCGAGATAAACCCCAGGAGGGAAAGAGAGGTTTGCAAGATGGATCTGTGCCCCGTGTGGTTTTTCAAATGGATTAAAAGTCCATTTTATTAACAGAGTGCAGTGTAGTATGAAATAAACCTGAAAGCATACGGGTTTGCTCTGCCAGAGAGCCATAGGTTGGAGCTCTGTGATTTTCCTAGTCCCAGCCTCCCTCTGCCAAGAAACTTCAGCAGCACTGGGCCAACATCCCAGCTCTGCTGTTGCTCTGAGACTGTTGCTGTTGCTGCAACAACACACCTCCCTCTGTGTGTTGTTGCAGCAACCTCACCTGCTGTTGCTGCAGGGAGGTGTGTGGGACAGTGGTGCCCAAACTGGAGAGCCAAGGCTGGGAGGAGTGAGGTCAGGAGTGCTTCACTGGAGGTGCCACATGGCTTTGGGGGAGCCTGAGTCTTTGCAGGTGGATGTTTCCTCTCTCTGCTGGAAAAATGTGAGCTGTCTTGGATATTTGGTATTCTTCAGGTCCACCCCTGTGATCACTGTGGATGATCCTTGGGTGCAGTGGACCAGTTATTGGTAAATTAAGCTCTTTTAGGGGAAAATTTTCACACACTTCCCCCCCTTGCTAATACAATATCTTTCTCTCTTGAATTAAAAATCAGAGTTTGATCTCAAGAGTTGCAAATGCATCTGCCAGATAAAGATAAGTTCCATTTGAACTGCCAGGGTCCTGGGACATTTTCTGGCATTCACCCTTTCTCTTGAGCCTCTGATCTTTCCTCTGCAACTGCCAGGACCACCAGGGATAGGTTTTGCTTTCTATGACTTGAATTGCCAAAACACCATCTTCCACCCAGACCAGGGGAGTGCTGATGTGAACATCCATTCCAGCTCTTCAAAATGTCCTTGCCCATTCTGCAAACAGCCACAGATTTCCTCACATGCACCACATTAAATATCCCCTGTAGTTGCCTGGATTTCTGTTGTATTTCTTAATACTTCCTCCAAGAGCTTCAAAAACGTTTTAAATTAAGTCAGTTGCAGCAGCTCTGTCAGGAATTCACTAAGCACTGCAGCCACTGAAGCAATTAAAAAAATGGCACAGAAGGTAATTAAAAGCCTTACTGGTTCTTGCTATTAGACTGACATTTTAAATGCCTCTAGATGTTTTATTGTGCCAATAACCTATTTCCCTAGTCTCAAAGAGAAATACAACTGACATCAGTAATTTAGTAAAGTATTCTACAGGTATCATAATGTTCCAGCTAGAAATCTATATTAAATCACTGTGGTTTTCTGTTCTGCACAGTCCTCACCGCTCAGCTTAATGAAACAGTGGTTATTTGTTAATGAGTGTTAGAGCTTAGTTCCCTCACTCTCATTCCCTGTAGTGAGCTGTGTAATATTCATATTACTCGTGCACAAAGAGATGCTTTCTGGTTATCATGAACATGTGGGCTGCAGGGAGCAGGGCAGGGATGTTCCTTTTCCTGTGCAGCAGCAGAGCAGAAATCCTGGTTTGCTGTTCAGGGCTGCACAAGTGGCCTTTCCCTGCCCCAAGGAGCTCTAGTATTGAGCACTGCTGAACAGTTTGGGACTGGCTGCTGTCCACAGGCTCTGCAAGGACAGAGTGGGGCTTCTCAGTCCTTCTCTGCCCTCAAGTCCTGTGTTTGCACACAGATTGGTAGAAGGAGGTCCCTCTCAGAGACTTGTGGGAGTCCCCAGGCTGCTTTAGGATAATCCTTGCTGTAGCCCCACCCTTGTATAACCCCATGTCTGTCCAGCCAGGAAAGCTGCTGGGATATCAAGTTTTTTTTAGCTTTCAATTCAAAGTCCAAGCAGAGACTTTAAAAGCATGCAGGGAAAATATTTTCTTACAAAATTTTCCTGATAGCCTCAAAATGTGAACATGCAAATCCTTTTAATTGTGCCAATGAACAGCTATTATTGATCCCCAATAAGAAGTTATAGGAAAAACACATGACAGAGAGGACGATAACTGGAGGTTGCTGAATTTTTTTCACCTTGATTTATTTTGTAGATCCCACAGGAACATAAAAACAAAGCAGAAGTCAAGTATAATGCACTTATCTGTAAAGCATACAGAAGTTAGACTACAGCAGACAGCATTGTGTTATAGGTGTTATTATGTCTCAGGGTTTGACAGAAATTTTTCTGATGTGTAAGCAGGAGGAGCAGCATTAATGCTGAGCTTTCGGCTTTTATTCCGTTTTTTTCTCTCCTGGGTCGCCTTAATGCTGTGTAAACAGGGGTGCTTTGGAAGGGATTTCAGCAATAAACAAACCCACACATATCCCTGTGAATATTCTTTCAGGAGAAAGCCCACACAGGCTTGCTTACATTGACCTCTGTGGAGCCTTCTGTTTCCAACCCTGCTGATCCACGCTACACATCCCTACAGTTTGCACCAACAGGAATGTAAAATGGCAAAACTCTCTTGGCACTAATCTCCAAAGCCACGTCTAATTCTCGTTTTTAATGAGGCATTGAATGATTCCGTGCAGTGAGATGCCTGTCAGTTTGCAGCACAGCTCTGTGCGTGCTGTTGTGCCACCAGAGATAAACAATCAGTAGGACTGATCAGGCAGGCAATCACTTAAACAAATCTGAGTAGGGGGAAAAAATGCACATGCACTGCTCAGGATGAAACAGATTTTTGATAAAGTTGCATATTGAAAATATCTGATGTGTGAATACAGTGACTGGCAGTAACTAATTAATAGTGAGTTAGCTTTTGCATAAATGATGTATTTTCTAGAGTTGCAGTGGGAGGAAGGTCTGAGAACCAGAACATGAAGACCCATGGTCAGTTCCTTATTTTGCCACAGGTTTAGACCTGGTGTTTATGAACTAAACAGGCTTCAAATCCCTCCTCAAACCAAACCCAACTGCAGCCTCCCTGTCCCTGCAGCAGAGCCATCCTGCCTGTATTTGCCATCACAACCCTGAGCACCACAACAAAACAGGAGCAGATGTTTTCAGGTGCCCCCAGGAAATGGTTCAGGCATTGCTGATGATGCCTGGATTGATGTTTATTTTGATTGTAGGAATCTCTGCCATGATCTCATACCATGATCACTGTGGTCACACTGATCTGCTCTGTTGTTCATTGAGTCAGTGGGTTTCTATTGAGTTTGAAGGGCAGCAAATAAACAAATCAGACAGTTTATCACCTGTTTCGCTTCATCCTGGTTTAACTGCCGCTATCTAAGGCCACGTGTTTGATGTATTGATTTCTGCATCTACCAACATCCCAGCCAACCCATCATTTCCTTTGGGGTTTTTATGTTCAAAGGACTTCTTGGCCGCTTTACAATTTTTTATTTGTTTTTTTAAGAAATCATCTGTCACAAAAAAATTTCATTCAATATCAAAACTTCATTTAAAAAACCCCAATCCTTGTCTTCTGCTTGGTTTAGATAGTATGGAGTGTCTTTTAGCAAGACAGAGAGGGTTCCTTTCTAGCAAAACCCTGGTGAGCTGGACTCCTGTTCTGTCACCTTTGTGCACAGAAAAGATCACTCTGAGAAATTCTGATTCTGTTTGAGCTTCATGCCGTGACAGAACAGAATCTGAAGCCACTGCCCTGCTGCCTGCGAAGCTCTTGGTGCCAGGAGTTGTCCCCCTTCAGCCTCCTGTCTGAGCTGCTCGTGGGGTCCCTCCAAATGAATCATTTAGCGTGGGCAGCCTGAGCAGTGACAGGTTCTGATCAAGCCAGAGGGGCACAGTGGGGTCCAGCAGAAAACACATGTCCACAGCTCCAGGGAATGTGGTTTTACAGGCAGCAAAACTCTCTGGAGCTGCAAAACCCTTGAACAGTTTCTCTGTCTAACATGAAAGTCTGGTGTGACGTCTGATGCTCTAAAGCATAATAACATTTTAATTAGCAAACTTGTAGATGGTTAAGTTTAACTAAGTAGTAGCCTAAGAATATTGGGGTGGGGAATGTGGCTGTTTAGGAGAAGTTGTAAAGTGGTGAGGTAGGTCACTGGCATGCAGTGTAATTTGTGATTAAGGTTATCTGCAGTATCTAACCTTTTAGTAAATGCCAGCTGCATAATGGCTGTCAGTTTTCTCTCCTCAGATATTACACTGCAGAGGGTTCTATCTGACCATAAGAATCTATTTAATAAGACTCTAATGGGAAATGACCAATGTCTGAGTATTACAGATTAAAAGTGACAATGCTAATTGACTGCAGAGGTATCTACATGAAGAGGGACCAGAAAAATCATTTAAGTCTAAATGAAATTGGACTGATTTGATATTTGAAAAAGCATTACCTTCCTCTTGTGTTTGGCAGTGTGGATTAATTGCTCCCTGTGTCAGGTTCCTATGTAGCAATAGGCTGAGACTGGTGGGGAGTAAAGAACATGAACTTGAGGGATTTAGAAATGCATTCATTTACTAAAATTAGAAGTATATGGGAAGGTCTGTATTGTGTGTAATTTTCATGGTGAGGAATGAAATTATATTTTGTATATGCAGCTCATGATTGCTGGTGAAACAGATTGGGGGCACAACCACATTTCTGTTCTGAGGATGCAAATTTAATTACCTTTTTTCCTTAACTTTTCAAAAAGCATTTTGCAAATAGATAGAACAGGGAAATAGAAAATTACAGTTTTATTTTATGAGGAGAAATTGATAGGAATCATAACAATAGGAAAATGATCATATGTGGCATATACTTATCTCAAAAATGACTTAAAATCATTAGGTATCAGGTAAATGCCTGTGCTTAATTTCTATGTAGTTTGCTGTGCACAAAGCTTTACTTTCAGTCAAAGAGGCTGCAGTACAAGTTCATTTCTCTGTATGATTTTTACGGGTCTAACAAAGAAATAAAACACATAGCATTGATTCCAAATAACAGGTTATGTTCACAGAAAAAGTAGCTCTTTCACATGTAGGTACATAAAGACTTTTTGGGATATAGATATTAGACACCCTTTAAAAATCCTGAGATACTGAGAAAAAAATCCCTTCTAGCATGGCTTTCTGTGCTTCAGAATAGAATAGAAAATAGTTGTAAAGATAAAGAAAAGACTTAGGGCTTCTATACAGGCTGCCACTGCCTCTCCCCAAAAATCCAATCAAGTTAAATGTTTTGTGTATTAGAGCAGCATATGATCCACCTTGACAGATTTTATTTTGTTTTATTTTATTTTATTTTGGGTTTTTTTATTTTATTAAATAAAAATGAGTGGTTTGGTTCTCTGCTTGTTTTTAAAACCTACGAGAATACAGGGAAAACTGCCCATGAATTCCATACAGAATTCAGAGAGTTAACAGAGAAAACAGTTAAGAATATGCTTAAATTCAGTATGTGAGCAATTCTGTTGAAGTTGGAGGAACATGTGGCATGGTTCAAACTTAATGAATCCATAAGTCTTTGCAAAATCATCTTCTTAGCGTCTCTGGTGGAAGATAAAGAAGTAGAGAAGCATGGTAATTTTACAGGAATATGCACTGAAATATGCTCTGCTGTTCACTGACCCTGCTGTATCCCCAGCTTATACCTGAGAATGTATGCAGTGTGCTCTGTGGGACATTGTGACAGTGCTAGGAAGGAAATAAAGATGGGAAACAAACAAACAAAAACAATTCTCAATTCTTTGAAATACAGTAATTGGATCATTGTACAATTTTCAGATTAAAGCCCAGGTAATTTATTTTTAAGGTAATTTTTTTCAATGCTCTGCTTATGTAATGCATAGGATTAAGGCAAAATGGAGGCTGTTCTCAAAGTTCAGAATACAGGTTATGTTTACTTTTAGACAAGAATTGATAAACCATTCATATAGCTGCTGCAATGTAAAATAATCATCCACAACTACTTACACAGCATGGAGCTGGGAAACATATCAAAATAATCAGCATGAAAGTGAACCATAGAATGTGCTGAACGTAAATATATGGCCTAATTCTCCCTTTGTGTCAGTTTTAGGCCAATATAGCTGTTGCAATATAAATAAAAACACAGCAGTAATTTCAGTGATTTCAGTGCAGCTGGTCCTTAGATAAGTGAAAATGTTTAGACTTTCATTCTGGGATCCTTAGTTTGAAATGAAATGTACAGTGCTTTTCTCAGCTTTGATTTTTTACAATTAAAAATGAAACAGGACAGTGCTAAGGGGAAAAAAAAAGTGTGTGAATATTTATATAAATACTGTAACTTTGGTTAAATTTGATCAGAATAGCCTTTGAGGTCTTTCTGTTCTACAAACTCAGAGCTTCTTGAAGCTGGTCTGCATAATTCATTTGAGCACAGATATCATATAGCTGCATATTTATATTTGTTATTCAACACCCATATTTGAAGCCATATCTCAGCATTCAGCTCGCTGGTAACTTGGCTGAGCACCCCTGCAGCTTAAATATCAACCCTCAGTGTCAGGCTTCTCGTGAGGAATCTGGGAACTGCCACTTGCTCAGCCTGGATTTTGGGAGAACATCTTTGAAACCTGGCTGGGCTAACAAGTGATAGAGTTGATTCATACATGTTCTGCAAAGGTCAGAATTGGCCATGTTTTATTGCAGAGTAATGCACTGAGTCACTGGTGGATAACTTGGTGGACAAATAGTCATTTGGGTTTCTCTCTCCCAGTGCTCTGATGCTCTCACACAGTTTCTTTACCCTGTCCTTAAAGCCTGGCTTGCCTGGGGATAAAAATATAAATTGTGATCCCTACGACATTTTCTGGTGAGCAGCAGCATGCAGAGGTGCTGCAGAACAAAATCTGAGACCCTCATCCCTATGCTCTGGGTAACTTTAGGATCCTCCCAGCAGTTTGGATCAAAACAAACATTTCCCCAGCTGCACAAGATCCCCTGCTCTTTGCTGGACAAGGTGCTGCACATCTGGAATCAGCTGGGCAACTCTGCTCCCCTCCATGCCAACAACACCCAGGTAATTTCCAAAAAAAGAGCTAAATGCTGGAAAATTCTCTCTCAGTTTAAAGCTTTTGTGTTAGCACAAGATGTAATTGTAGAAACAAGAACACATCAGCACACGAGGGAGATCCATATGGAAGTGCAAGACATGGTTCCTCAAAGTTATATTTATTAAGCATTATAGAGATTTTTTTTTAATGTAAGAGAAAAATCTTGAAATGTTTTGCTTTCAAGAGTTTTAAAAAGTTTTAAAAGTAATCTCTTGAATTCAATGTAAATCAGAAGTGATATTTTATATTTGTCACTCTTCACGTGGTGAAGGGGCAAGGAGAGGATGAATACAAAGGTAAGAGAGGCTACTCTTTCTGGAGATCACCACTGCAGAGAGGAAATTATGTCTGCACATATTGCACAATTAGGTCCAGCAGACAGCATACAGATAAATACTTTTTAGTACCACAAAACACAATAGCAAATCACTCTCGTGTTTTCTTCCTGCTTTATTTTACTCATTTTGGATAAGAAAAGTGTACATATCCATTAAAAATATTGTCTACTTTTTATTTTTTGCACATCAATATTGTGCCAGAATCATTTTTAACCTAGCTGTAGAATCCATCACTGTTGATAGATATAAGAATGGCTTCAATTTTTTTTTCTTTCCAACAACTTACCATTTTGACATGTAAAGAAGAGTCATTTTATAAAATTCTAAACTTTTACAAAGGTAAGAAATGGCAAAATAATAACAACATTTGTCTTCTGTCAAGAAATATTGACATGGTATTACTACAGCAAAATTGGTTTGTGTTGTGAAGTGTGTCTTATAGATAAATCAGATTTGAGACTTTTTTAAGCTAACTAAATTGTACTTTGGTGCTGATATATATAAGAATATCAAGACACGTTAGTGACTTTTTTTACCAAAGTGGGATGAGAGCAGTTCAGTTAAAAAAAAACAACAAAAAACAACAAAACAAACTAAAATAAAACATTTCCTGCTCTTTATCTGCCTTCACTGGTTTCACACTTCACTCCAATGTGATCCGATATGTCAGTCAGGGGGCAGTGCATGCCTCAGCCTCAGATAGGAGCAAGCAGAGGTGAGGTAACTCATACACAGATTTATGGAAAGATGCCTTTTCCCTGTCAGATTAAACAGATATCACTGCAACATTCCAGTGTAAATACATTTATATTTCCACAAGCGTCAAGTAGGTGTGAGACACAAGCTCTGTAAACTCTTTCCAGGCCCAGGATGTTCAGCAGGCTGAGCTGAAAACCTCAGCACCCTTTGCACAGCTTGGTGAAGGACTGGCACAAGATTTGGGCAGTGCTGCTCCTCGTGGCTGTGCTTTGCTGGGAGATGTTGAGCTGACATCTGGCAGAGCATCTTCTTGCTGCAGGGCATCCTGCACGCCGTCAGAGGAGCTGCTGGGCCACTTTGCCAAATGCCTGCCTCGAACTGCTTTCTTCATGCCTTGCTCTGCAGAGCACCAGTGGCTTTCCCCCATGAACTTGGGAGGAACAGCAGCAAACAATTAGCAGTTCTTCAGTCCTAGAAAATATCCATCTGCTCTTGGCACAACTGTTTGTCAACATATAAATAGCTACACTGCCAGCAAATGGAGCAATTTTCTGCATCTGGCTCATGCTTCCTTTCCTCCCTGTGCAAGTGGCACTTGCAGTTCAGGGAAAGAATTAATATTTTCACAAAAACATCAGGTCTTACTGCATTTTTTTAAAGGAATAATTTAAGAAAATTTATGGGAACATGGAGATCTCATCAAAATTTTTTGTCTTGCTTGCTGGCCCTGGAGTACCCTTTTGTACTCTAAGAGGGGCAAAGAGCATATCTGATGGGCTGTGTTTGATTTTGCATTGTGTAATTAGTTACCTGCTGGAGTTTCTCACAGCTTTTCCATTTGCTCCTATAAGGGCTAATCCCAACTAAGAAAGAAAAGAATCATTCTGTGGCCAGTGGAACTTATGAAGCTTCGTTTCCTGCAGCTCCCTCCCATGTGGTTTCTCTGGTGTCTAATAGCTTGGTTGAGTTCGCGCTGCAGGCTCTCCTACAGTCAGATACCCAGATTAGTTCCCTTTCATTTGACTTCCAATTTTCACAGAGCAAGTAGAAATTTACTTTAGAATTAACATAATGTGGAAATATGTTTCATTTCTTATTAAAAAAAGAGGAAAAAAGAAAAGAAATTAAAACATTGGTGCTTTAGAGCAGCCACAAAACTTTATTTTACTTTTTCCCAATTAGCCAATGATCATAAATGCTGTCAGCTGTGCAATGGACACAGTGGTAGTGTTTACATAGCTGGAGTTGCCCTTGATCCCACCCCTGGGTATTATGAAACACTGCAGTATTTCTGAGTATTTGGAAGAGGCAAATAACTCATCATTTCCTCAAATATCAACAGATGTTGAGCAGGAAAATTACTTCTTTCTCCAGAACCTTTGCTGTCTAGCAGACAGGTTGGATGTTTTCAATGTGTGTTGGCTGCTTGGAGTTCCAAGTCAAGGTGTGGAACCATCACACCTGAGACAGGTGAGGCAGATCCAGCCTAGATCTCCCTGGGGCACAGTTTGCTGTGTCCCAAGCTGTGCCAGTGAAGGCAGAGCTGGCTGAGACATTTCCATCCTCCTTTCCTTCCAGAACCCTCTTGGACTGAGTGAACGTGCAAGGGGAAGTGACTCTGTCTGTGGAGCACTGGATCAATGAACCCTGAGGCTCATCATCTAATCAATACAGAACATAGCAAGTGACTGGCAGGTCTGGTTTAGTGAGCTCAGTGCTTCTCACATGTTTGGGCTTTTGAAGAGTTTAACCTGTGGGATGTGATCCTCTGCAGCAGAGTTGTGAGTGTGGTTTTGGTTCCCTCTGTTTAAATCCAGTTAAACTTCCTGGCTTCCCATTTTCCTGGTATCAAGGTGCCTTTGGGAGAGCAGGCAGAGTGTGTAGCTTTGCTATGACTTGATTTTTGACATACTTGTTAAACATATCCCTGGAAGTCTTCAAGGCCAGGTTGGATGGGGCTTGGAGCAGCCTGATCTGGTGGAAGGTTCCCTGCCCATGACAGGGGGATTGGAATGAGTTGATCTTTAGGGTTCCTTCAGCACAAACCATCCTGAGATTCTGTGATATCTGTACTACTGATTTATTGATAGAAAGCTCTTGCAGAAATAAAAAGTGACAAGGCTCCAGGGGGTTCTCAGACTCCAATCCAGGCTGAACTGGAATTCTCTCTTGAACAGCCAGGTGTTCTTGCATAGATGCTGACATATCCCAGCTGGCCAAACTCTGATCTCACTTTCAAATTCATTCACTTTCAAACTCACTGTCCTCTGTGGTTTCTCTGTTTTAAGTAGGCATTGCTTAGACATTCCTATCCTAAGAATTAAATGTTCTTGCAAAGCAGTTTTGGAACTGAATGTTTTGTCCTCATGTGATGATGTCAGAGATGTCTAGGATTCTGAGGAAACTACTGGATGTGCTTCATCTTGGTGTCCTCAGAGTCAAAATTGCACCCTGAGACTTCAGATTTAAGATTATAGACCCTGGTCCAAGGAGCACAGAACTGATGCATTGCTCCTGTCTTAACAAGGGAAGCTGTATAAAAATAGAAATAAAAACAAACAGAAGAAGCATTTAGTGGCTGATAATGACATTTTTCATTAGTCACTAAGAGCTTGGTGCCTTGAAATAGTGTGCCCAGGCTTTTCTTCTGGAAGTTGAGGCACATGTACATAGCACAGCAAATCATGCTGGCACTGATGGGTACTCAAGAGCTCTTATAAGATTTCTCAGGCTTTGTCATTAATTTCTTTTCAGGGGGTTATAAGAAGCATTAATTAAATAGATTTTTTTTTTGGTAGCTTTTTCCACTTTTTAATTTTCCGTATGACAACTCCCTTTTAATTTCTCATTCAGGCCAGCAGAGCATGGTGCAGTTATTGTGCATATGCTGTGAACAAGCTACAGACACACACACAGAGTTCTGTCTGTACAAACCAGAGTGGAAGCAGAACGCTACAGACAACATAATTAGCACACAATACCAAACAAAAATAATAACATTTTTAAAGCTAAATAGTGTGGATTTAAGGGATTTTTAATTTACTGTGTTTCATTTAATTTTGGTGGACTTTCCTCAGGGATATTTAGGATTTCCAGAAAACAAATGGTAATACTGTGTGCATTCTAAACCAAAAATCTCTTGTGCTCTGCTGAGAGAATAGAGCTAGTTCAGTATGTGCACACTTCCAGAATAAATAAAAACCCCATGGAGTTTTGCTAATAGACTAGGTATAAATCTGGGCTTGGTGAAAACTTGAGGAGTCATGGAATGCCCAGAACCAGGCAGATTCAAACCAGCTACAGCTCTGTAGCTCTGTCCAGCCCCAGCACAACCCCTGTCTGCTGGGGGCTGGTGTGACAATGTTGTGGCTCTTGTGCCAGGAGATTGCAGTTCCAGTGTGTGGACACAGTGATGACATGGATCCTTTTCTACTAAATCCCTGCACTAGGATCTAAGCCCAGAGTAATTCAGCCATTGTTAACCTAAATATGCCATCTCATGTTTCATTCAGGCTTACTGCAGCATGGATGTCTCTCGCTGATTGCAGCTGAAATGAAGACAAATCAGGCTTATTATATTTAAGGGTTGTGAATATTTTTATTTTTGGGTTTCCAGTGGGCCTGATTCTAAAGTGGTAGCCATTTCCACCAGGGTAAATTGGGAGCAATCACCTCACTCCTCGTCGTCATTCACCCTGCACTTAAACCAGACTCATTCCCTGCAGCAAAAGGTGTCTGAGCTCTGAGCAATCAGCACAACGTGGTGAAGTGTTGAGCAGAGCAGGGACTGAAACACAAGTCCATCATTCCCCTAAGTGCCCCAACAGGAGCTGCAGAAAGTGGCTGCTGTCACTTCTTGCTTGCTCTCTCTTCTGTTTATACAAAACCTGAACCAGGGCAAGAGTTTTGCTTCACCCAGGAGACAAACTTGGTGTCAAGTCACTGTAAAATGGGAGATTTGTGGTTTAATCCCACTGGAGAGATCAGGGGTTGAACCAGATACCTGTGAGATGGATGAGTTAGGTTGCTGGGAAAGCTTTCCTTTACAAAGCAGGCAAGCTGGAGCTATTCAGCTTGGAAAATGTGTGATGGGGATATGACAAAAATCTGTAAAATCACCACTGGCAGTGAGAAGGTGAGCATGGAATTTCTAGTCCCCCTTCCAAAAGAAGAGCAGATTTAAAACAAAAAAGTGGAGAATTTTCTTTTTTCCCCACCAAACCTGTGATTTACCTTTGGAGCTCCTTGCAGAAGAAGCTGGGGATGTTGAAGGTTTAACTGCAATCATTGAGCATTTCAACCTCCTAAGTCCTTTATAGATCCATCCCTAGAAAACACTTCAAGGTCACCCAAAAATGCCAGGATAAAAGATGATGGCTGAAACCTGTCTTACCCATTGGGACCATCTTACTCTGACAATGATTGGCTTAATGTTTTAATTTTTAGAAAGATTCAGAAGCATTTAGAAAGAATAGCTTTACCTTTGGTAATACTTGCTTTTTATTTATGAAGTTCCTAGCATAAATAAATTCCGAAAAACACAAGACTTTAAAGATATTTTTGTCAGATCATGGTAAGAACAACCTTGATATGGTTTGCCAAGCTTTGAATTATAATGTATGTCATCAGTAACCTAAGTTGTTATAATTTACTCCTGACATTAAGATCTTGCTTTTGGGCATATAGTTGCAAATGTATCCTATTCACTTCCTTACTTTCTAAATGCCCTTCATGTTTCAGTAAGACAATCCAATCAAAACTAAAGACCAAATGCACTGTAAAACAAATCAAGCATACAAACAATTCTTAAGCGTTCCTCTTACACGTTCGCTGGCTTGCCCAAGGCTCCTAAACTTCATAAGCGATGTAATCATGAAGTGTAGAAAAGTTTTCAAAGGAAACATTTATACCATTTATTTTGTATGTTGCTCAGGTCAGAATGTGTAAAAAGAGAATCACAGAGATAAGAATTTGTCATAAATCTAACCATCCTGGCCTAAGACTCGCCACTGCCGAACATTCTCGTTCAAAATGAGTTAGCCTTTTCCAATTTTCTTAAGTTACAATCCAAAATGCTAAGTTTTATGGTGACAGCACTTTGGGGGTGACTAATTGTGCTAAGAGGTGTTCAACCCCTGATGAAATAAAAATCCCCCACGAGGAGAGATACTTTAATTTAATGTTGGTCATAATGCCAATTTTCAAAGCTATAAAAGTCACTATTCTCAGTCCTTAGCCTCAGGCTGAATCCGTTATTCTGCACGTGCTTTCCATCAAAACCATTTCATGTTTTGCTCATAAGGGCAGAATACGTGTGATTTTACCTTTTTCCCACCCTTTAGAACAAAGCATAAAAGTTTGTCACCAAGGACCCATGAAAAGCACTTAGAAACCCACAGCAGGAGTTTGGTCTGTATTAGAATTTGATATTAACCTGTGCTCCAGAGGCTCTGGGGCTGCAGCCCCTTTGCAGCACCGTGGCATTTGAGGGCACAGTCAGTCCCTGGTTTGGCAGTGGCTGCCTGGGGTTGCAGAGTGTCCAAATTGCTCCATTCATTTCACCTGGCAACCCAAACAACCACTGGGGATGTTTGCAATCCCACCCTTAATGGCTTTGTTGTCGGTTTAAGCATGGCAAGGAGCAGCAGCTCAGAGACTTCCAGGACAGGGTCTGTGTTAGGTGACACTGTGGACGTCTGCTCGTAAAACCCTTCTAAATCTCTGGAAAAAATCACCCCTGTGAAAAAAAAAACCACCAAAAAGAAGGGCCATGTACTGACAAACAGTTACCAGGGGCTGGGGCTGAGGGAACCACAGGAATCCAAACCAACTTCCCCAGGCTGGGGTTTAAGCTGATAAAGAAGAGGATTAGATTTTCCTGGTGAGATAACCATCTCCCTGCCCTCCTCAGCTGCAATAATTAAATGAGTTTCAGTAAGCGTGACATAAGATCAGATCCCAAGAGCTCCTGCCAAAGAGCACTTATAAGGCATGAATTAAATAAAGGTTGAAGTACTTTTAACCAATCAGCCGGTTTCTCACGGAGAGCCAGGAGCTTCTTCATTTAGGAACCTGACATTTTGTTCAAGTTGTGCTGAGCAGAACAGATCACACCAGTTAACGTGGTAATGAAGAAGTGATGGTGGTATTTGCACTCGACTCCAACGTCAGCATAAATTCTGTTCCTCGTCCAGATCAGGACGGCTTCCCTGAAATAAAGCATATTTCAGCCTCATTAACCAATTTAAGATCTCAAATGAAATGAGATCAATTTAAGTTAAATCCATCATAACCAGGCTGGCTTAAAGAATTAGTTTCTCTGGGTCCATAAGGATACTCCCAGTAACTGTTTCTGCAAGGTCATCTATTCTGAGCTTTTTAGGGCGTTCAGTTACACACAAAAATTTAATTGTAAATGCTTAAATTAGATATAGAAATTTCTGCTTTCTTTAGTGTTACTGCCCCCATGAAAACTTGCTGTATTCCTGCATTGGAGTTCAGGTAATAAATGAATTTTACCATATTGCTATTTAACCACCAACACAGAATTGGAACAATAAACGGTTTTAAAAATAATTACTGCACTTTAGAATAGCTTTTATCTCAAACGATGAATTCCAGTTCTGTTCATACTACACAGTTAAAACTACACTAAAATATTTTAACTTTTCAACAAGGTGGCCACACAAATTGGACATCTGAGAAATAAAAATTTTGTAATTAAAACCTTGAAAGGAAGCTACATTTGCTAAGTTACTAGTTGTGGGGAATGTGACATGGTTTTCAAAGTTCAGCCTGTTGGGATTAGCCAAATCGGTGTAATTCCTCCATATATTAATTAATTTTCTCTTGGCACTAGTACAGTCAAATGTTAAATTCAAAATAACCTGTCTCTAACGAGTCACCTTTATGTGACACCCCTGTATTGATGTCATCAAAATTAATAGGAAAAATTGCCTTAAGCTTAATTGGTATTTTAATGCCTACATTTTTAAATTACTTGAACAAATTTTTAATTAAATTGGAGCATTAAAAATGGAGCTGTTCTTTATTTTTTGCTGTTTTCTTAATTTTAAAATATTGCAAAGATAATTGCAATCCACAAGGAAGAGTGGTTTTTGTAAAATAAAAACTAAAAAATCAAGTACTCGATACTAGATGTTAATTATAAAAAGGAAACAACCAGGGGAAAAAAAGTGATGCATAGTCCAAAGGGCAACCATGATTTCACCTGAATGATTGAACATACCAATTGTTTCCCAGATGTTTAGATTGTAATCTCATGGTGGATTTGTATTGCTTTCACTGACTATATCTTTAATATCTACATGGACAGATACTGTTCTGGTTGTTAAAACATTTTAGGAAACTTGCATCTTCCATCACCATTGTCACAAGTTAAAGGTCCAGAGACCTTGGGCTGATGGTTAAAACTCATCTTGCCAAAGCAACAGAGTGAAAAAATGTATCTGGCTTTTTACTGCTCATTTTAAAGAAAATAAAGTGAATTATGAGATTTTTCAACATCAATAAAATCACTCTTTCCTTCAGCTTGCAACGTTTGCGGACCTCTATTTAACAGACAACTTCTGACATCTTTCTAATCTATGGATCATTTATTGTGTAGATGTATTTTAGCATCTACCCTGTTCTTACATCCTCACTCAGCACCCTGAAATTAGATAAACTTGAGAGTTGTGTTCACTGAGCAGTGTCACAGTCAGGGATGGAAGTATGTCATTGAGCCTAAATTAATGTACCAATTCATTAAACACTTTCAAGCTGTGTGCCCATATTTGTTAGAGACAAAACACTCAATGATTGCAGTAAAACACCTTTTGGGCTCCAATATAACCAACCTAAGTCACCTCAGCTTCCAGCTCACTCCAACCTAAGCCACGCCAAGCTGTGGTCACTGGAAATTAGCTAACTTTCCACTGCTGGTTTTAATTTTTTCTCATTTTCTTTCAGGTGCACCACTGCCAGTCCAGAGTGACTCCACCTTGGCTGTGGTTTTTTCAGCTTTATATCAGCAAAAGCAAGACCAGAGTCAGACCCTGGCTTATCTCTGATGTGTTGGACCATTTTTGGCATCATGCAGCTCTTCTCACCAAGAGCCAGTGGCGGGAGGTTTGCCCGTTTTTTTCTTCTGACATCTTTTAAATTTGATATTTGCTTGAAGAAAAATACTCTGCTAGTGCCAATTAGATAACTGGATTGTTCTTCTTCTTCTGTCAGAAATTTCTTTTACTTCCAAGGGCCCAGCTTCTAAAGCACAATAGCACACATCTAATTAAGTGGGTTGCTTGTGAGAACGAGCTCTAAAATTATAAACATTGTCTGAGTTTGTAAGCAAGTAAGATTCTTCAGAGAAATTTGCACTCCTCCATTTGTAAAAATCACCTGTGTGATGATGCAGCATGTGCCACACCAGCCTCTGCAGGGAAAATCCTCTGGGGCAGATTGTCCCATCCTGCACACCCTGGAGCCAAGCCACTGTCCCCTCCCTGGGCAGGGGACACAAGCCAGCACCACTTGCTCCTCTTACATTTTCAGAAATGTGAGAAATTCTGCTGCCTTCATTACTGTGGTAAACACAACAGTGGTAGCTTTGCTGGTCCTTGCTGCTGTTTGGGGATTTTTTCCCCTGTTCTTTACCCAACAAAATAACCTGGGCAGCTGGAGCCCACAGGAAAGGCCTCTCTTTTCCTCCCAATTAATTACACACCAATTCCATGGTCTCTGATGTCGTTGCTGTGAGCACTGATAAAACTTGAAGAGCTTTGGAACATGTAACTTGCTATAACCACTCTTTCTGGCTGTTCAAGTGTCAATACCCTATTGAATCAGCAATTACCTTAAATATTTATTGTGAGTCAATGCAAAATAAATGGAATATTTCTCCATAATTTTTTGTAAGATGCTGCCGCAAGATCTCTCACCACATGTAAATTCACTCATGCTTGCTGGGGTTTATAGCATCCTGGAAGTGTTGCCCAACATGTTTTTACCATTATTTAAGATGCTGGTGAGGCATCACAATAAGTCAGGATTTGGGAGGGAAAGGCACATCCACCAGAGATAGTCCTGCCCAAGCAGTGCTGGCAGAATTTGCCCTTCTGCACTAAATTACCTCTTTTTGCATTTGTAATAATATGGCTCTTTAACATGCTAGAAAAAAAGGCTTTGCACTTAAAAATGCCACAGGAGTGAAGATTAAGAAAGCAAGTGCAGACACCCAGCTGTTGAAAGCACAAGCAGTATGAAATGGGGGGTGGGGGACAAAATTAGCATTCTCCTCACATGCTCACCGCCTGCTCTAATCACAACGCAGGCATTATCAGCCAGCATTGAATCTTTGTATTATTTCCAAGTTTCCCCTATTGTCAGTCATTGTGACAAAGTGCAGGACAATCTGACACAATGATGAATCACTCCAGACGTTGAGTTTTCACATGGCTGTCAGATGATCTCAGTAGGCTGTGTCACCTGAAAATGCCACAAGACTAAGCCAGTGCTGTACTTCAGAACAAAAACGGAGTTTGGTATAAACTCCACTGATTCAGGGCATAAACATGGGAGCCTGGAGAGCTGGCTCAGCTTTCCCTTATGCAGGAAATCTCAGCATTTTCATCCAGAGTGAATGGAACTAGAATCAGGGCTCAGGATGTGTTAACATCTCTTGCAAGCAAACCAGGAGGATATGTTGTTTGGAGGGTTAAATTAAATTCCTGCATGGATGGATCTGTACTGTGTGGGGTTTTTAGAATACCTACTCAATATGTAATGCCCTTCAACAGAGAGGGTATTTTATCCTAATAGGTTCAGGTGCATATATAGAAATGAGTCCCTTGCAGTCTCTTTTTCTTGCATGGCAAAGTTATCTAGCAGGCTTTTTATTTTCTCTGTGGGCCAGGTAAGATGTAGCTGCACTGATAACTGATTGATATATAGTCAAATGCAAATATGCTTGTTTAAGTACATGCCTTGCCTTCGTGTATATTTGCTTGTCGGTGCTATTGTGAGCCTAGCCCAGAAGAACATTGCTCTTTCCCACATTATTATTCACAAAGGCAGCTTTCTGAGTTATTTCTGCTCCTGCACAATATTCATGATAGCAATTTGATACCTTAGCAGTTTCAAGGTTATCAAGTGATTGAAAATCCTGCTGCTTACTTCAAGGTGTAACATATAAACTGTACTGCCATCCATTCTAGTAATATAATAGTTTTTCTTAATGCCTTTCATGAACTCCTGATTTAGAGTGTAAGCTGACTTCAGAAAGGGCTTATCAGCCCCAGACTTGGCCGCTGCTGCATTCAGCCCCTCGAGTTTGTATCTCTGCGTGTAGCACTTAAGCAGGCAATATTTAATCTCTCGCAGAGATATTGATACATCAGGTCCCGGCTGAGGACGCTGAACCACGGCCGTAATGAGAAACAAAGAAGTGGTTATTTATCTGGCGTGTTGGAGGGCTGGAGCTCCTTGGATATGAATCTTGGGGGCAGGAATTGCAGACTGTAGATCACAGGGATTAACTTTGTACCGAAGAGCAGCGACGGAGCTGCGTGACACTGCAGCGTTTGGTGATGATGAACAAATAAGTGCTGCTGGATGTGTAATGAGGACGCTGAAGAGAAGCCCATCATTTCTCAACCTGTTTTGGAGGCTCCCAGCCACCCACTGAATTTTGGCTGCAGATGTAGTTTGGGTGGTTTCTGATTGGTGGATTGTGCTGCTTGATGGAGTTTACATGGTGGCATCTGCTTAAGTAACAGATGTCTGTGCCACTAAGGTGCTATGTTCTCACTTTTTATACAGAAAGAAATTGCTTCTCAAAGAGTTTTTATTGTCTGTATGCAAATTAAAATACAAAATTCCTCTCCTTAAAGGATCCTCATTATAACAAGAACCTTAAATAATCATAAATACGTATACAGCCTCATAAAATCTTTTGCTCTTTGGATATCAAGGAAGTTCCTTCTGCGCTGCCAATTGTGCATGAAATTAATTCTTATTTCAACTACCAGTATGAAGATGCTAGCTTTTATTCAGTGAAGCCCCACTGGATTTCTAAACAAATAGCGCAGAATACTTGTTTGTGCCAAAGTATTTCAAGGAGGAAATTTTGCATTCTGTTTCTTATGCAGTGCTGAAGAGTAAGATAGAGCTCTGCACTTATTCCCTAGGAGGTTGGTGATAGAAATATATAAGTTTTTTATCTTTCCTTTGTCAATTTCCTTTAGTAGGCAAACGCGTGACGTCTTTATGGGTTCTTTTTTTCTAACCAGGGATTGAAATCTGTGAAAGACTCATGCCTAAAAAAATTTCCACATATTCCAGCCTGCTGTGGGTTGAGTGTTAAAGTCCTTACATTTCTGGTTCATCTCACATTATAACTTTGTGTCAGGTATGACTTAGTGCCTTCACAGCACTAGATTCCCCACCTTTTCTGTTTATTTCCAGTGACAGAGAGGGATGAAGGACCTTTATCTTTTGCTTTACCTGTGTGTGGATCAAGAAAGGTGCACCTTCAGGCAGGATGGAAGGAGTGGCTGCTCAGGGAGGGAAGCCACAGCCCCAGACTGTTTGCCCAGGAGCCAAACCAGTCCCTGAGGGAAGCAAGACTGGGTGTTGGGAGAGTTTCTCCCATGGGCTGCACAGTTCAGGACAAAAGGATGGTGAATGTGATAACACCAGACTCGAGCATCTTCCAGCCTCTTCCAGGTCCTTTACAAAAAAAAAAAAAAAAAAAAAAAAAGTATGTAATGCAGTCAGCTTTGAAAAGCACCTGCCTGTCACCCCATCACCCTCAGGCAGAACAAATTGCCCCACAAGGACTCCTGAGGTCAGCCTTGGCTGCCAGCCCAGGTGATTTGGCTGCACCCACCCCTCCCTGCATCCACAAAACTGGGCCAAGCTGGGCTCAGGGTTCTCCCTGGGAGAGTGTGTAGCCACACACCTTTTCTTGTCTCCTCTGGGCTCAGCAATCACCAAACCTGTGGAAAAAAAA
This sequence comes from Entomyzon cyanotis, assembly GCA_024500445.1. Taxonomy (NCBI): domain Eukaryota; kingdom Metazoa; phylum Chordata; class Aves; order Passeriformes; family Meliphagidae; genus Entomyzon; species Entomyzon cyanotis. The sequence continues at coordinate 5,520,157 of JAKEPQ010001026.1, forward strand.
TTATTGCAGAGGGGAGCCTGGACCATGTCTGATCTCATTGTGTGCTTGTGCTTTTATAATATGCCATTTTGAGGGGAAATAAATTGAAAAAGAAAGTGAAGGGAACAGAAGGATGATTCTTGTTTTTTACTGACCTGTGGGATTCGATGTTGTAGGAGCCAGAAGACTCTCTGTTCAATGTTTCAATGGGTAAACCTAATTTTAAATAGATATTTCTGATATGACCTTTTCCTAGTGATATTTTTTCCACATGTCTAGCCAGCAGACCGAGTAAGGAGGTGGTGCATGTGGAGTGGATTATTAACCTGGTGGCAACATTAGTAACAGAGAAGGGTGCTTTATTCCACTGCTAGCCCTTGCATCTGTTTCACAAACATTACCAAGATAATCACATTCTTCCTGCATCTGCTTTGCTTTAGCTCACACAGATAATTCAAGGGTAATGCACCTTGTCTAAGCTAATTCTAAATACATGCCTCAAACACACAAAAAAGTGCTTGGTGGGTATTTTGACCCAATGCACTACATCAAAGTAACCAAGTAAGCTGTAAATGCTTTGAATAAAATTGGACAAAAATTGGCTTTTGTCCAGCCATGTTACTGACTGGCAGTTGTTTGAGTTTTAAACTTTCTCTGTATGTGAATATGTATGAAATGACAGTGCAACCTGTAAGTTATTCAGGTGCTCCAGTGAGAGCTGTGCTGAGAGATAAAATATACCATGAGCAATGTGCTCAGGTCTGAGTCATGGAACTGAGATCTGACCTTTCCAGATAACTTGCAGGCTAACAAAATTGCCAATATGGGATGACACCTTTGAAATTATGCACCTGATGGAGAGGAACTCAGAGCCCTGTGGGTCCAACTCACTGGGACTTTGCCCTGTGGAGCCAGACATTAAATCCTGAAAACTAGAACCATGCAGATGATTGTTGAAAGCGAGGTTGAATTAAATTAAGCCAAATCATAAATTTAGCAAATGATATGCTTATTAAAAACAGAACATTAGAATCACAGAAAGGTTTGGGTTGGAAGGGACCTGAAAGCCCATCTTGTTCCACCCCATGCCATGAGTAGGGACACCTCCCACTATCCCAGGTTGCTCCAAGCCCTGTCCAACCTGGCCTTGGACACTTCCAGGTTGAGCAGCCCCAGCTCTCTCAGCCTGATTCAAAATCCACAAGAGGTCACAGTCTTGAGAAAGTGTCACCTCCTGGCTGAAGCCATGCTTGTCACACACTGCAGATAATAAATCCTGGTTTGTGCAGTTAAAAAATATCAATGACCATTAGAGTCAGCAGCTTCTGTGAGGTTCTGTGATCAGGTAATAATCTGAGGTGTCAGAAGCTTGAAATTACTCCATTAGAGCCAGGAAAGAAGAGGATTTCTGCAGGCATCATTAGCACTTCCTTTTCCAACTTCATGCAGATTTCTTGGAGGGACATATGCTGAGTGTCCTCCCTTAGCACTTGGAACTGAGTGGAGTTTCCTTCCCAGCACTGGCTGCCACCTGTCATCCTCCCAGCACGGAGCCATATGGTTCCAGGGGGCTGATACTACATGGGACTCCATTCATAAGCTTGCTTTCTTCTAATCACAGCCCGTTTTTAAATGTTACCACTCCCAATGATCAGTACGATAAATCCATTTAAATATAGATTATTAGCACTATTCCTGTTTGCAAATACATTTGTAACACATGTAATTAGTAAAATTCAACTTGTGTTTGACTCACATTACATTCAAGTGTCCATCAGTATAAAAGAACAAATAAGAATGAGGATTTTTTAACCCACACCTGAGGTTGTACACACAGCAGAGACAGCTCTGAGTCCCTCCTAAAACCAAGCCAGATTGCATGTATAAGATTAACATTTGGAAACACAAGATGGCAAAGAGGGATCTGAAACATATCTTTATTCCTCTCCTTTCAATGCTAAAATACAGAATCAAGCATTTGAAAGCAAAGGCAACAGAATATGAAGAGAGAAAACAAGCAAGTTTATATCCAAAAGAAAAAAATTGGTGATATACAAGATGATTTATGAGTTATCTTCTCTCTTGCACAAATTTGACCTGAAAGGGTCCCTGCTTGACCCTGGGGGACTGCAGCAAATGCAGGGTGTTTGTCCCAGGGTTGAGAACTGCTGCAATAGCAAAAACACCTCCTGGGTTTGGTTGTTTGTCTCACAAACATTGTGGCAGTGAGTTTCATGGACTAATTTCTAATTGAACCCAGTATAAGTGTGACTTAATTTATGCCTATTTTATTTTCCACCGTTCTTGCTTGTTCACACCACGTGATTTTGCTTTCCTGCCTTTCTGTATCTCTTGCCCTTGTTTGCTGTGCATTTTTAAACTCCAGATATTTATCATTTTATAGCTACTGTAATTCCTCACAAAATTCAACAGAGTCCCATCAGCATTAAATCATTTAAATTAAAAGTAATATGTGATAGCACATCTTTGAGCATCCTTAGTGGCATTCAGAAAGTGTAACCAAATGTAATCTTGCCTGCAACCCTTGGTGCTTGATGTGGGAATTCCTCCTGGCCCCAGGAACAAGGAGCAAACCAGGACAAAAAGCTACATCCTTCTGCAGCTCATAGGAAAGAGTTTTTAAAATGGCTTGTAGAAACACTCACAAAAAACACTGCCCTGTCATTGGGAATAATAGGCAACAAATTGATACAGTCATTAGGGAACTGAAAATGAGAAGTATAGGAAACAGCAATTAAGCAATTTCAAGCCTAAATCATAACAACACAAGAGAAACTCCCCAGATGCCTTTGCAGCCTTTCAAATACTCACTGGATAAGCTTTGCCAGGGAAAAAAAAAAAAGGCGTATAGAGAAAAAGGAAAAAAATTGAAAAAACCAGTAAAACTGCTCAGTAAAACGCAGAACTGCAAAATCAAATTAACAAGGGCAAACTCCCAATAGATGGAAGAGGAAAAGACATGTGAGGACTGCACGGTCCCCCAGCACAGCGGCACAGGACATGGCTTTGCAGGGAGCAGCCTTGGAGGAGCTGTGTGGCCTTCAGTCCTGTCCCCAAGCCCTGCCCAGTTCCTCCAGGGACCTCCTCGCCTTCAGCATGGGATTTCTGTAGCTGTGTCCATGGTGGAGGAGCTTCACCTTCGGTGGGTGGTTTGGGGCCAGGAGGGATCTCCTCTGGGAAGCTCCACCAGGATCCTGCTGTTCTCCTGGTCCCTGCAGCTGTTCCCAGGCTTATGTATCCCAGGTTGATCTGGTTTCCTTAAGTGAGAACAAGCTGGGCAGCCAGAGCATCCTGAAATTCCCACACCTGCACAGTCCAAAGTGGCTGATTTGGGCAGCCTGGCAGCCAAGGAATTGTCCTGAGCAGAAATTTAGCAGTGCTGAATCCCCTTGACTGACTCTCTGCTGGTGAGTTCACTTTCTGGGCACCACAAGCAGCACTCTCTGCTCCCAAACCCTCTACATCTGTGCAATTACTCCGTCTATCCTTCTAAGCAGTCGTGCAAGGGAAGCCATTTGGTTGTCCTTGATGAATCCTCCAGGACACTTTAGCATGGAAGCCCTGAATCTCATTGCCTCATGATGAAGAAAACACTGGGGTGAACAGGCTTGATGTGGTTTGTGGTTTTTCTGATGCTGACCTGAGCTGCAGCCCAACCTCTGCTGTGTGTGTGAACTTTCCTGAGCTCAGCCACGTTTTCTGCCAAGCAACATCGTCCTCGTGTATCTTGTGAATTTGTGACTTTCTTCCTGAAATCTTAAACGTGTTCCCAAACTAATTCCATGACTAAGGAGGGCTCTGACTGGCTTTTAGGGACTGCAGATACCTGTTGGTGCAATGTCCATCATGGTGACAAAAGCATGTTTGTCCCATTTGAACTGCAAAGTTGCTTTGTATGTTCCCTGGAAACACCATGTTTTGGAGAAAAGCTGGATTTGCAGATCCATGCCAATGTCCATGCAGGAGGTGCCCACTTTCTGAAGGCATGGGACCCATTGCACATATTTTTTTGTATTCAATGTGAAATAATACCTGCCAGAAATGTGTCTTTTCAGGACCAGTAAGACAATGACACAGTGGAGGGATTGAGCATCTGTTTATCTGTAGCAGCAAAAGCAGAAAGTCCTGGAAATATTAACAAAGACAAATAAAAGAACCAAATAAGAGAAAACTAACTATATGAAGTCCCAAATCTTAGCTCCAGGTAGAGCAATCATCTGCATACCTATTTCTTCCCATTTGCATGATTAATTGACATCTTGTTAACTGCTCATCAGGGACACTGCAAATCAGCGCAGAGCAAAACAAACACTTCGCAACAGAGAAGGGGATCTCTAATTGTGAATTATTCTGGAATCAAAACTGAGCTTTAAAAATGCATTTAAGGAGTCAGCCAGTGTTACATGCAAGGCAAATTGGAGACTGGAAACTTTCTGATCTGCTGCTGGAGAGTGTACAGGGCAGCCCAAGCTGTGCTTGAAATGCTGCTCTGACTTTGAAACCGTCGGGGTGGTGTTGTGAGGAAGGCTGTGATTAATGAATTGATGGCTGTGGGAACTTCCTAATACCCAGGAGAGTTTGCAGCACAGTGCTGTGGCTCCCTGCACCCCTTGCAGAGGGATTGGTGCCTTCCCATGCACGGTGCTTGGCCAGGAGATCAACAAGCACTTAATGCTCCTGCACATCGCAGCAGTGGTATTACGAGATTTTTCTCCCTGTTGCAGCCTGGCAGTTCCAGTGGGAATTCTGGACTAAATGGCTTTTTTTTTTTTCATGCACCAGAGAATAATTTAATTTGTTTTCTCTCTTGCTTGTTTTGTATTGCCACGGCAGAAAGGACAAGGACTGATAAAGGGAGAAAGCTGCGGTAGTGATTTTCCATTTTATTTATGGTGATGCTGTGTAGCAAAATGTAAAAATAGATCTCAGTGTTGACAATTTTGTCCCTTCTTAATCCCAGGCCGGCACTTTGAAGCTCTGTCCTTCACCCTCTGTGAGGGATCAGGGCAAGGCCTGCATCCTATGGGTGAGTGACTCTCAAGAAAGCAAAGATGAAAACTAAACAGTAAACAGTTTATTTTTTCTTGGAGGAGACATCTCAGGCTAAATCTTGCTCTCCTGAAGCTAAAGTCAAAGGAATGAGTCCTGTGAATGATGAGAGAGAAGTCTGGGATCTAGAGACAGCAAAATCCTCCTGAAGGAAAGTATGAGAAATATCATTATAGCTGACAACAGAAATACCTGGCTTCTCTTACAATCTTTCCCAACTCATACCCAATTTGCATGACAGGTGAGCACTGAATCATGCTGGGTGAGACTTTTTGATCCATAAAAACCTTACTGAAGGAAACAATGAATATTTCAAAATCAATGGCCTGAACAGCCAGCGAGGTATCAGTCTGTCCACTGAAGACTGTCCACTTCAAGAAAGGAAGAAATGTATTGGGGTGGAGCCTGAGCAAGTACAGCCTCAGTGATACCATTAACTTTTCTTTTGAAAGCCACTCTATTCACTGCTCTGCCCGGCCAGGCATCATATTTTATTAGAAGAAAACAAAATAATTTAAAGAGCATGGAAGTAAATATTGAGCAAGAACAATCAAATGACAAAGGAGACAGAGAATGGCCATGATTTCTTTTTAACTCAGGGGAAGCATTCCCCAACCACAGAGAGAAACCACATGTGAGTATCTTTTCAAAGGACAACAGTGTTTAATGGCATGGATATGTCAGCCTTCCTTTTTAAATTTTTTTTCAATTGCATTTTATTGCAGGAAGCAGTGGCAACACCCTGTTCATTAATGCTGAGGGTGCAGTGCCAGTATTGCCACACTGTGCTAAACTTTTGATGTCCTCGAGGGACTGAGCAGGGAAGTGACTTTGATGGATGACAGTTGCACTCGAAACCGAGCTGGGAAAGATTAGTGTGTCTCAGGCACAGAGATTCCACTCACCTGATTTTTTTTTCTGTTCTGATGAGATAATTTTTCTAATTAACCTTGATAACACTTCCAGACACAAAGGCCTGTCCACACATAGTGGGAAATACATTTTCAAATGGATGTTTTGCTTCTACCCATGTTTTCTTGTAGTGAAAACAGAATTTTAACACCTTTGTTGCCAACTGATTTGTTTGGGAAAGAAAAGCTGAGCCTTTTTAACAGAAGCAGAAGTTGCTCCCAAGAGCCTTTGTTAGAAATCCAGGCTTCCACAGGCACTGAGGTGTCTTGTGTACCCTGATGGAATAAAGGGAGCAGTATGAATTTAGGAGCAACCTCCCAGTGCCAGGTGCCACTTTCCCTTTATTCCTCATTTGATGCTTATCAAGGAAGTCAGTGATGCTGTCTTTTTCTGAGCAGGGTCTGAACAACTGTAAAAATGGCTTGAAAGCCAAAGCATGCCAGAACAGGGTCCTTTGGAAATGTTCAGCGTCTGACCTTTATCCCTCACACTGTCCCACTTAGGAGGAGGAAGGACTATCCCATAATCCCACTGAATTCAGCTGATAATCATCCTGGAATTAAAATGAACCATTCCCCCTGCTCTCACCTACTTTGTTCAGTTTTTAAAGTGTCCAGCAAGAAGGTTTTCAAAGCTTTCCTGAGTCCCTTTGCTCTCGTCTGGCTTTACACCAACACTGGTTTCCAGCTCTGTAGAGCAGGAAAAGCAGATTTGTGCTTCCCCAGAGGAGCTGTGACACCTGTGAGAAAGAGCAAGTCACTCCCTGGCCATTCTTGCACCACTTTGAACCTGCTGCAGCTGAGGTGAGGCAAGTGCTGCTCTGAAAGGCTTTCCCATGGCTCTTGCTGGAGGTCAGGTTTTTCTCTGATACCTGAAAGATGCTCAAGCTTGCTGAAAATGCATTACAAAAAAAAAAAAATCTAACATGTTATCTAGGTTCAAAGGCAATAAAACTGATTTTTTTCCTAACAATTATCATATTTCCAAGTCTCTGACTATGGTGATAGCAACAGAGCAGTTTTTAAAGGAGGCTGCAACATCATTTCATAAACCTTCATGAAGGCAGAGTAACAGAGGATCTCTAACACAGGCAAGAACCTTCACTTTTCCCAGGAGCTGGGAATTTAGATTTATGGGGAGGTTTTAGGAGGCTATTTGGCACTAGCTAAACAGAGTTTAAGAGAGAGCCAATGTATATGTGAGGTTTAAGACACCAATTTTAAAGAGACCACAACTCTTTTATCTTTTTCAGAGGTTGTATGGTACCACATCACCACTCTGCCTTTCCCTTCTCAGAGAGAGGCTGCTCCAATTTTTCCTACAGTTGGGTTTATACAAAGCCAATACTCAGCTGTCCAGTTTCATGTCATTTTATAGGTCTCTTAACATCTTACAAAAAAATGCAATTGCTGTGGGTGAGCATGGCTTTGTTGGGCAGAAATGATCCTTTTATTGAACTGGATTTCTCTAGCTGTAACAAGTTTTTTTGTGTTTTTGTTCTCAAATAGGTCAATGACACTGCCCACTTCTGAGCCAATTTTACAAAAGTTGTAAAATGAAAGTCCTTTGTAACTAAAACATGCCAATACTCCAAAATTACTTAATTAAAACCTAACTATGCCATTGGCCTGAACAGGCTGATGAGAAGGTATCACTCACCCCAGCCTCAAAGACAATCTTCATGATAGTTCACAAAATAATTAGCAAAAATTTCAGACTTGATCCTATGTGGGGTTTTGGGGTTTTTTTGTGGGGTTTTTTGTTTGGTTGGTTAGGTTTGGGGTTTGGGTTTGCTTTTTTTTTTTTTCCCAGACATTTTGATGAGAGGTTTTGCTTCACTTTGCTTATTTCTGAGGCATGCAGTCTTTCAACCTCCTCAGCCCTTGCCATAGCTTTTAAAGGACACAGGCAGAGAAAGAACAGATGGAAATAAGGATAATTGCTTGCTTTGAACATTGAGAGAAATGCACAATGCCTATAAGGTCTCATCCAAAGTTAATGGAAAGACTATCAATTTATTGTGCTTACACTGTGGCCATTACCACAGGCTCTGAGCAGCCTTCAGGAATTTAGCCTGAGGACTACAGGAGGTGAGAAAAACCATTTCTCCCCATTTCATTGAGGCAGAGAAAGAGTTTTTGTGCTTCCCAAGGTCACTCACACTGATGGAGCAGGGATTGAAGATGGATATTTCAAGTTCTTTAGTAGCCTTATGATGACCAGATCCCTCCTCAGCTGCACCACATCATCCTTGCAGCATCCAGCAGTCCCAAATTTCCTCAGCATCCCCCAGGCCCGGCACAGTGCTGCTCTGCAGCACTCTGGTTATAAAGTTCCCTGCCTAGGAAAGGGAATTTTGCCCAACAGCTTAGGATGTGGAGGGCTGGGATGTCATGAAGACCCTCCTGCTCTGTACAGTGTGTTTGGCTAATCACAGCTCAGTTTGACTCTACCACCACCAGGCAGCACGTGAGGAGTGAATTTTGTGTGTGAAACATTCACAACAATAACACAGATGGGAATTTGAACTAAATATGCACTGCATGCAGTGCTCATGTCATTCCCAGGAACTACATAAAGATAGCATGAAGGGCTTAGCCATGAGGATTGAAATAGGAGGGAGAATTCGGAAACCATAGTTAAAGAACTTAAAAAGAACATCTGAGAAGATGAACCTTTTTGATAGGATTTAGGCTGCCTATGGGATTCTGGAGCTTTAATCAACAAAAGCAGCTTATTCTATCAGTGTCGTGAGCAACAGCAGAAAAGGCATCATCAGTGAGGAACGCTGTAGAAAACAATTTCTTTGGTTTAAAAACTTGTTTAGAGAAATCTGAGGCTCCCCCCTTAGTCTGGTGACCATCTGGATGGATTTTGCCTTGGAAAGCCTGTTTTGAACTTGAAGCAAACAAACATTTGTTCATATGGTGGGAAAGAAAAGATTGAAGCAATGTGCCAGAACTGGAAAAGCCACCCATGCATATCAGTACATTTACCTAGAGCAAAATAAGCTCTTTGTTTTTGGAACATTATCTGTAGTCCCCTTGTAAAGGTCTCCTTGACCATCCTGCATGGTGGAAAGTCAAGGAAAAATACTGATCTTTCCCATATGTGACTCCTATTTCTATAACACACACTTTTGTTCAGATCCATTACCACAGGACTCTCACACACATTACAGGTTCTGGGGGGCAATTTTATATTCCCTAATGTTATTTTTAGTCATCCCAAAAGCAGTTTTCAGTGGACAAAATTCCCTGGGGAGGAGGTGCCCCTGGCTGGCAGCACTGCCCCAAACACAGCATGGAGCACTCCAGGAGTTCTGGAGAGTTCTGCAGCAGTGCCCAGCAAGGTGACAGAGCCAGATGGTGTCACCTCTGCCTGCTCAGCATGCCAGAGCAGAGCCAGGCATCTTGGACAGCTGGACCCAAAGCCATCAGCTGGTGCTGGGGCCTTATCCAAGACCTATAAAGAGGGATGGATGGCAAATTCCATAATGGGAAGGCAGAAATATTTCTCTTCCTTTCCCTCTATGGTTAGCTGTCAGGAATTTGGGTGGCACTGCCTTTTGGATGCACCCCAGACAATTCTGTCTCTGTGCTGCAGCACATTCACTCAAACACTCAGCAAACGAGCTGGCAGCTCAGGTGATGGCTGTTTCCCATCTCAAGCTATTTAACATCCCTGGCTGTTTCTTTGGTAACTGATATCCTTCCCCCCCAAAAAAACGACTGCTGACAATATGCATATTCAACCCAGAGAGCAACCAAACTTTCATGCTCTTTAGCATTCCCAGTTTTCAGCATTTACTAAACCTCTGAACTTGCCTCACCCCAAGCACAAAGGCAGCAGGAACTTTGTACTTCATGCATCTTCTTTTCAGAGCTTTGAGTATGGCATAAATAACCTTTCCTATTAAATTAGCCAATATAATCCTTCACCTCAGACATTTTAATGTACAAATCCAGAAGCAATGGGTTGTCACATTTGTACAAATCCAAAAATGGGATGAAAAGTTTGAATATTTTGAAAGGAGCTGATACATGCCCCACAAAGGACACTGACAAATTTGCTTATTTGTTCACCATTGTTGCTCTGGCAGAAAGACAATTCTGTTGCCTGACGTCAAGTAGTTCAAGGCTACTTTGCTCATGTACATTTTCACAGTCTAATGTTCATTTTTGCAAATGCAAATACAAAAATATGTAAAAAGACACACCTGGAAGATTTTAAGTTCAAAAAGAAACATCTTTTCCTTAAAGACAATTTTTACTTCTTTTCTCTAAAAATTACTTTGAAGCAAACTACAGCTCACTCAGTGTTCAAATTAAAAGCAAAGGCTCAAAATAAAGGTGTTAAAATGTTTTAAATTCTGGTAAAATCTTTCTGAAATTTTTTAGAGCTAATTAAGGGCACCTATGCAGACACATATTGCATTCCCACCAGCATTGCAGAGGCTGAGAGCTGAATTATTAAGAAAGCTCTTTTGCTGGATTTCTGACAAATCACTTTAATGTGTCAAAATTGATTTGGCATGAAATCGTCAATAGACCCTCCAGAATACTAATAGCATCAGAGGCAGAGGCCAGGGCTGACAAACTTGCCTGGCTGGAGCTGGGTTCATAAATTAGCAGTGAGGTGTCCTGATGAACATCCCAGCTGTGCTGGTTGTCTGTCTGTCCAGCCAGAGAGATTTCAGCAAGTGACAAACGGGGAGCTGGGAATACTGGGCACAAGGAAAAGGGTTTATTTAATTTGGCTTCTCACCTCAAATCTTCATCTACAAGCCTCAGGTGCTGTAGGTAATCACCCCAGGCAGTAGCTAAACTATTATAGTTTTGTCTTTTTTTTTTTTTTTTTTTTCATTTTTTTGTAACAAATCCATGGATCTTGACTCTGAACCACACATCTCTCTCTTCATCCATTGAGAACACCAGCACAGCCCAGTGCCCTGGGCAGAGAGCACAGAGCTGACAGGTGAAGATCACTGGCCTCCCAGCTCCACTTTTAACTCTCCTCATGGCCTTGGATGAAACTTTCCCAGCCTCCACTTTCTTGTCTGTAAGACAGCAGTGACAGTGCTTATTTTTCATGTATGCTGTGAACATCCCTTGTTGTATTCACCTACTTGCCTTGAAGCACAAATTTACTGTAGCATCTTTGGTATGAAAGTGTAGAGCAATGTTCTTCCCTCAGCTAGTTGTGTTTATGGAATTGAAGAGTGCAAAGCAGCATTTGGAGCAGGTCTTTAGGCAATAGGGTACATATGTGCTATCTCTGTAACACTTAAGGACAGAAGCCTCAGGTGACATAAATCTGCTTGCTTTAAATTTAATGAATTTGAAATAATTTCCTTTGGTGGAGGTATTGATTCAGTTCAGCTGAGGTCCAGGCCTCTGCCATTTCAGCAGCAGCATTTCCTAAAACACTTGGGAAAATTACTGTACAGGAGGAGATCTGCAGCCAAGCAACAACTCAAGGGAGCTAAAACTGTCGTAGCTGATTAATAGAAATGAAAGCTGCTCAGAAACAAATCTGAGTATGAATTTGGAGCACAAGAATTAATTGAGAAGGGGATTCTCTTTGTACTTCTTTTAGTAGGTCAGGGAGTTTATCCACTAAGATGCCTTTGAAGCTGCCAGCAAAAAAGGCATCACTGGAAAGATGAAACGAGCCAGTGAGTGAAGTCATCTGTGTGTCCTAAACCCTGCTAGTCTGAGTGAATTAGTTGCATGGTGAATAACAGAAGCCTGAGCCAAAGATGCTCCATTACCCTTCCCAAAGACACAGTGGGGAAGGGATATCTCTAGGAAGGGGTGAGGGAGGGCAATGTGCAGCTTTAGTGCAAGAACAGCCAGGATGACACCAGGCTGAGCTGCTGCTTCTCTCACACAGCTGTGCAAACACTTCTGCTGAGCTGCAAAGAGCACCAAAGCACTGAACACAACCTCAGAGCACTGTGCTCCCATCCTGGTGTCACTCATTAACTGTGGGGTGTGTCAGGTGAAAGTTCAGCATCATCTCACAGTGCCTGAGTGGATGGCTGTTCACAGAGGCGTGGATTCAGTAGGAGTTTTGCATTGATTTCAATACAGTGTGGCTCAAAAGGGGGAAAAAAAGCAGATAAAGGCAGAGGAACTGATCAGTAGCATACAGGGGAAGGATTGTAACTCATGCAGAAGTCAGTGAGAGGAAAGATTTTCCCCAATAACATACAGAAAGGTATTTGAGAAAAAGAAATGTGCATTCAGAGCAAAGGAAATGGAGTGTTTGTTTTTTCTGGCCCCTGGCTGCTTGAAGATACTGACAGTAGAAAAATTCACTTTTTAAAGCTGTCTCTGTTTTTAGTGCAGAAAGGCAATGTAGGATTTTTATCCCAAAGAGAGCAGAAGTAAAAAATAGTAAGATCTTGCAGTCCTGCTCTTCCTCATCAAAGAAGAATTGTGGAAGATCTGCCACCCTCTGCCTCCAGCATCCAACCTTGTACCTAAGGCATCACTCATCCTTCACTCAGGATGGGTTAGATATAAGAAATGGAGGAGAAAAGAGTGCAGGCGCAGGATATAGCACATTTTAGGGAGTTAAAGTGTGAAAATACTGCTCACTTTGCCCATAATTTTCCATACCTATAGCTGGAAAACCAATAAAAGAGGCTTTTTGTCACAATGCTGTATTATGTTGTATTTATTGTTTTTTCCAGCCTAAAGTGCTTTGTGCGTGAGATTAAAATGCTGCAAGTCTCAGGCCATCTGGCCAACCAAATGGATTTAGTGTACAGGATCACTGCCAGATGTATGCCAGTTGTAAGTTTAATTTTTGAACATATAAAGTGCCTGGGGCTCTGTGTCTGTTATTCAGAGGAAATCATGTTCCAGTTTTCCAAAACAATCCAGGTACAGTTCAAGTCTAGGTGTATGGTCTATTCTCCTTCACCTGGTTTAAGGGCATATTCTTTGATTCTCATAAAGAGAAAATTATGGCAGGAGAATTTCGGAGATATCTTCTGTGTTACATTTGTTTGATCACATCTGTGTGACTCCATGGAATGGTAGGAAACACAGCAATAAGTTTTCTTAAGGACTTTCACTGAAATTGCCTAATTGAAAGATAAAATTTCACAGAATACTTTAGATTAATTTGCAGTTATATTTATTTATAATCAACTTGGAGAATAAATGTGTTTTCAAGTATATAATAGTTTGTAATATCTTAAAAGTGATATTTAATTGATTTGATTTCTTTTAAATGAGGAGCTAATGGAAGACAAGACGTATTTTTAGCTTTACAGACTCTAAGAAGGACAAAATGCGTTTAATTTTTTATTTATTAAATGTTCTCACATAAGAAGGTCTCTAGCACGCCTGGGATAGATATTGTGAAAATGAGCAAAGGTGTGAGCACAGATAGCTCTGGGCTTTGCAAAAAGTTCTCAAGGATTTTGTTCAAAACATACCAGCTGAAATGCAGGGCAGAACAGGATTTGGGTGATGGGAGACAGTGATTTGTGGGTCTGGCTCTCCCACTGCCCATATAAGTGTATTTTCTCTGCAGCTGAAATCCCAAGGTTGAATTACTTTCTCCTAAGCAGTCCTGAAGGCCCAATGAATCAGAGATAAATGTTTGGAAAGGGAAGAGTGACTTCCTTGTCAGGGCAGGGTTATTCTGTGCTGTCTGAAGGAGCTGCAAGGGAGGAGAGCTCTGCAAGTCACACACCAGGGGCTCCTGCAGGAAATCCCAGTGCCTTGGAGAGGCACCAAGAGTGGGACAATTGGCAATTTCCATCACAGTCTAGGCAAAATATGAGTAGGCAAAACCAGGGTCAAATATTTGGGAAAGGTGAGTAGCAGCCACGTTGCTGGACACTGCCAAGAGGCAGAGCCTGCAACAGGAATTGCTTTTCAAATTAAACCTAAAACTAAATCTCAGTCTTCCCAAGAAAGGGCTACATTGGCTTTGAAATCAGCAGGTTTAAGTGAAGTCATTCTCCTGGAGATTGATGAGAAGTTTTGGTGAGCAGCTCAGAGAGCTATTCAGTGAAAAGGGCTCCATGTCTTTTTGTGTACACCTTTCCAATGAAGGACCATAAAAGAAAATCTGGGGCTGTTATTTGTAGTCTATTTTATTCATGAAAGCCATTTTCCCTCTGATATTGGTTCCTTTTTTTTGTCCCACAAACTCGTTTAGGGGGTGGGAATCAGAGGAACCAAATAAATAAATAGCAGATTTCATAAAGTAAGGAACAGCAAATTGAGCAAAAGGAGGATTATGAGGACTAAATCTTTTGTTCAAAGAGTGATTAAAAAGCATTAAGTTGGATGAAGTCAATCTAGAGCTTAACTGAATGAACCTTCTGCTCTGGTTTTCTTCTATTTGGTTTTACATGTGTTAAGAAATTAAAGGAGTGGGAGAGACCCCTTGAGGACTGCTGAGGATGGGGCTGCTCAGAAAATAGTAGTTGAGCAAAATCAGCTCGACATAAACTCTGTTTCCTGGTTTCCAGGCAATGTAAATTGTCCTGGTCAGCTGTGTCCAAGAGCAGCACGAATAAGTTCAGGCTCTGTTCCAGCAGAGGACTCAAGTAATTCACACCCAAATGTGTGTGCTGGGGGATTCCTCCAGGCAGTGAAATTCTGGGATTTGTATCTTCCTCTCCCCATGGCTTAAGTGAAAACAGTTCCCCTGCCCAAGAGCAAATACAGCTGCAGCTCATTGCTGAAATAGGGAAGTTGTCAGGGTAGTTGCTATTTGCTTTGCATTCAGAATACCTTTTAAATTTTTTTTTCATGGATCTAAGATTAAATCTGCACAAGATGAGGGCATCCAGCTCTCAGGGTGGTTTGCCTTAAGGAAAATTGTGCATTTAGTGGAGAACAGCTCCTTTGCAGGAAAGAGCAGAAGTATAGAAGTAGGAGTTGTCAGTGGATGCTGTACTGTAGCCATGGACATAAATCAAGAGAGACTAAACCCAACAAATTGTCAGATTTCTGCACTCTGCTTGTGTGTGGCATTTGGAAAGCTCTGAGCCTTTGTTTCCACACTGTGCCTGTACAGAAAGATCAAGGGTGGGGGACAGAGTGCAGCTGGAAACAAAAGTGAAGTTGGTATATTCCTTTTCCACAGTGTTTCTGTGGAATTTACAACAATTGCTGACTTAATTGTCTTCTGCTTTAGTCTGGTTTTAAGTTAATTGCTAGTTTGATTTAAAATTAATTGCTAATTTCAAAATCATCTGTCTCCAGCCATTTGCCATCTTTGGTCTGTACATTTTTGTATCCTCCCAGTTTGGCCTGATAACATTTCCTTGATCTGAAATATTTTTATTTCTGGTCTTTGATGTCCTAATGAACATAGCAGTTTCCATTTCACTTCTGGGAAACTCTGCTCTTGGACAGCAGCTGTGTCCCATTGCAATGTGGAGTGACAGCTCATAACAGAGCAATGCAAAACTCTCCCAGTGCCAGCAACATTAAACTGAGTTGTATTGGGCAAGAAATTTGCCCTGAAGCCTTTTGCACTTCTGGAATCTTGCTTTCTCTTTTGACTCACACGTCTCTTGCTAATGAGGACCAGAAGGAATGTCCCCCATGAGGCACTTGCATAGAGATTGGAGGAAAACTCTTTTCCTTCCAACAGTTGTTTTTGGTGTTCCATCACCTTTCTCATTCTCTGATAATCTGCAAACAGGTCCTTTTTCCCCAGAGAGAGCTAACAAGTGGTCTAGTGGCTGTGGTACATCTCCAGGGCAGGAGATACTGAATCCTCAGCCTGGTACTTACCAGAGACTGAGCTTGGTTCTTAGTGCAGAGCCTGGAGTGACTGATTGTCTCCTCTCCCCTCTTCTTCCCCTCTGACCATTCTCTGAACCCTCTCCCCAAAATCCCATGGAAATTTGCTTAATTAGCCAGCTAACAAAAAGCTCCATGTGGTTCTAGCCAAAAAAGTTAAAAAACTAAAAAAGGATTTGAAGAAGTCAGTTAACTCCAACCATAGGGGATACACATATTTATATAGGCTTTTTTCTTCTCTCTCAAGTACAGTGAATTATCATGGAATCATAATGTCCTCTCAGAATTGCTTTTGCAAGGGGTGATGCTGTATAAATCATGAAAACTAGACACAGAAAATATTGAGCTGGTCTCCTGGTCCAGCCATCTGCCAGGAGAAGATTGTTCCCTGCAGAATTTTCCCCACTGCTCTGCCGTAGCAAAGTACCAAAGAGATGCTTTATCTGCAAAACAGCTCCACGCCTATTTATAGTCCTGCAGAGCTCATTATCTTTAGTTACAGAGAAATTATTTTACTCCCCTCTTACAGAAGAGGGTCCTTCTGTCCACAGCATTGCCCGTTTGCCCACATCCCCCAAGCCAAAAATAAAACTTCATATGGGCTTGCAGCTCAATAACTAAATCAGAAATATATCTTATCCTCTGCTATCATGTAAACTTCCCTTGCATAACACATTGATAACCAACCAGCTACCACTTGATTACCCCCCCCCATGAATAATAGGCAGCACTGCAAAATGTTCCTGTGAGTTTGAAGCAGAGAAGGAGCATTTCATTACCAGATCCTCTCCCTCTTTGCCAGAAGCTACCAAACTATAAAATGGAAAGGAGAGATATAGCTTGTGACATCTGTCAGTGGAAGTAGCCTTTGGTTCAACCTGGGCTGTTATAAATATTATATTTGAAGTATTAGCAAGAGCAGATTGGATTGCAGCAGGCCCAGAATGAGGCAGCCTGAAGGGTGGCAATAAAACTGGAAGAAATGAAATGGTTTGGCATAGGTATCTTCTGCTCTGCATTGTAAAAGGAATGAAGAGGGAAGAGGGAAACCTTTCGGTGTGATTCAGCTCATCTGGAACATTTATTTAGAAGAGTCATTTTTGCTGCCCTGGCAAAGATGGACTGTGCCTGCCTGGACAGTGTGACAGAGGACAGCATCCTCTCAGCATCTATTTAACTACCCACAGCACTCTTCTCTGCTTTTCTGGGTGTGTTGCTCTGTGTTTAGCTATGTTTGCATCCTCACTGCATATGGACTCAGTCCTCACTTTGGCCAGAGCTGGGAGTGCAGGTTCAACTTTCAGTCTTCATGGGTGAACCCAGCTGTGCTCTGAGGGACAGAGGCTGGAGACATTCAGGTATTGAAAGATGAAAAAATAGTTACTGACTCATCTTGGTTTCATACAATGTGAGCTCCATTTAGTTTTTGTTCTCCTGTTTAGACATCACACTGATTTTAAAAATCTGGTTCAAGTCTTTGCATCTTGGTCCCCCACCTGTATTATGGAAAGAAAATTATTGCTCTAGCATAAAATTTTGAGAAGATAGGAAACTTCTGGCAGAGGACATGAGTGCCCCAGCTAAACAGGAAAATTCATTACATACATTGAAATTCTTCAAGGGACAAAAGAAAATCAAGAGAGTGTAGATATATCTCATATTCCTTTCTTTTACTGCGATTTTAGGTGTTACTTGTAAACAAAAATTTTTTAGCAAAAAGTTTCGGTTCTTAGCTTCATGGTGTTATTAAAAAAAAAAAAAGAAATCAAAAAATCCTTTAACATTTTTCCTCCAGCAATGAGAGAACAGAGCAGCCAAAATTTATTGAAGTCATGGACATTTCCACACCACTACATAAACCCTCTGCCTTGGCATACATGGGGGATTAGGAAAGAGAGATGCCAGAAATTGGCAAAGACTGTATTTCCCTAGAGGCATAGAGAGATATTGAGGAAAATCACAATCATTCCATTACATGTGATTAAGAAATTGGGATTTTTTTCCTTGTTTTACGAATGCAACAGACTGGACAGGAGCCGCCAGAGAAAGCTGATGGCAAGAAGAGTGGAGAGAAATCATTCCAGTCCATACTTGGGAAGTATGGACTTGCATCATTTGCTCCACAGCACTTTCATTATAGCAGAAATCCTCACATAAGGAGAATTGCCTTGATCATCTTAGAAAGAAGTTATAAACAATATTGGCTGATGAGAATCTCAGAGTGATTCAGCAATGTGCACTTCCAGCCCTGGAAGCCACCAGGGAGGGAATTCTGCCCCTCTGCCCTGCTCTCTTGAGACTCCATCCCAAGCTCTCAATCCAGCTCTGGGGCTCCCAAGGCAAAAAGGACATGGATCTGCTGGAACAAGTCCAGGGAAGAGCTAGAAAGATGTTCAAAGGGCTGAAGCCCCTCTGGTCTGGAGACACACTGAGAGAGTGGGGGTCGTTTAGCCTGGAGAAGAAAAGGTTAAGGGAGAGCTTAGAGCCCTTTCCAGTGCTGAAATGGGCTCTAGGAGAGCTGGATAGGGACTTTGGACAAGGGCATGGAGTGACAGGACGAGGGGCAATGGGCTTAAACCAACAGAGAGCAGGGTTAGAGTAGAGATTAGGAAGAAATTCTTCCCTGGGAGGGTGGGGAGGCCCTGGCACAGGCTGCCCAGAGAAGCCATGGATGCCCTATCCCTGGAAATGTCCAAGGCTACACTGGATGGGGATTTTTGCAGCCTGGCCTCATGGAAGGTGTTCCTGCCCATGGCAGAGGGGTTGGAACTGAATGATCTTTATGGTCCCTTTGAACCCAAACCATTCTACAATTCTATGAAGTGTAAATTTAATCGCCCTCTTGTTACTCTTTGGAAGGACTTTCCTCCCATTTCAAGTTGAAGATTGGTCTAAACTGAAGAGCACTTGGCACAAAAAGGCACTTGAAGTTTTCTGCTTAAGGACATGCAGTTGCAGAGCCTCTTTGCACAGCTTTAAATAGGTGCTGTGAAGGGCCAGTGAGAGGCTGCATTACCATCAGCTTTCACCTGCGGGCAAAACGAAACGCACTGGCTGACCTTAGCTGGATCAGAAACACTGGCTGTCGAGCAGATGGCAGTAAAATATCCCTGACTGCTCTGCTGCTGTTAACCACTTCTGCTGCTGGGCCTGCCTTACAAAGCACAGCAAGGCCAAGCTCTGCTTGCAGGGTTGTCACCTCTACAAGACAGGACAGACCAGTCCCACAACTTACGCTGCAGTTATTGATGCCCATGCAAGGGCTGGTAATTATTTTTCACCACCACCCCTGACTCCCCTGGACTGTCACTTTGCTATTTTGAAACACCCAGCTACAGCTGAATCACGACCCATGTTGGTGCCAGCAAATGACCCCCTGGCAGGTGTGTCCTGCACCTCTCTAAGAGCACAGTGGGAGTCCCATCTCCTCAGGTGACACAAATATGTGGTGTGACATGTCCCTGCCCTGCCTGCTGCTGTACCTTGAGGGCTCTTGCCCAAAAGGCAGGGCTATGAACAACCTGCTCCTGAACACCATCCTGCTGGGATGGTGTCCTGTGCCAAGGCAACAGGTCTGGCCACACAGCCTCTTGCTGTCCCTTTGCTACAGACAGCTGCTATTTGGGGACATATCTGTGTCCCCTGTGCAGCGTAGGGTATGTACAGTCCTTTCCCTCCCCTGACTTCTCCTTTCACACTCCACACTGCAATTTGTGCCTTGGCTCCCTTCCTAATGACTGTATTATTAGCTCTATTTTCATCTGCTCTCAGCCCTTTATTTCACATGGAATTATTTTGGCTGCTCTACATACCACAAATTGAGCAGCTGAACCAAGTCCACAAGGGCTAAGAGGGAAAGCACATGGAGCAGGGCTCTGTATGACCACCATCGTTGTCACCCTCACATGTGCCACCACTCCTGGCCCATGCCACCATCCCCACTGCCACCCTGCTGCGCCTCCGAACGTGGCACAGCGAGGAGCAGGGTGACCATATGGCCTGAGGCAGCTGGGCCATATGAGGCTCCATTTGTGACACCTAGTTGGTGCTTCCTAAGACACAGAAGGTGTTTAATATGTTATCTGTCACTTTATGGGTTATTCCAGCCTTAATTACTGAGCCAGAAATGGTGCACAAAAGCTGTCCTCTTGAATGTGCTCCCTGCAGGAATGGAGGCTTTGTCCCTAGGTCAGAATGCTTTTCCATTTGTGCTCAGGACATCTGAGCAAGGCAGCATTCCAGGTGGCTGCTCCTGCTGTTTGTCATCCACCCGTTGTCCCCTCAGCTGCCCATCTGGGGTTTGGGTACAGGTAATGGAAAAGTGACTTGCAGAGGTGTGGGAGAGGTGCACAGGGCCCTTGATGGGTTTATGGAGGGAAAAGGATCTGTGGGATTCCAGTTTTCTCCTGGTCTGCTGTCACCTTCAGACCACAGAGCTCTCTTATTAAAGTCTGAAAGGAGTGGAGATATACTGAATTCACTTCTCACAGACTGGGGATTTGGAAAGGCCTCATTTGCAAATGTGGAATCCCAAAACATACCTCTGGAGATCCCTCCCTGTGATCAGCATCAGGTATGAGCCCTGCAGCCTGCAACTGCTCAGGAGCTCAGTGCTTCCTGCTGCCCATCAGCAGCTTCAGTGGGAATTTCCATCTGCACCATGCAGATTGCCTCCGGATTGTTTGTGTGGAGGGAATGAACTGAGAAATAGGGAAAGAGCCCTCAGCTTCTGCTGTCCTGGGAGCAAAGGCTTCCCAAATGTTCCATTTCCTTCTGGCTCGCTGGAAATTTTTGAGGCAACAAGGGGAGGAAGTATATTCGGAGATTCCCTAAGAACAAACAAAAAAGAAGCACCTCATTGCCCAGGGAAAAGCAGGGAAGGGCTGGGTGGATAGAAGCAGAAAATATCTCTGTTTAGCTCTTCTCTTCCCACTAAATAAAGCTAAAACTGGAAAAATTAAGCAGCTGCCTATCTCCCAGGTTTGGAAGAAGAAACACAGGTTGTGTATATGTGTGTTGTTACAGGAGTCTTTCCTTCAAAAGAGTTTTCTATATAATTTTACCCCCATCCCAGACAATCCACTGTTTTAGCAGCAAACTGGGATCTCTGGCAGACAACAGCCCACTTTCCAGCAGGAAGAACTCTATGAAAGCTGCACACAGTTTTTAATGTTTAATGACACAAAATCAATTGGAAGTGGTTGCTGGCTCCCAATCAATTTTAGGAGATCTCTCAGAGAATGGGAGAAAGTGGGAGAGTTTCCATTAGCCCTGGAAATCTCATCAGCAATAGGAAAATGGTGATAAACAACCCTGCACTCCAATAAACGTATTAATAAACTTGTCCTCACTCATTTCTCATGTCTCTGAAAGAGGATGCAGTTTTGTCACCAGGAAGGTCATGTTTTGGTCTCAATTTAATCCTTTATTTGCACAAACACTCAAACATCCCTGTGGTTGTGAGTGCCTAGAGAGAGCCACAGCTCAGGGCTGCTGCCCCATGAGCTGTCCCAGGTGTAGGAATATCTGAGGGGCAGGAAACACTCAGGTTAATCCCTCTGAATCTTGGCTCTGCCCCACAGTGAAAGCCACCTTGTCCAAAATACAGTGCAAGAAGCTCTCCTGCCCTAGAGCTGGGTGGGAAGAGGCTCCATAGGGGAACACAGAGCTCCCTGTCCTGGATGAAGCCAAATTCCCCCAAACACTCACGGGTGGTCACACTCAAGGGCTGTTCGGTCAATGAGAAGGTTCCTGCTGATTCTGATGGGCTTTATGCCATTTTCCAAGCTTTATGCTGCATGGCATGAAGTGCCCTTTTTCTGCCCTTGTTTTGCTCAGACTGGGGGATTGTGATGCCCTCTGCTAGTTGGAATCTGGGGAGGGGTGAGGAAAAAAAGGGAAAAAAAGGTTATTTTTGGTGTCTTTTAAAAACCCCAGGACAAAGCAAAGTTAGGAACAGCCCTGACTTCATCTCAATGCAAAACAAGGAGCTGTTTTCGAATTTTGCAGGTTCGCCCCAGAACTCCAGCTGAGTGAAGTCAAGGCTGGGTTTGTAATGCACAATTTAATCAGTGAGTTTGTAGATCTCAAAAGGCGTGCTTAATTTAATATTGTTTCTAATGGCTATTGTCTTCATGCTTGCCTGTTTCCCCGGTGTTTTTCCCTTTTGTAATTACTTGAATGGGCATTTCCAGGTGCACTGCATATATTAGCAAGCATTTTCATTTTAGTAATGAGTGAGATGCTTTCAGTGTTTGTTTCTTCATTGCCCTAATACTTACTTTATTAAAGATCCTGATTCTCCTAAAGGAGAAAAATAAGCATTTACCACTCCTTTCTACCTCATTTACCTCTTCTACCTCAAGATGCCATCAATAAAAGAGGAGTTAAATTACTTATTGGCCAGGGTTAGACCAGATTTAAACTATCAGAGAAAAATAAAACAGCAAGGGGAGGCTTGGTCAGCCATAGAATGGTTTGGGTTGGAAGGAACATTCAAGATCATCTCATTCCAACCCCCTTGCCCTGGGCAGAGACACTTTCCACTAGACCAGGTTGCTTCAAACCTGGTCTTGAGCACTTCATGCCTCTCCTTACCCTTTCTTGGGATGAGAACTGAGCACTTGTTGCACTTAAATCCATTCCCCTGAATGTCAGGACCTCAGAACTCTTTTAAACTCTGTTAGGGGCACCTGCAGTGCCCTTTTCCTGGCCTCATTAACATCCTTTAGGGTTAATGTGCATTTTCTCACTTTTGTGCAGCCTGGGGACTCGTGGGGTGCAGGAGGCTGAGCCTTTCCTGGCCACCCCAGGCTGCTGATGAGCACTGCAGCAGGATCCCAGCCCCAGCTGACAGCCCTCACCCAGCCCTGAGCAGCATTTATTATACATGCACAACAGCCCTGTGCCACATGCCAGTCCAATTTTCAGATTAGCTGTTTATTAGCATTATTATAAACATGGCTCTTCATCTTCTATTAAATGGCACTGCAGCCACTGCTCTCCTGCATGAAGCCTGTAAGGAAGCACTTGGTGCACTAAATTACCCTGCAAATGTCAAACTTGCTCTGTGTTATTAGCTGTACGTCTTACATCCTCTTTATTAGGGTTTTGTGTCTTGAGGGTGCCCCGTGGCGTATGGGTTTTTTAAAACACAAACCAGTGTCATTTCGCTGCTTAAAAGAACATTTAATTAAACTGGATTCATTGCTTGTATGGGGCAAGTTAAATGAAAACTAAATAGAAGGCATATGATTACGTGTTATTAAGCAGAGTGACTGCTCCAGAGACCAAACTCTTTTACCACAACATTAAACTAAATTTATTTCATATGCACAGGTTAGCTCTGGCCTGCTAGGGCATCATATTTTGAGAGCAGCAGAATGGTTATGGGCACTAAACAGCTTTTAACAAAATGTGTGTTTCAGGGAAGAAACCTTGCCTAAGCTAGACTTAAATATGCTAATGACAGAAATCAAAGCTTAGCACTGATTCTGGGTAACCTTTTAAAAATTACCATTTCTATAGTGTCAGATGCAAATGAGAAGATCAGCTTTGTTTATTATTTCACTAGCTGTAAATTAACAAGAGGCCCCACTGAGTGTAAAAATAAAATTGGAAGCATTTTTTGGGCTTGAGTCGTTGGTCACATCATGGCTTTTTAATGTTCTTTAGGAAAACAAAAGAAATTATAATTAGAAGTCCATTACACGATTTCCTATTCCCTGCTCCTTTAATGTTAACTCTGTTGGTACAATTAGATTTTTTTCCTTTCCAGGCATTCTAAGCTTGTTTTTGAATGTCTGCTCTTCTCCAACCCCATCCCTAAAATTCACCATAGCATGTCCCTGGTTAATAAACAAAACAATTTTTGCCTGTGCATTAGGCCAGATCTGTCCCCCTGCCTTGATGTAGGTCAGGTAAGCCTTGGGAGCACTGAAGGGAGAAAAAAAAAAAAAAAAAAAAAGGAGGAAGAGGCCTTCCTATAGGCCTTCCTATTTTTAGGTAGTTTTAATTGCTTTTCATGTTTTCCATAACAGCTGAGAGGAAACTCTTCCCTGAAAGTTCTACTTCCCCTCTCACACCTGTTCTGGGAAGACCTGGAATTCTCAGCCACTGCAGCCCAGTCACAGCATTTTGGCTTTGCTGCTCCTGTGGTTCCCTCCCAAGCTCATCTTTCTTGTCTCCTCTGTGTGTTTCTTTCTTTCTTTTTTGCCTGCAAAAGAAACTGACCTCCTCCATGCATTGTTAGTGGGAGCATCCTGCCACTTATCCATGAGAAACTGAATTGCAGGAGACAAACTGAAACAAATAAAGCAGTCTTGGAACAATTCTGCCTTCCAAAGGGGAGTGTGGTTGTCCAGAGGTTGAGCTTACAACTTCTGGGCTTTGAAATGGGCTCTGAAATGGACACTGTTTGGTTTTGTTCATCAACACAATCCCCCCTTGGGACACACCAGTACGGCTGTGGCTCTGGGGCAAGTTGTAGCCAGTGTAATCAACTGCAGGGATGTAATTAGTGACATTGGAAGGGTTGCTGTGGGCAGATGGGAGCTGAAGAGGCTGTGCCTGTTGTGAGACAGTTTTATGTGGATTGGCCTGGGAGTCCAAAGCAATGTGTGATGGATGACCTTACACAGGGATAAACCATTTGAACACTAACCCATGGCATCTGTGGCCTTGGCTACAGGGCAGTTGTACTCTCTCCATAAATCATCCCAGAATGATGTTCCCTTTAGTAATCCAGCTTAACCTTTCCTGCTGTGTGGCTTAACTACCCAGGGGTTCAAATCAGCTGTTCAGCCACTTGGCCTGAGGCTCACCTGCAAGGTAAGAAACTCCAGATCTCTTTGGCCATCATCCTCTGCCTTCCAGCAGAGCCCAGTTTCTTCCTTAGGGCAATGCTGTCTCCAGGCACAGCCTCAAGAGCTCTGCAAGGCAAGAGGAAGGGAAGCCAGGACATGTAGGACACAGAAATACTCACAGTCTGTGCTGACCCAGCTGCCATGGGTCAACTCCTCCTTCAGGATTTGTAGATCTGAGCAAGAGCATCCCTGGGGCAATTGCTGTCAGCAAACTCATCTGTGATCACTGATCCAAATCTGGATCAAATCCTTACAGCTTTCTTCTCTAAATAATGCTCTGTTCTTCACATAAAAAAAAAAAAAATTGTAATTTATACAACAGGTGCACCTAAAACACCCACCAAGATGAAGACTCAATTGTGCTAGGCACTATAAAAACAAGCAGTAATCCCCCAAAGAGCTGTTTAAGTAAGGGACTGATATTTTAGTTCTCCTGGGAAGACTGGTCACAGTGAATCTTTAAAATCTATTTCTATTCAGAAAGTTGTTGGGCTTTCAGTCCTTGCAGTTCTTGATAGCACACATAAAGCACTAAACACAAAAGCTACGTGTGACTTTGCAGCTCCAGCCTCAGACAGAAAATGTATCTCCTGCCTGATACATCCATGGACTCCTAAGCAGAAATTTCTGCCTGACTCAGGAAAATGTTGAGCTGGGCATTGCCCCTCGCTTAAAACCCCAGCCCTGCAGTGGCAATGTGATCCCAACGTGTTCCACAGAGAGGAACCATCCCAAACCCTTGACAGAAAAGCACATTTCTGGCTTCCTGCTGTTGCCCTGTCTTCATGGATGTGCCCAAAACAATCGTTTTCAGAGCAGTTTGAGTCCCAGGCTTGCCTCGGTGCACTTGGAAGCAGTTTGTTCTAAGCCAGTCATGTTCACTATCCTAATCTGACATGAAGCCTGATGGAAAAATCTGTGATCGATTATAGCAGCAGGACAAAGAGATATGAGAGGAAAGCAATGCAAAAGAACAGATATCAATCACTGGCTCGCAACGAGCCTGAAGAAGGTAGCTGGTGATATTCCTGAATTTGAAGGCAGTGTAGCACATCTTTCTGCTGTTGTAGGTAAACACTCCCAGCTGCAGACTGTTTGTCTTACAGACAGACCGATTTGGTAAGAAAAGTGGATTTTGAAGTATGGATTTTGTTGGAAGGGGACAAAATAAACTATTGGTTTGTTACCTTGAAAACGGTGTAGCATGTAATGAGTGTTTGCAGCAGCTTCACAGCTGCTTATTACTCTTCTTTTTAAGCTTCTAAGTGTTGAGGTTTTTTTGTTTAGATTTACCCTTTTTAATTGATTGAATGTGAAATATATGATGGAACAAATTTGTATTGAATAAGAAATAGCAGACACAATCAACAAACTTTAATGTTGAGTTAGCTTTTTTCTCGTTGCTGGACAAGACCATACTTCAAAGCAAATTAAAAATGTGAAGCCAAACCCTGATTGCAATGCAGGCAACAGAAATCTTCCTGTCAGCCTCAATAAAAGCAGGTGTAAGTTTTCAGTATTAGTCCAGTCCATCCAATTCACATGTCTTTCTGTCTTTATCTAATCTAATACATGGTCTTGAGATAAATTACAGAAGGGTATGATAAATTGCATTGCTATTCATTTTTGGCAAGATCACCTATACACTGGCCGCTAATTCATCTCCGCCAGGATCCATTGAAACACGCTGGATCCTTGAAACAGCCTCCAAATACTGTCATTTCATTTTCTCTTAAGAAAACAAAGAGATTATATCTGCTGGCAAATAGCCTACTTACCCTCAACAAAATAAATGATACCTCACTGTGACCTCTGTAAAATCATGGTTATAAAAGTATCAAAATGTATTTATAGCATTAAGAGTCCCGAAGATATTAGGTCCCTACATTCTGTTTGAGTGGAAAACTATGATATGTTTTAGACTGAGGGATTTCAAAGTGGGAAAGGATAATGAGGTTTAGGTTCCTCAGTGAATCCCTTCCTCATCCTGCCCTAAATCACTGGGAAACAGTGCCATGGACAATCCAACAGCTGCTGAATTCACTCAGGAGATTGCTGCACCTCAGTGATAGGTAAAGTGATTTTGCATATTAAGATTTTAAAGACATTTGGGGCATTGTGAAATGAAGGACATGACTGATGTGAAAATACAATTATTATATTTACTTCACAATCCGTTATCCACACCTGGAAACAGTACTTAAAAACAGAGCATGCATTTCAGGGTGATGTGAAAACCTGGCCTGGTGAGGGGTAAAATTTTCTTGATTATTTTGGGGAGCTGAAGGCTTCATCCTACACTATTTAGGAGCTGTTGAGGCATAATGGCTACGTCCAGCTGATTGGATGCACTGCTGTAGGCACTTGAGAAATGTGATAGACAGATGCATCCAGCTAGAGAGAGATCCCTTGGTGCAGAGAGCTACAGTCAATTCGGGAGTTAAACTGTGAGAGATTTGACCTGGTGTCATTTACATCTCGAGTCATAATTAACACTTAAAGTTCAACTCCATAGCAATTTTCTTTTGATAACACTTAAAACCTATATAGAGCTGAAAGAATTGCATAGGCACGATGAAGGATGACTTGAGTGGATGCCTGAATTTCAGCGTTAGTAATTAATCCTCAAAACACCTTTGTGAGGCCTATGGGGAGCCTCATTGCTCTCCAGTTTCTCCTTTGAAGAGAAGCAGGTTTTACCCAATGGCTCCCCAAAGCCTCTGGCACCTGGAGATAAGGACAGAAGCTCTTTCAGGTGCTAAACCAGAGAACACTCAGCTCAGCCCAGCTCCCATCTCTTTGTCTTGCTGAATTTTTTTAATTTTACCACCATCTTTAGAAATATCATGGACAAATTACTTGTCAAATGGCCTGGGTTTTCCAATTAAAATCTGTGCAAATGCAGAACCTAGAAATCTGTCACAAACACAGCTTCTGCCTCAAAGGTTTTCATACGGATGAAACACGAATCTCACTGGGGGAAGAAACACTCTCTCAGAGTGAGACCTTGTGAGATGGGATTCAGCTCACTGCAGATTTTTATGGTCAAGTTATAACTGCCCGTAAAGCAGGGGTAAAATGGAAGTGCTGACAAAACTTTTAAACTACAACAGTGGAAATGGCGCCACAATAATTTATAATCTACAGGCAGCTTTGGATTTATTATCACAATGACAAATGCACTGTCATTGTTAATAGGATATTTCCCAGCAAGGACTTCTTGTTATGCAAGCCAGGTTCACTATGTCATGCAGCATGATAGCAATAAAGTCTACAAGAATTTGTAATGAACTTCAATTACTAATAGATTATGGTTAATGGGAAATATGTGCAGTAAAGATATGGGTTTTTATATGCGCCTTCTGGTACTCTACAAGGCAATGATTTATGCTACAATTTCTGTTAACATTCTCCTGTATGAAAAAAAAAAAGCCTAAATTGGTGGAAAGCCACTCCATCCATAACAAATATTTAAGATAATTTTGCACATCATGTAAATGAAGATGTAAAATTAGATATTAATCCATTTCATTTTAGCATTTGTATTTTTATTAAAAATGAAGACTTTGCCCTACTGTGTAATGACATTAAAAATGCTATCATGGGCTGCAAGCATGAATTACCCCAATGCAGGAATGGTGACAGCAGCCGAGCTGTGAGTGCATTTGTTCAATTTGCTGTAGTAATTAACAGAGCAGTGAGAATATTTTTCTACATGTGATTTAAAGCAACAGCCCTGAAGCTGCTCAGGCAGATGTGTGTGATGTGGAGGGATATTTGCATGAAGTCTGGGCTCCTTGGAGGGGATCACTGTGGTTCCTTCCCCCCCAGCCTTTGAGGCATCACTCCAAAGCTGTGCTTCACTCATGGACATCAGGCAATTCCCTTCCCTGCACAGCAAACCTCCCACGGGAATGACTTTGGGAAATAATCACCTGACACAGCATCAGAGCCACAAGCTCACACTTACTTATCAGAGGGACACAGCCTCAGGTGTTTGCCTGTTGTTTCTAAAGAGATTCCCTCCTCTTCCTCCTGCTCCTCCCTCCCTCCTTCCAGCTTTTTTCTCCTGTACCTGCACTGGAATCTGTATATTCCAGGTTTATGTGCTTGTGAAATGAAAAGAAGAAAGAATGTCTCCCAATTTAAAAACAAGCACTGCTCAGAGCCATCTTTGAGAAAAACATGTAGATGCAATATTAAGGCTTGCATTTACCCAGAGTCACATTTCACATCTAAAACATATATTTAGCAAGAAAGCATGAAGAGCTTTCAAGATAATTTCTGTTGTATTTTTAATACAGGTATCCTGAAGCCCAACTCATTTCAATCAGTGTTATGCTGGTTTAACACCATTGCTCCCAATGAATCTCTGTACAAAGCCTACAAGTTAATTTTTTAGGGGTGCAAGCCAGGAAAAAATGGAATTGGGGTTTGACTTTTTTACAAGGCTTTTAGTGATAGAACAAGAGGAATGGCTTCAAACTGGCAGAGAGCAGGTTTAGATTAGAGATTAGGAAGCAATTCCTAAGGGATGAAGCCCTGGCACAGACTGCTGTGCAAATCCCAGTCCATGGACAAACTGTGCTTCCCAACCATGCTGTGGAATCACAGTATCTCACTGTACAATTAAGGGTGATTCTCGCATGAAAATGTGGTTCTCCACTCTATTAGGAAGTTGTTTGAGAGATTTACAAAATGTACTTCAGTTTTTATGGTAAAATGAGCATAAAATTGTGCTTCCCCACACTCATTTCCTACTAAATAATACTTAAAGTACTTGCTTCTTGAGAATGTGTGAGTGTGTTACAAATTTAAAATTAAAACTAATTTATCCCTTACGGGTGCTCTGCTGATTCAGTTTTCCCCCAGCTCTTAACAGAAGCTGTTGCAGGATATAGAATTGAGTTTACTGTATTTTTCCCCTCAGTTTTTATGGAAATTCTCATCAGAAGCAAAACAGGGGAAGAAGCTGTCCCATGCACTCACTCTGGACATCTTTTTTGTGTGTGTGGGGCCAATCCTCCTCTCTTCTCATCTTTCCTGCGCTCTCCCACATTTTCAAAACAAGCATCCTCCAAAACCCCTAAAACCCCTTTTTCTCATTTTGTTGGGGTTTTTTTTTAAAGTCTGATAAACAATAAAACAGCAGGATCTGCAAGTGCATCTCATTGCTGGGTTTTGTTGCTGTATTAGTGGTTTTTTATTTTATTTTTGTTCTGGCATTTCTGTGGCTCCCTGAGATATCTCACCCCTGACAGGGTTGATGTGGCAATATTCAGTGGTCACCTGCTTTGCAAGCACCATTTAGAAAAGGTCACTGACAGCCCAAAAGAGCCACGAAAATAAATGTAACTTTAATTTGTTTCCCATTAGAAATGTGTGCAGCAATCTGCTCTAATGAGAGATTTTCTTTCTTTCCTGCTCTGGCATGTGACCACAGCAGCTCCCAGATATACTGAGGTCTTCTAAAGCAGGAGCCTCTGCACAGAACTGTGTAAAACGGTAATAGATCTTGTTCTGTTCAACAGAGGAATATCATGGAAACACTCTAAAATACACCAGAATTAATATTTGAGCACCAGGAGAAGTTTGTGTTTCAAATAACTTGCCCTAAAATGAATATAAACAGCTATTACACCTGATATGATCTCTTGAAATCACTTCAAATCATTAATAATCTATATTTTATCAGAAATGTATGTGCAAAAATAAAACCTAATTCCTTGCAGCTAAAGTATTACCAAAAGTAAACCATTTCAACACTGAATCAAATTATTTCAATGGCAGAAATCACACCTGTCTCAGGGGATAAATTGAGTATTCAGGCTATTAAATCCATTCAAGCGACTCTATTGTATCCCACTATGTATTGTGCCTTGTAGAGAGAAAACAGTTCTGAAAACTATAAAATCATTTAGCAAAACAAATGCATCGACCACAACAGCCTCACCTGGAGAAGGGGCTGAGGAGGTGAAACCCCTTCTTGCTGAATACCTTGTACAATGAATAGTTTTATCTGACATGATGCCATTGAAAATGAAAAATAACACTACTGGAACCAGTTATTTTGGTATCAGAGTTTATTTTTATATTTTCTTTGTTACAAACCTCACAGGCCAGGGGAATGCTGTGATCAGGAGCTTTGTGTGGTTAATTAAAAATACAAAAAAAAAGCCCTGTGGGACTGCAGCAGCTGATTCCTAACAAAAATTTTGCATCATGGCTCATCACTGAGATCCACCTCTCCAGGACAGCTCTTACCAGCCCTGTGCCTCAACCATCTGCTCTGGCTTCCCTCTTGTAGGGCCAGCATGGATCTGACACACAAATTGCTCTGCTGATCCATCATCAAGTAAAAATACAAGAAAGGGGAAGCAATGTCATCAAATGGAGATGTCTGCAGGGGCAGGAGCAGGGAACCATTGAACACACAGGTGTGAGGCCATTTTCACTTTGGCAGCTGAAGGTGTGACATCTTGAAGTCACAAACTCAAGAAATCCCACCAAAGAGCCACCCAATGGTTGGTCATTCTGAGCCTCCACTCCTGCCAGCTGCACCAAGAGATTGCAATTTGCTTATTTGGCCTGTGGAGAGTTTTTAAATGAAGATGCTGGAACCACATGGATTTGTGGATTATTTCTTAGGAAATGGTTGGGTTTCCGCAGTGCCTTAGTGGATGGTCTGGGTTATAGCTGATTACACAACATCTGTATGATAAAGCACAATTTACTGCTTAATGAGTTACACATTCATAGATTAGTGAAGAATTAATCAAGTACTAAAGCTCACTTATAACAACAAATGTTAATACTGATTTCTTAACAAGCTTCAAAAATTATTATCAGAGCTGAAGCAAATTAGGCCTTTTATAAAAGAAGAAAAAGTACTTTTCAGCTGTTAACAGTTTGTATCTGACTTTTTGTCCTGGATCAAGAAGAAGGGGTTAACTCATGGCTCAATCACTATCACACCCAGGTTGTTATTGAAAAACACCTTCCCATCTCTGCTTTCACTGCATCCAGGCTTTCTCAACTCTTCCATTAGCTGACGCTTCAGTTCAGGAGGAGCAGTTTTAGCAAAGTCAAGTGTTTCTGTCAGGAAATCCAGCAACAGCTCCCCTTCTTTGTCCCCTTCAGTAAAGCAGCTCGTTATGTCCATGTGGGATGGGAGCTCAAAGAGCTGATACTTCATCCCAGCTGCATCCAACATCCTTGGCAAATCACCAGAGGAAACGTAAGAGCAAAGATCATCTAAAGGGAAGGAAGATCCATACTTCTTCCACAGTGTTTCCCAGCCGCTGTTTCCTAAGAGACAAACCACCAGAAGAACACTCAGAGTCAAGGAAAAACACTGTTTGAAAGTATTTTTGATTGTCTGGGTTTTTCAGCAGTTGTCATCGTTGCAAGTGGGATCTTTCCAGAGCTGGGATGTGTCCTGGGGCAGGGTGGAGTTGGCTGCCTCCCTGCTCCTCTTCCCCAGGTTTTGGGGCTGCAGGAGGGGATGGACACCTAGCCTGGAGCTCCAGCACCTCTCCTTGAGCCTCCAGCTGAGGCCAGAGCAGTTCACACTTGTGTACCTCTTCTCGAGCTGTTTTACAAAGCAAACCAGCTGGGTAAGTTGAAAACTCCCCATATATGCCTTCACATCTTTATTTCCCCCCAGCCTGGATCCCTGATTCCGTATATCTGCTGTAAATAATTTTTAAAAGGATTACTCAGAATGCCTGGACAGGATGAAAATAACTTTGAGCCGAATGAGCAGCTCTTGAAAGTTACAATAATTCTCCTCAGGTACTAAAACCAGTTACTCGTGGTTTTGCAGTTGCTTTACCTGCAAACAGTTATTTATAGTCAAATAAACAGTTTGTTGTTTAGAGGAGAAGCTACAATATTTTCTTTCACCTGGTGGAAATGGAATGCAGAGCGCTAATTGCAGGAAATCTGCTGGTGTCAGTGTTGTGTGACTCAGTGCCATCTCCGAGCCGAGCAATTATGCCCTACCTGAACGCAGCATTATTATAATGGCTCTCGGAAGGCTCAGCATATGGCACTGCTTTTGTTTGCAAGGCGCTGTAAACACATTCCCAGCCCCTGCACATCCTGCTCTCCCGGCAGGGTCGGGGCAGGAGGGATTGCAGCCTCCTCTGACTGACCCCAGCCTCTCCTACCAGCCCTGCTCCCAGGCTGCCTTTTAATTAACTCACCCTGGTGTGCTTGTGTTGGAGATGACATTGCCTTTTGTGAAGTGAGCTTTGTTCTGATGATATTTCAGTACCTCCTTTTGCTTCAGTGCTCATTTTCATGGCACTTCTTCCTTCCCTTCTCTGTTCTCGTTTCCTCCATGGTTTTCCCCTTCCTTTCCTCTCTGCTGTTCTGAGTCCTGCTCCTCTCTCCCACTTTTTTGTTGCCCCCAGCAATTTCTGCTCCATCAGAAAACACAGACTCATCTAGCCCAGAGAAGACTTCAAATACTTTTCATGAACTCAGAACCTTAATCATTTTAATTTCAAGTGGGCATGCCTTCCTTCCTGTATTCACATTTTGTGAATATCCAAAGGGACAGGTTAAGCAACTGGAAAAGAGTTTAATTAACTATATGCAGGTAATCAGCAATAGTCTGGTATTATTATATATTCTCATTCAGCCAAAGAACAAGAAGAGGGGGTTTTAAATCATTTAAAATACAGATTTCTAGATGCGAAGTGCTTGAAAACACTTTAAACCAAAAACATTTTGGAGAAAGGTAATTTGAATAAATTCAGGTGAGAAATGTCACTTTATAGTGGACCCTTCATGAACAAAATAAATGGAACTTCATCAGTTTGCAAACATGGCCAAATTCAGTAAGAAATTAAGCTTAAACCTCTGAACAAATAACAGTTAACATCCCTTTCAGAATTGTCAGATGTGACTGTTTACACAACTAAAATTTCCATAGCTTTTGAGGCAAATTAAAGGCTTTCTAGAGTCAAATTAGACTCCACCATTGCACTATCTCTGGCATACCTTGCCCACAGTATTAAAAAGTCATCGTTTACTCTGCTCCAGCATTTTCCAGCTGGATTGACCACAGAGCATCTCTGCGAGATCTGAACCAGCCTAAGAACGCTGTTTCGTACCCAAAATGATGATATTAAGGAAATGGGCAGTTTGAGAAGAAAATGAACCATATGTGCTCCAACACCTGCTGTATGGCTCAGCTGAGCCTCGCCACAGCCGTTTGCTTAATGCCCCAGATCTCTGGGAGAGAGAGTGCAGTGCCCAGCCTGGAAAGCCTTTCACAGCAAACAGCACGGGCTGAAGAGGCTCCTGTGAGTGAGAGCTGCAGGATGGAGCCTCTCCTGCTGCGGGGCCTCTGCTGCCATCCCTCACTGCACAGGCTGCAGCATGGGGAAGGGCAAGAGGAAGGTGTTTTGTGCCCATGATATGGGGTTTGCTGGCTCATGAAACCTTGGTCTTTGTGACCCATGCAGATATGGACAGTGTGCAGGCTTCAGTGGGTGTCTGTTCACCTCTAAGGCTGTGCTAAACTCCCAGGAGCCCCAAAGGTCCTCATGGCCCTTTCCTGACTGGGCAGCGCTGGTGGAGCAGCTCTCACCTGACACCAGGATAATGAGGAGCTTCCCCTGCGATTCCAGGAGGCTGTGGAAGTACCGGATAGTTCCTGGGACATCTTTCACGTAATACAGCATCTGGAAAAAGCAGAGATGCTTAGAGGTATACAGTGACTATGTAACTGGGCTATTGTAGCTGGCACCACTGTTAAAAAAGCCCAGATGGGCTCACGCTGCAGGCTCAGGGCTGTCGTGCCCTGCCTGCTCTCTGGCACTCCCAGCACTGAGCTCATGTTCATTCATTAACCTGAGATAAAGAGATTTGCTTTTCTGCATAGTGAAGATGACTTTAGCAATGGCTTCAGTGAACTTGGAAACACAAAGGCAATTTCATGGAGAGGACAAGGAGCTTTTGAAGACACTAGCTAAAATGTATTTTTAGTTGACTGCCACCCACAGCCTGGTTAATAGGACTACTATGCTCAAAGCTGCTTTTCATTTTTGCAGTTCACTTATGCTAAAGCACTTCAAATTACTGGGATGTAAACTCACCTTTCTTCCCCCACGAGTAGATAATGAGGTCACATACTTCATGCATACTTTTAACAGCCAAGTCTTTGACAAGATTTGCTTTGCAGAGACTCTTACCTGGATCATGTGAATGAAGTCCCATTTTTTAGTCTTCTTTTCTGCATTCATTCGACTTTCATATTCATAAGCTGTCTCCTTGTGCCAGGTAAACTTTATGTTCTCAAGGTTTGATGCCTGAGCCACACGCTCTGAAATAGAGAAGGCAGGACAGAGTTATCTCAATTGCAAATGTGGGACTGAATTCCACTCAGAGCTTTAATACATCCAAAAGCCATATTTAGGTAGAGAGTTTTGGTAGCAGTTTAACACAACAGCGTTAAACCCTGAGCCCACATGTGAGGAGGAGGCTGTAAAGGGCTTTGTAGGATAAAATCTTAAGAGGGTCTGATGCTTTTCCCTTTGCTCCCTCATTTGGGCTCCTCCAGTCTTTACCTGATTTTAAAAAAAAAAAGTAAATTCTTCCCCAGGACTGGCTCAAGCTGGATAAAAGATGTTTTCTGGGATGAACAGTTATGATGCCATGAGGAGCACATTTTGTACTGAATAGGAGGACTCATGGCCCCATTATTTATGTGCCACACAAAACCCATGTGGCTGAGCAGAAGCCAGGCCATGGAGGAGAGCTTTCCCCAGATAGAAACAGGGCCTCAAGGATGGATCAAAGCAGGGCTTTCTTGTGAAGAGAAGCAAAATTAAAAGGTTGAGAAGGGCAGAGAAAGCAAATGTCTTCTAAATTTGTGCAACTGGGATGGTGGGAGAGGGAAGGAGCTTTGTTCCATAAGCAAGAACTCATCTCTTGACATTCAGCTGCTTCTGTGTTGAAACAATTTTTCAGAAGCCCACAGTTCTGACCAACTGCTTCAGGCAGAAGGGATGGCAGTGTTTTAAAGCACAGAGCAGTACAAGGAGTGACACATGGTGTGTTTTCAGACCTCCACACGATGCACATCAGCAACTGAGGAAAGCAGAAAGTTGGAGAAGCAGATTCAGAGAATAAGTCACACTGAGGGCCTGGCACATTGCTGCATTTCTTTGGTTTTTATGGGAGCAAAACGGAGAGATAATTTCATAATGTAGGGGATGCTGGAATACTAATGTCCATCTGCTGGCATATGGAGCTCATCTCACTGCGTTGCTGCCTGGTGCTCAGGATTGCTGCAGGACAAAGCAGACCCTGATTCAGATCCTGTGCAAGGC
This sequence comes from Entomyzon cyanotis, assembly GCA_024500445.1. Taxonomy (NCBI): domain Eukaryota; kingdom Metazoa; phylum Chordata; class Aves; order Passeriformes; family Meliphagidae; genus Entomyzon; species Entomyzon cyanotis. The sequence continues at coordinate 5,556,112 of JAKEPQ010001026.1, forward strand.
TGGAGTTGGCATCAATTTAAAACTTCCATGGCCCTAAGGCAGGCTGAGCCTTAGCTACAGAGCACATGTTCAAAACAACACGGTTTGCTAATAGCAGTGCCTTTACACCACTGACAGTGTTTCTCCTTTTGGGCTCTGATTGGGACACATCCCTGAAATGCTCCATCAGTGCTTATCTCCTCTCTTCTGTGGTTGGAAATGAGCCACCCCTTTCAGATGCTGCCTCTGTTACTCTGTTAGCTTCTGTTTATCAGTCACTGACCCCAGCACTGGCAGTTCAGATTTAATCTGCTGTTCTGAACTCAGGCAGCAGCTCCTATCCCCTCACCAATAATCTGGGGCAATCTGGTTTGATTCAATTGTTGGTCTGTCTGCAAGGAGGAGCTGGGAAGAAACCTGAATTGTTTTCAGGGCTGGGCCTTTGAAGACAAAATGCTAGAAGTGCAAGCTCCTGGTGGGATTATGGTAAATTTCTGCCCAAAGGTTCATCCAAAGCCATTTTGAAAATTTTACCTACATTTTCTCCTGGATTCACCCTAGGTTCTTTTCCCAGTCTGAAGCTGTTCATTACCTGATGGGTGCCATCAAAACTGGGCTGCCTGCAGCTGTGCACTGGTGATGCAGCTCAGTTTTGGGGCCACCAACACTCCAGCGATGGCCACCAAGGGATTCCACCAGGAATGGAGGAAAGCCACAGCCTGCCCATGAGGCTTTGAGAAGAGCCTCCATCACACACCACAGCCTAAGAGAAACCTGAGTTTGTCATCACTCCACATCCCAGTGGGAAGTTTCTCTCGTGAGCTTGGCTTCTCCTTCCCAAGGAGAAAGCATTTGGTGAGGCAGGAAACATAACTACTGAATTCTCAGAGGTGGGGATAATGTTTCTAATTCTCCATGGAAAATCTTAGGCCTCAGAAACCTAATTAATGGTAGCTACTGGGGACATGATTAATTACCAAATAAGAGAGTTTAAAGAAAGAAATTCAGATGAATATTTCATTTCTAGTTTAGCATAAAACTTAAAATAAGGACAACATTTTATATTTTCTTTAACTTTCTTCTGGAAAGAAACTCACTGCAGTAGGATAGGACTGCCAGTTAATTGGTGGTAGGTGGTGAAACCACTGGGAAGATTCAGAGCAAATCCAGTCCTGTGTAGCCCAGACAGGACAGAAATGTTTTGTGCAAGTGTACAAATTGTTTCATAAACAGAGAAGATGCTGCGTTGCCCATCCTGCACCATTTCAGCCTGGAGCAATGTGAAAGCTCTGGGGATTTTGCACGAGCCATCCTTTAAAAGATCAGGTCCATGTAATACAGAGAGAAATGTAAAACAATTATCTGTTTCCTGGGAGCCTTTGGTGCTTCCAGTGATTTTGAACTACCTCACTGCAGGGAGAAAGGGATTGTTGCTTTTTTTTTTTTCCCCTTTGACTTCAATAAGCTGATTCACACTGGAAATGCTTCATTTTTAAGGACTTAAGCAAGAGCAAGAGCTGGAGATTTCTAGTGTGGTTTTACCGCCTGGTATTTGCTGTGGTTTGGAGCATTTCCGAACAGGAGACTCGGCTGATGAGGTTCATTCATTGCTGTCACATCCGTTCAGCAGCTCTCTCTGGCCAGGTGTGCTCTGCTCAGGATGGTGTCACCTCCACTGTCACCTGCCAGGTGAATCCTGCTGGGCGCTAATCCAGCGATAATCCAACTCTGCATCGCTATTTGATGCTCACTTTGTAGGGCAATTTGATCAAAGCACCCTCGTTAGCACTCAATCCTCCTCGGAAAATGCTTCCACTTCCTTCCTGAATGCTGCTTCGACCTTTGGGCTGGGGGAAGGAGAGAAGCTCTGAGCCCCAGAGCACACAGCAAAAGCCTTTCCTAGCAGTCTTGCTTTCCTTTCCATGTTTTCCAATTCAAAGCCTGGTAACTAATTTAGTGTCCCACTGTGAGGTTTAGTTATTTGTTGGAAACGATTTTTAAGATGTGAGAGAATTACCATGAGACACTAAAAGTTTCTCTTTGATGCTGAGGAAGGATCCTGATTCAATGCAAGCTGAAGTAGGAAAACTTTCTGAAATGCAGGAATTTCACTCCATTCCCATACAATCACCCATCACTTCCCACCTTGCTTAGCTTTAAAGTCTGTCTGGCCAAGCATTTGCCATGCAGAGTTCTTTGCAGTGTGAGAAACTAAGATTTTAACAAGAGTGAACATTGTTGAGGAGCAATGATGGCAAAAAAGCATGAAATGGTGAATTTTTTAATTTCTAAGTGACAGGTCTGACAAGAAGGCGTTTGAACATGGGGTCATCCACCTTTCAACACATGTAAAATAATTAACATAAAATTAATTTATTTAGTGTAAAAATACCTTTGTACTTGGAGAGTTGGTCAGCACTTGGCTCAATCACATCGTTGTTGATGGTGACCCCAGGATATCTGGCTTGTATTTTTGAGAGGATCTGCAAGTCCATCTCACCTAAGCAGGCAGGAGACATGAAACACAGGATGAAAACAAAGCTCAGGCAAAGGGGATCTCCACCACCATCACATCCCCACTTCTGCAGATAGATTTCTGCCATTTATGCATAGATCTACCACACAGGTCCATGCAGCTGCTTTGTATTCTCAGTAAATTATCACTGAAGACTGAGCTCTAGGATTTGAGAAAAATTTAAATATCAGTCCCAACTCTCTTCGTTTCTCCTCTCTGACTGCCACCATCAGGGCCAAGGGAAAACCAGGCAGAGCCATGCCTGTGGCTTCACCTCATATTTCCTGGGCATGATCTAACCTCATGGGGGAGATCCTACACGACTCCAACAGTGCCAGTTCTGCGGGTTCCAAGTCACCAGCAAACTTGGCAGGATTCCTTAGCAGTCAGTGGAGCACTTTTAGCCAAGCACCTCACTGCTTACAAGGTCGTGTGGGGAAAGGCAAAGAGAATAAGTGTTTACACTGGAATCAGAGACAGTATTCATATCTGTTTGTCTTCAGTGTCCTGTGACTTTTCCCAAAAGAATGATGAATAGAGCACATACCCTTTGTGTTTATCTAACCCTTGTTTACAGAATACTCCAGGGATGACTGCATTTTGTATTTTTGGTGAGGGAGAGTTCTCTCTAAACACTGCTCAGGCCAGCTGTAATTACTTTATTGATGGATGTATGGGTAGATCCAACATTTCAAAATTTAAAAATAGCTGCTATAATTCTTGGCCATCTCACCCCAGCTGCAATATGGGAAACTCAGGGGGATGGTAATTCTGACTGAGGCATGGGTCCAGGGACAATATCCCCTGGCTGGCTCAGCTTTCTCCAACCTCACTGCTGCTTATTGTGCTTGGATAGATTTTAGGTGGAAAAAAATAACAGCAGAATAAATTAAGGTAGAAAGAATGAAACAGAGGGTAACTATAGTGAATAATAGATCCAGGGGTCATGTTACAAGCAAATATTGAGCTTTGTCCTGGAAGATGTGCTTGTGCTTGCACAAAACTCCTCATTATAAAGCTCCCTACAAAAGAACAAAGTTTTGTACTGAATGGAAGGCCACTCAGCAGAGCTATGGAGTGGAAGGACCACCCAGACAGGCCCTTGCTGAGGGACCCTGGAGGGAGGACTTGCACAGCCTCTGCCCACTCTCATCATTTTCAGTGCCCCTGGACTCCCACTGCTCCAGCATTGGCTCCATTATGCAGAATATTTGAGGTACAAAAGGAAAACATTGGGCATCAAATTGCTCATTAGTGCCCAGAGTATTTAATATACAAAGTGAGGAAGAGCTGGCTTTTTTCAGACTTACCTTTCTTAAAGCAAGCAGCAACACCAACATTTACATGGCCTCTCTGGAAGCACGTTCTTTGGGGGAGGGAAATTGAATTTCTGAGGCAGCAGAAATAGCTGCAGCTTTGCTATTGCTGCAAACCCTGTGTTCTGTTGAAAAATCAGAGTAAAGCCAGTTGTCTGCAGGCTGCCATGGTAAAATCTGGGAGCAGAGAATTTGTAATGAACTACTGCAATAGTTTGATTTTTGGTTGCTTTGCCAACTTTCTGTGAAATGATTTAGCCCTTTGAAAAGGCAGTGCAGGTCCTGACTAAAAAAACTGAATTTTGTGTTTCCATATGCAGATAGGTTAATATATTCCCTTCCACTCTTGTGTGGCCAAATCACCCTTGTACTGTTTTAACCAGAAAAAACACCCCTTTGATTCATAACTTAATCCACAGCCTTAACTGACTTCACTTAGCTCTTTTATATGCAAACAAGTGTCCCGAGGCGTTTTACAGTCAGATCTGTGGCAGCTTGCATTATCAACAATTTGGCAATTAGGCTATCCGAATTATTTAAACTCTCCAACACAATTACCTTTTAAAGGCTACCACTATGTTCGCCATTAAGTTTCTAATTAAACATTTTACGTAACGGGATAGTTTATAGCCCAGTTGCTACTTTATAGCAGCGTTGATGACTTTTATGGTTTTTAAAGGTACAGAGTGCGGCGCGCCGGAGTGTGAATTTAATGAGGCAGCAGAGAAGGCAGTGCTGTGTTCGGGAGGTGTGATGGGATGGGATGCTTCAGCAAATGGGTTCCTGTCTCCCGAGATGGGAAAGTGGAGGGGAAAAGCTATCCTTCCGTGCTCTCTCTCCCTGGGAAGTGCAGGGGCAGGTGGGGTTGGGGCAGCAGCTCCATCACTGCCCTCCTGCATCAGCCAGGGTCGGCTGAAGGGATTTGGGAATCCTCCCTCCAGACCTCGCAGGGATCCGTGATGGGAACAAACCAGGGAGCAGATGGACTTGGGCGATTTGGGGGTTTTACATCACAAAGTGAGCTTTGCCTGCACATTATTGATTGATGGCAAGCTGGACTGTCTCTGCCCAGAGAGTGAAGTACCTCACAACATAAAGTGTTCCTGTTAAAAACATCTTTCCTTCTTTTTCTTTCTTTTTTTTGCAGAAGAGTGGTTTCCCTTGGAGAGCAATGTTCCTGCTCCGTCACACTGTCTGTTTTATAACTAATGCCCACCATTTACATACAATTACTGTGTGGAGGAGAGACTGACAAACCTGAGGTTAGTCTTTGGCAATGGTATGACTGCAGCATTTAAAGTAGATTAACTGTTCATATAAAACTTAAGTGTGGTGACTTAATGGGCAGAGAAGGAAACATAGGTTTTAATTATGGGGGCACTTAAGCAAGAATTTAATGAAAAGAAGCTGCTTGATCTTAACTGGTATTGTTTTTCCACTGAGTGAACTTAAAAGATTCATTATTTCTGATTTCTCCTGGATTTCTTCTGGAGCTTATGCTCAGCTCCAGTGTTTTGGGGGACAATAGCTCCAGGAAGAGCTCATACTCTGATGATGATGAGCAAATACAGCAAAGCAGAGCTCAGCCATGGCTCTCACATAGCAATGATGGGAGTTATCACCTCAGTAAATAGTTACAGGGAAGAGTAGTGGCAATGCAGGTAAAAATTAAATATTCTGAGGAATCTAAGACATTATGGCACTATTTTTTTTGTGCGTGTAGAAACGCTGTGGAGCAGTTCAAGCTTCTCCTTTCCTTTGAGGTGTGATTGTGTAGAATGAGATTTTTTTGTGGAGGACACAGAAGAACCAGAGTGGGGAGGTACAAGCTGTTTTCAGATGATGAAAACACCACCAACTACCACCACCTGTCTCCTGGAGCTGACTTTTCAAGGAAAAACTTATTTCCCACTCTGCTCCTTTTGCAATTTTTAATCCTCTATTCTTTAAAAAAAAAAAAAAGTAAAAAACATCACTATTGAAGTCCATACACACCTGCTCCTCCACCAACACTTAGAACATTGATTGTAGACTTCCCGTTTCCAACACTGAAAGACATTATTTATGCATTTTAGGAGAGCTGCCCAGTAGAGAGGGCTCCATGCACGATGTGAAGCACTGGAGATCCCATTGAGACTTAAATTTGCAGAACAAAACCTAAATGCAATGCCTGTGTGTACAGACATGGCTGTGAATGGGCAGGAGGGATCAGATTCAGAACTCTGTCCTTTGGATATTTCCAATTTCCACTTAGTCTGGCAATTTGGAGAGACATTTTGCTTTAATTACAAGTGCATACAAGCAGAAGCAGGTACACACCTTCTCTGTGTCTGTGCTCTGAGGAACAGAGAACCCTCTGGGTCTGGACCAGCACCTTAAAAATTATTTGTAGAAGTTTTACATCATGCAAAATGGGAAGGGAGAGGGGAGAGTGTAAAGCTCTTTAAATCCCTGAGTGAGGCTCTGGCAGAGCCATGCAACCCTGAGCCATGAGAAGAGGCTCCCCAGAGGCAGGATTTGATGCTGGCTGCCTGCTCCCAAGCCAGCCTGAGAAGTGTGGTGTCCAGCAAAGCACACACACTGGCAGGCAAAGCAGGAGCATTGGCCAGCCATCCCAGAGAGACCCTAAATATTACCTGAAAACATTGCTTTTAAAAAGCTGCTTTCAATCAGGCTAGATACTAGAATGTAGTATCTGCTACTGCATTTCAGAGCTGATTCAGGGCAAGCTGTGCTTGTGTGCAAGGAAACAATGCAGCTTTATCTGCTCCTGGCTAGGCAGGCTCCATCCCGGAGAGCCTCCATCCAGCTGTGCGTGCACACAGAATCTCCAGCCAAGCCCTATCAGAGACCAACAGACAGGGCAGGAACAGCAATCTGCCTCCCCCAGGCTGCCCCCCAGCCCATCACCAGGTGGGACTGTGTCCCTGGCTGTCCTTCAGCCCAGGGTGGTCACCTCTGTTACCTCGCTATCACGTCGGGCAGCTGCCTCTCCACGAACTCCTGCATGCTCTGGTGCTCAGTCGACCTCTCGAGGAAAAGGCGGAAAGACTGGAGGTATCTGTCAGGATCTGCGAGCAAACTCCTCATGGGTGATGCCATGCTGGGGGTCGGGAGGCTGCAGGAGGGGACAGGCTGCTCCCTGCAGCTCTTCTCTCAGGCCTGGAGGAGGAATGAAAAATGCTGGAGGGGAAAATGCAGCGTGCACCCGGACTTTGCTCCACGTCCCTGGCCCTGCTGCTGCCTTGGAGTGTTACACAATCCTGCAATAGAAGCTGTAAATGGGGTCCGAGCAGGAAAGGGTAATATATCATCTTTAATCTGTGCAGAGCAAGTGCCAGCATTTTTTAACTGTGCTGACACAGGACTCCGTTAAAACACAGTAAAAGGGTCTTTAGATGGTTTTTAAATACAAGAAAAATTCCTCTGTTTTGTGAAAGCATGGAGAGGCTCCAAAAGCTGGGTCTGGATTAGAAGAAATTGCAACACTCATCTCCAGAGATGCTGGCAGATGTCTCTATCTGTTTTTTAAAATCTTTTGATGTTCTTAAAGGGAGTGCTGATGGTGGGGTGAAAACAATAAAAACCATACAAATGCACTTTATTTTTCCAGTTCTTCTGAAGATGATGGTACAATTCCCATGGGTTAAGTAGTTAATTCACCAAAGCCACATGAGTTACTGGAATAGACGTTGTGCTAAGCCAGCCTTGCAGGGAATCAGAAGCGGGGAAGGCAAAGCGTGTTACCAGGGAAGTGTCAGACTGTACCTTGGAAAGTGCACAAAGACATCTTTATCCTCTCTTAAACCTCAATTTAAGTTCATCACATCTTGTCCTAGCTGGCAAGGAGAAAGAGGAACCCTCTCTTTCCTCATTGCCCCATGTTCAAGGCCACGCCACATTTCCTCAGTGTCTCCTACCATCCCCTCTGGCTTTCCCGCAGAGATTACATCCCAGCCCCTCCCATTATTCTCAGAATTCCCTTTGGACTCTGTCCAGCCAAGCCCTGTTGTTGCTGTAGTGCAGCAGCCAAGGGCAAAACCCTCCAACCCGCTGATTTCCCTGTTTCCCAGCACACCAGGATGGTTTCCATGGCCCCACTGAGAGTGCTGCCTTCACTCACCAGCATGACACTGGAATACATGGGCTTTTCCCAGACTACTTCTCTTGTCCCTTTGAATAACAGTTTCTGGCCTCTGTTGTGCTCCAGTCCCTCCCAGCTGCACATCCAATAACACAGTCTTGTCCCTCCTCCAAACCATGAACAGAAACACAAGCAAGTAACAGGCTCAGGTTCATCTTTGCCATTACCTCCCTTTCTGGCAGGGAACTTCTGACAAATTTTCTAGCTGTGCAACCAGTTTTCCACCCACCCAATATCTGCCTCATTAAGGCCACATCTTCCTCACTTGTTAATGAGAATGTCACACATGATGTTGCCAACTCCTTGTCCTTTGTACACCAGCAGAAAGAAGGGCTTGGAACGATTTCTCCCTGACATCTCCTCCTTGCCTGACCATCACCTTATCCTCTTTCTGCTGCAAGAAGGACTATTTCTAGGGACTATTTCTAGGGACAGCCATCATGCTGAGCAGCTGCACTTCCCCAGCTCCCTCTCCTGCCCCCTTTCCAATGACAACATCAGCTGGCTTTGCCCATTTTCCTTCGCTGCCTGTGACAAAGGCATCACCCAAGCTGTGACATGTTTTGGTTTTGCAGCCCAAGGGCCACATCTCCGCACATCCCAAAGGTTCCTGCAGGAAGGAGTATGGTGAAGGTTGGTGACAATGCACCTCCTCCAGTGTGTGCTGCTACCAGAGCCATTAGCAGTGGCTGAGAATTCATAATCAATTAGCAACGCCTGATAATTGCTTTCCTTGGGGCAGTCCCAAAGACCAGTGGTGACCTCTCTAGCAGGTGCCAAGGTTGATTTTCCACCCATACTGCCTCCAAGGCAGACTGGCTTTGGCACACTCCCTGCTCTCCACCTTCTGAGATAGCAAGGATGTTTTCAAGCGAAAAACCAGCAAAACTGAGCATTTTAAAAAGCACTAATGAAAAACAAGCTGGTGCAACACTGGTAACAAGTAGATGGGAGAGCTTTAGAAATTTTGTCAGCCACTGACTGACAACCCCTCCTTGACCTAGATAAGCAGCACTCAAACCCCCAACAACATCCAAATTAACCTGGGGAATCCAAGCATGAATTTTTTCAGAGAGAGTAAGGAAGAAAACTCCTGGATGTACCTCAGATGAGAATTTCTCACAGCTAACCCACCCTAAAAACACAGTGGTGTATTCTTTGTTTACCCATTCCTTTGCTGTGCCTGACTCCTCTTTTTTATTTTAAGTGCATAAAGAGGCTTTGCTGCTTGCCACTAATACATTTTTACTACCTTCAATATTGAATAAATGTTTTGCAGTTTATAGGAGGAGATTTAGACAATCGACCCTTTTTTCTATGCCTCCCCCTACTTCCCATGATTTAATTTGCCAACATCCCCTGCTCAGCAGTCTCTAATGAGCAGCCGAGATTCATTTTCATGTTAGGTGCAATTCAAGGAATTTGTCTCATTTCTTTCATTACACTTTTGACTGCTGGAATTTGCCCCATTTATTTCATTGTGTGGGGGTTTTTCTCTGTTTGAATTGCAGCCAGTTAACTTTAAAAATTAGTAAAGAGAAGGAAGGAAAGGATTTTTTTTTTTCTGAATGAGGCTGATAAAAACTTTGGGTAATAATGTCCACTTGGGCATGTTCCCTTCAGTGATAATCCAAACTTAAGCATGGCTCCCTAAAAGGATTGAGGAGGTTTGGAAACAGACGCTGTATTTATCTGCAGCTACTTGTGCAGGAAGGAACATGCAACCAAGCCATGTCAAGCTCTGTCACCCTCACCAGAGCCATGGGGATTTGTGGGATGCAATGAGACCCAGGGAGGCTGAGCTGCAAAGCCTGTCTGGTCCTGCTGGTGTGTCCCACAACCCAACATCCACTGGAGGAACCCCCTGCTGCAGGATGCCCCTGCTTTGTGCTGGGGCGAGCAGAGTGAAACCTGATTCAGACTCAAACCCTTTAAACAGAAGCATGAAGCCAGAAAACAAAACCAGAAAACAAAACCAGAAAGCAAAACCAGAAAACAAAACCAGAAAACAAAGTGAGTGTGCCCTAAGCTGTAACCTCTCTGCAGCAGGAGCTTGGGCTCATTAGCACAGGATTACATGTGTCAGCAAACACCAGAGAAAGTGGGAATCCTCTCGCAGGGAATCTGCTCCACCGGCACTGACTGCCAGGCTGCTGTACTTACAGAGTGCTCTGTGCCCCTCGGGGATGTGGCAGTGATGCTGCTGAGCTCCTGGGATGTGCTCCTGGCTGGCCACCTTCCCGTCCAGCCAGCCTTCTTATTTGGCCACCTTCCAGCCCAGCCACCTTCTTATTTGGCCACCTTCCTGTCGAGCCACCTTCTTATTTGGCCACCTTCCTGTCGAACCACCTTCTTATTTGGCTCCCTCCAGTCCAGCCACCTTCTCAATTGGTCACCTTCCAGTCCAGCCACCTTCTCAATTGGTCACCTTCCAGTCCAGCCACCTTCCCAGCAGCTGCTGCTGTCCCACCCCCAGGGCCACGTCACAGGAGATTTTGCTGCCCGAGGAAGGAGCAGGCAGAGGTATAACCAAGTGTGGCAGCAGCTGCAGAGGGGCAGCTCCAGCCCTGCCACATCCACTGGCTGTCTTGGCGTGGTCCCCACCCTCTGTCCCCTGGGACACACCTGGCACTGCCACTAGCACCCCGGGAACGTGCAGACACGGAGCTCTGTCCCTGTGCTAATTAGAGTACAGATGACAAATGAAGCCCTGCCAGTGGTATATGGAAAATGCAGCTCTTGACAAATTGGAAATAGTTGTCTCAGTGTGTGGCGTGTGGCATGTGTCAACGGGCAGCATCATTTGCAGTTTGCCTATAGAACCCTTCCATTACAGATTACTTTGCTTTTTAGCTGGTTTTCTTGCCAGCAGCTATTCTTCTTATCCCTTACTTTCCAGAGCTTAAGCAATGGGAAGCGTTTTCCAAGTGGTGTGCACCCTCTGCAGTCCTGTTAGGAGCAGTTTTATCCTCAGGAATGTAAGTATGGATAAAACCATTGACCCATATCTGCTATCATATTGTGATTTGGTGTTCAGGGCTCTAATAAAATATTTGCCCTATGTGAGCCTCAAATTATTCTTTGTTTCTCCATGTTTAGAAAGAAAGAATTTTTTAAGCTAAATGAACTTTTCCTTCTGGACTTGGATAGAGAAATGAACTGTTCAAGGAGAAATGAGCTGTTCACATGAAAAAAGTCATATAAAATAACACCAGTAATATTAATAATGATGCTTTCCAAGGCACAGTTACAGGGAGAATGGCAGCAGTTTGACATTTAGTTGAGAGTTTACTCAAATGAAGATTTCATATCAACAGTTAAAATTGTTCAGCCAGAACAATGACTGTGTGTGAAGGAAACACCCACTGTGATTTTTTCTCTCTCTGTTCACAGCACCATTTCCTAACCAGTTTGAGGGAATGAGACACAAAGCTCTTTTCCAAGGATCTCACCAGGATCAGAAATGCCATGGTGTTTAGTATCTGCCATATTCTGTGATTCTCTGCTTCAAAGAGTGATGCCAAAGCCACTCAGGCAAAATTACCAGCAACAGTTTTGTCCTTTCAAATCAACAATCATGAATTCCTTGCCCATGACAGGGAGATTAGACCTTGGTGGTCTCTAAGGTCCTTTCCAACCCAAACCATTCTGTGGTTCTCTGATTCTATGACTTTATTTTCAAGGGGTGTTTTAAGGAAAATGAAACCCTAAGTACCCTGTCAGCTATAAATAAAGCCAACTTCTATTGGCTTGCAGTGTCCCAGCAAATGTCCCTTCTGGCTCCCACCCAGGGAACCCTGTCCTGGCTCTGTCTTGGTGATAAGCACTGCTGTTCAAACATAGCTGAACGGCAAGGTCAGTGGTGTGTGGTTTTCTGTGTGGTTCTAGAAATCTGTATTAATTGGTATCACCAAAGCTGTGCAAGCTGGTATAAAGAAAATAAACTCAGTGCATCTGGCCCACACTTTTTTCCCTCTGTAGAGCATTAAATATGAGTTTTTCAAGTGCCAGTTGCCATTTAATATGAAAGCCTAAGTTTAGAGAGCCAAAAATAAAGATTATATGCATCTGGTGCTTTTAAGTGTTATATGAAAATAAAAGATGCTGCTGTTAATTTGCTTCTTTAATTTCCCCTGGGGACACATTCTGTGAGCTTTAAGTGGAATTCCAGCCATTTCAGTGTGATGTGTGCTCAGTGCAGGGAGCTGGGGAGGCAGGGATGATCCTTAAAGATTATTTTGTTCCCACCCCTGTCATGGACAGGGACATTTTCCATTAGACCAGGCTGCTCCAAGCCCCATCCAACCCAGTCCTGAACCCTTCCAGGGATGGGGCAGCCACAGATTATTAATACTTATTTAAGAAAAATCACCTTCCTGTCCCATTCTACCATATGTTCTCCTATGTACAGCACTGTCCTGGATAGCAGGAGGCTGAGTTACTGAAAGGAAATCCTACAAGTCATGAGGGCATCAATATTTGGGAAATAATCGTGATTATTTCACTATTATGTATTAAACATCTCTCTGTCGTGACAGCTCAAGGGAGAATTTGCAGCTCTGTAGGTATTTGGCCAAGTGTGAGGTGGAATAATGAAATACAAAGTTGTGAGTAACATCCATGTGTAATGTCCCCTCTGCCTTAATATAACACAGGAGTACAGAGTATGTGGGTCAGATCTGGGCAGCTGGAAAGAGGCAAAGCAGTGGGAAAGGCTGTGCAGGAGCTACCTAATTTCTACCCTGTAACCAGGTTTCAAGGTATTTGTAGATGGACCAAATATCTGAGCCCAAAGATCCAGGAGTTTATTGGGCTTACCTCTGGATCTGATGTAATCACACACAGCCAGCCTGATAAAAGCAGAAGCGAGACATTGCTTAATGTCTAAAGAATTATTTCTGCTGTCTCCTAATAAAGCACGCTGATGTAAGCTGGGGATGATAACAAGAGCACTGCGCTGGGCTAGCAAAATCTCATTTTTCAGGACAACTGAACTGTCAGTGCCAAAGAACAGACAGGTTATTGCTCATGCTCCTCCAAGGTTACTTTTATTAAAATGGAAATTTCCGAAGCTTTGCATGCACACATACGTGGCCACAGGCACAGACTTCCCTGTGAGGGGGAGAGGGGCTTTGCATTATCCAAATGCTTTTTAAACAGAGGATAATAAAAGAAAAACAGAAGAAAAAAAGCAAAAATTAATATTTTACTTTTTTGTTGTCATAATACATTGAGCAACTACAACAGGCAAAACCAAAATTTGGATGCTGAGAAACAATTTGTTCAACAAATGTGTCCTTTTATCTTCCCCAGTACATCTGAGGAACTGATTAAATTTTTACAAATATGTGCCTTAGTTAAAATAATTTTGCTTTTCCTCCTTCCTGAAATTAATTGAATCAAAGATTGTTTGTGAAATATCTCATTATGGAGCACTCCAAATTTCTGGCTTGCAATTAGTGAAACAAATCAGTGCTCTATTCCCAGACTGAAAAAAAAAATATTAGAGCATTTCAATTAGCAATTTGAAACTGAAATTCTTAATTGAATTGATCTCAGAAAGAAATTCAAGTTAAAAAAAAAACATTTGTAAGGGGATTTTTTTGCTGTGCCTTGTTTTGGAGGTGGTCAAGGATGGTCACACCTTCACCAGCTGGTGCTGCAGAAGGAGCTGGTGGAAGGGCATGCTGCAAGAAACCATGCAGAGTGTGCAGCTCTTGTCCTGCAAAGCCACGAGCAGTGATGGATCAGACACAAGACCCTCAGCTTCCTGCTAGCCCTGAGTGCGGCTCAGTTTCTCCTGGAGGCTTCAATCTCTGCCAAGAAACATTTTCTGTACTGGAGAAGCATGAAGGACTTGGCAAAGATCTGGCTCAGGTTGTTGATGTTATGGGAAAACAGAGCAGTGTGAGGGAAGAGGAGCTGGCTTTTCTTGTGTGCCACTTTTGCTGCTGATTTAGGTTTTCTGCACATTTTAGCAAGCAATAATCATTCATTACAGAAAAAACCAATTCTTAGGGCATCTTACACATATGTGGGAATAATTATTTTCTCTTCTGAAGATACAGTGATATGAGGACAGAACTGACAGAAATATCCAACTACCTATAAATGAAAAGTAACATCTTGGACATTTTTTTTTTCAGAGACTGTCATGAGGAGCTGCCCCTGGTACCAGGCTGACCCAGTGGAGCTTCAGACCCACAGATGATAAAAGCATGAAGTGAGACAGAACTTGTGCAGCTCTTAACAGCTGCTCATGTAAGCTTCACTTGTAACAGCAATAGTTATTTTTTTCCAAAACAAATATTCCTGGCTCAGAAGATCACTGCCTTTCCTATATTTGTGCAATATCCACTTCCCACTGGCACCCTCCCCACGTTACTAATTTCCCCTTCCCTCCTCCTCCTCTAGCTGCTCCCTAATGAGCTGGTGTGACAAAGAAGATCTGAACAAGCCACGTTTGAAAAGCAATCAACCAAAATTAGAAGGGCTTTCTTCTAGGCTGTGTTTGGAAAGGCATCATCCATCCCCCTGAGCACATGGCACGATGTCTGCTGTGCCCTGCTCTGACATGGCAGTGCAGGGGGAGCAGGGGCTGCCTTCACAGCATGATTTGACAACTGAATATTCCACTTGGAACTCCTTGGCGTGGCTCACATGCCTCCTAAATCTCTCTGCTTGAAGTGGAACATTTTCATGCCCTTCATATCTCTTCCTGTGGGAACTTATGTTAAGCTTTGCAAAGGGTTTAGGCAGTAGCTGCTTACAACTCTCATAATCAAAATCTTTGCATGAAGTTGTCTGTGTCAGAAACACTGCAGATGTTTGTAAGCCACCATTCACTGGTGCCAAAACCCCATATGCAAATTACCCTGACCTGGTAAAGAGTATCCTTTGGACAAAATTGATTACCTTCAAGCCTGTGGAATGCTGGGCTGGATGGCAGCTGGAAATACCAGCCCAGGGGTGGCATCCCCATGGCAACCTTTATATCTAAAATGCTCCACATATCTTTCTGAAGAGGTTCTTCTTCCTGGGACAGAGGAGAGTATCCTAAACCTGGGGCTTAGCACCCAGCAAGCCCAGTGCCTCCATACCCATCACCTGCCTCTCCCTTTCCTTCTTTGCCTTTTTTTCTGCTTTGCCTTTTTTTTTTCCCCTTTATTTTCCTTCCAACCCACAAGTTTTTGCCCCTTCTGCCCACCTAATTACAATGGTGGGATGTTCTCACAGGTTCCTGGTGAGAATCTGTGTGAAAAGAGAGGGCCAGTGAGCTTTTGGAATGCCTGTGTGGGAAGAGGGCTCAGCAGCACTGGATGTTCTCCAGAGAACTGTGTGGCTCCAGACCTCCTGTTGGGGCACAGATGGGAGGTGGAGCTTCACTCTGCTGTTTTCATTTCTCCCAAGCCTAACAATGGGTCAGAGGTGGAGGAATAAGAAAAATAAAGATCAAGTGTTCCTGCAAGCAGCATGGCTGGCCAGGGAGGGCTGCTCTGCAGTGACCTTGGCCTCTCCAGCACTTCATTCTCAGCAAGCACCCCCAGCAGAGTCAGCTTTAGTGGCACTGTGCAACTCACAGCCACAAAACAAACTGCAGGCAGGACCCCAGAAGTGGACTGACAGCTTTGCAAACTGCTATTAACAATGATTTCACTTTTATTTATAAATGCCTGGTGTTATGACCAACTATTGGCACATGCAATTAAACCCTTGGACTCTGCTATTCTGGATGGAAGGAGGTGTTCTGCCACCCAACAGGGTCACGTATGGCCAGAGAACCACAGAATGGGCTGAGTTAAAAGGGACCTTAAAGACCATCTTGTTCCAAAGCCCTGCCATGGGCAGGGACACCTTCCACTATCCCAGGCTGCTCCAAGCCCTGTCCAGCCTGACCCTGGACACTTTCAGGGATGGGACAGCCACAGCTTCTGTGGGAATTCTGTGCCAGGGCCTCACTACCCTCACAGAAAATAATTTCTTCCTAACATCTAAACCTCCCCTCCTCATTCCCCCTTGCTCTATCACCACGTGTCTGTGCAAAAAGTTGCTCACAAAAGCCACGCTGTAGCTTGGTTTTGAACACAGCCATGCTGTAATTTATGGTTTTTTACTACAGTTTGAGCTAATATATTAATTTTGGAGCTGAATGTACCACCTACTGCCAAAAGACATTGCAACTGTGGGATTTCACAGTGAAATATCTGTACAAAAGCACTGCTTCCTTGCTAGCACTTACCAGTGCGAGGTACATGGATCATGCAAAAGCCCTTGACACAGTGCTAGAACATTGCTCGAGTGAAAATGTACAAGAGCTTGTCATGGATAGTGCTGTCATTTAATTTTTTTTAATTACAACTTAATTTGGAGCCAACAGGAGCCTCGACTGGAAGCTCCTCCCTGCAGAGTCCATTCATGCTTCAGCAAGAGATGCTGCAAAGGCCATCTTAAAGCTTGCCTAGAAGTAAAAGTGCTGTGGATTTCCCCCTCTCTGTGAAAAGCTATTACCACAGAAATGGCAGTCATCTCCTCAAGCCCTAAACTGAAGGGGTATTTGTTTGCTCTGAAGCCAGATGTGAACAATTTTGTCGGAAAAGGAATTTTTCAGAAAAGGAATTTTTCAGAAGGTCATGTGTGGGATGGAAGGGGCAGTGAGGGATGAGCCTGCCTGTCAGCCTGCACTGGGCAGACCTGGAAGGAGGCAGCTCAGTCCCTGACTGCATCCTTTGAGCTCCTTCTCCTCTTACAGCAGCCCAAGCAATTGCCATTCCTGGCGTGGTGTCCTCACTCTTCCCTTGCCCTCCTTATCTCTTTCCATGATCCCTGCTCTCCCTTCCCTTTCTGCCCTGCAGGCCTGAAACTGTTGCTGGAAATAATAATTTTTTAATACCATTTCTATCTCTCCCCTCCATCCAGCTGGTGCCATTGTAGGCAGTTTCCAAGTGTCACTGCTTCTCTCAAGCATCACATCCTCCTGCAAGATACAGACACATCCAACCCAGCCTGCTCCCTCTCCTTTGTGCAGGCTTTGTATTGCAAGTTATTTAAACTCCCAGCTATTTTCCTGATTAAATAAACCTGGGACCAGTTACTCTAAAGGCATCAGGGTTTTATTACAAAGCTACATTGACATCTTGTTATTTTGATCCCTACTCACCTCTCATCTTCCCACAGACAAAAGCCTCTGAGTTTCTTTATATATAGGTGTATTCATGCTTTTATTGAGCAGGAATCCTCTGCAATCTCTACCCTGGGATGAGCCTGCTCTGCAGATCATATTTAGTGTTTTACTTGGGTTTGATTTTGCCTCTGCTCTGACAAACCCCTGGTGAAGTTAATGAGGACAAAAGAAGCACTTCAGGATTTGCTCCTGATTTCAGTGATAGGAGTCACCTCCTGGCCATGCTCTGGGTGCTTATCTTCCTGTTGCAGCCACATCCAGATTCATGGGGAACTGGGAAAAGTGGGGGAGGGCAGCAAGAAGTATCTTTCAAATTAGGATGCACAGGGTGTGGTACATGAAAATGCAAAGAGACCTGAAATTGGTTACAGTGTAGCAGTTAGGGCAAAGATAATTGAAAAAATAGTGTCTTGCTGTAGTTAATGAGTTTTCCAACTCATAGCCCAGAGGACAGACCTGGGTTGTGGATGTATCCCATGGCTCTGGAATGCTCCTGGTAAGGCAAGGCTAAAGGTCCAGCCTCCTGCCTTCAGGCACAAAAATGCAAATAAGGTCCATTTTTGGCTTTTGCAGAAGCAAACATCTGCTTTAAAGGGAGCTTAATAGGAAATTTTGGAGTCACTTTTTGTTTCCCCAGAATGTTTACAGCATGGGAACAAGCAAAAAACGTTCTGAAAAGGATGATTATGATGATGATTGTTGTTGTTGTTTACTATTAACATTAATTACCATTACTATTACTTGTGGAGTGAGGTTTTTTTTTCCTTGGTGTTATTTATTGCAATTTTCATCTAGGATTTTCTCCAAAGCAAGGGAGTGGGATCTTTTGCAGCCATCCAAAACCAGGGCACATCTCTCAGGTCCCTGCAGCTGAGGTCAGCAGCACAAAGTGCAGCTGTGCCATCCAAAACCCAAATCCTGAGCTGCTGGGGTGACAGTGACGTGATAACATCATGAAAAGCCTCGATAAAATTGTGCCTTTTTTCTTCCATTAATCAGCTCTGTTTAAGTTGGATGTGCCAGCTTTCCTGAGAGAAGTAACCTGCCAGACACCCAAATATTGGCTGTTTAATTTCGCTGCAGTTAATGGAGAGAGTGCCTGTAATTACACGTGGCCTGCTGTAAGTTTGCAGCTTTTGTGATGAAGTAGGAGACAACATTATGGCACTTACAGCTATTGATTAGTTAAGCTAATGGACTGAGACTGATTGGATCTATTGCCACGGCCAGAGGATTCTGTGTGGTGTTTCTTTCATGGGCTCAATAGAAAACACCTCTCGAGCTGCAGGGTGGAGAGGTGGGGGAGCAGGGAGGGTCCAGGCTGCTCTCATCTCACAGTGAGTTCTTCATCTCGATGTGGCACCAAATCCAAACGTCTTGAGAAAAAAGCTGCTGTGGTAATCCTTGTCCCGCTGGTATACTTCTCATTTGGGGTCTAATGTAGGATTTTCACAGGCCTGTCTTGCTAAATTGCACTCATCTGCAAGAGATGGGAAGTTTAGGGAGGCACAGAAATGTATGAGACAAAATAAATGCCTGAGGGGAGCTGAGGGAATGGCAATAAGGGCTCATTCATCTAACAGAGTTCAGCCCTGGGCTCCCCAGGCAGCTTCCCTCCAACAATCCCACAAAGTCTCTCACATCACACATTTTTGAGGTGATTTCACATGGATCTTCAATTTGATAGCCAATATTGAAGGCCAAGATCAGCAGGTTTACAACTGCACCTCAATTTCCTCATCATTACCAGGATACACCACATCCAGCCTTCAAACTCTTTATTTTTGTTAGGCATTCAGCCCAAATTTATCTCCTAACATTTTGTACCTCCTGGAGGGCAAGGGGGCAGATAGAAGCCATTTCCCTGCACACAGACTAAAGGGAAATCCATGGGGACATCAAAGCCACTTTGCTTAGCAGGGCTGCCAGTGCTGTCCCCAGAGGCCATCCTGGGGACAGCTTTGCTCTGTGCCATTCCCCTGCTCCAAGAGGAGGCACACAGTGGGTGCCAGAAAGCATGTCTGATGGAAAATACTCCTGTCAACAACTTCTGGGGTTTGTTATGAGATTGGGATTTTGGCTGACAACAACACTGAGGCAACCAGTTTGACTCTCACAGCTGCTGGCGTGTTGGTGTGCAATATTTTCATTTCGTGTCAAGAGTGGTGAAACTCCAGCATGGTGCAGAACATATGGATTGGAAACTGCCTGGCTGAATCACTCAAAGCATAGGTAAAAACCCCAAAGACTTCAAAATAAAGGCTGCTCCTAGTCAGAAAGATGAATTTCCCAGCTTGGGAAAAAATATTAGGGACATAGCACAGCAATTAGGCATTAAACTGATCCATGGAGGATTGGCTCACACTTCTGTCTCCTCTCCTGGACCCACATTGTGTCAAAAGTACGTTTATAAAGAATTATTTAGTGGACTGACTAAAGTGTCCAGTAGGTTTTTTAGAAGTGCAATAATTATCAATATGCAATAACAATTGAGTCACGTGTTTATAGCATCCCTCAGCAATTTAACAAGATGTACATCAGTCAGATAAAAACACTCCTGACACGAACAGGACTGGGGGAACCCCCCATCCATGGCCATGACCCCCAGGCTCCACTGCCTGCCCTGTCTGGGGGTGTTTGTGGTGCCAGGGGTATCAACCTCTCTCCTGCTGCCACTCCAGGTGGGGCACAGGTGTCCCACAGGTGTCCCACAGGTCCCATGGCAGCATCCTGAGTACAAATGTTGTCCTCAGGCACAGCCTGAGCATGATGAAGGCCACCTCACAGCCTCCCTGGTCACCTCCCTTGGGACACAGCTGGTGGTTTGGTCACTTGCCCCTTGCTGGAGCTCAAAGACACAATATATCACAATAAAAGAACAAGGCCTAATGAAAACTGATTTTGTGATGTTTTGCTGTTCCCTGCAGGTGGAAACGTGGCTGTCCATCAGCAGGGCAATGCTGACCTCTGCTGCCAGAAACCAAAATTATGGAAACCTGCCTGTGACAGCACAAACGGGGCCAGGAGGCTTTGATGGAGTGGGTAAAACCCCACCCGGGTGTAACATCATTTCTGGGTCACCTAACCTGGAGGAGCCCGGATTTGTACCTCCAGGCCTGATATCCAGAGCCTGAGGAGATCAATTTTTGAGGAGATTGGTTTTAAAAACCAACTGGGTTACGATCTGGGGCCAAACCCTCTCCTGATGCCTTGGCAGAGACAGGGGCAGTGTCCCCACGTCTGGAAACCAGAGCTGATGTGTCCAACCAGCACAGTGAGTCTGGCAAGTCTGGCTGCAGCAAATTCATCAGTGCTTTGCTGGGAAAAAATCAAAAAATTTGCTAGCTGGGAAACAGGTGGAGAGAGGATGTGACAGAGACAGAAGTGATGCTTCAGTTTCTCAGGCAGAAATTAGGATTGTCACACTTAGAAAAGATTAGCTTGCTAAAACATAGTTATAAAAATACAGCTTATTCCTCTTAATTATACCTGGGGTCCAATGAGTGCTCAAAGGAGCACGAGACCTGCAGGTATTTTCCAGGGCCTTCCTCAAGGCTCAGTCACACAACTTAAATTTCCATTAATGATCCGGGCAGAAAAGGAAGATTGTGGCGATAAAAATGTGCTGATGCCCCAAACCCAGGGGATGCCTTCAGCATAGAGGAGAACTGGGATATGATACTGAGAGGCATGGAGGTCTTTGAGAGCTCAATGTACAATTTGGGTTGGCACAGGGGAACAGGTGAGGAACTGGGATGGGTCTGTGGTGCCACAGTGATACAACCAGGTGCAAAAGGCAAGGGGAATGCTAAGATATATCAGGTGGTAGATGTACTTCCCATGAAAATACAGCAGAGTGTAGTAATTTCTGAGTTATTTGAGGGCAATTTAGTCAACCTGGGCTACAGAGGAGCTTTCCCACAGATACTGACACCAGCATGGCCCTCCCCCAGGCACTGTGAGTGTTCCCAAGCTTTCCCCACTCAAATTCCTCCTGCAGTCCCACAGGTCTCTCCTGAGCTGGTTGTGATGGATACAGTGAGCAGGCTGGAATCCTCTATGGCTTTGTACTCTGGTTTTACACAATTCACAGAATGTGCAGTGCCCAGCCTGGCAAGATCTTTTGTAAGGGCTTGGGGCAGAAAGTTAATGGAAGCAGCTCACTCCTGCTTTCCTGGCAGGGAAAATCGAGAGGAGCTCTGCAGCCTCCCAGGCACTCCCAGAGATCCATTCTGAATCCCTCAGCTCCAGACACTTTGTCCAGTTAGACAATAAGGGAATGAGATTGGTTAGACCTTTTTGGATTCCAGTGCACCAAATCTGGCAGCTCCAGGAGGTGGAAGAGAGAAGCAAAAGGTCCAGGGGAGGTAAAACTGGAGCAGTGGCATTACAAACCCATTGCAATCCTGACAAGAACTCATTTGCTGATTACAGCTGACATGGGAACCACCAGTTTTCTCCTTTTTGTTAGAAAAACTCTTTTCGATACCATCCTACACACAAAACTTTCATTTTGCCACCAGCTGCTGCACAGGTGACACAGAGCAAGGCACGTGCAGTTCCTGAGCAGTCAAGGAGTAAAGACAAAGCTCATAAGCTCATGTGTTAACTCAAAACCCTTGGGGAGAGTTTGCCATCAGCCTGCTCTGCTGGTATCTGCACAAGGTGTTTTATTTATTACTGCTGCTAATCCCCAGCTGGGCAAACAGAGCCACACAGCAGTCAAGTGAGGGAGTCCTGCAGGGAAAAGGAAGAGTCAGGGGCTCAGCAAATGGCTGCCAGCCCTCCAGCACAGGGACAAAGCCAGCAGCACTCCACCCTGAGAGCTTCTGGCTGAAGGATGAGCTGTGCAACCCTCTGCCACTCCTCATCAGAGGCAGAATTATGTGTGTTTGTGGTCAAGGTGGTCTATCCTGGGACGTGTATTTCTTAGTCATTGTCACAAGGGCTAATTTATCTCTGGTAATTAGTTTCTGTGCCTTGGAGCAGTGAAGCACAAATAAGCATTTAACATTGATCTATTGCAGCACTTCCCTGGGTAAATAGATGGCTCTGGCGTTGGCTGCTGCTGATGCATCAGTGTCTCTCACCATCAGAGGAGTCACTCGAGCATCAGCTCAGCCACAAGCCAAAAAGCATGTCTGAGCTTTTAAACCCAACTCAGGGGAAGTGTCTTCTCTGAGCTGCTCGTGCTCTGTGAGACAACAGCAGCATTTCCCCCTCCTGCTCTGAGGCACAACCCAAAGTGCTCTGAGGGGAGTTCATATCAAAGAAGAACACAGAAATCTGGGGCAGCAGAAATGTCCTTTCCTTCTGTGAACCTCATGATGGCTTAGCTTCAGGCCTCACAGCCACTGAACCTCCTGCATGTCCAGCTCAGAACCACAGTCTGCCCTAATTAACTAACCTGTTGCCAGATTTCAAGTAATTTCACATGATTATACATGTTTTCTTTTTAGATGAGCACCCACTCCAACCCGAGCTCATCCATGGGACCACCAGGGAAACAAAAATACATGTTGGCTGGTTTAGCCCCAGGGCTAAATGTCTGGCAAAAAAATGAGCAAAGGAACTGTGTTTTCATTAAAAGAAACTATATCAAGGCATTAATTGAAAAGAATGGGTGTAGCAGTTAGTCTACATGGAATAGAAACAGAAACAATAACTAAGAAAAGCATTATTATACACGAAGTATACTTAGTGGACTGGTGGGCTACAAAATACCCATTAATCTAGAAATAAATTAAAGACAGTAAAATCTGTTAGAGCTAGTATAGTTTTTCACTTAATTAAATGTGTTATTATTATTTGATAGGGACGTGCTTTATTCTGTGATACCTAATTATTTCTCTGGAAAAGTTGCATGTTCATCTTTATAACTGTGAAATTAAAAACAGGCCATAAAGTCTCATTTTGATTGAGAGACTCCTCCAGAATACAGAAAGAAATATTAATTCAGTGCCCACCACCTGGATGCACTAGGCTGGATACTCTGGCTTTTCTACTACCACATTTAATAAAGTGCAATTTAAAAATTAGTCCTTCCTGCCAGAAGAAGTAGAAGTCTGAGCTGCTTGCAGTGTTCAAAAATTATCCCAATTCTTTGTCAGAGGTATGAAACTGGGCTGCACAACTTCAAAGTGGTTAATTTTATCATGACCCCAGAACCATGTAGCAGCTGGAAAATAATTTCTCCCCAGCTATTAGCTCCATTGTCCTCATTAAAGATTTTTTTTTTCCTGGTTAAATTGAAGATGGGGAAGACTTATAGCTGCTATTCATGATGACTTTACTGAATCATTTTATAACAGTGGACAAGTTGTAGTGGCCAACATTTAAAATTTGGGTATTTCAGTTTATCCTAGGTTGTTGGGGTTCTTTTCCCAGTAAATCCTAATTTTCAGATACATTTTCTTTTTTCAAGGCTGCAAAAACACTCACTGGCATGTGTGAAAATCAGATCACTAATATGAGTTCCTAAAGTAGAGGTAGGAGCTAGGTAGATAATTTTGGGTGCCCTCATTTGGAGATGGTCTCACCCTTTAGAACCACTTTCTAATTGCAGATCAACAGGAGCTTCCAGCTTTATAAAAGAGCCAACATGTCATAAACACATGGTATTAAAAATCTTCTTATCAATACTTCTGACTTTTTTCCTCCCTCTGGGTTTGTTTTAGTCTGACTCCTTCTGCTTTGGTTGAACTTTCACATTTCTTTTCCCCCTTTCTGCCACTTCCTTTCTTGAGATCTCCAAAGCACAGGAAAAAGCAGCAAAAAAATGTCACAGTTGGGCTTCCAAGCCTGTGGTATAAAGAGAGTCATAATTAAACAAAACCAATTGAGGGCCTGGTGCACTGATGAATAAAACATGCTTTGATAAAAGAATGTGCCTGAGTGCAAAGTGTCATTATAACACAGCTTGGGTGGAAAAAGGATTCTTTCCTCAATCCAAATTTCTCAGAGCCAGAAGAGACTTTTTAGACTACTATTACTGAAATAACCATCAAGGTGTTCAGCAAGGTAGTTACCCACCTCACAAATACAGGTTATCAAATGAAACTCCATTTCTAAGTGTTTCAAACAGGGAATTTTCTCAGCTGCAAATTCAAAGGGAAGCGGATGCCTAGGAGCCTTATTATAATTTGAGGAGTTATTAAAGAACAGGATCATCAGGAGAGAGCACAATGGCAGATCAGGTTGAAAAGTACAAACCACTTTTTTTTCCCCCTGACAAGTCAAATATCAAAATAAATTCACTTCAGGCACATTCCCATCAGTTTTCATCAGCTTCCTCGCAAGACTTTTATTGGCACAAATGATCACAGGAAGCAAACTTCACGCTGAAACAGCTCTGCCCACCTCCGAAGGGTAAGTTCATTAGGAAGGATTAATTGGATGAAGGCATTATCTCCTTCCAGAGGTCTTTTTCATGTCACCACTTAATAATGTTCACTCTATTCAAACCAACTCGGGAGTGCAACTTTCCGCTGCCACTCTGAATAGGCAAAACACACCCTTTTGTGTCAACTATTTTTATTTCCATTGTAATGAAACAACTGCCCCTTACTAAATGATCAAAAGAAGATAAATGTTACAGCAGAGGACAGAAAATGAGGTACAGGAGGTTCAAAGGACACATTAAATCTGCTGGAGTGCCCTGCTTTTGCTCAGGGAACTTCTCTGTGAGCATCTCAGCTCAGATGAACAAGGCAGCCTTGTGCAGAGCTTTGTGCCAGAGCCCTGCAGCACCTGGGACCAACTCCTGCCTTTATCCAAGAGCTTTAGTCACTTTGGGGGCATTCTGAGGCTCTCTGCACATTCAGCACTGAATAACAGCCTGCAGGAGAGATGCAGGAAATCACATCTTTTATAAGAATCTAAAGGTGTTGCCTCCTGTTGAAATCATCTGACACCATGTCTGCTTAGGACTGAGAAGATTCAGAGCATTTGCATTTGCTGTTGAAGGGGAAAAAAGGAAAGAAACACCTCCCCTGCCTGTCAGAGGGGTGTTCCTCCATCTCTGCACCCCAGCAGGGACCCCTGAGCCCTGGTGGGAGTGATGGGGGAACTTGCACAGGTGAGAGGTTTGTTGCAGGGTTGATGCACTGAGGGCATTTCAGCTGAAAAAAAGCCATTTCTTTCCAAAGAGCAAAAATGCAAACAAGAAAAAAAACCTTTGGTCTGTTCTGCATCCAATCCCAATCCACACATGCTGCAAGAGCTTGAAATGCAATTAATAATGTCAGGCCCTTTTACACTTTTAGAGAAGTTATTTATTATTACTATTGTATTGTCATGACACTTCTCACCTCAGTAATAAAATCCCTTGCTTGCTGTAATGGCTCCAGCCTCATGACCTGCCTGAGAGGAAAAGAAGGTTTTAAAGATGGAAAAATTAGTTCCAAGCAGGATGAAGTGATCATGGCCAGCCTAGGAAAGCCCATGGCAGGGCACTGTGCAAATACAGATACCCTGGGAGCAGGGGAGGCCCTTGATTACAAAAATGAACTTTCCTTTGCATTCTCAGCCTTAACTGTTTCTCTGTTGAATAGCCAAATGAGAGTCTTTGAACAGCAGATTATCTTTTAAATAATTTCTAGCCTGGTTTTGGAACCAGAAGGTGACAGACCATTCTGCAGTCAGGGTGTACATGAAAGTTGGCCAGATGGTCCTCACAATTAGAGGAAATTATTAAAAAAAAAAAAAAAAAAAAGAGATATCTTCTACCAAGATAAAAAGTAACTGTGCAGAGCATTTTAGAATGGATTTATCTGTTGCCTATTTTTTGCAAAAGACATTAGAAATGAATTATTATTAGAAAGAAATTAGAAAGAAATTAGGGAAATGAATGAGGAAAGGCAAGGAGGAGGGAGGATTGCCTGGATGCAGCCTTTGGCACAGGAGATCCCTGACCAACAGGTTTCCAAAAGGCAGGAGAGGATGGGGAAGTATAGGAAACATGTAGACTATTGACTATTTTCTATATTCCTTACTTTCCTCCTTTCCCTTGAAAGTACAGGATTCTGGTCAAGGTGATGTTTTTGTCTAAGCCTGAGTGAAATTTTATATATCCTTATACTTTCCAGGGACTGTTGTGACACACAAATAAACAAGTCTGCAGTACCAGTAAAAAGGCTAATTATGTTCAGAAGCAATTTGTGGCTAAGAGATGGAAATAGAAGATTTATTTAAATTCCCAGCAAAACATGAATGAATGTGGGGACTGTATTTGCTGGGGTTAGGGGGAGAAAAATAAGTTCTCCCATACAGAAAAAGCAAGAATTTCCTCCCCAATTAACCCCTTTACCTGGCCTTGTGCTATAGGTTATATTAATGCCCTTAGTTTAAAATTTCAAAGCATCAGAAATCATAAACACTAAGCAGTGGCCCAGGGATAATTTACACAAAGTGCAGAGCAGGGAGGCTCTGGCAGTGCTGGTTTTAAGGCATTTGTAATGGGGTGAGATGCTCCCAGTAAAACACCTGGATGAGCTCCATGTCACCTGAGGCTCTGAAGCAAGAAATCTGCATTAACATTTGGCAGGAATTGCAAAGGAGCCAGGACCAAGGCTGGCTATGACCCTGTGTCCTCTGAGCACAGGAGGAGAGTTTTCCTGAATTTGGCTGCCTTGGGATGAGGCTGTGGTCGGGGGATGCTCTGCCAGAGAAGGGAGAGAGGAAAGATGAGGCCTTGGAGAGAAGCTGTCAGAATTAAAGAAGTTCAAGAAGGATGTCCAGACCAAAATTGGTATTTTTGATATTGCTATTTTTATGTATAAAAACTAGCACTGGCACAAGAGGGGGTAAGTCGGGGTGAATAATTTTGAGTCTGAAGGTTATTCATGGGTGTGTTGTTTGATTCTCCAGTGTTAGTTCTGCTCTGTGTTGCATCATAGGAGTCACAAGCACTTCACTGCATCCCAAAGTGGATAACAAATACATAAAATTAGAGAACAACCTATAGTTGATAGTGAATAATGGAGAACACCTATGAATTAAATTTTTAAACCTGTAGAACTTTTTCCTGAATTTCCTGAAATAACACCCCCTTTCCCCAAATAACAAGCGATATGATCTGCACCAGCATGACAAACCAAAGTCACCATTTACCTACATGGAAACATCTGTAAATCATGTGGACTCTTTGCTCAGAACTGAAAGTGTATTAGCCCTCTCCAGAAACAATAAACTCAAGACATTTCCCTTCTGTTTGAGCATTTTGATATTTTTTTAAAGTAAAACCACTCTCAGTCAGGGAAGCACTGCAAAGTGTTTGCAAAAGCAAGGGGCTGGTTTTGTCAGAGGGAGGCCAATGGCAAAGTGCCCATAGAGTTAAATCCTAAAGAAAACAGCCACCGGAGCAATGAGCTGTAATCTTCCTTAATCCATAGTATCAGCTGTTGACAGATACATCCAGAGTGATTAATAGGATGCTAAAAAATGTTAACAAAGCGGTAGGGACTTAGGGACTGCTCTGAGAATTTCCTTATCACGTTTATAAATTCACCAGAGGTGCCATCATTACAATGGATGACAAAACATATGTTCTCTCTACCAATTTGCTGGCAGGTCTAATCAAAAATGTCATCAGACCATCAGGAAGTGGGGAGTGGAAATGAAACTCCTGTTCTGCTCTTCCCTGTTCCTTCTCAGAGATGAGGAGAAGAGCCCCACTGGGATCCTGCCATCTCACATGTACCACAAACCCTCCTCAGGCACGAGATCTTTCCAGCTGGAGCTTCTACTCCAAACGTTTATCTTGGAGGGATTTGGTTCTTTCTTTATTTATTTGTTGTTAACAAGGACTTACAGGAGAATGGGGGATGAACAACACATTTTCTGCCTAAGAGGATTTTCACCATCTAGCAAGATTTAGGTTTCTATTGATACTTCAGTAAAGGAGTGGAGTGACTGCAAGGAGCGATGCTCAATAATAAAGGTATTTTTAGACTTGGATTAGATATTCATCCTCAGTCTTCACAAAAATTAGGTTAAAAAGACAGCTGATAAACTCCATATTCGAGCTATGACCAGGAGATTATTATTCCTACAAAGGCCTCTGTAAGCTCCAGAAAGGAGAGTACAATCCTACATACATGATATAAGCCTCAACAGATTTCTGGGGGCAAATATTGAAGGGGGAGGAAAAAAGTTCAGCCTCTTTATTTTTGCCCCCTCTTGAGATTAGGTTTAATCTTTTCAGTATATGCTCCAGTATTTTACTGAGCTTGTTTTTAATGAGATTATTCAGAAATCAGCTACTAGATTTTGCAGTTCCTATGCTACCTTCACTCCCCTGATGATATTCATGAGTAGAGAAGCCTTAACACTTCAAAGGCAAACCATTCAGCCCCCAAGACTGTGTACAGGCCCAGTAAAACTAAAATTATCCACCCTTGATGTTGTAGAGAGCTGCTCTCTGTAGCTCCTTTTTAGGGGACTGCAACACACAACCAGAGCTGTGCATTGAAATGGGTGTACAATGAACTGGAAATGAGGATAAAATCTGCAACTGCTCCATGTGAAACTATCCAGTTTGGGTTTTGCAGGCATGGATTCTGCTGCAGAGAACACAGGGCGTCTTACTGTGTGGTTATCCACAAAAGCATTCTCTTTGGGCTGGAACAAAGTGTCCTGGTGATGGGGAGGCACAGCTCCCTCTGGGACACGTGGACCAGCTCCTCACTGACTGGGAACTGCCATGAAACTCATAATGGACTGAGCTCAGCAGGGCTAATTTGGCTCAAAGCTAAAGCAGAAGCAGCCTCTGACTCCTGCCATTCCCTTCCTTGTGTGTTTCCCTCCCCAGGAGCTGTCACTCCTGGTTCTCTGTCTGCAAACCTGGGCTCCAGAGGCATCTGCAGGCTCAGGAAGAGCTGCAGCACCTCAGCTGTCGGGTGGGAGAGAAAAACCCAACCCAAAAGCAGATTCTTTACATCCCTTGTGGCACCTGTGCTGTGCCACCGTGACTTTTTTACAAACCAGAGCCCAGAACCAGAGCCAGAGCCCATGACTGCAGCAGAAAAACAGTGTGGTCCCCAGCTGCTGGGATCAGGATGCGATGAGCCAGCAAAGGGAGCTGAACGCATTTGTCTGCCTGACTGTTTGGTTCTGCTTCTTCAGCTCAGCATTTCCCGTGTTTTGGGAGGTGGATTTATTCTGCTGGCTGCTGCAGCCCTCTCGTGGCCACGCTGCTGGTGCTGGGAAAGCACAGACTGACATTC
Organism: Entomyzon cyanotis; assembly: GCA_024500445.1. NCBI lineage: Eukaryota > Metazoa > Chordata > Aves > Passeriformes > Meliphagidae > Entomyzon > Entomyzon cyanotis. Next base: position 5,585,471 of record JAKEPQ010001026.1, read on the forward strand.
TGCGTGGGAGGAGAGCGGCTTTTAGAAAGAGAAACAAATAGTTATTAAACAGCATGTTCACCGAAGAATAAATATATGAATAAATAGAACAGACACTTAGGATGCTATTTATTCCAGGTGCACAAGCAGAGTTGTTGATAAATTACTTGTTTTTGAAGAATCAAAGGAAAAACTACATAAAAAGCATTAAGCAGCCGTGTTTTTAATGAGGTGCCCTGTTTCATCTCCCCAGCCTGTCACTAAACACTCTGCTTTGAAGTGCTCCTTTTCTTTTACACATTGATTTACAATGGTGTGGGTATATTTTGTGCTCACAGCTGGGTCTTGCTGAGTACTTCTTTATGGGGAAAGTGGCTGACTGCTCAGGAAACTCCAAGGAGGGGTGGAAAACCTCTTGGGTTGGGGAAGATCTGGGGAAATCTGCGTTGTGCCAAATTTCTGCACAGACTAACAGGTAGGTTTTTCTTCGAAGCTTGAAAAGCAAGCCTGGTTTTGGATACCTTTTGTTTTTCCTCTTAATCTACCAGGGTGAGACAGAGACATGGCTACTGATTGGAAATAAACCATGGGAATTCCTGGTGGAAGGAGAGCACTGATGGGAGCAGTGCTGAGACCTTGTCCAGCAGCCCAGCTGCTCACTCCCTGCCCAGTGCTGGGAGCCACAACCAGCAAAAGAGATGCCTATGGAATGAACAATGGGATGGATCAAAGAGAAAGCTTGTGCACAGGTATGGGCTGCTCTGGAGGAGGCTGTCCAGTTTGGATTGATGTTTCTTGAACTGACAACAATAGTACTTGCAGGCCAGGGTGCTTCATTTCTGCCAAAGAGATGATATTATGCTACTGTTTTCCAATTTTTTTGTTCTTTTTTTTTTCCCCTCACAGTAGTTTCAGGAGAAATGGCTGCATTTCAAAAAGATATGATAAAAACCAAACCTAAAAAAACCCTGAAAAAACTAAGGACAGAATGGATCCATTTGATCCATACCAGACTTACACAAAACCCTCAATGCTTCCATAAAATGGTACTTTGCATATCTTTTGTTTTTAACTAAATAACCTCTTCATTTTCTGTAAGCCCACATGTGCAGAACCAGATGTGACTTTTTTTTTGGTTTAAGATCGCTTTTATTTTATATGGAGACAAACAGTAGTAAGAAAGTAACAAAATTAACATCTGCCTGAAAGAGCACAGGGCAAGTATCATCCTGGGTTCTGAGATATTCACCAAACAAAAAGGCTGATAAATTTTTAAGACATGTCTGTACTGCGAGACGCTGAGAGACTGGGGGCAGTAAATGCCTGTGCTGATGAAACCATGTGAAACAGCCTAGTGCAGAGCAACTCAGAGCTCAGGCTGGGTGCAGTGACATTACCTGGGTGCAAAGCAGCAGGGACACCTTGCTGGTTTTGCACAGATGGGAGCAGTGGTGAAACAAGGGCTGCCACCTCCTCCCAGGTGGTACAGACACGTCTGTAGGTGTGCAAACACGCTGGCTGCATCAAGTCCCAGCGAAAGCACAGGCAGGATGCACGCTGCTAAAAAACAAGCCCCGCTAGGCTTTTAGTGAGATGGAGCTCTTTGCTTTCTGGAAAATACTCTCCTAGGGATGGGCTGAGCAGCCAGGGTGAGACCTTGGCGCTGCTGACCTCGCTGGGTCCCAGAGCTCATCCCAGGACAGGGGATGCTGCGGCTCACCCCATCCTCGCCTTTTCCCTGCCATCCCCTCCTTCCCAACCACACCTCCCCGTGCCTGCAGCGCCCCAAACACCCAGCCCAGCTCGCCCTGCGGCCGCTGCGGCTCTAGGACTCCACCACGATCATGCTGAGGTTGTTGCTGAAGATGACCCTGCCGTCCCTGGTGCTGCTGCACTCGGGCTGGCACAGAGCCTCCCGCAGCCGCCGCCGCAGGGCCGGCGGGGCAGTGCCCTGGAAGTTCTTGGTGCCCGTCAGGAAATCCAGCATGCGGCCGCCCACCGCGTCGCCCTCGACGAAGCACTCGGTGATGTCCCAGCCCGAGGGCAGCTCGAACACGCGGTGCTCCACGCCCAGCCGCTGCAGCACGTCGGTGATGCCGCTGCAGGTGATGTAGTGGCCGCGGTCGGTGGCGGGCAGGCAGTCCCGGTGCTTCTTCCACAGGCTGGCCCAGCCGCTGCTGTCTGCGGGACAGCGGGCAGGGTTACTTTGCAAAGCCGAGGTGGTCAAACAGCAGCTAAAGGCACTAGGAAATGAGATGGGAAAGGTGCCTCGCTGCCGGAGCAGACCTTGGGGGGAGCAGGAGGAGAGCTTTCCCCTTGCTTGGGTCTGCTTAGGAATATCTGCACCTCATAAAGCTCTGGTCTCCATCAGCCCTCCCTCCAAAACTCTCCTGTTTCAGGGAAACCCCCAGGAGATGGTCTCCAGCACGGAATTTGCCCAGGAGGAGAGGCACACACAGGGATACCGACACACTGAGGCTGAACATCCCTGCCCTCTGTCAATGTCCCTGCCAAAACAGTGCAGGTGTTGTCACACATCAAACTGCAATTTTAAGTGCACACTGAAGAATACATACCTTGACAAATAGCCCCAAATAGCAAGGGAGACAGCCTACAGGCAATGTGAGACGCAGTTTTAATGGGGAACATGGGAATTTGTGCTTTATCCACCACACCATGGGCCATGAATGGCACAAGGGATCAAACACTCTTTTTTTAATAAGTGCTGTCATGTTGCAAGTACCTCTTTTTTCCCATCCTACCGTCAAGCCTGTAGCTCTTGGCAGCATCTGTTGTCCTGCTGAGGTCTGGGCCATTGCTGTGCAGAGGTAAGAGCCCCAAAGATGTGTCCACACAGAGCTCAGGTTGTGTTTTTACAGTGCTGATTTCACCAGGAGGAAGGATTGACCCTCATTCACCAACAGCCACTCCCTTACCACATCTATTTCATAAGTAGGGAATCAAGAGCACAAAGACTGTGCCTAAGTGGCCCCATCAGACACTGGAGTCCAAGATTGCATGTTCCCCATGAAATCCAGCATTTGCTTTAGTTATTTACTATACTATATACTATAGTATTTATATACTATATACTATATATATACTATATTTACACCACTGACATCCCCAGATAAATATTTGTGGCTCTCAAAATTCAAAGCTTTTCAGAACTCCAGCAATGAAACAAAAAATACAAGGCCTCCCTTACCTGATAAAATTATGATCAGGAGTTTACCATGATGGTCGAGGCAGCTGTGGAAAAACTTGATAGTATTGGGGATATCCTCCACACGGTACAGCATCTAGAAGAGACAGTGACACACAGCCATTATTCCTTCTCCACAGTGAAATGACCCTCCAAGGGCTTCAACCCTTTCTTTAGAGGTGTTTTAAATTCTGTCCTAGTTGCTTCCCAGCCTTTCTTGGTTCTGCATGCACGTTTAGGGACACCTCACAGGCCTGGGCATTGCCAGCTTTGGTGTTTGTAGAGCTTCTGCAGAAGTTATTGATATGGGAAAGCTGCGCTAAGCCCTGGTCCCCCTAAATTCAAGCACAGAGCAGAACTGAAGGGAGTAGTCAAAGCCAGCAATGCCATGGTAAAGCAATGTCCATCACCTGGATCATATGGATGAAGTCAAATTTCTTATGTGTGCCTTTCTCTTTCACCTGCTGTTCGTACTCCAAGGAAGTTAGCTGGTGCCAAATAAAAGAAACATTCTGCAGGTCTGAAGCTTGATTCACCAGCTCTGTTCCAAAAAGTAGGAGAAAACCATGAATTTCACGAAACAGCAGAAAAACTCATCATTCAAATGGATGGTCCTTGCTATAAGCCAGGCAGGAATTGTAGCCTTACCTTTGTAAGCTGCCACGTGCTGTGGGTTGGGCTCCACAATTTCATTGTCAATAAAGACCCCTGGGTGCACAGCCTGCAGTATCCTGATCATTTTCAGATCCTGCTCACCTATTCAACAGACACAAATTCACTCCTTTAGAAACCAGGTAAACATGATGGAAGGATGGCAGTGCCCACCAGCACTGCTGCCAGGGAATCCCCCAGCACAAGGGAGGCATGTTCTGCTTTGTGCCTCCTGCAGTGGCACAGCCAGGTGACACTCTTTCCATGGTGTCAGAGGAGAGGTACAGAGGAGCCTGAGAGCGAGGCAGAGACAAGCAGCAGCACAGAAACCTGCTGGTGGCAATACCCTGGGCTGTGGTCAAAAGAATCACAGCTCACTGTTTAAACAAATGAATTGTGAGTTTTCAACAACCCCGCAGAATTTTACTGGGTGCACAGAGGCAGCTGACACAGCTGTGTAACTCCAGCATGCACAGGAGGATCCATGGCTCTGGGGATCTGTCACAGGGGCACAGTGGCTGCAGGGACACAGCCCTGAGACCTGGGGAGCTGCATCAAAGGGTAAAGACCCAGTGACATGCAGTATCCTGGATCCTCGCTCTCTGGGGATTGTCCACATGGTGTCAGCCCTGGGTGTCAAATAATTAATGGTTACCTTGGAAATACAAGTAGAAATTCAAGTATTTGTGTGGAGGTGCCCTGCAAATTTAGCTGTGGGTGCTCTTGTGTTGCTGTGTAAGCTCTGGAGGAGCAAGCACTGTCTGTCCTCCTATTCTAGGAAATTTCCAGCCTCTTCTGAGGTGATACAGCTCACACTGCTAACTTCCCAGAAATGCCATGACATTCCAAGTGTATGAGTCCCCCATGTTCACTGGAAACTATGTAAATAGACAGCAGATGAGACCACCTTGATGGGACCTCTGCAAGAATCCTGTCTGTAGCTGATGGAGGAGCCTAAAAATAGCCCTGTCCTTGCAAATGTCACACAGAGAGGTCCTGATATGAGACACTGCATCCTCCCTGCTCTCTCAGCTGATGTAGCCACAGCAAGAGCACTCATCTTTGGCAGGTGCTGCAGTAAATTGAATTCAAGGAGGGAAATATCAGCCATGCCAGCACTGCAGGGACATCTGAGGAAGGATGAGTCTTTTGAAATTGGAGAAAAAATACCCCAGGCCCGTGAGGAACGCAGGGCAGGGCTGGCCAAAGCTGGAGGGAAGAAGTTGTGGCTGCATCCATTGAAGGCACTGCAGGGACCAATACTGCTGGCAGGAAGGAAGATCCCTATAGCAGGCAAATGAATGGTTTGTGACAGTCCTACATGGCAGTTTGGAAGTGGCTGGTTTGGGCAGCAGCAGCCCTTGGAGGTGCTGACCTGAGTTCCCTGCAGGCTGGGGGAGCCCAGAGGCAGAGCATTGCTGTGCCCTGGAGCCACTGATGGAGGCAAATGGGTACAGCAAGTGGATATCTTAAAAGCTGCTTGGGTTTGGGGTTTGTTTTCATTCCATCTCCATAAAATTCCTTAATCCACTGTTTGCACTATCAGGCAATAACATCTTCAACCAGGGTGTCTGCAAAAACCAGCAGTAAAACACAGCATTCTCAGGCAGGAATTTCTCTGCTGCAGCTTGCCCTGCCAGCTACAACCCTCCAGCACTGACCACAGCAGGGCTGGACAGGACTGGAACCTCTCTGCAAGTGGGAAATTCCAGCCCAGAGTTAAACCAGCCATGGGAAAACATGGGGTGAGTGAGCAAACGTGATTTGGACCACAACACAGGCTTTCAGGATGTGGAGTCAGCCACTAATCCCCAATAATATTTTCATCAACTAAACTAATTCTGGGGGCTCTGTGAAACCAGAGTCCACCTCTGAAAAGGTCAGGGATCAGATATAACCTTTTGCTCTGTGCCATCCCAGCTCACTCCCTGCCCAGCCCCAGAAGTTCAGCTCTCACAGCCATGGGAGGAGCAGGTCTGTACCCTTGGCATCTGTAAGGGACACTTACCCAGGAAATATAGGAAATTTTACAGGTTTTATTTTTCCATTAAAACCTCTTCTGAAGAGGACATAAGGAAAATTAAGGATGATGCTAAAAGTTCATTTTCCCCTTGTGCTTTCGTGGAGTCAGAATTTCTGTTTTATATTACTTAATGAAAACAGAGGGTAATTGAGGACTGAATGATTTCTTCCTGCTTGGTTTCTCATATGCTCCAACATATTCCCAGTTGGAGAAAACAATCAAATGCTAATTTTCTCTTACTCAGGAAAACAAAACCAAAAAAAAGTGAAAAGAATACTTTCATTTGAAAGTATTAGCACTTAAAATTCAGCTGAAAATACTTTTCAAAGCAGAAGTAAACTCTGACAAATCAAACTGCTGCTTCTTTTCTCTACTATTTATTTTCTCCCAGTTTCCTTAGGAGCAAAGTTGGCTGCTTCACCACTTTTTTGTTTTGTTGTTTTGGCTTTTTTTTAAAACACAAATGCATTTAGAATAGCTTTAAAGCTGTTTTTCCAAAGGATGGGTTTCTCTCTGGGGAAAAATATCATTTGCAGTTAAACCCTGCTTATTACTGGGTAAAAGCACAGCAGTAACAAAGAAACATGGCTTGAAAAAGCTGATGCAGTCCATGCTAATCTTGTGGCCAGGTGGTTTTGCAGTACTGGGAGCAGGGCACTGCCCAGCCTTGGCCTCTGGGATCCCTAAAAGCAAAACAAAAGGGGAGATCCCTCCATGGGGAATAGTCTAAGGCAGGATTTGGGGTGGAAAGGACCTCTGTGATGTCTCTAATTCTCTCCAACAAGATTTGAAGATGCTCTTGTACCTAACCAGAATGAGGAGTCATTGCACTGAGGCAAATAAAGTCAGGTGAGTCACCAAGGGGCAGAAACCAAGCTAAAATCACACATATCTCACTGCCCAGAAAGGTTTGAACAGCAGTGTTTGAGAAGGGAGATGGGGAGGGAAGGAAGGCAAGGAGCACTGCTTTCATCCTGGCTCCACTCTTTTTCTGCCCTTCTCTCTTTAATGAGAAATACAGTCATTGATGCCTGAGTAGTTCTCCTCATTACCCAATATTTCAATTTCTCCTTCTGCTCCCCACAGGGACTCCCCAGCACCACACTCCTCACCTGTGCCACTCCCAACTCCCAGAACGTTGATGGTCGATTTCCCAGGACCGAGACTGAAAGGATAAACACACATTATTTAACCACACTGTGTCACACGACTTCATGGTTTCATTCTTACAGCTTGGATGACACATCAGCCTGCTAATTTTCATGTTCTGCCCATGAATTGGGATTGAAATTTGAGTGTACCAGACAGAGCCCAGCCGGATCAGCCAGCTCATATTTCAAAGCACAGTGGGCACCAGGGTGTAGAGTTTCTCACCCTTTGCCAAGGAGTTCTCTTCAGGCTGTGGTTGGCACTGTGCACAAAGGGCTCTGGGAACCCCAGGGCAAAGGGCTGGACCTGCTGGGATGGCACTGCTGGGGAAGGAGGGACAAGGTGAGCAAGAGAAAACCTCTGCACCCTCTGGAGGAATACTGCATATAAATACCGAGAAAAAGTATAACCATCAGGCTATCCAGGTGATTGGAAATCATCTCTTATCAACATTAATCTTGGCTTGAAATTGGGAGGAGGGTCAGGATCTTCAATAATTTTTATTTTAGAAAAAGCACTTGTTAAAAGACTCCAGTCACACTCCTAGCAGAATATTTAATAAGAGCCATGCTCTGACATGATTTGTGGCCTTACTGTGCTCTCAGGCATGGACTGTGCCAGGGGATTGAGTTTCCCAAACACAGGAGACACCACAGCAATGATTTCCCAGGAGTGGGATGAGTAGCAAATCCACAACCCACAACCAGCATCATAGAAAAGCCACAATGTTCTGCAGGATTTAAATTCACAAACAACATTTCTTCATACAATCTTTAATTATTATTATTTTTTGCCTATTTTATGTATGTATATCTGATCTCTAGAATAAAAATCTGCCTGCCTGCCTAAACTTTTTTTCTCAGTGGATGAATACAGTTCCTATAACACTCAAAAATTACCCAGACTTGAAAGGGCTTTCATGTGGCTTGGATCTAGGCTGTTCTGAAGCTATCTGCAGTTATCCAGTCTTAAGATATTACATCAATACTTTACAAAACTGATTATCATTCGGTACTTAAGCAATGCAAATCGACTTAGGATAGAAATCAGGACGTCTTAGGGGATTGGGAAAACTGAGAATTAGCCACTAGGAGAGAATTAGTGATGTGTTTCTGTTTGGATGGATGTGATGAAGTCCCAAAAGCAGGGAGAGAGCACAAGGAGGCTTTCTTTTGGAAAAAACAAGCAACCAAAAAAAAGTAAATTTAATCCTTAGAAAATCAGCTAATGAAAAGAGATGGGCATGAGAATGAGGTTTTGATTCTTTCCTTAACATAAGCTGAGAGGCAGCACAGTGTATTAGTTGAAACAGCATGTACTGTGGAGTCATTAAATGAAATATCCTGAAAACCACAATTAGGGGGCTTAAAACTGCATTAAATGTTCATTCCTGCCCCCAAAAATCCTTAAACATTCTGCTGCCTCCCAGGATGGCTTTCCCACCTGGGTGGAAGTGCTCCTTACCCAGCCGCAATGTTGGGCATTTGCTCCTTGTTGAACTCATCCATGCACTGGTGCTCTGTTGAGTGATCCAAGAAGGACTTAAAGGCCTCCACATACTCCTCAGCTGTGAGGCTTCTCATGGCAGGGATCATGTAGAGCTCTTGGGAAACAAGCATGGATTGCATGTTAGTGGCTCCGAGGTTGTGAAGGGTCACAGCACTTACCTCGTGGGAGGAACCCAACCCAACCCAACAGCAGCCAGAGGTTTGGGAAAATGATGGAGAGGATGCACTTTCCAACCTGTTCACATTCAGGCTTCAGAAATTATTCTAGGGTACCCTTTGACATCAGCATGTTTGTTAAGTGACTCATCATTACAGGTCAGCCTGGGGGAAATGTCTCCAAAATGCTTAAGCCAGATGTGGGACTCTGCTTGCAGGAAGGGACAACACTGGAGGGGTTTTTCTGGAAGACTAAAGAGGAGGTGAAGGGAATCCCACAGCAGGTCTGAACCTGGGGACTGTCACTTGTGCCTGTGCTGGACAGTGTGAGTGGGATGGGCAGCTCTGGGCACACTGCCCAGGAGGGCTGATGCTCCACAAACCCTGCCTCCTGCAGCTGAAACACAAACAGTCAGCCCCGTGCATCTCATCTGTGACTCTCACCAGCATGGCACTGAAATGGGCTGCCAGGGAGGTGAATTCCCTGCTGGGAACTGCAGCTCATGGCCAGGAGGGCAGCTTGTGGCAAAATCTTTCATCTGAAAGGGTTCATGTTCAAATGTGGGTGGCTGACACCAAGATTTGTCTCTCTGAGCCAAACCCAAGGATACTCAAGGGGTTGCAGGGGATTATTGCAAAGCCTCCCTCTCTCACTGTCCCATCCTAAAGACAGGGCTGCTGCCAGGCCACAAGCTCTGGCCAGCTGCTCAGGGCTGAGGAGCAATGGCAGGACTAAGATCTGAGGCTTGTGAGAAGATGCCCTGCAGCTCTGGGTCTGTCTCAGGCTGCAGGAGGAAGGCACTCATAGTGCAGCCTCCACCTCTGAAATCAATGCTGAAAAGGCATCATTCAGTGGGAAAAAAATCAGCTTTTCTTCCTAAATAACATGAGGATGAACATCTTCATTCTTATTTTTGCCTTTCAGGGAGCTGCTTTTTCATCACCTGCTTTTAGTCACCACTGATACGAAAATTACGTGTATCTCATCCAGGATAGTGCAATCTCAAATTGAATGCCTCTGCTGTTTCCAAAACCACATGTCATTGGCAGCTGTGTTCCTGGTCCAGCCCTATTGGAGGTAAATATATCAATGTCTGTCCTTAACACTTTGAACTCTATCCTAACATAAGCCTGAAATCACCTGAATTGCAGTCAGTTTACCATCCTGTTTCTTTTTTTACTTTTTTATTTTAACAATTTCTAACTCCAAAAGAATTAACACATGTTTGTAGTGATAGCAATCTGAGTGGGAATTTTACTTTAATTTCTTTTTTTCTTTTTTTTTTTTTCCTCCGAAATACCTGAATTATCGGGTGGAGTTGTCAGAATCTCTGCTTCAAAGTTCATGCTGGGGAAACTATTCCTGTAAGGAAAGTATAGCGCTTCAGTTATTTGAAGAACCTGTATGCTTTTTTTGAAGCTGCACTGAAAATGCAGAACAAAGGGAAGATGCTCCAGGAAAAACTTTCCTCTCCTGATAATCAATAATTTATTTTGTTATTTTTTTACCAGAGAAAGCCAAAACTTCTTTGTATCTGATCATAGTCATAGAATCCCTGAATCCTGGAGTCAATACAAGGGTTTGGGTTAGAAGGAACCTCAAAACTCATCTCATTCCAATCCCCTGCCATGGGCAAGGACAACATTCACTATTCCAGGTTGTTCCAAATCCTGTCCAACCTGGCCTTGGACACTTCCAGGGATCCAGGGGCACCCACAGCTGGCCACTGCTCCACTGTTTGTCTGAGATTTTGTACCCCTGCAGAACCATTAAACCAGTCAATGCAATTGAAGGCATTACAGTGACATTTTCCTTTCTACATTTTCCTTTAGCAATGTACCTTATACATAAAACAGGGGTCAGGTTCCACTGGCAAAAGGAAGGGATGAATTTAAATTCACTCACTTCTGCAAAGAAAGGTCTGGGATGAGGCTGCCTGTGCAAAGGGAATAGTCACCTCCTGGATAACCACATTTCAGTATCGAGATGCACAGCAATTCTTAGGGCTGAAATCCTGTACAACCTGTGTTTACACACACCAAGGCTTTGCTGTTAGAAAATGTTTCAGGACAAGCCATCTCAGATAGCAGACCCAGCCCAACTCTGCCAAGGTAAAAATCCCAAGGTAAAAATCCCAAGTGAAGAAAAACAAGGCAGGAGGTGGGAAAATAAAGAAGGGAGTGTTGCAGTGGGATTTTGAGATACAAATATGTAATGACTGTGCTGGCTGTGTAGCAAGGAAGTGGCCACATGCAAATACTGCTCTGCTTTGGTCAATGAAGGCAAGAAAAGACTGAGATGACCCAGAAGTCTGGGAGATGCTGGGGCACTGCCAGAGTCCTGCAAGAGCAGCTGATCTCGTCTGAGTTCAGTGCCAAAGCCATGTAACTCTCTTCCATGAGATATGCCAAAGGTCTCTCTTCACCACCTTGACCTCACCTCTCCCCAGGAAAGGCCTCTCAGGAGTTCAGCAGGAAGAAGTCAGAACTCAGCCCACCTCCAGCTTGGCTGCAGGCCAGTCCCTCCAATTTCCACTCAACCCTCTGACCTCTTCCATCTCTGCCTATCAAAACAGAGGGCTGTTTTGTCCCCTCAGTTGGGTGAACACAGCAAAATGGTTTTCAGAGAAAATCTCCCACTGAAATGCCGAAGGGCAGTGTGGCTTTTCCTGTGCAGACAGGAACAACTCGGGACACAAACTCCATTTCTGACCGGTCAAATGTTTCCAGCCATGCCAGGAGACCTGCCAGGAGAGCTGGACAGACTTCAGCACAAGCATTCACCAGCACAGATGATGCCAAGATCTCTTCCCCTGGCACTTTTGCCATTTCTCCCCAGGCAGGGCTTAGATTCTAAGGCTGATTAACACTTGTTGTGAAACAGGAATAAGTGGACTTCCTCTAAAATCTGACTTAAAATCCAGACCAGATGCTAAAATTTGTAAATGCCATTTTGGGCTGGTGCTGCCCACCCCAGGACCCCAACACCCAATAGTAAAACAGAGGCAGTGACTGCCAGGGAGAAGGATGCCCATGGGCAGCTGGTCCTGCCACAGCTCCCAGCTCACACTGATTTCAGAGCTAGCAAGGTTAAACCTGTTCCCCCCATGACCACAACTGGGTGCATTATGGACAGCAGGAGCAGAGAATTCACAGTGTTTCTTTAAGTGATGCAGCCCCTTTAAGCTGAAAAAGTTGTTTCTAGGAGCACAAATTGCAAGAGCATCTTCCTAACTCATAAACTTCACTATTGCTAAGCTTAGGCTGCGGAGGGGCTAAAGGTGTCCCCCTTAGCCCCCATCCTTCCCAAAACAGGGCCACATCTGCTGCTGCTCCCACCTCACACAGAGGTGACACAGAGACAGCAGGTGGGACAGCACCACCCCATTCCCTGCCCAGCCCACATACCTCTTCACCTCCGGAGCCGGCTCCATCTCCGGGTGGATGCTGCGCAGGGACTCGGGAGCTGGGCTGATGGTCCTGGTCCCGTCCAGCTCGGACTGTCTGCGGTTCGGTGTCCCGGCAGCTAGGGTGGGGCTGAGGGTCAGCCCGTGCCCTGGGTCAGCATGTCCAGCATGTCCAGCATGTCCAGCTGCACCGCCAGCCCCGGCTCTGCCGACCTGTGGGGACAGACAGCGTCACTGGGGCAGCGACAGGGACAGGGGGAAGGAAACCCGAGCCCCGCGGGGCAGCGGCGGCACTGGCTGTCCGCAGAGGTGACAAAACACACAGAAGGACACTCTGAGACCTCCGAACCTTCGGAGCCTGGGTGCGAGGGGCTGAGGGGTGCGAGGGGCTGAGGGGTGCGAGGTTTCCGTCCACTTTTTAATACTCTGTCAGCCCTGCCTCTCCTCCCCGCCCGCGGATCGCTTTCCTGCATCCCTGCCGCGCTGCTGCCCGATGGATGGGGATGCGCTGGGAGATCCCTGCCTTCCCCAGGGAAAACAGGAGCTCACTGGCTCCCCTGAGCAAGCGATTTTTCTGTCTGTGACACTGGGGAAATGGGGTATTGTGGCAGGACCTCTAGCCATCACTGCAGCCCCGCGGGCAGCCTGGCACCTCCTGTCCTGCACCACAAAAGGACAGCGAGCCCAGCCTGCTCCCACTCTGCTTGTAAATCGCAGGGATTAAAAATATCCAGGGCAGAGATAACACAGCAGAAAGTGCAGCGGTCACTGTTCCAAATACAGAAAATCCTGGGTGTTCCCTGCATTTGCATCTGGATTTTTCCCCTACCTGCACCCCCAGGACTGCTGCTCCTTTTGCCCAAAATCTAATAACACAAATGTAAAAAAAAAAAAAAAAAAAAAAAAAAAAAATTAGAGACTTTCTATTTCCAAGTGAGATTTACTGGTGGAAAGAGCACCATTAGGATCCTCATCACTCCCTTTCCCTGAAGACAGCAGGTAGAACAGATTGAGCACATGACAGACAAAGCCTCCCCCCTTGCTGAGACCCCCAGAACACCAACTGCCCCTCACAGATCCCTGAGACCAGGGACCTCAGGTGGAGGTGCTTCACCATCAAGTGACCTGCCTTGGTTTATACTGGATTTGGCTCCCAGATGGATTTATCCACCTCAAGGCAGGTCTGCAGCAGCACGTTAACCTAGAAACAACTGCATAGCTACTCTCTAACAAAATATTCAAAATATTCTGAGAGAGAAAAGACCACAAACTCTTTGCTGTAGGTCTGAAGTGCAGATTTGCTTCCTGGTGCCGTGTGGCCACCTGGGCAGTGATTTTCCATCAGTTAATCCAATCCCTCAGCATTCCCAGCAGAGATGCCATCCCACAGACACCAGCCGTGCACCAGTGGATGAGCCAGCAGTGTCCAGCAGAACCCCAAGGACCTGGGGACCTCGTATTCCCCACCACCTCTGCCTTGTCCCAGCTCAGCCACCCCTCAGCCCCATGCCAAAGCCAGGGCTGGACACCCCGCAGATCCCAACAAGAAGCCATACCTCCCCGGAGCAGCAGGAGCTGTGCAGAAATGCCCAGCCTGCAGGAGCTGCAGAGCCCTTGGCAACCTCCTTGTACATCCACGGGGCTGTGATCCCCTCCCTGTCCCCCTGTGCCCCCCGGGCCGCAGAGCCCACGTAGGCACATGGCACACTGAGCCGGCATTAGCCTCCAACAGCAGCCTTTGTTCTGCAGGGCTGCGAACAACAACGGGACATTGTGGGCAGCTGCCCGCTCCGGCAGCTCTTGGCAGCGCGGTGGCTTTGGGGATGTTCCCCTGCCAGCCGTGTTTTCGGGTGCTCTGGCAGCTCGTGACTCAATCCGCTCTCGACTCTGTTTTCCGCACACACTGAAAAAGCTGATTTTCGATCGGCGAGGTGATGGCTAAAGGCAGAGCTGGGCTGCAGGAGGAGGAAAACAAAGTGGCTGTTTCGGGCTGATCCTGCAGAAACAGGTCATTCGCTCTCCCCATGGCCCTGAGTCTCCCTCACTGTTTCATTCCATCAGCCCACCACAGCAAGCCTGGACCTGCATCTCCAGGTGAGAAAGCCTGGGTATTCAGACACCAAATTTCAATGAATTTACCTTCTAAATAGCAATCAGCTTTTAGGCTGATGATTGTCAGGAAGGTCCTTGTCATTTTAACAGAGTGTCCATGCAGAGGGTTTGGGACTAGATGGTCTTTAAGGTCCTTTCCAGCCCAAACCAGTCCATGATTCCATGTTTACTACTTTATTTTTTGAGCTCCACCTCCAGCTCCACCTAGAACAATTAAAGCTCATGTAATGTAATTTTGATTTTCTTGTGAGCAAAGCTCTTCTCTTCTGCAGCAGTTTCCTGTTTTAATGAAAATGTTTTCATCAGTTAGATGTTTTCCGTTTTCCAGACTAATATTCTTAAGAACAGCAGTTGCTGTACTCTCCTAAGTGAAATATTTCATGCAAACATGCTATTCTGCATCAAGCAAGTTCTGGTAGAGAGAAGTATAACCAGCAATTTTTTAGCACCCATTTTCCTGATAGTTAACAACAAGGTTTCTCATTAAAGGAAGAAATTTTGTTTTTTCATTAATCCTTTAATCCTGGGCAGCAGTAGGTGTTGGAGCCTGAGCAACAGTATTTGTTTTTATATATGTATATAGGATATTTTCCTATGGGAAAAAAGAACATAATTTCTGATAAACACTAAAAAAAAAGGCACTGCATAAGCAGCACTCATCCCTCCCTGGGGGCAGCAGCCCTCACTGCTGCTGGGCTCCAGGATGTTTCTGTTCAACCTCCCAGAAAACCTGAATTATCTCTTTCTGGAGATAAATTTTTCCTTTTTTTTTTTTTTTTTTTTTTAAACACAGCCTTTACTACCTCTTTATTAAAGCCTGGATCCTGGTACAGCTCTTCCAGACCTTTTAAAATGACCCTTTTAAACCCTTTTGACTAGAGGTCATAACTCATGTAGTTGTAAGTAGTTGTAATTACAGAGCCAAGGTGAAGGCAGAGGGAAACTCCGATGTGACTGCCTGCAAAAAAGGTTCTTTGATTCAAGGTGAAGACCAGCTTTGCTCTACAGACCATCCAGGATTAAAAAAAAAAAAAAAAAAGAAAGAAAAAAAAAAGAAAAAAAAGTCTGAGAGCACAGACAGATATGGTAAAATGTTCTTTTTACCCCTCAAAAATTCACATGTCTTCAGCCAGGAAAACACACTCAGAATTTAAATTTCTCTGGCTGTACTTGTGCTGCTGCCAATAGCATGTGCTGGGAGCCCAACATCAGCAGGATTAAACACATCCAACAGGAACAGCACTCCAAACCAGGAGTGTTTGCAAATCCTACTGAACCAAAACATGAGGAAATGCCAGCAAAAGAGATTTTGTCCCTAGCAAAGTGAGCAGTGCAAGTAGTAAAGCTGGAGACTGGTGCCTGAGAGGCTTTTGTGGCTCAAGAGGATGAATTGAGGGGGACAGGAAATGAAGGATCAGAATTTTAATTATTTTTACTGACCTGCTCTTAAAGCAAGGCTGAGCTCAGCCATCACACCACATCTGGAGGGAAGGGATCTGAATGCTCAGTGTCCCAGGAGAAGCCACTTTGCTGGGCAGAATTCTGTTACAAAACTGGAATATTTCTTGGAATGCACACAGGATGATGAGTCACCTTTTTCATGGGTAAGCAGAGAGACAACAGTGGGAGAGTGGGTCTGAGCCTTCTGCTCACCTTTCACAGAAGCTTTGGCTGCTCTCTGAATCTTTCTGGTCTGTCCCACTCTCAAAAGGAGTTTCCTCACCTAAATTAACTCTTCTCTGAAAGTTGGGTCAAACTTTCCTCTCCACTGGCAGTAAGTTCTGCCATCTCTCAGACCCTGAGGAATATTTATACAAATAGATCAAATCGAGCAGCTTTGGCTAATGGAGTCTAGCAATGTGCATGTCTATCACTGAGCAGATTGCAGGAACAGAGGAGAGCATGTCTAAACCAAGATGCTACAGTTTATTTTGCCAAAAGCCACTAGATGGGGATGCAAGGACATTTTTCTGCTCTCTGTTACGCTTTGATCCCACCACTCTAAGCTCGAGCTGGCCTTTCCCCCTCGCAGGGACTGCTGTTGTCTTTGGTTTTTCTCTTTAGGAGCTGGCAGAGGTCATCTGGGAACTTATCACTCGCTGAGCTCTCATCCTGTAGGGATCAGGCCTCAGGCAGCAGTTAGGGTGCAATTGCTTCCTGCTGAATATTATTCTCTGCACCAGGACTCAGCAGAGGGAAGAGTGAAGGGTTTGCCTTTCAGTTTGTGGATTAGTCTTCTTTTATAGGCTGTGGAAAGAAAAAGTACTTTAGATTGAACACAGGGGGAAAAATGGTATTCAGCAAGCTGGTAATCTCTGAAAATGTCCATACTTTGGAGCAGTTACTGTGGGAAAAACCAGGAGATTTCCTCTGGCTCAATAGCCAAATCTCTAGGTAATTTTTTTTGTTTGTTTCTCCTCCTTTGAAATCCACAGTTCTCCTATGAATAAGAGAGATAAAATCAGGAAAATTGGTTAGGCAGGGGCGTAGGCAGGATCGGCCCTGCTCTGCAGGGCAGAAGCACTCCTCAGATCACCCCAGGAGCACATTTAGGCTGCAGGAGTCTGTGAAATGCATCAGCAATGCCGTGGGAGTGAGGAGAGCTCCAGTCATACAGTAATTGTCAGCTCTGACCTCCAGTAACCTTGGCCTTCTGCAGCGAGCACCCACTCTTAACTATTTTATCTCAAGTGTCAGGATATTTAGTGCTTATATTAATTCCCAGCTCCTGAAGTCAGGTGAAATGGGAAAAAAAATCTCTTCTAGCAAATATTTAACAGTAAAAATGTGGCTTCAGGAGTATGCTAAGGTACCTAAAATGCATTCCAGGCTTCAAAACACAGAAAATTATTTGAAAGAAATCCAAAGGTTGATTAATTGCAGAGCAATTTCATGAATGCTTTCAGTGGTTGGCAGGGAGGGAGAGTGGGTGTCAGGGTGTCTTCAGGAGTCTGAGAGAAAAGGCTCTGGTAAATACCCTGAAAGCAAATTAATCTTATATCATAATGATCAATTCAGAAAAGTGGGAGAACCATTCAAATACTAACTGTTCAAATATTATCAAAATAAATGTCTTTCCTACTCCAAATTCTTGGAACAGCTAATGCTGCCAGTTCATGGCAATCCATGTTGTAAGGGAGAGCAGAGGCACTGGGGACTGTTTGGTGTTTTCAGTTTCATCTCCACTAATTGCTAAAAACTGATTGCTCTACTTCATTAAGCATGAACAGAAGGGCAGCTGCTTTTCCTGGGTGAGAGGGTGGAGAGGTTGCAGGGCCAGGGCTGCAGGAGCACTGGGATGGCAGCAGGGGCTGTGTCCCTGCTGGGGACACCACAGCCTGGATCCCCTTGGGTTCTGCCCACCATCCCTGCCTGGGCTTTCCCAGCAGCTCCAGCAGGCTCTGCAGGTTCCATCTATTCCTCTTCTGTGTTTTTCCCTCACTGCTTAGCAGTCTCCTCATGGCGACAACAAAATGTCTGTTTTCCAGGAGCCCATCTGAGCTGTATGGATTAGCCATGGTAGGCACTTCAGCCCTCCATAAAGCACGGTGACACGCTCTCTGGGGTATTCCCAACCGAGTGACAAATTGATCAAAGCTGATAGAGTTACAGGGCCCTGTGTCCCTCTACAATCTGTGTTGTGCTGCTCAGCCTTTACAGAGCCTGCAAAGCCAAACCCTGTGAGAACCCTGCCTGAAAAATACACAAAATACACCTCCGTCCTGCCCTTGGCTTTGCACCCTGGCAAGGACCACGTGCCTGAAGTGGATGATGTGCAGGGTGTTCGTCTTCCTCCCCCAGTTGCTGCTGGTTCTCCTGAAGCCACATTCCCCCAGCATTGTGGTATCCCCAGAGATGAAGCAGGGAGTGCCAGCATGACCCTGTGCTGCCACCAGGCTCTGACACCTTCTGCAGTGTGCCCAGGGCTGGCACATCCTCACCCCAGCGTGGGGAAAGCCTCAGGTGCCTCCTGCATCCCCTGTCACATCTGCTCCAGCAGCAGCCCTTAGGAGAGACTGCTTAAATTACAGGAATATTTAGCAAACTCAGGAAATGTGGCCATAGGTCTGCTGGAGAAGATGGGATGTCATGCAGCAGAGCAGCTGCTGGTTTCTCCTGCAGAACCTCATTAAAGTCTTTTTCCTTTCCCTCCCTGCCTCCCAGCAGCTCTTGCTTTTGCTCACTGAGAATATCAGCCCTTTGGAGCACAGTCTGTGCCTCATTTTATCCCAAAATCTCATGGTTTTTGGGAGGCCAGCAGGGTGTCAGGTGTGTCGTTTCTCCCCAAGCATCCTCCAGTGCCCCAGTGCTACAGAAACACTTCCTCCTCCTGTTTGGTAATTACAGCTTGATTTCTGCTGGAATTCCAAAGGAACACCAAATAACAAATCCAATACCTGATTCAAAGAGCTTCCAAATGAGGGGTCAGGAGGGATACAAAGGATATTGAGATAACTGACAAGGGCTCAGAAGTGGATGAGATAACGGAGGAGATAAGGCATTTGCCTCCAGTCTGGAATGTGCAACCAGAGCCAAAATGCTCTTCACTGTGCTGCAGGTGATCCCCACTCCTGTGCACTGCCAAATTCAGTTCAATAAAGCTGATCACTGCCAAGCCCACCATTAAACCACGTCCCCCAAGCACCACATCGGCATGACTTTTAAATGTCTCCAGGGATGGTGACTTACAGCCTCCGGTGGCTTTATTTAAATATGACTTTTAAATTATGTCAAAATATTATCATATGGCTTTGTTGGACAAGAAAAAAAAGTACAGTAATGACTAGTTTCAGCATAGAGAGCAAAGAGGTAATTTTAAAATTATCTATGTTCACGTGGATGAATATACAGAATATTCATTAAAAAAATGAGGTTATTTTACTGCAAGCATCAAGCACAGCCAACCTTCTATCACCTTGCAAAATGTTGGATGTTGTCCAGATTTCAAGCTCTGTGCCATTGTAACACACCTCAGCAGTTTATTTATTTTTCCTGAATATTGACAAAAATAAAACGATCTTCTCAGAGCTGTTTGCACTCTTGCCATTCCCTCCAGCTATGACCAATTTCTGATGGGCTGCTCCCCATGTCCTGCAAGCTGCACACACAGGTAAAAGTGGGCAGCAAGAACCCTGGACATCATTAAGGTATTTAGTATCTTTTCAGACAAGGATGCTATTTAAGTCAGCATTATGAAAGTGTAATTTTTGTTGCACATAAATCCTTCTTGGCCACCGAGGTGATGACAGGTCCTGATGGCCCCAGCTCCCTCATCTGTCCCCACTCTCTCATGTGGGACAGAATCTCATTTCCTTTCCCCCAACCACATTTAGAGCACTTAGCCCTGAAAGTGTTGGGAGGTGACCCACAGCTCCAGGCAGGTGTGAGGAGTCACCAAGGACCAGCACCAAGCATTTCATTAACCCCAATGTGTCAGGACCACAACTGCTTCAAAAATCCCAGGACACAAAAACAAATGAAGCACCTGCTGTGAAAAATGGACCTCTCTGAACTGAGCCACACTCCATGGCTTGTGCCATCAGGCTAACCCTTGCCCAGCCCCTGCCCATGCTGCAGATCTCATGTGTGCCCTCCTGGAGTGGCCATTTCCCTCCAAGTGAGTGTCCCTGACTGCTTGCACTCACGTATTCCCTAGGATGTGAATCCTAAACCCATACAGCAGGGGCTGCATATGTTTATACATACATTTATATGTACCTCCAGGGGCTCCTGGAGGTACCTCCTGCAGCTTTATTGCTGTTCCAAGAGTGCCAGAGGGAAGCAGCTCAGTCAGCTCTGGCACATTCCTGTATGCAGGATTTAGTGAGCTGTTAGCAAACCTAACCCAGACCTTTTCATCTCTTTTCTTCCCTTCCTTACATGGGACATATGTGAGTGAGCTTTCCTAAAGCAAAGAAAATACTTTTGATCTTGATTACTCACATCAGCTACACAGAGAAAATTAGAATTCAGGGTTTGTTACCAACACTTCAATTATTCAGCGTTATCAAGTTGTCACCAGGCCTTTAATTATTTTTCAGTTTATATCTAATTTCCCACACTATGATTGCTTTACCAATGTTAAGGTAGATCTGCAACTGTAATAGAAAATGTCCAAGTCCTTTATGATGCTGGGGACTGGAAATGACAACGTTAATAAAATTCACACATCTCCTGTGCCACAAGCCCTCATCAATATAGTGTTGATCTGCAGCTGACATGCTATTTAATTATGCTCTTTTGGTACCAATAAACACTTAATAATATATTCAATGTGAGTAAACAGGATATAACACTGACTGTGATTCTGCATCTATTTAAAGATTGGGGCACGAGACCATAAAATCTCACTTTCAAAGCCTTTCAGTATTTGACTTTGCTTTTTGGACAAAGTGAACCTCATTCTGTAGAGGGCATGTGCACCCAAGCCTTTGGTGAGCCCAGCCAAGCCAGGGCTTGTATTACAGAGATTCAGGGAGGATTCAGCCCTGATTAACACCAATTATGCAGATTGTTATCGCTGTGTGCAGAGAACATTTGTTTTAACACACCAGGCAATTTTGACTCATCAAAACATTATGCAAAGGAGGAAGCTGATTACAATGATAGAACTGGTGCAGAAGCTCTCACAGACCTCAGCAGAGCCAGCAAAGAGGCAATTTGCCAAGTTTCTCACCCAGCCCAGAGCATGGAAACAGTGGGATTATTACACCTGCTGTGAATCCCTGTCCAGGGGAGACCCTGAGGAGCTCTTCCTGCTGCTGTGCAATCAATAACCCTGCATCTCTAGGGAAGATACAAACCAGCCATTTTCTCCTCTTTTCCCCTAAAAGGCTGTTAGCAGTCAGGGCCCACTTTGTCAGTGATGTGCAGAGGATGTTTGAGGACACAGAAGGTGAGCAGCCTGTTGGTTTAGGCAGCTCCTCACAGCAGTAGCTAAACATCCCTTGGCACCCATCCCCAGCTGTCCTTCCCCCGGCCCAGGGCTCCCAGAAAAATGGGCAAAGCCTATTTTTGTGCTCTGTTGTACACAATTCTGGTCCATAAACCTGATGAGCAGCAAAATTAGGAGCTTGTGTCCAACCCTGCCCTGTTTTACTCTTTTTGAGCATCCTGAAACCAAAACACAGTGAGAAAAGCCTTGAGCAGGTCAGCATCTCCAGCCTGGGCTCCCCCAGTGACCACCACAATTTCCTCTTTCAGCTGGTGTTTAGGTACATTTAAGGCTTACAGGTGCCCACCATGTGCCCACTGCTGCTCAAATGCATGTCTGGCATGATTTGCTTTCTGTCTTATGACACTTCTCGCCCAGAACTAATTAGCAGATGTAAGAAATCACCTTTCTAACCAGCACCTCCATTCCCAGCCTCCAGCACCTTCTGCAAATACATTTTACATATCTGAGATTCAAATTGATGCTGGATCATTAGTGCTGATCTCCCCTAGACGGGATGAACATGGTGCCCAAGTGCTCAAAATCATTGCATATTTTATTTTATACTCTTCCTCCCTCCACTAACTGAGTTAATTCCACACACAGCTGGAAGGGCATTTGCATCCCCAAAAGCTCTGATGATGTGCCTTTTCACGTGCCAATCTGACACCTTGACTCACAACTGGCTCCTCCCCCCAAAAATACCTGCGCTGCACAGATATGGATGATTAGTGCCTGAACCAGAACTAACTTCTCAGAAAATTGTACTTATTGCAGGACAAATAGAGTCTGCTCTGGCAGAAGCCAGAATAATTGCTCAGGGGAGCATGGGGCTTATCCAGCAGTTAATTCATTATTTGTACCTGCCCAGAGCCAGGATGGAAACAGCAGGAAAGGCGGCAGCAAACAAGGTACAAACTCTGGTATCTCAAAACCAATTTGCTCAGTTAAAGGCTTATTGCCATCACGGCAAGGGGGCAAAACACCTTTACAAGATCTCACAGGTGGCAAAATAGAGGAAGGGCCTGCTTTACTGCTGTCCTGTAGTTTTGTGATAGGCTGTACAGACTTGGATGCAATTAATGCTGTGGTTTGGGCTTTGCCATATCTTTGTATCCTCCAAAAAGTCAGAGTTAAGAGAGGAAATGCATTTTAAGTCAGGGCAGATCCCACCTTCATGACAGTGCCAGGATAAGGCAACCATTGTGTGGTTGCTCTTGCTGTGTGTCAGGACTGATGTTTAGAAAGAAGTAGAAGGTTGGAAAAGGTGTTGAACCCCAGCAGCAGTGCAAGTGGTGCAGACACTGAGCTCTGCTGTCATTCTGCTGCTGCTGATCACTGCAGGGCTCACTTCCCTGCCTGCCCCAAGCACACACCGTTTTGCTGCTCTCAGTGCAACTCTTCAGGGCACTGGGGCTCCTGCTTGGAGTGACCCCACATTGTCCCTGTCCCCCACAGCCAGCTCTGTGATCATCTCTGTGCCTGTGAGCCCCAGGGTGCTGCTCTCACCCACCTCACCCCATCACCACGTAGTGATGAGACACCCCACGGTGCCAGGGCTTGGATTCTGCCAGGGTCTCTGGAAGATGTGGGAAGTCAGTTTAAAAAAAAAACCAAACCCCGAGCCATTCATCAGAGCACACAAACAAGCTCAGGCACTCAAACCCTGTGTGACGTCCAGCCTGGCCTCGAGGCAAAGCTAAGCTGCTCTTACCTTTAACAGCCTTGACAAATTGGAATAGGATGTGTCTCTATTGAGCGTGGATATTTCCCCACTGCTTTTTCTTGTAGTCTTGACTGGCGCAGGGAATCACCATGAATCTTCATTTGCTTTGCTGCATTCACACTGGGTTTAAATTCTTAGTACTAAATCCCCACGGCGGGGGGTTGGAACTGGATGATCGTTAAGGTCTCTTCCAACCCAAACCACTCTGTGACTCTGTGATTTTATGAAATAGAAACTATTTTGGCTAAAATTCTTCGAGATCTTAATACATTAGCACTGTCAGATCTATTATTGCTTAATACTTTTACAGAATTTAATTATTTATTAATGGGGAAGAGTAAAGAATACTGACAGCTCTCTCATTCCCATGAAATGAAGTGCAGAACTGACAGGTTAGTGAGGCAATAGCCAGGGACAAGCCCAGGGAGGTCTCAGAGCAGATGAGGAGAGTGTGGCTGGGACAGTCACACTTGCTACTGTGGCTGGCCAAGGATCCTAGTAGTTTTTAATTTCAATTGACAGAACATGTTAGTTAAAATAATCTTGGGCAGATTTACACTATTTGTTCTGTGCCATTACACAGCCATTTTTGCTAAGGCAAGCCATAATTAATCTGGCCATCCCCCTTGCATTTGTGGGTAGTGCAGATATAGTCATTTTTCTGTTCCTTAAAAATGAATACTTCCCACATGGAAAGGCAGTTTTCATAACATGATCATGTTTGGCTCAGCAAGGGCACTTGTGTTGCACCCTATTAGCACATCCATCCTTCCACCAGTTCCCAAATGCAACAGAAGCAAAAGCAAAACAAATTCATGGCAACCTAGAGAGAAAAGAATAATAAATCCAGGCTGCACCACAGCACACAAACCACCCCATCGCCCTCATCACAGGCTGCAGCACAGAAAGGCCACTCCAGCCAGCACTAGCATGAAGAGCTGCCCTGTGTGTGCAAGAAGGGTTTCTCTGCTTTACCCTCTGCTTGGAGAGCAGCTGGATGTATCCACAAGGAATGGGAAAGTTCACAGCTCAGCAGCAGCTCTGTGCATGAGGAGTGATTCAACACAGGACAGGCTGGGGAGAGCAACACTTCCAGGGCTGTTACAGAATCACAGAACCACAGAATCACAGAATCACAAAATCACAGAATCACAGAATCACAAAATCACAGAATCACAGAATCACAGAATCACAGGGCTTGGGAAAGACCTCCAGGATCATTGAGCCCAGCTGTCAACTCAGCCCCACCACGTTCACCACCAAACCAGACACTCAAGTGCCACATCCACACACCTTCTGAATGCTCCCAGAGATGACTCCACCACTTCCCTGGGCAGCCTCTTCCAAAGCCCCACCACTCTTCTGTTGAAGACATTTTTCCTAATATCTAATCTAAACCTCACATTCCTTGGACATTCCTTGTCCTTGGAGTGCAGGAATGAGAAAGGATTTCACCTCCCCATAATTCTTCTTTATAGTAGGAGGGTGTCAGTGTGTTGTCTTGGTAGCAGGAGGGAATATCTCAGCCAGGCATTTTTCTGTCTCAGAGGTGATTCATGGGGACACACGAGCCATGGCAGCTGAGCTGTCCCTGTCCTGCAGAGGGTCTCACTACCAGCACCACATCACCTTCCCAAAAGATCAGAGATGTTTGCCACCCTGGACCAGCCCAGCACCACACAGCAGGGAGGAGCTGAAAGCAGCTCCGTGTTTTTGCAGCCAAAATCTTTCAGCTTTCAGCTGGGCAGCAAATGACTCCTTAGGGATTTCACACCATCACCACAGTCCATTCGTGAAATTGGTCATTTGGTGGAGTAATTTGGGTGTCTGGCCCCACATCCGCAGCCAAACACCAGAATTTCAGCTCTCCCCAGTCACACTGAGATAAATGGAGCTGTCAGGTCAGAGCATGACAATCCATTCTCATTCAAGCACCTATTTAATATTCATCATGTTACAGGGGGACATTTTTATGTCGGGAAAAACACAAATGCTCTCCCAAAATGACTCAAGGGCAATAAAGAATAAATTGTCTTTAAACCTGTATAAGGGATGCTGAAGTCACAAACAAGGCATAAAATAATAAGAAGGTGGAAAGTGCTTTTTCCTCATTAGATTTATCAAAGTAAAACTAGGCTGGTAAGCTTGCTCTATCAAGCAAATGGATGTGGTAAAAAAGAGGAAATGAAAATTCTGATCCATATTCATTGTTTCAGTATCAGCAAGAGAGAAAAGCTCCATTTTAATTTTTTTTTTTTTTTTTTTTTTTTTTGCCTTGGAAAGCTGATCCAAAGTTTCACATAAAAAAAAGGTAAGCAAGGCTGATAAGAAAATGAAAGATAATTAATAGAAACAAAGCACGCAGCAGACAGTGTCTAATATTAAACAAAGTGTGAAACACAGAACATGCTTGGCTGCACCAAGCTATAGATCCAGACACTGACAGCATCTTAATAGGGATTTCTTTCCCAAAACTCCCAGCACTGCTGCCCCTGGCCCATGGCTGGCAGCCACCAGGCCCTGCACTGGCAGCAGGGCTTACCTTCAAACACAGTAAGGTTTTCTTTCCTGTTTAAATTAGGTTTTAACCAAGCCCTGAAGGCAACACCCAAACAGTCACACTCATGGGACTGTTGCACCCATGAAATAAAGCCAGACTGATTCCATGTTAAGAAGCTCAGGCCTTGAACAGCAGAAGTTGAAGGGAGGAGAAGACCAGTGACAGGATAGAACAGATTGGAAAAGTGCTTTAGGATTATCCACTCTAACCACTCCTCCAGCACTGCCAGGTCCACCAGTAAACCACATCCCCAAGTGCTACATCCACATGGCCTGTAAATCCCTCCAGGGATGGGACCCAGCCATTGCTTGGGCAGCCTGTTCATGTGCTTGACCACCCCTCCAGTGAAGAGATTTTCCCTGATATCCAACCCAAACCTCTCCTGGTGCAGCTTGAGGCCATTTCCTCTGGTCACTTTCTACCCAGAGAGCCTGATCCTCACCTGGCTCCAACCTCCTGTCAGGGCATTGTAGAGAGTGAGAAGGACTCCCCTGAGCCTTCTGTGTGTATTTTCATTTCTACAGGCCTGACAAATGGACACAATTCTCTCTGTAAAACAACAGGACAAGCAAGTTTCAAGTCAGCCCCACAAGGTGCAGCTGAGGCTCAGGAGGGAGTTGGTCCCACAGCCAGAACTGCACACCCTCTGCTCTGCACTGCAACACTCCCATTTCACTTCAAATTTCACAGCATTTGGTTTCCACCACCCTCCCTCCCTTCCCAAAAATCCACTTCCCAGGTTCACATGATTGGGTAAGACAGGCAGTTTTCTGGTTTTTGGTTTTCAGAGACTGTAGAAGGGATCCAGCAGAATCATTGCAGATGGCAGCTCTTCATTTCTAAATCATGCCCTGCTGGTACCTCAAAAATACTGCACAACTCCAGAATATTGATTTGTATCTTATTGATTTTGGTTTTAGGGGCTTTTTTGGCCAATGAGGATCCATGTTGCATGCAGAGTGACAAAGGAACAGGAATTTGATCCCTTTGGCTTTTTCTACAGCCCACTGAGGGAAATGAACAGATCTGCTCTTTCCCCAACATCTGTCTTCAGTCCCACAGGCTCATCAGCAGATTTTGTGCACATAATCTACTCCTGCAGAAAACACAGAATTACTGGAGAGCAGTTTATGTAAATATACTCTCTCCTCAGAAGAGAACAGTGTTTCTAATGACAAATTGAGTGAAATCTCACTTGGCATGAAGCAAATAAAGCAGTAAATATTTCAAGTTACCACTCCACAGTAATAGAGACTGCATTTAAAATTAATTGCTGTGGATCTGCCACATCATAGAAAGAAACAGAGTGACACCACAACTGTGATGTGACACATCAGCATTACAGCTTTTCATCTCAATTCTCTCTTCAACAGGCTCCATCAGCTGCTTGAACTCTGTATATGAAATGATATTTTCAGCCCATCTCTACTGGAGAAGCAGCAATCTCCTGATTCTTCCCCGCAATGAGAAACCTGCCTGAATGTCACCGCTGTCACCGCGGAGCGCAGCCGTCAGGCACGGGACACAGCTTACAGAGATGTATGAGTCTGATGCTCCTCTGTGAGCCCATCAGACACAGCCCCTTGCAAGAGAAACCAGAGCTGGGACTGGACTGGGTTATGAAACCCCATTTTCTCTGCTCCAGGAGTGTCAGACACTGGGAGATGAAGTGGTTTGCCAGTTAAAAAGGTGGTGTGGGGCTGTTAGAGAGACAGCAGATCACCAGGCGTTGCTCTGGTGTGACCTGACTGCTGTGACTCCCCTGGCAGTCCCTCAGTGTGTTTGTCACTGCAAGGGATGGCTCAAACACAGTGTCAAGGTTTCAGCAAATGTCCTCCTTACATCTCTCAAAACAAACTCATCATTGGTGCTGCAGCTGTGCTACATCTTCTGGGTAGTGTATGTTGGAAGGAAAAGCAAACACTCTTGTCACAGTGGAATCCCTTCTGCAAAGTCCTACTTTCAGTTACTGCAGGACAAGGCTTCTGTTTCATCAGAGGAAAGATTTACCCACTAGAAACAGGGAAAGCACAGATGCTGACTGACACAAATGCTTTCCCAAAAGCATGGATGACCATAAAGTGAAGCTCTGTTGCATCCCATCATTGAAGCAATGCTGGAGTTTCATCCTCAAGTCCACCCCATGTACTTCAGTTAGATAAATTTGGATATACTTGGTCTACCCAGTGCACACAAGCCACAAAGCTTAACCCTTCCACTACAGAAGAGCAGCCGCAGACCATGTTTCTCAGGGAACACTTGCATCTGTCACTGGTCTGACCTGTCAATTGCTGGGATGTTCGTCTCTAATCCAGTCACCGACATAAATTGACTTGTAATGTAGAAAGCAAATGCAAATTGTGTAATTAAATCACTTAATTTGCCACATGAGGTGTTTCAGGATCAATGCCCTCATATTCACAAAGCTCAGTGAAGGTAGAAAACTCTAAGGAAGCAGCAGATAACAACCTCTGAATGGTCTGATCATCTCTAAATGAAGTCAATAAGAATCGTTTACTGACTTTCGATCAGATACATCTCTCCTTTGACACTTCAGTTCTGGGTTTGCCTGATGCTACAACAGTGACAGAGGAGCAGCACTAACTGTGTGTGAACTCCTGCTAAACTTGAACTCCAGAACAGTTACCAGAGGTTATTTGCAATGGAGGGAGGAAATGTGGCACCATTCCTTGGCCCAATGCTGCTGCTGCAGTGCTGTGATCACTGGGCAATGGCAGCATCCTGGAAACACCATTGCTGGGCTGCACTCATCTGCTCAGACACTTCTGCAAGAAAAGCTACTTGAAGGCTGCTCACATGGGGCAGGAGCCAGACTGCACCCCAAAAAATATAAATTACAAGTGCCATCTTCCTCATCTGCCAAATGAATGCTGGGTGCTCCAATTCACCCACATACTGTTAAAAGATTCTTTGCTGCTATGATGTCTGAAGGGTTTTTCACAAATGTCATGTGACAATCCCAATATTCATAACGTGCAGGTGAACTTTCATGAAGCAGAGGAGAATAGTAACATTTTTCCCTACTGGAGGAAACTGAATCTGATTTTTCATTCCATCAAAACATCTCTTCACAGACAGGATAAATCCCATAAATTGCTTTAACCCATGTATCTGCCTACAGCCCATTCTAGATACAATTGTAACAAAACATGTAATCAAAGTAAATGAGCATAATTTCCAATGACTGCAAATATGGGGGTTTAGGTTATTTTCTCAGCTGTTTCATATGTGACCATTTTACCATTGTTTTACATTCAAAAATATGAATAAACTCTATTAGATTGCAGGATGAAAGGGTACACATTAAAAATTCATGCAGAAAGCATCCCGTCGCTGTGATTACTGTTATAACTATTCATTCAAATCCACTCTTCTCTCCCCACACGCAAATATAACCAAACCACAAAGCGTGGCTAAGTAATAACTGTTCCAAGGCAGAGTGGGGTCCCTTGCTATCAGATTTCTCAGCAAGACTCTTCTTTCATTTCTAGCAGGCAGGAGCAAGAATCGACTGCGCGTTGTTCCATTTATCCAGCGGCAGTTCACGCAAACGCCTCTGGTTTTTACACTCAGGTTTCTAGTCCTGGTTGTCCTGATGGCTCAGACAGATTTCTCCAGGGCTGTACAACTTTCTCAAGCAGTGACAACTCCCTGACACATCCCACCCCATCCAGGCAGCTGCTGATGGAGCTGCACCGGGCCGTGCTGGCAGAAAAGGCCAGGAGGAATTACCTGGGACTTCCTTAATCTTCCACGTCTGACAGAAGCAGGAGGCACAGCCCATCGTGAGCATTAGGGATCAGGCCGTGTGACATCTCAATAGCTTAATGGCATGGCTGGTGGCACAAGTCATGTCAGCAGCTAAGTGACAGTAACAGAGTCACCTGCCGGGTCGTGGCTCCAGGAATCAAGGAGCACATCCATATGGATGGCACGTAACAGCCTGAGCTCAGAGATCTTCACAGAGGTGATATAAATCAACCTCCTGTCCAGGACAGGTGCGTGTCACAGCTGTAGGACGTGGAAGTTCATTCATTTAAATTACATTTTAAACCAGACAGAACCATAATCTGTCCTGAGGCACGTTAATACATCAGGTAGCCTGATCCATCTTTCAAAAGGTTCTGAGCGAGGTAATTTGTTTTTGCATTATGACCTCCCAGTTGAAAACAAGCCTTAAAATTATATTTAAACTACATTTCTTCTTCCACTCACAAGTGCAAATTACATTATACATTTAGAAAAATCACAATCAGAGGCCTGCAGCACCTCTGCTATGGAGGAAGGCTGAAAGAGTTGGGGTTGTTCATGCTGGAGAAAAGAAGGCTCTGGGGAGACCTCAGAGCCCCTTCCAGTGCCTAAAGGGGCTCCAAAAGAGCTGGAGAGGGACTTTGGATGGGGCATGGAGTCATAAGTCATAACAGAATGTCTTTAAAGAGGGTAAATTTAGATGAGATATTAGGAAGAAATTCTTCCCTGTGAGGGTTGTGAGGCACTGGAAATGTTTGCCCAGAGAAGCTGTGGCTGCCCCTGGATCCCTGGAAGTGTCCAAGGCCAGGCTGGACAGGGCTTGGAGTAGCCTGGGACAGTGGAAGGTGTCCCTGCCATGGCAGGCCTGGAATGAGATGAGCTTTACAGTCCCTCCCAACCCAAACCACTCTGTGATTCTTTGACAATCTTCCAAGAAACCAGCCATGCCACGTTAACAGCAAATATAACTTTATACTTATCAGGACTAATCCAAAATAGAAGTGCTCAAATGATCTTTTCCCCCCAAGATAATTCCTCCTTCATTTCCCGATGAAACTGCCCATGAATGCAAGTGCATTTAAGCAAAGAAAACTCTGCAATTAGGCTCTTCTTTGACACATGAATACAAGCACAGGCTAATTTACAAGTCTTCAGCTAGGTTTTCATGTAAAACCTTTTACACTATTCTGCTTCCAAAGCAAAGAAAATGAGTCTCTGCTCTAGACTGCAGCACCTGCAGTTCAGGTGTCCAGTGACACTTCTAGTGTGGTTGCTGTAAGGAAGTACAGCTGCAATCCAGCCCTACAAACAGGAAAGCTTCCCAAAACTTTAGAATATTTCTGCAGGAAGAATGTAGTTTGATTTTGCACACCTCACACAAAAGCCCCAGTGATGTGCATAAATATCATACCTGTGCATGCAAATATCCCATGCTTGAAAAAGGGATGTAACAGCAAGGGAGGAAACACCTGGCAGTGGATACTGAAATCAATAATGTTGGAACAAATGATGACAAAGTGCAGACTCTCTTGTTATCTGTTTATTATCTCTGCAAGGCATTTGGCAAACTCTTCACCCACAGATGCCTTCACTCAAAATCACACAACACATGTGAGTGTTGATGGGATGCCCTAGCTGGGAGTAGAGGAATTACCTTCCTGAGCAGGACCAGGACCTGCAGCTACTTCAGCAAGAAGTTTAGAAATCCCAAATAGGCAAGAGTTGGGAGTAATCCCTTCTCCATGTCATGATTCAGTTTGGACAGTGAAAGGCAGGAATTGACTCCAGTGCTCCCACAGGAGGCTGGGAACCCTCCCCAGCAGGATATCCAGGCTCCTACAAAGAGCAATAACCTTGCTATCTGTCTAAATGACCGATTCCTGGTTTTGCACAATGCTGCATTCTCAGCCTCATGCACCCTGCAGGGCCACTAGTTCAATTTCACAGCTTAATTCAATCCCAAATTATCAAATCCATGCAATTACCTGGTGACATTTGAATCACCATGCTGTCCAAGCTGGACGAGGAGCAGACAGAGCACAGCCAGCAGTCGCTGCCTCCAGCAGCCCCATGAGCCTTCCCCGCTGTTCTATTTTATTTTATTTTATTTTACCAAGTCAAACAGGTGCACTCATTCCCTGGGCATTTCTGAACAATTCCCTGCAGGGCACCATTGATCTGCAACAGCTCTGCAGCAGATGTTGTCCCTTGTCCCTGTCCGTGAGCAGTGCTCAGCCCACGTGGGAACTGCCGTCAGTCCCTCCTGGCCAGAGGCTGCCTGAGTGGGAAACAGAGCAGGAGAACACCAGACTGAATCACAGCCCCAGATCCACCTCCTCAACATGAACACACCTTGCAGTGTTGCACCTGGAGCTCCTCACCTCCCCCAGGATCTGACATCTCCTGCACTGTCAGAATCATTCAGTCACAGAACAGTTTGGGTCAGAAGGAAACTTAAAAGTCCAGCCCCTGCTGTGGGCAGAGACACCTTCCACTATCCCAAGTTGCTCCAAACCCCATCCAGCCTGGCCTTGGACACTTTCAGGGATGGGGCAGCCACAGTTTCTTTGGGCAGCCTGTGCCAGGTCCTCCCCACCCTCACAGGGAACAATTTCTTCCTGCTATGTCACCTAAACCTGCCCTCCGTTTGAAGTCATTCCCCCTTGTCCTGTCACTCCATGCCTCTGTCCAAAGTCCCCCTCCAGCTCTCTTGGTGCTCCCTTTAGGCATGGCAGGTGCTCTGAGGTCTCCCCAGAACCTCCTCTCTCCTCATCACAGTTTGGATTGTAATTTACCCTGATGCTGAGGGCAATGACCACATGTTGCAGCTGTCATTTTTGCCATTATTACACCAACTTTCCCACTCCAATGCCTTGCTGAACAGCATGCTTAATTGACTTTATTCCTTCATTATTCAGAGCACCATTCTACTGACACTGTATGCCAGAGACAACATATATTAGGATCTGTCAGTGTTGTTCCTAATGGTGCCAGATCATTATTCCCCTTGTAATTCTTCCTCTGTAGATGTTACTCAATGGCTCACTACAGGGCACTGTTAAAGAAAGACTTAGGATCCCAATGTTACCAGGAAACACCAGATCCTGCTTGATATTCCATAAACAGTCATAGCTCTAAGGTGGAAAGCAGGGCCAGCAGAACATCTTCAGGGCCAGAAAGCCATGACACAACTTCCCCCTCACAATTCCATCAGCCTTCCTTTCTAAAGAGGGAAGAGAGAAGCACATTCCTGACCCTGCCTTAGTGACACAACACCATCTCAAGTCGATGCTGCAGGAGCAATGCTGGATGGGTGGGATCCTGACATGGGGAAGGAAACCTATCTACAATTCCATCATTTTTTCAATAAAAGTGTAACATTCAGAACACTTTACAAAGCTGTGAACAGCAACATGAAAAGACAAGCAATGCCTTGTACTCCAGTCACAGCCATCTGGTGATGCTCCAGGTACCTTTGGACTGGGAAGGACCACACAGATGCTGGGCTGGGAACAATTCTTTTTCTCTTCTCATCATTGGAATAAGCAGCAGCATTGAGTTAAAAATAAGACCCAACATTCTCCAGACCTGCAATTATTCTCTCGACTTGTACCTGTCTGTAGTCTTTCTCTCACTGATCACTGCAGCACAAAATAATGCCAGAGAAATTTGAAATCCAAGCCCAATCTCAGACCCAGCAAATGACTAGTAACACGAGTTGTTTACACACATTTAATTCAACATACCAGAAGCAATTTTCTCACTCTCTTTAGCATTTTATTTGCTTATAAATACAAGTCAATACCACAAGATGGCACTTTCTTACTTGCAACACACACTATTATAAACACTTACCCTCTTCAAATGTTCCCAGAATTTTACGACATGTAACTTCTCAGTGGTTCTGAAACATTTAAAAAAGCAAAACCTTCTACAAACTGCATTTGTGTTTGATGTATATTAAATGAGGTCAGGTAATTAAATTCAAAAAAAGGAATTTATAAATATATCAGATAAGAAAATTTAAATACAAAAGCAGAGTTTGTTTTAATTAAACTGAATAACAATTTAAACTGGCCATAATGTATCTACATGGTTTAATTTAATTTAAAATCCTTTTTAAACAATCAAATCCTCTAGCCATTCATCAAAACACCTATCTACTCAACTCTTTAAAAAATATTCTTGGTTAAGAAACCACCTATGCTTTTTCATAACAATCTTTATTCTGTCCTGTAGGTGGAAATGAAGCAAAATCATATTCCAGACTAGAAAACAGGATAAGAAGGAAGAAACTTTAAAAAACCTGATAACTTCAGACACTTCAACTCATTCTTCCTTGCGTTTCTCAAAATACATGATCTGGTTTTAAAGTCTTTGAACGAAATGTAAACACTAGAAAACTCATTGTTGAAGTATGTGAAGAATAAAGAACCCTGCACTAATATAGTGCATAATGATGCTGTGTCAAACTTGTCATTTACAGTAAATGTCAGATTTTCCTTGGGATTGTCATGCCTTTTTTTTAACTAATTCCTTTTGATGTCTG
This sequence comes from Entomyzon cyanotis, assembly GCA_024500445.1. Classification (NCBI taxonomy): domain Eukaryota; kingdom Metazoa; phylum Chordata; class Aves; order Passeriformes; family Meliphagidae; genus Entomyzon; species Entomyzon cyanotis. The sequence goes on from JAKEPQ010001026.1 coordinate 5,619,201, forward strand.
TAGATTCCCTCTTTTTTTTTTTCCAATTCCCATTATTCAACAGGAAGAGATGTAGTTTCTGGTCTCTTCAGAGAAGTTTCACAAGATCCAAGTTTTTTACTCCATTTTTTGTTAATAAAGAGGTGGCAAAATTTTCAGCTTGCAATATTTCTGTTCTGCCCAGGATATTATACATCAGGAGATTCCTCAAAAAACTGAGAAGTCGGAGAGTTCCAAAGAAAGCGGTTAAGGCAGTCGATGTCTACATTTGGATTTCTTGTTTCTGTTACATATCAATGTCTCCATCGTAGGCCAAGGTTAGAGGCTTCTGCTGTGGTGGAGGGCTTTGATGCTGCTTCGTTTTTTTGCTGCAAGAAAAGCATTTCAGAAGACAAAATGACAAACTGCGACAAGCTCAGAAGCATTATCAAAACCCAAACTTCCTTTAAATAAATGGAAATAGCCATTCCACCATGGCTATTGAATGCTGTAGTGGGTGGCACCACAGAGCCCCTCTGGTGTGCTCTCATGTGTGCCATGGACACACAGCCTGCCAGCAATGGGCAGCCAGCTGTGCTCCCCATCTGCAGGGGAAATGAAGCTCATTCTTCTCCTGTCTCTTCTCACAGCTGACAAAACAAGGAACACCTCGCAGAAAAATTGGAACATGAGCTGTCTGGGAGTGGGATATTGTCATTTTTTCTTTGGCACGGTGTTGAAGCAACAATAATTATTATTGAGAAATGCATTTCCTCAGCAGCCTCCAAGTGATGGAGAAGTGTGTAATGTTATTTAAAAAATCCTCTGTATCCTCTGCTGTGAAGCCACAGAGAAATGGAGCTACATGGCTTGGAAAATAAGGGAGCTGCAGCTCCTAAGCTGTTATTTGAGCTTTTAACCCAAGAGAGAGACTGAGAGAAAGACTAAGAGAGTGAGAGGGAACAAACTGGTGTTGGATGACAGAGGACAGTGATGCTGTCAGGCCACAGCATCACTGTGACTCTCGGGTTGCCTGTCCTGATCTGACAGGGCTTGGGCCAGCTTGCACCATGAATGGTTGTAAACTCAGGCCAAATTCTTGGGAATTGCAGGACACATGGATGCTGCCCAATTCTCCCTTCCCATCCTCCCAGAGGCATCAGTGGCTGTGCCTTTCCAAATGCTCTGTCACACCAGGCTCAGCTGCCCTGCCTGAGCAAGGGATGTGCTGGAGGGGGACAGACACCCCTCACCCTAAAAAATCCTGAGACCCCCCTAAGGTAAAGGTGCATAGCAGGCTCCCTGTCCTTAACAATGGCTGCTGAGAGCAGCTTTACACACAGGACATGTTTTCACCTGATGTATTCACTGCAAAAACCTATTTAGGGATTTTCTGAGCTGTAGCAAGCAGCCAAAAAACCACAATTAACACCAAGAGACCCAATCTCCCATGGACTCTCATGCCATCTCTGAATCCATTTATCTTCCTGGCATGCACAGTCCCTGGCAGCAGCAAGCTCACGAGGTAATAATGCACTGTGTGAAAAATAGTATCTTTTGTTTATTTTAAATGATCATTTCATCAGATGCCTCCTACTTCTTTTATTGTGGGAAATAAAAATCCCCTAGCACCCTTTTCTCCCCCATTCATGATTTCATAGATCTCTATTGTATTCCCACATCAAACATCATTTTTCAACTGAATGTCCCAATTCTATTTAGTCCTTCCTTGAGCAGAAGCCAGCTCCTTGTTCCAATCACTCTCCTTGCCTTTCTTCAGTTTTACTTTATCTTTTTTTGAAGAATACAATAAAACCCTTTTCTAATCCCAGCAGAAGTCTGAATAAATATAAAGGCCTATTGATAACCAAAAATAATTCTTCCCCTGCATGGCCACCGACCTTCTTCACAATAATGTCTGTTAACATTTACAATTTGGGGAGTTTTAATTACCCTGAGGTAGGGGCCAAATGAAGACACTTAGGTAATCCAATCTCCATCCTTTCCTGAAGCCTTGAGCATTAAGGCTTTAAATGCATTAAAGCATTAAATCCCTGCAATGCAGTGTTGTGATATATTTTGGATTGTTTAAAAAAAAAGCAAACTAGTTTTTATTTAAGAATTGCCATACTGACCACATCAGGTATGATGTAAAAATCAGGAAAACGATGATGAAGAACCCTCCAGCTGACACTCCATATACCCACATCTTCAGTTTACCATCTGGTGGAGAATGAGGAAAAAGGACAGAGGAAGAAGAGAAAAGAATAAAAAATTTTATTCTAAAATACACTAAGTTTTAAGAGATGAATTAAAGATAAATTAGTAGCATCACTGATGGTAAACACAGCACGAACTGGCTGGAAATAACCCATAAATCCCATATTTTTGATAACAAAAAGATTTCTGAAAAGATTCATAATTTCAAAGACAAAATTTTAATGGAAAAGGGCAGGGAAACAGGATAATTGGGGTACATTCCCTCTGGAGCCCCAGTGGCTGCTCTGGCAGAGGCACTTCAATGCTGAGCTGACCCAGACACACACAGGCAACACCTGATGGGTTTAGCTGAGGGCTGAGAAGGGATGGGATTGTTCTCCATAAATGCTTGGGGGTCACTTGGGGTAAACACCAGCAAGCACAAGTGGACAAGCTGCTTAGAGCTGGGAAACACTTGGGCAACAAATGGGAATAAAGTCCACTTAGAATAAAAACAAGAATAACTTTGTACTAGTGAGAGGGATAAAGCTGGCAAAGAGCTTTCTGGCTGGGCCACAGCAGCAGGAGAGTTGGCTTTAAGACAAGGTGAGGCTCTGGCTCGGGCTGTTTGGGCTGCAGTGACCCAGGAGCCCTGCAGGAACCCCTCCATGCACATGTGGGCTTGAGGCTGTCCAAACATTCCCTTGTCTCACAGCACTTTCCTTGGACAGGTCCTTAATTACAAGCTTTGCATTAATAACAACAGCAGTTTTTGAAAGATCAATATTTCCGTTCCTCGCTCTGTTCTGGCTGGACAGCTTTCCTTGTAAGGAGCAGGTTTGGTACTTTTCCATGCAGCAGCAGTCTGAGCTGATTCACATCACCAGAGCTGCAAATACACACTGGAGGCAGCAACAGGAACCTGTGCTGTGCCCACAGACACGATTTGACAGAGGCCATTTCAAATTCAGTCAAGTGAGAGGGACAATCACTGAGCCTGGTTTTCATTTTATGTTTGGATGACAAATTTTTTCAAAAGGAAACACATTTAATCAGATCCCATTCTTTCTCATTTTTTTTCCAGGCTTTGTGGAAAGGCTGAGCACCTCTCACAGATTTTCCCTGCTCCTCAAAACACTTGCAGATTATCTCCCATGTGAGAAAAGCTCTGTTCATCAGGTCTGGGTTGGTTTGTTTGGGTTATTTTGCTGAAGTCTAGGTATAAAATTTGTTGCCCTCTTAACTGGAGATGGCCAAGAAACACTTAGCAGTCCTGCAAAGGGACTGTCACAGCCACATAAAGGCATCACAGCATGTCTGCTATGGAGGCAGCTCTGCTCTCCATCCCCAGCAGAAAGGCACTGGACCGTGTCATCTGACAATTTAAACACTGCTATTTAAATTGCCTTTCAAGTTGAAGAAAAGTTTCTGTACCTGAACTCTGGCCTCTCAGAATGTGGTTAAGAGAGGAAAAACACAGCCTGATTTGAAATCAGTTCTGTGCACTCCTGTAGAGCATTTAGAAGAACAAAAAAATTAGCCTCATTAAGTCATAATAAAATTTCTGTTCCAAACTGTAAATGGGAAGGGAAATCACAGATGAGCTGGAGAAGACACACAGTACTTTCACTGACCAACACAATGCCAAGGACTGTGGTGCTGCAGGGTGTTAAATGCCATCCACACAGCGAGCTCTCACCTAGCAAGAGCAGAGCTGGTAGGTAACAGTGGTTTCCTGGCCCAGCCAGCAGCAACTACTGCAAACCCCAGACTAGAGAGCCTGAGAGCCTCTTTGAGGCGACTAATTACACATTTTATCGTGAAGTTAGACAAAGGGGAGTTATTTGAAGAGCACCAGCCTTGAGCTGGGGTCTGAAGAGCACATCCAGACTGAAGAGTTAACTGCAGGATGCCACGGGGCTGGTGATACACTTAGCACACATGGAGCACCTTTATTCCTTCCCCATATATTGTTTCTATGACATTTCTGCCCTAAAATTAAGCAACACCACGTTCTGTAAAAGCTCCTTAGTCACTGTTTCTGTTGCAGACCTTGGGTGAGAGATGGCTCACAGATGCTGCACTGAGGTAAAGCCCTCCAGAAGCTTTTAGGGCTGCAGACTCAAATGCTGGTTCAAAAAGAGAGGACTGCAGCATCCACCTACACTTCCCTCCCTTTTTCTAACCCCATAGAGGTACCAGCTGAAGAGATGACACCCAAGTAAGGCAGCCTACAGAGGGCCAGGGATGTTGACAAAAAGGCAATTAACCCCAAACCTGTGACTCAAACTGCTGGTGAACTGCGTGGGTGAACAGCATGAAGGGTTTGATAGAAAAGCAGCCAACTTTAAAAGGCTTTGGACTGAGCTCTGTGAGCCCAGAGACTGTCAACGCAAAGGTTAACCACTGTCTGCAAATCAAATATGTAAATGTAACATTCAAAGTGTGATCACATATATCAGACGGAATTATGGCTCCCTGAATCCCCCAACAGAACCTTTCGCTACATGTTTTCTAAAGTCTCGTGCTCATTAGAAACTAATTGCAAACAAATGCAATGTCAGGTACCAGAAGAGGGGGAAGAACTGCACTGCCATTTCTTCTTGTGAGGGGAACAAATGCATTTCAGTAGAACCTGATGTGCCTGCCACGTTTGCTTTCCATTTTTTAAGTCCTTTTAGCATTTAAGAAATTTGTTTTGAATGAGTTTATCTTCAAAACAACAGTGAAAATGGGAATTAGCAATTACAACAATGGACCAGTCTGGGTACATCCAGTCTATGGGTCCAACTGGGAAGAATTTTATGCTGTGGATGTCAAAGATCATCCTGGGATGAGCTGCTTGAGCCCAGCAGCTTGTCTGCCTTTGTGGGATGCTTTTAATGTTGCAGCTTCAACACTTAAGACTAAACTCTACACTTTTCACCCTGCTCTTTTCATATATTTTTGAAATACAGCAAGAAACAACCAATGTTTTCTTTAATGAAATCTTAAGCACTTTCTGCTCTGCAACTTCTGAAGCGCTAGTGATCAATATCTTTCCTAGTGCAAACATATTACTTCTAGAAACATCATCAGATAATAGTTCTAAACATCTCCCCAAATCACATATGAGTGTATTTTGCAAAACATTATTGCTTCATCCTGCCTTTGCTATCTCTCAACGTAAGAGATTGTGATTCCTCTGCACAGGCACAAAGGCATGAAAGACAGCACACGAGCTGGAAACTGGGAGGTCGCTCTGCAGCTCCCAGACACAATCTCTGATGTTATGATCTACAAAGCTTGCACCTTTCTTCTACAGAAACGTTGCAAAGAAAATCTATCCCATTCATATTTAAGTTTTTCACCTGGATTGAAAGGTTGAATAGACCATCCTTTGAAAATGTCATGCATTTTGGAGTTGACAGGTTTATTTTTTCCGGCAATGGTCTTAACGTCAGCTTTCTTATCTTCTAAACCTGGAACCTTCACGCAGTAATCCAGGAAACCATTTGATGTCATTACTTCCGTGTATCCCCGCTCACAGCCGCAGACTCCTCTCTGGCAGATAAAAGGGAATTCAGCATGAAACCAACCAGTGCCCTCTCACAGAACAGGGCACACTGTGGGGAAAGGAGCAACAAACTGCAAGCTGTAACCCCACATGCAACCTCACCACCACAAACCAAACCAGCTAGGAATGACCGCCTGCCAAGCCCACGGCAGTTCAGAAAAGCCAAATATATTTGGGGAATTGGTTGAAAAAGAGTCAGTAATTACAGAGAAGTTCAACATAGAAACATTTTCATCCCAATAGGCTTAGTAACAGGAATCTGTGGCAAATTCCTCTTGTCAGTAACAATCTTCCCATTGACCCTGTTAGGCAATAAAACAGACAAACCAAAAACAATCCCACTTCAGACCCAAACCCTCCTCAAGTGTTTCCACTCTGGTATTCCACAGGGCTATCTAAACTGGAGCTTTCTTATGACCAAGTATCCACTACCTTGGATCACACTAAGCAGTTTCCTCAAGAGGTTTTTTAGAAGTCTGTGGTTTGCTAAATAGATACTCCATTTTTGGGATTTCTATTTAAAACAGCTTTTTTATATTGTTTTTCTTTGCTAATTATCTTATATCTAAAATGCCTGTCTCAGGGTCTGATACTCTTGATCCAAACAGGTGATTGATGCTCTTTTATCTCCTCGTTTTACAGAAGTTTTAAACAATCCCTTTTCCACAGGACAGTACTACAGCATTCACTGAAAATTAAACCAAGAGGTCCCAAAACCCCTCCACAGAACAAACCCAGACCAGTAACACCACATAGATTCTCCATCACTTTCTGTGCAGGTTCACCGTTTCCTTTCAGGATGAAATTCCCACAACTTCCTCGAGGTGGTACCACGGACACACTAAACTTTCTCCAAGTCCTGGAATGCAACCTAAGATCCGATCTCATTGATTAGATCTCGCAGCGCTAATTTGCCTGTTCTGCAGCGAGCAGTTACCTGGGTGCAGTAGGAGAAGGGTTTCCTGCACGCCGGGCTGCAGTGCCAGACTTCAGCTGGTTTTGTCCGAAGAGGACATCCTCCTGCAAAAGAAAATACTGACAGCCTTCCAGGGCATGTTTCAAAATGTTTTTGTCTTGGATCACCACAGTGTAAGTGCTTGCCTGCTTATTTTATATAGTTAAATACTAGTCTATTAAGCACATTAGCATAATATCTGTAGGCATCGCATTAATTAATTTGCCTTAACAAGGCAGGGAATTATTATCATACCCATCTTGTTAATGGAGAACAGAGATATACAGATTTAAGCAATTTGCCACTGGTCACATAGGAAGCTGGGGACAGAATCGGGAATTAGATGCAGATCTTCTGTGTCCTCATTAATGTCTTATCAACATAAAAAGACATAATCCACGTAACACCCTTGCCCATCCTCACTTGGGGAAGCCTGTGTTTCTACAGGAATAAAAACATGTTAATGAGTTCTTAAATACTTGGCAACCTTTGCACATAAAACTTTTGTTATTATCCTAACTAGTCATTATAAATAGAACTAGACATGAACATCTGCATTTTCGTTTCTACTCTCTCCTCGTTTACCCTGTGCATATTGAAAGAGATCCCAAGGATATGCAGCCCTACTGCCTTTGTCAATCTCTCATGCACCTTCAAAGTTCTGACCATGAATTTCCCTTTTCATCCTGCACAGGTAGAATTTGTAGGTCACAGCAACAGCAGGAATCTCACAGTTTGAGGGATCTGAGACTCTTGTGTTTTCAAAAAGAAGAGGAGGTACAGAAGATGGGGTCTGTAGCACGGGTGTGATGCTCTCGTCTGCTCTTCACAGCCCCAGGAAGCTTGAACTGTCCAGGCAGCCCTTCAGTATGTGTGCACTCATTTTTCCCAGCCTGATAGTAAGGGCAATTAGCCCAAAAACTCCTGTGTAATACACGTGTGATGTTGAACTGACAGCAAGGCTGGTGAGCTCCCACCTGTCCTTCCTACACACAAATCCAAACTGAAAATCTCAAAGAGCGAGGAAGGACACCCAACTCCCTCTGAGCAACAGATGCAGAGGCAGAAAAACCTGTGTGGAGCCATTTAACAGAGCAGTGTGGAGGCCGTTTGGGGACATACCTGTGACATTGATCCCATCGGAGCGCTGGCACCACACCGTGCGCACGTTGTCTCGCCAAAGGCTGGTTTGCCACAGGTAGTCATAACACATCCCTCCTGCAACATCAACACCAGTTACTCTTCACCTTGCACCAAGCCCAGGATAAACTCCTGGCAGGCAGGAGCAGCGCTGTGGCCAAGGTACCTGAGCAAGGCCGTGTTTCCATCTCCTGGCCGGAGCAGCTGTCCTGGTTCTCCGGAGACTGGACGATGAAGGCTCTGGACCGAGACTGGCGCCCGGTGCTCTCAAAGCTCCTGCCATTGATGCAGGTGAGCTCACAGGAGCTCCACTCTGACCACTCTGTCAGGTGGCAGTCGCCTGCACATTGAAAGAAGAAATCACAGGTTTTCAGGAAGAGTTAGCCTGAAAGGATAAGGACAAGCTAAGCACACTACAGCTTTAATAGCGAAATGTCCCTAGGATATATCCCGCAGTAGTACAGAGTATTTGGATTTTCTGCTTCATGGGGTATCTCATTTTCTCAAAAAACAAAGGAAGACTTTCTCAGATGATCTAGAAACAGCAGTGTGAGCATTTACCTGATCTGCTGAAGCACAGATTTGTACTACAAGGGCTGACAGTACTCAGAGCTATGGGAGCATGTCCACCTCAGACAGCTACCACAGGCAGAAAATTCATTGTGACCTTCCAAAACCTTTACCTGGGCAAGGCACAGAGCAGGGTAACTGCAGCACACTTTCTTTTGATGGCAGCTCACCACATAAAGCATTTTCCACAGGTTTGGATGGAGCAGAAGCTGATGCATCATGCACTACACACGTGAGGTTGCGGACTTGCAATCCATCTCCACACTGTCCACCCTAGGGGATGATGAAAGGGAACAGAGGCACACATCACTGGTGTTAGCAGATAACAGAGAAACACTGTAGATTCTACGTGAAAGTCTTCAAATATACAAATTTGGTCTGCAGCAGTATCCCCAGTTATCACCAAACAGATGGAGATCTCCTCTCTACAGAAGCTTAGAGGCAGGGACAGGGCCACACAGAAAAGTGTGTCCCAACCAAAGCTGGGGGAAAGCTGGGTACCATAAAGGATTAATACCATCTTTGAGGTCTGCCCTTCAGGCCTGTGACTCAAACTAGTGAATTCACTGATTCTGATTTAATGCCTAGTGATGTGAACACAGGCATTTTTGGCTTCTCTAAATAAGCCAAGAGCAGGGCCTGCCCATAAGGAACAGACATTTCCTCTACCCTTTGATGATACAGCCCAAGAAGAGCATTCACATGATTTAAACCCTGCAAGAGCAGAAATCCTTACTGCACACTGGGCTGTCTGTGCCATGCTCTAAAGGGAGTGATCAGATCTGGAGCAGAGAGACATCACCAACTCTGTCACACACTCTACCAAAACTGAGTCAGCCATCACCTGCCAGCACTAAACCCCAAAAGGAAGCTCCATCTGAGCCACTCCAGGCTCACCATCCCAGTTCTGAAATACCCAGATATTCCGAACTACTGAAATGACTTCCAAACTACTGAAATTACTTCCTTTACCGGAAAATATTGCTTGGCTAAAGGTATGATCAAGGGCTGAGGATGCTCTGAGAGCTGAAGCACTGAGGCTATTTCTAGAGCCTGGAATTGTTTCATTCTCATCAGATAAAGAGCTGTGATGCTGTTGAGGTGCCTCATGCCTGCATGATGCCTTATGAATGTGCACCTGAAGCCTTGTGGAAACAGCACTTTACAAAATTCAGTAAACAAAACTCAAGAAGAAGGAAGAAACATTGCTTTTAGATAACCCAGGGAAATGCTCCTTTGGATTTCTTGGCAGTGGATTCTTTTAAAATAATGGACTTCATCTGCAGAACAGAATGGCTCCTACTGAGTCCATTCATCCAGCAGCAGGTTTGCTAGCAGGAATCTCAAGAATGGCTCTCCTGCACACACCTGGCAGCTTCTGCATTCTCTCCATCCCTTCTGTTGCAGATCCACAATAAAATGGAAGTAAGAGCATAACTAGCTGGATTTACAGCAGCTGCTAATCAAAAGCATCTTAAAGAAGTATTAGTGTAGATTTACTACCTAAATTAGTATTTAGCCAGACTCCAAGTTTACTATCTAAATTAGTATTTAGCCAGATTCCAAGTTTTTAACACTGCGTTTCGCTTTAGTCAGTGTGTAACTTACTGTTGTAAATTACTGCTTCACTGCTGAAACTTCTGTTGTGGTCTGAGATTAATGGTGTGTGAAAAACTCATGCAGCTGTCCACTGGGTTAGAGTGCTTAGAAATGGCTGGTGGGAACAGAAGATGATGGGAAAATATTCTCAGGGGAAATGGGCACTAATCAAACTGCAGTATTTCCAGTTCAAAGTGACTCAAAGAATGACTGGAAAAGACAAAAAAAGTCTTCAAAAATATACTTCTTCTTCTACAAATAATATAAAATTAGTTACATACATATCAATAAGTAAATAGTAATAAGAATATTGAGAAATAAATAGGTCAAAACAATAATTCTTTTCAGCACAACAGTTTCCAGTATAAAAGGCCACAGGCAACACTCTTCATTTTTCTATCACACAATATTGGAACTACATTCATATTTTCTAATGTTTGGAATAAAAAAAACCAAGCCCACGAATTCTCAAAAAAGTCCCAAAGATAAAGATTTGCTTTTTGACAGTGGTTTCCACTTGCTTTCTTTCCTTTAAGACCAGGAATGGTTTTTTACAATCAATTGAATACACTTAGAAGATAAAATGTCACCCTGTCACTTACAGTAGGAGGTGCTTTTTGGTATATTTGAACAGGTCTTAAGCAATGCAGGAGCACTGCATTAACTTCCCTATCATCTTCAAATTTATTCTTGTCCCCAAAATTATACATTTGAAGATCTAATTAATAGGTGTGGAACCAGAGGAAGTTTGTGGCAGCAATAGCATGCTGAGGATGCAGGGAAATAGCTGCTAATCACAGAACTGCCAAGGAAAAATCACATATTCGAAACTCAGAGAATCGATTCTTTATTGCAAAGGGTCTTCTTTGGAAGGTGTGATCCTCTGAGGTTTGCCTAGAACCAGGATTTGCCTCTTGAGTCATGATCTCCTCATGATATGTGGGAATTAGACTTCCAGAGGGGATTCCTGCCATTTGGCTGCAAAAACTCCTACCCTGACCCTACAGAGGATGCAGAACCCATGCTGGGGTTCCTAAATACAGGATGAATGTGCTCCTCCACCTCTCACCCTCCTCGCCCTGATGGGAAAATAAGGAGAAGGTTTACACCTCCTGTGTCTGACAGCCAGCAATCTCTGGGATTCAGCACCACACTTATGAAAGGCAGCATCTCCAGAGCCTTCTCTCACATCACCCTCTGATACTTCCCACATGTAGCACTCTAATAAGGCAGGAGGTAACAGCCCTAATGAGATGTTTCACCCAGATGTGCCTTCAAGAAAAGTTTTCCCTTTTCGGCTTTTACTGGGGTCCATGTGTTCACAATTATTTTAGGTAAAGAGCTGATTGGGCAATGCTTTCACAGGTTGATGAGCATTTAATCAGGTAAAAGTCTCTCTAATGAGGGAGTGTTGCATGATCACATTTAAGGGAGTGCTTTTAAAACTGTTAGAAAGGAAAGGTTCTTAGTCCTGTTAGGAATGTCAGCCAGCCTGTGTTTGATAATGCCTAGCTACTCCACTTCTATTCCCTTAATGGAAAAAATGATGAACAGTGTCAGCCACTGCTATTTTATTTTTTAAGCTAATCAGGGTAAACCACTTCAGCTCTAGGAGAAAAATTATTAATGTCCTGTAACCCTCTAAAATTGGAAGTATTGACCAGTTCCCAAGTTCTGCATCCCTCTGAATGCAGGGGAAATGCCCCATGCTGCCCCAGGTGTGCCTGGGATGTGTGCAATTACTTGTAGAGCAACACTAATTTCCACACTGTGACAATCAGCAACACAGAACACAGCAGGCTCTCCTCCCAAACATGCAGACACCTCTAATTATTCACATGAAGTCAATTTAGCATAAAATAGTCCTCCTACAGCTAGGAATTGCAGTCTCAGTTATAATACCAGGAAAAAATATTTTAGCCTTATAATTAATTGTCCCGCTTCTATTATTACAGGAAGACACTTTCACACTGTGCATTTTGGCCTTACCATAGGATGCTTTTACCTTATTTCACAAAGCAGCCTTGAAAACAGGACTTCTGAAAGCTTTCTTTAGAACGCAGGCTTAAGCTTCTTTTCCGGTAAAGCACAGGAATAAATCACCCTGTATTTATGAACTACATTTAATTCCTAAGCACCTCATTAAAGAGAAGTGAACATGAATAGAATGGCTTCTCTCCAAAACAAAGCAAAGGGTAGAGAAACTGCTCTGTGGTAATTGAAGGAGAGAAGCAGGCTCTAACTCACTGAATGCAGGGATGGTATCTGGGTTACGGAAGGCTGTGATTACTCGCTCTGAGCTGAAATTTAGCAGGGTTTGGGATGTGCACACTTTAATCTGCACAATGTGTTATTTAGCTGGAGTAAGCCAGGGCCTTAATTCAGCTTCCCTACTAATTTTTTTATCAGCTGTGTTAGCTCCTATGGTTGAAGGTCTCTTCCCTGATGTTTAACTGAATCTGCTTATGTTAGCTGGACAAAGTATCAGCTGATGCCATCATTTTGTTCTGTTTATGTTATACATTTGTTATATATATGTTATACATGCTGAGTGCAGCACATATAAGTACCACATCTACATCACTAGTTGCAATGAGTTGTTGATCATAGAAAATATAAATATACTTCTGTTTCTCTGACCTCGGACTGTCACAATCCATATTTCACTTGCAAAAACCTGGGAAAATTCTGGGTACTTATTGTGCCACTCACATATTCCCTACACGTCCCTCCACCACACTGAGAAACCACGTGGGTATTCAAGGCACTGGCAGAGCAGAAATCACAAGGGATGCGTGTCTTTATGTGCATTATTGACTTCAATCTCCTTCATGATATAACGTGGAGAAGCAGCCACAGATCTGGCACAGGTCCTGTCCCCTGGGACCAGACAGGGCTTGTTTCCACCACACTTCTACCTCCATCTCACCAACGCCAGATTTAAGAAGCCTGATAAACCTCACTGTGAAAGATTCACCTCTGCTTAAACTGGGTTACCAACTAATATGTTTTAATATTGGAAATGTGATCTAACAGATAAGGAGAGAAGGAAAGGCAGAGAGGGGAAGAAAAAGTCAATTCAAGCTTGATGGAAGTCACTGCCAGGGAAAAAATGATGGCCCTGGTGCTGAGCAGAGGTGCCGAGTGTAGGGACAGCACAGCAGAACTGAATGCAGACATTTTTAGATCATTAAAAAGATAGCCAGGGTAAGGAGAAAGTAGAAACTAGTGCTTCATACAATAACTCACACTGCTATACTGGAGACCTGGGGGGAGAAGACCTGCTATACAGTCCAAAAAAAAAAAAAAAAAAAGAAGGAATTAAAGAAAGATAAAAAATCGCTATGCTGTCTTGATATCTAGTGTATCTATTTTCTTGTTAGAGTTATTTTATGTAATTAAATTATAGGTCACCACAACTATGCCCACTCAAACACACTCACCCCATAAATCCCTATAATAACTCTATGAACTGGCAGCACTTGGACCCATATCACCACTTATGAATGGTTGCTGATGGCTGCAAGATGAGAGGCAGGGGATCACCCCTCCTGAATTTCCCCTCTTCCCTCCATCCCATGCCCAGCAATTAATCCCCAACACCACAAGGGGTTTTCCCGCTGCCCCCTGGCATAGGAAGCTCTGCAGCAAGCCCTACCTGGAGCGTGCAGGCAGACCAGGGCCCCAGCAGCCAGCTGTAGCAGGGTTTCACCGGGCAGCTCCTGTGCTGGCTGAGCTGCTCGGGGCAGGGACGACCCTCTCCCGCTGCCCGCAGCACCACGGAGCGCCCACGCACCATCTGGCCTAGGCAGGGACACAGCACACAGCCAGGAGAGACACAAACACAGAGAGAAAGACAGGTTTGGTAATTTATCGCCATTCCTAGCTCATTTCCCACCGCTGAAACCTGTTAAAAAAGCAATTAATTGGATAGGCTGTTTGGATAATAGGGATGCGATCGCTACGTCTAAGAAATGCAGTCAGTGGTATTTTCAAGCACGCTTTTTAAGCGTGGTTTTGTTTGTTTTCCAAATATAGTATTTGTTTATGCGACACATTTAAATACTTGACTAGATCCTGATTATTAAATATGACAGGAAAATAATTCCTATGGCAGCAGTGTTCCTACCATTACACATTCAATATGTTCCCAAAGATTTTTAACAAATGAAATCTTCTTTTTATGAGCAATTATGTGGACCCAATTTGAAATCTGCAAACACTGTAGTGGCTATTACCGTCCATAACCACTTCTACCATTTCCATTAAAATCCTATTTATTATTGGTGAAAACTTCTTCAGCCACTGAATGGAAAAAGCAATTATGTTACTACTTTTGAACTAATAAAACTGAATACATTCATTAAAGTTACAGCAATTCCATTTCCGCCTCCTTTTGCTGTCCATTTATGTCCAGGAATGTTTTCACTCAAAATGTTTCAATTAGAATTCCGTCTCCAATTAAAAAGAAAAGTGGAAAAGAAAAAGCCCTTATGCAGTGGGATGCAGAAGATTGTGCTGGGGATAAAATTTCTGCCTTGTCTTTCAACAGGTGTGGATTTGAGTTAAAAACTGAAAGGTCTGGGCAGTAAGGGCAGACAAATACAACAAGGAAGAGGTAAGTGGTAATTGCTAACCCAGTGCAAAGGAAGAGATAAGGTGTTGTGGTCCTTTTTGCGAGCACAGGGGAGTCTGCTGGGGGAGCAAACACCCTGCAAAACAGGCAGGCTGCAATACCCAGCCACATCCTTCTCCCAGCTATTTATGCACATGCTTTTTAATTAAGGATACTGCAGGTGTAAAGCACATCTCTGATATCTGTCATCCTGACCATCCGCAGAGCTGGGTTTCCAAAAGCATTTTAGCAGATAAAAATTAAAAGCAGACACACCTGGAAAAGGCACTTAGCAAGCTCTCCTACCTTTATTCCCTTGCTCTGACCCACTGAATTCTATTTTCAAACCCATTCAAACCAGTTTTAAGACTTCCTCCTTTCCCAGTTTTAATCCCCCAGACCTGGGGATTTTGTAATGGAAGTGATGATAGAAGCTGTTATCCACATGAGTGTGCATTCAGCCATCACAGAATCAGATACATTAGGAGGTGGAAAAAATCCTCCCAACTGAGAGGAAAGGAAAAAGGAGAGGAGAAGGAGGAGGACAGAAGAGGAGAGCACAGGAAAATGAAAAGGACAAAAAGGGAAAAAAAAAGGAAAAGGAAAGAAAAACTGGTTCACTGGGAGGTCAGAGCAAGGGAAGAGAAACCTCCCAGGCTGCTGTTGGATGAACACCATCACAGCCCTCTCTGGCCCAACAGGCCAAAATCAGCTATTACTCTCCAGCCAGAGGCCAAATTTGCCAAACACATCTCAGTGCTGAATGCTGAGTTTTGCTGAGCAAAGGCAAAGGCTCTTTGGGAAACAGTGGGAAGCCTGTGGCTGCAGGGGACACCAGAATCTACATCTTCTCCAGGCACCAGCTCCCTGCATGGAGCTCTGGAAAAGGAGGTCTCCTAAGGCAAAAAGATCCAATTTCATTAGGAGGGACTTGAAAGCCTGAATCATTCATCAAGCTATTTTAATTAACTAAATAATTTCCTTTTGTACACTCTGTTTAACATGTTTCTAGCAATATGTAAATGGGAAGATCATTGAACAGAAAGAGGAATTAACAACCTTTCTTTCCATTTTGGTTTCCTACAGTTGGTTATCCAAACTATTGAAACTCACTACAGTCCCAGTGGTCAGCTGGGGCTTCACTCAGTCCATCACTTTCTTTTTACACTGTGAATGAATTATTGAAGAAAGAAATTTCCTTGGAAGCTTTCTTTGCAGAATAATTGCAGTGAGTTTCTTAAAGCTGTAATTTTTTTTTTTTACTCCAAAAACATGATCTAGGTGCTCAATTACCACTCAAGTAGCAGAAAAACTCTGGTTTTTTTCCTTTTAAAATACCTTTTGTGCCTATGCAGAACAGAATCTCTTTGCATCTGAAATTAATTTCCTCTCAATACAAACTCTAGAAGAGTTGAAGCAATCCTAGTTATTTTTTTTCATTTTCCTTTCAATTGTTCTCTAATTTCCCAATGAATTTGCCATGTCTGATTCCTCTGCTCTGCAAGTGTTATATGACACAAAAATTAGGACAGAAAGTGTGCTGAAATTAAAAATAAACATTTCTTCATATGCTCAAATTAGTGTTGAAAGGGAAAAAAACCAAAAGAGGTCATTAGATCCAGTCAGAAGCAAGTGGGACAGGAGGTAAATATGGCTTTTCATCCACTTCCCTCCAGCAGGCACTGAGGCAGCCCCAGCAGCATCTCCCACTGTCAGACTGAACTGGCCAAGTTTGAGTAGCAGGCGAGAAAACATCACAAGAAATTCTTCTGCAGAAGGCAACACCAAAAATGTTTTCCCAAATTGGTGATGATCCAGGGAAGAATATAAGCACTGATTTTTTCAGTTTGTGCATCCTTGTAGCCCCTCACACTGTGGTGTTGGGATTCACATCTCCATAGCCCACTACAGTCCCATCGGAGCTCTGAGGACTAAGGCACAGCAACATGTTCAGCCCTGGGTAACTCAGGTAAATCCTTTAATTTATCTGATAAAGTCAGCTTTGTAAGTGGCAAAGCACAGCTGGAGGTGGTTTATACAATTTAGCACTCCAGTTACAGAACCTGGGAGAAGCCATGTGGGATTGGAAAATGTTTACGCAGAAAAATTCAGCATCGTCGTGTATTCATTTGCCTTAACAAAGGAAATTCAATTTGCTGAGGATTATCCTCACCAAACCTCTCTCCAGGAACTTTGATCCAGGCCATGGAAGCATCATCCATTACGGCAGCACTATACATCTTTTCATAGAGGTACAGCAACTGATATAAGGAACTCTAATATATAATAACCCAGTGTCAGCCTAAAGCCCCATCCAGCAGCCAGAGCAGATGCTGCCCAGAGCTACAGCTGCAGCAGGCAAGCATCAGTTACACATTTCCACAGGCTCAGCACAGGCAGGAAAGAGAGATCTACTTTACTCATCATCATTCATAAAAATCAATATATTTGCCTTTGGCTGCTGTGTACCAGAACTGTGTTAGATGCCAGTGCCACATGCACAGCAGCACCGCTTCATGTTTAAATGCATTATTCCATAAAATAAAACCTGAGTAAAGGCACCACCCATTAAAATATATCACATCAAGCTGTTGCTGGAAGAGAAGGACAGAATAAAAATGTTAGCAACAATGTTTGAATCAAAAAACATGTGAAAACACAAATCCAGCAACACTAAATTTTGATCTGAATTATATTTAAATTATGTTTCTCTTTGAAGTCCTTTATGGCGCTTCTGCAGGCCCTTCACACACTCTCAAAAAAAAAGCCAGAAGAGCAAAATATTGTTGTGAGCTGATCCAGTAATGCTGCATTAAACTTGCTGTGAATTATTTCTGAACATCAAACATCTAAGCCCTGCATTTTAGCTGTACCAAACAGTGGGCAATTACTTACTGGCAAAGGGAAGCAGTTATGAGTGTTTAGTACAGCCAATTCCCACAGCTCGTTTATTGTCATCCTTTCTTTTTTCCTATCTAATTTGAGGCTTCATCCCAATCACATAAATGCCTGTTGGAAACTCAGAGTGACCTCAAAGGTGTCACAGCCCATGACCCTTCTCACAGGAAACCCTCTCTGTGTTCCTTTGAAGCACCACCTGTGGATGAGTGCACAAGTGATGTCTTCTCTTATTATTGCCATCATCCAGGAGTATTTACAGCCTACTGGAACTCGGTGAAGCAGCTGAAGTGACAGTGATTGTGCTGTTGAAACACACAAGGGCCATGGTCACAGCACTGCTGCCAAGGTCCCTCCACCACACGTTTGATTCCAGGGCAGATCCACACTTTAGAGTTGATACAGCAAAAGTCAGATCAGGATGGAGGATGCAGGAAAATCAGCCATGTGCTTGGAATAATCTGGATGCAAAGAGCTTTTGTTTCACTGATGTTCCTGCTTTGGCATGAGGTTCAGAAGACTCCTGGGTCCCTGCAAAGCTGTTCAAATGGTAGAGAAGGACTGAGCAAAACTCAGCTTATTACACAGTTTTTCAGACAGTTTTCCCAGCTGCTTAGCTGCCACAGGTTCACAAAGGAGTGTCTTCAGCTTTTAAATCCATGTTTAACCACAGCAATAGCACAGTGGCCTCTACAAGCAGCTCTCTAGCCAGCAGTGTAACAGAGTGATGATCTTGGAGGAGCAGGGATGATCCATGAACTGAGCTGAGCTTGGGCTTGACTGTGTGCTTCAAGCAGCCTCAGTGAGGTTTGGCACCCAAAGCCAGGACACTTGCTGGAAGATCTCCTTTGGCAGGGCACAGCTGTTTGCAGCTTTCCTCTGATTTAACACATGAAGCAACTCATTGTAGTCATTGGCAGCCATCAGCTCTTTAACGAGTCTTTGGAATTTGCACAAGCATTTCAGGATCAGGGGCAGAATACAAAGCCCATCTTCACTTGAGTACATCCTTTTGCAAACTGTGCAATGTAAGAGCTCAGGATGAAAAACCTTCAGGTACTATACAGGGTGAGCTGCTCCTTGAGCATGCTAAGAGCCATAAAAACATTACAACCTGCTTCTGCACTGTACTCTGTTTAACTTAGTAAGCGATTGAACACTCAAAAAATTAAATTAAGTTTATTCAGCAACATGAGCATTAACACTCCAAAATGGATTTTGAAGAAAAAAAATAAAATTTGGAATTAATAGTACTCCCAGTGTGTTGTTGTTAAAACATTGTCCATGAATTATTCATTTCTGTTAAGAAAGCACTACTTCACAAATGGGCTAAAAGCAAAGAAAGAACAGCACTAATCCAAATATTAAGCTTTTTCTGTAACACACTTTGATCTCTGGAATCCATCTGAAGGAATCACTTTATGGAAGTTAAGAGCTTTTTTCTTTTTGACCTTAAGTGAATTTGATTCAAATATACATTATGGCTTTTGAATCTTAAAGACCATTAGCTGTACATCTAATGCACATCAGAAGCCTGGGAAATAAAGTCCCAAGCTTATTGAGAATAAACCTTCAACGCATTTCCTCATGTCAATACTCAAAGGGTATTTCAAATCACATAGGTTGAAAAAGGTCCTAATCCTTTCACTTTTTGTATGCTGGGGAGCATTTCTGGCTCTAGAAATTCTTGCTGAAGTTACTGGGGTCATAGAAGTGTTAAGGGACCTGTGGATGCACGATGGAGACAGAAGCGTATACTAAATGATGAAAAATAGGCTTTGTGTCTTTTCCTCAATGGGATGCAATTATGTTACTAAAAGTTATTTCAGCAGAGGAATTTTATTTATTTATTAATCTCCTCAGAATCCTGTAGCACTCCCCAGCTCTTTGCTAGCCTTATATACTCCCCATCTCCGGGGTGAACCTTTGCTGTGACTGAATTCTGAGAGTTTGAATTAATTAATAAATAATCCTCCAGACACCTGACTACTTGTTTCCCAAGTTGCATTTTTTCACTTTAGACTACTTTGAAAATAGCCTGCTTTGCTCCAAACACCCACCACCTCAGGACCTGGAGAGCATCCAAAAGCACTTTGGAAGGACTGGGATGTGGCTCGAGGTATCCTCAAGCTCTGTGCCCCTGCTCAGGGACTGCCTGAGCCCTCCTGGGGCTGGGAGGCTGTCTGTGCTGCACTGCTGAGGATGGGGTGAGGAAGGTAGGGCAGGCAGGGACTCACCGCCGGCGCCACACGTGTGGGAGCACTGCGACCAGGCCGACCATGGCGAGAGCTGGCAGTCCACGGCACAGCCCACCAGGCAGCGGCTGCTCGTGGGCACGGGCTGCTCCAGGCCGAGCTGTGACAGGGAGACACAGAAATCAGCTTCCCCAGGCCCCAGCCACCTCCTGCCCCAGCCAAGCACCCACACAGGACTGGCACCGACTCTGCGGGACAGCAGGGTGGTGTTCACACAGAGCTTTCCTGAGGGTGCAGTGGTGAAAGGTTGCAGTGTTGAAGTGTTTCACATCTAAGTGTCCCTCGGTGTTTGGGTCTCATTCCAAAAGGACACCCCTAGATTGCTAACAGTGGGCCACAACCTCCCTGACCCCAGATCGGGGATGGAGCAGGGCTGGTAGCCATGGAACCCCATGTGTTCGAGCCAAGGAGTGACACCCCCCAGTGACACCCTCTGTCCCCAAAGCCCCCCGCCGTGCACCCCCAGCACCGAACACAAACTCCCCACCGTGTTCTTGGTGTGGATCAGAGGGCACCCCGGGGACGTCTGGCCGTGCCCCAGCCCTGCTCACCCGCTGGCAGAGCTGCATGCTGACGGTGAGCCCATCGCTGCGCTGGCAGCTCAGGAGGCGGCGCCGCTCGCCGTGCCCGCAGGTGGCATTGGCACCCAGCTGGCACCCGCTCCAGCCTGCGGACACAGAGAGAAGGGTGCATGCTGCAGCTCACCTGGGTACTCAACACACAATCACACAACCACACAATCACAGAATGGCTTGGAAGGGACGCTAAAGGTCAGGTAGCTCCAATCCCCTGCCATGGGGAGGGACACTTTCCCCCAGACCAGGTAGCTCAAAGCCCCACCCAGCCTGGCTTTGAAGCCTTGAACATTGTTACCCTTAGCTACTGCAATGATGCCTGATGGCTTTTTGTCTTTTCTTTTTAGACGCTCTTTATACATTTTTATACCCTTTCCCTCTCCTTGTACCCTTCACAAACACTCCTTGTACCTTAGCCCTACATGTTTATAACTCTTGCAGTCTGATACTTGGCTTAGTTTGGGGATTCTCTGGGGGGAAGACGAAATGTCCCTAGTATCTCAAAACCAGAGGCTCTAACCTCCTCTCTGGAACATGTTTTTGTAAACTAGGCTGTAGTCTCACTTGGGGGTGGTTAATTAGAATAGGGGGACAATTACTTTATCTGTTACGTTTCTTATTGGGGGATTTTTGGTAGATATGCTAATTTGTGAGGTCCCTAACTTGTATATGTATTGTACACTGGGTGCTGCTCGGCGTGTTCCCACCATTGACAAGTTGTGCACCTGAGATCCTATTAAAACCAAGGTAATACCCTTTTTCCCTATACTGCTGCGTCTGCCTCCTATTTTTACCAGCTTTTCAGGCACCAGCAGCACTGCCCCATGTCAGGGCATCCCAAACCCGAGAACAACCAACCCCCACAAAAGAAAGTTGTTCTCCAAGCCAGGCAAGTCTCAGAGGAGGCAGTGCTCGCTTGGCAGCCCCAGACAGCATCCCATTACGACACTGCTACATCAGAGTGCACATGCTGAACACTGATAAAGGCTATCAGTTCAATCCAGTTGGCACAGGTACAGCACTGCATTGTCTGAAGTAAAATTCCACTTTGATAAAGCAGCTGGGGAAGTTTCTGAAGGGGAACTCTGGTTTAACCTGTTTTTGTCTCGAGGCAAAGCTATCCATTATTTAAAACTAAACTCTAATACTCATGAAATAAAAGCAGTATTTCTAGCGGAAGAAAATGAATATCTTATTACGTGTCTGAAATTATGTTGGTCAGAATACAACTAAACTGAAATAAGCTTTAAAACATCATTTAAAATAAACAAAAAGCATAACAGAAGCCACTAAAATTTCCATACACCACCAATAAATAAGAAGGATGAGAAGAAAACCTATTACTTTGTGTCTTCCACCTCTGATAAACATGAACACATAAATGTTCTGCATTTCTGAAATGTGATGATAAAAAAGGCATCATCCTGCTGCCTGTGTTTCCAGGGCTTTTATTACAAACAGGCTGAGTTTATATTCAGATATTTTATCTTGCTTTGTTCTCCCTTCCCACCAGCCTCCAAACTCCTCTTAGATCTCTCCTCTGTATGCCTTTCTCATTTATTTCAGCTGGTCAAAACAAAAGGAAGTTTTTGTTTTGTTCATTTGTTTGCAAAGATCCAGTTGCTTCTAAGGTCCTAAATAATGCATTTTCCTCTGAATTTCCTATGCCCACCCATATAACCCATACTGCCTTCAAAGCAGGCTTCTGTTGGTATTATTGGCTTCACCAGAACCACAGAGGTGATGATACTCTTTTAATTGGAATTTTGTAATGAATTCTGTTGATAACCAATTGAAAATCCAATTTAACATGGGATTTTAACAATAACATTTAATCCAGTGTACCTGTAATGACAACTTAAACACAAAAATTGTGCATTTGTCCACTAACATGTAAAAATGTTGGCATGCAAGTAACTTTAATAAAACCAATGATGTCAAGGCTTTAACCAACACCCCAAGCAAACATAACTAAAAACACATACTAAGGGTATATGGAAAATCTGTACCTACCTGTTAGGTTGTACTGGTATTGGAAGCAATTTTGGTTAAGAATACATGGCTTCATTTGTGAATCCTCAGGGCAGGGCTTTGAACTGACAGAAGACCTCAGCACTTGTCGGGTTCGGGTTTGCATAATATTAGGGTCACACACCTGTACAGAGATGGGATGGACATGACAGAGACCCCAGTAAATCACACAGACACCACTGACCCCAGTAAATCACACAGACACCACAGACCAGGGCTGCTCATGCAGATCCATGGCCCTAAGCAGGTGGGATACAATCCCACTTCTGTTCTAAAAGCATATGAAGGAAGAGAAATGTGGTTCAAAGTCAAAAATCCAATAGTACTAAAAGTCATCTTTTAACCATCCTGATTTGGCTATTTTAGCCACTCCTATACTATTTTTTCCACGTTTTTTTGTAAGGATCCTTGGGGACAATGAGATAAAGACCAAACCATTTTGCTGTGTCTTGCTTTGAACCTCTGTCCAATTCTTCCAGCAAAATGCCACAGTACTGAATAATGGGACAGGATTTCTGGCACAATTAATGCATTTTTAAATAATATCTGATACTACAGCAAAGCCCTCATTTCAAAGAAGGACATTTGTAATTGCATATCAGTTATGATGCTGACAACAAGACGAGGTGACTTTTCACAGTATGTGATACCAATACTGATGTCCTATAAACCAGGATTTGCTTGTTTACATTTTCACAGGAATATGAACCAGATGAGGCAGGTTTTCATTTCTGTTTGTGCATCACAGGCATGAAAACTGTTTGTTTTTAGCAGCCCTCAATCCTCATTCTCACAGCACTGTGGCACAGAGCTGTTTTCCCACAATCCAGTAACAGGAATGGGTGAGAGGAAGTGGTTACAGCAAATCTAATGGAAATAAACCCCTTATTAAAGGTATTCACTGCAGTTTATTGAACAGGATGACCTATTTAATTCCTAAGAGTTTTCATTAGCATTGCTGAGGAACAGCAAAGAAAACAAAAAAAAGCAATGCAAGTAGGAATACGTTTTCAAAAATGCTTGGGGATTTAAAACATGATGTTTCTATAGAGTGCTGTAATTACAAAAAATAACAGTTTAAAACCATGGGCTTATTATCATGCAACAAGCTGCCTGCAAACATTGAACCCTGCACGGGATAATTCCTGTATTGAGAATATTAAAGGACAATGTAATGGCCTTGCAGCATATATCTGGATCTCAGACTGCTGTAAACTGGATTAGCTGCACAGATGATAGCAAAACTCAACAGAACAAGTATCAGGATAAATGGGAAAAAAGTCTGGTCTGGTCTTAAAATACATTGTCAGGGCTTATTTTCCTTATGTTTACACTACATGAAGGAAAATCTATTATGTTTTTATTGCTGACACACACCTTGTCAAATCATTTTAAAAGGTAATCATATTTGAATACCCTTGGTCAGCTAAAATACCCAATTGTTTCTAATTATCTGAAAATTAAACCTATGCTAAGTGTTTACCAATAGCTTACTGCCTTTTTCACAACTAATCTGATTGTTCATTCTCACAACTAACACTAATAACTTAAATGATTTGCCAATAAACCAAAATGACTAAGAAAAAAAAAATCAAAGCATGTATCTCAGTAGCTACTCCTAATTAATGTTTCTCTGAATTATGTTACCAAAGGGGAAAAAAAACAATCAATGAATGCTGTGACAGAAGTTGGCTGTGCCAGCTCAGAAATACCAGCTTTTGCTCCCTTCAAAGTAAGAACCTGCAGACAGAAAATATGCATCATTTGTAGATAAGTAAATTCTTTTAATAAAATAGTATTTTCCCCTTGTATAGCATGTCCCCTGTGGTGCTCCATTACAGGGCATTGATGCAGCCCAGAGCTGCCACAGAGCCCCACAGTTTTCCTGGCTGGCAGGACCATTTTCCCTCTCAGACATCCTCCTGGTAGGCAGCAGACCAGTCTAACAGGTCAAAATCTAGCTGGTGTTTGCCAGGACCCAAACAAACAACTGGTTTGCTGATGCTCTGAAGATGGAATTCTCACTGTGCTGATGAGCCACGGTGTTCAGAAGCCAGAGCTGAAGCAGTAAGCTGCTCACTTTTACCAGTTTTGAATAATAAGGAATATCTATAGGAAAAGCGTTCATTTCATCAAGCTGAGGACATGGGAAACATGCAAAAATTCAAAGTCGGCAAACTGTAACTAATATCCTGTAATATTATTTGTTGAATTTCTCTTAACGTCAATTGAGAAGTCAATTTAGTTTTATAATTGATTTTCTGCCCTTACTCTTTCAAGTTAACCACGTAAAAAACGGAGCCAAATTTATATGGAACTGAGTAAGCGGCAGGAGGGAAGGACTTGCAAAGAAAAAGATGAAAGCTGAGTTTTTCAAAGGAGCAAGAGGGAGCTGAGTATCCAGCCACCCTGAAATCTCAATGGGCTTGGGTTCACAGCTCCTGCAGGACTCCTACAAAAACCCAGGCTGGGAAAAAAATCAAATATTTACAACACGGCAAAGGTTGAGGAATGGACTGGCAGCCTCAGTGTCATTAGGGGATGTGAGCAGTGAAAGTAAAGCAGAAGGATTGTTTCCAGAAGGGAGATGCTGAGGGTATTAACAAGCAAGGCCAGGGGCATGTCTAGTCCTGAATGTGGATCCTAAAATATACTGAGAGCAAAACCAATCACCATCAATAGCAAATCACGGGTTTAGGAGTAGGACAGAAATGACTGTAATTTGTAGAAAAGGCAGCAAAAGAAAGAGATATTCCTTGAGTATACTTCAATTACTTAAAGTAAGAAATTACCACAGAATTAATTAGGATTTGGGGAAGATAACAGGCTGAGTCTGAATATTCCCACAAATGAAGAAAATGACTGATCTAATTGGACTGTTCAAGAAATCTTCCATACAAAACAGTGAAGGTACCATTTAGGCACACAGATCAAGACTGGATCTGCCCTGGGGATCCAAGTTTCTAATTACAAGCATACATGAATCTACAATTTTTGGGGTTTTAAATAAATAAAACCCACTGTGATTCAGCAATGCTTTACTGAGTATCTTCATTTACAACTCTTCTCTTCCCACTGAGTGGATGCTATACTTCCAAAGATATTTTACTTCCTACTGCTCTATTAGTATCTAGTGCTTTCACTGATGACAGATGAAGCTTTTTTAAATTATTTTTTACATTAATTCAGCCATTACCTCCTGTAAAGCTATTGCAACTGGTTTGTGCTCAGCATCAGCCAACATTTCCACAGTGGAAGCATAAGGAAAGGCAGGTGCCTACAACAGATGTGTTCAGGAGTGGGAGGTTGACTTGTATTTCTGAGATCATCTCTTTATGCTCGTGATACTTATTTTTATGCCTGTGGTTATAAATCCCATAACTGGTTTCCATAGTTGGGAGAATTTGGAATGTAACCACGGGAAAGAAATGGGTGTAACAGCAAATGCTCCCTATTCTGGGAAACTGAATCTCACTTCTGACACCACCCAGACTGGAAATAAAGATTTATGGGCCAAAGAAGGACAATGATTAAGGGTGCCAATTGCCCAGAAATAACAGGAGAAAAATCAAGTCCTAAGAAACAGAGGCAGCTGTGATGCATGGAGGTAGAAGATCAGAGGCCTGGAGAACTCCATGTACCTTCAAGATCAGGTATAGATCAGTTTGGCTGTGAAGTTTTACAGACTATGTTGTTTGTCCAGATTCTTTGTTAATGTAAGCAATGGGGTGTGTAATTCTGGCATATGCATCCTTTGGAACTGGTGATAGGAACAGAATTAATTTCTGGATTAAATTAATATTGGGGTGCCAGCTCAGGTGGCACATTAATAGCCTACAGCAGTAGGATGCCACACACAGACACAGCAGGTTTCTTTATGGTATAACTGTACAGTCCCAGCCTACTTTATAGCATTAAATCTCACCATTTCCATTGTTCTTTCCCATAAAGTATGAAAAAGTTGAGCTAGAGCCACAGATCTACAGGCCAGATTATATAAACCACTACAGAAACAAAATATTCTGAAGCAATGAGAGGTCCATAAAATGTTAAGGCAGGAATAAATCGAAGTTTTTCTCAAAGGACAGTTTAGAAATTATACCAGCCATCATCTTGCTTCTATGGGGGAATTCCTGGCACTGACTACTGCATTTTTTAATATTTCTTTTAGCCAAAGCTATTTTTTCACCATGCCCACTTGTCACTATTTTAAGCTAACATAAAAAGTGAGGCACAAAAACATACACGAAGGATGTACCCAGCCTTTGCTTCAGACAATCACAGAACTGACAAAGCACAGAAAGTTTGCTCTGGAAGAGAAGGGTATTAAATAAAATAAAGCTGCAAGGTTATGAATGCAAAGTTCCAGCATAAGAGCTGTTAACATATCACACATTAATATACACTATTAGAACTTCTTTGTGGTGGATTTTAAAAGCTGTCCATTGATCCAGGCTTTCATATGCATCATAATTGTACAGCACAGAGGCTGTAACCCATTACAGGGCCCTCTAAGCTGTTTAATTTATCAAGCAGCTTGTATAATGCACCTTGCCCTATAAATAGCTGGCTGCATTATTTTTAACTGGCTATTCATAAGGAAACATACAACCTCAAAATAAGGTAAATGCACAGGCAGCAACCATATTTGACTATTTTTAACAGGGCAATGAACCGTTATATTGTTCATGCCAGTGTGGATGTTTTGTAACAATTTAACAAGCCATTTACAATAACACCAGCAGTCTTTTGAAATGAAAATGCATTTGCATAAATTTTCTTTTTCAGATGCATCCAGGTTCTGAAACCTTGCCTGCCTCCACACAGAACCATTACTTTCTAACAAGTGATTTTTAACAAAGATTAATAAAAGTAAAACCACAAATCTAAAAAATACAGCAGTTACCAACTTTTCTTGACAAAGCCATACAAAAAAATCCAAGTCACAGCTATGCATAAGGAGCAGTGCATGTTCTTCCAAAAAAGCCTTGACCAGCATAATTCTCCCACTTGACCAGAATAAATTATCTCTTGGGCCACAAAAACTCTGTGCAAACCTCACTCTTCAGTCCAACCTTCACACTGCAGGTCCTGTGCCAAACTTACATGACAAACCCAGAGAGGTTGGGGATTTTCCTCTGGAGACATCCAAAAGCTGACTGAGGACACAGTTCTGAGGAACACACTCTGGGGAATCCTGCTTGAAACAAAAGGACTAGATGACCTCCAGTGCTCCCTTCCAGCCTTGCCCATCCTGTGCTCAGGTCCAAGTTGTGATGAAGACTTTGGTAATCCACAAGGTGACTCCCAGCATCTACAGGAATCCACAATTTCTTGTCCAGTTGGCATTTCCAAACTGTAACAACTCCAACTCGCATCTGGAAAGAAAGTCCCTGCAAACCCAGGAGCTCGCTGCATTGACTGGTGACACTTTTAATCCGGTCAGTGGTGGCAGGATTGCTCTCCCCCCGCAGATTCCAGGGAATAAAAACTCAATTGTGGCGAGTCCTGAGCGCGGCACATCGCCATTGATCCGTGAGGAAAACGCTCGCTGAAATGGAGACAGCTGTTCTCACTCACCACACACACAACCTCCTATAATTAACTAATTTCAGACCTCTTGGAATTAGCTGCTGGAAATGCCAACAGCTGAGGCAAGCGAGGAGGCCACTCCAATCCACAACGGGGCTGTGACAGCCATCCTGCGACAGAGAGCTAACGAAATAGATTGGAGGTAATTATTTCAGGGACTTGTAGCACCACTCGCATGTTAACTCTTTTTAAGAATGCTTTGATGAATTCAATTGAAGTCAATTAATTACATTTCCAAGTCAGATGAATACAAAGTCGAGACGCCGCAGGAAGTGTGTGTTATTCCAGCACTGAATATGTAACAGAGATGACAGGATTTCAGTTCCCAGATTGTTTAGCTGGATCTTTGAGCAATCAAGTGATGACGTTTGACCGAACAGGATATTGTCCCTGGGACAAATATGAAATCTCTGAAGCAAAATGCAAGTCAACCTAATTTCCTCGTGGCTTTTTGTTTGTTGTTTGTTTTTTTTTTTAAACTAGCAAGCTTCAAACTGTTATTTTAAATGGTTTTAAAGGCTTGATATTTAAGTTACTTGGACATTACTTAGTGACAAAGAACAAAACATTATAAGCCAAAAAATTGTCTTCAACCACAGGGAAAACCATTTTGAGTTTACTTTTCTCAACAGAAAAAGCGAGAATAATAGAGAAGTTTTACATCAGTAACTATGCATTTCTTAAATGGAGTACAGAGACAAAACCTCAAAGCAACTTTGAGGCATTATATTTCTGACAGCTTCATTTCTGACCATTAGAGGAAATATTAAAATTTACCTTTGTGCAGCAGTGTTAAATTGCACCATAATCAAGATGCAAAAAATGTATTTCAGTTGAAAATCACACATAAAAGAATTGTGGGAACATCTGAAATTACACAAGACCACAAGTGTTTAAAAGCAAAAGGGAAATGCAGCCAAAAAAGGTAGAACAAATACAATGTTTCAGCAGAAAAAAGTACTGAAGAAAATACTTTCCATTGGCAAAGCAGTCACCACCTTTATGACTCATTGATTTCAACAGGATTCAAGATCATTTACCATCCTGAAAGTGGCAAATTCACATGGGAAGAATATTGCTACAAGATAAAACCAAGTAATACCCTAGAAAGTATCCAGAGTACAATGACATATTGACAAAAGGTACAACGGATAATCTAAAAGGCCCTTTTATATTCAGCTGATAAGAGTTAGTTATTCTGCTATCAGGATGAATTTATTATCAACACTGTAAAACATGAGCAAAACACCAAAGTCACTGGGAAGGAATTCTCACCTGACCAGAATCTTAGGTAAATATCTCAAATCAAAGAGCTCCTCAGGCAAAGATGAGGCTGAAATTGTGATTGCTCATTTCTTACAAACTAGAATTTGTCAAGTTTCACAAATCCTCTTTATCTCCAGCAAGCCACACATGACCAGAGCTACAGGAAGATTTCCTGGAAAGGTCTTTAGCAAACCGCCTAATGAGAATGCTATAATTAAAAGAGTGCCAACTACTGTGGTATGAAATGTAAATGTGCTTGACAAAGAGCAGTCAGGATGCACGGTTTTGCTTTTTCATTGCAATACGATGTCAATTTTTTAAAAATTTTTGAATCCACCAACTCGTAGCTGTCCTAAGTGACCACCTTTCCTGGCAGCAACTCAGGGGATGGAGGGTTCCAGCAATCACCCTGGAGCTGGCACTGCCTCACTCCTGGCCACCACAATTCCCTCCATCCCTGCCCCACACACACCAAACACACACCAGTGGCCCAGCAGCGTCATTCTGCACTGACAGCAAGCCCAGGGCTTGCCTTGGCCATGTGCAGCCTGGGAGGGACTGTGTTGTTGTGTGGTTCTCTCTCAAAACCCAACACAAACAGCCAGAGTGGCTGTAAAAGGGAGACAGTGCTGCAGTAAACTCATCAAAGGGAGGGTTTTATCTGCCCATAAAACTTCAAGCTGTTTATTGCCTCATATCTGGACAGAACTATTGAAACACATGCTCCATCGGCACACAGTCATCTCAGTTTCACAACAAAGCATTGCAGAGCAGCTTGTGAAAACATATTGTTCAGTTAATTGCATTGGCATGCAGATGCCCTCACATTTATGAATTAACATCCACCATGGCAAAGGGATGTACAAGGAGGCACAGGGACTGTGGCATGTGGCCCTGAGCCTGCCAAGAGATGTGCTGCCTGATGGAGAGCAGCCCACGAGCTCTGGACTTCCCTTTCCTGCTTCTGTGGGCTATGGAGGCTTCACCATTGCCAAAAAACAGGAGCCTTCAGGCAAAAGGTCTGTTTGTCATAAGGATATGAGGGTGCTTAAGGCTACAAGCAGTCATATATAACCAACTGACTACCATCAAGGCACCTGAGACACTCCCAATGGCCTCAAGGACCTCTGCATTAGTCCACTGCATGCGAAAATGAAGAAAATCGATGTCTGAAAAAGTCAATGGCAAAGAAACAGCCCAACCACAGTGGGACTCTGAAAGGTATCCAGGCATTCGTATGGGTTGCAAGAGTGTTACACTTCATCAAAGCCGTGCTGCTCAGGAGGAGGTGAACGCAGGAAATGAAACACCAGATTTTATTTGACATGTTCTTACCGAGTATATTGATACGCTACACAAAATATTATGGAAGGAAATTACCTGTGTCAGCAGTAGTATAAATACCTGTCCAATAACCACTCAACTTTCAGTAATGGCCCTGTTAACATGGGGGCAATGAATATGTGTTTGTCACTTAAATACATCAAGCAAGTCTATTAAAAAATCCCTCTGAGATGAAACCTGGCACCTACTTCAACACTGATCAGAGAGAAACAATAGATTTGAAACAACAGATTTGAAATCACGTGGTTTGAGGCTTTTCATAATACAGAATTTGCAGCTTCTTTCCATCTTGTACACTTAGGAAAACACAGAGCACTTGGCAGTGGTTTGCATCCCTGCATAATTCACAAAGTTTTGAGTATCTCATGACATGACAAATTGTTCAGGCACCTTGCTGCCATGCCCTTCTGCTGCTGTAGCCTCAAATCTTCCCCCAAGGTTTTGAGGAGGAGAAGACACTGGACAGAAATAGTGTGTGTTGGGAGGGGAGAGCTGTCATTCCCTCAGGACTGAGACCTGTCCAGGAGTGTCACCACCGGGGTTTGCCAGTAAGTTGTCATGGCAGTCATGTGCCACTGTCAGAGGTCTCCCCTGCAAACACTTCCCAAGGCACACAGCCCTTACTGCAGCTGGAATCCTGGTCCCTTCACCCGCTCTGCTTGTGTGGAACCTTCCCACAGCAGACCAAGGGGAAGGATGTGTTGAATCAACTGTCACAGTATTAACTACGTGTTTCACTAACCAACTTTCTACAGCTCAGTCTCTGTGGAGACATAAATATCTCCAGATTCAACCATGCTGGCAGGATCCATTAAGCCTGACATCCCTCAGAAAATAATTTACTTTCCTAGAAAATAACTAGGCCATGAAATGGTTGAAGGAGAAGCGCAGAGCAATGTGTGAGGAGCACTGCCAGGGGCAGGGCAGGAGAGCCTACCTGTGGACAGGGGCTCCACTGCCCCCAGTCAGACACTGCACACTCACTGGGACAGTACAAGCTGCACTTCTGCACTGTCTCTGGCACTTCAGCCTGGTTGCACAGAGCGTGGGGCACAATCTCCACGCCGTGGTTCTCAGCAGTGCTCACACACCTACACAGAAAACAGGCATTTTAATTAGAGAACCACATTTTAATTATCCACCACGATGGATATCAACAAGCTTTCTCAACCCCATACAGGACATAGACATGACAATAGCTACGAGCAGCATGGCTGGTCAAAAAGCAGAATTAATATGTTAATGCAAATGGAATTCAGCTACATGCACAACATGATTTTGTTACTTCATACAGAGGGATTGTACCTTTGATCGGCTGACAAAAGAGCAAACAGAAAATGACAACCAGCGAGAACAAATCTTAGTGCTCCTGCTAGTAACATCTGAACATTTGGAAATAACTCAGCATTTCCCCATGCCTGGGGAATGAATATTCAGTAATAATGAATGCCACGCTGGTGCGTGCAGTGCTATTACTTGGGGAAAATGTTAGCAAATCAAAATATAGAGGCTTTGCACCTCAGGGAGCTTTATGTATAGATGGCATTTAGGTTGAAGAATACTAATTTAAATATCGTGCCATGTTCCTGAAAAACCAAGGCTGCATCTCTGAAATGCTTTTGCTGTAAACCATGGCATATAAACACACATTTCTTTTCATTTGAAATGCACTGGACTCAGGAATGTACACGTTGTCAGATGGCCAGATATTGCAGCTTTATGCAAGAACATATCAGCTCTTTTTGATCTGGAATACCTGAGCTTTTGTCTTCACACACCTGACTTTCCTTGTTTGTATTCCTTCTCCACAGTGCAGGGAATTTTGTTCGCTGTTGATTTTGCATGGAGACCATGGTTCTACTTCCCAGGAATACTGATTGCACTCGCTGTAGCATGGGACTGCCTCGTGCACCTGCCAGGAGGAAGAACCAAACTCTTCAGTTGAACTGTCCAGGTTAGCACGTCTGCAGAAAAGCCTCACCCAAATCCACAAAAAGGCACACTGAGAAATACCCTGGCTCACACTCCTCATGCTAAGGCTGCTGTAATGACTTTAAGTTCATTTATTCATTATTGACTTGCCAAGGGATTTTTAAGTATATAATGAACAGCAGTGTGCATGCAGCATCTCAGGAAGCAGGATAAATAACAGCTATTTCCTGCAGCCAGAAGAGGAACTCCATTACAATTTCATTTGCTCTGCCTGCTCTCAGTATAATCTATCACATGTCATTCACCAGGTCCATATGTACCACATCCTTTCGTGTTTCAGAAGGTACAAACTTAAAATCAGCACCCATTTACCTTTGCTTCTAACACATTCTTGTAAGCCATTTACCATAAAAGAATGAAATTTCATGCATCCAACAAATTTGATTTTTATACACAAAAACGGTAAAATGCTTTTTTGCCTGCAAGTGACTTATCTCTAACATATCTTCTAATCAAACACGACAGTGTATTCACCTCAACTATGGTATCTACGTAGAGAGAAAAATACAGCCAAAAGCTTGATAAAAGCTTGATATTCAGGCTGTTAAAAGCAGCCCACTGAGATATGGCACTTCAGCAGATTTTTAGGTTTAAATAAATGAATGCATCAACAGTTCTATTACAGTGATGAATAAAAGTTATTTATTTTGAATCTGGTTTGTCTGCAGAAGCTGATTTGAAGATGCAGTATTCCCTGTTGCTTTGCATGAAGCATAATATGCTGCCCTGGAAAAATACAGCACACCTAAAATTCCTTCTTCCACACACCAAAATCTCCTCAGCCTTGCTGCTGTGGAGCCATTTAATTCTCACCATTAGAATAACTATAAATCTATAGCCTTCCTCCCAGCTACCCCCCAAAAAGATTCAGCCCCATGTTTAATAATTTACAGTTCCATATTAATATAGCAGATTATGACTAGACGTGTTGTGGCCACAAGAATAAAGACATTTTCTTTGCAACATTTTGGAGGTGGGAAGACAAGAAGATTGAGATACCAGTCTGAAAACAAAACTGCTGTACCATCAGAAAATCACCTTCATTTCACATGGGAGGAAGACAACTTGCCAAGGAAAACTCCTCAGGAACAGAAAATGTCAGCGACTAATTTTAACTGTGGGTCTGCCTATACATTGTGCAGTTTTTAGCAGAGAAGGAAGAAAAAGAGATGCTGAAAAGTGCAAAATATGTAAAGATGAAAAGACAGAAAAGAGGGAAATCAAACTCTGAACTGATGAAGGCAAGGACAACATGAACTTGTAAGAGCATCACGTTTCACACAGAGGGGAAAGGGAGGGGAACAAATTGGGCAGAGGCAGCCATACCACTAGCACCATTTCCCTACATGTTATTAAGCACAAATCACAAACCTGGATGTGGCTTTGAGCAACCTGAACTAGCAGAAGGTGTCCCTGCCCATGATGGGGGGTAGGAAACGAGACGATCTTTAACATCCTGCCCCACCAGCCTGTCACCTCCCGATAGTCACTGACTCCTGCAGCCACATCCCTGCACACACCAGGGATAACAGCAATCCCTCTTCAGGCACTGCAAAGCCTTTGTGCTCCCCACAGACATCCATCCAGGAGATGGATGTAGAGACAGGGAGTATTTATTAGTTTCCCTGCTCCACAGGGGGAAGGAAAAACTACAGCCTGCCTGTGCTGCCTGACAAAACACCCTGCCGTCTGCAGGAGACGATTAGTGAGGCAAACAGGTGCTTGAGGCATGATCAGTTTTATCCTCATCACAGGGGGAGTGAGCAAAGAGCCAGACTTGGACAAAACTGGCTGCTAGGCACCAGTCCAGGGAGGATGGTAAAACTTAATAAGTAAGTTTATTAAGAGCTGGGTGGCCTGCTCCTGCTGTTTTGACTTCTGGAGAGGAAGCTGAGGTTGGGAGCAGGAGGGAGGTGATGGTGCTGTGCTGCTTCCCTCCCTCCACAGGCACAGTGGGGCAGCCCAAACAGCTGCTTTGGGGATTTAAAATAATTTTCCTTGCTCTATTAAATAACCCTTCCTCAGGGTTAGGGGACACCACTGTGAATCCTGCAGGTTCACAGCACTGCCAGCCTCTCAGCACTTGCCCTGCTGCCTGAAGCCAGGATGAAGCCAAGAGCCTGGGAATCCAATCTCATTGTCTCAGTGACCTCTGATTGCTCTGCCTTAACATCTGTTAAACCTCAGACCTCTCTAAACCAGCAAAGCCCACCTGTGATAGCAGCAAAGGTTTAACATCAGGCATTTACCATAAATGTGTTTTAGTGCTCAGAACCTCCTGTGGCACGTACCTGCTGTAGTAACTGTGTAGGAAAACCACACAGAGTTGGGCAGGCATGGGATGCCACGTGAACTAAAATCCGTCTGAGGAATCCTGTGAGGCCAAAACAGAAATCCCATGGGCAGTGACACAAATACACACGATGTGAAGTGATACTTCAAATGTGCTCTTTCAAGAGCGGGGAGGATCACAATAACAAAGCAATTAATAGAGCATTTCTAGTCTGCTGTCTGATTGTGTCAAACCGGTTCGATTCCGTGTGAAGTTCCACCAGCTCTCTTCCGCCTCCTCCAACAGACAGACAGACAGACATCTCACAGAGGAGGGAGGACACACAGCACTGGCCACATGTCCCTGTGGTATCTCAGATCCACAGTGATTTGCTGCTGACCTGTGCAGCACATCCTCTTTGGTCAGGATTCCTAGCTTACATTCACCACCGAAAACCTGAAATACAGCTGTCACAAATAACCTGTTTTCCTAAGCTATTATTTTGCTGACACAACAAATCCTTCCTGTGAACAAGCTCTCCCCTCTGCCCTGCATCAGTGCTGAGAAATGCCATCTCTGGCAGCACTTCTGGGACACTGGGGAGATATAACAACCACCTGCGTCACCAGGAGGGACAAATTCCTTCAGAACAAGTTACAACAGGCACCAGTGGATGCCATTAAGCTTTTAAGTGGGAGTCTCAAGGAGATGCAAGATTTCCATGGGTGGAACTCTGTGGGAATGAGTTCAGGAAGCTGTGAATACAATTTGTAACTCCATCTTTGCACTTAAAAAACACAGTGATGTGCCATGTGGTCCTTTCCTCCACAGGACAATGTTTTCCTCCCATTTCTCTCTCCTGCCTTGCCATAATTTGTTTTCAATCACCTCCGGTTCCTCTTTTTTTTTTGTATTTGGAAAAAATTTAAAACAAACCTTAAAGCATTCCATTCCCATCTTTCGCTAGGAGCTGTGGTACTTAAGGAAGTCAAACAGATGTGCTCTTGATTTCGTGTTTCCAAAGGATTTTGACTTATCATTGCTGTTCTGTGGGTACCACCAGAGGACCTTAGGTTCAATTCCCACCTCCTGGGCCCATGGGAACACTCCTGTCCCAACCCTGAACAGAGGCTGGGACAACATGAGGAGTCCTCACTCCTCACCAGCCTGGGGACCAAAGTGCCCCAGCCTGGAGGGGGTTGGGATGTGCTCCTATGGATCCCTGCCTGTAACAGAGTGCATCCAACCTTCAAATTACACACGGGCTAGGTCTCCTGGCCCACATCAAGTTTGCCATCCACCACCTCTGAGACAGATACAGAAGTCCACTGTCCTGCTATGCCACTTCTCTTCCCAAGCACAAAGACAATTCCTTTGAAAGTAATCTGCTTCGTGCTCACCCTTCCCCAAGCTTACGCAAACCCACTAAGACAGTGCATTTCTAAACCCCTTCACACTGAGCCCCCCATCACTGTATGGAGCTGTAGTGTCACAATCCACCTCCTGAAGGACAAAAATTAAATTAATTCCATGCAATAGGCACAGGAACCTGTTGCTCTGCATGGCTCAGCAGGGAGAAAGATGCTGGAAGCTGCAGACACCTGACCTGTGAAGAGCTGCAGAGCTCAGCGCCCAGGGCGACCAGGCTGGCTTCATCCCTTGCTGCCTCAAGAAATAAACACAGTCTTCCAGCATTTTTGGAAATTAACTGCTTTCCTCAATTTTTATTCATATTTACATGCTGGGTTTTGGGCTCAATGAACCAAGGGATGAAATGATGCCTGACTGAAGCCAAGGGGAGTTTTGCTGCTGCCTTTCATAGGATCTCTGTATTGCTCTTTGTAGTCAGAATTAACCTGGAATACTGTTTGAACACCTTGTCCTAGGTTACTATATAGATGTATTTAATATTCTATTACCACCAGCTGTGGGGTACTGGTTGTTATCTCCTGCCATAACTCACCCCTGATAACAGTCAATGACTCATGGAATTATCTCATCCTACTGTGAGATGCTCCACCCAGGAGGGAGGAGCCAAGCATTCCCACCTGAATATAACCTGGCTTTGAACTGCACAAGTAGCTCCTGTCTGCTGGATTCCCAGAGGACAAGAGCTACCACTGGACCTTCAGGTGGAGCCCAGACCTTCCACAGGATCACTGCTTCAACCTAACTGCTTCACTTGGACTGCTGCCACCACCCTGACTAACAGGGTGTCAGGTTGTATCTGACTCTGTCAGTGTTTTCCCTTGTATTATTGCACTTGTTTTTAATTTTCCTATTAAATTAATAATCCTGACTTGTGATCTCCCACTGGTTTGTTTTCAAACTAACACACACCTGAATCCCAAAGTCAAGTTGATGGGCACAGTTCTCAAATTAAAGGGAAGATGGACAAAAGCTGCTTTTTAAGAGACAGACTGCTAAAGCTTGCCCTAATAAAGGAAGCCAGTTCCCATTCACTCGAATGCAAACCCTGAGCCCTTGCTAAGGCATATTGATGTGGGCAGTTATTTCAACAAGATATACAAAAGCTAACCTGTTTATTTTCTCTTTTAATAGCTGATACTTGCATTTTAATGAAAAGTCCAAATATCTAACCACCAAAGAGCTTTGCTGTGATTTATAATATTCTTTAACTTATTTAAATATAGGTCAGGAATAACAGTGACCTTGCAAAGAACTTATAGAAACAAGTGCACTTGCTCAACTGATGTGGTTCATTAAAACAAATTCATACCTATACTTCAGGCTGTCTGTCTGACGAGCACCTGCAGAATAAACTAGAACGAGGTTCAACACTTCTGAAAGATCATAGTGACTTCATATTTCAGTGAACATCAAGATTTATTGTCCCTCAAGGTAAATATTGACTCTGGTTTTCCCTCAGTCGATATTTTAGCTTTCATGACAGTAAATCTTGGTGTTCACTCCAACGAAGTCAATATCTGCTTATTATATTAGAACAACCAAACTGATCACTGTAGCAGTTGCCTGAGACCCTGAGGACTACCTCTGTGCTATTCATTTCTAATACAAATGGGCTGGATTCATTGCTAACATAAGTTCATTTCACATGGCTGCCCTTATATCAAGGTTACATTAGACCTAATACATTGAAACAGCCAGAACCAAAGAAATCACAACCAGTTCCAAAACTACGGAGACCACCACGAGTAACACTAGAGCTAGAAAAGATCTCATATAGGAAAGAGAGCTGACTTGCTCTGGTTTGCAGAAATTGCTGGTAAGGAAAACCAGGTGAAGGTTTTAACACCACTTCTACTGAGTGGACAGCAATTTGCTCACTTTTGGTTCCTTTTTGCATACCCACTTTTATGTTCTCTGCTTGTCCAGGCTGCAAGAGGAGGCAGCAGTGGGATGTCACCAAGCAAAAGGGACTTCTCCTCCTCTTAGAGCTTAAGGCCACCAGCTGGTGACATGTGGGCCACATCCACCTCTCTCTTGCCACCAGCCTGACACAAATGTATCCACAGGATGGTGAGAAATACATTTCAAAAAATATCCATTCGTTGTAATAATCTACAAATTTGACTTATATTAACTCTGTCTCATTCATCCAAATCTCTTTTTTTGGTTGAAAGATGCTCATATATTAACTGAATAACTTTCATAATGTTCCAGTACTGCTTTCACATTCTCTTTAATCCAAGCTAGATAATTTCTAACAATGAATTTCTTTTGTTTGATTCTTTAAAATGGAATTTAAAATGGAGTACTTGCTTTGTTAATTTCTTAACTGCCTGTTTGATTTGGCAGATCTAAGCACGCACCTAAAAGCTTTATTGTATATCTGAAGCACAAGTACTTGCACATTAACAAACAATACATCACAGAAATTATCTCATTAAAATTTCACCATTAAACAGTTCTCTTTAAAATAAAATTGATTTTATTTCATGCTAGTTTATACATTGATCACGATTGCCAGAAATATGCTAACCGCTCACCAGTATTAGAACTGGTTGAACAGTTAATTTTCAAGCAATTTAGATTTTCCAAAGCAGTGGCTTCACTGATAAATACTTGTCTTTAGGTATTTGGATGCTGCAAACAGACACCAAAACTTAAAAAAAAATTGCTCAAAATTACTTAGAGCACAAAAGTTTGAACTGATCTTTATGTGGCAAGACTTCTGAATTATGGGAATTCCTGAATTTTGTATGCCTCCAACAGATACCTGCACAAATACTTGTGAAGCAAATTCAGCAGTTTTAGTTTTCATTCACACCCAAATCAAAGGAGTTTGTGTTTGTTACCTCCTTTGTGGTGTCGAAAAAAGAAAATCAATTAGAGCTTTGCTAAGGTTCTGAAAAGCCTTCCCTGGCGTTGAACCAAGAAAACCTGAAACTGTCTAAAACTTTGTACCTGGCAAAAGGATGGGATCCATTTTATTCTAAGTTCAGAGCCAGGGCAGTAATTATTGCAGCACAGAGAGTGTTTCACCAGTTCCCAGGGTCTGCCCTGTGGGCACTATGGAAGCCCCTGCAGAAACACTCCCCACCATTCCTCCACTACTTCAAAAACTGCTGAAAAACTGTTTTCTCTGAAAAGAGTGAAAACACTTATCGAGCTTTTGAAGTTTCCCCTGATCTTGATTATCTATTTACAGCCGAATCCTCAAAACTGCTCAACTTTAATCCTAATTTACACATGAGGCAACTGAGGATGAAGAGTTGAGTGGTTCACTAGAGCGTGGCAAGGGAGCCCTCAGGGAGCTGGGGACTCAATCTGGAAATGCCCAATTTTTTGCACCAACTGGATGGTGTCTCAGCTTAAAAT
This sequence comes from Entomyzon cyanotis, assembly GCA_024500445.1. NCBI lineage: Eukaryota > Metazoa > Chordata > Aves > Passeriformes > Meliphagidae > Entomyzon > Entomyzon cyanotis. Next base: position 5,658,821 of record JAKEPQ010001026.1, read on the forward strand.
CAGATTCTGGGAAGTTCAGATAAAGACATTTCAGGTTGAAGGCATCAAAAAAAGCAGCACTGTAAAATTCTGGCTGCAAAAGGAGGAAAAGAGGAGAAATTAGGAAAGCAGCAGGGTATTCTTGCAATAAAGACATCTGGATGCTCCACTTCCCCTGACTGTGGCCTTTAGATGCTTTTAGTGCATCTAGCTTTTTGCTGGACTTTACAAAATGCTCCTAGTAAATCCCTTACATTCTTCTAATGGATAATTAAATATTCAAAGTCAGACCCTGATTTATTTCAAACTCTTAAGTGCAATGAGTGGAAAATGCCTTGTTTAAAAAGTTAATTGAGGCGAGCTCTGTCGAACCCCAGTCGTTACAGCTCACTCTGACAGAAATACCACATTGCCCAGCAAGGTTTATTAATTCATATTTACGAGTGGTAAGTGGTTTTATTTTCTGTGAGATTGGTGCAGGCGTTGGAAATACCAAGTTGTAACATGGTAAAACATGAGTGCTCTTTCTCAGAGATTAAAACACCAAGTTGGCATCATTCAATGTGAGTAAATAAAAGGAAAAAATATGCAGCTCCTGGCCCAAAACCTGCCTTTCTGGTTTTACTCATAGTTTTATTGTCACTTCAACCTCTGAGGAGCAGGACATAGCACAAAGTATAACCTTGCACATATTGGGTATTTATTCCTACCTGAAATACTCAGGCAAGACAATTTAGCCTCAGAGTTATTAAAAAAAATTGAGGTTTCAAAGTGGGAATGGGGGCTATGAGAATACAGTCACAAATGGCCAGCTCCTGTGCCTCTGCTTTTTATTTTATTTTTTAATTGCGTTTCATCACTATCAAGAAAATATTGAATCTGGATAAGACAAATGCCATTTTACTATGTTGTCAAATACAAGGGTTTAACACAAGGCAGAAACTCATTAGAGAGAGTTTCAGGGCATTTTTGCAGATTTCAGAAGTTATAGGTGCTGTAGGTGCTGCTGCCTCCCTGTCACAAAGCTAGGCAAGCATAGAAAATTTAAGTAGATATAAATAAATCAGTATCCCTTGTTTCTGAAGCAGCACATTTTGCTGCAGCTGAAGTTTCAGGGGTAACAAACAAATGTGGCACCTCTCTGGATGAATCTGTTACGTTATAATAATGTTGGATCCAGTTTTGAAGAGAGGAAGAGGAAAAAAAAGCTGATTGATGAAGAAAACATCGAAGCCCCTTTTTACTGGATGAGAACAACAAGATGAAGACAGATTGCAACACCAACCTGAGCCTTTGTAGATGTCCATGTTAGCAGGGCATGACAAGCAGAAAGAAAAGAAAATTATATATTCATTAGTTTGGCTACTGTATGATAATATTGAAAAAAAAAAAAGAAAAAAAACCAGAAAATCTGCTTAAAATAAAACTGGCACAATGCAATGTCGCATTCAATCCTTTGATTTTCCCATCTTAAAAAAAAAAAAATTTACCTCAAGCAGAAATCAGGCATTTCTTTGTGAGTGAATGAAAAACACTACTATGCTGAAGAATAAAGCAGAGTTCATTCAGCTCCATCCAGCAATCCTCTGGAGCTCATAACAGTGTCTCACAATCAAAGTTTAGGATAATAAAAAAAAATTAAAACCAAAAAAAGATCTATGAATCTGAAATCTGGTAAGACACAATTGCGGACTATCAGTCGTAACAGACCTGAAAGGCTTTCACACATTTAACTGGGTGGCTCTGTTGGTAGTGACGCCTGCAGCTGCCATGTCCTACTCCTCTTATCTGACTGGAGCACCCAAGGCAGCCCCCCAGAGGTGTGCCAGGAGCCTGTGGAGACCCCCAGCCTGGGGACACGGCCAGGAGCCCCGCCAGCCTGGGGACACAGGGCTCTGGAACTTGTCTCTATCATCACCATGGTTCCTGCCCAGCCAGCGGTGCTCCCACACCCAATCACTGCACTCCAGCAGGTCAAAATCCTGCCCTGCTGGGATATCAGCAAGTAATTACTCGATCCAGAAGCCAAGTCATCTGTCACACGAAATGAAATAAACGCCGTCACTAAACACAAACAGTCCCACTGAAGCACTTTCTTTGTAGGCATCTGGACAATAGGCAATTTAAAGAAAAGACCATCAGAGCTTCCTGCTAAGTTAAAAATGATGCCTCGGAGACAAAGCTCAGCCCCAGCTTTTCTTTTAGGAGATTTTAAATCATTTCAAGGTCTAAGAGCTTCAAATTGATATTCTATCAGTTTATTCTCATGTCTTAAGCAAGAATGAATTAGCGCAATGAGAGCAGTCACGTCTGTCCTTACTGTAGCATGATCTTGAACTGACAATTTCTCCACACGAGATTTAAAACCAGTTAGCTGACAAGAACAATTTGATTGATAGCACTATAGACAAGAGAGAGAAGAGACTGGGAAGTGTCAGGCAGTTGAAAGTTATGTTTTTTGAAACACTCTTCTGTGAGGCTACACCAAAGGCTGGAAGCAGAGAGAACTGCCAACTGCTCCTGGGGCTTCCCGCGGTCACAGCAAGAAACAGTCCAGTTTATGCTCCTGCAAAAGCAGGAATAGAAATGCAAACCAGCCCACAACTTGATTGTTTCATTAGGAGGAAACTCTCACTCTCCCCCCCAGCCTGCTCAGCAGCAGGTCTCATTCCTCCTCAGCAGCATCCAGATAGAAAGGGATGCTCACAGGGAGAGCGGCACAGGCGTCGATGGATGAGTGATCGATCCCATAGCTTCAGAGCTCGGGGAGATCACCCACAGCCTGATTAGCAACTGCAGCTGGAAAAATTTTCCTAGAAGAGCAAGATGCTGCAGAAGGCAGGGTATTTGACAGCCTGTTGCTTGGCCTGTTTGTGGGAGCTGTCTTACTGCCAGCACAGGCAGACGTTGGCACCACGTTGAGACGCGGCATTACGACGAGTGATTTTCTCCCTGTAATTACAGGTGAGGCAGATCCCCCAGCAGGGCTGCAGAGAGCCCAGCTCAGGACCAGGCACATGGACTCACAGATGTGAAGGCAGCTACAACCACACCGCTGCACACTTAACAATCCTGCAATTGTCACAATCTGACAGCTTTTATTGGTATTTCTTGCAGGTGGATCCAGACAGAGAAGATTTAGGCACACGAGAGCTGAGTTTTCTTTCCCAAATGCATATGTTCAAGAAACGTGATGTGCTGCAGAGAGAAACCATGCTTCTACCTGAAAGAACATCCATATTTAATAAACTAAAGGCTCCCTTGAGCCAGAAGTTAAATTCTACCCAACCTACTTCAAACATCAGAGTGCACATATGCTGTCCCCAAGCCAAAAGATAAGAGGGAAGTGTTTGTGAGCCACTACCTTGTGGGGTAGCTGATGTCTCTATAGCTCTGGGTATTTTCTTCTCTGTTTCCATTCCTTTCTGTCAGGGCAGGGAATATGTATTTTCAGATTCCTACATTTCTATCACTGACCTGTAGTTTGAGGTTAAATGCTTTACATGGACCTGCACAAATCCCCAAGGACCAATGCAAAGTCTTCTCCTGAATTCCAGTGGGATGTGCTGTGGCAAGCAAGAAACATCTGAACATTTATAGGTGCATCACTAAAATTTAGGGGTAAAAATAGTATTGATCATGGTGATTTTTTGCTGCAGTATGTATTTATTTAAAATGCACATCAATACTGCCTATATATTGCTGATTAATGAAAAGCTATATAAAAACCAAATAGATGTTTTTTTGAATAAAATGGATAAGGAACAGATCTCTAGGAGTGTGTAGGGGGGGGTTGGACTAGATAATATTTAAAGTCCCTTACAATCAAAACCATTCTATGACTCTAGGAAGGAAGAATGGAATAATTCTTCATGCACACATGCCTGTGCTCTGCAAACATCAGCATCTAGCACACAGCTATATTTTCTTGGTTTCAAGGAGTTTATGAGTGTCTGACTAGTGGAACCCTACCAGAAAACTGAACTCTTTATTTGCTCACATTCCAGAGGGTACTGGACCCTGTAATAAGCACCAGCAGTGCACCAAGCCCTGCTCTGCACCACCATTCAGGATGGGAATGTCAGGGCACCAGTGATTCAGCAGTTCTCACACTTCTGCCATTCCCTGGAGCACCACCTTCATGCATCCATGATTCTGGAAATAATGGAGTGGAAAAGGCTGTTTCCCAAAAAAGTAAGTGAAAGGAGGAAATAGAAAGCAAATGCATATGGAGACTACACAACCCAGCTGTGCTTTGCAGTGTGCTGTACACATGAACCACTCTACCTGAAACCTTTCAGAGAATTAAATAATGTAACACAGCAAATAGCATGTGATATAAATTAGAGGACACAGTAACGTAAAGATCATGCAAATGGTCTAAAAGACAGTATTCGTTCAGCTCGTAGCAGAAGAGAAAGAAAGGAAAATTGACAAGGCAGAGACAAGAAACTGATGTTGAATAGCAGACCTGAACGGAACTGAAGAGTCAAAGAAATAAGGGGAAACACTCTTGCCTATTGCAGGAGCCACACAGAGAAAGCCCAACACTAAAAAAAAGGTCAATTTACAATAGAATGACAGGAAATGGAAGATCACAAACAGGGTGAAGACAAAGATAGGTGAGATAAACTTTTTATGATAGGCACTGACTTAAAAAGTTTGGCCAACAAAGAGGGCAAACATGAAGAGACACCTGAAATAACTTCTGTGTCAATGGGGTTATTTAGGAATGACAGGGACAAGATGCCCAGCATCCTTCAGAAGATGCAATGCAAGAGAGCTGGAGGAAGAAATGAGGAAAACAGTGAATTGCTCAGCAATCATATAAACTTTTATTCCTGGGAAAATATTTGCCTACAGACATCATCTATAAGCAGCAAAAAATAACAAGGAGATGAGTAGCAGGCAGCATAGATTTGCAAAGAACAAACTGTGAAATCATTCTGATGTTCTTCAGTAACAGGTAAGAGATGCTGTGGATAGGGATGAAATGGTAGGTGTTATGTCGACCTTAGTAAGCCTTTCACACACCTTCAGGCTAAGGAAATGTGGTTTGGATTAATCTAATACTCTGCAGTACAATGCTGGAAAATCACATTCTGAATAGTAAAGTGTAAAACTGGCAAGAAACCACACACATGGCTCTGCAGAGCTTTATGTTCTGTATCCAGTCATATTCCTTGTTTTCATTAATTTGGGGCTGATGGACTGAAAATGATTCTCACTGACTCTGTGGATGCTGCCAAGGTGAGAGGGACAGCGAGGCAGCTGGAGGACAGGAAGAGAATTCAAGATGTGCTTTATGAATTGGTGACATGGAATGGAAAAATAGGTTAAAAGACAAGTGGAGAACTCCAGTGACCAGAGACTGACCAGACAACAGTGAGAACACGGGATGAGAAACAAACAGCCCCTCAGTGGCACCACTGTCCTGGATTCAGAAACTGCACAGATCCATAAAGAGAATGTGATTCAACAGTATAGTAAAACGATGAGACAAATGCAGAGTTTGTAAAACACTGAGGTACCACTTCAGCTATGGCACAGCTTCAGCTCAGGAAGCACATCCAGACTGAGGTACCCAACTTCATGAGGAATCTGAAGGATTTGAACCAACTGGGGAACAACTGGTGACAGCAACACCATAAAGACCAGAATCAAATTGCCAAGGTGAGTGGTGGCACTCCCTCTGTTGCTTTACAGGCAAACATTTAGAACACCAATATAATTAGTTACCACCTATATGATGGCAGGTCTGTCAACAAAGCGTGGTATCATTGTCAGATAAAATAGCAGTGCTGAGCCATAAAAAGAAATAACTCTGCTGTATCACACCAGATGCAGAGCAGCAAAAAGACACCTGAGAGAGCTTTAAAGAGATCTTCCAGCAGCTTGAAGCCATCTATCTGCAGCATCACTGAGCTCTGTGCTGGCTTATTCACTGCTGCCTTGAATAAATCACAGATTGCCAGACTCTGTTTTGGAAACCAGGGGCTCTCTTATACCTCATAGAGGAATAGGGGGGTGGAATTGCGATTATATTAAATATTAACAACACTGTTGCAGTTACACTGCCTACAGTCCTAACTCCTCATTGTAAAAGTAACATTGATAATGACAAAGCAGTTAAAGGAAATCCAGGAAAATAATTCAAAGTCTGAAACACTTGCCTAAAGTAACAAAATGAAGAAACCTACTTTGGTTCAGGTGAGAGATGGGAAAGGAGAGACTCAATTATTTTTGAGACTATACAGAGAGAATTTCTCTTAGAAGACCTCTTTTTAAGCTAGCAGGTAAAGATGTATGTTCCCAAGGCTGAGAGCTGTAGTTAGAACAACTCAACCTGAAATCATAAAAAAGAGGGAACTTTTTAAGTATTAATTAAATTAACGGCTGGATCAGTTTATCCAGGGCTATTCTTCTTCAGCCAGAGAGTGTGCTTTTCACAAACCTCCCCAGGTAGGCAGGGATTTGACAGCAGACGGAGCTTATCCTGTAAATATGTCAAAGGAGCCCCCATCATCATCACCATCATCATCATCATCATCATCATCATCGTGTAACACTGGTCTTACAACCTCTGAATGAGGAACTCCACAGAAGACTTCTAAATCATGTACTAATCATCCAGTGAGCACCACACTTATTAAGCCACACTACATACTTTAAATATAAATTGAACACTGAATTTGAAGGGATTCTTGTGTGGATTTCACGTATGTTTTGAGAGGCTCTCAAAAAGCCATAGTTCTACATTATAGATCAGAGGCACACTGGAGTTCAGCCAGTTCATGTATCATCCCATAAATGTTGATCCCCCAAAGATGACAATATTTTATTTACTGCATCACCTTTAGCTACTAAATTTTAAGCAAGACGGGAGCTGGAATTCAGCAGAAGAATACACTTTTTTTGCTAGGTCATAATGGCACCAGTGGCATCAGAACTGAGGAGGAAAACGAAAAAAAAGCAATTATTTAAATAACGCAAACATTCCCTTGGCTGCATCTATTCATCAAAGACTTCTGCCATTTCTCTGGGGTGGGTAAAATAGATTGAATGCTTGGAAATGCAACTTGGAGTCTCCGGTCTCTGGATAGAGGCTTCCAGATCTTTGCTTTTCTTCTGAGACAGCTGCTCCTGCTGGTTTTTATTACTAAGATCCCTTGCTTAGCAATGCATCTCTGACCTTCCTGCAGGTCAGTGTGCAGTACCTGGCATGTGGACATATATATGCATGTATGCATGGGTATCACTAGGAATAAATGGGAGCTCATTGACAGGAAAGTGAAAAGAAAGAAAACAGAGAGAGAACAACTGGCAGAGAATGGCAAATATTCACTGTGCAGAAATGCATTTCAGGGGAAACAAGAAAAAAAGGAGAAATATGGCAACAAGGAATACTAGCAGTGACACAGTAAAGGATAAAGACAAAGAAAAGACAAAGGAAAACACCAGAGGAAGAGGCTCACTGTGTTTTACAAAGGCTTGACAAAGTATAACACAAAGCAAAATATGTCTGAGGCAGGACAGAGGCACACAGAGAAGCAATGACAAAGTTATTTGCAATAGGGAATATGTGGAACCCTGCTGGGCTAGACTTGGGTTGTCTCTTTGTGGTTTGGCAAGTCCTGTAAGAGCTTCTGATCATGTGAGACAATAGACAGAGAAGTTGGAAAAGCAGCAATGTTTAAAAGGCTAATGCCTGTATATCTGCTTACAGTTTGATGGTGACCTTAGTGCCACTGCTTGCTCTATTGGCAACACTTGTGTGGTTATTTTCAGCTTGTTTTACAAAGCCAGCTTTGGAAATCTTTGCTTTCAGCAAGCAATGCAGCTGTTAGAATTGAGCTCCATTTGGTTTGTACAAAAGCCTCTCCCACAGTGCAGCTGCATTTCAGTGTGTATTCAGCTGCATTTCAGAGAATCCTGGAATCAGGGAATATGAGGTCGGATGAGACCTCAGGGATCATCTGGTCCAACTTTTCATGGCAAAAGCACAGTCCAGACAAGGTACCCCAGCACCCTGTCCAGCACCATAAGAATGTCCAGCAGTGAGAAACCAACACCTCCCTGGGGAGATTATTCCAATGGATTGTCCTCATTGTGAAAAAATTTCCTTGTGTCCAAGGGGAAGGAGTAACATGAACCTCTTACCTGTTGCCTTTTCCACACAACTCCTCATAAAAAGGGAGCCTCAATCTTCTTTATACCCACTCTTTAAATACTGGGACACAGTGATGAGTTCTCTATGGTTGCTTTTGACCTGCTGAGCAAACTGATTGGCCTCACACCAATCCTCCTTGCCCATGTCTGCTGGACTGGGAAACAATCACATTTCACTGCCTTTTCATTTAGACTGAGACATGAACCCTACACAGCAAGGAAAGTAACTGCTCACTCAAAGAGCCATTTAAAAATACTGGAGCTTGGCAGTAATTTCTCTCAGTGTTTATTACAGAGACATCAGACAGTTTGCAAATGACATTTTTAATTGCCAACAGTTGACATGTCTGGACTATGAAGAAACAACATATAGCACGTTGCTTCAGATGGGTATAGAGAAATATAGCCTGGTAAAGATCACTGGAAAATCCACTGCAACTGGCATAAATAATAGCTTAGGTTGGATTTTTGGTTGTTTAGGGTTTTTTTTTTCAGATTGTCTAATAGAACAATCCAGCTGCTTTCTGTTACCATCTATTATATCAACAAAAACTATCAGAGAAGGAAAAGCACCAAACAAATTTCTTCTTTTGCACCATGGAAATGAAAAAGAAAGTAATCAGCTGAGTAACACTATTATTTGTGCTTGTGTATGTTTAGACATGGAAATATTTTTCCTAATAAAAACAAAAGACATTACAATTTTGATGAAAACAGAAACCTGAGGCAGCACTTTCCCTTCTAAATACAGAAAAAGTTGTTTCTCAAGGACAACGCCTGACTTTCCAACTCAGTCAACCACTGGACACCAACGAAACCAAACCAGATTTATCTGACTGTGATGGTCAGCAAAACAGGATATTCAAAATAAACAACCCAAACCACACAATTTATGCCTCTCTGTTCCTGCCTGGCTTCCTCAAGCGCTGGGCAGAGGTCTCTGGAGCAGGATGAGCTCCTGTTAAACACAGGGAATGTGAGCAGCTAGCTGTGGTGCACTGCCAGCCAGACGGCCCTTCATAAATATCTCTGACTTCAGAAATCCCACACAAAGGAAAAAGGATTTATTTTCCTCACTCATCCTGACAAAATGGTTATGGCTGCACCTGAGCACTGCAGAGTGAAACCAAGGCAACTAAAGGAAAAAGCCTAATGGCACACTGGATGGGAGCAGCATGGTTTCACTCAACAAGCAGATCACATCAGAGATGTCTCCCCTGCTGGCACTTGGGATTTCCACCCAAAATCAGGAACACATAAATGCTATCAGAGGCACCCAGCACTGCCCTTGCAGCCCCTGTGCTGGGTGCAAAACCAGCAGCAACCCAGAGGTGTTGGCAGGTACAGAAAAGCATGAGGGACCACAGCATTCACCTGAGAGAAAGGTGACTCAACACTCTCCCTGCCTACTGGAAAACTCACATAAATGCTTTCCAAAGATTACAGTCTTGATGCTTTTTGCATTCCTGGAATCAACAAGACGCAACACCAGTGGGGAGGGCTGTGGCAGAGAAAATGCTGGTACCAGGCACTATTGTAATGGCTATGCTTTTAAGACCTCCTGGGGACAAGGTGAGATGCCACAGTGGGTAAAGTACACCTTTCCTTGGGCAACAATTATGGGAGGCTTAAAGAAAACTAGGTGAAGTGCTGAAGGAAGCCCCTGATGGTGTTTACAAGGGCAGCTCTAAAATACAGAGAACAAACCAGGATACAGCAAGGCAAGATTATCTTTCCTCGGTGCTGTAATACATGCAGACTTCTTCAGAGCGTATCTACTTATAGCAAATGACATTTTTAACAATTCTAATGATAAGAATGTATGCTTTTGTTGGGAATTAGCCCCCTCAGACGAAATGCTTGCAGGAGCCTATCTTATTTTTTCCCAAAGCAATGTGATATTAAGCATTCAGATTTTTTTTCTCCTATATTGTCTCTTTTGGATTGTTTTCTGTGTTTTCATTGCAGCACAAGCATGCCAGAAGTGCAGACACAGCAACAGCAGAAGGGGATGTAAGCACATCTCCAGTGAGGTCATGTTCTCCATCAGGCTGGCACAGCAGCAGAGAGGAGAGCACTGCTCCCATACAGCAGAAATGACAGGACCATGAACGTGGTTATTCATCTTCTCCACGGCTCACTCCATCAGCAGAATCACACACAGCAGAAATCCACACCCAGGCCTCTGACAGGACCTAACAAACTTGAGAAATCCTTACAGGGACAATTAGTTTGCTCCTGTCTCAACAGCTCTTTCCCTCTGAAAAGGGCATTGTGGCATTGGTTGATTAGCTAGGAAGACTTTTCTTTACAGTCAGCCTCTATCTCCACTCCTTTAATTCCACCCTATCACCCTTGCTACACCCCTGGGCACTACAGTGTACAACTGATATCTTTCTTTGATATTTACACCCTTTATGTGTTTGGGAACTGTTCTGAGCCCCCACAGACCCCACACAGCCCCAGACACTTTTTCACAGCAGCATTTGGCTCTTCCCCCTGCCCCAGCAGCGTTACCTGCAGCCCAAACTCCATTCAGAAGCAGCCTGGGCAGCACAGGGGGCTCTACGGCCCCAGCCCACACAAGCCCTTGAAATCTTTAGCTTAAGCACACACAGGTTGTATCCAGACTTCGATGGAAAAGGAGAACACACCACTCAAGTATCACATTGCTTGCTCTCCCCTGGCTTCTTGGCCCATTTACTGTGCTCTTCCCAGGCATTAAAAGGGAAGGAAAGCTCTCTATCTATGTTTATTACGCAATTCAGTTTTATATCAGCATATTTAACTTGTTTACGCTGAACTCTACTGCCTTAGCAAAGAACCACTGAGCAGAGTCTTAGGGGATTAGGTTCAGTATTTTCTCTTAATTAGGCTGCACTGGCTCCTAAGATGCTCTGCACTGCTTTTATCTGCATCCTCCCACAAACTGGAATCGTGTATGTCAATATTACATAAATGTTTTTACTCTTCTCTGAGATAAACCTAAGGAGATTAGACTGGTTGGCTTCTGCCAGGTTCTTGCAGATTATTAGCTGTGACCTCAGTGCCCTATGTCCATGTCCCTCATCTCCCTTCAACATTTCCTGGTTTTGAATGCTTCTGATTATGTGATAGAGCCTGAAAAATGGCCAGGGGCTCCCTCTGTGATTTGCTCTCTCTGAAAATGCTCTCATTTGCTCATTCTTGCCTTCACCTGTTCGTTTTTCAATAGACCATTTGGGACAATAATCTGAAAGCATTTATTGCAATTGGGCTGCTGTTCCAGAATCATTTGGTCTGCCAACTATTGAGATTCATCACAGCACTGAATTTCAGAAACCTGGAAGCAAGGGAACATCCAAGCTTTCCTAGAAGTCATAAGAAATCCAAGGACTAACCTCTACCGCCTCACCTAGCTCTCCTTAGCCTGCAGTACATTTCTCTGCAGAGATTATGACTATTTAATATGAACATTAAGAACAGTGTGAGGCTGTAAGTCACCTCAGAACCTTTAATCATATTTTCAGACCAAGCAGTGGGAATCTAAGTGTCAGTGGGACTTCACCCTGCAGACACCTTTGTGCCCAAACCACCATCATCCTGCCTGGGCTCCCACATCAGGCAGATCAGCTGGCTGACAGGTATTTTATTCATGTTAAATCTTTATTTAAAACATTCAGCCCTGCATATGTAGCACACAGAAGTTCCTGCAGGAGAAATAGGTCGGTGAGCTGGCCCTCAGTTCAGTGGGAGCTAATTTCTGAGAGCAGACATCACAATGCAAGGCAGGGAAATTATGGCTATTTCAGGACAACACAAGGCACTGACAGAGCCTGCCAAGATCAGCTGGGGGAGATCCCAGCCTCTGGCACAGTGCAGTGGAGCTGTCAGGTATCGATTCAGAACAGCAGGCAATGACTGGGAGAGCTCAGTTTCCAATTCAGCCCAGGATCCGTGGGCATCAAGGGTCTTCCTGAATTATTTATTTGGTTCAACAGGTGATCTTTGGTCTTTAGATTATCTTATTCCACTCAGCCACCTCTCTAATGTATTTTTTTTTTCTTTTTCATCTTCTGCTCAACTTTCCCTATGAAAATTAATTTTCTCCCTGCTTCCTTTGCTCAGCCATGTGCTGAATCCCGGATGACTGTCCTTTCTTAGAAGAATATATAATAGGTGTCCATTTTCCCAATGGCAACATCTAATAAATGCACAGCTTAGAATCACAAGTACTGGAGATAAAACATTCTTGAATAATGCCAATATAACTTTCCAACTAGTTCAATAGCAGTATTAGTTCCAGTATGACAATGTCTTATTTTCAAACAGTTATTTATAGGGCTTTCATCAAGTTACCTGGGATTTTTTTTAATTTTTTTTTTTTTTACTGTGCATAATTCTTTTCTCCTTAATATTCAGCCTAAAACATCTCTGAAATCAGAGCTGAAAAAGCTCCTGGCTAATTTGATGTTTCAAGTGTCAGTACAATTTCCAGAAAGTACAAGAATTACCGAGGTCAAAAGAATCATTCCAACTTACACTTCAGTGTTTATTCAGAATGAGTTTTGAGATACCCTTCTGGGACAAGATGTTCCAGCCCCAGTTTCAATAAATGAAGCTTTGAATTTGGGTGATGATTCTGATCTCACAATTACTGGAGCTCCTCTTGGAACAGTTTAAGTGACCATCACCACACCACTGGATTCTGCTCAAAATTCTGCTCCTTGTTGTGGTTCACACCCCTTTCCCATTCTGCCTGTGAACAGGAGCACACACACCATCAGCAATCCATCCAGGAGAGCAGAGCTCACAGCTGAAGGCTGGTGGGTCCCTAAACCCTCTCTAGATATCACATACAGCACATCATTAACACACTCCGAGTGTTTTAACTTCAGAGGCTGAAGGGAGCATCTCCAAAACTGGCACAAGGGCTAAAACCCACTTGCATCTCGATTTTCACTGAGAGAACTGAAGGAGCCAGTTATTACCAACTCATGTGAGACATCATTTGTTTTGTGACTGCTCACTTATCATCCTGAGTGGACTGTGCAGCCGTGCAGGAGACACCCACCATACACCGTTAATTGTGGGCGCCAGAACGGCTGTCAGGAATGTGCTCTGTCGGCGTTTCCTTATAAAATCCATCAGCGTGTCAGCCAGGAGCTTAGCCCTCAGAGAGCAAAGAGAATGGGAAAGGCATTTATGAGCTTGACAGGATCTTAGAGTGAGAGTTAAGGGAAGGGAGGACACTTTGGGAGAGACACACCAGAGGACGACAGACTGCTGCAGGTCCAGGACAATTATATTGGGGTCAGCAGCCACCAAGGCACCTGTCTGAGGTGCAGCGCTGCACTAATGCAAGGCACTCACTTTCCAGACATCACTGTGACACATTTGAACACAGCAGAAAATGGTCGAGCTGTATTTGGATGCCTCTATGGCGATTTTTCTATTTCCTGCTGACTTCCTATGAAAAATGAGTTCAGGCACACTAAACTCTCACTACATTTGCAAAGTTTTGTAAGTTGCCAGTAACTGAGAGCTGTGTTTGGGTGTGCAAATTCTTCTGCCAGGTGTATCTCCCTGCCAAAAATACTAGAGGTTCAGTAATGCAAAAATACAAGAAAATGCAGCAGCTCTTATTAAAATTAAAGTATGTGGCCAGTACAGGCAGCACTGTACTTCTTAAACAAATCAGAATTAAACAGCTCAAAAAATATTTTTGGCCACAGATATGGAACAGCCCTTTAAAGTAGTAATCTACACTTGAGGACATATCTTTAACAAGCAATAAACTTTCATAAAAAGGTTCATGCATTTATGCAAGAAACTGCATCACAGAGATCAAGCCACCTCTGGAAGAGAAGGAGCATGCTATCAAATTTATTCACAAAATCAGTTTCATGCTAAGCTACAGTCTCATTTACCTAAAAATAATGAAAGAGGAAGGGAAAAAAAAACATCCAAAATTATTATTAAAATGAACAGAACAGAGCATTTACCAGATGTTCAGGCTCTCCACCTACCCTTTATCCTTCTTGACGTCTGACACTTCTTTTCATTTTAAAAATGCACTAATAAGATCATGAATCATAACAATAAAACAGGTGGCATTAAAACCCTCTAATTTAGGCTTCTAGTTAAGGCATGTTATAGGCACTCACCTCCTTCCATTGACTGTGTAAGGATGTCAGGCTCCCAGCTTTAAAGATTAATGGGAATATCTCTGCTGTGGTTTTTTTTTCCTAATTTTTCTTTAACCTCCAACTTATCCTCCTCTAGAAGCTAAACCATTCCCATTTCTCCTTTCCCTGACACTGCTCCAGTCCCTACTCTAGCCAGTCCTACACATTCCTGCTGTCAGCGACGAGTTCAGTGAGGTTATTGCTTCTATCAGTGTTGGAAGATGCACAGAGAAATTCACATGAAAAGCAAAATACTCAGTTACCTCCCCTTTCTCCAGCTCATCCTTACCTGAGCAACCACAAGCAAAGTCAGGAGCTGCTAAACAGCCTCACTGGGGGTAATTACTTACTTGTTTAAACAACACTGCTGCCTGCCCTTTCCAATCCCTCCTTGGTGTCTTCCTACAGGAGTAAGCAGCCAGCCCTATGCCAATAGTAAATGGGGTGCTTTGTTAATTACATATGGCATTCCTGATTTCATCCTACAAAACTGGGAAATGCCATGCCAGGTAACCAGTGAGGGTCATCAGCTGCCCATATTGAGCTTTATGGCAAAGGAAGGAAGAGGAGGAGCAGAAAGATGAACCAAGAGCTGAAGAACCACACATGGAGTGGGGGAAAGAACCATGTGCTCGTGGGACACCAACACATCGACAGGACCAGCTGAGCCATCAGTAAAAACAACACCGAAATAAAGAGCTATTAACACTTTTTCGGGAAGAATGGCAAGATCACAACAGCGTTTGCCAAGTGAGAAACAGGCGAAGAGGGGACATGGGAAGGGGACGTCATGAAAAGAACTTAACAAACCAGGAGTCTCATGAATTGTCAGACTAATATCAGCAGGGATATCACCTTAAAATGGTGTGTGAAAGAAGGTAAGGTAAGGATTTCAAATTCCCCTGGACAAACTGCCAGCCCCAGCAGTGCTCTGAGGCTCCAAATGCAGAGATGCTGCTCTGTGCCTTCTGGGGATCCTGCAGAGGCACCAGGGGATTCTACTTTTCAAGGGAAGGTTAGAGTTCACACTCCTTCAACTCCTAACACTGTCAACAAAACCACAATGGAGAACCCAAAGCACCAGAATTACAAGGTGGGTGAGGTGAAAACGAACTGCTCCATGCAAGATCCCACCTGTGAGGCAGGAGAGGGGAAATGCATGCAAACATTTTGTTCTCTTGCGAAGGATCAGCCAGATTTGCAGAACTGGAGGCTGCTCTCATTTTTATTGGGTGGGGTTTTTTTGCAATTCTATTAGAAAATCACTCTTGACTTCCAATAGTGTGAGCTAGTGCAGAATCAGATCTAAAACACACTAATATCACGAGAATAATGATTACAAATCTTGGAGGCACTTTGTATGCTACACAGGTTTATCTCACATTACAGCCACCCTGAGTCTGAATTTGTTTTCTGATTTTGATGCTTTTACTTGTGCTTTTTGGTATATATTCCACTATATTTCTGTATATTTTACTGCAATATTCCAGTAACTCCTTGTAACAAATTCAAGTCTTTTGCCTTTTTTTTTTTTTTTTTTTTTTTTAATTTATGGAAGACTTCTTTTTTAATTAAAGTTCTTAAAACTTGCTGCCAAGGACTTTGAAATTCAAGGATTTGATTTAAGCTACCAGAAAAAGGCATTCACGATCACATTGGGATCTTGGTTTCTTCTTTTCAACACCAAAGCATAATTACATCTCTGTAATAGTTATGCTGAATATTAAAGGGAGCGATTACTACGGGACATTTTAACTATCTGAACATTAAAAATCTAAAAGCACTAATCATAACTCTTTTGCCATATTAAAACATCATGAGTAAAGCAGGAGCTGCACTAAAGAAATAGTCATTAATCAGTATTTAAAATAAGCCTGTTGCCAAATTATCTCTTAGGCTTAATTTCCTTGAGCAGTATCATCCCACAGAGAGAAGTCTGGAGTATAAGCTGTCATATTACTGTTCTTCAAGAGACTAGTCCACCCCTGGCAATTGCTCACCTGTATTAGCTGCCCCACGACACTGCCAGAACCTTACAGAGGTGCAAATATCACATTAAATATCCACTTGCCTCTGAGGCAGTCCATGGCTGCTCAGTAATGGAGGCAAAATTGAATGAGTTATTTTGCCCTAAGTCTGCAGGCTGAAAAGCTGAATTTGGTGCCAGCAGCAGAGCTGGAGCTGAGGGAGGGCACAGAGGACTGACAGAGCCAGTGAGAGATCTGGGAGACAAGACTGAGAGGAAGGAAACAATTGTATTTTAGAGGCTGCTGATTTAGGGCAGCTGAAAGAAGGGAGCATCCACTCCTCGTGCACCTGGGAATGCCAGTTGTGGCTCCTCGCAAGGACTCTCCCGCCTGACCCTCATGCAACACTGTCCTGGTGTCCCATGCCAGCAGCTGATCCCTGCTCCTGAGGGCACAGGGAAAACCCCACACACTGGGGAACAGCCCCCACCTGTGCCTGCAGCTTGCCCATCAGTCCACTCTCTCATTTCTCTCCACACTCCATACCAATGAATAACGTGGCAGAAAAACACTTAATGAAACATCATCAATCTAACCATTCTAATAAGAAAAGCTTCTCTGAGACTTAGAGGGTGCAGTGCTATAAGGGAGAGCATATGGTTGTGACACAGGTCTGTGCCAGGCTGGGCCAAACTTCCTGAAGTTAGGAGCTAAGTGCCAGTAGCAGAATTTCCCACCTGCTGGCAACGATGAACTTCTTCCCTCCCTCCTCCTTCTAGCTGGAAACAATCCCTGCAGAGGCACCTCCACCTGCAAAGGCAAGAGCTGTGCAGCCCTGCCTGCTGGAGAATGCTCCAGAGCAGGAGTATCACCAGCAGGCACAAAGTGCCACCCAAAACTGCCATCCCAGGCTGAGCACACAGGCAAGAGCACGTGCCCTACTCACCACCCAGATGTAGTGCTCCTGCCAGACACATCACCGGTGATTTGTGTTTGTAAGGTGTTAAAAGCCTCAGGTTCAAACAAAGAACAAACAAGCAGGTCTCTAATGCAAAGATGTTATATCCTATTTTATATATACTGCATCAAGGAATAACTACGCTGAGACCAGGAGTTAGCTGTCTCTTTGCTATGCCTTTCATAAGTTTGCTCCTTCCATTTATCCTCCTTTTTATGGGGCACAGGAGAGCTATCCCTCAGCTCGCCCGCTCTTCTTTCTCCCTCCCTTGTCCACAGCTAATTTTATCTCCCCCATGGCTTCAACTTTCATTTTCAACCAGCACTTAGGCTGTCATAGCTGAAGCGTTCCTCTCCAGTCAACACATTATTTTAGCTCATCTCTCTCTCACTTCAGTTGTCCCCACTTCGCTCCATCAACGACACCACTGAGGAGCACTCACGTCTGAACTTCTGTTATACCTTTCTTTATGCCACCCTGCTGGAATACTTAGCTGGAATTAATATGAAACATCATTCCCTTCCCCAGCTCTCAGTACTTTCTTGAGATCCACTCCTGCTGCTAGCCTCACCTCTCCCTCCCGAAACCTGCCAGACACGACATCTTGGTTGCACGACTCTTATAATACTGACTGCTACTTATTGGGCTTTCTCTGTCAAAAAATACCCTGGCAAAAATGGCATCACTGTCCCATTATGTCTAGTGTTAACCTGCATGACCAAGCAATCTCTGCACTACACCCCTTTTCACTGCTCTTTGATCCTTTCCCGTTGTTTGTGGTTTATTATGTTTTTTTACATTTGGTTCAATACTGATAGGTTTCCCACTTTTGGGAAAGCAATATGCCTTCTGTGTGCATACAAAAACTACATCAGCGAAGACATTACCATAAAACTGATAAGAAACAGTGCTAAGAGCTAGTTCTACTTTAATCTATTTATCCCACTGTGCCTTCCAGTAGTCAAAATGAAGATATGTCCATGGGATCTGGCAAAGAATCAAATTTACATACCACAATAAGACACGAAATAGTTATAACTGCAATTGCTTAAGGATAATTCAGCCTATTATCCCCTCCTGTGTTATGGTGAAGTGTCTGGGCTATGAGTGAGAGCTGATGCACATTAATAAAAAGTGGATTTTACGTGACTAACAGAAGAATGCTTTACTAATCTTGAAGAGTCGCGACAAATAAAAGGACTTTCAAATTAAAAAAAGAGCAGGCATTTGTCCAGGGAATTTGGATATTTGTATGGGGACCAAAACAATGCTACTTTTAATAAAGCTGCCATCATTACAGATCATATAAAAGGCCCCCTTTTAGCCCAAAGCACCAGACAAACAATACGCCCAACCTGGCAGTCACTCTTTAGGCTTCACACTCATTAGTTTTTTATCCAAACCATTCTGAGCTGATCAGATTTTCTCATGTGCTGATTAGGTAAGGATCTGAATGTGTTTTATCAGGGTATATCCATTAGCTTTGCTAAATAGTTTAATGTTTCTCTAATACTCAATATAAACAACATTGAATTATACAGGTTCTCTCTTCTAAAGGGAGAGAATATTCCTCTGAAAATGGCTTTTACCAGCTGATTAAAGAAGAAATAAGTCCTACAAAACATCTTTAAAGTGAGGAGTAAAAGAAGTGTAACACTTCGGTTGCACATTGATGATTTAGAAAGCACTTTCATAATCATGGTCTCTCCCATTTCCAACTTGTTATCCAATCTGGAGCACTCACTTCAGGAATGTCACTGCTATTCAGCAGTGAAGCCCTGCCTGGGTGTAGCTAAAATGTGATGCATGAGTGTCTTTAATGAAACCCTTCACTCTACCAATGACTGGGCTGCCTAATGACAGTCTGAGGTAAAAGACCAGAGGTGAAATGAATATGCAGGATAACTGTTCCAGCTACAGGTAATTTGTCATTTCAGTGTATTTGGGACAGACAGACAGGTGAGACCGAACAGAGACACTTCCACTGACAGTGTCCATTTTGTTCTACTCTGACACCAAATATTCCCAAATGAGTCCACCAAGCCTGACCTTTCAACATTCTACAGATTGGGGATTAAGTGGGAAAAAAATGACAGTGGTATTTTCCAACAGGAAAAAAGTTCTTTTTTCTAGATTTATACTACTGATAACTGAAGACCTTTTTGAAAACTGTTCGTGGGGATCTGTCTTTATTATCTCTGAACTCACAGCTGCCACCCCAAAACATGAGCATTTCCAGGGAACAAACAGGACAAGCTAGTGGCTGAAAGTTCTTCTTATACTTTTCTACCCTCTCTCTTGTAAATCTATATATATTTATGTTTGCTATAAACTGTATTCAGTAATTGCAACCAGGCCACTAACTCATGCCATTAATTTTTCCACAGTACCTCTGAGAAAATTTTTCTCATCATTAATTTTCTCAATGACCTCCTGGCCAGCATCACACATTCTTATTTATTTTTCATGTGAACAAATATTCACAGATAACATTTAATTACAAGGTGGAAAACATCACTCACTTGTTAAACACCTCTGCATTTCCCACATGGCACTGGCAGCTGAATCCCTAAATTTGTGTTTAAGGGTGAAGAGTGACAAGACTGAACAGAGTATCAGGAATGCATGACAGAATTCCTGACCAAAGGGCAGCACCACACCTCCAGAGGAGGAAACCTTCAGCTTCTGCAAAACTGTGAAGCCAAACCAAACTGCTCTATTGATTCCTGCACATTTCAACGGGATTTAAGGCATCTCAGTATTTTAAATGTGTATTTCCTTCCAACTGATCACTGGAAGTTCTTACTGAGTTTATGCCATAAATGAGTATTTAGGTCAATCAAAACAAGTACACAGTGTATGTTCAACTTAGCTCATCATTTCATTTTTTCTCCAGTATCTTCTCTGTGTGTATCTATGCACTATGAAAACACACACATTGTAAATCAAAATTTATACTAAAATACTTCTTTAGTTGCTCTGCTGAAAAATCTTAACTCTTCCTAGACAATTACAATTCACACAGCAGGAAGCAAATACAAACGTTTGCATTTCCTGCTGAGAAGCAGCACAGTGCAGCTCTGTAAGGCTTCAAACAAAGATGATATGTAGCTACCTCAAGCTTCTTCTTACAGACATATAAATCAGAAGGGACTTACCACATGTCATGTAGATTCACCAGAGTGAGAGGTAAATGAGACTGGGTGAATTAAATTATTGAAGAAGTTTATCAAAACCAGGCTGAAATTGTCATGGGACCAGCTAGGAAAACCAGGATGGTTCCACTGTGATAATACCATTGAGCAACACACCACAGACCTCCAGAGGGGGATTTTAATATGAAAACAGTGTTATTGGACCACTATTTTTTAACAAGACTTCTCATTTATTGCAGAACAAATGCTGCAAATAAAAATATTAGAAGCAGATATTCCCAAAAGCAGTCACTGACAGTTTCATTCAGCCACTGAAACAAGGTGATTTTATTTTAGATTTTTTTTCTTCCTAGGGAAGAGGAACGGAAGAGCTGGTTATAAAAATAAATTTGAAGCATGTGATTATATGACAATTCCAAATTAAAGTATTCACCAGCATTCGCAGAACCCTTAGAAAAGACAAGCTGGCATTTTCAGTCAGAGGTCTTGGCTTCAAAAGGGCAACTTGTGAACAGGGAGGGACTCAGCTGGGAAGTCACTAATCATGATGCTGAAAGATCTGCCAGGGGAAGGAGACTGGAGGTGTTCAGTCAGAGAAGCTGCTGCTTGCAGGGATCCACACCTCAGTAAGAAATAAAAACTCAAAGACAGCTTGCCTGGTGCTCCCTTGTCAAGGAGATCAGAGCTAGTCCTGCGGGGATGATGGAGAGGAGGTGAAGAAAGCACCAGGGGGAAGCCCAGCCTAGGATTTGGGAATGGCAGAGGAGGAGAGCACAGGAGGCAGCGAGGGGCAGCAGCCACAGCCCAGAGAAGGGAGCTGCTCAGAAGTTATTAAAGGAAGTGATGAAAGATGACAAACGCTCCATGAAGAGAGAAGCTGCACAGGGGCAGAGCTGCTACACTCTGAGGCTGGAGTAGCTGGAGTAGAGACTAAAGGCAGTAGGTAACTCTGAATTACATGAATACATGTTTCAATTCTCATTGATGTCAATGATGAGGTACAAACAGTATCAAGGCTGAGATGAACACAAAGCTCAAGAAAAAGGAAGTCCAGGAACGAGAAATTAAGTAATTTCCATTTAGACTAGTGAATGAACTGGCATACAAAATTTCGCATGGGGTAGCAAGTTTAGTAAATCTAACAAGACACAAACAGTATCATACGATCAGAAATAATAAATGTCACATCTATATTTAATGAGGAAAAAAAGTTATCAGAGCAACTAAAAGCCCTTTCTTCCACATTTAGCAGCAGCAAAGCCTTAGAACAATTTTCAAGGCAAGAATAATCCAAACCAGTGAAGTTAAAAGAATTTGGGGGGGAATACCACATAGATTTAATACAGGCAAGGCACACTCATCTGACATTGTTCTCAGAGAAAAAAAAACACCTCAGTTTCCAGAGAAAGGAAATGAAATTGATCTTGGCAGTCTGATTTTGGGAAAGTTTTAACGTTGTGTCACCTGGGAAGTTATTAGTTAAATTGAAGAAGATGGGGGATTAGTACAAAAATTTTAAATTGGCCTGAAACTGCTAGAGGTAGGACAGCAACAACAGCATGAAATGGGGAATGTCAGGCTGGAGGGAAGTTATTAGCATCACTGCTGAGGGACTGCTCTGACAGCCAGCCTTGGATAATATTTCACCAATTATACTGGCACACAAATAGCTACAGCCCTGTTAAAATTTTACTGAAGAGAGAAGCTAAATGACATCTTTATACAAGAGGAGTGGGACAGTGTGGAGCACAATCCACATGGAGCCAGACCAGAGCATTGGAGAGAGGCTGCAGTTCAGTAAAACAGAGCATGGATCATGTATCTGGAGACTAAAAAAAACCCCAAAATCAGCCTTGGGAAACTACAGGGTGGAATCACACGATGAAGCATTATGTGATGTGGCTGCGAAATGAACCAGACAAAAATGCAATTCAGGAAGGTTTTAGCTTAGAATTTCCCTAGAAGATGGAATGCAATTACCAGTGTTTTACAAAGCCCTGCTAAGACCCTCTCTGTGGTGTGTACAAGTCTGGACACTTAATTTCCCAAATTCAAACACAGAGAAATGCAGAAGGAAAACAACAGGGCAATTTCGAGAATGAAGCTCTCATTTTGCAAGGAGTGGCTAAAAGGTTTCAGTATGTCTAGAGATGGGAAGCTGCAAGGGATGTCTCTCTTATCATTACAGAATAGAGATGGTTTTTTTCCTATAAAGAAAAATACCAGACAGCAGAGCTTTTAGCACTAATGGAAACTTCAGCAAAGATGAGACAGAAGAAAATACTCAACCACTCAGCCTGGGAGTGATGAGGATTTTCAGCAGGAGAGGATGGGCCAGGCTTTCAGGAGTAATGCAGATCATC
Source organism: Entomyzon cyanotis (assembly GCA_024500445.1). Classification (NCBI taxonomy): domain Eukaryota; kingdom Metazoa; phylum Chordata; class Aves; order Passeriformes; family Meliphagidae; genus Entomyzon; species Entomyzon cyanotis. The sequence continues at coordinate 5,681,579 of JAKEPQ010001026.1, forward strand.
TGCCCAATGCCAAGGCAAAACTTAATGATGTTTTCAACTGGAAAATACAGTTGCCTGCAGTTTCTGTGACTGTAGTAAGTCCTGTGAAAATACCACAAGTGTTTCATGTGTGAAGCTGGAATAAGGCAGTGTGACACCTCCCCTCTCCCCCAGCTGATCACACATTAATTTTCCTGTAAAGCTTCAATTACACAAGTGAACCAATAGACAATTATCCTAATGAAACCTCACATTAAATGCAAATTAAATTCAAGACCACTGAAAAAGTGATCTTTGATTGCAAGTAGGTAATGAATTGGGTTTTGCTTTTAGCAGCTCTTAAGAGGTTTTTGGTAGTTCTGGGGTATCAAAGAAAAGATAAATTGGCTTAAGCAATGACTAATGTAAAGCTACTAAGATAAACACTAATTTTTTACAGTCTGTTACAAAATATAATTAAAAAACCCTCACACTGAACCAACATATTTGTTCTTAGTAACTGTATTTAGATGAAAAATGCTTCTTTTTTTCCAATCAGTGCTGCTTGCAACAGCTTCAGTTTTGGAACCAAGCAAGGCTGGTGAGGAAACATCATAAAAGTGATTTTGTTTTCCATAAAAGCCATTAGGAGTTTTAATCAATTTGATTTAATAGAAATAGGAAACAGAATAGAAAAATTCTTTTGTTATTTAACAGAAGAGTTCACCTCCTACCAAATTAAGAAGGATGGGTTACTTTCCATAATTCAGTTACCCTTATCCACATCAAACATAACAATAAAAACAGCAAGAGTTTTACATGGTAAAACTGAAAAGAGGAGGTCTTCCCTAAACAAATCTATTTACACACTGCAAGTTACACAACATAAATAAAATGTACTGAAAATAAATGAATTTTTTTCCCCCCAAAGCATAACGGAGGGACAGAACCCCAACAGAAGGAATTTAAACTGAGGAAACGTAAAGCACAGACCTCTGACAACACTTTTATTTTACTTTTAATAGAATTACATGATCTCAGGTTATTCTGGCCTCACCTGGCTCTGCTGTAATTAATTTCTGGGAAGAGTACTCCTTTCCCTTGGATGCATGCAATATAATCCTGAGAGCATGTCATATTTGTGTGATTTTGAGATATGCTCCAAACATTTGGTTTCTTCCCATTTGCAACTCATGAACCCTTTTGCAATAAATAAATGTTCCTCGTTTCACTATTTAAATAATGCTCCAACAGTGTTGCAAATACTATTGGACACATTTCAGGGAAGCATGTGGAGACTGATCGGTTCTTTCATTATTAACTCCATTGATAAACATGAGCTCGAGCCAAAAAAATCATCTTTTGGTTGTTTGAATCAAATGTCATCTGTTGCCCATTCTGCAGACTGGATCACAATCCAGCAAAAACATGAAAATTCCTGGTACATGAAATAATTGACTATTCTGTAGGGAGGCCACTTTATAGGGATTTACATCTAACTTGGATCCAAGGTCTCACCTTCACTGAATGGACTGAAAAAAGGGAGATATTGTTCAAATTAATACCACATTATGAAAAAAAAAGCTGAGGCAATTCCAGGTGTCTTAAAAGTTAATTGAAATTTGCCTTTATTTAATTAGATGATGAGAGTTGGGCCAGACACATTTGGTTAGAAGAGCACAGCAGTTAGGAAAGCACTGGGTGGAAAACAGGACATAAAACTGGTGTTTTCATCTGCTGCCACACCAAATGCCAGAAATTTATGGGAATGTTCCAGGGGTGAGGAGCTGCCAGGAAGTGCCAGCACAACTGCCAGGCACGTGGAGCAGCTGGAGCACACATCCCAGCACTCACCAAGAGCTGACCACTGCTTCAGGCACGGAGGGTTTGCTGGGGATTGCAAGGGGAGGTGGAAAATGAGCCATGCAGAGCCTGGAGCAACACCCAAACTTCTCACAGTTGGGTTTCAAGAGCAGCCTTTTGGTACAGAATGCTGTGAGAAGAATTGCTGCCCAATGCTGCTCTGCATGAAGGTGAAGTAACTCCCTTAACATCATTAAGAACTGAAAGTGTCTCATCCTCAGTTTTAAACCAATGCCAGCACTGATTATTCTCTGGATTTGGTCACAAATTAATTTTCTTTCAGGTGTAGAGAAATCAGGCGCACAGAATCAGCGTCACTACACTAAAAGAGATCTGCCTAAAAGGAAAATTTTACTCCAAAACATGTAAATATTTTAGTGTTATCAGAAGGACTTCAGAAATCATCTGTGTTCCCTTCCCTTGCCAAGCTCTCAGGTACCTTGGTATGCTATGTTATTATGACAGGGTGAAAACACGGAAATGAAGTTAAAAAAAATATTTATTCTAACTCTAGCTGGGATTAATTTCTGAGGTTAGCATGCAGATATGACCCAAACACAACTTGTACTTCAAATTTGCTGTGTGATAAGTAACCAGGCTGACATGCTGCTGTTTGCATACAACTCCTGTGAGAGTTCTTATTATGCAAAAACCAAGACGTGAGAACGCTGATGAAAATCTGCGAGTCATTTATCAAACACTGACCTGAAAGGAATATTAAGAAAAACCTCTTTTATATGCAAATGTTTAATCCGACTGAGTTTAATCATGACTTTCCCCTCTCAGGTCCGATGAGTTGTGCATGTACTGTGCTCTCTAAGATACAATCTTACACATCTCGCTCTCAAAAAAGCCAGTTGTTTTGCCAATGGTTGCTCTGGGAACATGCAGAATAGAAAATTAATCTTTTCTCACTGTTTTACTCACCTGTGAGACTCTCCATAAAGCCTGTTTTGTCTGCCCACCTGCTCATCACTGGAGTAATATCTTCTCCTTTGAACAGACCAAGTACTTCCACTCTCTCAACAAGACAAACTCAAAGCATAATTGATTTCTCCAATGGATTTTCTAATGAATATCTATTGTTACTCTAGTTGCTGAAGTACTCACTGGTTTATGTTCCAACAAATACAAATCTGTTTATTTACTGCCCAACTTCACAACCAGACACAAACTGGGGAAAAGCAGCATTAAAAAACCCATGGGTGCCTGTAGAGACTGAAATGCTGGCTCCAAACTGGCAGGAAGAAAAATATATGTTCCACATGGAAACTTGAGAGTTCATAGAATTTAAATTAAAGAAACAGATTTGATTTAAGAAATTTTGAAAATCATCTGCATGTTCATAAAGAGCCACATGTTGGATGTGGCTGGTGACCACTAAGCATCCCCAATAAAACCAAAACCAACCAAGGCGTCTCAGGAATGTCCAACCACTGCAGCTCCTGACCTGGAAGCATGGACTAAGGAGCAAAGATCTTCTAATACTGAATTCATGAAAACATGACCTCCATGTATTAAATATTCACTGTACAACAGCATCAACAAACAGACATAAATTCTTTTCACCAATTAAATATATATATACAAGAAGACATTACAAAAGTAGCAGATGACTAGATCTTCACTCCTTTTCAAAGTCTTGTCTAGAAGACACTGCTAAACTTTTTCCACCTTATCCTTTTCACTCAGACTCTTCGGAACAAGAAGGAAGTACCTTTATGCCTGGTAGTTAATTAGAAAGTTCATGAACCTCATAATGTCACTTAGAGAAGGAAAAATTCTCACTTTTACTTAGTGAAGTAATAATTTAAAATTCAAAGTAATAATTTAAATCTAACTTATAAGAGCACAAAGGACATTTAAACTTAACAGCTACTGAAATTTGAATGTAGGCTGACCGGCAAAGCTGACAGATATTATTTGGTTTAGCATTTCTAATGGTCAAAGTTCATCCTAATAAATAATTGTCCAATTCTCAGACTCCTACAGAATAGGATAAAATCTTTCTGACTATCCAAAAGGCATCTACAGTTTTCATCTAATGTGATATAAGACATTTTCTACATTATTTTATAGCAAACCACTTTAATGGTTTTTATTAATGATTCTAAAATATTATTTTTTAAAAAAGGGTTTAAAAAAAAAATCGAGGAACAAATTTTTGTTTAAGAAGCAGTGAAGCCTGTTCAGTAACAACACTGTAATTACATATGAAAATATGTAGGAAAAAACTTAAAACTAAGGTTAAGAGCAGTTGAGGTTTTGGTTACACCTCATGTGGAGGAGAGGGGGTTCCTGCAAGGATCCCAGTGGTTTCAAACAGGACTGGCAGGTGGGACTCAGGGAAAGATCTTCCCATCCATCCAAAGTCACAGGAATCCCAAACGAAGTCCCAGCCAAGCTGAACCAACCAACAGAGGGCAGCTGACTCCCAGCTAAAGGGAATCCTCACTCCTGCCAAAACCCTGTGCCACGGGAATCCAAGCTGACCTCAAACTCTTTTACCTGAAAGCTGTAATGCCAGGATTGGCCAAAGTTTTGCTGGTAAACCTAGCACGTGTTTTCAAATGATAAAGATATTTGAGAAAGGAGACACATCTGCTGAAGTTCAAAGCAGAGGAGTGCTCTCTCTCTCAAGCCAGCCACCCCTGCTATCACTGCAAAAGTTGAATTTTGTATAAAATATTTATTCTTCAATAGTAACTCATATGGAGAAAAAAGTCTGTTTTTACAATGCATTCTGGCTATAACTTTAATTAAGGAAAAAGCACAGCAAGAATCTACCAACAAAAAAAAATATAATCCTGAAACGACCAAAGTAAAACAAAACACTAAAACTGGATTTTCTATTGTTTTGACAACAGCATGTGGTCCAGCACTAGAACCAAATTAATCCCCCATTAAAATCCACATAACCATTTTAAGCCTGCTTTTTAAATTATTAATGTGTAGCTAACATCTGTTCATTGTGAAATCACACATGAGTCTCGTCCCTTTTAAAATTAATCTGTAACTCTAAAAAACATGGAGACTACATTTGCCAAAGTGTAACTGATGCTGGATAAACTTTATTAAGTGCACTAATATTTAATTATTTTTGGTTCTGAGTTTGAACTCCAGAGTCAACCTGGAACATTTGAGACACCAATGTGGGCCACATCTATTAGTGAATCCAAGGGCTCACAAAATGCTCCTTTCATAAAAGGATGCAAGTTTCCTGGTTAAATTACAATATGGGAAACAGCTGACTCAAAAATAATATAAATTATAGATGGATTAAAAGCCCTCATAACTTTTAATTAAGCAATAAATCACAACAAACTGCACAAGACTGCTGATTTATGCACTCCTCCAGTGAGAAGCAGTACATAAAATTAGAATGGACAGAATATACATCTCATTGGAGAAGAAGAATCTATCCTTTGGCATTTCATTCATACATAAAAATCTGCTCACCTTTGGTTTTTCTAGGGGTGACTATACATATATATTTATAACTCAAAAATGTGTCATGATTTATAGATAATGAGGATTAGCTGAATCTGTGCAATCTTGTATTTACAACTCCTTTCTTGGTATCCCTGCTAAAACAAGGACTTCAGAAGGCAGGCAGAGCAGAGCCCCAGACAGCTGTAGAGGGAAGATGTGTTGAATTCTTCCTTTCTCTCCCCAAACCCACCTGAATGTGACTAAAGTGTATTTCAGCTTTGTGAAAACAGCTCTTGCAAAGAGCCCTCCCTGACACAGGAGCTGTATTTGACAACCACTCAGAAAACTACAATTGGGCCTTGAGATCTGAAATCTCTGAGTGGTTTACATTCCAGCCAGCAATCTGGTAATGCTGATGATCTTGATGCTGTCACTTAAAGAAGATGCAAAATTCATGTGCTCAACTTGCAGTTCAAGTGCACACATTTAGCTGACGGCAAGCACAGCACAATGCTTCCACTCACGTGGGGGGACATCAAGAGGAGTACAGAAGGTCATCTGCACTTTTGTTCTGCTGTCTTGGAGGAAGAAGCCAATTAAACACCATAAAAAGAAAATAAAGTTCATTCCTGAATCTATCAATCAGCTGCAGAGCATAAAACAAAGCAAACTCAACAAATGATATGGTTATAATTTCTGAGCAATGGCCACAAGATATGTCTGCAGCAGAAAAAATATTAACACTTGTTAGGTATTAATCAGTGAGAAGTGCTGTAGACAGAACCACACAGCAATATTAAATAGTTTAGAAGAGGCAAGACCAGGGTTATTTTAATGACCATCAAGCAAGAAGCACCTGAGAGTTCCTGGGCTGCTCAGGAGCTCTGACAGATGAATTCACACAGCATATATCTTCATGTCCCTTCTCCCTCTTTGAGCAGCAACTTCATTTCCAATTATTCTCTCTTATTCACAAAGGAGAGTCAGAAAAGTAGAAATTTTCTGCTCTGAATGCTCAGGGTGTGTTCACAGCGTGCAGGTGAGTCAGACCATGTTTAACAAACTCCTGCTCCCCTTAGGAATGAAGCCATCCACTGGAATGGGGTCAGCTTTAAACTGGGGACACACAGAATCTGCTATACGTTTAGGAGAAAATTCAGTCCTCCTGAAGACACTGCTGTCCACTGGGAAAATGAAAGAAATTACCAAAATCTTCATTAATAACCAACAGCCTCACACTGGTTTCTGATGGTGAGAGATGCTAAATCAGGCTGACACCAGTGCCTCATTTACCAACTCAACCCAACCTTTGCTCATGTTGGGTGCTCTGCACCTTCACTCAGATTTACACTGCAGCTTCCAACACTGGACAGATCCATCCTGTCCAACATCTTGCCAACATCTTGTTGCATCCACACTTCAGAAAGTGTTGAAGTCATGTGGCAGGTTCTTAGAACCATAAATTACTGCCATGAATTTAGTGACTTGGCTTAGAATCTATTTCAAAAGAAATTTCCACATTCGTGTCTTGCGTTATGGCAAACAATGTTTTGCAATCAACAAGATCATATTTTGGAAATTAATTTTGTACAGAAAGGAGTTATAAAAGAGAGTGAAAAAAAAAGGAAAACATGTCAAAATCTTCATTTAACTTGCTAAAAGCAAGAGAAGGGAAACTTCTGTGTAACTGACTCTTTGAAGACTAAGTCACATGTGAAAAAATGCAAGATGCTAAATAACTGTTTCTCACATCTTCTACCATATGAAAAGGTGAACATTTTTTGTTCTGAATATTCTTGGGTTTGTTCCAATTAGAACAGAAGCTAGGTACTCATTTTAGCTGTTATGCAGCATCTCCCCTTCCTTAATGATTGCAAACCTCAAACTGAGAACAAATCACAAAACCTTGTAGAAAAAAAATAAAAAAACTTCCTAAAAGGAGGAAAGAGAGGGGGAAAAAAATAAAATAAAAAAACCCCAAGATTAAATCTGCTGCCAAGGAATAACCAAGGCATCAATCCTCCTTGTTCTCCTGCTCCTAAGACAAAGACAAGCAAGAGTAAGTTCAGTCTCAGTGTTAGACGTTGTCACGCTGATTTATGGCACAGGCAGTTTGCTGGCCCTCCAGCATGACACACTGTCCACAAGAGATTCAGCACAAACCACACTCCTTTCCTGAAAAAAAGTCTTGCCTGAACCAATTGAACTTCAGTTCCTTAGGTGAAATGCTAATACTTTCTCCACTCTGCCACCCAAACTTCCATAGCTGATTTTCCATTTAATTCCATCTCCTCAGCTGGGAAATCAACAGGACAGAGCTTTTTGGGTATAATTCCTGTCTTTTTCTACAGCAAGCTATCACATTAAACAATAAATACTCCTTTCAACAACATAGGAACTACATTTGAATCAGAAATACTTACGGGTACATTCCCGTTTCAGGTGCGCAAACAGATCAATTTATTTTAAAGCAAAAATTCTTGCTTTGAGATCTATTTCATTAAAATGTAGGGGCTGTAGTAGGCAGGAAAAAAATGTAGTTTAATCAATTAGCACAAGTCATCTAATATTTGTGGATTTGACAGTAATTCCAGCATGGAGATTGACATTGTAACATATTTAACTCCACAAAGTGCAAATGTTCTCTCACAATTACAGAAAGCAGCATTACACCATATATCAAGCTGCTTTATTATTAAAAAGAAGTTTAAAGAAGCTATCTAGGAAAAAAAAAGCCAAGTGAAAAATACTTTTGAGGAAGTTGTTAAACGGCTCCATTCCTGGAGCTAAAGCTTTTCATGAGTGGCAATTGTGAAAATATGTTTATATGACTCTTTACTCAACAGAAAACCTGCAGGAGGAATGAAAATCAGGTGGGGATGGCTATTGAAGCTGAATATAAAGTTAATATACGCTGGGATTTAGAGCAGACACTACAGGGTGATTATCCTGGAGGTGAACATGGGAACTGGCTGCATTTCCCTTTGGAAGTGAAGCAACACTCACCCACGTGGTGGACTCACTTCAGGCAGGTGAGATACTGCTCAGCCTGCACAGATCTGGCTGCTACTTCTGCTCATTTAGCAAACTAAATTGCAGTTTAGTAGCAAAACTTCCAGTCACAGCAAGAAAAGTGTAAGGGGAAACAGGAGGTTCTTGCTGGTTTTTGACACTGCAAATTCTCCTGCATTAGTGCAGCAGGCAAAAAAACTTGTCATTTTTATGGTACTGTAAAACTGCACTAGAATCAGAGGACAGATGTGTTTTTTGTTGTAATTCCTTCCTTTAAGGCAGAGTGGGAGGAAAGCAGACCTTCTGAAGGTAAAACTGAGATTAAGGACAGGATTGTTGTTTGCAGGAGTTAAGTTGCACGTGAAAACAATGAGTGCTGATAGACAGAGTAAGAGAAAAATGTAAGACAGAAGTTTCCCTGCATGGTGCAGGAAGGGATCTGCCACAGCTGATGGACTGGTACAGCAGGACTGAGCTCAGGAATGAGCACTGGCAGCTGAAATCCACGAGAGGAAGAGATCCTGAGTGCCTCAAAAAGTTCTGTGACTTGTCTGAAAATTAGAAATCTCTATTAAAAAATAACTGATTTGAGCTATTTATAGTTGGTACATTAATAATGATATTCTTGAAGGCCAATTTCTAATGCTGGAAGGAGAAAGTTATAAATGCAACTCACCAGAAAGGGACTGGATGGGAGCTAATTCAGTGACACCAATGAAAAATGCTGGGTTCAAACTTAGCTTTTAACACAACAGCCAAAAAGTTTTGAAAATGCTGAAAGTAACTGTTTTGTCTGAAGCGCAAGTAGGACTAAACCAGCCACTTTCTATGAAAAAATTCCAGAAATTCACACATCTTCACACCTGCTTCTGAGAGCTCTGGGCTGTAAGTGCACCACTACCCTCCTTTCCCCTTTCTTTAAACTCCTGTATGCAATTTCAGGAGAAGTACTTGCAATTCCACTGTGCAAAGTATATGTATTTCTCATATTCTAGAGTGAACACCAGAAAATGTCATTAAGAATAAAATATTCATTTTAATGAAAGCAGTAAGTTTACATTCTAAATACACTACATTTTTCTCCTGCTATGCCTGCCATTACAAATACTCCCAATCCTTTTAAAACATTTGCTTAAATATATACAGCATATATAGAGGGGATAAACTACCTGCTATGATATTTGTCCTTCAGCAGTATTGGCTAAGAGAGGGAGGGGGAGGAAGGAGAAGGAGGGAAAATCTTGACAAGAATATGTATGAGAGCAATCAATAAAAAAATAATCCCTGGAATTCATGAGTCTTGAAAATAAGATGCATTTTCTCATAGTAATCCTAAAAACCTATAAAAGAATATTCAAGCAATAAACCCCCCTTAACTCACATTTAACCTTTCATCACGCAGAACTACATATTAAATAGCTTAGCAACTGCATGCTGTGTAAGTGCATTCAGAGAAGAGCAGGCACAGAAAAATGTAAATGCTACACCTCTTTTAAGATGCACTGCACAGCCAAGAACATCTGCCAGCTGACCCCCTAATCCAATGGGCTGCTCAGCAGCAATCACATCCTCAGATAAGAGCTGCACAGCCCTGACATGCAAAGCCCATTTTCTTTAAGAGATGGAGCAAAATGTAGTTAGCCAGCTCTTCAAGCGTTTTCAAACACAGGTACAAGGCGAAAGTAATTCTGCATATTACATGGGGCTGCATTAAAATGCTGTCATCTCTTCTCCCAAAAGATTGTAATTTAGCCTTTAATTTCACAGGGCAACAACACAGTTTAAGGCTGAAGGGATGATATCAAATCGAGTGATTTTATCAGAATACCAAGTGCATTCACCCCATGCAAATGTTTGGCACTTCTATTAGAAAATAGCCTGGAATAAAATCTCGAAGGGCTCAACCTAGTCCATCACCTACAATGAGAAGAATAAATACAAAAAAGCTGAATTAATTCTCCTAACTCTGAGTTTACTTCTCACATCTCTTGCAAAAAGAGTGGGCTGCTTGAGAGGCTCTACAGGAAGATGGAGACATCCAAAAGAATGGCTTCAAGATGCTCCAGAAAAGTCAAAATCTCTGTGGAATAAGGAGCATAAACCCTTATGGAATATCATGCAGTAATGGGACATGTCATTGTTTCTGTATAAAATTAAATTTCTGCTAAAAAGTTTTATCCTGAATACACAAGCAAGGGGCACAACACTGACTGGACTAACCCTAGGGTGACAGTCTTTTACACAAAAGTTTATGTGACTCAAATAACTACTTCTATTCATAAAATGAATTGTTTTTATCATGCAAATTGTCCCTCTGTCCAAAGCAGTAGCTTTACTAAATATCTGTATTGGCAGAGCTCCAGACATGGTGGGAAATGGTAAGAAAGAATTGCTAGAATAGTGTTTCAAGTAACACTGTTAGATTTATGTCAAATATCTGAAAAGCACTGAAGAAAAGGATATACAGGGGTCTGCCAAAAAGCCTAGACAACACCCTGCACAAAAAGAGGGTGAAGAGATTATCTGTCTTAAGAAAAAGACACAAACTGACTGAGGGGTTTAATTACAAGACACTGGAAAAAATGGAGAGTTTCTCCAAAGTAATTGATTAAGCAATAGCAAGACCCAACTTCAGAAGCAATAATCCAAAAATGTAACTAAAAATACTGGAGGAAATAAAATGGAAATCGTGAGTGAAATCTAGTGGCACCTAGAGGAACTCATTTTTTGTTCTAAGGTATCTAAAATCTTATCAAATGCATAAAACACAATATAACCCAGTAGCCAGGGAAAAGTAGAACTCAGCACCATGGCAATTTAGCTTTCCCATATCTGATACCAAGCAAAAGCCCGTATTTACTGCAGGAATTTAATCCAGATTACACAAAATAATTAGGATGTCACATTTTTATATATAATGAATCTGTAGAGCTTTGCTCTAGGATTTAAAACCTGCCCAGACCAGAGGGACCAGCAGCAGACAATCTGCCTGGCAGTGGATTAACGAGATGTGTCTGGCTTAGCTAAGCAGCAGCACCATCAGCTAATTTACTTTACCATCTGGGTAGGCAACTTGTGCATCCTGCAATGTGCCCAGGGACCTCAGCATGTTAATTCTGGGCTAGAAGTCCAAGTCCAGTGGGTACAGAGTAGAACTCCTCCTGAAGCTCACAAAGTATTGAGAAGCATTTGGGGAGGCAGTGAACAGAATCATGGGCACAGCGTGTGGAATGTCTAAGTGTACATAAATACACACTTTCCTTATTAGCACAACAATTTCTTCTTACCCTAAAAGCTCTGCAATATAGACTCAATCCTTTAAATCTGAGTTGGAAGAGATAATCCATTTGTTTGCTAAACCAGTTAGAAACAGCTTCTGTTTTATCCTAGAAAAAACCCTCGAACTCACAGGCAAAGAAACAAAAACTCCAAAAAGCAACCAACCAAAAAAAACCCTTGAAAAACAAGAAGTCACAAACCTAAGAAAACAGACCTTAACACAATTCCATGTTATTTCTACTACAGCCTGCAACAGAAAGCCTCTAATGAATTCAGTGGGTTTTAGATCACGATGTGTGTTCCTGGTAAAGAGGGAAAAAGCACCAACCACGTTTATATTAATACCAGCCATGGCACTTTGCAAGCACTGTGCACCAATAAACTGCACAAAGACATAACTTCCAAGTTTGAACAATTTAATATCCTCTGAAAGGCTTTTGAAACTAGCAACTCTAATGTGTGTGGGAATAGGCAACACATGATAGCAATAAGTTTGCTATTAATGGAAGGAGTCTGCTGTGTCTATGGGTAACAAACCCCAGTATCTTTTCATTACAAAGGAGCTTATTGTTACCTTATCACTTACTGTGGGATTTCACTTTGCCTCTCTGGTGATCTGTCTGATCTATTAAGAAAAGCACTGAGCTATGGACAACATACACTTTATAGCAGTTTTATATTTTTGTAGTCCCTGCTGCTTCTGTTAGCCTACTTCCAATGAATTTCAAATAGAAACAAGGAAAAAGAGGGAGGAAGAAAAAATCCAAGGAGTATTTTCCAAGTTTCTCACAGGAAAATAAAATTAACTGTGAAGAAAATGAGGCAAGTTCATAATCAGGAGTTGGAAGTGGTGCTGCATTCCAGGATGACTGCTTCAGCAATGATTGTGTAGAGAAACAACTGAATTCACCACCTCCCAAATAAATCTTTGTATGATACCATTGAAGTACTTCTACATGTCACATATTTTATAAATATACATATTCATGTTCATAACATACAGATGAAGTTCCTTCAGCATGACTGTTTCTGTCCTATTCATTAATTTTCATGGGTGAATCTGAAATATAGGGCAGGCAAAACTAAACAGTACTTCATCAGTGTTAATTAGTGCTGAGAATTAATCAGCAAACGTAGGAAATCACTATGCACTTTGCAGAAATGCATACAGCATTAAGTAGCATTTAAATAGATGCTGATCTTCATTTAAGAGTAGCAATTTAAAGATTATTTTTCTCTGATGGGATACTTCAATATTGAATATACAGAGATTAATGTTCAAGGGAACTTGTGCTGCATTGAAGGGAAACGTTGCTAAAAATAGTAATTTTTATTTAACAAATGTTTCTACAGCAACCACAGCCTCAGAAAGAATTAAAGCTCTAAAATATCCATGACATCTGAGCTCTCTGATGTCTACACACTATCCAGGTGGGATTATCAATCCAGGGCTTCCTGTGCTCTGGGAGATAACAATTCCTTCACATAAGATATATGGTGTTTCAGGTCAAATTCTGCTGATACATGAGCACCTCTCCCTCAAACCTCAAGAAGGTCAAGGATTGCCTACAAAACATTACCCAAAGCATGTTCCCAGAGATAACTCCTCTCTTTAACTTGTTCACCAGCACTGCAACTTTGGATCCCAATCCAGAACACAGCACAGCACAGAGAGATTTCTGTTGGCTATCGGAACGTCGCTCACCTGATTCTTGAGATCCAGCTTGGGGCAGGGACGACCTCCATTGTAGGGCTTCTCCTTAAGCCACTTGGATCGGATCCTCACCCCTGGGCCACAGGAAGAGCTGCAAGGAGACCAACTGGACCAATCGCTTAATTTGCAATCAAACGGGCAAGGCACCGTGCAAGGCTCTTCAATGTAACCTAAACCAAAAATGTAAGAAAGGTTTTAATCACCGCAGCCGACGAACGCCGATCCTCTGATGCAACCTGAGCAACCAACATGAAATGAGACCTGCTTAAGGAGAAGGCATTTGGCAGACTGACAACACCATCCAGCAGGAGGTTATGGCATCACTTGTGAATACCATGACTAAAATTAATTTCTACTTGATTAAGTCCAATGAAGGGAACAATAGAACTGATTGTGACCATGATAAATTCTGGAGAATTCAGTGTTTAGCTCAGTTCTGTACTCCCTTCAGCATCACTCTGGCCATCTCCAGAGCTGGCACAGGCAGGAGACAGACACAGGCTCTCTCCCCAGCAGAGAGAACCAGAGGATGGTGAAGGCAACAGCGATCTTCTCCTGGCAGCTCCCACCAGATGTGTGAGAGACTTGCCAGCCAGCTGGAGCACTGTGGGATTCACTCTTGGGAGAAGCAGATGAAACCTGCTTCCCACACCTTACAAGTTCTCTTTATACCTCTTTCCAAAAGCTTTGCTTATCCTGGGTTTCAAAAATGGCATTTTAAAGCTTTTAAGGCATTTTAAGCTGGTTTGACATGAAAGTCCTCATGAGATTATCCTCTCTTAAAATCACAATGCCAGACATCTGCAGGACCATCACCTTGTGAATTAAAACCCAACGGTCTCCTCCAAAAAGGCACAACCCCACAGCTGTTTTAGGAGCTGGCATATGGGAAGAGAGATTCTGCAGAGCCCAGCACTGGCTGTGGAGCTCTCAGAGTGCAGAACAGCAGGGGAGGGTGGCTGAACCCTGGGGGTCTCAAGGGAATTCCTGGCACCAGCCTTGCCTTGGCAGTGTGGAATAGCTCCTGCACCTTCCTGCTTACCATGCTGCACTTGCTCTCCTCCAGCTCCTATTATCTGCTTGTCATGTCTGTATGTATTATTTTAATTTAAACAAAAAAGAGATTTCATGTTAGATCATGAAAGCCAGTGGCTGCTCAGATCAGCCTTTATTAGAAGCAGCTTCATCCCTCTGACAGCTCAGGCAATGATGGTTATGGAAATAACTGAATTTCATCCCTACCACATTTCTGATGCTTCTAATTTTTATGCCCTTTATTTCTGTTTGGTTTTCATCATGCAAACATTCCCTCTTGATTCCTCACCTGCAGAAGACCAAATTAACTCATTTTGTGACTCCTAGGAAGGGTTTCCCCACTCTACCCAGGTGACAGTCACTGCAGCACTGAGGGAAAAAACACCCAAACAACAAAACTCAACCCAGAAGAAGTTGCTGTCCAAAACCCCCAGAAAACAGCACCAGACAACCATGAAACACCAAGGCTGAGTTATGGAGATTAGTCTGGTTCAGAGCTGGATTTACTGGCTGAACCATGCCCAATCCTGCTGCTCACTCCAAACCAGACTTGTGTTACAGCCTGGGCAGCAACCCTCAGCAGCAATTCACTGCCTCCCTCCTGCTCTTCACGCTGAAGTCAGAATCAACAAAGGTTTCAGGCTTATTTAGGCATCCATCCCCCAGAAAATATCTTCCTTCTAGGGAGGTACAAGAAATACTGATGTTGCTTTTGTAAACAGTGCCTTAAAAAATGCCAGTAGCAACAGCTCCTTCAGCTCAATGATGCTCTATTTCTCCTCTCCTGATTCCCTGAGATGGTGCTGTTCCTGGTTTCTTTACAGCAGCCACCCTGCAGTCTGACAGCTGCAATCATTTCCCCACCTAACTCACGCTGTAACTCTTCCCTAACGCTGCAGACCTGTGCCCATACAGCCTGCCCTGGTTTTCTTTGCTGCCTCTGATCTCTGTCTGGTGTGGTGCCTCTTCATTTGCAGCTCCAAAGCCACTGGAATTGGGTATCTTGATTATTTCTGGCTGAATCCATTCCAGTGGTATTGGAATGTTTGAGGAATTTCAACTTTGTATGCTTTGTATGCTCATCTCGGTGAGATGACAGCCATGCACGCGCATATATATATACAAATATTTCTAAAACAGACTCACTTTTTTTCCCCCAAATAAAACCCCCAAATATCCCACTAATATTCTGTTCCATCTACTTAGGTTGCCACTCAAAGCAATTCATAATACATTATGATAAGTAAAAGAAATTTTCTCATGATAGATTTATGAGAAGCATTTTTTAGGCAGTTCTCCAAAGAGTTCTCTTCCACCACTGTATGAAATATCGTCTTTCCTTGGGCTGTGTGACAGCCTGGGTAATTAACTCTCAACAGAAACAAAGAAAGTGCCTTGTTTCAAAGTAGGATTAGTCAGAGGGGTTATCAACTTATCAGAGAAGGCAAAATGGGCTAAGTCTTTAGGCAGCCCAAGATCTACGTCTATAATAAAAAGAAATATATAAGACAAAAAAAGAAATAAAATTTAAAAAAAAAAGGAAGATGAAGGAAAAGTTATAATAAACAATCTTTCTTACATACAAGAAAGAAGATTTTTACAATGAGCATGGTAGAACACTGGCACAAGTTGCCCAGAAGAGCTGTGGCTGCCCCTGGATCCCTGGAAGTGTTCAAGGGCAGGCTGGATGAGGCTTGGAGCAACCTGGGATAGCTCATTGCAGGGAGTTCACATGATGTTCTTTAAAAGGTCCATTCCAACACAAACTGGTCTATGAAGACTAAAGAAACCTATTGTATTCCATCCCCAGGAAGTGCTGTGAGGTATCCCTCGGTAATCCCACAGAATTTTCAAAGACATCCTGTAGATAAGAGTTTTTTTTCGAGTTTCCTCACCTATATTTCTAAGTTACATTAAATATAAACAAATGGCCAGCTACAGAGCACTACACTTCCATAGTGTCCAGAGGAAGCTTATTTTCCATATTCAACAATGCTACAGAATCAAAATGGGAACATAACTTTCCTCCAAGCTCTTCTCACAGACTGCCATTACTCTTCTATCAACCTCTTATGGTTAATCCTATGGTGAGATACTCATGGAGCAAAGATTTCATTCCACAAAAATTTTCCTCCAAAAACGTTCCTGTGATGTCACCTCTCTGTTCAGATAGAGAATGCCTTTATGGATATCTTTTTATGGTAAGTAGTAAATAACATTGTGCTCAGCTCATCCATTCCTGTGAGATCAGGATTTATTTTTCTTTCTTTAGGAGACAAGTAAAGACTTGCTGCTGTCAGGGGACTAAAAAGACCCACAATAATCCCAGTTTTGGCAACCCTAGAAAACTTGTAGCTTTGGCATGATGCACAATACTAAACAAGCAAAAAGCCCCAAGGGCAACATGCTATTAAAACAATCCATTAATAAAGAATTCTACATTCAGGCTACTATCCAGAGAAATATTCTTACCATAACAGAATATGAATAAAGGAAATAACATTCTTGAGCTAATATTGCTCTTCTTGTGAGACCAACCCAAGGCTGAGTTTACACAGCTGGTTTTCTCAGTGTCATCCTTAAATTTCTTACTCATCCATCACATCCCCCATTTTTCTACCCTCTGCAAAACCTGGTACCAAACAATTGTTAAGTTTCCAAAACCTTCAACAGAAAAAGATGTTCTCTATAGATACTCTCTATGTTCTCCATAAAAAATGTTTATGTTCACGGAGAACATAAAAAAATGGTCCCCAGTCCTGTACAGCCTACTTTCCATGTGTTCTTAGATTATTTCCTAGAGCTTCCTTTAACCTCTTTATTTATTATTATTATTGTTGTTGTTGTTGTTGTTCCTCAAAATCTCGAACACTGTTAAAATAAAGCTTATTTCATTTAGACAGAGAAGATGAGAGCCTCTGTCCTACCTGAACCAACAGCAGGCTCACAAACACCCCAGAGCTGGAGCTGCACACACAGATGTCACAGGAGGCAGTGACAAGAACACCAGGTTATTTAAGTGGGCACTTTGAAACAGACTGCTGGGAATTGGCAGGAAAAATTGATCTGGATGACCAAATAAGCCTTTCCTATGTTTAAGTGCTACTGTTTTTCTACTGAGACACTGTCAACATAATGGGATGAACAAATGCATTTACCTAGGCTGCACAGCTCATTTTACTATGATTTATTCATTAAGAACAGTGTGCTTGCTGCTCAACAAGCCACAAATGGAGTCTCTGCTCTAAAGTGTTTGTAACAAAGAAAGCACCCCCAGATCCCACAGGATGTCCTGGGAAGGCTCAGACACACGATGGAGCAGCCACAACTCACCTAATTTCTCCTGTGACAGAGACAAAACAGCAGGAGATGAACAAAGTGAGGACCATGGTCTGGTGGGTGCCATGGAATCACAGAATCCATGATCCCAGGGTGCTCCAAGCCCTGCCCAACCTGGCCTTGGACACTTCCAGGGATGGGGCAGCCACAGCTTCTCTGAGCACCCTGTGCCAGCATCAGAGAGGCACAAATACATGGGGCAAAAACTCTTATTGTCTCGTTTTTGCTGTGCCACCCAGCAGAGCCAAGGCAAGAGGAGGCAGCTGGGGGTGTCAGTGATGCCAAGCAGAGCCCTGCTGGGACAAGCAGGACATCAGTAGGGCATTAGTGGGTTTACAAGCAAACATCAGACACGCTTCCACCTGACTGTTGCACTTCCAAAAGACAAATTTGCTGCGGGTGTAAGGTCTGCACACAGCGTTAAACAACAGTGCCAGCAGCATTCCGAGAGGCTGGCTTAAAAGTGATGCGAAAATAAACATTTCTCCAGCAGCTTTGGAAACAGATGCACCTCTAATTGAATTGGCTTTCAACTCATTTGTATCCCCTCTAACATATTTCACGGTTTCAATTAACAAACTTCTAGCAGTTCTACCCTTGTTAGTAAACCTTGAGGTGCTTCATAAAACTCAAGGTCATTACTGCGAGAGGGACAATTCTGTGCATCACCACAGCTGCCACTGGTAATAACACTGCTAATTTCCCTTGGAGTCTGTGGGACAGGAGAGATCACCCTCTAACAAACCAGGGAGCAGCAGAGTGGACAGTGACACAGGAGAAATGTTTCTAATTACACAGACCAAAGGTAGAGGAGGAAAAAAAAACTGATTCATTTTGCAATTAATATTTACATTCACTTGGTTACTGACTGTGAAATATCACAAAATAACACCAGTAAATCCAAGCAGTGCTAAAAATCCAATAGCTAAAGACTTTGTAAGGGAGAGCTGGTGTACCACAGCATTTGGTGGGCCAAATTCTGCTCAGCTGAAGCTTTGGGATCTCCTCAAGGCAAACCTCTTGTTTAACTCAGGTTAACACTCAGACTGGAGCACAGACTGCAGCTCAGTGACTTAACTCCACCAGCTGATCACAGTTCTATGGCTGAGGCTTTCCCAAGGCACCAAAAATAAGGCAACCACTGCCCATGGGCCACATGGCACAACCAAAGGCTCCAGAAGCTTGGGAGCTGCAAGGGGAGTGCCTCATCCCAAGTAATCCCCATTAAAAACCTAAATCCTGCTTCAAGGGAGAAAATTATTAACTGAAGGGGACTAAGCATAGTAAGTCTGGGAAACTTAAGTTGCTAAAAATGTGAGTTGCAGCCGAAAAGGATTTACTCTTGCCACAGAGCAAATGTTTAATCTTCTTTTTTTTATAGTACACAAGGATTTGAGAGATTTTGTGCATTATTAGTTTGCTGAGAAATTTAGGAGATAATCTAATGAATACATTCAGTATATGCACAGCCAAAAAAAGCCAGCAAAAATAACTTTCCCATCAAATATTTTGCAAGGCTCAAATAATGGACCCTTAGCTAATTTATTCCCCCTTGCTCAACAAAAGATGCACACGCTCACGTTATCTCGTAGCAGACTGATTACAGATTCTAAATAGACCAGAGAGGACTTGTAAAAAAGGCTGGTAAGTTTAACTCAACATTATTGTTATTGAAATTCATCCAAAGGTTGGTTTTATTGCTCAATTTCACAGTCTCTATAAATCCCGAGGAGGCAGTTGGGTTGATGCTGACTTTGCATTATGATTTCTAATTTCTTTTGATTTTGCATTACAGTTTTCTTCCTTAAAGAACTTGCAAGCATACGCTTGGTATTACATACAAGCCCTGGTTAGTTGATATATTTAATCTTTTAACTCAGTAAGGAAATCTCCATTAATTAGCACTTCCTTTGTAACAGATTGCAGAACAAGCTGAGAACTCTTCCGGAGAAGGAGACTCAGCTGCTGCCTTCTGAGTGCAAATAAATAGAGCAAATAAATAGGACTTCACAGTGTACATTCATCTCACAGGGAACTGTGGATGCAGGAGGGCAGAAATCCACTGCACAAATCTGTCCAGGCTCCCAGCCCAACTGTGGGAATGATGCTCCCTTTTCCCAGAGCTGCTCTCCCATGGTGAAGGGCTGGGCTGGCTGCTTGGGAAGCCCTGACATCTTAACAAAGTCCTTACTCAAATAAAAAACCATCCACTGGGATCAATAGCAGTTAGGGGAGCAGCTCAGCTGTGTTTTTCTGTATACTTTGCTCATCACTCTGCCTCTGGGAAAATCATCTGCTTTCTTCAAACAAAACTGAGTAGCTTTTTTTTTTTCTTAGCAGAGATGGAATCCTCTATACATCAGGAAAGAAACTCAGCCCACTGTACTTTATTATGGATTGTTTATCAGTTATATTTTTTCAGGCTACTCATTTCATAGCACAAGCATGTTTTTTAAACAAACCCAAGACTGTGTTTATTTATTATTATTATTATATTTAGACAAGAAAACAAAACTTTTTTTTTTTAAAGCCTGAACACAATTGAACTGTGCACAGACCTTCAAATTCCCTTTTCTCCTACACCTGACTTCTCTCAGAGGCCCAGTGGCACAGCAGCCCTGAAAACAGATGTGCACTGCAGAGTGCTCTGAAGATCAACACAGACCTGGGCAATTTGGACCAGGCAGGAAGCATCTGCCAGAGCCAAGGGTCCATCACTGGGACCAAGCTGCTGCCAAATGTCACTGAAAGCATCCACCCCCCTCAGTAAATCACACATGTCCTGAAGGTCAGTGGTTTCAGGCTCTGCTGGAGCACACTAAGAAACTCAATTTCAGAGTTTGGGGTCCTCCACAGAGAGCTTCTTTCTGCCAGTTGCTGCAGCCACAACATTGGGCACTGTCAACACAATATGCCACCTCATTGCTGCTGCCAGGCTGGGACCCCAAGACACAGACAAGGCTCATTTAGACAACTTGCCTTGGACAACAAAGTGGTGGCTTGCATTTGACAGAATGGGACACACTGATGCATCTCCCTGCATCCTGATAATTAGCATGTATTCTGCATTACAATATTGCTTTTATTTCAGACAAAACAAACCACCAGATGACTCTGCAGAAGACAAGAACACTAATTAGATCAGTGTGCAATTAATATTATCAAGAAGGCTCACATCAACATAAAAACAATTCCTCTTTTTTTTCTTTAAATGTACATTCCTAGCTCTTTAATTTACAAACTCGAAGGGTTTTACACAGTGTAAGGGAGGCACTGGAAAGGCAGAGGAAGGTTGTGAGCCAGCAGTGACCTCCACAGCCCCTCCCCAATGTCACCAGGGGTGAGTGACACAGTGACCCCTCCCTGCCACAGCAGACAAGTGACCCAGTGACCCCCAGAATCCATACACTTAAATCAATACTCTGCCTCAATTCCTTCTCCCACCCACACTAAATGAGGAAAACAACAGCACACATTAATTATACAGGTGCTGTTTCAAGGATGCCACTAACGATGACCAGCACCAGGAAGATCCATGAGGGCTTTCCCAAAATCCAGGTAGCTGCTGCCAAGTCCCATCTGCTCAGACAAAGAATTCCACTCTGCCTATTAGAGGTCCCCTTGTGCAGAAGCAGGGATGCAAAGGGAAAGGCATCTGACCTTCTTAAATAAAGCTGTACTACAAAAAACAACTCCGAAAACATGATATTAAGAAAGGAGACAGTCCTGGTTTTCCACAGCTCAGGCACAGGGAGAGCAGCAACTCATTTAGATGATGGAAAACCTGGAGAGGGAAACAGGACGTTTTTGTGACACTAGCAGGCTCCAGCAGAGAGTACTGATGCACTGAATTTCTGATAGACTTTTGTAGCAATTTTGCAGTGTAACTTTGAGCTCTCTGGCTGTGTAGTTCAATCTCCTGTGCTGGAGGACTTCAGTGAATTCAGAAGCAGAAGGCAATGCAATCCTGTTGAATAACATTATTTTTAGTGGTCACTCCCCCCTGTTACCAAATACAAATGAGAGCCAAGATTTCACAGTGGGGATCTCTGTCTGCAGTGAGGGGTATTAGAAGATTTGCAAACCAGGCTCTCAGTAATTTAATTTACACCATCCTCATTTGCAAGCCTTGGAGGACAGAGAGCTATTAAAGTGTATCTCAGGCCCAGGAAGAGACTCAGGTAGGATAAATTCTCAGCTACTCACCAATATCACTGGGATAATCCTTAGAGCAGACCGAGCTGAAGTTTGAGTTTAATTAAGTTGCTTCTGAAAATCCTCAGAATATGCCAGACATTACACCCTTTCATGCTCACTCAAGTCCACACCTCCTAAGTCCAGCTGCCAAAGGGCTCCCCACCAGCGGTAAAGATATGGAATTGTCACTCTCCACTCAAAAATGATTTATCATCCATTTATTTGCCTGAAAGTCCTGCTCATCAGAGCTGTATCAGAGGCAAACAGGTTAAAAAACACTGCAAAAACCCCACAGAAGTAAGACATGAGAGGAATCCTGTGGGTTACCACCACGTGTCACTTCCCAGTGCAGCCACACATCTCTGAGGGATCATGAAGCTCTGCATGAGCAGCGAAAGTACAGAGGTCTTAGGACTAGAATATGTAATTCATGAACAGGATTAGGCTAAAAGGGTACTTCTTCATATTTCCAATACAGCACGTTAAATGGAATGACACGTAGGGAGAGAAAAATGTTAATTCTAAGTCTATCTTTGTATGGTAACATTTTATTAGAGCCTTGCTTCATAACAGGCTGTATTTGTGACAAATGTGTTATTAAGGCCAAAGAGATGGGGCCACATTTCAAGGAAATTCTCTTTCCACAGCCTGCTGCAGAAATCAGGGCAGGAGATCACCCAGGGCATTAACCTGCTATCACAGCTCTCCTACAGCTCACATAGACTATTTCTACACTGAGTTACAATTCCTACACTAAAAACATTCCCAAGTCCCATGGAAGAGCTCTGATCAATCTGTAAAAAAACAAACAAACAAAAAAAATCCCCACCAAAAAAACCCCTAATTGAGCCTAATAATAGAAATAAAAGGGATGGACATGAGCAAGGGTGGGCAGAGGTGGTCCAGCAAGAGGCAGCTGGCAGTGAATGTCAGACATGAGAAAGTTTCTTTGAGGTCAGTAAAAAGCCATTCCTTCATAAAGTCTGGTACTGCCACCTCTTCAAAGGGGTCATTTTTATGGAATGCAGGAAAAAGCATAAAAGAAATTTGGGCAAAAAGATAAGCAATAAAGATGTGTATTTAGAGCCAAGGAGTAACAACAGACATCACTCTGACTAAATGCTGCACTTACAGAGGATGCTGCTCCAACAGCCAAGTCTCTCAATATTTTTTCGTAAGATGCATACTTCCTTTCTGTAAGAAGATAAAGACCTAGAAGAATGTGCATTTCTGTGTACTAATGCCTCAGGGGAAGTCTTACCTTGCTTTAAATACACTTCTTTGATAGCCAGTTTGACCCATTCAGAAATAACTTTTTTTGATGGCTGTTTATCTTTGATTCTCTTGCCAGGAAAACAGAGAGAACTCAATGTCTGAACAGTTGTCCTGTGATCCAATTTCACTCGATAAGTCTTTTAACATCCATAAAGGAAGAACCATGGCCAAATTTTCTTATGGTGAACAGATTTTGGAAAAAAACAAAAAGAAAAAACAACAACAAACAAAGGAAAAAGGAAAAGATAGGGAATAAATCAACATTCTTTGAGCACTGTTATGGGAGCAATATGTAAAAATGCTGTATCAAACAAGAAGTGGAGGGCAGGTCCTTCCTGCTCTGTGTCTGTGTTTTAGCTCCCCTGGCAGCCACAGCTGTAATTAAAAGTGTCACCACACACCCAAGGAGACAAGTAGGAACGTCAGAGAGTCCAGAGGAGAACCCAGCCAGGATTTCAGAGCTAAATTTAGAAACTATTTAGCTGTGAGAGAGCAGAGAACAGTCAAAGGTGGCAGTGGGTTGGAAGAGTGCTGAAGTGGGGACTCGAGGGTAGGACAGAGCTGTGATCCAGCCTTAATGCCCATGCCAGGGGATGGGATAGACAGAAAATAAGGTGAATTTTTAGCCGCAACTTGTTCCTCAAGCAGTCTTTGAAAAGCTTTTTAGTAGTAATACAGCCATTAATAAAATAAAATAAAATAAAATCATGTAATACAAAGGCCACAGAGAGAGACTGCTGGTTTTGGCTGGCATAGAGTTAATTTTCCTCACAGTTTCTGGTATGGGGTTGTGTTTTGGATTTGTGCTGCAGTGTTGATAAAACATGGATGTCTTTGTTATCTCTGGAAAGTGATTACAGAAAGCCTAGCTGGGTTCTGAAATTAACAGGTTGTACTAAAAAATGAAATTTCAATATAAAATGTCACTCAGACTGAGAACGAAATTAAATTTTGGAATATTTTCAAAAATACAGGGAAACGTCTGTTCAGAAAATTTCTATTTCCGAAGATTTTCAAAATCAGGGATTTCTACAATTTCATTCTTCAAAATAAAATTTTCTAGACATGGAAGAATGTATACCACAGCAATTACTAAAACTGATACACTTCCAAAATTAAACAGGCATCTATTCAATGCTGCATTTTCAACTTTTTTTTTTTTTTTTTTAAAATTTTTCCCCTGAAATTGCTACCTTGTAGGAGCACCAATTTTGCTTTCAGGCCAGGACAGATCTCACTCACATTCCTATAACCTACTAGGCTCTGATCATGGCTTTTTTGAGCTATAGAAATATAAATTTGCACAATGATTATTAAAATCTAGGGATTAAAAACTACCTGAAAGCAGTTAATTTTCTCCTAAAGTGGGGGGTGTCAATCCCAGCATTTCCATTTCAGGATGGGTTTGCCCACCAGCAGCTGGAGCAACAGACACTGTGCTGTTGAGAGTAAGGAGGTATTTGAGCATCCCTGCCGTGCCCTTCATAAATTCAGAGATAATTAAAGCTCTTTAAGGTGAGTGCAGGTTGCAGCAAACCACTCTGTGATTTAAAACCAGGATCTATTTGTCTGTTGTGTCTTTTTCTTCCAGGTTCCTGTTGTGGCGAGCACAGCAGAATTTGAATAGGATGAGCACTCTTCACAAATTCCTGCTTTCCATAAATTGCCCGTCGGATCAAAAGCAGAACCTCCATGCAAGAGCACAGAAATCTCCAGCCTTTGATTTGGAACAGATGAGGCACCCTATGTTCCTCCAAGATTAAAAAAACCCTGTTGGCACTGCACAGAAGAAAGAGAAGCAAAGGGATGACGGGAAATCGTTCAAAACAAAGGAGATGGAAATTCAAAAATAGTACGAGCAACTCAGATGACAGATTGAGAAGCAGAGGAACAGCAATTAAAAGATAATTTCATGGCCAAAGAGGATGTTCCAAACCAGTTAGAAAAGGTTTGGACTAGCAGTGAGCTGAACACAATGTAAGCAGTCTTCTGATGGGAAGGGGAATTGAGGCAAACTAGCAACTACAATTTTGTAAGGTAGTTAGAGATAGTTAGTTACCTCTACCTGTGATTTCATAAGTGCATTTCCAAATTAAAGGAAGAAAAACAAGGGTGAACCAAATCTGGGATAAAATCACTAGCTCAACAGGAAAATGCAGATCACTCATTTCTTGAGCTTATTGAGTGGGTGATCAAGAAAAAAGGTGACACCACCAAAATAAAGCAGAGTAGTTTATCACAAAAGCCAGTCATAAAAAATAATTAAAAAAAAAAAAAAAACCAAGAAAAGAGTGTACTTTTTTTCTGGAGAAAAGATTTGCTATAGAAAGGAATAAAAGCCTGTGATTTGTATTTTTAAATCATCATTGTCATATCTAATGATCACAAGCTAACACACAATTAAACAGTAGTGAGCATGGGTAAATCAATCAGTTGTGCACCAACTTCAGCTGACCCAAAGTGTTGACTCCAGGCTTGCTCAGCTGTGCTGGGTCAGAGCAGAGGTTCCTTCCTCCAGCCCAGGTCTCAGGTCCTGACAGAAGAAAGTGTAGATAGTGTATTTCCAAAAAGGAACAGCTGGATTGCTTCTGTCTTGACTCTTTCTGGACCTGGGATACTCTGCTTGCAGTAACTACACCAATGGGGAGAAAATCGCTTTCCAGTTGGGAAGGTTAATGTATTTTAAAGGGTTTAAAAATAATATTACAGGGTTAATATATTTGCAGATAATAGGCTTAGGACAGTTAGAGTCTAGACTTCTAGGAAACATAAATGAACAGACTTTGGCTGGGTTTTTGGTTCGGTTTCCCCCTTGCCCTCCAAGTTGCAAATGCAGAGTCACTCAGAAAAGTCAGTGTGAGAGCAAAACCTCAGACCCTGAACTCTTCTGAGCAGTTTATTTCTACACTAAACTCAAACTCACAGCACATTCACTTGACAACTTTGATACACTCATATAATGGGTCACATTGACCAAGTGAAACAAACCCTACTCGAGGCTAAGTTCACAAGGTTTCAGTCAGAGAAAATGAAAATCACTGCAGCAAGAAGGTAAAAGCCCAGAAATTGCTCTCCAGAAAAGCTACACACTGACCTATTCTGTTCTACACCATTTTTATTGTCCTACACAGTGTACCCAAGACATTATCAAATCTGAGAGAAACTTAATCCTACTCTTAAGGCACAATTTACATCCTTACACTGATCTTTCTACATTCTGTAGCTCTTCAAAGGACATGAAGAACTGAGGTCTAATCTTACAATTTCTGTCCTGGTTCAAGGGAAAGGAAGGAAAAGCACTGTCTTACAAAAGGAAAAGAGTAGGAAACAAAGAGAAGTCAGAAGACCTGAAAGAAATAAAAGACAAATCTGTTTATCCCCATCTCATAAAGCAAGAACAATGCCCAGATATCACAGTGATTGGCATTCAATATATAAGACAATGGATTAATTAGCTATAATCATGGCCAGCTACCAAATGTTAAAAAGGTCATCTGATACTAATTGTGAGCAAGACAAACTGAGCTGCTTAAAAAAACCACTGTCATGAATAATTTCTCAAGGCTTAACAATTCTGCATGCCTCTGTAAATTGCTCTTCTCCATTATGGTTGAAAAGCATTCTGCTAATTATTAATTGGATAATGATTTGTTTCTATCACTAATTCAATAAGGTGCTCAGAAGTGCATTTGGAAAGTTCCCAGCTCTAGAGATGATAAATATCAGACTTGTCTCCACATAACCTTGGAAGGCAGGTCCCAGGTGATGGAAGTGGAGACTATGGAGCTTCTCCCCATTTTTGGTCATTCTGTGCCCAAAGTCACTGACCACCCCTCTGGCCTCTGACGTGGGCCCTGTGCCAGGGCAGTGTCACAATCATTTCTGCTCACAGAAAAAGCTGAAGACAAGAAAGCCAACAATAATCTCCCGGAGCTACCACTCCCTACTACCTCCCTAAGAGAAGCCAGACCATTAAAAATGCCACATAAATATCACTGACAGAAAACAGGCTTCAAGGTTATTTAGAAAAGCCCCACGCATAGACAACCTCCCTTTTTAAACAGTGATAAAAACCCACAGTTTCTCAAAAGAGCAAGTCATGCCACAGGCAAACCCACCTTCCAAAACCCAGCAGCTCCCTTTCTGTAGAAGAAAAGGTAATGTGGGGGAAAGGTATATTACTGCTCCTTCATGGGCCACAGAGGCATAATCAATTGGTACAAGAGCACATTGTTGAAACACAAACCATGGAAAGCTGCTTTATGAACCCGTGCAGCCAGCTGGAACAGCCATCAACAGCTGCAAGAGGCATTCACTCCAGGACTGAATCACTTCATTAGGGTGGAGGTTTTTTCTCTTGTATTACATGCAGCTCAGGCTGCTGATCTCCATCATGAAGACCCTCCAGAGAGCTGATTTTTCTGCTCCCTTATGCCCTCAGGAACATTCATGGTGCCCACTGTATTACTTAATCTCCTCCTGAGACATCTTTTCTCCCCCTCCCATCACACAGCTCACCTGCAGTCTTCCAAACTACTCCATCCTGCTGTATGGTGTCCCAAGACATCTGACTGTAAGTCAGAGAGCAGCAGTGGTTTGGGGGCAGCACAGGCATAGAATTTGCTCCTAAAATAAAAGCTTATGTCTGTGATAAGTGATAGGACAAGGGGGAATAGCTTCAAACACACAGAGAGCAGGGTTAGATTAGCTATCAGGAAGAAATTCTGATAGGTGAGGGTGGTGAAGCTCTAGCACAGGTTTCCCAGAGAAGCTGTGGCTGCCCCTGGATCCCTGGAAGTGTTCAAGGCCAGGCTGGATGAAGCTTGGAGCAACCCAGGATAGTGGAAGGGGACTGAACTAAGATGATATTTAAGGTCACTTCCAACCCAAACCATCCTATGACTGCAATGAACTGCATATCATGGAAAACAGGAGAAAATATCCAAATGGAATGCATTTCCTGCTTGCTCTGCTTTTAATTCTGCCCTCTTTCTGCTTGATGTAGGCTACTTGATTATACGTGAAATATAAGTGACAGCACCCCAGAAAGCAGTGACATGGAAATATAATTGATCAATTTGAGCTAAGACTGGCACATAATTGCAAGGACAAGACCACGGGCTGCTGATGCCATGTGTGCTTGGCATGAGGGACAGCAGGTGGCATCACAGGGATTTTGTAATTAAATATAATTATCGCTAGAAAATTCCAAATTCCTTCATTGAACACAAACATGCAAACCTTCAAACTTAGTGAAAGGGAATAAAAAATTCTAAACAAGTAAAAGCTGAAGTAGGAGATATCTTCAAACAAAATGCTGATTGAAATAAATATACCTCCTCCAAAGCTTACACTTTTATGGGATTTTCAGGGAAATAAAAGAAATGCCTCTGGTATTCTGGCAGCATAGCCAACTCTAGCCCTCTTGTACTTAATTTCCAATGCAGAAATGCCAGCAGACCCTTAGAGTGAGCAAAACCTCAGTATTAAGGAGCAATGAGAAGATACCGTGTTCAACACCCACGGCAAACTCGTGAGAGCTACTCCAGCAAGCACACAGCTCAGAGAAGCTCCACAACGAGCCATGCAGTGCCATTCACACACCCCGTGGGCTGTTTTACATCTCCTTACCCGAGCTGCTACAGCGGGATGGCTCCACCAGCCTGCCGCTCCTGTCGTAGCAGGCGATGGCTCTGAGCCGCACGCCCTCGCCACACTCCTTGGCCATTCCCTGGGGTGGCATCCCCAGCTGCAGCTCCGATGGACCTCCTCTGATGATGCAGTCAGACCAATTCCCATGGGGCTGGGAGGTGAACTCCTCGCAGGGGCACGGCTCGGTCTCAACTTGAGGATAAACTTCTGTGTTCTGGCATTTGTCTCGCTTCCTGCTTCGCCCTGTTCCAACCACAGGAATCTGTGCGTTAGCTCAACATCTGCTGCTCTTGATAACAACATGTCGTATTACTTATACTTGCATGAATTCAACACATTAGAACCAAGACAATCTGAATGTTAATATTCGGGGATGTTTCTGAAGCGTCTGTTAGCTGCTGCCAGTGCTCTGGTGTGCGAGGACAACGTACTTATCTCCAGGGGCAACCAGAGAACTTGGAAATGCTGTTTTGATGGGTAGATCAAGGAGTAAAATACAAAGTCTTACTCTTGGTATGCTCTGCCCGGAAACCGCTTTGTAATTTCATATAATATCATTTTTCTCTAATTATCTGATGAAAATAAATTGATTGTTTTGTCTCTGTTTGCTCACAATCAATGGTTGCCAGGACAACTTCTGGAGGACTCTACATTAGCTACAACTTCTTTGAGATTTCTTTACAAATTAGTTAAAGATGTGCTGTGCACACAAACCGTGCTTTGAAGAAAACAGGAAAAGATAATCCTCAGTAAATTATTAGGGCTGGAAAGCGTTTCAATGGTTATATTTGCTTTTATGTTTTCCTTTGCTCTGTTCTCTCAACAGGTTTTAAAAGAAGGCACTTTCAGTAGTTTTAGGAAGCAGCAGCATCCAAACAAACCCGTGGTACAGCTCTCTGCAACTGCACTCTCCCTGCCCTTCTCCTGCAGGACTTCAAGGCATGAGAAGGGGTCCCCAGAACAAGAAGAAATCATGCAAGAAAGAGAGTTCATGCTCCCTGAATCTCTACAACTGCTCGAGGGAACAAATGTCTGTACACAGCCTCTAAGGATAAAAATCAATGTTTTTATTGGCATAGGTCAGCCAACGTGCTGTGGAACAATCTGGACGCTGGCTGAGCTCGGGAATGTCTTTGCATTTGGCATCTGCACAGAAGGGAGAATTCATCTTCGGCAACAGACTGCATCTGTACCCCATCCTCAAAACGTTCCTTGGGGATCTTGGTTGCACTAAAAACACTTCTGCAGAAGGTTTTTAAAGCTTTGATCCCAAAAGAAATGTTTTCTCTTTATTGCACACAATTAAGATACTAAAACCAAAAGACAAGTTATATAACTCAACAACCCCCTTTCGAGCCTGGAACCAAGAGTCATTTCACCACACATAAGCTGGGTCTCATCAATGCAATTTTCCATACAAAGATGTACCTCCAAAGTAAAGCCCCCTGACTGCAGACCCTTAACATCATCATCCTTCAAACTGCAGCTCTTTCAGAATTTCATTGCCAGCCTTCTGGGGAATGTAGAATTTGTCAGCACAAAGGGATCTTAAACACCAAGAAATCAATTAGTGCCAGCATCTTTACAGTTTGGTAGATAAATCTATGTCTACATTTTTATCTATATATTTATGAGCAAATTCAGGTACAACTCCCCACACTTCAAGGAAAGTCTTTTAAAAGACTTTAAGCAGATTGGGAGCTCTCAGGTGGCATTTTCAGCATTTCCTGCTTGACAAGCCAAGAGGAGCCACAAACTCTCTATGTTCACTTGTATGTTCTGCACTGTTTTAGTAAACATGGGAATGTGGGATTTGCCCGTGGTTTGCCATCATGACACGAAGCACAAAAGCACAACAGACTGAGGTAAGGATGTAATAATCTCACACTTATGTGGCTGTTTTTTTCCAACTTGCCCTGCCATCTGTTTTGTTGGAATCTTCCCCCTAATGAAGTTGCTATGAAAGCCCTATTTTGATGGGAAAAGTGACATTGACTCTTCACAAAGAAATAATTTTAGAATTAGTGGTAGTGACATTTTTATCATCTTTACAGACTGCTTTAAAAATTGCTGCTAAAAAGACCATCTCCAAAGTTTTTTTGAGGACATAAACCCATCAATTAAATAGTATTTTCTTTTTTAATTAGATTCCTGAATACTAATAAGCATTATATATATTAAAAATAATGAGGTAATACATACTGTGCATAAAAATGATAGGAAACATTAAAAATACAGAAATTGCTTTGTATCCATAATACAGTGAATTAACTGACTGTATTAATAAACTGAACACTCATCTAAAAACTGTGTTTTCATTATAATGACTTTGAATTTTGATATGTTCTGTAATAAGTCTTTTGTTTAAGTAATGACTAATTTTATATGTAGAGTTGATGATGAATTACAAAGTAAAATGAATAATACTATTAAAAATTGAGTGGGGGGCAAGCAAATACTTAGCAAACAATTAGAAAATTTCCACTAAATGACATTGTTAATGAACTCTTATAATGAAGCCAAAACGTTCACTTGAGCACAGACACTCACAGTGATGCACAAGAGGTACAATTCATTCACACTCACAGAGAGGTGAAATGCATAAAGGACTCTTCACATCACAAAATACTTTTGAAAATAGAATTTTCCTTAAATCTTTGGACTGAGTTCCTATGGACGAGATTTTTTTCAAGACTTTTGTCCACCTCTATTCTTCAGGAAGTTTTTATGCAAATATAAGGCCACCTATTGTTCTTCTGGGGATCAAAAATTTCTCCTACTATAAACATACAGACATTGGCATAGAGAACATTTTAGAATATGCTCTTTGCCAGAAACTACAGAGCCCTGCTTTTCTGTGTAAAAGAGAAATCTTTATCCTTTAATGAGCCACACTGATGAGTGGCAGCTTGAAACCTTATATATATATATATATATATATATATATATATATATATATAATGCTGTAATTGTTAGTAAAACATACAGAACATCCCAGAAGTAACAAACTGAGGAACAAGACAGCCATGCAGGACAAGTGAGTCTAGGAGGAAAGAGCAGTATTGGCCACCGTATTTTGCTGTCCTTCAGATCCCAGCCTTTATCCCAGCAGACATATTACAGCAACTTTAGCATGCTACTCCACAGTCAAAATCTTTGTAGTTTCACTTCTGTTAAAGGAGCAAACTCAAGCCAGGTACACCACAGCTCTCAAACACAACACACAAACATGAAAAGATGTGAGTGTTGAGAAGAACAGTAACAGTAAATTTCTTGTAAACCTTCTAAGAACAGTGTAATTCATTTTTATTTGATTTAACCACACATGTGGGGGAAGACAACTCCCAGAAAAACATGCAGCTCCAAACTATTCACATTAAGGAGTTTTAAAGCTTTTCAGTTTGGTCAGCATTCAAATAGCATAATAACAAACTCCAACAGCAAGTATGGGAGACTGCTCCATCAAATGGTTTGAACTGGTGAGTTTAATGAGTACATATAAAAGATCAAACAAAGCTGTTCTAATGGTACAGTTTTTTCTTTATTCATGGTATTAATTTGCCCTGTTGAACTAGGGCATACTGCTGAGCACAAAACTCCCAGTTTTAAATTTCCTCCAGAAAATCACACTGATTTGTACTCTTATATATGTATTTTCCGCACTCTTCCCAGATTAATAGGTCAGATAAACTTGCACAAAGCCTGGTCACTGTTTCATTTGGTTTATGTCTAAAAAGCAAGTCTTTCTGCACTGTTCTTGTAGTGGAATGTGTGTAAGGCTGGCAATGATCAGTACCAGATCAAAAATCAATTAAGGATGGTAACTCTTCTGCCTGGACTTTCCCATCAGTGCACCAATACTCATTAATCCCAATTACACAAATATCATAGAAGATTTTACCTGTGAGTGATCTCCTCCTGCTCCTGGTGGTGTCACAGTCGGAGGAGCACGCTGTGAATTTGGACCAGGGGGTGAAGGTGCAGTCCTCCTTGCAGGGAACAAGGCACTCCTGGACAAGGGCTGGCATTGTCCCTGCCCAGCGCACACAGTCACCAACCTCGGCAGGGCCACCCTGCTCCGACAGGCATGTCACAGCTGCAAGCAAAGGGACAGCAACTTTATATTCTTATACACATGGCATTGTACTCTGGGCAGTCAGTCCTTGTGTTCTATGCAAGATTCACTTGGATTGACAGAATAAAGCTGATTTGGTTTTAGGTCACTGTTCATGTGTCACTCAAGGATGTGCTGGGAGCTTCACAAAACCATAAAGACACACTCTTATTTGACCAGAGTGTTATCTAAATGATGATATAAATTCAATATTCTCAATGAGGCAGTCATTGTAAGGGTTGTGGGGACAGTTTAACCAATGATGCATTGTACAACCAAGCAAGAAAACCATGGCCATGTGCCAGAAAACATCTTTGGTCGAGGCCAGGAGTCACAAGCTGTGATGCATGGGCTACTCATGCAATTGAAACTGATTCAAAGTGGTAAAAAAAGCCCCTAAAAACTGTAAAAGAAAGCTTTCTTCTCCAAAACCGTCATCTTTTCCATATTTTAGATGAAGGGAATGACTGAGCAGATGCTACAGCTAAGTGCTTTTTGCAGAAAGATATAAATACCAGGTCTGGCTCCTCCAAACTGAGCTCCTTAAATATTGTGATACCTCTTATACTCTCCCACTCTATTGTCCTTTTTTAGAACTAATAATTAATTTTTCATGGTGGATACTGGCACTGTATAGCCATGACAGAGAACAAAAGTATTTAATGTATAAATCTGAGTCACAGGAAGCCTAGGATAAAACTTGCTAAATTCAGTGAATTAATTCTAAGCAATTATAATAAATAAAAATAGCCTGCACACCATGGAGCCTTTCATTTCATTAATAATAATTAATTCTCACAAAATCTCCAAGATTATAGGCTATTTATATCTTCCAGTGTAGGTTAAACAAAGCAAAGGTAGGTTGTGACTTGATTAAGGCAATAAACTCAGGGACAGAGTAATGAACTGAATTTGACCACGAGAGTTTAGTCATGACAGGCTCTCTGACTTCAGGCAAGTTCACACATTGCATCATAAAGCTACTGAGGATGAAATTATTTAATCCAGATTTTATTATTTAACTTTAACAACCTGTGATATCATTTTATGACAATTTCTAAATAATTCAGGTTTTTGAGGCTGCATACATTTTCCTTGTTGCCTGCATTTAATGTGAGTAGGAGTGCATGAAAAGAAAGGGAAAAAGAACTCAGTTTTCTTTCAGTTAAAGGATTTACTGGGGTGTAACTCTGCAATGAATACACATGGTTTTTTGGGTTTTAACTACAGTACAGTATGGGAGAAAGGAACGTGTTGGCAACCACCTGGAAATAAAAAAAACATCTTATTAAAATGTAATTAGATTTCTATGGAAAAAATCCGCATTTTGAAGAGCCTGCAAAAGGCAAGCAATTGTTAAAAGTCTCTTTAGACTGAAGTGACAGCAAATCAGCCTATTAATGACCACCTCCAAATTGCTGATCCTTGCCTTTCACTCTGAGCCGTGTGACCCTGCCCAGCTCCAGCCTCAGCACAGAGCCATCGCCCTGCTCAGCCATGGCAGGTGAGCACAGAGGTCAGCTCTGTGTGGGGACACGGCCTAATTGCCCTCTTCAGGAAGGTTAAACTAGTGACAGACTCTGATGCCCAAGGTCTGTGTAGCCTCATTACCTTCAGCAAGGACAGCCCAGGTTTGGCAGCACGGCTGTGGCCATGGGAAGGGTGGCCAAGGGGATGGAAAGTCCTCCACTGCCACCCCACACAGCAGGAATGGGGATTGCAGAGCAAACCAGACCTGCAATGCTCACCAGGAGCTGGCAGAAGAGCACAGTTCACTCCTGACATTTATTAATGTGACATAATGACATTTATTAAGTGATGGAAGTTCTAGGTATCACTGTTAAACTGGACACCCCACTGCTGTGCTCAGTTATTATCTAATGGCCCTGATCTTCTGCACTAATGGCCACAATTGTGAGCAGACAAGTAATTCCCCAAGTTCACTGAGCCTGTCTGGATGCTAAAAGAGATGGAGATATATATACATATAATGACATATGAGATCAGGGCAAATATTTGACAGAGATCATGGAGCTTAAAGAAATTAGTGACAATGGAAACATGGGTAGAGGGAAGTTAAACTAAAACAAATAATACAGTGGATTAGATATGTATAAGCATGAAGACAAGAGGAGCTGAAAAGAATATTTAATGTATAGTCTAGTAAGAGGCATAACACCTAAAGGACAGGAGGTGGAGGATCTCCTGTGATTCTTGCTACATGCTTAAAGCCTTGCTTGTGGTGAGCTGCATGAACTGCTGAAATAAATTAAATAATTAAGCAAAAGCCCATTAGGACATTTTATTGGATTGGGAAGGGGCAAGCAGGAAGCAGGAGAGATGATGGACCCACTCCAGTGATGCCATCAGGAACTAGTCTCCTTGTTTCTCCTTGCTGCAAACTTCCCAGTTTACTTAGCTTTAACTTCTAAGAGAAAAATATTTTCATATATAGGCATTTCTGGAAAGAGAATAGGAGAAATTTGTTTTCAGTGAACTTTCAGGGAAGTAAAATTATTTATCCTCAGTGGTTTCAAACTACTGATTGGTTTGGTTCATATGTGGTTTATGCTGCATAAAAAATATTTCCCCCTAATCCTCAGTTCTGTCACAATGGTTTTAAATAAACTCATACCGCAAAGCCATTTCTGTTATGTCAACATCTCTTTTGTTTTTTCAAGTGGGATACCCCCAGAGAGCAAATGCAGTCCATTTGCAGCCCTACGCACTGAGAAAAAAAATCAGAGTAATAAATCCCTCCTAGGCATAATGTGTGATTTCTACCATCTCTGCAGCATTTAAAATGGACACAAACATATGAATAAAACAGCTAATAATAGGACACTGCCAGATAAAGGCTTTCAAATTATAATATTGATTCCCACAAAGAGGGGAAATGCAGGATTTCCTTTTGAACTCCCACTATTCCTTTTTATTATCACCAGTCAACCCCAGTAAACTAGAATCAAACACTTAGGGCCAAACCAAAACATTTTCTCTTGTAATGATAAACATGAGATGACAAATTAAACTGAAAGGTAGCCACGTTTAAGAGGCTAAAAGAAAATAACTTTTTTTCAGGGAAGGGCTGGAATTGTTTGGCAGACTGTGTGGGTGCATCTGTGGAGTTACCAACACAATACGGCGATTAATCCGAGCAATGAAAATAGCTGCAGATGCAACTGCTTTGCTTCAAAGCATAAGTCAAGTATTAAATGTAGAGCTTGGGGAGCTAATTTCCCTTTCTGCTGCTACAGGGCCCTGCCAGGAGACTGAGCAAGGGCTGCTAAGGGGATATTCAGTGCGACAGTCTCTGCCTTGTGGCTTTGCATTGCCACCCACCAGAGCAGGAGTGTGTGCCAGCATCCCAGCATATGGCACACAGAAGCATATGGGAGCTACATTCTGTAACTACATTTCTCCTAAATTGAAAGTAAACAGCAGACACTTCTCCTATAAACTTTTAGATGGTGAAATCAAATGTTTGTACACTGTCAGACTGCAGAGGCACTGAAGGCATCCTTAGGTGATGTTGCATTGTCACCAAGGAAGTGTGTCAGCATCAGACTGAGGGAGCTCAGGTGCTCCCAGGTGCTCATGCCTGACTTAAGGGCATTGGAGATGATCCTAGCAAAAGGAATTGTATTGAGAATGAAACACTACAGGCACAGCATTGTATCCAATAAGGAAACATAACATAAATTTAATTCCTCTTAAGTAAAAATCCAATTACAGACAGCCTCTGTAATCATATTCATTTACCAAAGTCACAATCAATTCTCCTTGAAAAATGCATTCCAACAGATTCCAAAGGGTAAAAAGCTAAAGACTGAGAGTATCAACTACAAACCAGTAAAATTATATTGTACCACGGCACTTTCAATTTGAGAAAAGTAAATTAGTGTTTTCAAAACTCTGGAATTAAATGTCATTAGAACATCTGAAAACAATGACTGATAATTCCAGGAAGGTACACTCAGGCCAAACACTAAAGCTAAAGCTATGCAGTAGTGCAAATCAAATGACTGGAATTAATACAGGAACAACAGGATGAGCTATGAGGCTAGGCAAGGACTTTAAAGCCAAGAGGTGTAGGCACAACAAGGTAATGATCTTCCCTGTCTTCAAATTCCAAAAATGTTTGAAAAATCAAAGCCAGCATGTAAAGTCAAAGAAATTATTTTAATATAGCTGTTTACCCTCGGAAAAATCCTCATTTTTGTTGTGTAATTATTCTTGGTATCCCACAATGTAATGAGATAACATATCATTTCTTACACTTATCACTAGTGGTAAGAGAAAAAGAAGTTAAAGGATAATATGTTAGAAAAATAAAGAACAGAATAACTTTAGGGTCTAGACTTGCTCACTATAAGTACAGTCTCAAAACTCACAATGACCTCATTTATTTTCTATATTGATGCTCCTTTACACTTAAAGTTTCTTCAGAATCCCAGGCGGAGCACTTAAGAAATTCTTGGCATGTTAACTCAACCCATAATTACAGGAGGCCAGAAACAGACATAATAGAAGACATAAGGCTCTGCTGAGACTCAGGTTTAAATCTAAGGTCCTGATTCTACAAGGACATAAATACACACTTAACTTCATCCCTGTGGCAGCCCCCTTGGATGCTGCAGCACTCCCTGCAAGGAAGTGTGTCCAAAGCCTGGACTAACAGAAACCCAACATAACACAACCAGTAAAAGTAACTCTGAGGAAAAGAACAAATGATGCCAGGAAGGACATCACAGACACAAATCTCATACAAAGAACTGAGGAAGAGCTGGGACAACGAGTTATTCAGCAGGAAAACTGTCTCTGAGGTCACCAGTTTCCCATTTTGTAATTATTAATGATATTGACAGTAGTGCTAAAGGGCTGACAAATGCCACCGAGCAAACAGAGTGCTGAACAAACACAGATCCCAACCAACAGGCTCTACAAACAAACAAGGGGAGCCCGGGATGAGCTTGGGATGCAATAAAGATGGTAAATATCAACTGAAAAGATAAAAGGAAAGCAACTGAAATGATTTGCATGAAAAGGGATCAGGGAAGAAATGGGCAGAAGAGTTGGGTGCAAAGCATTAGCATGGAGAAGAGATTGTAACAGAAAGGGGAGAAGTTTGGGATAGAATTAGAAGGGAAGGCAAAAAGCAGGCAAAACTGTGAACATCCTTCTCAAGCTAAAGGTCCATGTTTTAGCTGCTCTTTAGGTTGGTTTCTCTCTGCAGCCTCTCCACAGCAGACATGTACATGGGTTAATGTGGCACAGGAGCCTCAAGAAGGAGTCCAGCTGCAGCTTTCTGAGCACCAGCAAGGTGGGAGGACACTCCAGTACCTTTCAATGCCATCAACAGGACTCATCTCTGTTCCATCCAAAATAACTCTTTGGAGTAGAATTTTTCTTTGATACTCATGGATGAGGTGATTGATCATTCGGTTTGGAATACAGGACTAGAACTGCTGTAAGAGCTGAACTGCACATGTCAGTTTTGCCAAGCCGTGTGACTTGAGGTTTTATTTTTCCTCATCTGTGAACCAAAATTGTTTGAGGAGAAGCAGGAGAGAAATACATTGCTGTAAAGCCCATTCCTCCTCCCACCCACACACTGAATGCAGAGCACAGCATTGATACGTTAATGTTGAGCACTACTTTCCTACAAGTGTTTTCTTATTCTAAATGGTTCACACACTGCCTGGCCAGAAAGGCAAAATAATATGAGTTTTTAATGTTTCAAATTTACTTTGTCCAGAGAATAACTGCAATCTGAGTGCTTCTACATTATGCAATCAGTCTAAAGAATCTCTCACAATTTTTCCCTTTTTTTTCCCCTCACATTATTATAGGTTTTGAATTGCTTTTACTTTCATTTTCTATTAAAAAGAAAATCAATGGAAGTGCATTAGATGATTAATGATAGAAATTATGCTCCTTTCAGAGAACATAAAACACAAAAACATGTTAATTTTTTCCCTCTTTCTGTGGCCCACAATT
This sequence comes from Entomyzon cyanotis, assembly GCA_024500445.1. Classification (NCBI taxonomy): domain Eukaryota; kingdom Metazoa; phylum Chordata; class Aves; order Passeriformes; family Meliphagidae; genus Entomyzon; species Entomyzon cyanotis. The sequence continues at coordinate 5,720,449 of JAKEPQ010001026.1, forward strand.
ACCAAAATTACTCGAGTTCAATTTCTTTGTAGCGCCTATCATCAAGTTATATTTAAGATGAATTATTTATTGCACAACTTGAAAATAAGACTAAGACATCCTGCTATAAATATGCACATTGAGACGACAGTAAATACAGAGAATCAAACACACCAAATAACACGAGAGAGAGAGAGAGAGAAAATGGAAAACAAACACAACATTCACAGTACTTCTAGTAACTCAAGTTGGAAAATCACTTAGATGATTAAGCAAGCACTGACTTTCCTTGCAGTGAAGCACAGACACTAAATCCAGAGCACAACACTAACACCCACGTACTCACAACTGCCCCAACATTATATTTAAAATATGATGGTCCAAGGTAACACCTCAGGACTTGAGTCCATCCCTCCTCCTCATCTCCCCATTCCCCAGCTCTGGCTCTTCTCATTTTGGCATTCAAACTTCCCACTGTTCTTGGCCCCTTGCTCAGGGAGCAGCAGCTAAAGCCACTGGGATATAAAGAGACCCTTCAACAACTTTTCAACTCATCCTCATCTGTATTCCCCTCATGGAAACTGCTCTCGAAGTTTTCTCAAGTACCAATGGATTTTGTATATATGGTTCTGCACAAAACTCTCCACTTTAACAATCACTTTTCTACCATAAAGAACAGATAAGAATACTAAATGCTTTAAGGTCTGAAGTCTGGCTACTCATCTCCAGCCTAAAGCTGATAATACAACTGAAATTACTTTGACTGAAGCTAATAAAAACGCATACTCAAATAATTCATGTTATCTAAATTAAGTATCTTTCAGCCATCATACAATATTGTCCACCTTATGGAAGAAAAATAAAGACACTGGACTTGAGATTCAAGGGTCAGCACAGTCTAAGTACAGTAAAGACACTGTATTTACATTAAGGATGAGAAAGGCAGAAAGAGATTGTGAAAAATTTCCCACCCACAGCCTTGAAAAATTAAATGTTTGAGGGTTTTCAGGAGATTTACCCAGTGGGAAAACTAAGTTCGCAGATTGGAATCCCAGTAAGAGCAAAGTCACACTGATGTGTGGGAGTTCCATACATAGACACATAATATATAAATTATATATCCAGAAAGGCTTTTATACATTTCTACTGTGCAGAGGAAAGGTGTCTTTTGGAAACCCTGTGTCAGGGTATCCCTTCTTTGGCAGGAGAAAAAAAAAAAAAAAAAATAGAAGACAAAACCAAACCAAAAAAAAGACCCAAATTCCCCAGAAGAGACTAACAGTCCAAGAAGAAATTGGGTATACAAAAGACCCTGATTCCCATAAGTATAAGAACTGGTATTTCCCCTGGCTCATGCTAAATGAACTTTTTTGTGTGTGAATGAAGCAGATCCAACAGCTTTGCCTCTAAAGAATAAAAAAATAATTACACGCATCTTTCCTTAGGTTTGCTGTTCAGACCATTCTCACTGCTAGTACATTCCTTTTAACTCTTCTTTTGAAGCTAACAGATCTAAAGGGACTATTTGTTTTTTCTTTCTAGTCTCTTAAAAACAAGGCAGAAGATCAGAGAAGATGCAAAGGGAGATATCTCACAGGACATTATGATTTTCAAACAGTGATCTTCTCTTCCTTTCTTACAGGCAGAAAAAAAAAGAAACATTTCTTATTTAGCTGCTGCTACTCATCTTAAATTTGCACTAAATTGTTATAATTGAGGGCAGTGTTATAAAGCAGATTGTAATCCTGCAGAAACAATGGGAAAAGTCACAATTATTTCAACAACAACACAACAGATCCTATTACACTTTCTTTTTAATGATTCTTCCATGAATAAAGCATTTGTTTGCAAGCATTTGTTTCTAAAGCAATTACACAATCCAAACACTGATCACAATGGGATTGTTCATCTATAACAGATACAACATTTGGACACAGAAAGTTCTCTATCATGATCATGATTCCTTTACCACTGGTTCAGATCATATAATTGATGGTTTACTTGACTGAAAAAAAGTAATCAAATGCAATAAAAAAAATTAATACAACAGAATATAAATTGCATCAGACCCAGAAATAGTTTCCACCCTGCTGAAAGATTATTAGTATTTTTAGCTAATCTTCACATTCTTCATTCCAGGCAACCACAGGCTGGGATACTGCACTATGCATTCTGCTGCATTTTCTTTTATTACAGTCTTTCCAGAACTGTATAATAATTTTAATCTTGGCTATAATAAATCACCAGTTATATTCTCAGTTTATACCCTCTTTTCACCTGTGAAGTTTTGTTCATCTTTGTTGGAGCCCAGAGCAGTTTCTCCCATAAAATTGCTCTCTGTGTGAATCTTTCTCGATGCAGAAGGTTTCTGCCAACTGTCATTACAAGATCAGAGGTTTAAATTGAGGAGCACTTAAAGCAGGGGAAGGTCATCTTTGGAAATTAACTCGGAATAAAATTTTATAGAAGTGGAGGTGGTTGTTCACACAGTGCCACTGCAACAACAGTGGACCCACTGGACAGGAAACAAAGTTTATCTCAAATCATGTCCATCACTACCACAACCCTTAAAACCAAAGGGACATAACCAGAGGGACTTCCAAAATTTCCCAAAGCGGTAATTATTTCTTCCATTTTAGAATAAGTTATTTAGGAAATAAAATTCAATGCAAAACCAAGTCAATACTTTGAAAATCCATCAGGATTCACACCACATTTCCTTTTCCGAAGTGAGAACTGATATTTGGAATTTTAAGTGTGTATTTCAAAGAAACAGTAAATAGCAGCTTTTTAATTCATCAGAAGCCCAAAGGAAAGGGAACTTTCCATACAAATGTGCTGTACTTGGGAGACCAACTCTTGCTGTTGCTGTAATGAAAGTATAAATACAGCATAGCAGGAATTCATAGTAATTTGTTTCTATGAGCAAGTTTGACGTGGCAGAGCCAAATAAATTCAGATTGTACAGCTACAGAGAAGTGAGACATTCTCTGAACTACTGCATTGGCATTTTGCCTTCCCTCCATCATTCATGGCATCAGACCTTTGTCTCAATTTCTCTCTAAACCTTTGTCTTGTCCTGTTTGAAGGCCCACGCTCCAGGGTTATATCTTATCAGTTAATTAACTTTCAGAGTGGAAACATAGCAAAAATGACTACATAAACTTTTGCTCATATATATCAAAGCCAATGTCAACCAGTGTGGTTCCTGTGTACCTAATCCAGGAGACTTATAATGAAATCTCATCTTCCATTTACAGCCTGAGGCAATAGCAGGTCTTGCAGAGAGAAATGCGAAGTGATGAGGTTTAGTAGAGCAATAACGTTGCTCAACAGTTTAAATATTGGTCTAGCTGCTGAACTTTATGCCAGGAAGTTCTGGCATTACATTATTAAATGCCAATATTTCATCCACGGTTTTCACTTACTCAGAATAATGCATAATTCATTTCAGGAAAAAAAGATAAAAATTGGAGTTTAAGATATTTTTTCTATCCTCACCCCCACCAAAAAAACCCCAAAAACCCCTTGAAAGTAACATCACTTTTCAGCAGATCAAGGCAACACTAATGGGGAAGTATGGAGATGGTGTGTGTGTGTATAATATATGAGTTCTTCACTGCAAATTAGTGAACAATTTAGTAACAACATCCTAGAAGCAATGAAAACCATTGCCTTCATTCAGGCCTATAAGGTGGGAGCCAACAAGGAATAAAGGAGAAATCGATTAAGCTGGCAAGTTTGAATCAACAAATAAGGAAGAGGAGGATACTCAGAGGCAACTTTGATTTTTATTTCACTGATTCTTCACCTCACATCAGATCTCACTGATGTGTATTAAAAAAAAAAAAAAAAAGGGTAAGAAGGAATTGAACAAGAGCCAGTGTTTGAAAATAATTTTGCTCACAGTTCAAAATTTCAATGAAAAACCCAGCAGTGAAAAGGATGAAACACAGGAAAAGAATAAAGAATCTGAATGGGAACTGTAGCCTGACAGGCTGGGAGCATCCAGCAGCTCCTCACTCAACTCCAAGCACATCTGTGCCACCCAGAGAGGAGCAGCCCCTGGAGCTTCTGACATTCCAGAAAATTCTGTGATCTGGCATCAAAATATGTAAATATCTCTTACAATTTACTGCCAGTCGTGATTTTTTAAGTTTTTTTTTTAAAGTTCAGGGTTAAATCTAAATAGGTTTATTAAGATGCTTTCTAAAGAAAGTTTCACCAAGAACAGTTTTTAAAAGTCAAGAAAACTTCTTATCATTTTGTTCCAATAAAAGGCAAGAGAACACACAGCAGATTTAGATCACCATATCAGTAGTTTTGATTTACTCACCTTTTCAACGTGAAGACAAGCAATTCCCATATATAACTTTATTCTAAAGCTGTGACCTTGACTTTTACCAAAAGTTCAGTTGTATGGGTATTGGTTTTGAGGCAAGATGAAGGAAGAAAGGAGTTCTCACAGATAAGATAATAAACTGTCAGCTGCAGCTTATGAAATACTACTGTTTCTAATAGATGATCTGATTTAATATATGCCGACCGTCAACTCAAAAATTATGACTAGGTCATTACATGGCACAGTAGCTACAAAGCCTGAATTACTTGTTTGTCTCATAAAGCATTAGGTGTGTGAACCAAAGACATCCTCACAGCCTTCCATGTAAGGATCCAAAGTAACAGAATAATCCTAAATTCAATTAAATACTACATAATGAAGGTGTGTGGTTAACATACACAAATTTGGATTTTGTCAAAAGGTAAAGAAAAGGGTATTGAAAAGTACTATTGCTAAAGTTACTGATTGCATCAAGATGGAAAAAAAAGTTTTACCTAGTTGTTGAAAATAATAAAGGAATGCATAAAATGGCTATTTTAACTATTAACCCACTGTCCTAGATACTCATACAACTGTAAAAATAGAGCGAAGCTTAAAAAAACACCACCCCAAACCCCATTATCTCCTGAGAGTGATGAGAATTGTGTACCCATATAAACTGCATACACAGGAAATAATCTCTGTCTTTTTCTCTATTCAATTTAAGTGCAGGGTTTTTCTAATAAAGAGAAAAAAAGATGAGCTACCAACACTGATGTGTACATCAATAAATGAGAAGTCTTGATGAGACTCCCATGTTTTCCAATACAGTAAAAACACAATAAACCCCTGAGATTCATATGGTGCTTTGAACAGACTTTTGTATCCTACATTGTCCAATATAACAACAGCTTATTTCACATTGTTACATAAAATTATTCTAGAAAACATAGTTGTAACCTAGTTCCAGTGAACACTTAAGTTAAAAGATGCAAGATTGACAATCCTTGTGAAGCAAAGGATGAGCAGAGGTTGTGAGGAAGTGAGGAATTGCTTAACTCTCCAAAGTTTCACATGCTTATCTACCTTTCTATTGTATGCTTAAAATGCAGTTTAATACACTTTCCATTACAGCTGCACTGGGAGTCTTCAGCAACAACCTCAAACAAACACACATTATATGGAATCACCTCCCAAAATCAAATTATTCTTTATCAAAACAAAATCTGCTACACCTACAAAAACACTGAATAAAAAGCCAACAACAGTCACCTGCTACCCATATTAAACAACTCTTTTCAGAGTAACTTACATGAGGAAATAAACAAGTAGGAGGTGATTTTTGTCCCCCACAGGACAGCTGCCCACGTAGCTACACTCTGTGAAATACAGAGGCAGTGCCCAACGAGACACCTGCATCCCTCTCCCAAGTTGTGATGGCTCCTCCATCATCTTCACATCATATTTCAGCTCATCTAACTGAAGTGATGTAATGAGGATATGTTTACTCACCAAACCTTAAAAACAGACTGGAAATGTTTACACAGTTAGCACATTAACATATGTTTTGGGGTGAAACCCTGTTGTTGCCAGTATTTAACAGTGAATTCACGTGAATGGAAGAGCAACATAAAAGAGGTACAGTTCTTCTGTAAGGACACGGAAATGATGGTGACATGTTGTATTTTATCTATAAATTTTACATCTTTTCCATCTTTGCAATAGTCTCTAGAAATGAATGGTAAACTTTGGTGTGTCAGGGTGGAAACAGAGTAAACTCCACTCAGCCTAGAGTGTAAACCACAAGCAGGAACCAATGGAGAACAGCTGGAATGGGCAGCTAGACTCATGCATTCATATAAATATATTTGCATTAAAGCTGAGTAAAGCATCCTGGAAAACTGGGCTGGTAGGGAAAAGAATACTGAAGAAAGCTCAGAATAAAGAGAAAAGCCAAAGGGAAAGCTCACCTCTCAGGAATCCCTAACCATGGTGGGGATAATCGGGAGTATGAGAGATCAGCCAGACTCAGTCAAAGGCTATTCACTGCCCTCAGAACAACAGCAACTACTAAAAAGGTGAAAATTGGGTCAGGTTCCTGCAGATTAGCAGAAGGCTGCAGCACAAGCATGGAAAATCAGAATTAGCAATGGGCATTAAAGGTAACAAAGGATCCTCCTGCAAATTGGCAGCAAACAGACACCCTCCAGTCTCCCATCCACCTCCTCAAAACCTGCCCAGGCTCTCAGCACCCTTCGCTGGGCAGGGCAGCTGCACTCCTGGGAATGGATTTTCTTTCCCTGAAAGGGCTCTCAAGGATAAGCCAGCTATTTCAAAATTGTCTGTTCTAATGAATTCTGGCTCTAACAAACCTAGAGAAACTGATCTTGATGTTTCAGAGGTGAGCATCAGCTTGTTTTTGATTTGCACGAAAATGTTGGAACAAATAATCATCCAGCAGGGACAGCTATACCAAAAAAAAAAGGAAAGAAGTTAAATACATCAACTTTCTTTCTATAATAGATTGATGGCCACAGCGAAACAAAAAGAACAATGGCCTTATTTTAGAATAGTTTGGTTCCTTGAGGATAAAAACCCTAAAAATGCTCAGCACCGTGAATCCTAAATGAGTTCCCTAGTAATTAAATTATATTGCATCAAAAAGCACATGCCTCCAGCAGTTTGATTCGGATGTGCACCCTCTAACCACGAGTAACTGGGGGAGCAAATAGTGGGTGGAGTTGACATAAAACCATATAGAATGCTTAGCAGGAAAGAAAACCTCTGAAATGGAATAGGGCCTTTTGCTTTATGATCATCTCTGGGGCTGATTCACCACTGTTTTATTACTGACTTTTGTTATTGTATCTGAATACAATTTGATTTTATGAGATCTTAAATATTACCTTTATAAACATTTCATGGGATGTTGACTCTCTATCTGCAAATTGCTTATTTGCTTATTGTATCTGTTCATTGATGCCACTGCAATAGCTTATTTTTGCATTAGCTTCTTTGTTGAGTCTATTTTATCTTCTGAGAAAACCCTGAGATGAAATTTTTAATAAGAAATCCTAAAAAAAAAAAAAAGATATAACTGTAACCGGTAAAGACATTTTCCCTTATAGTGCTCTGTTTGCAGCATAATTCAATCAGGGTGTTTATGCCAGTAACTGTGAGATTTCAAGAAAGTACTTTGTTTATCATTTAATCAATATGATTTGAGCAACCCAGAAAGATTTTTAAATAGTAAGCTAAATTCTCTTCACTCCTCCCGCAACTTTACCCAAGTTTCAGACTTCTGCTCAATAAAGGCTCTCCACACATCATTTCTTTTGCTTCTACCATTCTGACTGTGCAAACTCAACACCAATAAAAACCTGTGGCTGAATTCCATCTACACAACTCATATTATTAACTCGTTTGCAAGTAATGGGAGATGATGATAACTGCACTGGGAGAAAATACAACGGGATCATTGGGCTCCCCTCATCAACCTATTTGACAGCTGTACTCATACACCCATCACTTATTCCACTGCAAGCCTGAACATTTACATTCCACAAAGCATATAATCAATTTTTATTCAAATACAGCCCAAGAACTAGGTGTACTTAACTTCTGGAAACACATTAGGCGATTATTTCATTCATAGTAAAAATGTAATACTTGCAAAACCACAGGACCAACTGCAAATTGGTAATATGTTTCACTATTATGAAGTGTGCCCCTTGGAAACACCAGCAATTAGGGTCAAATGAAACTCCATAATCCTTCTAAATTTCTTTCATGGTTGCCTCCAGTATTTACACTTACCTGTGAAATTCATCTCACTAGGAAAGACAGGCATCTTTGAAAGGCTTCAGATACGACAATTTGAGAAGACACATTTTGCCCTGTTTCACATCAAAGCATTTGAAATTACAAAGTTTATGCTTTTATATCGGATTTGCAGAGTATTAACATTTAAATAAGCTTAAAAAAGGGGGCAGATACATAATCTAAGCCCAAAAAATTAACAAAAAGCAGCCACCTTCCTATAAAGGCTACAATTAATCACTAAGATGAACAGAGAGGAAGCAATCCATCTCGCCATGCCAAAGAGCTGATGTAGCTCTTCTTTTCACACACCACACAAGTTAATTATTATGAGCAGATGTGCTTAGATTACAGGAAAATTTATACTCCATGAAAGCAGGCACTGAAGATATCTATTTATTTTAAAGCACAAATTTGTCCCTGTTTATTTGGAGGTTTTCTCACATGCAACTACATCAGCAAGACATCCCAAACAAAACCCATCCCTCTCACAGGACTGAGTTTTCCACTACATTTTATGTGCTCCACTAGCCAAACATTTCAAAAAGCTCCTGAAAAAGCTCCTACTGATCAAAGCAACTTCTCACAAGCAGCGCAGTTCTGATTTGTCCCACAAATTCTCCACTGTGCCCTGAACAGGGAATGTCTGCCATGACCACATCATGTGCTCTGGGAGTTAAAACTCAACAGAAGAGATAATCCCCCAAAGGCTCTCAGGAGCTCAGCTCTGCACAGAGCTGCTCACTCCTGCAGGCCCTTTTACGCTTGATTTTCTCAAACGCTGTTAAGTGCCCATTATGAAGATGCCCTCCAGGAGCACAGGGAATAATAAGCTGGCAGCGAAGGGCTGTGGTCAGCGAGGGCAGTGGCCAGGCAAGGCCATGTGTTCTGATGGCATGGCTGGGGCTGGAGCACTGCCCTGGCACGTCCCACATCCCCCGAGGATGTGCTGATCCCCTTCACCCTGAATTTAATGGATGCTGAAGGAGCTGGCCTTGGACAAGCCTATTACATTTTAATAGGTTGGTAAGATCCCCTTACACTGCCTGTCTGGAGTTCAGGCAGTTCCTCTCTCTACACAAAGAACTGGCTAAAAACAAAGATGAAGAAAGTTGATATCTAAAAGACACTAGAAAAGACATAACTCGGAGAAATTTCAATCGCCTTGGGGCACATCACAGAAAACAAATCTGTGATTGCAGGGCTGAAACTTCAGTGAACTGTCAGAAAGAAACAACAGTACTGACCCGAATCGATCAGAAAAGCGGTAAAAAGTAACATTTGCTACAAGGCTTCACATCCAAGATCCAAATTTAACACTACAAAATACCCTGCTTCGGGAGAACTCTGTCAAATACCAGAATATATTATTCAAAACTTTCCTTATTTCACAAAGCCAATATCAGCAATCCTTTAATAAATGATGCACACACCTGGCAAAACCAGCAGCTGCCAGCAAAAAAATTGACTTTAGAAAAATCTTTGTTAGAAGGTGACATATTTTTCATTACTATCTATTGCCATCAAGGTATAGAGATGGCTTTTTCTTGTGTAGTAATTTTATTCCGGGGGAATTCCAATTTTTTGGATGAAGTTTCACTTGATTTATTATAAATAAAGACGACGGAATCTTCTCCTGAGTCTTTTCAGAAGCAAATCAATGACGATAAGGGAAGTGGAGAAGGGGGGTTTCCAACAGGAAAAATGCTAGGAAGTATTACTACTGCAATCCTCAGAGTTGGTTCAGAAAGGGCTAGACAAAGCACTCAGCATATTTAATATTTCTGAACATATTTAGGAACTGTGCCAGCAGAAAAGAGCACCACTGGACATGTAAAGCAATTGCAGTATTGACCATTTCACAGGCTCCTGCTGTATTGTCACAAGTACAGGCACTTCATAAGCATCCCTGTCACTTCCAGTTACTCTGCTGTCACTTTAGTGCACCTGTTTGAAAGAGAGATGCTGGGAATTTTGACAGACAGTTTGAGTCAAGGTTATTCATTTATTCTGAAATTGAAAAGTCATGTCTAAAACCTCTACGGCAGACATAAAGTAATCAGAGTAACATTAAAATACAAATTCAGAGTCAACAAATATGACATCAGGATTCCTTTTACACCATCTTTGTGGCATGTCACTCTCAAAAAAATCTTGTGCTTGAAGATTTATAGTAAGCCATACTGATGAGCTCTGCCATTTAGGATGCTCATATTCATGTTGAGTATTAGTTCTTAATCATTGAAAGAAACTCGACTCAATAATTTCCATGAAGAAGTGCTTCCTAAGTAATGCAGAAAAAGGGAAAATGCAAACTGCAACTTTTGCCAAGTTCATCTGAAGGAAATTCCCCAGACAGGTCAAACCTTTGGAGTCTGACAATGAGCAATATATGCTATAAATCAAACTCTGCATTCCTTTCAACATCTCCATTTTCCTTTCACCAACAGCTGGCTTTGTTTGTTGATTTGTTTTTCTGTTTGTTGGTTTGGGTTTTTGTTTAGGTTGGTTTTTTTTGAGGGTGAGGTTGTTTGCTTGTTTGGGTTTGTTGTTTTGTTTTTTTCCCAGGAGGGGAGAGGGGAAGTCCAAACAACTGACAGAGTCCTTGAATGTTTCATTGATTTAAGCAAGATCAGCATTTGAACCCAGAACTGTCTATTTCTCAAATTAAACTCTTTTGGTACTACCATGCTTTAAGAATAAACAACTGGTCTTCATCCTTCCAATTAATGGCTCTGGAATGTCTCACAAGCTGATAATCCACTTGACTGAGGTCATTATGGATAAGAAAAAGGTTATTTGGATAAAGACAAGGAGAGTAACATCTCTAGTGTTTTCCTGACAACTAATAGTATAAAAGTTTTTTAATAAACTTGCTTATTATTGGTCATGATTCAAGTTTTCCTATTTAAAATGGCTATTTGAAGAAAGGTTCTCCTTAAGGCCATTTTCAAGAGAACCTGGATCTTATCCTGCTCAGCTCAGATGAATTTTTAACAATTTCTCTATGAATCGCAGCGGCTTTGGCGTGAATTGTCTTTGGAGTTGTAAACAGCACAACTGTGACAAGGAGGAAATTAAAATTTTATAAAAGCAAAAGTAGATCTAAATCAGTACTGAATGAGCCTGCCTGCACATGGAGAGGTGAACAAGAGAGATGTGAAAGTGTTATATAAAATAACAAACAAAAGAGGAGACCAACCAGGACACAAATGCCTGAAGAACAAAGGATGATTCAATTAAACTGAAAATCATCAAGAAAGTGGAATTAGTTTACTCACTGCAGGGTTACCCCACTGAACTGAGGTATGCCAGACACACACAGGGGCCAAAAAAACCAGTGACACGAGCTCATTTAAAATATTAAGGATTAGAAATCCTCATGTTTGAGGCTCCAAGTGAATGAAACACAGAGGTTTAGGATGAAATGGCTCCTGTATTTCTAACAAAGAGCACACAAGGCTGTGCGATCAGGTCTGCTTACAACCATCCTGCAGCCACAGAGAGATTTCTGTTCTACTCCAACATCCTCTGCACAATCCATGACGTGTCACCACCCAGCCTACTGTTCACAGAATACAAATTTCTCAAGATTTGTGTGAATAGTCTGAATCAACTGCTCATAACTAGGATTTTAAATCACTGGAAGCTAGTGGTAAAAACAACTCATAATTGGAAGGGCCTGTCTCCAGTTTGAGGGAGAGATTGCTCTTCATTATGTCTCTCATTATGCCTTTCATCCTCCTGACTAAGTCTCGGCACAGTTTGGTTCTCCTTAGACCTCTTTCATCTACTATACTCTGTTTAATGACAATCCATCATTTAAAAAAGGACCCCAAAAACGACTTTCACCAATGATAGTTGCTTAGATCATACAGACTCCACACTAGATAAAAGAAATCTTGGGAGGACCAAAGAGAGCTGAACTTAATCAGAGGGATGAAAGACAAAATGAAAATCTATGTACCCTTACATTTAAAAAAGGAGTTTCCTTCAGATAAGATGATCTCGACTCTCTCCCTCTGTACCTGTTAAATATGGTGTGAGCACTGTCAGATCCTGTGTGACTTTTATGACTGAGATGCTCCAGCAATTCCTGTAAATTGTAAATATTTGGATGGTGCTGTCTGAGGTGACCAGGCCACTTCCTATTGATCTAAAACCCTTTTTCCCCCCTCCTTCCTCCTAATCAAGGCAGAAATACATAGCCTGGCAAGCTTTGATGTCCCTCTGCTTTACTCCTCATTATTTTGATCTTTTAACAATCCCTCTATTGGTACATGCCCCTAGCATGCATTTTCAGTGTCCGTGCCTTCTGGCTTCAAAAGACTGTTCTACTTGATTAAGGCTTTTTATTCCTTTCCCCCAGAAAACAAATGCTGTGTGTGGTACTGAGATGCAGATATTTATTTTGTTTTCCAGTTAAGAACAGTATATAGTTAAGCTAGAGAGGCTGCTTATTGCCTTCTACAGAGCAGAATATACTGTCCTGGTTTTTAAGGAAATCAAATACATGTAATTTATCTGATGCAGTCTCCATCATCTTTATTTTACGGAAAGTCTACAGATCATTGAGTTGCCTTTGGATAAAATGCTGCACTGTAGATTGCTGTCAGGACAAATTCTCTAAGAGCCTCCTCAATTTTTATGTTGCTGGCATAAGGCTACAGTGACAGAAATGACTCGGAGTCTCTCCTGCTATTAGTTCACGTCTATAAAGTAATGTCATGCCAATTCTCCTACTGCCTATGAAATACTCTGAGAGCAGCTCTGCCTGAGCTGGAAGCTGGGCAGACCCAGGCTGAAATATAGTTTTAAGTGTCCTCTGATGCCTGCTGACATCCCCCATTAAAAACAGGAGGGCAGTCCACCATCACTCTTCTGTGAACAACCTGTCACTGGAAAACCAGTATCAATCTTTCTTCCCCTTGTCCTATCAACTCACACCCAAAGAAAGAAAAATTGGTCTACAGGAACACATTAGCTGGAAGATCAGTGGGATGCAATACAATATGAGGACAAATTTCCATGCCCCACTGCAGTGCCCAGCTGCAGATTCCAGCCCTGCACATTTACATAGACACCCCTGCTACAGCACCAGGTTTTAAGAAATTGGCCCAGGATGATTTCTGTGCAAGCAGGTGATTTTATTTCTCATAAATTAAATTGCAGGAATATCAAAGGCAGCCCAAATGCTCAGAGAGATTGATCCACTATATCTCACATAGCCTCATCTGTCCTTTTCCCTCCCCACCTGCTGCCAGTCAATTCCAATGCTACAAAACTTAAATTAATCCCACAGAAAATCTCTCTGGGAGAGGATATCTTCCTCATTCCACTGGTGCAGGGAAGGCTACGAATGCATACATACATGCATGACATTAATATGGCATTTTTGTCTCCCCCTCCTTAATTTTTCCTTGTTTTCTCCTTTGTGAAACAGTCACACATTTTTGTAGAAGTAAATGTCCTATCAATTCTGAAGTTAAAAACAGATCAAAGCCTATAGGTAAACTGTAAGAAACTGGACACAAGCAATCCAGATTCATGCAATCCCACACCCATACTGCAGTGATCATTCTCTCCATCTCCTGTGTGCAGATATACATAGTTCACCAAGAATGAAGATTCATTTTAAATGCAAAACCAAGGGTAAAGTTTCATTAAGCTCAAGAGATTCTCATTTGCTCAGCGCTATTCACCAGAAGTAGACTCCTAAATACTTAATTTCTTTCTGTTAATGAAATTTGGGTATTTTGAAGAAAGAAAGGTTCCTAATCTATTCTGAATCTATTGGCAAACCACAAATTGGAATTACTCAAGAGAAAGTTTTGGTGTTTTTATCTGACCTCAATTGTTTGTCATCACTTATAGTGGCAGAAGGTGTTATGGAACAAAAATAAAAGGGAGGATTGCCTGTTAAATATAATCTGTTTTATGAAACAGAAGAATAAATTTCAGGAACTTGGCGGTGAGAAGGAAAATGTAAGCAATACATAATTTTATGATGGGTGCTTTTTTACAACAGGATAATGCCACTCCCACATAGTCCATAAGTCTGAATTCCACTCTTTACAGTACTGCTGCCCACCTTTCTACAGGGCAAGTTCTGCATTTGACTTTTTTTTTCTTTAATGAAAATTTCACTTTTCTGATTTCGGAGCAGCTCGAATTTATCCACCGTGTATTTTTGGTCTGCCCTTCACAGCACTTCTGATTTGCAGTTACCCAGATGTGTTACAGATGTGCTCTCCAGTTCATCGTCCACACTGTCAGCAGAAGCACTGATGACAGGGCAGGGTGTGTGTGCCCCGTGGGAAGCTGTCAGGATCTGTACAGAAACTGTACAGAAACCTTTTAAAGCCCTCCTGGCTGACAGCAAATAGCTGATAACAGAGCTTGCAATGGGTTTTTTCAACAAGTTGCACAACCACCTCGCCCTGCATTTCTCTAGGTCATACTTGCTTATTGCACAGGGGACTCTGTCACGTGGGACTGAACTCAATGTCTTCCTGAAGTCAAGAGAATATTATCTGTGCTGCTTTTCACTTACCTTATTGCCTGACCTCCAGCCCACTGCCTTGTGAAGGAAAGAAATCAGATTATCAGAAACAATAATAGTGAATCAATTCTGGTTTGGTTGTTTCTTACCACCTTACTGCTCTCCATGTGTTTATAAGCTAAAAATTGCATTATCAGTGACAAGAGCATAACAACACAACACATCCTTTGTGAACTTGCAATATGATGTAGAATAATTATATCTGCAAAGTGTTGGTGAAGCCCTGGGCAGACATGGCTGATACACAGACCAAAGCTCTTCAATCTCCTTTCTGAATTTCAGTGTCATCCTAGACAAACATTGCTTCACAAAGTTCTTTTTCAAGTGTATCACAAACAAAATTCAGCTCCTCTCTTTACCCTGGTGATTATTTTTCCCCTCAATTATTTACTCCCAATGCCACCAATTGCTAGGCAGGTGTTTTCCAGACCAGGAATGTGCTGGGACCACTCAAGTTCAGCTTGCTGTGCTCCATTTGTGTCCCTGTAACCTACCTGTCACACCCTAAACTGGAACCACCAGAAAAAACACTGACCAACTAATAATCACCCAGCATCACTCAGAATAAGGCTCAAGGTGCCATTGTCCTATCAGAGAAAGTTAATACTCGAGGCAGCTGCTGTCAGCTGGACAGACTGACACACAGGACTCACCTCAGAGCCCTGCTCAGAAAATATCACCAGCAAACTGAAGCAGTCGAGTCTCTGCCAGGTTTACTGTCATAATTGCATTCCTTGTAAACTTCAGGTTATCACATTGCCTTCAGCCTGCAAATTGTCACAGGATTCTAATGTGTACCTCCTGAAATTGGTAATTCTGTGCAAAAGCATTCTGCAACTCAAATCACAATGATGTGTTAATTTAGCTAATCAGCAGTTATATTAACGACCCACAAAACAGGGAATAAGAACTGTTGGGTGAATTATCTGATGAGCAAAGAAAAAAAATGGTAACACTGATGCTTTTTTGATGGCACATCTCATTATAAATAGGTTACCCTAAAATAATTGTAGCAGAAACAACAACAGTGTATTTGGCCATTACTGAGTTACTGATGAAAAATACACAAGATAATACAGTTAAAGTATGCCTGTTTGAAATATTTGTGTAGATGCAATCTTAACAGGCTATATCTAAACTCATCCTTTCATCTTGCTTAATATCATGCATTAACTTGCTCACTATTAAGCTTGTGATCACAGTACTGCCTGTATTTTATGTAAGATTTTACTGGAACTGTCACTGCATTTAGACACACTTAGGAAACTTAGATAGCAGACTGTTACCATTTTTTTCTCATGATGATAAAACTCTTGGTCTGAATCAGTCTAGAACCAGTCTTGTCTGCAATGTCCCTACAGCTATCAGAAAGCTCCAGAGCAAGAGCCAGAAACCTGCAATGAAGGACACAGGAATTTTAAATTGCTCAAGTCCAGAGCTTCTGCATCCCACTTTTTCACTGTCAATGCATACACCAACTTTTCAACTGTAACAGATTATATTTAACACTAACCATCTTAGCAAAGTCCATGTGGTGTGAATTTACAATCCAGCTGAAGCAGGAAAGGAAATACATGCTGTGTGGTCTGACAGTAGAATAACCAAAAGAAATAGACTCCTGAGATGCTCCATGGGGCTGCCCAGGATGGATCCACCCTGTGACCTCCAGTGAGCCAGAGAGGGTTCTGTTCTCCAAAGCAAAGGAGTAGCTTCTTATTGCTGCATTGGTGAGTCTGCATCGTTGTTTTCTTGCACATAAATCAATAAACTATCTCTAAAAATATTTCCTGCTCTGTGTCACAGCATTTCTGTATTCTTGTGATGGGGAGCTACAGCTCTGAGATGGACTTACTGTCTCATTAACAGGGGGAAATATGGTCAAATCCTCCAAATGAATCAAAGTGACAGGAGCAAGAGAAGTAAGACATGGCATTTTCCATTGCTGCAGCTTTTCCTTGCTTTTGGAAAGTAACTAGCTTTTTCATAATCATGTTGTCAGTGTATTTCCAAGACTAGTTTTTAAAGCAGAGTCTCATTAGACCAGTCTGGTCTTTCATACATGTCTATTTATGCTCCCAATGGCGTTTGAAGCAGCCTTCAAAGACGCTTAAAACAGGCTCTCCATCCACTAATTAAACCTTAACAATCTCTTGTAATGAGCAACACATTATTCCCCAAAAACTGTGTATGACCCACGTGGCTGTTCATGTCAGCACTGAAAGGAAAGGTCATTCCTGAAGGATCTTCCATCACAAACATCTGAGAACAGGGAGGTCACCAAAGAGCACCTGAAGAAGAAGCAATTCTCATGAAATCACGGAATGGTTTGGGCTGGAAAGGACCTTAAACTCTTCTCATTCCACCCTCTCTACCTTCCTCTACCCCAAGTTGCTCCAAGCCCCATCCATCCTGGCCTTGAACATTTCCAGAGATGGGGCAGCCACAGCTTCTCTGGGCAGCCTGTGCCAGTGCCTCACCACCCTCACAGGCAAGAATTTCTTCCTAATCTCTAATCTAACCCTGTTCTCTGTCAGTTTAAAGCCATTCCCCCTTGTCCTGTCACTCCATTCCCCTGTCAAAAGTCCCTCTCCAGCTCTCTTGGAGCCCCTTTAGGTACTAGAAAGGGCTCTGATATCTCCCTGGAGCCTTCCCTTCTCCAGCCTGAACAACCCCAATTCTTAGCCTGCCTCCCTGGCAGAGGTGTTTCAGTCTGAGCATCTCTGTGAATTCCCCTGGACCTGCTCCAACAGGTCCACATCCTTCTTACATTAAGTGCCCCAGAGCTGGATGCAGAGCTGCAGGTGGGTCTCACCAGAGTGGGGCAGAGGGGCAGAATCCTCTCCCTCACCTGCTGCCCACCCTGCTTTGGATGCAGCCCAGGACAAAGTTGGATGTCTGCGCTTCAAGTGAACACTGCCAGCTCACTCTGAGCTTCTCATCAACCAACACTCCCAAGCTCCTCTTCCCAGGGCTGCTCTCAATCCATTCTTCCCCCAGCCTGTGTTTGTGCTTGGGATTGCCCTCACCCCTGTGCAGGACCTTTTCGCACAGCCTTGACACCTCCTAGTAAATTAGTCCCTGGTGGAGGCAAATGACAGCTGTACAGCAACACAGAAGTTTGCCAAGCTCCTCATTTACTGTTGGAAATGTTGTCTGTGTAACTGTCAAGCAACAGCAACATCCACACCCTGTTTTACTTGAGTGCCCTGACTTGAGGGCTTTTTGCCAATCATGCCTCAATTAAGTTCAAATAACAACTATATTTATGAATTCTATTGGCTAACTTTCTCTTTGCTATAGGACTGCTGCTGAGTAAGTTAGTCCACTGAAGCTGATGTAAAAAATGAAAGTCTGTTGTAATTAGTGTAATATCTTTCCAACATAAAGCCACAAAAACTGCAGCTTCAGACAGCTCTCATCTCTTTGGCTATTCTGCTTATTATTCACAGACAAACTCTGATACCTTCTGCATATTACACAGTACGTTTACATGCAATTTCAGTGAAAACACTCATGGAACAAGATCTCTAGTATCTATCTCAGAATCTAGCCGAGAGAAAGAATGGAGCTTGAAAGTAATTTCAGACCTCATTTTCCCTCAGTACAGTCATTGTCCTAAATAGGTACACATAAACAGATACTGCTTTTCTTTAGAAATAATTTATATGAATTCCATGTTCTTATATAATTGGCTAGATACGACAGTCACTGAAAACTAAAATCCTCTATTTTACATGACAGTCAGGATATGGACAGAAAAAAAAATCTAAAAAATGGATGCTCCCAAGAACAGTGACACTGATTACCTTGCCTTCAGAGGTAAAAGGGTAATTGCTGTCACATGGTAAAAAAGAAATCAGGCAAATTCATATGAATACTCTTAGGAGAAGAAGCACTTACAAGCTAAAGATGCTGTACATTATGTAAGGCAATTACTGTGTGGAGTGGTGGTGATACCTCGAATGCAAGCTCTTTCACAGGAGGCCTGAATATTGCAGGAGGGCATCATCCATCTCTCACACCTGGGATTCTTCTACTGATGGCACAGATTCCCCTGAAAATACCCCACTCACAGTATCATACAAGGCAATTTAGGACAGAAGGGACCTCTGAAGATTCCAAGCCTGCTCTAAGCAGGATCAATCTCCAAGTTAGAAAAGGCTGCTCAAGACTTTTTTTGTTGTGTTCAGTATCTCCAAAGAATCTACAGTCTCTCTGGCCAACCTAGGAATTTTTCTCACTCCAGCCTATCACTTATCTTCTGTTAATTCACAGTGCACCTCTGGGAAGTGTGGCACCATCCTCTCTGTGAACTCCACACCAGACATTCCTCCAGGCTGAACAAGCCCAAATCCCCAGCCTCACCTCATGTGTTAGAGTTCAAAGTATCTCCAAAAGCCCCTTCCCTGTGAAGAATTGACAGGACCAGAAGCTCTCCAGTGCTGGGGTTTACAAGCTGAAGAGCCTCTGCAAGGCATGTAAGCAAACACCTCCCTTGGCTAAAGGGCTGCTCCCTGACAGCACAGGGCACCTCTGCACACCCCTGAGGAGTCCAAGCAGCAGCAAGGTATTAACAAAACCTTTATGAAAGTTTCCCTTACTAAAGACATCTATAGATAACATACAGAATTGCTGAAAACCCAGCAGCCTCTTTTCCAGACACAGTATGGTCAGAGTTAGCAGCTTGGTTTCAGCTGCCTTCTCTGGGCAGATCATTCCCCTAGTTTATACAAAATGTCTTTAAAAATCTTCTTCCGTGGGTTTCGTCTGGAAACTCATTTTCCTGAGACCCCACTCATCTTCAATAACACCCAGCAGACTGGTTCTATCACTTCTTGTAATTATGAAAACCAAAGCTGTTAGAAAAGCCACAGTTAATTACAAAAAGGGAACGTGGCACTGAAACAATTTTTGCTTAAACCCACCACGCTATGTTTTTCATCATTACCCTAGAATAGCACATAGCCTAGGTAATTATTGGAGGGCTCTCCATAGAGTAAAAGTAAGTGTGATACTCTTCTATTATACTTTTAATTCTGTCAGAGTAAGATTAACACAAAGTTCATGCACCTACTAGAACACAGACATTACCATCCCTTCACACAGAGACTGAGCAATACAATTTACAGATTTGAAAACCTCGTGGTCAAAACCTACTTAAAGATATTTACTCCTTTGAGTTTGAGTTTAAAACACATTTCTTCTTTCAGATACATCCCACATACTGTCAGGGCTTTTCTTTCTTCTCCTTTGTTTCCAGATTATATAAGAAATTCATTTCATCTTTAAAGAATAGCTTCTACCTTTGTGAAGGAGTAAATTATTATGTCAAGTTTCCTCAGTTAGCATACCTGTATAGCAATTTTTTTTCAATAAAAATAACCTTTTGTTAAAGGTTTCTTTATATTTCCCAGGAGACTGATAACAGCCACATCTCCAGCCATCTGCAGGCACCACTACAGACTCTGATACATACTCTGAACAGTGACATTCTTCTCAACACTTCTGTTCAGACAATGGGACCACTAATTTCTAAATGCTTAATTATGCCAAGGGCAGGAGCCTGAAGCCTTTACCCATGCTGAACTTCTTCAACAGTCTTAATGAAAATCAGGCCTCGGGCAAATCATTAGTAAAATTCAAAATCATGAGGAAATTATCCTTTCCATTTTTAGCACAAAGAATGGATTACTTCATAAAGGCCTATAGATAATTCATTTAAAGCTCACACGCTTCAGCTTTAGGCAGAAGAGCAGGTTAAGATATTTGAACATCAAGCACAGATCTCCTCCCATACTCCAAGCCATTGTATTAGTGGCGTTTTCATGCCCAGCACAGCAGGAGAACTGTATAATGCATGCAGTCTATTTTATAAAGTATTTCAGTTAGTTTCCAAATTATCTACTGCAAAAGAGCAAAGACCCTGCTTAAATGCCACATCCAACACCTGCAATGCTTGGGGTTGGGTGGAGGATCTTACCCCTGGCCTGCAGCCCGTGCCCACACGCCTCACTCTGCCCTGGCACTGCCTGTCTCACCGGCTCTGGCACCAGCACACAGGGACTCCAGCGGTGGCTCCTCCACCTGCAAGGGGAACAGTGAACAATGAAGGGGTTAAAACTGGAAAAGAGGTGACACAAATCCAGGCACAAACTTCAGTTACCAATCCTATCTTGCTGTGGGGGCTTTAGAGTCACAAAGCTGTGATAACTCCTGAAATAAGCACTGGGAACTGAAATTCAGATGCCAGGCTCACCTTCTAGGAAGCCACATCCTCCTCCAGCAACATTCCCCTTTCTCATTTTGCAGGGCATGATTCAAAGTTACCACAGGAAATATCTCCAGGGGGGTTTGAAACCAGACTCTCCTCCTGCTCTCAAACAGCTGATGCTGTTCCCAGTCTGCTTTCCATGCTCACAGGTGTGCCAAGCCAGGAACACCAGGAAGCAGCTTCCCATGGCACCAGGCAGAGCCTTGTGTCCCCTGCCTGGCACTGCCTTCAGCTCCTCACTTTGCTCCAGGACCATCTCCCGTGGGATGTGCAGGCTGGAGATTTGTATGCAAAGATATAATGTTTTTCTATTTACTAATATTGCACAGCAGATGGGCCACAGAATTGTAATGAGGAGCAGTGAGTAACTGCTCTATTGTACTATTTGTCTAATCAGAACTTCTGAAGTGTGTACTATTCACTGGAGTGAGAGCACCAGGGGAAAACACAATAGTTTCTGCAATAGGCATGCAATTATGATTAAGGCACTCAAGGGCTTGTGGTCCCAAAATAGCTTGCATTGATTTTTAGATACAATGAGGGAGGAGTTCCCAGCAACAGCTTCCTTACACACATCAGACCCTGAGGTTACCATTTGTAGGGGCTCTGTCTATTGGTGCTTGTTCTGATGATGCCAGATCTACTGAAATCTCCAATTTGAACTCTACTTTTACACATTTTGCAAAGTACATTACTTGTTTTAAACACTGCGTTTTCCAACATTATGGAAATAATGGTAAATTATTTCCATAATTTCCATAAAAACATTATTTTCTGGTGAAAGCAGTGCATGACAAGAGTAATTTCTGATTCCAAGTTAACAGTTTTTACCTATACACTGGACAGATGGGAATATCTTCACACTCTCTTTCCTCATACAAGGTGTCTGGACATGCCTGTCCCCCACTGGCAGCATCCTGAAGGATTATCCTGTACCGGGACTGCTTCACTGCAGTGGCATTGCCTGTAAAGCAAAAAAAAAAAAAAAATTGCCTTTGAGATAGAATTGGCACCCAAAATTAGTGGCACCCAAAATTAGTGCTCTACCTGCCTTGGTTAGAAACACCCTCTGTGTTTCATTTATATTTTGAAACTATGAGTACTCTGTAAAATTACTTCCTTTAAAACTACAGTAATTCAGCAGGACAGCACCTGGAAGGTTGATAAATCAACAGCCTAAGAGATGCATCAAAAAATGTCTATTTAACACAACACTGAGTAAGAAAATAAATAAATAAGAAAATAAACACCTTAACCAGGAAAAAGAATAAAAACAAAGAAACAAACTGTCATAATGGAAGGTTTTGTTTCCGAAAACACATTCTGGTGGTCTCAGGCTGCTACCTTCTTTATCTTTAAACCAATCTGTAACCCATCTTTATGGCTCTAGAAATTAGAAATGATAACTTCCTGATAGGAAAGCCATTGCAACCAACAGAGGCTAACTCTCTACTTAACCTGAGCTGATGCAAGATCAATCCATCTAGAAACACAGTTCACAAAACCCATGGCACAGGATGCAGCAGGAAAGACAAGAAAGAAGATTTATCTATTTGTCTCTACAGCTAAAGCAAACATAATCCTTGGCTGTGTGAGTGGTAAGTGCAAAGTGCGAGCTGGTTTAACCACTGTGGATGGCGTTAGTACTTCTGTGGGTACTGTATCCACACTTCAAGAACAGGTGCTAGAAAAGTAAAAAGGGATCTCAGGAGAGCTCCTTAAAGGATTACAGACCATGTAAAATTCTTTAAATAGTGGAGTTTAGCAAATTTGTCTGAAAGAGGAAAGCAGTGTGCCAATAAACCCACTATGGGTATTGTTTTTCTAGCTCAGAATAAGGGCAAAGCTGCTGCAGCAAAATTACAGTGCAGCAGAGTAGAAGGAAAACTTAGAAATCACACCATGAACACAAAGTACAGATCAAATTAAAATGTTTGCTTTTACACCAAGTCATACAAGCCTTCACTAGCAGATGTGGCACCACAGTGAGATCACTGCAGAGGGACTCTGGAGCTGGCAGGAGGCTGCTCACCACAGCTGCTGCCAGGGGCAGGAAAAGCACATCCAGAGAGATCCTTCTGCTGCTCCTCTCACAGCCACGACCTGAGGCAGCTCTGCAGCTTCCTACAGCCTCCTTTCAGATGCCTGATTTGGTGCCTGCAAAGCCTCACAAAGAGCCTTTTCTTAAAATCTAGCCTACACCATCACTGCTGTAAATCGTTTTAGCTTCTGCCCACTACAAGAAGAAAAGAGTTTCTCCTTGTCACCTAAAGCCTAACCCTCATGAAATTGCAAGGGCTTGCATCCATTCTAAGCCTTCCCCTCTCTAAACTAAGCAAACCCAGTCCTTTGTGGGTCCAATTCAATTCCCTCTCCTTGCTCTCCTCACAGCACTGTCCCCAATGACTCCCCCCTGCAGCCTCTCCAGGGCACACTACAGTGACCCTCGGGGCCTCACATACAACATGTCCAGGAATTTGACAAGCCTGGTTTGTGTTTTAGCATTTCCAACTGTTGCCTTTCATTTATTTCCTAGTCCATTGTATCTCCAGAGGTGCCTGAGGCCACAAAGACTATTCAGGGAGCAGAGCATTTCACACACAGCAGAGAGCAGGAAAGCTGGGACTGTTCTGCTTGGAGAGAAAGCTTCCAGGACCTTATCAATGTGTATCAATAAACTATAACAGGCAGTAAAGGAGACACAGACTGACTGTTTTCACTGTGATATCCACTGTGAGCTTTTTCAAGCAGCTGAGTACTCATTTGAGAGTGATTTAATTTAAGCCACTGCTCCTCAGCTTCCTGGTAAAAGTTTAATGTGCCAAAAATCTACCCCTTCCCTTAATTGGAACAGCTATGCTGTCAAAAAAAGAGGAGATTAAATTTATTGGGCACAATTAGTTCTCAATAAATCCTCACTGGCCAGTTTACTACAATCTGATTCTTGAAATGTTTATATCTTGAGTAACAACTTGTTCTTGTGGCTTTCTACATAATGAAGTTAGGATGAGTAATCTCATTTTATCTAACTCATCTAACTCATCTCATCTAATAAGTACAATTTTGTGACCTTTCTTTTTGGAAGAGTGAAGGTGAGGGGGAGAGTTTTGGTTTGGTTTTTGCCCTTTGGACAGGCTTTCTTGGAGCTTCTACATCTTCTGTACTCCTCTCAGCATAGAATATGTTCCCAGGAACTGTAGATACCAATTGCTGCAGTTTGTTGAAGTCTATCTTTTTTTTTTTTTTCCAAATGTCTTGTTGATATTGCCATCCTTCCCTTCCAAGAATCGTGAACTCTATCACTTTGTGATGATTTTCATTCAAATTATCTACCACCATTACAATCTTACCCATTTCCTTCCTATTAATCAGTACCAAATCTAAATGAGCTTCCCACAGTAATTTTCTCCACCTCAAGAAACTAAATTATCCTCAACATTTATTGCACCTTACTCAAACCCCATTTTCAAAATTGAATTTCCTCGCTGGCTTTTCTATAGCATTCCTTACAAATGTTAATGAGCATAATTTTTATATTTCAGCTAAAATTGCTATAGCCCGATTTTTCCAGAGTGGAGGACTGTCCTTTTAAAGCCAAACTGATTTCAAGCATGGCTAGGACTGTTTGCCCTCCTGAAAAAAGTCAAGCCTCAAGATCTAAGGACCATCTTAACTTCTCTGTCCTTGACTTTGCAACTCAGATAATGTTTCTCATTTCAAATCTGATTTAAGGCATGGGGAGAAAATAGGACAGCTACTATCTAACATTTCATGTAAACTTGTTTAGAGAATTAAGTAACTGTGAAATTTCTAACCTTCCTCCTGGACAACCAATGCCCAGAAGAGAAGAGGTACTTACAGGTACCATCTATTTTCAGAAGGAAGATGAAAAATGTTATTTATTGTTAGTTGTTTGCTTTTTTTAATCTCTCTGTTTTAAATCCCTGCTGACAGAGCACAGAGCACCTCATCCATGCTGAAAGCAGTTACCTCTCCAGGCCACCTTCACCCCGAGGAAAGCAGGTGACAGAGGAAAATATACCTTCTGCTGATTCAGATTATTTCATATTCTGAAACCACCCTACTGGCTCTTTGATTCTTTTTTCAATCCATCCTCAAAGACCAGGTAGAACAGATACATTACAGAGGACTGCAGCAGGCAGTTGCCAGATTTAAGTATCTGAAATGGCAGAGAATCAATAACTTGCAGTAACCTCCCTGTTCCTGCCTCCCCAACAGGTGTTGGGATTCAGTGGCACTTCCTCTGTGAATTATGTTGTCTGTCCATCTGTTCCTGCCCTGAGTTCAGCGCTGTCTGCACTTCTGAGGCAGCAGATAATCTCCTGCCAGAAGACAGACGGTTGTCTGATGACATTTAAATGGAGGGAAAATGTCAGCTTTTTTATTGTGAGATGGTAAACTCGGAAGTATTTCCTCAGATAAACTCTAAACAGCTCAACTGGTGAAGTTCTGTGTAAAGCTGATTTAGTGATTCCATGTTTGTCTAAGTTCTGATCTTATGCTGGTACACAATTAATTTTAAATCTGCCAAGCAATACCTGTTCCTGCTTGATCTGATTAGTAATTCACCATCTGTATATTGCTTTCATTAAATACAACTTTTCTATTAAAAAAAATAACACCCCTAACAACTCACGTATGTATAGTGGCTTTGAAATTTCATTATCGTGCTGAGGTTTTAATTGTGCAATGCAAATTAAAAAAAAAAAAAGAATCTTGCAATGCAGCCATATCAATAACAGATTTAGCAAAAAACAAACTCCCTCATCTAAGAAGTTTTAATTTAGAATTATATTAAAATGATAACGCTGCCAAGGAGGTTAAATAATTAATTTCTTCTCATTTTAATTGTAGACTATTATTTAATAAACAAAGTAATTTACCAGGTAATTTATTCCACTTCTTCATAGGCAGCTCATTTAAAGTCTAAAAATAAATTGCTAATTAAAACAGGATTCACTGTTTTAGAAAGCAACTCATTTTCCTGTAAAATCTAACGAGGACTATGCTAAAGCATCCACTGAGAACCTTTGAAGGGCAAAGAAAATGAAATATCCTGATAACTAAGCAGACTTTCATCCAAACAATTAATGAAACACACAGATTTGTCAGAAAACCCAACGCTGGATGATTATAAAGAAACTTTGTTGTACACTCAGTGCCCCAATGTTAACCAACAAGATCAAAGAGATGTTTGGCCCTTGAAAAACCACAAAGCACAGGAGGTATTTGCACAACCCTGGAGCTACACCCAGGCTGGACAAGAGAATTACATTTCATATAATGTAGCAATTCCATACAACACAGGGGCCTTGGAGGTCTGACTCTGAAAGCAGAAACCCAGAAGGCATTTTTCTCCAAATTTTGGAGAATTTACATCTCCAGAGCTGCTCACAAGGATCCCACCTGCCCAAAAACATCAGTGCCAACTCAAAAGTCAAGGTCCAAAGTCTGCAAGTGCAAAACTCAGGCAGATGAATTATTAGATGGTGTGAACTACATCAGCCACATTTCTCGGCCAATTCTCTATTTTTTCCCCCAAACTTTGACCTCTTAAAGGCTTACCAGGCTGACAGGCTGTGGGACAGGGAGTCCACTCACTGAACAGTGTGACAACACAGTCCTTCCTGCAGGGCAGCAGACACGGCCGCACTGCCTCCGGCCGGATGGACTCCGGACACCTACCGATCCAAACACGGATAAAACATGAGAAAAAATTAAATATATGGAGAAAGGTTTTACTCCTAAACCTTGCACAGGGCTGTGAGCATTCTGCCATAGCAAAGGCACCACTCCTGGTCAGAACAAGCCTTATTTTTCTTCTCCTTCGCATTCATGCAACTCAATTGAATTCAGTACATTTCAAGGATTTTTTTAAAAAATATTCTTTTTTTTAAAAGGGGAGCTCAGTTTGATGTCTACAGGCTAAATGTAGCTCTGTCTGCGACATCAAAACCACAAAGCTCATGGGAGTAAAACAGATATATTTATTACCAAAGAAAGTGAGTAATTTTGTTTATAAAGTAGTCCTGTTTTAGCACAACATGCAACAGCCTTCAAACCACCTGTCTGTAGGGGCTGATGACATATTCCTCAACTTTCAACCCCCAAGGAGCACAAAAATAGTTCCAAGTGTAATATAGTAAGAAGAGCTCTGTCATTTTCTTCATTCATTTTTAACTCCTACATGGAAAACATGTCATCCATATTCTAATAAAAGTTTCAGACACAGTTAATACACAGGGACTCAAAGAACAGAAAAAGGACAATTTTATGGGATTTGGCATATCTTCCATGTCAAGTGGGTGAACTGGAAGGGAATTATTCTTTTTATTCTTTAATGATTTCTATGGAAGAGATCGCTCAAAAATATCTAGTAATGCATGCAATCCAAAATGATCCCATTTGAAAGAGAAATATTCCACTAATCCCTACAAGAAAAAAAAAGTCTTAAAACCATGATTCAGCTGCTTCAGTGTTTATTTACCCCCCTCAGTTCCATCTCCTCTTAAACCACCTCAAAAGTGGAGGTGTCAAACAACTTTTTTAGGCATTATATGAACAATATATGGGGCATATAAACAATATATTTATCTTGTTTATAAACAATATTGTTTATATAGGCATATAGACAATGTGTTTAATTAGGTAAAGTTCGAGCATATCAATGCATTTGAGACATACATGAATACTAGATTTCTTTCCTTTTATGTAATTAACGCCATTAACCTCAAGAATTTTAATTAACTTTACTGAAATCAGCACAGTCTGCTTATAGGACCAGGATTGTTTTGAGAGCTACAATAAGAAAGGAAACTCAGTTCTAAGTCTCTAGACTCATTAATGGTGCCAAAATAATTAGCAACGCCTTGATTTCTTGATATTAAGGAAAACATCTGTGCTGCTTATTTTCCTCATTTAGTAAAGCAAAGCAAAATTTGGGATATTTCTACTGCAGAATATGTAATTTTGTTGTGTTGCTATCACATTAAGGACGTTATATAAACCAATTGAACAATATAGATCACACATACGGTACTGCCTCATTGGAGTGTAAATACAATGCAAAATCTATTTACTTTTTCTATTTTATTAGAGCCTTGCTAATAGCATGTTGCCAAACATTATATTCAAATATATTTTATATTTTCCTCACACCTGTCCTTCAGGGAAAATATTTGCAGAAAACTGTAAATTAGAGTAGCAGAAGAGCTACAGCAAAAAATCTCCACCACTGAAAGCCTGCATTCTGCCTGGATTTACAGAGAAAGTGAAAATGGGCTGGATATTTGGTTTTGTTACTTGTTACAACACAGTAGTGATGGAGTAATACCTGGAGAGTTAGTCCTGAAACGAAATTATTTCAATGCTGCAGACTCCACACACTTGCTGAAAACGCCTTTATACATCATGTATTTTATAAATCAACCCTGGTAAGCTTTGTTATTTCAGTACCTTTTGGCAGTGACCTGGCCAGAGCTGCTCTTCATGCAGAAGACTTTCCTTGTCTGTATGCCAACCCCACAGGTGGCTTCCCCGCTCCAGCTGCTGGTGGCATTGAGCGCTGTCCCCAGCACGTCCTCGGAGCAGGAGCTCCAGGGAGATGTTTCCCAGAAGAAATGCACACAGGGGTGCTCATTGCAGGCACGCTGCTCCTGCAGGGCTCGGTCAGGGGGACAGGCTTTTCCACCTGGAAGGGGGCAAGAGAACACCGTTGGTGCCTGATGATTTTTGTCCTTTCTTTTCATACCCTTTTTATACATTTTTATACCCTTTCCCTCTCCTTGTACTCTTCACAAACACTCCTTGTGCCTTAGCCCTACATGTTTATAACTCTTGTAGTCTGGTATTTAGCTTAGTTTGGAGGTTCTCTAGGGGGGAAGAAGAAACGTCCCCACTATCTCAAAACTAGAGGCTCCAACCTTGGGCAGAACATGTTTTTGTAAACTAGGCTGTAGTCTCACATGGGGGGGTTAATTAGAATAGGGGGACAATTACTTCATTTGTTAAGTTTCTTATTGGGAGATTTTAAGTAGATGTGCTAATTTGTGAGGTCCATAAATTTGTATACACATTGTACACAGGGTGCTGCTCAGTGTGTTTTCCACCTTAGACAAGCGTGCACCTAGGATCCTATTAAACCAAGGTAATAACCTTTTTCCCTACACTGCTGTGTCTGCCTCATATTTTTACCAGCTTTTAAGGCATCACCATTTCCTTATCTCACAGTGTGTGGCAAAAGGGAGACATGGGAAAACAAATAAAAAAAATTCAGGTTTGCACAATACCTTCTCTTTTGTGCCCCCTTTAAAAAAATAAATAAATAAAGCTTAAATAAAGCCGTTGACCTTTATGGCTGCAATAACAACCTTCTAAAATATTGTTTCTTCATTAAACTAGCCTTGCATAAAATTGTATTCAAATGCATAATGGAAACAGAAATAGGCAAAGTATATTTCTGAGTTACTTTATTGATAACTCCTACACACAGCCAAGTTAATTCTATTTAAATGCCAGTATCACTTGGCAAACATGCAATCAGGTTTAAAGACGAATTAAGCATTATTTTTATGTTCATTCTCCTTGCTAATTTCCCAAGGAGGAACATCTCTCTCTCATATTTGGACTCTGTTCATGCGTTGCCTTAAAGATTTGAGCAGCGGAGGATGCTGAACTGTAAGGACAGCAGGATGCATCAAGCAACACCCACATCTGCAAATCAAGGACAGGGGAAACTTGAAAGCTACATTTTGAGTATGAAATGAAGCACCATCCTTCAAAGTCATGTCCAAAGATTTTGCTAAACTGCTGCATTTTGTCAGCAGCTGGTGACAAAGCCCCAAAGTACAGGAGTTTGAACAGCCCCCCCAGAAGCTGTAACACTCCGGCCAGCAGCCTGAATTTATCCATAAAAGCAGCAGATGATCGTAGCTCAAAAGCTAAGGAGTAATGTGGTGAAATTTACCAGTAAGCGTTGTCATTTGAGGAAGAAAGAAGCAAAAATTACTTAAATCAAAACCATTCTCCTCCTGGAGGGAGAACCAGGACAACTTGGGACACAGCCAAAGTGCTGCAGGTTTTGAAAGAGAAGAAGTGTTGGGGGCAGAGAACACGAGGTGCAGAGCACCTCTACATCCTACTAAAATCAACAGGAGAGGAAGGTATGGCAAAGGGATGCCTATTGCCTCACAGGACTGACCCTCCTGAAATTAGCTAAGGCCCCAAAAAGCCTCAATGAATAGCAGTGAGATAAAGAAAGAGAGAGAGAGAAATTATCTAACCCACTGGAAAATCATGTCACACTACCATTCATCTTTTCATGACAATGGACTGTTCCACACAGTGTTCAGTCTCAGAAATGTTTAGTATGATAAGGAAGTGGAAAATGCCCCAGGTAACTTATCTCCTGAAGAATTTGACTTGACAGGAAAAATGCAAACCAGTTATTTTTCTTGTGTGTTTGAGCACATCTTAAAAATAAATAATTGCAACAGAAAAATGGCAAAATGCCTGATCCATTTGGAAGAAAAAAAAAATCAAAAGAAAATAGCCAACTCAAATTTTGAACTACCCAGGGAAAAATTAGGGTGGTTTTTTTTCAATATTATGTTAGTTTTAATATGTTAGGGAAGCTCTCCTAAACACGAGAGAGTAGTAATGAGGCAGTTTTAACTTAAGATAGTAAGAAATATCTCATGGTACTTCCAACCTTGCCTGCAACCCTGCAAGCAGGAGATGCTGTTTACAAAGAGCACAAGGACTTGGCCAATTTTTGCAGTTCACTGACAATGTCTGTACAAAGAAAGCAGGACAACATGCCTCTGCTTGGCCATTCCAACAGTGACCACTTACAGATTTTTTTTTCATTATGTTCAGCAGTTCCTATATTTCATTTTACACCTGCTGACAATGCCTGCTCTATGATCTCCTCTTGCACCAAGTTTCAGAAATTTGTTGCGTAAAGAATTATCTTTTTAAAACCTGATTTAAATCAGGTCCCCCGAGTTTCATCAACAGCTTCCTGGTTATCATATTCTGAGAGCTGGTGAAGAGCTTGGAGAAAATGACCCCAGAGTTTCCATAAGTCCTCCAACAGCAGAGCCACAGCTGACACTGCCTCCATTGACAGAGGCCAAACAAAATTGTCCTTGCAAAGGTACCAGAGCTCTGTAGAAGTTGAGTGCTCAGCTGTGAGCTGGATATGAAAAAGGTAGAGAAAGTGAGTAATTTAAAATTGCCTTAATATTGTGGTGATAATGGTATTAACTCCACTTCCACTCTCCCACATTTCAATCACTGTCTGTACACAGATGTGTGACTCTGCACAGCAAACTGTCACAACCATTGCTAAATTTGCACAGAAAAAGTCAGGGAGTTTAATTTTAAAAATTAATTATTCCTTCCTGAGAAACTTAAAGTATTCAGTTCAGAGTACTCCACTTTTATGTCAGTGCCTTTCAGGCTGAGGCAGTTGTGCTTCCATACTTCCAGAATTCACTCTTTCACAATTCCACTCTCGTAATTCCATGTTTATCTGTTATTTGGATTTCATTACTTCCATGGAAAATATGAAGTCAAGTGTATTTCCATTTTAATTATTCTCTAGCTCGTAGACTTTTTTAGTAGTAGTTATTCAATCAACAATTGTTTTCATCCTGAAGGGTCACAATTTTCTTCACAAGTGCTCAGGAGGATGTTTATGTGAATACAGACCTTTCACACGACTAAGGGTTTGCAAGATCAAGTCCTTAGCCAAGAAACAGTGGGTGGCTTTAATGATAATTTACAAAATAGCACTTAACAGAGTTTGTCCTGGACTAGATTTGCATCCAAGAGTGTTTTGCTGCTGCATTAACTGCACCTAGTTTTGGCAATAGCAAGTATTTTGTGTCAACAAGGCCTAAGTCCTCAGGACCTCTTCACGTTTTATGAATTTTTATGCACTTGATCCAAGACCTTTCAAATCCTGTGTGATAAACCAACACATAAATTAATTGCCATATGTGTAACTGTATTAGAAGACTATACTTCTAATACAAAATGGTTTGTTTAAATAGCTGTAACACTGATGTTAATACATAAAAATCCAGATACGTGATGTGTCTATGAAGATCCAGAAGAAATTACACGTATTCATCAAGAGCAATTTACTTACTACAACAGAAAAACAAGCAGGTCAACACATTCGAGGTCTACAGTAAGAAAAAAAAAAAAAGCAGTTCCTTTTCCATTTCCTCAGTTTTCACAGCTCACTGGTTTTAAATCATTACTAATACGTTCCCATATAAAGATAGTTGTGTGATGAGTCTGTCATGCAGCAATTTTACTGGTAGAGGATGAAGCTCTCCAGAACCAAATTCACACCCAGACAGGCCCTCAATAGACAGCAATTCAGAGGCTGAAGTGAATAGTTTTGAACTGTGACAGAATTTCTCCAAGTGACACATGAGCTCCAGCCCATCAAGATCTCTTAGCCTCTAGGCAGAGACAAGCATTCAGTATTATTCCTCAGTCCTGCAGAACTGGGATTAGCTCTGACCTAAACACAGCTTGGCTCAGGAATGGAAGTCAATTAAAGGAAGAAACAGTGATTCATCCAGAAATGCTCAGCACTCACCCTCAGCTGGAAGGGCCAAGATGGACCTGCTCCTGCTTTGAGTGCCCTCGGCGTTTTTACTGGAGCAGGAGTGGGAGCAGGGGGACCACGGGGACCACTCGCTGGTGACACAGTCCCTGGCACAAGGGACCTCACAAGCCACCACCTCGGGACGGGGGAGCTCCGAGCAGAGGTGGTGTGGTACTTCTTCACCTGCAGCAAATGAAACAAGACAGACATGGAGGGAGGCACAGCTTGGTTCAATAGGCACAGCCTGCATCAAACAGACTGACTTCATGTCAAATGTCCACCTGCCCAAGCAGGAATGTGCTCCAGAACAGCATGGAGTGAGGCTTCAGGCTGCAAAGTTAATACCTGAACAACTAACTTAAAAAATTTATTCAGGGCAGCAAAGAAGAAAAAAACGTGTTTCAAGCTTGGTGTGACTTCTTGGCTGCAGTCCACTCTCTGAAACAGGTGAGCAAAAGGAATGAGATAATTTAATCAATAGAAAGCCGTAATATATCAAATATATCAACAGAATTAATGATAATTGCCCCATATTTTCTAGCAATCTCTACCTACAGAACCTATTTTCCACAGTACAAATTGTGCAGGGCCCCAAAGAACTCACATTTCTTTTTCCTGTAGGCCAGAGAAGTATCTGGTAGATGTTTTGGTCCTTTCCCTTCAGCCTCACCAGAATGAGACACTCTTATTTCTGACTCCTTCTTCTCACCCAGCAACTAGGAGATCCAAAATTATCAATCTGTTGGGCCACACCATCCAAGGGTGAAATACTTTCTGCTGCAGATGAACCAAGGGATCTGGACCAAAGCATATCTCCTGATGAGAAGCATCTTTCCAAACAAGGTAGAACAGTGGGGACTGGTGGGGAAAAACCTAAAAACCAACAGAACCTCTGCCAGAATGAGCAGCAAAAGAAAGCACGAGGGATGCCATGTGGAATACAACTCAGGGAGCTACTGTTTTTAGAAAGGAAAATAAAATAAACCTTTTTTTTTAAATAATAATAAAGGAAAAGTCCAGAAATTTTAGTAACTACATAGAATTTACAAGGACATCATAATTCATAAAAATTCATAGAATATAATTCTTTTAGTACTGAAGTACACCTAGTATCTCACACATACATTTTAAGTGATGAACAGCCATGACTAACTTCATTACGCTGTTCAATTACTTAGTATTTCTGGATCCTCATGAAATTTCAGCTAAATGTCTGAAGTTTCTGGAAGCTCAACTGTTTATAAACAAAAGGGTCACACCACATGTTACCTCCTCTTTTGCCCTTATAATAGTTACAAACCTCTCCTTCAAGGTTTCTTTAATTATGAACCTAGGAAAAAAACATAATGACCATCCAGGCTCAATCAGATGCAATAAAAAAAAATTAAAATTTATAATGGCAGAAAGTGCTTCTTTCACCTCATGCTCCAGGATCAGGCTCCGTAACAAGGCAGCCCAGGAAGCAATCATAACTGGGAGGGTAGGAAACTGTGCTGCTTTTACAGGAGCCCAGATCTACAAGTGAGTAAATAAGAGAGGCAGGCTGTGAGCACATAAAGCTGTCAGCAGCACGGCGCTATTATCTGCAGTTGCATCTCTAAATGAAGACAGGCTCATCGCCCTCGAGGCACAGATAAAACTTTTCAAGCGTATTATGAGAAGGAACAGCGGATCCAGCAGGCAATCAGACCGCAAGGTATGGTTAAAAATACTTTGGTTTTATACTCCCTTTCCTTGGTGCACACCTCTGTTCACCTGGAGAGGCTCGATGTGGCCAGACTTTGCACCCCCCTACACACAGCCCCCTTCCATTGGAGCTGCAATTGGCATCCCAGGAAAACCAAGCTGGATCTGTCAGCCCCTCTGACCAGCCTGTATCACCACTGCTGCTTTCGATGCTCACCTAATGCTGGGAACTACCCTCAGAAAAAAAACAATGTGAAAACAGCAAATAAACCCGTAAGCCTTATTCCAGCTGTCTTCCCGAGTCACTTTAGCGTCAAAATCCCTGCTAACATTTTGACAGCTTGTCTGTACAGCAGCAGCTAATGGGAGGGTGGCCTGGGCAGGCTGATGTTAGGAGTCAGTGGTACAGCAGCATCAACAGATTACATGCTTTAGTGAAGCAGGGTGGGACACCTGTCCTCCTCTCCATCACTGTCAGGGGAGCACATGGACAGCCAGGAACAGGCTGCAGAACCAGAGGGGATGAGATGGGATGCTGACCATGAAAGTGTGACCCCACCCCTCCATCCACACCACAGATTATCTCTGTTACATCAGGACTTTATGGCCGGGAAGTGCCGTGATGTTCACCAAATTCCAAATTTAGACCAATTTTTTCCACCAGTCAGACTGTGCTACAGATCTCAGCATCAGAGAACTACTTGTCAAAAGCCAAGAGAGCCTTTCTACTGATTTAATCCAACTTCACAAAACCCAAGCCACTCCTCTCAGAAGATGATTTAAAACATTTGGGCTCCCAAAAATTCCTCCACCCGTAAGCTTACATGCCACATATTTCGGGGTGACCACCCTGTGGGGAAGGGAGGCAAAGGAGCAAAATACACTTTCAACTTCTTCCTTCCATGCTTTCTTTTCATGCTGGATTTACAGCAGGTGACAGCAACAGTGACACTGCAAACAGAGGCTGCAATTCACAGTTCCTGGGCAAAGAAAGGAAGCTTTGTGCTTTGTTAGAAAGAGTTTACCACCGGGTGCATGAAGGTACAATTCAACACTCACTTTGATTTACTTTATAGCTCCATTCACCGTGTTCAGGTTTAATTACTGCTTTCTATTACTGCAAAAGGGGAATTTCTTCTGTACCAGCTGCCTGGCAGAGAATTCTCAGAAAACTACTGTATACTACAAAGGGAGGTAATAATCTTTCATTTTCCATGAAAAATACTAGAACAGGATAGAGCTGAAGTGTGCTTTATGCATTGTCGCATATTTAAAAGGAACATTACGTTCTCAAGAGCTTCCAAACTGTCCACTCAGTACCTTGAAGGTGTAATTCTTATCACACATCTGCTGAATCTGAATAATCTTTCTAGATCTTTCCATAATCTTTACATGCACAAGTCTGTTCTATGGGGCCAGGTGGGACCCAAATGAACTGAGGGCAGAAAGGCTCACCAAGCCATTCTATTTTTTACCAGAAGTCCTGGCTATCTGGGAAAGTTCCAGAGGTGATTGGTGACTGGAGGTTGGCAAATATGACACCCAGCTACAAGAAGGGCTGAAGGATCCAGGAAACAACAGGCCTGCAGCTTGACCTCAGTACCAGGGAAGGTCATGGAGTAGATCACCTTGAATGCCATCCCATGGCATGTGCAGGACAACCAGGGGATCATTCCCAGCCACCATGCAGTTAGGACAGGAGGTCCTGCTTGACCAACCTCATCTTCTATAACAAGGTGACCTGCCTAGGGGACTAGGGAAAGGCTGTGGATGTGCGTTCCTGGACTTTATCAAAGCTTTTGACATCACTTCCCACTGCATTCTCCTGGAGAAACTGGCTGCTCATGATGCACTGTCCACTGGGTAAAAACCTGGCTGGACATCTAGGCCCAGAGAGTGGTGGGGAATGAGTTCCACCCAGCTGGGGCTGTCAGCAGTGGTGCTTCCCAGGGCTCAGCACATCTTTATTGAACACCCGGACATGAGGATCAAGGTCACCCTCAGCAAAGTCACAGACACAGCAAGCTGATGTGCTGGAGGGCAGGAGGGCTCTGCAGGGGGATCTGGACAGGCTGGATCAAAGGGCTGAGGTCAGCTGTGGGAGGTTCAGCCAGGCCAGGAGCTGAGTCCTGCACTTGGACCACAAAACCCCCAGGCACCTCTCCAGGGGAAAAGAACCTGGGGGTGCTGGACAGGATCAGCTGAGAGCACAACTCCAACAATCCAACTTCTGAAGTACAGGAACTGAAATAGCACCTTCAGCACCCCAGGAGCCCAAGTTATCCCTCTCACACACTCTTTATTTCATGTCTTCAGCACTGATTGTTCTCAGCCTCGCTGAATGCTTGCTTTCCTAAAAGAAGCTGTAGTTAAGAAAAATGTTGCCATTTTCTATTCAAAATGTTTTATTGCAAGCATTCTGACCAACTCTAATGGCATTTTTAAAACTGATTGCCTTGTACTTGAATAGTTCAGTGATTATAAAGCTAAATACTCAAGATATACTCACCAGATAGCATTTAATAGGAAAGATTTAATCAATTTCCTTTCATGTCAGGGTGTAGTAATTACAAAAGAGAAGACAAGCACGGCATTTTTGTAAATATACTTGCTAACAAATTTGCTCATTAGCTAACGTACTGGTCCCTCACCTGAATTCTTTAACAAGCTAACAGAAAAGCACCATTCTGAGTGAAATTTTTCATTCACCTAAAAGCAAACTAAATTCTTCCCAACAAGGAAAACAAAATAAGGAATGACCTAAAACCCTCCTTGAACTAAAGTGCACTTTTTTTCCTCCAGAAACTTTATTTTTTTCATTGTCTTTTGCAATCCAGAAGGAGAAGGCACTCCCACAGTCCTGAGGAATGCACTCCATGGTGAGGCACTGAACCAACAGGAATGTTTCATTTGGAATCAGTCCAATATTAAATTGCACCTGTCTATTTTACACCCTGCCTTGCAGCTCTGCTGCATTTTCTCATTCTTCCCAGTGACCTGTTGTGTCCATCTCCCATGACACAGTTTTTAATTACTCCTGCCAAAGACATCCCTCCTGGCTCAGGGGAAAGGGAATGTCCACTGGACAGGACACAACTAAGGCAGCAAAAAATAAAAATCCCATCAGGCAGCAGGAATTGAAAGATCAACTCAATAACGAGCCAAGCATTCTCCTTTTGACATTCAATAATACGCTCATTTTTTAGAAAGAGAAATTGCAAAGTCACTTTGAAGTTTTCAGGTTTGAACACGTGTGGAGCCCCAAGTGACCTCCACGGTGGGAAAAAGCCCAAGACAAAGGAATTGCATTTCAGACTGTTCTGCACTGCTACACAGAAGTTCAGAGAATTTTATTTTGCACAAATGACTGCTGCAAAAATGCTGCATATTTAATGACAATTACTGGTTTGCCATCAATATTTCTCCTTGTAGCTTTTCAAATTATTCAGTGGAAATAATGAAGCTGTCATCTAAAATACTATACGTATCGTAAAATTTTATGTCCCACTTAAATCTCAGAAAAGAATGACAATAAACTTTGATTAAATACTTGCCTGTAACAGAGTAAGATGTCAACAGGCAGCAGTAAATTCAGAGGGATTCCTATTGACTGCATGCCAGTTTGCTGAGAGCAACTGCATGCAGACAAACTGTGTGCTGGCAGGATCCCGGCCTGGGCAGCTCATCAAATACAAGAAATGTTACATTTAAACACAGTAACAATCAAATTACAGCAGCAGAAATTTCTTATAACCCTCCTGAATGTCTTCATCTCATCACAACATCCCAGATTTATTTTTTTCCCCCGTGTTGCACAACCAGCTGTAGAGAAGAAAGCATCCAGGGCTCACCGTGCTCAGTCATCTCCGGTGGATGAATGTCACACTCCACTGAAATCCTGCCTCCTGGCTGACTTTGCTTAATGCCAGTCAACAGGTAAGAACGTTGGAGAAGAGAGGTGTCAGTTTGTCAGGGAAAGCAGTGGGGTATGGAATAAATTTAATTGCACTGGTCCATCACTATTATCAGAGCCCCACAGAGGGGAAGGGCATGCAAAAGTGATGAAGAGGATGGGAGGTGATGAGGAAGGAAGAAGCTGAAGCTGGGAAATAGAATGACAAGAGGAAACAAACATCAATAAAACCAGGATGTTCTCAGGGTGGAGAAAAACAAAACACAAGACAATCCTTAAGGTTTTGAGTCAAAAGACTTGCTCAAAATGTAACTACAAAAAACATTTTTGATCACATAATGCACAGTGAAGAAAAAGGGGATAACAATGCAGGAGAATAAGGAAAAAGGAAAATAAGACCAAAAATACAAAAAATTAACAGAGGCAATGCTAATGAATACAGAAAAATGTGTATGTCTGGAAATATGTCATGAAATCTCTGTAAAATCAAAAGTCTCACCCAAATCCCTGCATTACTGGCCATGATCCTGTCCCTTACCTATGTCCAAGAGATCATTACAGAGGTTATGAGAAAAAGACAATGACGAGTATAGAAAAAAAGCAGTATTTGCTTCTCTTTCCTATACATCCTCCACTTCGATTTGGACAGTTTGCCCACAATTATTTTCTCCTTATGCAGATGCACTTCAGAAAACTGATTTGTGACTCCCAGAAAGCTCAGCACGGGAGGGACACGTCAGTGAGCAGCTGCCAGGCCTGCAGAGAAGGTCCCAGAGCACCTCTGTGCAGCACTGCCACACTCAAGGTTAAACCAACCAACACACCTGCAGGTTACCTACAGAGAGAGCAGCTCTGCTGTGCCTCCTGTCCCACACAGGAAAGACAAGTTGTCACTTCAAGGAATTTGCTGCACCTTCACCTGCTGAGCTTGGGCACAGAAGCAGAATTAGTTCTACCTTGTGGCTGTTTGTACAATTCATCCTGAATGAGAGAGAAATTGCTCACGTGGCAGCTGGAAGTAAACATGGGTTCACTGTGTCTCCAGAGAAAAGCACAGAAATTCAGGCTGCTGCTCCTAGTAATTAACACAGCACAGCAATCTGAAAACATACAGTATAAGAACAGAACATAATCCATATTAGTGTTCTGCAGGGAATTTTTTTTTCCTCTCTTTCTTTCCAATTTTTTCCTTTTTTCTCCATTATCCCTTCTCCTTGTAAATGAGGGAATCTACACAGGTGGGTTGATCAAGACTGATTGCAATTAAGATTTGTTGTTGGAATTGCTGCTATGGTGTAATTGAAACAGGTGTCCTTCTATTTCCTTCTCTGCACTGCTTTGTTCCAAATGCTAAACACCACAAAATATTGTAGAAACCAATTACACAAATAAGTCAAATGTGTTAAAATATTATAAAATACACATATATTTCCAAAACGTTGAGGAAAAAAGTATTGGTGGACTTGTTTATTCAATAATTTTTATTTAATAGTGTACAGAGTCATCCTATGTCTATCTTTGCACTAAGGCAGAATAATTTTAGTGGAAAAATTAAGGCATTTTAGTTGAGAAAAAAGAAGGTGGCATTTTGCACCGAATGCATCACATGTGTAAATTTCCAAATATTTTATTTTTGAAAACTTAAGGTGCCATCTTCAACCTCAAGGCTTGAAAAAAATTTTAAGTGGTTTATTACAAAGGGCAAATAATTTGTGCTTTCACACAGCTAGCGACCCCAAGAAGAAAACTCGTGTGTTCACACATGGAAAAGTGCAAAGCTTTTGTACCTACTGGTTTGATTATTACAATTTTTCTTCAGATAATGCTACTTTAATAATTACATGCCTTGCTTGTTTGCTAGTAAGAATGTAAAACCTATGACTGACTGTTATCCAAGTGATACTCCCAAAATAACTTGGCAATTTGCCACCCATTGGGAATAGCTGACTCTTTTTCTCTTGTAGCTCCAGGAATCACCCCGAAATTGAGCTGGCATTAACACAGGACAATGAAAATTCATAAACAATAGAACAGCAGATGAGGTTGATCGAAGTTGGCAAAATTCTTGTTTTCAGATACAGTGAATGCTAATGATAATAAATAATTGGAAATACCATCTGGACTCTTTAAAAAACATCTTTCTCCAAGTCTGCAATTGAATCTCTACAAAAAGAGGATCAATGCAAAAGAAAATGAAAACAGTAAATTAAAATTAGATTTATGCCAACTACTTAAAACTAAGAGCTCATTTAGAAGCAGTTAACACAAAAATGTGTTCTAGTTCAGCTGCAGAGTCTGGCCTAAGCCAATAAAGCAGCTCTGAGAGCTCCCACAATCCATCAGGAAATGTTCAGAATTTGCAGGACCAAATACTAGGCTATTTTTTATTTTTATTATTACTACTATCTTTTTCAATTTTGTCTCTAATTGATCCACAAATCTCAGAACTGAGCCGTTAAAAATAGCAATAAAGAAGAAAATACGCCCAGTACCACAGATGATCATCAGTCAAGGGTCTAGATGAATGTCTGAGATCTGTTCTTGACCAAAAAATACAAACAGCAAGCCATGACCTTTGGTTCTTGAGGAGAACTTCCCACTGCACACACAGGTTTAGCCAAACATCAACTGTGCTTGCAAAGTGCATTAGACATTTTTCAGCTGGGTTAAGTTACTTCTGGCTGATGTACCCTGACCTCTGCTTGAACCATTTTTACATAATAAAGCTGTGAATTTTAGACAGAGTGTTTAATTCCCACTGTATTTTGCATAGATCATTTAGTACTTAAAACGGGGAGAAATCAAATGTAGGAAACACAATATTAACAATATTTTCTGTGTGCTTCCACTCTGCCCATGAGGTGGAAATTTAATTACATCATTAATAACAATGCCTGCATTTTCAGTCAGTAGTGCATCATTCCTCTAGTGCCATTTAAACTGCATTTGGTCTCTAAACTGCTCCACCCTCTGGCACTGGTTCACTGATTATATTGGAACTGCAGCCTCATCCTGCTTGCATCTCAGCTACCATGGCATCAACAGAAGAATTTAAAGGCAGGAATCACTTATGATGACCTAAAATGGTTTATTTAGAAAAGTTTCATGGTGCTATCTCCAAAAATTGTCTATAGATTTAGAGGTGACAGTTGTTTTGGGGAAGAAAAAAACAAGGAAAAAAAAAATCCATCAGTATGTTCCCCAATCATTCAGGGTCCAAACTGGCTAAAACACTAAAAAAACCCTGGGTGTGTGAGCACCTATGGCTGCTGGGCTTTCCCAAACTGAATGATAAAGCTAAAACCTGAAGACTGCATGAAAAAAGGTCCAAAAAAAAGGTTGTTGCCAGTGCTTTGGTAGTGCCCTGATGGTGTGCCCTGGGATCACAGAAAGGGAAGACAGGGAGGTGACAGAGGATAGAGTAAAGGGAAGAACACCCAGGAGAATAAACTGCCTTTGCTGTCAAAGTTTCACCAAGCTGCTCCAAAGTAGAAAAGAAAAAAAAAATGAAACCCAAAGGGCCAAGATTGATACCAACCAATCACCCCCTACCAGGTTTTCCAGCTCCTGTTGGAGAGCTACTATTTTAACTTTGCTACTAGATTAAAGAAAAACACAGAATCAGTAAATGCAATCAGATGAACACACCTCACCCCGCTTTTAAACACCCTGAAGTGTCGAAGCTGTCAGGAGGCATTTGGACACACTTTTCACATATAAGAATAGAAACACAAAAAGTGAAGAATATCCAGCTAAAATTTGGTTTTCTACCACTAAATTTCTTTGTGTGAAAAAAGCAATAACCTCTCTGCAACTTAGAAAATATTTTTGTTCTGATTATTCAGCTATTAAAATAGGAAAGTGTCGTTTTATGACAATTGCTTTCGGCAGGAGATATTTTACACTTATATTTGCAAGGAATAGGAATATAAGGAAGAACAATATTAAAACCTTCAGCGTTAATCTGT
Source organism: Entomyzon cyanotis (assembly GCA_024500445.1). Lineage (NCBI taxonomy): Eukaryota > Metazoa > Chordata > Aves > Passeriformes > Meliphagidae > Entomyzon > Entomyzon cyanotis. Next base: position 5,762,615 of record JAKEPQ010001026.1, read on the forward strand.
ATTTTCAAAGCTAAGCACATTTTGACAAACTTTCTAATAGACACTGTTCAAAATTCATAACATATATGAGCATGATTACATTATTCTAATTTATTTTTTCTCCCTTCATGTGCAGCAATAAAATTTTACCTTTGAACTTATATTTATTACAACTTTTACTCTATGGAGGGCATGCAGGCACAGAAATATAATAAAGCTCTGCTAATTCCATACATTATTGAAATCCTAACAGTGCAAATGGTATCTTACTGTCTTCATGCATACTTAAAATTTCAATCCAAAACCTATTTCATTAAAAGGGATGGTTAAGCAACAGTATGTGTTTTTTATACATTCGTAAATTAATGTAGCAGGATTATATTTTATATATTCAGAAAAAAAGTATGTAATACTAGTGTTTGTTTAGGTGTTGTAAGCAAAAACTTGATAGATGTTAAATAATTGAGAGCTCCATCCACCAGACTCCTAAGCACTATAAAAATGCAGAGGGGGAAACGTTAGAAAATAACCTTTGCTCACCCATGGGCAGCTGTAAATTGGGTCTAAATCCAGCAGTAAAAATCCCACTGACTTCCCCAAACTGGGAAGTGTCCAGTTATTCAGGATTGCTTTGAACTTAATGAAGCACAAAAGGAATTTAGGCTGAGAATATCAGGGGTCACCTGTAAAACAAATGATACCTGCCAAGGAAAACACTGGGATGAACATACAAGAGAAACTTGACTTGGGGCATCTCTTGACTTGGTGGATGGAATAGCAACTGATCAGCAATCCAAGGCAGTAAGGGAGCAGCTCCTGCAGTCAAGAACATGACAAAGTGCCCAAGTTGACTCAAACTGCAAGTGCAATATTGGCACAAACTCCTTTCTCCTGCAAAGGTCACTGCGCACATTAGCTGCAGCTCCATTGATTAGCAGCTGAGATAGCAGAGCTCACACTCCTCAGAGTCATCAGCAACACAGACTAGGGGATGACTTTCTGCATACCATGTCCTCATCACATTGCTGGTAATTGTTCACTCTCAGATAAGGCACAAATAGGGGAAAAGCAGCAGAAGAGAGTTCTCTGAAAACATTAACAGAAACAACTGAACAACCTTTATGTTTGGCACTGAGGCGTCAAAAATGATCGCTGTTATTACTGCTGTAATTACATGGTTGGGACTCAGAAGAATTAAATTTTGCTTCCCTGGAAACACAACCACCTGTTTGACATCTAAACCTGCAGGAACATATCTCCCCACCACGGCCAGTTTGCAGAATGCCTGTAAGACCTGAAGACACACTGCCAGAAATGGTCCAAAGGGATCCCAAACCCATGGGGTCCTCCTGGGGGCAGACTGTGCCAGCTCTCAATTTCAGATCAAATTTAAGCTACTGAGCCATTCTGTGCCATGGCAAATCCAGACAAGTCAAACCTCACCTCTGCACAAATTCCCAGCAACAAGCAGCAAAGCAGGGAGCAATTTACCACAGCAAACTATGCTGTGTCTCTCCTACATGAAGCTGAACTTTCAATATCACCTATCAGCTACAGAGACAAAATTCAACAAAACCCTCAGAAATGGGTTCTCAACCATGTCTGGTTTAGAGAGGAATACACACTTTTAAAAAGTTAGGAGAAAGGTTTTTCTCTGAAACCAGATAAGCAGAGCAAAATTTTTACCTGGTCCCAAGCAGTCAGTTGGAAAGCATTCCATTGTGGACTTTAAGTCACCTCGCTGGCAACACAACCTCCCAACATATTGAAAACCAGCAGGAAATGTTGAATTAATACATATATGCTAACAAGCCCTCCTACAGCCATGAATGTTTAATCCAGCTTTTTGCTAGCTGACACAGTCCCCCATGGCTGCTCTGTGGTTTTTGAAGCCCTGAGACAAGGGAAGAATGAGAAGCAAAGGGCTGTAGAGCAGGAACCACAGAAAATCAGTCAGAGGGAAAAGTCTCTGGAGAAAGCCTGAAGCAGAACATTCACAGCAGAAGAGGAAAGGCAGAAATGTTAACAACTGGAGTGGGATGGAGGAGGGAGAGAAGGGCAGTAACGTGATGACCCAGAAGTCAGCCTTTCTCTTCATTAGCCATGGGGCACATTTGGATGATGTGTAGAATAATTCCCAGCAATATGTAAGATTTTAACACTTATGTGCTGTGTATACAAAGAGATGCAAATAGAATGAGTTTTCAGAGACAGAGCAGTACTGGCTGACTGCACAGGGTAAGTTATTACACACTGGAAGAAAGGAACTTCTGCACACCTTTGGGGTCTTACCAATACATCTTAATGTCCTGGACCATGACAAATGATTGGATAACAACTCTTACTCCCCTTGTCATCATCCATCTTCTTAGGAGGCTTATTTCTTCAAATCCTGATGATGAACCTCTGTAGTCACTTATCTGAGCAGTGAAAATTTATTGCCTTTACTAGAAAATGAAATTCTCTTCCAGGAGAGCTGCAGTGGACACAAAAGGGCAAATTTCCACCCTGGAGTATATGGATGCATTTTCCTTCTCTTTAGTGGAAACTATACATTTATCCAATGTCAGGATTTGGACTAAAGGGTTTCTCCTGTGTTAATAAGAATGGCTAATTTCCAATTAAATAAGCTTACAGATCATAAAGATGCCCTAATGAGAAAAAAAAAAAGAAAAAAAAATAGATGAGGCCACATACTAATCCTGCTTTCACTGCACATATTTAACAGGGCTGCCAAAGCAAAGTCTCCAAAATACTTACTAATTACACTGGACTGCCTCCAGCTGCTGTCACTGCCAGGCAATGGGCAAACTTTGCAACAAACCAACCCACCACGAGTTCAGAGATGATATTATTATTTTGAGAAAGCCTTGAAGGGGTCAAGAAACAGGGGAGTAAACTAGTGCAGGGCTGATTTGGACAGAAAATAGTCTGTGAACTTCATAAGCAGCTGCAGAAAAATATTTTGGCACAACTGGGAGCATCTCCCAAACTGACAAGCTGCAAGAGTGCAGACTAGACACTCCACAGCATCATGCTGGAATTAAACACACACTGTCCCCAGCAGTTACAGAACCTGTAGTGCAGGCTGGAGTGTAAAAAGAAGAAAAGCCACAGGGCAGAAGTCTATAAACTCAGCTGAAATAATCCATACATGTCGTGTGTTCAGTGGCAAGAGATGGTACCCCAAGGGTGGTTGTTCCCAAACACCAAAGGATGACTGGAAGACCTGAAGGCACATCACTAAGAAAATCAAGTTCCTGCTTTTGTCAATCAGTAATGAGAACTAGCAGATCTGTGCAGGTGGCATGTGACCCTCCCAAGAAACAGCACCAGGAGCAGTCTCTGCAGCCTTCTCATCAAGCTGCAGTTGAGCCATTAACAGCTCGAGTCAAGAACCTCCATTCCAGCTTTATAGTGCAAGAAGGGTTGAAAGAGCTGCCCAGAGTGACACCATAAATATTGATCAGAGTGCTCATTCTACTTCATTAGCCATGGAGCACACAATGGCTCCCCAGGGACAGGAAAAGGCAGGTCCAGTTTTAATCACACTGCCCTACTCAACTGCAAGCCTTGTGGAATATTATTTTAATTATTGCTGCTTATTCATGCCAATTGCAGCCTATTAAAAAAAAAAAAAAGTGTTTCCGGACAGAGTCAAAACTCTAAGCCACCAGAGAGGTACATCCACACTACATGAATCAGCCCCACATAACAATACCCAAGTGAGCTCTGCAACCAGCAAAAAGCAGGTTTTCAGCCCAGCACCTCACCCTGGGCTTGTCAGAAACACAGGTCATTAACCAGCACAAGTTCTGCTGCTGCAGCTGGGGTGTTTGTGAGCTACAAAGTGGTCTCTGGCCATGAAGGAGCCCCATAAACTCAGCAGCTTATTCAGACTGACTTACTGTGGTGGGCTGACCCTGGCTGGCACCAGGTGACCACCAAAGCCACCCTGTCACTGCCCTCCTCAGCTGGCAGGGGCAGAGATTAGCATGGATTATGTGGAAGGCTCACGAGGTGAGATAAGGGCAGGGAGGGATCACTCACCACTTACCAGCACAAGCAAAACAGACTCCACTCAGGGAGATTAGTTTAATTACCAGGATAATGAGAAATAAACCCAAATCTTAAAACACCTTCCCTCCCTCCTCAGGTTTAACTTTAATCCTGATTTTCTCTTCCAGAAGCCACCCCTGTAGCTCACTTGCTACCAAAACCTTGCCACTCAAAGCCAATACACCTACATAGTACATAAATCCTAAACCATTTAACCTTCAAAAATATATGTCTGGGAACACTGCCAGAGAATATTTGAAAGGGATTACAGTAAATGTATTAGTTGTCACTTAAAATTAAAATATGGATTTCAATTGAAACTCTATATAAGGGGGACTTTTCCCCCCAAAATCCGTTAGTTAGCAGCCATGCTGAACGAAGGAGAAATTGTACAGTCAGCTCAGACTACACAGGGCAAGCTGATATATTTTAAAAGCCACATTTTCATCTACTGAAATAAAACATTTTACTTTTTTATTTTTCTACTTTAATCAGAGCATAACCTCATTAAATGACAGTGTGTGAAAAGAACATATAAACTAGAAAGAAAATATAAAAACTTTCTGAATAATTTAATGTTTATTGCTTTTAGACTTTGATATTCTGGTCTTTACTACTTAAATGCAGTTTAAATGTATTACTTGCCACGGCCTTTACGTTAAACCCAGTAAGTCTGCAATTTGTGATAAAACTCCTTATCTCCCTCTTTCTGAACCTCCGCAGAGATCCAAGGTTAATTTGCAGATAATATTACTTCATGAAATAATTATCTTAGTCTATAGTACTTAAAATAGCTGAATTGAAGGAAGATAGTTTACCAAATGAAGCTGTTAGGGCTGCAGGATGAGGCTGCTCCCAGGGGCACACCATTCCCACCTGGGGGCAGAGGCTGGGTACCCCAGCCTGGAGCAGCCATTCCCCCTGGAATTTGGGACAGGGATGCTCCATGAAGGTCAGGGATCCAGCCCCACCCAGCCTCCCCTTCCAAACCCCCAAATGCCAATGGCAAGGCAGCCTGCCTTCCTCTTCACAGCACTTGCTGAAAAACTACTCTCTCCAGCCATTCTTTCTCATCCTGCTAATTTTTCCAAGCATCCTCCTATTAAACTATACAAATATATTCATTTAGTAAACATCCCATTAACCAGGTCAGCACGCAGTGTTCACAACTTATTATGGAGCAGCACCAAATCAGTCACAGAAGCAATTATGCAATTTTAGAGCAGACAACTCACTTTAATCTTCATATGGGGCTGGGGATGTACATGCCAATGTTCATTCACAGGACTCATTCATTTCCAAGCATTGTATTCCATTTGTTTCACCCTGACTTACATGGCACTCGTGTCTTTTGATTTGTAAGTTTTGTGAGCCGTCGGAAAATATGAGCTCAGTGCTCCACCCTTCATGTCAGGGATTTTTTAATTGAATTTAAGGGTATTTCTAAGCTTCTAGTGCCTGGGGGCAGTGGGAGAAGCTGCACTAGATATTTAGAATCAAGACTTAAATAAGCATTATTAAAAAAAAAAGGAAAAAAAATTCCCAGTGACAAACATTAAAGAAGCGAAGATCTTTCCAGAAATATTTAAAATAGGTGGTTGTAGGGAAGAGAAATCAGAGCTAAGAATCTGGGATGCTACAGTTACAACACAGGGGGAAAAAAATGCCTGTTAAAATCCCAGGTTTATCCAAAGACATGCATTTATTGAAGCGTCTTGGGAAAACGGGATGCCATATAATATTAACAAACAAGAACATGCTCTGTCAACCACATGCAGCACCACAGACATTTTGAAGACCTAAATAAATAATGTATTAGAAAACCTAGCCTAGGCTGAATTAATTCAGACTCCAATGATATAAATGAACAGCAGTAGTGGAATTATTTCCCTGGGACTTAAGTCGTATATTGCATTAAAAGTAAAGTCCTTAAGATACTTATTGATAGGCAAGAAAGTGCTGTCCTTAGATCTATGCATGCCCAGGGAGCACTCTGCCCAACTTGGAGTCTCAGAGATTCCAAGAGAGTTACCAAATCACTCAGCTTTATTTGCAAACACCATGAAATAGAACAAAACCCCTCTCGGCTCTAGTCCCCTCTGACACAGCACTAAGTGTACAACAAACAGTGCTGACTTGGTACTAAACTTGGGAAATCCACTGAAACCAGGGCAGGGGGGTGATGGGAATTCTGCATCTGGCAACTCAAAATGGGATTTGAACTTACAGGATCATCTTGGTTTCTACAATATACTGTGGGCAGCCAAGACCCACCTCCCCCCTGTTTCAAGCATATATGGAGCCTTTTTTACAGAACTGCCCAGCACTGATTAAATTCTTGAGGATTCACCAGCTCTGCTGCATTTTCACTATAAAAATGATGTGGTGTTTTATACCACAACCACATTTACCAGTAATGAATGGAAACAACCCTCAAATCAGGGACAGACCTGAGTGCAGCACCAGAGCAGATGTGGAAAGGGCCCAGGTGGACCTCACACCACCTGGAAGTGACTTTGGGCCTCCAGCAAAGCACCCTGGGCTCACCCAGCCCCAGGAAATTCCCTGCTCACTTGCTAATGGCAGATAAAGATTGTCTCTCCTTCCAGGAAAGTCACTTTTCAAGCCACAGCCATCTCACTCCAGATGCAGTGCCTGAATCCCCACGGACAGCACCAGCCACAAGACCAATCCAAGAACTATCTTTGTGGGGTTGTCTTTTCTTCTCAGGAATATCAAAGGAAAAAGCAGTGTTGTCTCTGTGCCACTGCCCCATTCCACTGTGTGTGTTGGCTCATTCTTACCAGCTGTTTCTCTTTCTGATCTTGATAATTACCAGGTCAGTGTGAGGGTTCATTGGTAACAACACCATCAGGCAACTGATGGCAAAATATAGACCACAGCTGTCAGAAAGGAGCTGAGCAAATTCATGCTTGCAGTCCACATCTCCATGGGGATTTTTAATAATGCATCTGTTTAAAAAAACCACGACAAAAGGACACACTAAAATTACACAGTAGGGGAAGACCAGGCTTCAAATTGTAGAATGCATCCCAACAATCCAGGATGATTCAGTTTCTAAGGAAACTCCATCTCATATCTATGTTCTCTCCACAAACTTGGCTCTGACATTTGCAAGCTGCCTAAAGATACAAACAGAACAAGCTGTTTATTTAGAAAGGTACCTTGAAATATCTTATCCTGTTACTTGTTTAACTCTCCTAAACAAAGGCAGTACCTAATTTGAGGCAATTACAGCCGTACTTCATACAGACAGAAAGAAAAACAACGTACAATGGAATTTTAAATTGTTCTCAATCTCCTCACAGAGCTAATCTTTCTCGACTCACTAATTCACATTCACTTCAGCACTTCACAAAAGCTCCCATTTATTAAATACGAGATTCAATTCACAGATAAACAATTCAATAATGTAATCTACACTTAAAATAATAGCTTGGCTTCAAAGTTTGGGGGGGAATTAGGAGTTTTCCCTTCTTATAGCTGTTCTTAGCATCATTTCTTGTCACAACTTCAGAGCTCAAGTCCTGTAATCAAGGTCCTCTGAACTTGTGTTTCCACACAAGGCACGATTTATGTGAGGACTGAATCCTGCCAGGACCTAGGTGGGGACTGAATCCTGCCAGGACCTACGTGGGGACTGAATCCTGTCCCACAGAACTCACTGAATTCAGGGGAAATCTGCCAGCAGGAGGATGTTGAAGAGCATTCATGAGCCACATCTTATAGCTGCTTTCCGGGCTCTCCAATTTCTCTGCTACTTCATCACATGTTTTTCTCTTTCCATTACTACCACCTGACTAATCACAAATTGCTGCCTAATGAAGAGTGCTGGCATTACAATACCTAATTAGAATTAAGAGGAAGATTTACTTGAAAAACCTGACCAACCAATATGCCCCAGAGCCAATCTCAGTAGTGCAGGACTACCCCAAAATTTCCATGTCCCAAATTCATAATTAAAAGTTTGTCAAAACTTCTTATTTTACGGGGGGAGCCTTCCCCTCCAGCATTCATTAACCTCAAAACAAGTGACTAAATTGTTTTTAAATCAGCACTACTTCATAAACAGCTTGATAAAAAGAAACTCAAAGAAAGTACAAGACTTATCTTTCATTCCCACTCAACAGCCTTCAGAACTACTGTACAAAGGTGGCTCTTGCAATCACTCCTGTCCAGCACCAAAGGAATTTCAGCTACAGAAAAAGCTTTCTGTAGGGCCACCCAGCAGGGAAGGATTAAATTACACAAAAAAAAGCCCTGCTTTTCTCCCTCCACTAAAGGGCTGTGGTCAGAGATCAATGTGAGAAGCTGTCTATTGAAGTTGCAGGAATTATTCCCTTATTTAAGCCTCAGAGAAGGTTGATGCTGACACCAGAGCAGAGCACAGAGGCAGAGCCTGGGTGCAGCTCCTGCCTGAGGAACAGGGAGCACTGAGAGCTCCAGGCTGCTCCCAGCCCCACACCCCCACTTCTTACACATATTCACTACCAGGTCTCAGTCTCCTCTCTGCAGAATCAGGTTTAGTTTGTTTCTACTTCATACAGAACTGAACTGGCTTGTTTTGAAACATTGTTATTACCATGAGTCATATCATAGGATTTGTAATCCATCCCACCGAAGCTCACACACAGAATGCAATAAAACACAGCCAGTTACTTCTTTACCCTAATGATCTCCTGTTTAATTTAAGCCTTTTATATAGTTTTGACTGTTTCTCTCAGGAAACAAAGTCTTGGCCAAAGCAATTTTGAACTGTGAATTGGGTAATTTTCTCTCTATTAAGAATTTGAAAAATATCACATGAGCCAAATACTATATTCAGGCTTGTTTCAGCCTGGCAATTTAAGAAAATCAGAATTTGCCATTATACAGTTTATCCATCACCTGAACACCAGAAAATTTTGAAACCTTTTACTAGCGTAAGCAAAATGCCTTAGAGACTCCACTTGGGATGAGCAGGATAAAAAGATGACATAAAGCATCCCCATTTCTTATATTCCCCAAGAAGCTGCGAGTTTTAAAGTCTTAACATAAATGGTACCAAATCATGAGTGAGGTATGCCTTCTATAACAGCTACAGATGAAAAACTCTCCCTTCCCAAGTAGAAAAAGCAATGAAACCCTTAACCCCTTTTGGAACCCACTTAATCCAAAAACCAGCACCGTTATGGATGAGATGAACCCTCACTGTCACGTCTTCCACCTGCTCCCCCTGGTACCTTCAGCCACATTTGGGTCACAGACACAGAACTTTGTCATTAGTAGTATTTTCCAAATGGATCCTTCCAACCTCCTTCCTCTTTCATCCACTTCATTAACTTTAGAACTTGTCATCAACCTACCTTTTTAACACAGTTCAAAACAATACTACTTTGCTCACATCTCTTTCTGAATCAGAGTTGCCTAAAAAATACAGTAAATCTCCAAAAAGAATAGAAACTACATGTGTGTGAAGTTCTACTTACTTTAAAGAGAACAGCCAAGCAGGTATTTTATCCCTCATTTCACTGTGAAAATAGGAATTGCTGTTGGTACTTACAGGTATTTTTCTAGTTTCTTACTGAAACAGCTTGGGGGTTTTGTCTACAATAGAGGCAAAACCAAATAAAACCATTATACAATTTCTTTTCCAGACTTAAAAAATTAGTTATAAATACCTCTGCAGTTACAATACACCATACAAGAACCTTATTTCAGTCTCACAATCGAAAGGTTAGAAAGCATGAAACTCAATACAGACTTCCTAGACATTAAAAGCAATTTATAAATAAATAGCTTTAAACTATACATATGCACTTGTCTGGTATATAAATGCTAATCCTTCTATGCAGTTTCCTCAAAGCACTTGCACCAAAGTAACAGAGCTACAGGTCACACACACACCCCCTGCTCTTTAGGTAACCTTTACCACAAGCTCAGATCAAAGCAGGTCAAACTTATTCCTTAACATTTAAAACAGAAAGGGCAATACAGATCTTGCCATATTAACTGATGTTTATATTTTTCTTAATGTTATACCTCCTATTTCTGAAAGGGCTACCTCGAACCTTTGCTCCTAACCTACAAGTGTTTGAAGATAAGGTTAATTTTTAAAAAACATCAGCACCTGTGGCTCCCTCTCACCAGTGCAAGTGGGAGATGGGGATTTGAAAATCCATCTCTTCTCTGCTGAAACAGCCATAGGGAAGAAACAGCCTTTGCCCTCACCATTTTAGCACTGCTCTGAAGTCTTGTAAAACATCTCCTGGAGACAGAGGGTATCAAAAAGGAGCACTAGATGCTGAAAGAATCATGGTTTTGCACAGCAATTCATCTGAGGGCATTCTGCATGGACCACAAGCTCACACTCAGCTGGCACAGAAACCCCTAAGTTCACAGGTGGCTGTAATATCTAATACTGACAGCACAGGAATGATGAGAGCTGGCTGTATTCCTAATAAACTCCACTGTATCTCCATCAGCCAAATATGAGGAGCTAATATTACCCCTGGATACCAACCATAGCTGCCTTCTGGATGACTGACACAAGACACAGCACCAGCATTTGAAAAAGCAGTCACAGCTCAGCTGGAAATCATGTAACACATTTGCATTCAAAGATAAAGAAAATGAATCAGAGAATGCTTGAGTTTAACCTCCCAATTCAAGCCCACAGCCTGCCACCTGCCCAGCAGAAGTTATTTCAGCCCGTACTTCAGTGAAATATTCCTGACTGCAAGACAGTTATTTACACAAATGTAGCTACTACAAGAATCATTTACACTTTTCCATTTCTGCCTTCCTTAACTGGTGGGCCACGTTTGCTATAATCTTGAATGAAGTAAAACTGTTAAAGTGTGACTAAGCACAGAAAGCTCTAACTTTCCAGCAGCTTACCTTAAAATTAACCTGAAGCTGATCTTCTGCTTCTTTTGCATACATCAATTTCAGTAGAGGATGCAAAGACAGTAAATTCTCCTGAACTCATGGCAGTGTCTGTCCTCAGACTGTCTGTGCACCAGTCCTAGCAGAGGGCACAATCTGCATTTTGGCTTTTTGAATGTTTCCAGCAGGAGACATCAAATATTTGGCATGGTCCCAGCTGCTGGGAGGTAAGGCTTGATGGAGGAAAGTCAATCCACTCCACCTGGCTCGTTAACAAGCAGCCTGCTCAAAGAGAACATCAATCTTTATGATACAAGAAACACAGCTCCCAAATCTACTGAACAACTCACACACCATATTTCAGGATTCCTCAAACCCTCAGCCTTGCTACTACACTGCAATGTCCTCCTTCCACCATGGCTGCTAAATGAGAAATATGGATCTTATCGAATTGCTAGAAAGCTTTGAATGTTGCTTTTTAGAATCTGTGTTTCTAAAAGTCAGGAAAACACAGGTGTGGGATCAGCATCTCCAGTGATGGGGTATGGTGGGATAAACTCCATAACTAAGAGGAAAGAAATTATTTCAAGCTGATTTTCAGTAAACTGAACATGGCAAATCTTTTCTCTGAGAAATTAAACAGAATCTGCAAATTATTTCTATATCATCAATCCACTGTAAAATGAAAAACAGCCCCTCTTGGAGACTGCAGGACATGCTGGGTCTGACCTGGAAGGACAGAGAGGCAACTGAGCACATCACTGTAATATTCTAACCCTAAAGAGTCTTCAGCTTCTCTGAGTGCAGAGCTTCACTGTCAACCTCTGGCAGAATGTAATATTGGATCTTAAAATAACACTGCTTTGATTACCTTACTTCCCTTTACTCCTCACTTCAATTCCAACAGGATTTCAGTGTCTGCTCTGGCAATTGAGTTGTGTGAATAATGGATTTCTGTTTGGGCACTGAACCAAAAAAACCCAAAAAAAAAAAAAAAACCAACAAAACCAAAAAAAAAGGTAAAGGAAGAAAAAAAATTAATGTTTAAAGCAGTACTGAAGAGAGACTGGGGGAGGATTTAGGAAAAAAGTAATTTCAAGATAAGGAAAAATGTTTGTTTAACCAGAAAGGAATATTTTGCTTTTGTTAACAACCTCTTTTAAAAATATTTTGAATCTTTAAGACTAGTTCATTTCCAAAAAGAAACACTGAAACATTAATCACTTAATCTAAAAACTGCGGAAAGAAAACATCTTGTCTCTGAAAATACTCTTCTCCAGTTGTACAAATAAAACTGCCAGATGGAGCAGAAACTTGGAAATAGATGCATTTCAACCCAAACATGTACTTTTTCACTGAACTTATTAACACTTAAAAACACAAGCCCTCCTATCTCCTTGGCAAGTGCCAGGTTCTAGATTCCAACTGCCTAGAACCACAGAGATGGCACAGGGAAATGAAGCAAAACTGCTGTGCTGAAGCTCCTCTCAGCAGCACAGCCAGAACACCTCTGGCAGCAGTGATTATCCTTAAGCTGCTCCCTGGGCAAACAGTCCACAGCAGGGAGCGCACTCCTTGCAGCCCTGAGAGCTGCCAGATGTGACCCATGGTCAGATGGCTGGGAGCAGCACTGACACCCCCAGGTGCCTGCAGGTGAGCTGAGGCACGAGGGGCTGAGGATGCTGTTTTGGGAAAGGTCCCAGGACAGTCCTAGAGGGAAAAGAGAGAGAGAGAGAGAGAGAGAGGAATCCTGGGCCCCTCTGGACTCTGCTCCCCTGGCTCAGCACCTGCATCTCCCTGGCAGTACATGAAGTGTGTGTGAATAAGGAACTGAGAGACTGTTCAGCACTGTTATAAATATTGTCCTCAAAATGAAGACAGAAGTTGTAAAAAGTTTGGATTGCCAGGCTGGATGGGGCCCCAAGCGAGCTGGTGGCATCCCAGCCCATGGCATAGGGGACTGGAATGAGATGATCTTTAAAGCCCCTTCCAACTCACACCATTCTCTGATTCCATGAATTTAATTCCCATAAGCCAAAGAAACCCTGACACCCAAGCTGACAGTACAGAAAGGCAAATACTCAGCAGCTTTTGAGCTGTGCTTAGATTTGTTAACTAGGAGTAGAATAGAAGACCCTGAATCCAGCAAAATCACATGACCTTCGCATTAATCCTTGTTGTTGACCTAATAATTTCTGATTAAAACAATTAAGTCTTTGGGTATTACTCATTTCGTATATTTGATTACTTAGACACCATGCTGTTCACTGTCACAGAGAAATCCTCTCTGCTACTAATAGTTCTTCAGGTAGGAATCTGAACAAGCAGAAGCAAATTAATAAATGATGACATGGGAATTCCAGCAAAATAGATTGATGACTTGTGGGTATGATTCTGAATAATAACATTTTACAATCTACTCAAGAGCACTGCTAATAGGCAAGAATTCATTTATGGCATTGTCAGAAACATTTATAAAATGCTGGGAAAATGAATTGTTACTTTTATGAGTCATACTTGTTATTTCATGAGTTTATTGTTATAGCTCCTTTTACGTATGTTCTCAGGTTGTACTCCTCACCATAATGACTACTCTGCACAAGCTGCATAATGGGCATTTCTGAAAACACAGTTTGGTTCAACATTTGTCTTGTTTCAATCTGATTTTCTATTATTAACGCACCCTAAAATAGATGTGGAAAATAACAATAAAAAGAGTGCCCAGATTCCTCCATCAGCCTGAGCCCAACATGTTTATATATTTCTCAGCACCTAAATCAAACAACTGTGAAATTACCTCTGAAGGCACAACTGCTCCTGTCTGGACTGAAGTTCTACCTGCTGACCCTGAGCCAAGCTCTGCAGTCTGAATCCCCTGACTCACCACACTCAAAGTGCTTGTACCTCTTAAAAAGACAAAAGAAGCAAAGCACACAAAAGATGAGTTTGGTTACTGTACTCAAAAAATGAAATGCAATATGCTTTGACTACTGTACAATTGCATCTGAAAGTTTTGAGAATGTTCATATTTTGTGAACTGGAAGTTTTCAGGGAGTTCCTTCCATTGGGTCAATGCACAGTAATGTCTGTTGGTTCTATAATCAAGATTGTCCAAAATCAAATGTCAGACACTTGCAGCTCTCTGCCCAAGAATACATTACTAACGGCAATTATTCAATTCCTTGTTGAACAACCGAAAACAACCACTTGAGAAAAATCACAAATAACTCCTGAGGTGTCTGTAAATATATATAAAAAAAAGAGTTTTCAAATAAATTCTTTTAACTGACATATAGATCAATGTAGCCAGTGACACACTTACACAATCCAATTTTTAGTACAATCATCAATTTTCCTATACTATTCTTTTGCCTTCACAGACTTTCCCAAAAATACCCATTGACCTTCACTAGCCAAATATAAAAACACCTTCCTGAAAAATTTTATTTAGAAGGAGCATACAAAATAAATCTTTCTCCATTCTATGCATTACTTCACATTATTCAATTTAATTTATTTAATTTGACTTATTACACTACTGTCTTTAGTTGATACAGAAGAGAAGCACTCAAGGGATATGGACCAGACACTAGGAGTATCTTGCACGTGTCATATACGTGTTTAGTAAGTTATTAACAGAGATTAGAGGCACTTCTAGGTGGGAGCAGACACCTAATAATAACAAAGTAATGAGATTACTATTGTCTTCTCATTACTCCTCATCTATGCTAAAGTACTGCAAATCACAAATTACAGACTCCAGCTACTACATAAAACCCTGCTGTCCATAGTATGAGCTCTGTGGAACACTTCATTGTCAGAGATTAACCTACTTAAGAAACAAAAAGCCATTTCTGTACCTCTAGGCTGAGCACGAGTGTTACATCACTGAAGTTCATGCAAGCCCTTACACAGAGATGTTGTTTTGACAGGAAAGTCTTCAGAGAAACCCTGCAAATCAGAGTTTGACCCATCTGTGACTCACTTCTGAATTGTCCAAGCTCCAGCTCAGGCCAGCAGCAATTTGTCACCTGGGTCAGTGTCCCAAAATCTCACCAGGAAGGACGGTGAGAGGCTTTTTAACGTGGAAAGAAAGGACACTACAAGGGATTCAAAGGTGAGGTTTTAGTGGGAGAAAGAGATTTTTTAGCCCCTGCTCACCCCTCTCATGGCCTGGGCTGGCACCATGGACATGGCATGGCAGAACGAAAATGTGGTGACCCAAAGCTCCTTTTTGGCAAGTGAACAAACAGACTCCACACGGAGTCTCTGTCCCTGAGCCATGCAGAGCCCAGTGTCACACAGCCAAGCCCTGGCAAAGGACAAGGGTGCAGCCCTGAGGATGGAGGGGACAAGGTAGGAAAGGACAAGAAGGCTGATGCCAAAGTCCTCTGCAGCACAGCTGACATCAACAGCACTGCCAGAGGAGCTGCTTTGGAGGGAAGTGAGCACACTGCAGCAACACAAGGAGAGCACCACGTCACCAAGTCTGGCATTCACATGAAAATGAAGGTGTCTTGCCAGCAGGGATACAGAGACAACCCAAAGTACCCTAATCAACACACTCCACACCCAAATGAACTGTTAAGATGATGATACACTGGATTCTTGCATTTAACAGGGTCCAAAAAATTTTTTTCTCACCCCTTCAGGCATTCAGTAAGAATACTGAGCAATAAGGCCAGGCATGGATGACAGAACAACTGGATAAATCACTGGATTTTAGGAGACGGAGCTGAATTCTACAAAAGATGCTTAAGTAAATGAAAATAGCAGCACACAATGCAGCTTTCAGCAGGGCTGTTGCTTGCACAGAATACTGAACATGTGTACAATGCTAAGCATGGACTCAGGCCTTATGCTACTTCACCTGTAAATGACACATCTCAGTTTAACATAACTCCCTCCTGACCTCCTACTGCCAGCTAACCATCTATTCCAGGTAAAACACATTAAGCAAAGCTGACACTTACTCCAACTTTTATAAAAAAAATAAAATTACTTCTGGCAAAGGAAATCTAGATAGGAGAACATCACAGAAAGGAGTAAGTAAGGTTATGAACAAAGCAACTCTGGTAGTGAATTGAGAGAAGAAGAAACAACTTGACTCCTTTTCCCCCTCTTTCTGATTCTTCCAGACTTCTCATATTCAATCAAAAGTTCAGTAAGGCTTAAGAGTTGTATTAAGCTGTGATTCTAACCTGCCTGATGACCTGGATATTTCCTGGTGAAACCTTCTCAGTTTTAAGTGGACACTGATCACATCTAGTGACAATGTTTGCCTCAGGCTGGCGGGGTGGGAAGAGTGCCCCAACATATTTTTTTGTCGCAAGAACATGCACAGAATAATTGAAATGAAAAGGGTATTGTGACACTTCCAATACCTTGTTGAACAACTGAGTGAAGAAGAGACACACTTGAAAGGCCTGGCTTCTGAAGGATCATAGCCACAGAGAACAGTTTGATCAGAGATCAATTGCATCTGCCACAGAACACACTCTCCATCCCCAGCACAAGTTGGTGCAGAGATGGATGCTGGCACAGCTCTAACCGTGGGAAGTACATGGTGCTCCCAGCAATAGCAGCTCCATCTGCACACATCCTGCTGGCCTGGAGCCCCAGTGATCATCACACATCAGCACAGACCACTCGGGCAAAATACAGACTGAGCTCTTTGCTCTCTATATTCTGGCTGTGTCGTTTTGAAACAATTGAAGGTTTCTCCCCACCCCCCCCCCCCCATTCTGACAAACTTACAAGAAAACCACACAGATTTAAATATATTTCAGGAGAATCTGTGCCCTTCAGCTAAAGCAGCCACCATTTCTTTCTGCAAGGTTCTAATGCCTTGGAAACAAGCCACTATTTTAACCACTCGCCAATTAACCACTCTTGTTACCACCTTGAAATTGTTTCCTGTGATTGGTCTCAGCACCACATAAAAGAGGAATTCTCCCATTCAGATGCAATATCAGGCTCCAAGGTTGCACAATTTTGCCACTTTTGAGATGACAGCACAGCCTCGCTGTGACTAAAGACTGCAAAATTGTGCTCCATGTAATTGAATCTAAAGATCTGACAACAGTGACCTTATCAAGAAATGAAACTTTTGGCTGAGGTTCAAACCATACACAAGAAATAACATCTTGCTGGCTGTTTGTAAACGTCACATAAAAATGTACTTATTCATTATTAGCAACTTGTACCCTGAACACTCTGCAGGTCTCAAACTGCTGCCAAGGGAAGGATTACTTGGTACAATCATTTCATTTACATCTTAGCCATGTATTAATTTTGGCAGCACAACCAAGCATCCCTGCTCGTGACTGTAACAGTTATCCCAATGAGAGAATTATTCACACCACAGGCTGAAAACTGAGGATAGAAGTAGTTCTGGGGGCAAGATTGATATTCTGAATGCCCATAGTGCTGCTGACCTCAGCAGGAGCCCTACTTTAGTACAAATATCCCACTTTTGTAAGAATAAAGCCAGCAATGACAACACAGGACCTGCATTGGTGAGCCATCCCCTTTTGGATAAAATGGAAGAAAAGGCTCCAGGCAAAATCCCCTATCAGTCCTATCAGCCCCAGGCTTTCAGGAGCAACAGAGTCAACTCAAAAATCTGCAAGTCTGATAAAAAAACTCAGTCAGGAGTCATTGTACTTAATCACAATTGTTCTGTAAATGTAAATGTCTGTAAGATGTCAATTTAGGAGGCACAAAATCCCACAGGGCTTTCAAGAGCAGAGCCCAGCTCACCTCTCCTGCTCCTGCAGACAGCTTTCAGGACGCGGTGGCCAGGCCCACACTTCCCACGGTCAGTCACACACTGTCCCTCTGACACCACCCACTCGTGGCACTGAGGCTCTTCACAGGGAATGGATTCCACCAAATGGGGACAACCTGCCAGGGTGCCCACTGGATCCACGACCACTTGCCTTCGTCTCATCCTAAAGCCTGGAGGAAGCAGAGCTGAATTAACTGGACAGCAGCAGAAATATTCATACAATAATCTGTTAGCAAGAGGACTGTATGGGGCATCTGCAGCTGGGGGATTTGAAGAGAAGCAAGAGAACAATATTTACAAACTGCATTGATTGGGACAGCACTCAGCTGTTTGAGCCCACAGCCCAGGCATGCAAAATCTAACCATGTGCAAAGAATGCCAACAACACACATTTTTTACATTTCTTTTTCCCTTTCATCAGCGTTAGATAGAAATACACATGTCAGAATACAGACATTTACCAGCCATGCATATATTAATGCTATAACAGCACTGAGATAAAAAGAGGGGAACAGTTAAGGAGCTGAAGATATAAATGACATCTATATTCTGCCTGGGAATCCACTAATGAAAGGACTTGTTTTGAGACACAGCAGAGCAGTTTACTAAGAAATTAGTATTCTGCTTTATGAAGGTGTAAGGTTTTCTGATACATAATGCATATCAGACCTCTTTGAAATGACATCCTATTAAACTGAAAGATTCAAACGTAAAGTGGAAGAAAAAGGTTACAGAAATAATCATAGAATTGATTACATAATCTACCTCCTTCTGGATAAAACCAAAAGTCATGTTGCTATATACAATGCAGAACTAATACACAAGTATCTTTCAGTGTGTTCTGTTATGTAAATGACACAGAATTCTAAGAAAAAGGCAGAAAAAAAATACATGGGGGTCTTTCCTCCAACAGTCTCGAAACAGGGCCAAATACACAGCATTAGCAGAGGCCACATGGAAATGCTTAGCTCATGAAACAGAAAAGAAAACTAAAAATAAAACACCCCAGAGAATATAACAGGTCAAACTTCCACAGTTCTCAAATAAGCAAAAAGAAATTATTCAAAACAATTTAAACACGAAATGCTTTTGCAAATATTTGTATTTTTTATTATTGCTCCTTCTGCTCGAAAATTTTTGACCTGTTCAAATAATTTCACAAACTTCAGCATTTTTCAGAAAAGTGTAATTTCCAAACATGCACTCCAAGAGTCATCTCTGCAACTTAGAGCCTTAGGAAAGGCTCTGCAAGGAATCTCAACATGTCACAGCAACAAACACGTACAGCAGTCAATTAAAATCCAGGGGAGGTTGAATTACATTTGCACATTCTTCTTCCAGGAATTTAAACCAAACCCAGAACAATGCGAACAACCTCTTGGGTGCACCTGAGTCCAGATTTCAGGGCTGTGGGATGCACCTCCATCCTGATACCTTGCCCTGGAATCCAGGCATGCAGCAGGACTTCCAAGGGGGATCAGAGAGGGGCAGCCTGGCAGCTGCTAGCCCAGAAATCCTCCTGCACAAGTGCAGTGCAGGATAAAAGGACCTGAATCAGCTTCAAAAATCTCATTTTTTCTTCTCACGCGAATAACGGCAAAAGGCTTTTAAAGGTCATATTCCACTACATACATCCAAGAGCTTCATCCTGTGTTAGATTATTTTTTTTTTAAATCACATTAAGCTCCCAATGTCAGATGTGACAGCACTGCTTTTGCAGTGTTTCTGCAATACTCCATCCCCTGCTCACCTCTCCCCCCGTGGCGGTGCTGGCAGCTCTCGGGCAGGCAGGGACCCCACGGTGACCACGAGGACACCACACACTCAGCTGGGCATGGCAGGTGACACACCTGGGAGCTGGGGGGAGCAGGACCCTGGCACAGCTTCCCATCCACAGGTCTGGCAACTGAAAACAAAAATAAAAAGGAAAAATGAAAGGTGAGGCTGTAACTCTGCCCTGGAGTTTACTGCTGGCCTTAGTTTTCCATAATGCTCCAAAATCCAGTCATTTTTCAGGGTCTTATCTCCCAGGGCAAAAAGTTAATCCTGTGTTCAGAAAGGCACTTACAAGTTTTATCTAAATCACCCATATTCAGCAAGCCAGTTGAGACTATGCTTAGTGGTAAGTAGGTGCTTTTAAAGTAGATTCAGTGCTGATTTTCAGCAATGCTGGAGCAACAGCCTGGGATCTAATCATTTATTTGAGTTGTCTGCACCCATGGATCTCCAATCCTCTTAATCCCAGAAATGAGCCAATCCCAAATTCTGACAAGTACCAGTTTAGTTGATAGTGACAATAGATTTGGAAAGTTGACTCTCTTTGTATTTTCATTTATCATAAGATATTTCTAGATTCAATTAACCTCTCTCCCCTTTTTATTCGGGGCAGAGGGAGGAAGGAAAAGAAAAAGAAAGACTCTTAAATCTGTCCTCTGAGTCATTATATGATATTGCATTTTAATTACATTATAGGCTGAATTTGGCTGTCTCTTTAGATAAATCAATATCAAAGCAGTCTTTCAAAAGGCAAAGGCTTGTTTGAGTTTACTCTGCCATGGCATTACCAAGACTTCATTAATTTTTATAGCTACTGAGTTTGTTTTATCCTCATTTTTATTTTTAATGTCTGTTTTTCTTTGCCTCCATGCATGGAATTGATTTGAAAAGAATTTATAAAAACATGCCCAATATATGAGTAATCTTTCCTTTTTCTGATATTACACCATTTTCTTTACAATGGATCATTTGAAGGTAAACAAAACTTGTTTCTTACACAAGACCAGTGCTTAAAATCTCAAATTTTGACTTGCACATCCTGAAGCTGAGTTTAGACCTATAAGACCTATATGAACTGATATTCAGACCAATATCAGTGCTTATGATTCCAACTCATCAGAATAACAGGATTAAAGAACAGTGTGATATAATTCTAAGTTGAAAGATAATATATTAGTAAAAAAAGACAATTTTCTGAATGATTTCTGAGACACTGTAAGGCCTCTGACATGCTCATTTAAAGATTAGAATGAGATGGCATAAATCAAATTCACCTGAATGGTCACATAAAGAGACCTTTTCTAGGGACCTTGCAAGTGAAGTGACAGACAGAATGAGATAAATATTAGAATTTTAAGGGTAAGAGTATTTATTTTACCAAGAAGTCTCATGCATGGCTTAACCTGCCTCTGGATCAGTTTTCTAAGAGTTCACCTAAGAAATGAAAGGAAATAAAACAGAGTGCAGATGGTCAACCCAAGGAATAAAGTCCAGTCCTGCTTTCTCTAACTCAAGGTGTCATTGCTGGGAATTTGTCTTCCCTCCTCACAGATTTTTAGGTTGTTTAGAATTTAACTATTTAAATGTGGAAGCCACTAGATACGGCTGGAGGATTCTCCTTCCTTGAAGACCAACCAGTGTGCCAAACACTATTTTAAAAGGATTTTGGATAAAATAAAACCAAGCAAATTTGATTGCAAAAAGTTAAAGGTGCTACCATCCATCCCAGACTCATGGATGACTTCTTCCCCTTCTGATGGAAATCTCTGCCTTCCTCTCCCTGCTCCTCCTCCTCCTATTTAATTCTAGCACTGGGAGCTCTTTTCCCAGGACCTACATCCCATTTGTCACTGGAATACGATTGTTTGCTCACTTCCTTAAGTAGTTCTTCGCATTCTATTAAAGGTAAATCAGAAAATACTGGTCTAATAAAGTATCAAATACATTCCAAGTCTTCACCAGCTTACACTCACTCTACACTGACTGCAATCCTCCAGTCAGTCCTCAGGAATCACACCAGAACAAAAAAAAACCCCAAGCTGTAATGATAAATGCATACACAAGTCCATCCTTTTTCAATACCTGGCAGGTATAGAGACATGGTTTCCAGCCAGAGTGACAGGATGGACCAGTAGGGTCCTCTTTAAAACAGAATGTCATCCCTTCTTCAGCCATTTGATTCAAAACTCTGATTTCCATCAGGTTTATTTCAAAGCTTGATGTGATTTTCTACTGCCCTTCTTTTATACTCTAACCAGTTAATTGTAAAGGAATAACAAGGGGGACATTTGTGAACCTTTTAATGCCAAAATTCTCACACACTGCAGCCTCCAAATGGCACAGGTAGCCTGGCTGGGGATGTCCTGTCCAGGAAAAAACCTGACACTATGCCTATGATAAATGGGCACAGCTGCCAGGAATGTCTTTAGGAATGGACCAGCCTTCTGATTTCACTCAATAATTGACTCTCTAATGGCATTTTCCTGCATTGATACAGAAAAAGTGCTTTGTGTGTAATTATTTTCCTTGGAACAATATTAGCCATGTTTTTGGAGGAAGGTGAAAGGCAGAGCCAGGGAAGCAAAGTGTGGGAGGCAACATCTCTGATTCAAGTAGCAGCTTATTTATGACACTTGTTTGTACCTTTTAAAATCCTGTCATCTTCCCAGTCTATAGAATAAACTTGAAAAAGCAATCAAGCACTAATCTGGGAGCCTCTGAAACATTGCACATTTCTATAGCTGTTATATTGAATCTATCCTTTTTAAATGTGACTGCAGCTGTTCCCAGCACCAGAGTCTTGCCTCAAGTTTGAATTTTACTGTTTGCTGTTATTTTCAGGTTATTGCTACCAGCAGGAGATAATAAATTGGGTTCTAAAGTGTCTTGTTTCCCTATATATTTTTACTGAGGTAATGATTTGGAGGAAGAGCAGAAGAGGAAATCAGCTCTGATATGATTATTTCCATAATGTAATTTTAAGCCAATAAATAAATTATCTTTGAATACTGTCATGTGGACAGATACTTGCAGGCACACATACCAGTACTATGTTAAAAGCAATGCTGACCAGACAGAGGCAGAAATGCATAGGATAGCATTTTGTTTGCAGGGGGTCCTGTCAAATATGGTTTTCCAACTCCTCAGGAGGTAAATAACGCTTTTCTTCCTGGACTTTAACTACATTTCCCTTTTACAATGAAAACCCAAGTATTTTTCATACTAAAACCAAAATGAGACTTTTCTAAATATCACCAATATATCTGGAATACACACAAAGATTATCAGCTCTGCCTCATACATATTTTAGGTACTATTTGATTTTGAAGGAAATAAATACAAATGTTTACCATATGGCAAAACTAATCCAAATTAATTGCCAGGATACAAGGCAGGTATGAGAAAAGGATGGCATATTCTTTTGAAAGTTCTTACTACCTTTGCTGGGACTTATAAACCAAAGACACTTGGATCAATACAAAGGGAAATTACTTGAGAAAACCACAAAGGAGTGAGTTATGTTATAAAAATCTTCATGTCTAAAACACGATAGGGGTAAACCCAGCATAACATTTGTGAGTAATTTCTCTAACCTGAAAGACATTTTTATAGCAAAAACAAAACATCACACAAGGGAGAAGTGGTGAATGCAATCTGCCCAGCCAGGAAATGGCACCAACCCCAGTCCCTTGCATCTCTCCATTAAGGAGCCTAATGCACCCCATGTCAGATGGAAAGGCTTCCTTTATGCTTTGAGGAAGAATCAATTAGTTTTGAAGCCACTAAGCACAAAGTTGGAGGCCTATTTTCAATTAAAATCTATTTAATAGACAAGGAACAACGTCTGAATAGAAGGCTAATCACAGCATGAAAGAGGGTTAATAGTGGATTGCCAAGAGCAACAATGGTTTAATGTATTTCAGAACAATAAAAACCCTCACCATTTTATTAAAGTGACACAGACAAAAAGTATCCCTGTGTCCTCCCTCTGCTGTTCAACAGGACTGGGATCCCAGCTGGGATACTGAATGTTTTGCTACAGCAGAATTTGTGGAGATTAACAACAGGCTCCACATATCTGGCAAAAATTCAGAGTGAACATGGGGCTCCCCACCAGCAGCCACATGACTGAGCAGATCAGAGGTGACAACTCATTAAGAGTGTCCAGGAAAAACAGTGGAGGCAACGGGGATGCCAGTGAAGGCAATGATGGGAAGGAAAAAGGATTCTGTGGGATATTTGAGCCTTCTGGCTGTTATCCAGAAGAGGCTGGAAATCACTGGGGCAGACCACCAGAGAGAAGAAACAAGGAAAACAGGGAAGAAAATCTACGAAACAGGGAAAAAAATCCATGAAAACTTCATGAAAGCATCGTAAGAGTGTGAGCTTTGCTCACCACTGAGTTCAGCACTCATTCATCAGCAAGCAGAAACTTCTGTGAGTGCCAAGAGAAAAGCAGCAGGTGGCTGTGCCTGTGATGAGTTTGGGACACCAGGATGTGGCACAGGTGGCCCAAAGCTGAGCTGGTGACACGTTCATCCTGGGAGCAGCCTGGCTGCACCACACAGAGCTGGCCCTGGCACACAAATTTCATTTCTCTCCAGGGTCTGCTGTTCCAGACACCTCTGGCTTTCCTCTCTCTCCCCAGTGTCACAGTTTGGGGTGCAGCCTAGTACATACAAATCCTTTTTATTTTCCATCTGGCTCCATTTGTTGTCTGAACACAATGCAGCTCCCCAGCCTCAGAACAGCAACAGGACAAAATTACACACAACAAACCATCACTGCCTTGAATGGAATTAATCCAGTGTCAGTGGCAGGAAATAATTACAAAAATACAGATGCAATTAAAATCTTAGTTTTCAAAGATAAAAACCTGGACTAAAACATAGTATCTCTCGTGAGCTAACTGGGCAGCATATTATTTGCTGCATAGCACAGTCAGCTAAACAAATAGAAGTATTTTAAAAGGGATAGCTATTAATGGTCAGAACAAATAGCTTGTTGAAAAAAGGCCTATTATTTATAAGGCACCTCTTAAAAGGTACACTTCTTTCACTGTCTTTTTAAACATTACTCTCTTCATTTTAATTTAATTAGTTTCGAGATAGGAAAGAACTGAAAACATTACACCTCTGAAAGACATTAGGGAAAATGGTTTTTTTTTCCTTAATGGATTCAAACTCAAATTTTTGAAATGCACATTTAAACACTACTGTCAAGCACTACAACAATCTGAATAAAATCATTTCCTCTCCTGCTTCTACAGGGTTTCCCCTGAAGAAGCCAGCTGTTACATATTTATTTTTCCATTATGTGAGTTGTAGCTCATAAATTCTGCTCAGCATTTGGTGAGCTTACAGATCAATAACTTGGCATGCCAGCAATATAAATCTAATACAGACTTCTCTGAATATATTTCACCCTTCAGAGGTGTATTTCTCGTCTTTTCAAGCCAGTACAGGCATCCCAGTGATAAATAACTAGTTTGGGATGAGAGGAATCCTTGGGGGGGGAGAGGTTCCACCTGAGAATGTGGTTTCTGTGATTCAGGTCAGCTAAGCCCCAGGCTGGATGCTCCTGTTGCTGCACCAAGAGCAGCTCAACAAAAGTTTTTTTCACACCACTGCTGACCATCATTTCTCTCCCTCCTACGGTCCTAGTCAAGTTTTCTCATTACTAATATATTCTAACCTATTCCTTTTCAATTTCATAAACCAGACAAGGACAACAGGATTTAAACATCAAAGTTCTAAAATTCTAATTTCCGTAGAGTAAATTAATCTTCTCATTCCTGCAGCTTCACCAGCATAAATTTACTACCAAAAAAAAAAAAAAAAGTGCATTTAATATAAGGCTCACATTCCACACGGGGTTCATATTCACTCCACCAGTGCATAACCTGCATCAACTCCTACAGGCAGCTTATCTCCATCAGCACAGTCCCTTCCTGGTAAAAATGCAGGATGGCAACAGCCATAAACAACAACAACCTGCACAACCAACCTGCAGTTTCTAAGAAGTCAGACCTGGTGGCTCACAAGACCCCAGAGCCCAAGGGGATGGCAGCACCTTCATATTGGAATTTCCACTGGTATTTTCCTCTTCCCAAAAATACTTCCATAGTTTGCTGAGCAGATGCCACATGCAGCAATTTGAAACACTAATCCCCCAGGAGACAAACACTGGAAGGTCATGATTCAGAGCAGAATAAAGAACTTGCAGGGAAAAAAAAATATGGCACCCTCATTAGGAAATGGAGCATAGAGAGCAAGGGAGGTAAAACACATTTTGGAGCTAAAAAAAAAGCAATAGGGCAGAAAGAAAGGGATGAGAATAAATAAAGAAGAATACAAGATATGAATGAAAGGACTTCTCAAATTAATCTCTGTGCAACTCCAAAGAGACCCAATTTCTGGAAAACAAAACACAATCCCAAAATGTTTCCCATATGGGAATCAAGAAGAGACTGAAAAATTCACTCATCAGATAAGAAAGGAATAGACATTTTTGTCTATCAGCAGTAGGGAGAAAGTTCAGTATTTTGAGGAAAACAAGAATGTATAAAGGCCACAAAATAATCATTTTGAGACTCATAGAAGTAGGACTTAGATGAAAGTGCAAGGGACCAGTTTCAGCTTCAGACCATTTTGCGATTCTGCCAGTAAAGGGGCTTGTAAGACAAAACTACATAAGGGAATACACACAGGGATGGATCAGCGAGTAACCATGAGACCTCAAAAGGTACTTGAGTATTTTCCAAGTCCTCAGTTGTAAACAGACTAAAGGAGGTTTTGCTGCTACAGCTGGTGACACATAAGTTTATGTTTAAAAAAAAAAAAAAAAATCTGACGTGAAATGAACCAGGTGGAATTGCATCCTAAAAATAAAGCAAAAATAAGTATAGGCTTGGGAGCTACAGGGAGTAAGTCAGGCAAGGTATTATGTCTACTAACAGGTGAGGACTGAATCTCTCTCAAAGGAAAGAGGGGATATAAAAATAATAGAGACTGCTGTAAGAAATAGTTTTGCAGGGTAACACTAAAATCTATCCAAAAATAATGAAGGCACAACTATATCACATACCTGCTATTGCAGTTCAAGTTCAAATAAAAATAAATATATGGAGACAAATATGACAGAGACACTCATTAAGCAAAAAAAATGTAAACAAAACTTAATAACCTTGTACAGGCATGAGAATTTGAAGTAGATTTTCAGATGTAAAGTAAGAAAGACTAAGAAGATAGGAACCTGCAATGATTTCTGGTGAGAAGGTAATAAGAGATACATTTTATTAGCCACATGTACTATGCTGAGTAAACAATAAAGAGGATTCAAGGAAGCACAGCATTTCACAGAGGTCTTTTCAGTCCTATAATTAAAACTTAAGCAGACAGGCTCCAAAAAACACTGTAAGAAAATTCTGATAGTGAGAGGTAAATTGGACCTCATTCAAACAAGTGAAAAAGAAAAAATGTCAAGATATATAAGGCAAAATTTTATGAAAGAATGACAGAGCAGACAGATCCCTGGTTAGAAAACTACAGAAAATATGGAGAGAGCAGCAAGCCCAGTCACTAGAGACAGCAGGTAAGTAGATCAGAGAAGAGAGGAAATACTTCTGGAGTATTTTATAAAGACTGCCATCTCCCAGACTACTGATAAAGAGATACAGCTTCTAGATAAATCCAAAAAGGAAAATTAATTAGAAAACAGAAGGATACTCCCTGGTCTTCAGAAAAGAAAGTAAAAAAATTCTGGGGTAGAAGATTAAATCTAGGCAGTACATATGTTTATGAACTGTTTGAAGATAAACACAGATACCATTCCCAGATTCCAAGAGGAATTTTAATTCCCACATCACTGGAATCATTGATTGTGATTGAGAAGAGAGTTGTGCTGCCAAACAAGAACAGGTTTCATAAACTGATCACTGCATAATAGTCTTCCCTACCTTTTCCAGATGCCTTTTTTGTAGGTACACTGCAGATTGCTAGTTAGTGATGCTCACCCATGTAAATAAAATTTATTACTGGGAAACGCATTGCAGATGAAATTTCATAAAACCACAAAAATCTTCTCTTTTTGTAAGCCCACTTACAGAAGAGCAGAAAACACGTGTGTCCCATGGTAGCAGCATCCGGCTTTGAAAATAATTTGAGGATCTGCATTTCTGCTTTGCTTAAAAGAGTTTCCATATGAATGAACTGATTTACTTTTAAAAAGAAGCACAAAGAAGGGTAGCCATCACCATTTCTACAGTTTGTTCCAAACATGGGATGCCAAGGCACAGGGATCAGGGAGCACCCAGAGCTGAAGGGCAGAAAGGGCTGCATTACAAATATCTCACTTGCATATTCTATGTTACTTTTTGTGCAAAATGTGTTTCCTCCTCAAAAGCAACATCATTTCAAACATGCAGATTTGCCACTTCCATCTGTGGCTATCAAAAGAATAATCATGAATTTGAATTACTAGATGGCAACTTCTCTATGAAAATTAAGCATTATCAATTTAAGCATGTTAAAATTCAGTAAGATACTTAAAAACACAAGGATGTGTTGAAAGGTAATCATGCTAAAGTTCAGTCTAAATTAACAAAAGCCTCCCAAGTGAGGAGGGCTGGGGACCCTTTGGGCAGAACAGCTAACATTAAAACCAGCAGTCTCTTCACTTAGGTTACCTTCGTACACAGACCTCTGAATTAAGCATCACTTTGCATATTTAGCAATGTAAATTTGGATGTAACAGCCCCAGAATGCAAGAATATTACCAAGGACTTCAAAGACTGCAAGATCTTCTGCCTCCAAATACTCAGCACCCATATTAAAAGTATGGACCTCCCCCTCAAGGCTTAAAAAACATATAACTTCAGTTGGATCAAGACAGGGATTTCTTAGGTAGGTCACCTCTTGGGGGAGGAAAATATGAAACCTTATCAATGCATTTCTCAAAGTAATACCTGAGTGAGAGTTTTCCATTTTCACTATCTTCAAGTTGGAACCTTATAATCAAAATACGGAAGATTTCAGTAGACTTAACCTTCTGAACAACTGATATACAGGGACTCAAGAAAACAGGTGCTTCCTTTCCAAACACACACATTTTAATAAAAGAAGAAATAGATGGGAAGACTAAGCAAATAAAAAATGGGAGAGATATCCTTGGGGGATAAAAGAGCTTTGAGCAGTATGTATAAACACATCACAGATGGTACCTGTCTCCAACTAGGATTCAACAGATTTTATCCCAGAATGCTGCTGGAGAGACCACAGGACAAAATCTTCTTTCACATATGTCATTGGGCCCAGGTCCAAATTCTCTTTGGAAGTAACCAGAAGAATAACAACTGTGATGGATGGTAATATCCCATTAGACTCGCCTGTTTGATTCCTGAATGATCCTTTTAAGGACATTCAGGAGGTGAAGAAAGAAAAATTACTATGCTTTTGATAGCAGCAATTACATACTATATTTGCTTATACATAGAGGATTAACTTCCTCATCTTCTCCTCATCACTGAAAAATTGGTACAGTAAAATACGAGATGCCCTAGTGATGAATAGAAGTATTCTGTCAGCTCTGATTGCCAGAAGAAAAAAGCCAAAAAATATGTCATTCCTTATTTATTCAAAGAACAAAAATTAGTCATCTAGTAAATGAGCCACTGAATACTACTGGATGAGGAGGGATAACAGGGAAGGCTTTCCCTGTTTCCATTTGCATGTGACTGTGCTGGCAGTAGATGGGATTCTCACTTTCCAAGCATTACTGTGCATCTGCACTACTGCTTTGAAATTACAGTAATACTTTACACATTCTCCAATTCCTCTGCACGTCTGGGTTTTTTCAGCTGCCTAAATCTATTTTTTTTTAAAGGTTAGAGGTGTAAATACACAGAAGAGGTATCCCAGGGTTTGTTTTTTCAGTTGAGGAGAGGGCTGGAAACTTTTAAGATGAACTGAACTTAGACCAAGGGAAAAACCTGCAGGTGGGTCACACACTGGATATGTAGCTGTCATGAGATATATAAATGTGTAAGGAATTCAGAGGCACACCTCTAATCTTCTTGAGAAATTCACAATTCTGACAAAGAATAAAGAGTGAATGAAATCTGTTCAAGCTCTCTGCTCACCAACCTGCCTCACACTGGCTGCAAGGACCACAGGAGTGCTCAGAAGGATGCAGAAAGTCAATAAATGCCACACACCTTTCATCAACAGCACTTTTCTAACTCTGAAAGTCCCCTGCATCACAGACTTGTGTGGAACAACAGAGGAGGGCTGTGTGGGGAGAGCAAAGTAGTGCCAGATGTCTGGGAGAGGTGAATCAGCCACTGTGCATGGACTGAGCAGAGAATAAAACAGGTCTGGTTTTCTGTAACCTCAGAGTCTGTGCTGGATGCTGGGACACACACACTGGGCATCCAGGAAACACTTGCTTTGCCTCTGTAAGTAAATAAATCTAAGATACAATATTGTGTTGTTGTTATCTTACATCTCTGCTCAAAAACACATTCTGCAAGAGCACCACATCAAGTAAATAAAACAGCCTATGATGAATTATTCATTGTGAATCTGTAACTACTTATTATTCTTCTAAAAGAAATATAACTCACTTCCAGAGTCCAAAACCCATCTGTCTGTTCAAAAGTTGTGACAATATTATTTTTGCTTTCCCCTTCAAATCACAAGAAAGATTGTGTATCAATCTGAAGCAGAGGCTAAAGCCAAATCTGGAATGGTGTGTGACAACCTGTTTTATATTCTAAACTAAGACTACACTACAGATAAGTGCATTCAGCTACCAGGGGGCTGGGTTTCCTGATATATGACAGAGGAAGAAAAGTCAACCCCAAGCAAAATTTAGTTCCTTCATCCTTTGTAATTCTCCCAACACAAGTGAACAGCAGGACTGGCAGCAATTCATCCCAGGAGGTTGTGGCTCCTGGCAGTTCCTCAGTACTTCCTCTGATGCTGAGTAGCACCTCCCAGTGTGAGCATGGACACGAGGAGGACATCAGCCAGCCGAAGGCTACCAATGGCTCCACATTATCTACTTCTTTTCTTCCCATTTCTCTCACTTCAGCACCTCACACACGCACCTTCCTTCAGCCGGTGTGTCCCAAATTCCACGAGGATCTGGACGCAGTACACCACCCGGGTTTGGATCCCACCTCCACAGAGCCCTGCCTGCTTCTGGTGGTGAGGGTCCTGCTGGTCAGGGAGCAGAGACACTTGGCAAGCTTTCCATTCAGAAGTCCTCCAGGCAAACCTTTGGGAATAAAAAGAGAACAGGTAAAATGAGTTTTTGAAAGACTACGGGTGAGGGAGAGGTACTTTATTAGATGACAAAACACAGTTGGTTAAATCTTTATAGCAGCACTTTCCTATCTAAAACAGGGACTGTTTGGAAACATTTTGAGTGTTAAATTTACATAGGTTAAGTATGTGCTATTTGTCTGGAGCACTTGTGTAAAACTTTTGACAGAGCACCAATCTCCAAAGCCTTCTGGAACACTAAATCATCCTGACAACACCTTTGAGCACGGCATAAAAAATGAGCAAAGATTAAGAGGTTTGATTAAGTGTGAACAGTAGTTTTCAAACATGTGTCTCGAAGCACTAAACCAGCCCTCTCTGCCAAGAGCTGAACACCTCACTCTGAAATGCACTTAACAGCTGAAATCCTGCATACATCGACAGAGCTCCAAGCAGTTGCAGCTCTTCTACAGGGGGAGCTTCCTAAGTGCCTAAGGTACTGCCAGTTCCTTCAAGGGACTGGCTAAAGCATCTCAGTTAATTCCATTTTCCACAAGGTGTGATACACAGCAAGCTCTAGATAAAAAATACTTTCATTCTATATCCATTCACACCTAAAGAGCATCAAAGGTTTTCAAGGAATTATAATATTTTGGGGCACAGGTAGGTGTACAGACAACAGTTGTTGGTATGCACCAGCTTAAATGCCAGGAAGAACTTATTAAAACCACAGGGAAAACAGTGCTGTGTATCCATGGAAAGCAGAAGTTATTTCCCCATCATGACTGAAAATGCAGAGCATATTTCTAACACAACTGTTTCCACAGGCAGAGTTCTCTTTGATTCACAGGTCACAGCATGAGGGGAGTAAATAAGAGCCCAAAGTCTTCCTGAGCTTCCCAAACGCAAATCTTAGGCAATATTGCTTTTATAACCAATCTGTTCACACTTGTGTTGCTTTATGCCTCCACTCCTCTAGATTTCCTAGTTTGCTTTTACCACAGAATCTTTGGGGTTTGTGTAATGTAAACTATGTGAAATAATTTCCTTCCTTCATTCTCAAGACAAATGCTCTCTCCTTTTACTGCAGATCCACAGTTGTTAAAACTACATATGTTCCTTAACTGCTGACTGATCACTGTAAACTCAAACACAGTGGGGTGTCTCTGCAGAAAAAGCCTTCCACATCATAATTCCATGTATTCTCCATACTGAGTATCTGTTCCTGACTACAGCTATGGCAAGCAAACATTATATGAAGCAAAAATTGTATGAAAAATCAACAAATTAATTTGAGCACACATCAATGTTCTCTTAACTTCTAATGTTGTAAATGACTTCTAGCCACAGAGCACTTCCAAATTTTGTAATGCATTCATGGAAAATATTTGTGAATACTGCCAATACTTGCATTTACAGCTACTGTTCAGATGAGCTGTCGTGCTCTCTTAAATAACTCACAGCATCACGTGCAAATCTGGATACACTCACAGGGTTCATTACCCCCACAGAAAATAATAAAGAACGCACTTTTCACATGACAAGTATCAAATACCTAACTCCCACAACATATAAAGCACAGATGTGAATTCTTCTTCTCGTTAGCTCATTCTGGGAATTCCTAATCCCATTTCTTGGGCCTGCAGTGTTAAATGCAACCACAAAGGCAATGAAAAGTGCTCTTCATCAAACTCTGGGTGAAGAGGATTCCTCCTCCACATCCCTTCAGAACATTGTGCTTCTCAGGTCTACATTTTCAAAATTAAAATCTTAAATATAGAACACACGCATCTTTCTGCAACCATGGAAATAGTTGTTTTAAGGCAGTATTTCTTAAAACAAAAATTGACTAAGGAAAAACTCATTATCAATATCTGGCTTAGGAAGTCAGCTGTGAACTCTGGATCCTAAAGTCTCATTTCCAGAGGTGTGAGCATCTGCTTCTCCATTTCAGTCTGAGCTGCGGGAGTTAACACCTACAAAAATTAGGCCATCGGTGATTAAAATTATGCAAAATAACTAAATCTGAGCTCAGAGATAATTAAACTTCATCAGCTCCTGAATCCAAAAAAAAAAAAAAAAAAAATCCCTTTCTATATTCTCCCAGAGTGAGCTGTGTGAGCAGTGTGCAAGGACAGTTCTCGGCGCTCTGCCAGGACCTGCTCCAAGCCTCAGCCCTGAATGCTTTCCCCTGCACACATCCTCAGCTGTCTAGTTTTCCAAAAACAAATCCTGACCTCCAAGCATTCACAGGGACAATTTTCATTGCCATTAATAAGCCCACTACCCCAGGAGACAAAGGGCTGAAGAGTTGTGTTGCTGCCACTGCCAAAGTGTAACCCCAGAGCCTATTAGAGAGGTCTTTCCTCTCCAGCCTTTAGTACCTCACACTAATGCCTCATCTTTAATTTGGGCATAATGAACCTCATTTACAAAGTGATACCATCCCATTTGTATCTCAGCAATAACCAAAAGCCTTTTTTAAAAAAATCAACTCTTAAAACTTTCCCATTTTCCATCATTTAACTTCTGAAAAGCTTTGAATTTCCAACAAAGCAAAGAGTTTTTTGCTATATCCCTGTCTCGTAACATAGCAACCACAACCAAAATGAATGATATGAAGACATAATCATAATTCTGGAAAATCTATCTATTCCCAGCGAACGTGAAAGCTACACATCAAGGATAAGAAAGATATAATGCATTGTTTTAAAACTGATGACTCAGTGACAGTTATGAAACAAACCAGGGCTCAATATCTTTCCGATTTATAGTAACCTCTTGGTCTCTTTAGTCTATAGGACTTATAGCTCTTAGTGTTTCCACAAGTTTTATACCTGTATGTACCCATTCACTTTAATTGAACAATCCCAAATTTATATCACAATAAAAGAAAGCAGAATCACCTCCTATGTGTTTAAGCTCTTTAAGCACTTAATCCTTTCAGAACAAATAACCAAAAGTAAAACAAAGCACAAAGCTCTGGAGTCTTACATGCAGTTAAAGTGTTTTATTTTCTTGCATTTAAACTATTGATTATTGAAGTTATTGTAAACTTCAGTCATAAAATTAAAAGCCTTTCCAATTTAACTGCAAATTTACACTTCTGCCACCTACCAGTGATGGGACCTTTAATTCGTAGCTTTGCCATGGGCATAGAGGTTATACTTTGCAGAGGAGTTCTGAGGCTTAACGTATTTTTGTCATCTCTGGATCCTTTTACAAGACTGGAATATAACTTCACCCACCTCCCTCTGTGAAGTACAACTCCGCAAGTGCTACCTCTTTAGCTGCTGCTATTTCATGTCAGTGGATGTAGCCCACACTATGTATCTTCATTCAGTCATGGGCTGCTCTCTGCCCCTGCATTAAAAAGCAGCCTGTAGAAAATCATAAAATCACAGATTGGTTTGGGCTGGAAGGGACCTTGAAGACCATATCATTCCAACCCCCTGTCATGGGCAGGGACACCTTCCGCTTCCATTTCCATGGAAAATGCTTTGGAAAATTCTCGCCCTAAAAATAAAACTAAAGGAAAGACTACGTGTCTCCAAATCAACGTAAAAATAGTGACAAGAAGATTTCTAGGAACTGGGAAAGCAAATAGGAATCTCACCTTAAAGGATTTTAAAACTAATCTGATTAAGCAAACAGAAAAAAAAGGAGGAATGGTTTGTGTTGAGACCAGACACATGAAGGAGAGAATCTTTTATTTCTCTTACAGAAGCTTCTTAAATTCATGATCTTCTTGTAAGGGGAAGAAAGAAAAGATAATTGTTTGGTAAGCCTCAGCAAACCACAGATGAAGTGGCATACATTTGAGGGGAAAAAAAGCATAATCTCTCTAAGTATTACCCAGCAAACAGAATGTGGTCAAATAAGGAGAATAGGAGCATCTCAGGTTTCTTTTATTATTTCACAGGGATTAACACTACATCTCTCTATGGCTGAAAGCTGCTGCTTTCCCATCTGAGCTATTTCCAGTAGCTCAGTCACCATGTCCCAAGGACCAACACCAAATCACCAGGCTCTAAACTGAAACTTGGACCAACACTATCATTTATCAGCTGCTGAAACCTAAATAAACATCATTTTTGGCTTCTGCTCAATAATACAAAATTCTGGTCCCTACAGCCTTACATCCAGTAGGGCCACAGCACATACTGCAATATTATGGATTTTCATTCTCACTTGTTTCTTTACACTGAGTGAATCAATCAAAGTCTAGTAACCAGGCACTACTGTAAAATTTTTCTGCACAGTCTGAGAAGGTCAGAGCCTACCACCTGCATTTTGAGATATTGCATCCCTAGAAATAACAATTAACTAAATACCAGAGTTTTGCTTTTTAATATTTTCAGCTAAGTGGCTCTATTAACCTACAAGTTCAATGTTATTTTTCTGAGCTAGCACATTAGGCAGTTCATCCTCGCTCATGCAGATACTGCCCTGGAGGTGTTGCCTCCAGGCAGGGAAGCATAACAGGATGGGGAAAGTTTCAGAGTTCACAGACTCATGAAAACCTGGGCATAGCAGAAATACACTGGAAGAACAACAGATTTTCTTTTATACAGAGAGAGACACCTCCAAAAAATTATCAGTGTTACGCAGGTTCTCACCTTTTGGACTCTCCTGGCTCTACACAACCATTTGCCCTTCAATACAGTGCAATGTCAAAAAGCAGAAGTGAGAAACCAGGGACAGACCCACGTCTGTTCATTCCCTGATTAACTTCCAGCCAGTCTCCCCCAATCAGGTGTCACTTGCACCCACGCTCCTGAACAAAATCAGCAAGACAATGTGTTAATCTATTGTCTTTGAAATTGATGTGCGCTTGGGCAGGAGCAAAAATCACTCTGTAAGAGCCTTTTCGTAGGATGTAATCAAGCAACAGAATATGTTTTTTTATACTTCCTCTCTTCTGCTAGCAGGGTGCATAAAAATGATCAGCATTTGATTTTGAATGAGCCCAGTGATACAGAGGCACTTGTACAGGTGACGCCTTCCTCAGAAATGTATCTTGCAAAGGCTTTAGAGAAGGTTTTGGCAGTATCTGGCAAAAGCCCCAGAAACTCACGTCTTGAACACTGAAGAGATCTCCTATTAAACACACTGATTCACAGACAAGGAGATTTGTATGCATATTTTACAGTCAGTCTCAGAACATGTCACATGAAAAATCAAGCAGTATTTTATTTTCTTTGCAAAGCACACTATCAACCTCCTCTGTTAGCCTGGCCAAGCCTAATGGTATGGGTTTGCAGACCAGAAAGATGAGATCCTCTCCTCCTATCAGAACAAAGATTGCCACAAACCAGCTCTCAGGGACTACAAATTTCCTATTTCAAGAAGTACCCAGAGGGAAGCTGAGTGAAGTCCAAGCTATTACCTCTGAGCAGTTTTGCTCAAGCAGGACTGGGATTTTTTTATGGGTAGATGAAGGAGAATCATTAAATCTTATGTAAAAATTACAATTTCAAAGCCAATAAAAGCCCAGCCATGGAGACCTGCCCAGCCTCTGTGCAGCTGAGGAAATTCTCTGAAACAGCAATCAGTACATAAGCCCTTTCAGAGAACAAGAGCAAGAGCTCTCAGTTTATAAAATATGAAAATATAAACTGTAGTGGATGTAATTCAAATTTATTTCTACATATAACTGCAATTAATGTAATAGGAATAACAAAAATAGCAACAATTAAAAGAATATTAGTAAAAATAAGTAACACCACTAATCACAGTTAACAATGACCAAATCAATGATCTCTCAGACACAGAGAGAGCACAACGCCAAACCCTCCCCACGCACACACAGAGCAAGGAGGATCTGCAGGGCCTTCTTTAGCTCCAAGAACCGGGCTGGAAGCTCTGGCCATACCTGGGGCAGGGCTGCAGCAGTGCCTTCTCTCCCGTTCCGCACGCTTCCCTCTCCTCCAGCTCCGGGCAGGGTTTCCCAGCGCCCACGGCCACGCTGAGCACGCGGCGGCTGCGGCTCCGGAACGCCGGGGACAGGCTGCCCCAGCCGCAGGAGCGCCAGCAGGAGCTCCAGGGCGACCACTGGGACGTGGCACAGTCCTTGGGGATGACACAGGACCTGGAGGTCACGGGGACGGGGTCTGGCAGGCAGAGGCTGCAGCAAGAACACAAGACAACAGCTGAGAAGGACTCGCTTCATAAAGTTCTTTTCGTTTTTCAAGCCGAAGTCCCCAAGAAGTAAATCATTCTGGGCAAATCAGAAGATCTACATCAACACCAATGCAATGGAAATAAGAGAAGTTCTAATGCAGGGCACATAACGCATTTCCAATGAGCTCTGGGTGCAAACTTGCATGCTTGCTGAGTATTTTGTAAATAACATATCTCATTTATTTCCAGTTAAAACAGATGCAAAAGGCATTGCATTTGCTCCTGTGTAGTTAGAATTTCGCAGTTTATCCTGTACAGAAAATAAAATCCAGGCCCAAGAGAAATGCTGCCACTGGTAACCATTCCCACACCGCGCACACAGCACTAAATGTCTGCCATCCATCCGTCCGTCAGCACGTCCTGCTGAGTAACTCTGCTCTTTCAAAAAATAATTAGTCCCACACTAATAAGAAAGGTGTTGGCTCCGTGAGGCTATTATCAAATGTGTGCTGTCAAACAAGGTCAGAGGGTTTTCCAACCTGACAAACCACAGAGACCCAGGAATGCTGCAACTGGAGCTGGATTTTGGGACTCAGTTACTCCTGCTGACATCCGGACATGACCTCTTTCATTCTCTAACACCCAAAGTCAAATATACAATGGGAAAATAAATTCTAAGGGCTACCAACTGTTCAGTTTTGGTATCAAGATTCAAAGTCTCAGAACATTTTGAAGAGTTCCAAAGCTACAACAGCTTTACACAATATAGCAAATATGGCAAATGCAGCAAATACTTTTGGGAGAAGACAAACCTTCAGACTAAGGCCACCATCCTTCCTTGCTCCCCCACTTGCCTCAGCCCTCCTGCTCAGAAAACCATCAGGTGGAAGGTGTCCCTGCCCATGGCAGAGGGGCTGGAATTAGATAAAATTTTAGGTCTTTTCCAGCCCAAACCATTCTGTGATTCTAGAAGGTCACCTATCCTCCCCCAAAATGGGAGAAAAGCCTTTCTTGTCTCAAAAACCTTGGCCAGGTGGTGAGATAACAGAGCAGAAAATGATTTGTTGCAAGAGGACTGAGGGATGGATGAGCAGAGGTAACACTAAAGCATCATGAAGGACAGGATGGGGCCAAAAAAAAAAAAAATCCAGAGGAAAAAGTATTCAGGAGAAAAGAAAACAAGCTTTTCTGACTTCTGCATAGTGTTCTATGGATGATGCAAACTGGCCTCTGAAATTAAGACCACACTTGATGAACTCAGTGTGAACTCTCTAATTTTTCTTCTCCAGCCTCCGGTTGCTTGTGGTCAAGCTTTTGCCAACTGTAAGGAGCAAACACAGGCACACTTAAGAGCTGTGAAATGCAGAGCTGCTGCCAGGGAAGCACCCATTACCTCTCCTGCTATTACTTACCAGCACAGTTTGACCAAGCTACCTCCCTCTAAAGAAAACAGACTGAAGCAATCCTGTCAGGATGGCTGGGCAGCCTCATGGGGGGAGCAGAGAAGATAAAGGGCATTCACTGGCTTCTCCAGTCTAAGAACTGCTCCCCTTTTCACAAAGGCCAACAGAAATATTCCCACTGAATTACATCAAGTCTGACTAGACCCTCAACCACCAGGAAAATAGAGCATTTAGTGGCCTCTGTTTGTACTTCAAGGTAAAACAAAACAAAAAAAAAGTGTAACAACTTTTCGTCTCAATTTTTTCACCCAGAATAAAACTCAGTAATCTCACAGGTGCTGTCAGGATGAATTTACTGAGGTATGTTTAAACAACTTCATAAAGTACAAACAGCCTGTGATATAGCCCCCTCAAAATAAAACTATTCTGGCTTACAATTTAGAAACACATCTCATTTTCTGTTACAAGTCAAATGCAACTGATTGCAAAGCTGTCTTTGGTACAAAGCAGCAGTAATATTGAAACAAGGTCTGAAAAGTAATAATCATTATATATGTATTTACAGACCCAGGGATTTTGAATCTTTTTGGAACACTAGGTTAGGTGCAGTCACACAAATGGTCACTTTATTTCCTTTTTAATCCTATTCAGCAGGGGAGACACCCATGCCACAACATTAACAAGAAAGAACAATTCCTGATTTTGAGCAGATAAAACAGTAGTACATAAAAGACATTGT
The DNA here is from genome assembly GCA_024500445.1 of Entomyzon cyanotis. Classification (NCBI taxonomy): domain Eukaryota; kingdom Metazoa; phylum Chordata; class Aves; order Passeriformes; family Meliphagidae; genus Entomyzon; species Entomyzon cyanotis. The sequence continues at coordinate 5,801,636 of JAKEPQ010001026.1, forward strand.
CCTTACTGATGGTACCAGAAAACTCAAGTTTATCTAAGAACACAAAGGGTGGTAACTGATCTTACATTTTAAAAAGTAATCAAAGATCCCTATTGAGATACAGTGCAAAATCCATTTTTGGAGTTGCACCACTGCAAAAGAGATTTAAGTCTTGCCTGATCCTTACGGAAACATCAAACAAAATTGAGCCTTTAAAAATCTGGTTTGGAGTCTTCATACAAGTGAACTTTCTCAGTCCCAGTTCTTAGCCAGACAATGCCTCCAATACCTCCCCTAATGGATTCTCCAAACCTGCGCCAACACTCCGGCTGGGAAAGCCATCCCTGCCCAGAAATCACCCTTGCACTGGCAAAAGCCTTTGCCAAAGGCTGAATAGCTGTTTCTTTCCCTGAAAATCCCCTCACTGCTCCTGCAATAAAAGGCAGGATGCTAACTTTGTTGACCCCAAGGTGAACGAGACATGGAGCTGGCAATTTCCATCCTGTTCAAGTAGGCTTTTGAGGAGAATTACAAGCAACTGCTGAACAGAAAGAAAATTAATTAACTTGTACCTACTCACTCAGAGCCTCCAAGTCAAATTAATTGTGACACCAAGCAACACAAAGACAAATGTAAAAACACTCTTTTGCATGAAATTCAGACACAGCCTTTCATGTCGCAGATGTATTTAGGATGATCTAATACAGATAAAGCCCAGACCTGTGAGACACTCACTAATCTGAGGCTGCAAACCAGACACAGATTTGTGCTGCTGTGGCCGTATCCAAACCAGCAGGGACAGGAAGGAGGTCTCAGGGACAGGAGGTATTATATCAGCCCTGTTTTAAAACTGATTTTCCCCATATTAATGCCGCTGGTTAGATCTTCTACTTGGGGGTCGATCTGGTAACTGTGATATAGTAGAGTACTTATGCAACTGATGCTTTTTTCTCTGTTACATGCTTGGATTGACACTGTAAAGCCACAGGAATTGTTTCCCAGCCCACGCTGCGGTGCCTGCGGCGTAGGATGGATCCATTAGCGAGCAGCCAGCAGCAGCACGGGGCGCAGCTCGCTCAAGTGGCACAGTGCCCTCTGAGCCTCTTGTGTGCTGAAGGGCAATAAACCACTTATTAAAGAAACACAAAACACTAAACCAGAGGAAACCTGCTCGTGCCTCTTTCACACTCCTGGAGCAGAACAGCAGAGGAGGAGGAGGAGGAGGGAAAGCATCCCTGGGTACCACCCTGACTGTGCAGCTCCACATCCCCGTGGCTGTGTCACTTCAGGCTGCTGCCCACGGAGCAGCACCACTCATCTCCTCCATCTCCAGCCATGAAACACAGGAATTGTGCAGCCCCGAGCTGAACCACACCACCTTCCTGCTCTGGACAAAAAGTAACTCACCAAAAATAGCACATTATCCAACAGCTCGGTGCCTGTGCTACATGCCCTGCAGTCACAGAGCCATCACACCCATTGCACAGCAATGAGTGGGAACAGGTCTATCAGCTGGAAAAAGGAGCAACACCACCCAGGAGCTATGCACCACTAAATCAGGTTGGACACAGCACAGGTTTCCTTTCCCAACCCTAGCAAGGCATTCAGAACCACAGGTGAATGAATTTCCTTACATTACATGGTGAGACAGGCGGTTATTGTTAAACCTTTCACACTGAAAGGATCATCTGCAAAGCAATTGGACACATGAAGAAGCTGTCCCTGTGGTCATGCTGCTGGGACAAAGGCAGCACCAGGGGGACAGGGTGCCACTTCTGTAGCCAGGCTGTCCCTCAGCAGCTTGGGAAGGCTCCTGGGAAGTGTTATGCCTGACCAGGGAACTCATGCTCAAACCCATGTGATGCAGAGCAAGATAATCCTGAAATGAGCTAAACCATGCTGTTAACAACCCATTTCCATGTTTTTTCTCTTTTTTAGCATCATCTCCTCTTCTGTAAGCCATTCCAGGCCGCTGGAATACACACTACCCACTCTTTGCACTTGGCCAACAATATTAAGGTCTCACAGTGGACAGAGCCTTGCCATGTTTTTAACATCATCAAAGCACTTATTTCCCTCAGAAACTGGCAGTCAGTGTTAACAGGCACACTTTTGAGAATTCCTAATGTATTTTTAGGGTCCTCAAGGGCTGCCAGGGCTATTTTGGATACCACATATTCAATCTGTGCAGCACAGGTTGCTTTGGCAGAAGAAACATCAGCCCCTTCTCCACCACAGTGTTGAAGATGGGGAATATTTTAGTGCCATACAACTCACCTAAGTGAAAGGGAACTGGGAGACCTATAATCCAAACAAGCATCAGTAAAGATGTTTTGGAATTCTCAAAACTTAATGCATGAGATTCTCTGTTTTAATTAAAAATAAATGCTGGGTTACATTTGCACTACCTTGGCAGACTCTCAGACCTGGGGGCTACAGAGGCAGCTGCCTCCCACCACAATTTGGAAACAGGAGAGAAAACATAGTTATTATTGGGCACTTCTAAAATCATCGAATCACAGAATTGTTGTGGTTGGCAAAGACCTCTGAGATCATCAAGTCCAACTATTAACTCAGCAATGCCAGGTCCACCACTAAACCAGTGGTGGACCACTGTGCCACATCTACACACCTTTTGAACCTTTCTTTCTGGGGATGTTGATTCCACCAATTCCCTGGGCAGCCTATTCCACCAAAATGTTACTCATGGAAATGAAAAAAGCCATCACTGCTCCCTTGTTTCTTGTGCTTTTAAATAAAAGCAAAGGAAATGAGACAGAAAAGTTTTGAAAAGAACATCAGGAAGTAATTCCTTCTTCTCCAACAGCTCGGGGATTTGTTTTCAAGCCTGAGCACTGAGGCTTGATTCCTACATCTGCCAGAAGGAACGTGAACATACAATTCCTCTCCCAGATCAGAATCACAACCATCAAACAGCATTTTACAGTACAGCATTTTCACCTCCAGACTGCAGAGTTTTGTATTCATCCACAGAACAGAAGAATGTCAACACTGAAACTGCAAATATTTTTTCCGTAAAAACGTACAACAGCAAAGTGGTTAAGCACAATCCACTAGGAAATGGATAATGGAAATTTAAATTACAGAGGCAAACAAAAGAGTTGAATGCTGCTCCACCTCTGCCTTGACAGATGGGTTGTCCCTTGACTGAGTTTGACCTGAATTTTCACTTACAAAGGCAAAGTAAACAGAAACCCAAATCCAACTCTATTATATCACTGTTGTCATCTTACACATGGAATGAAGAGTTTAAGAAATATGTACATAAAAGACTCCTAATCCAAATAATAATAGTAAAAAAACACCTTATAACTGTTTGCTCCTGACTTTAACTTCTCAATGTGCTTAGTGAGCACACACATCAGGTTAGAAAATAGGGTAAAATTTATTTAGGATTTCAACATCTAACTATGCATATTTATTTTACTAAACTGCAATTTAGCATCTAACCTAAACAACCTTTTTTAAAATAAAAAAAAGAAAGGAACTCATGTTCCTTTGTCTCATGATTCAGTAGATTTCTCCAACTGTGACAAAACAGGGAACAAAAAAGAGCAGAAGTTCTGGCACATTCATTTCTTGCAACTTTTTCAGAGTTTTTTTTGTTTTATAATGCATGGAAGCACTTATGTTTGAATTTGTTATTGGATATAAGACTTAAGGCAAAACTGAAACATTTTTCTGAACTAAAATGAAACCTGGATTCCATCTGAAATAGTATGAAAAAAAAATCCAACTTTTTAAATAAAGTCTTTAAAAGGTTCAAAATCAGATCCATAACATCATTCTATTTTGATGTTATTCCTTTTATTTTCATGAATATAACATTTCTACACCAAAATAGTTTTTGAGCAAAAGCGGATCTTTCTTGAAGCCTACTGATGTTCTGCTGTTCAATTGTTATCATTTCAGGTGTTTTGAAAAAGATCTGTCCCTCCCTTTCCCCTTCCTTTGTCCCTTTTCCTTCCCTTTTGAGAAATATGAAACCTCCAGACCGAAAAAATATTTTATCAAAAACATCCCCAGCTCCGTTTCCCTGACACAGTATGTCTAGTCATCCACATGCTCATTCTCCTCTCCAGGCATTTCCTATTTACAGCCCTGAGATCAGACACCAGTAAATTAAACAACCTTGGCAATGAATGTGGCATCTTTGCCATTTCATTATAAATTAGGAGGCAAGATGAGGACATGGCCTCTGTCCCCCTTGTTGGTGGTTACCTCATCACTCCTGTTACCTGAAGAACTGGGCAGTGGTGGAAGGCAGGGGATGGCAAAGCCCTGCCAGACCAGCAGCTCAGAGCCCACTGTTAAAGCATGTCTTGGGATGCTCCTGTCTCTTGCCTCAGTTTTCCAGAAGTTTAATTTACTTCGGTGCTTGCTTAGCAGTGTTAGTAGAAATGGGAAATACTGGCCAGAAAAATGCAGGAGCACAAATAAAGCACTTCTTTCCTGGTTTACAGCAGACACTTGGCTGCCTGCCAGTCCCCACTACAGGGTTATGCAAATGCATTTACTCCTCTTTATCAGTAGCCAAAATACCATTGCTGTTGTAAAGCAACATCTGTAAGATCAGGCCTGTTCTTCAGAAGAATGGCAGCAAATCTGCTGCACAACAAAACGAGGAGGACACTACCAGGGGATGCTTAAAGTGAGTCATTGTCAGGAGTATTTGATATCTGTGACACTCCAGCCCTGGAACTAAACAGGGATTGGATTTTGGGCTGGATTTTTAGCTTTGAATTTTATGTCCAAAAGGAGAAAGGGAAAGTGTGTGCGACTGTCTGGATGCTGTAACATGACATGACCTTTTCTCCTCTACTCAATCAATGGGCTTTGCTCTTGCATTTGGAGTAAGAGGAAAGGATGGGTCAGGCTCAGCTCTGCAGTGAATCTGAGACACAACCCCAGCAGAAAAAGACTGCCTGGAGGTGGCTAAGGAACTATACACTCCCAAAAAGGGGGCTAGATCAGAAAAAGCCCAGAAAGCAACAAGGAAGAGGACAGCTCTACCAGGGATAGTCACTAAAACTAAAGCTCCCAGCACCCTCTGCACTGTCATCCTGAAAGTCAGTGTATAACACAGCAGAGAAAACATTTACAGAAAGTTTCCATTTCTACTCTTAGAGCAAATATAGCAGAGTGTGTGTCAGGAACAAGTGAAATTTTAACAGAATCAGGATCCCCCTCCCAGAGCCTCTGATAAGGAATGAGATACAAGAGGCAGAAGAAAGCTAACAAGTGTTAACAGACATAAACCTGCTGCTGGTCGCACTGTGGAATAAATCACAAGTGACTCCATTAAAGTCAAGCAGCTACATGAGCATAAAATCTGTATATTTAGAATCAGCATATATTTAGAGACAAGTAATAAAGTCAAGATGCTAGAAACTGCTGGAACAGTTCACAAAGCCTGACTTTTTTCCAGCTGATAAAAAAATACTCCATACTTGGCTATGTATGTAATAGGAGTGGGTAAAAAAAAAAAGGTTAGAATGCTTATTTTCACCTCAGTGTGTGTGCAAAAACACTGCAGAAATTAACGGGATAGAGAATTGGATGTAAAATAAACCCTTCCCTCTGCCATTTGGGTTTGTGCAGGCGCCAGGAGCTATGGATTACTGAGAAACAGATTGATTTCCGCAAAATTCAAAAGCAGGATTTTTCAAGAACTTCTAATATCCTTGAAAAACAGAACACAGTAAGATCTCCAGAAATTCTGACTTTCTCAGGAGTCAATCAATTTATCAGTCATCTGTAGCTACTGGCACCTGCCCAAATCCAACCTGAAGTCAAACAGCAGAGCTCAGCTTAAATTTAAATGTGAGAAATAGAAATAATAAACATTTCCATTATTTGCTGCACATTATTGTAACCTTCACATCTGAATTACAGCAAAGCAATCTATATAGACAAAGAGAAATCATTAGATAAAACATTAGATACGGGCACAAATCAACAACCTCTACCAAAGATGGGACAAGCCAGTCACCTACCCTGTACCAACACTCAAGAATTATACCTTGGTGCTTGGTTACAGACAGGCTCCTCAATAAGGATGACACTTCCAGGTTTACTCACTGATTTCTTTCCAAAATGTACCTTCTAGCATATTCACAAGGCCACACTTTTCTGACTTATTTTATCCTGTATTGATCTGTAAGAATGAAGGAGTTTAAGCTCCTGCAATCTTAGACTCTTCTACCAAATAAATGCAGTACATGACTGCGAATGAAACCTCCCTCTCCCACAGCCAGGGCCCAGCAACAGCACAAAGTGATATAGAATTCCATTTCCTCAAAACAACAACAACAACAAAAGTACAAAAAAACCAGAAGAGAGTTATTAAAAATATAAAACTAATAAACCAGTCGCAAATCGTAGAAGAATGCAAAATCTTCAACATATGCTAGAAAGGAATGAAATCAAGAAAAGGTTCATAAAGAAAACACATTAAAAAATTCCATTTAAAACTCAAGACTGGGACCCATTCACTGCGGTGCTGGCAGGCAGAGCCAGCACCTCATCACACAAATCCCGCGGGGACGAGAGAGAGCAGGAACCAGCCTTACCTCAATGCCGCCTGCTTTCCATCGCTCCTTACACACCTGACCTGCCTGGTTTGGTAGCCGATCTCCGCCTGCCCGGCCCGGTGGTGGGGATGAGCGCCGGGAAGCGCGGATGTGCTTGGCTCTGCAGAGTCCGAGCCCAGCTCCAGCATAGTCCTGGCGGGCAGCTGCACGTCCTTAGCGTGGGGCAGCCGGCATTCGCCCCACGGGCCCACGCGGAGGCTGTAGGTGTGCTGCTCCTCGCCGAGGGGACAGGCGGGAGCTCCGCAGGCTCTGGACTCCGTCAGGTTGGGGCAAGGGGCTCCGCCGTAGAGCGGGGGAGCGATGACGGCCCGGGTGCGATGCTGCAGGCTCTTGGCGCAGCCCGAGGAGCACGGCGACCAGCCGGAGAACTGGGACACCACGCAGTCCCTCGGGCAGGGCACCAGGCAGGCCTGCTCGGCGGGCGGCTGGGGGGTGAAATACTCACAGATGTCGCTGGACACCACGCTGCCGTTCAGCCTCTGCAGGCAGCGGACGCTGCGGCGCTGCAGGCCGTGCTGCGCGGTGACACAGCCCTCGGGGCCCAGCTCAGCGCCCGCGGCCGGCACCAGCCCGCACCTGTCCCATCCCGACACCTCCCACTGGAACAGCTCCAGGTGCCAGTCGCAGACCTTAAAGCACCTCCGCTGGCTGTCGGGCTTGTCGCGCTGGTCGCAGTTGGCGTGGAAGGTGGTCCAGCCCTCGGCGTGGGTGCACCAGACGGCGCGGCTGCGGATGCCCCCGAGCCGCAGTCCCCGATGCAGCGGCCCCAGTGACCTGCAAGAGAAGGGCTGCTGAGAAATGCCGGGTGCTGCCAGCCCCCTGGGTCTGTCCTGACACCCGGCAGAACATCACAGAATCGCAAAACCATAAAATCATAGAGCGGTTTGGGATGGAAGGGACCTTGAACATCATCTCGTTCCACCCTCTGCCATGGGCAAGGACATCTTCCTCTATCCCAGGTTGGGATAAAAGCTCCAAACCCCATCCAGCCTGGCCTTGGACTCTTCCAGGGATCCACAGCCTCTCTGGGCAGCTCTGCCAGTGCCTCACTACCTCTGACTAAATTATTTCTTCCTAACGTCTCACCTAAAATTCTCAAAATTTAAATACATTCCCCCTTGTCCTATCACTATCTGCCCGTGTTAAAAAGTGTAAATCATATATAAAATATAAGCCATGTCCTTCTATAAAAATATCCATATATAAAAAGCAAATAACTACCAGCTGGTCCCTAAAATTGGTTAAATGCTTCCTAAAGGCTGGGAGTCGCTTCTCCCAGTGTACTCACTTGGAGAAATTCAGGGAGAAAAGAAAATGCCTCACAGTGCTTCAAATTAAAGGCAAGCCTTTAATTTCTGCAGCAGTAAAATTCATCCCAAATGAATATTTAATTTCATTTGTACAAATTAATATAGAAATGATCATAAAAGAACAATAATCTAATAGGAAGAGAAAGTCAAGTTAGATAAGAGGAAAACAGTCTTAATAGAGCAATTAGTCAATGGAATAAACTGCTCTGGGAAGCAGCAGAGTCATCATGCAAAGGGATAAAACAGTGAGGATAAATACATGAAAATAATGGCCCTCAAGGTACACCGAGGAAGTCGTTTCCATTTGCAGCACGAGGCACTATGAAAGGTGGCAAAGGCATCGTTCAGGAGAAGAAATTAAACCAAAATAAAACCCAGCAACTTCATTTTCAGTTCTGGAGCACATGAACACACCTATGTAATTGTATGAATCTTACTTGAGGATTTGCAAGTGAATGCAATCAGACAAGGCTAAATAGAAAGATTTGTCTGTGAAAATATTATTCAATAAAAGTCCACCAAATCAAAAAAATAATGAGGGCTATAAAGCACAAAATTGCTGGCAAACTGAAGAGCGAAGGTAGAGAAAAGCACTCAGGCCGAATCTTAACTATTAAAGGGATTTTGATGATCATCTCAAGGGGGTGTTATCTCATTCCTAAGTTTAAAAACTTTCCAACACCTCATAAAAGAGCCATTTTGTTCAGTACAAACATTGCATACATAATTCTTGCTTGAAAAGACACTGCAACTGCCCTATCTTTTCTATTATTTCATGGCAGAAAATGAACTTGCAACAAATAAGTCGATTTATATTAAGCGATGCTACTGCAGTCAATTTTTTTTTTTAAATTGATTTTAAAACTACCGGAATCAGTTACATGCTCATACTACAAAACCAAACACACATAAAAACCAAAACCAATCCCATAACAGGTGAAATTATAATCCCAGGTATATCATTCAGCTGTGGCAGTTTCATTGGCAATCCCATTGTTCTTCCTCTGTGAATAGAGGAGTTGATCCTCCAGAGACAGGGGCTTGACATTGGGTAATGAAAAATGAAAATAAATACATAAAAATTCCTCATCTTTTTTTATTCTTAGGAAAGGAGGGAAAGCAGATAGGAGCTGGATTTTACAGAGCTTCTGTTCCAATAAATCCCATGTTTCTCCTGCAGGGGTTCCTCCTGCCCATGCTCCTGGCCAGGCACCTTCTGCCGTGCTGGACAGGCTGGTGCAAGAGGGGATTGCAGAGTCCTCAGGGTTTAGACAACTCCAGCTTTTCCTGAATCCCCTCAGGCTATGTGCAAAAATCTTTGTCCTTTTTATGCCTCTGTTTCACACCAAAAGACTTCAGCCCAAGGTAAGGACTCAGTCATGACAGGTATCTTGAATGGGAAAAGGCAGCATCAAACTCTAGTGTGCTCTACAAGCTGTCCTACACTAATGACAGGCTTTCAACAGAATCCAGTGCGCTTAAAAACTGAATAATAAAAGAAAAAATTAATCTTTAAATACGCTTTTGAAGCTCAGTTACAGGGAAGAGGTCCATTGACAACTTAAACATTCGTCCTTGATACTTCACCTTGATCTAACAGTATATTCTTTTCTAATGCCACCAAGATTTGAAACCAGACATCAGATTATGTAAATACTGTAATCTAAAAATAACACTCAAAATTTAGACTATAAGTACTAGGTGGCTTTTTATTGACAGAGGAAAGTAACAATGCTTAAGCATCGCAACAGAATTGTATCATGAGATTATTTATTTCCGTGCAGCACTTCAGGAAAGGCAGTTTAGTTTTTTGAGATGTGGAAGTTTCAATACCAAGAAAGTTTCATTTTTGCCAGTCTTATTTCAAGCATAAATTCAAGAAAAAATATTATTTCCCTTCAGCATTGAGCAGACCAGTATTTTACTCATCAATAGGACCTTGAAACACATTACACCAATAAAGGACTTACTGCCTATTTCTTAAGACAGTGAATTGCATTAAAAATAGGATTAAAACCCCCATGGAGAAATGCAAAGCAGTTGTAGCAGAGGAAATCACTCATCAAACTCACCACTGTTCTTTCCTTACTGCACAGAACTTGTCCCTTTAGCACTTTTTATACATTCCTGGGTGCTGCTCATGAACAGCAGAATTACCACTCCCCACATTAACCAGAGAGAGAGATGCTCAGCTGAAGCCAGAAGCAAGAACCAGCCATTATTTAATGTCAGATGCGAATTTCAAATGAAAAATTACCAAAAAAAAAAAAAAAAGTAAGCAAGGACTCGTAAGTAATTACACTGTCGTTAGACACATTACAATTTGCAATTATTCTCTGGCAAACATGCTAAAAACAGAGCCTGCTCTTGGCATACCAGAAAAGGAAGCATGAAAAATAAGGTTAAAAATCAGATGCAAAACCCATTACTATAGATTTTTTTCACTTCCTGACAATCTCCCCAGGACGTGGCAGTAAACTTATCCACAATGTTTCACTGCTTAGTTAAATATCCTCTTCAGTAGCTTAAATGAGGAGAAAGCTGTAAATACTTCCTAGTCAATAGTCCGCTTTGTAATTAGAATTTAATTATTTTTAGAAGGCTCATGTTAAATTTACACTTTTCTCAAAATATATAGGAGTCAATTAAAAGAAACATCCCAGTACAATGTGAATAATAATAATATTAACTACATTATAAACCCACTGGAATTTAGGCATCAAAATCCTGAACTTCAGAAACATGCTTTACAACTCCCCATCTAAAATAGAAGGCCACTTGTAATTAAAGCAGAAGATTAAATACAATGAAATTAATTTCACAGTGATCTGTCTATAGAAAGTACAAAAATATGAAAAGAAAGGATTGTCTGTCTCCTATCTATTGTAACCTAATCAGATACTGGATGGATGTTTGATCTCATCAGAGCAGGACACAAATGGGAGAAAGAGACTGTGGATGCATGTGGAAACAGGGAGGCTCCAAGCTGAGTGCAAGGAGAAACCTCATTGCTGTGAGGATAGCACTGGGAACAGGCTGTCCCAAAGGATAAGAGAACTTCATCCTTGGAGGTTTTCAAGATCTGACTGAAGAAACCCTGACAAACCTGGTGTGGATTCAGTGCTGGACCTGGTCTGTGAGGAGGTTCAACCACAAGACCTCCCATGGTCCTTTCCAACCTGGATTTCTCTAGGTAGGAGCATCTAACTGAAAGCAAGGCTTTCTCCAGTGGATTGCCAAAAACATGTTTTTCACTAATAAATACTATGGAGATCTGACAAGTACCAATAAACATGCAACAGCACAAACAAATCCATTAGTCAACCAAGCCAAAGAGAAGTTCAACCAAATCACAATTTCCAAAAATGAGAAGTCAAACAAAACCTGCTTGGTTTGCACAAAAATTGTATCAGACAGTGGGGTGTCCTTGTTTATACAAACAACTGTGAACAAAGACATCCTACTGTTTCTTACAGGGCATCTGTAACACTACAAGCAATGACATGAAAGGGATTAGTAAGTCAAGACAATCTATTAAAGCAAAATTACACATGGTTCTCTTTGCCATCTTTCATCAGCCACAGAGTACTGCACTATCACCCCGTACAGCTTCTCTAACCCCTTTCAAACCATGCAATAACACAGCAACTGGAGTTTATTTGATGCACTGTGCACTGATTTGCTTTTCCTGCCTGCAAGACCTACCTAAAACTGCACTGTAATTGTGTCTGAAAGGATGCAGTGACATCTGCTCTCTGACACACAGGTCACACACACATAAGGCAAGCAGGCTACACAGACAATAATTACACTTTACAGACAAAATAAAACACCACTGAACAGCAAACTTAGAAGAGGAATCCCAGTAAGAGCTGCTTAGTACTATGTTATTGCTTAATAAGAATTGCTAGAATAATTATGCTCTGTTTATTGTGACATTTTAGCTTAATTGAAACCATTTCACCATCGGAGAATTCATTCAATAATAAGCATCTCCCACAATGATTCTGTCCCTGTTGCTATGCACTGATTTGCAAACTTAGCAGAAGATGAGCAATCAGTAAAATAGAATATTGTGTTAGTAATTTGTATCAGATAATAGATATGTTCCAGTGAAGGAGCACTGAAAAAATTAATGGACAACCACTGGAATAGTCCTATTTTCTACCCATTTTTACCTTCTCTTTCGGTTTAAGTATCAAATTTAGGAGCAATTGTTCTAGACCTTAACAACTTGCTTTTTAACAGAATCTCCTAATTTTTATGCATCATAACAGAGATGTACAAGTCATTAATGCCTGCCTGAGGAGTAACTCCACCAGACACGACGTAATTCCCTAAAAGCCCACAGTGTCCATGTTAATTGAATACTTCTGCTTGAAATGTCCCATAACCCCTCTGGATGTCATCCTTCCACCAAAGGATGGTTTTGGGAAACACAAAGCTCCAACTCAGCCTGTGAATTCTGAGAAAAGGTAACAACAGACTCAGAGAACACATGAGCCTTATTCCTAATGGCACTACAGCTAATTAGTCTTCACTATTATTAAGAGACAAATAATAAATTCCACTGAACATGTTTCCTCAGAATAAGTGATTGTTTTATGAGAGGTTTTTATGAGATTTATGTAATTTTAATGTAATTTTATGAGAATTATGCATGTTTTATGAGACTTGGACATATATTTATTTCTCCTAAGCCAAAGCTGTTGAAGATCATACTAACTACAACATAGTTTCTCTCCAATATTTTTGTTCTTGGCATGATACAAAGACATTATGGTTCTTGGTGCATTATGCCAAGAAAAGTAATTCTAAAGATTTACATAAGGATCCTACAGTGACATCTTTTCATGCAGACTAAACAGGCTAAAATCTTTGGAGTGTAGGACACCAGATCTGGGATGTTTCAGTATTTTATGACACAAAGGAATTAGCACAGCTGTATAGTTGGCAGAACTGCCCGTTGCCTTGCTTTCTGAAAGAGCCCTGCTGTCTCCTTGCCCCACATCTACTGCCACATCTCAGCCAAAATACAGACTATTTTCCTTACCTATTCTTAACTGTCTCAATTATTTTGCTATTCATTATTAACAGCAATTCATTAAATCCCTTTGTACTATAATCTGTATGAAGGACTCTATACAAAAGACTATTGTTCTATTTGCAATGTGCCACACAGGGCATAAAAAATTCCTCTGATTCCTGGGATTCATTTTAAATATCTGCAGCACTTTTTTAAACTTTCATGACCTACACAAATGAGCAATTCAGCAGCTTAGTTATTCATCTTATTTTAAATCTGAATAAATGTGAAGCTGAGTGACTTACAGCCATGCAGCAGTTCGTTCCAATTTTACATTTCAGGTTTTTCCCTTATTACCCACATGCTGTAACACTCAAGACACACTCCAGCAAGAAAGACGTTCTGCAGCAGAATGTAATGAACACTGCTGTTTATGAAAATGCAGTGATTTACTAACCCCTTGGCACTGCAAGGCAGGACTTCCCAGTATTAAGAACTAATGTAAACGGCATTAGCTGAGCTACTCAATCATGTGCCCACACCCCAGAGACAGCCCAGGGAAAAATATTCTTTCCTTTCAACTCTCAATTAAGAAATAGAAAAATAAAAAATACTGCCACACATTCCAGAATGTTTTTTGTAATCCTCATCCAGCACATTTTGAGGGTCTGTGAGAACAGATTTCTGGCTTTGACAGCAGTGGATATCAGGAGATGAGACCATAATGTATATAAGCTTATGTATTCAACAACAAAAAGAATAAATAGATGTTATCAACAAATTACAACTGTAAATTGTTTACTGCTTATGATATTAAAACCACCTCAATACTGGATTATAAATAGCTATAATCAAACTCTGTCCTTTTCGGAATTCCAAACATAACCAATTCTGTCTAAAACATAGTAGCCTTTATAAGGTGCTCGTAAATGTAACCTTAAGAGCAAAAGAAATGTTTCTTCAGTCACTTCACCTTGACTTTGGGGTTTGTAATCCCTAAAAGGAACTGTTATTTCCCAATGGAAACAAACCAAACCAGAATTAACACAAGACAGGTTACACAGCATCTCCTGTAACAGAAACTGTCGCTGTTGAGCCGCTAGCTGAGAAATGACCCAGGTTCTCAGACAAGGAAAGAGAAAAGGGGTCTTTATTATTTTGATTTCCATATATATAGAGTTTTCAGAGGTCGCCCAGATTGGTCAGCCTGAAACCTCCCCCTAGGCCCAATTGGCCAAGCCCGAACTGACCTAATCTGGAGACGTTGTTTGCAAAACATCCAAACTTTGTCTTTGTTTATGAAATGTAGCAAAATGTTCTCACGAGAAAGACCTGTGCTAGCCACAGCAAACCACCAGTGGGGTCACAGGGAAAACACATGGGCATTGCTGGACACCTGTCGCTGTTGAGCCGCTAGCAGAGAGAGAAGACCCGGTTCTCCGTGTGCCATAAAAGAGAGCATTTTATTATTTAATTCCAATTTATATAGACTTTTCAAAGGTCACCCAGATTGGTCAGTCAGAAACCTCCCCCTAGGCAGGTTGGCCAGGCCTGAACCATCCAAATCTCGAGACACTGTTTTTAATAACATCCAAACTTTATCTTTGTTTCTAAAACACAGGAAGAAGAGAGAAAAGAATTCTCACGGGAAAGGTCTGTGCTAGCCACAGACACCCATATCAGCAGCATCTTCTTCTGAGCCCCTAGTCACACTTAAATCATTTCTCCAGTCCACAGGAAATCTCAGATCCCTTCAAGTACAACCAAACAAGAAGTTGAGGAGGTTTACTCTGATATTTGCAGGGAAGTAGAAGAGAGAGGTATATGTGAATGGAGTTATTTCTTACTTGCCTGCAGGAAAGGGATGATTCAGAAGTCTCTCCAGATGGATGCAGCTTTTTACACCTCTGCCTTCACACCAGCAAGCTTCTCACAGAGCTTTTTCTGCTTTTCCCATACACTGCCTGCCCCTCACTGCCCTTCACACAGACAGTCACTCTGAGAGATTTTTTCAAGCATGCAAAGCCCAGGTTTCAGCCCAAGCCCATGTTCTGCTGACAGCCCAGCTGGGATGCACTCAGCTCTGGACAGTGCACCTCATCTGCATCTCCACAAAGAACCTCAGCAAACACCACCAAGATCATAAAATCATGAAATGGTTTGGGTTGGAAACAACCATAAAGATCATCTCATTCCAATTTCCTGCCACAGGCAGGGACACCTTCCAGGAAACACCAAGCCGTGCCCAACCTGGCCTTGGACACTTCCAGGGAAATGGGGCAACCAGAGCTTCTCTGGGCAACCTGTGCCAGAGCATCACCACCCTCCTCCAAGGGAAGAACCAATGAAGACAGTGAAGATTGGCACTCCTGGGCTCCTGAGGGAACCAGAGCAGGAAACTTTCTGTCAAAGGTTCACTGCTCTGAGACAAAGCCTCGCTGGGACAGCTGGGGGGAGGCACTGGCAGCAGTTCAGCATCTGCTTATTCAAGCTCCAAGACACACAGAGAATTCTTATTTTAGTTCTGTAATAATTCATTACCTGGCAAGCACCAAAGATAGAACCCAACCCTCTTCCAAATTGTGTCAACTCCAGTTTTTAATTTTCTTACTCTTTCATGAAGCTTAAATTATGTTTGTTCATTGAAATAACAGCAAAATTAAAAACTTGTTTTAGAGAAAAAGTTGTGAAATAATACAGCAATCTGCACACCTGCAAAACCTTTCTGATGTATCCAAATTTACTTCACAAGCACATTATCACGGAAATACATGCATCCCCCTCCAGACATCATTTTAAGAGAGAACTATAATTTTTCTGCTCAGCTTTATCCTATTTCCAACTTACGTATTTTATAACCTGCTACAGCCCAGAAGCCCACATACTGTGGCTAGCACAGGTCCTTCCCGTGGGAACATTTTGCTATATTTCATAAACAAGATAAAGTTTGGATGTTTTGCAAACAACGTCTCCGGATTAGGTCAGTTCGGGCTTGGCCAATTGGGCCTAGGGGGAGGTCTCGGGCTGACCAATCTGGGGCACCTCTGTAAACTCTATATATATGGAATTCAAAACAATAAAGCTCTCCTCTTCTCTCTTTCCTTGTCTGAGACCTTGGGTCATTCCTCAGCTAGCCGCTCAACAGCGACATACATACATTTTCAGCCACTGTGGTGATCAATAAAGGTAAAGGAATCAAAATCCAGAGCTGCACATCGAGGTGCTACCAAGTCTGGCTGGGGTGAAACAGAGGAACTGCTTTACCTGTCTCTCAGCCTCCTGCTCAGCTGATGTGCTCACACCTACAGATGTGTCCTCCTGGGGAAGTTCTCCAGGTGGGACCTCTGGTGATCCCCACTTGGAGCATCCCCTGTCACCTTGCTGTGGATTATGATGTAAAATATCATGTACTCCTACAGAAATACCTTCTCAACCATATGGGCCACTCATTATTCCTAATAAACATTATAGAAGAGCTGTACAATGGGCAGGAGTCCCATGGAGCCCAACTGCTGCTAATTAGTATTTCTGCAATGATGGAGAACACCTATAATAACAATTCCCTGGCAACGGCATAATTAATTCATGTGAAAAGTACTATTTTTAAACATGTGCATGATCAATTCCATAAAAACTGGACAGAGGTTTTTGTAGAACTCTGCAAACTGCTTTTACAGGGAATTTTCATTTTATTTACAGTCCATATTTAATTATCTCCTTTCAATTATTAATAATTAAATTTCCACTTACTCTAGACACTCCATAGCCTCCATATTCTCGAGGAAAAGCGTTCTGGAAAAGCACAACTTGCTGTGTTGTTTGGAAATAGCTGTGCAGGAGTAAACCAAATGAGCAGCTATGCCAAAATTTGGAATGATGAGTGATCTCCAGCAGCAAATCAATATTGTTCCACAGACACTGGGAGCACTGGCTGCTGACTGGAAGGATCCTGAGCAATCTGAGGGACAAAGAACTCCAGTTTCCAGTGCATAGCAGGGTGAAAGGCTTTAAGATGCCAGCAGTTTTCCCTTCAGGGAAGAAGGACAGGCACATACTAAAACAAAAAAAAAACCAAAAAACCAAACCAAAACAAAACCAAAAATAATCATCCAGTTCACAAAAGTTCAGTTTGGAGGGGGGAAAAATAATTAATGTAATAGGAAAGCAAGGACAAAGACATTAACGTCCTAATTGAAATAAACTCCCATCACATCATAAATTCTGTTTCTCAGCAGCAGAACAGAATAACTAAAATGCTTCAGTTTGCACTCAGGGAACATGATCACGTTACCTCGTTCAGGCTTGCAGGTGTTAAGATAAGGAAAATCTTGGGAATCTTGTGCCAAGAATTACAAAATATAACTAAGCACATCATATCTGGATGAGTATGTGAAGAAAGAAAAATCTCCATCCCATCTGGAGGCAGATTTTGCCAGGCATCATTCCAAATGACTGCACATGCAGGTAAGTGAGAGCAAAATATGGTCAGATTAGGATCTGAACATCAGACCAGACTGACATCCA
Source organism: Entomyzon cyanotis (assembly GCA_024500445.1). NCBI lineage: Eukaryota > Metazoa > Chordata > Aves > Passeriformes > Meliphagidae > Entomyzon > Entomyzon cyanotis. The sequence continues at coordinate 5,819,089 of JAKEPQ010001026.1, forward strand.
GGGATCTTATGAAGAGGTTGTATTATCCCATGAAATTTTCTACTACTTCTACTTTTTAATTTAGTTTTTTCCTTGTCTAGCTGAGGTTGATTGCATGACAAAGAGGTAGTAATGCCCTAATAAGGAGAGCAGAGAGTGCCATAGGTTGTGCCACAAATCTGTGTCAGGTCCTTACCAGGAGCCCAAGAGCTGCAAACCCTGCAGGGTCATAACCCATGTCCAGGCTGGGAATGAGCACATTCAGGGGAAGGGGCAAAGTTTGGAATGCTTTTTTTCAATATCTACACTTAGGAAGTAAAGAGTGCTGAAAGTAGAACATCAGCTCCAGTAAGTCAAAGATAGAAGTGTTCAAACATCAAACTGCACCCTAAAATTACTTAGGGGTCAGCCTTGCCAGGCCAGTAGATCTTTACTACCTTTTTGGCAGCTGTTTTGCTCACATTATTCTGAATTTATAGTGGTTACATATTTCTGAATAGTCTTCATCTATCACTGAAATCCTAACAGATGGACACCTTTACTTACATTTTCACAAGCTGCAGCACAAGGGATAAAACCACCTCCTCTGAGATGTTTAAACACCTGAGAATAATCCATCCTGAGGATGGTTTTGCTAGCACAGCCCCACATTTCTCTCAAAAACCACTACCAGATGTGGCAGGCAGCATTCAGGTATTCTGCTGGAGCTGTTTGCTGAGCAGAGATAAACAATTTTGAACTTGGAAATCTGGTCAGTGTTGCCATAATAGATCTCATGCCTTGACTTTTTGAAATAAAAGAAGGGTGACATGGAAAAATATCAGTTACAGATGCACATATGCTGGACATGTATTTGACACCCAAACACAAGCACCTGCTTTCACAATGTTAGCCCACATTTTGCAACTGAAGATTTTTTAGAAACAGACGTTCTTACACATAAGTAATCATTTAACAAGGCCTCAAAAAATGCAGCCCTTAATAGATTTAATTAACAGGTTAATGATGTGCATAGCATGCATGCTCTCAAAAGCAAAGATTTTCACATTAAGCTTGTTTCTGTTTCACAGAAGCAGCTTTCTGTAGAATATTTGTGCTAATGTAATTACACATCTGGCACTTCTGCTGCTTTCAATTGCAGAGATATTTACAAACAGTGCTAGTAATTTGCACAAGAGTACCTATCTGTTCTACTGTTTTACACTACAAGTAAAGATATTTGCATGAAAATCCAACTGCAAAGAGTTCTCTTTTGTACTGGAGTGTTTCTATTGAATATATAAAATGACCATTCAGCCTGCACAATAAATCCAACACTTAGACTGACGTCATGACTGCCTGGGATACCTGCATAAACTAAGCCTGCCTCAGGTTCACCTTGATATAAAGGGGTCAACTACAAATTTTTAGGTAATTTTAAATTAAACATCAGCCCTGGTAATCATCTTTGGTCCACTGTGCCACCACATGGCAAAACTAATGATTTTAAAATATAATTTCTTGGCGATGTTCATTCATCATGCTCACTGTAACTGGGAAATGATCGAAAACCAGGCCAGAATAATGGAAATCCCACATTATCTCAAACAGTATTGTCAAGATAAAGCAGTGGTTATTAATTTAAATACGCCTCAAAGAACTATCACAACTTCAAACACGATCCAAGAAGATAAAAAGCCATTTCTGCCTCAAGCTGCTTTCAGTTCAATTTAGGTCACATTTAGGTTCATCATGATAGCACCTGAAATCCCTCAACTTACTAAACATTGACAGAAGGTGTTGCTGCCCCAGTGTTTAATCAAAGGAGTGGATGAGCCCAAAGTCCTGATGGGTGTTAGTGAAAGGAGATGCCATCAAAGGAACCTTCCAACACCTGCTCAAGCTCAGGAATGGCAGGAAGGATGAGCCAAGACAACTATCCCTTTCTCCTTCATATGTTAAGGCAAATCTGATTAAGAAAAATCATAAATTATTCAATAAAAGGGAAAGAATATATGTGTGAAAGTGCATAATGTACACAACTGATGTCAAATATGTATGTACACAGAGACAGACATATATATACACGCTGTGAGATACTTATATCCAAATAATCCCATTTTGCTCACATTTTGGCATCATTCAGTGTTTTCCTGCTCGGTCCCTATCCAACACACCAGAAGCATATGTAAAATGTCATTATTGCCACACCATGGGCTCTGAAATAGAAGAGCCAGCTCCTAACCCTTCCCACAGGAGACACTTCCAGTGCCTTGGAGGTCATGATGGAGACTGAAGAACAGATTAGGACAAGCAATGGACAAAACACTGAAATCTGGTAACCTAATCATTCCAAATCCCCTGAGACAGGCAGAATGAGGAGTGATTTTGGGGAACAGGGTAATAAAAACACTTAGTTAATAATCCTGAACCACAGATTTTAAATGGCTTTTAGTTTCGCTGCTCTTATATGAGTAAGCTGTTTCCATATGAACCAGCTCATTAGCATGTCCCAGCTGGTCCATTAACCAGTACATGAAGATTCAGTATCACCACAAGAAAACAATAAACTGCTACAAAAAGAGCTTTCTTCAGAGATGGAGAGGGCTATCCGGGCTCTTCCAGAAGGAAATCCAGCTCTCCGTCTTCTCCTTGGGTTTAAAGAATTACAAAGTTCACAGCAAAGTTCGTGAAACTATCCAGAGAATACAGGAAATCTGTCTATACCCTCAACGAATGGAGAACACTCAGCTGTAGACAAATCAGTGGCACTTCTCTGAAATAAGAAAAATTGGCTTTCTCACTAAGGATACTGACATAACTGCTCTTAATTGAGTTTTAATTCCACTGGGAGTTCTTTAATTCAATCAAGCCACTTGGAAACAGTATTCTATTACAAATGTCTATTGCTTTCTTATGATTCCCATAATAAACTTTATTCAGAATATTCTGAGGTAAATCAAGCCAATTTGATTTGAGATCCTTTCAACAGTAAGCCATATATTTTACATATACAAAGAGAAATGACTGGTCAAACGCAAAAATCAACGAAGAAAAGGGAGCTAAGAAAATGCAATCCATATTCATTACATGTTTAAAACATTTACAGTCTACCCTATCTGAAGTTTAGAAATTCAAGATATTCATCATCTTTGAAAATTGATCTTATATAACTTGTATTCCTTCTGCAATGATGCAGAAAGATTTTTAGTTTATATCTAATCTTGATACTGCTGCACATATAGAAAGTGTGTTCCAAAAAGCCAGAAAGCATGTATATGGCTACTAATCTGCATAAACTTCAGGCCTTTTTTGAAACAAACAGAAATTCTGATTTTCTTAAACAATATTTACCATTCACAGGATGTGTTTTTTAAAAATCCTTTCTTACACTGAAGTTGGTATGCTAAATTTAAACTGTTTCTACTTTATTGCCTTAAGAATCAAGAAGAGGACAATACCTCTGAACTCTGAGCTTGGTCACTATAAGGCAACATAGGCTGCATTGTCATAGGTTCTTTTACTTAAAAAACAGTTAGTTATCCCATTAAAAACAACAGTTAGTTGTCCCATCACTCTTCCCAAAACACTTCATATTGTACCATATTCCCATTCTCCCAAGCATTCTAACTTAAACCAATAAAACAATCTTGACAGGCAAACTAAGCAACTAAATACTTTTCCCCATTCATTTTTACTCATGCAAAAACACAGTATTAATGACTACTCAGTCACCATTTCCATTTATCTAAATTTGCCTGGTTATAATAGTCGCTGCCCAAAGAATTTTCCCTTGATAATGACGGATGTGTGATCACACACCATATCCACAGATAGCCTTATTTATTTCCACAAGCCATCAGTTTCCACCAGACTATGAAAGCAGAAGCTTCCCACCATGTGTCCACAAAGCCTCACAGAAAACTTTGCAAGAAAGGGAGAGAATAAAATAGTGTATGCACTCCTACATTTCCCTGTGTCTTCCTGGCCCTTCAGGACAGCTTCCAACAGGATCCTAGAGAAGAAACCATCAGTGTGAGCATCATATTCCTTCTGGGAAAAGACTCCAGATGCTGACAGCCCACCAGCTCCCCAGGGTGACACCCCAACCTTGGGATGCATGGGAACAAGGTGACAGTAACTCCTGGAAAGGTGTGCAGGGTGGGAATTGTGTAACAACTTTAACTGCATTACTCTTCTCCTCTGTAATGATCAGATCTGGACTAACAATGCTGGTCCTCTCACAGCTTCAGACACACTACCATTAATTAAAGTAACTGGCTTTACTTATCTTTTCCTTACACCCAAGAGAAAGAGGAGAAAAAATTTACCTTGCAACACCTTGACTCATGTTAGAGAGGGACTCTCCTTCTCAGTCCATACATATCTGTGTATTTTCATTCCTGCAAATGCAGTCCCAAATCCCACCAGGAGTGCAGTGGAACAGGACAGGGAACCACATTCTCCCAGACCAGCCCGAGCAGAGCACTGTGCCAGAATGCTGGTAAACACACAAGTGCCTGCTGTAATGCAGCAGATTCAAATCCTGGGCCTTGGGAATAAATCAGTCTCAGTAAGTAGGAATAAAGATGTTTTTGCATCAGCCCTCACAGAGCCTTCACATTTATGAGGCTCTGCAATGCCTTGGAAAAACAAGTCACTATGGCTTTCTGACTACACAGTTCAGAGTTTTGGGTACTGCAACAGACCTTAATCTTTTCAAATAATTCATTTCATTTCACATGTAATAGCTGAAAAACACTATGCATAACAAAGACACTTATGATAGAAACTGATTTAATTTTTTTTAAATACCAAATAATCAAAACATTTTATAAACTCTTCCTTAGATTAAGGCTGTACTAAATCCCTTCTCAAGTTTCATATGTGAATAAACCCATCCATAACAACAAGTCTGTAGGGCTTTCTATATTCATAATTTCTGGGAAAACAGATTTTCCCCATTGAAACTTTGGTGAGGCTTGAAAACACCTTTTTACGGTCACCCTAAAAAACCCTCCAAAATCATGCAATTATAATGAAACTGCTTGTACAAGCTACATTAAAATATTAACTCAGCATCAAGAATATAGGTGAAGGGCACACAGCAGTAACAACAGCATATGTCATCAGGCCAACAGGGATTACAGCATTCAACAGCTGGACCATTAGAAGGAGTCACTGGGTGCCAATCACACTGATAAAAAACAGGAGGGGGTTTACTGATCACCATGCCCCAGGGAGGAGGAAGAACAGCTGCTATTTCCTGCAGAATCCGTCATATTTCCTCTCTTCAGGGAATTCAAGCCCCAAACAAATGAATTGGTTGGGCAGGCAGAACAATTCTTTTTTTTCCAGTCTATTTTTAAGTATGTGTTTGCCAGCTCAAGAAGAAAAACACTTTTACAGCAAGACTAAGTATCTCTGCCTACAAAATCCATGTTCTTCACTCAGGGGGTTTTCAGTGTCAGGACCAGCAGACACTTGACAGAGGCATCCATGGCATCATCTTCCCAAGGAAAAGAGGGACAAACTCTCCATTCTGTCAGCACCAATTTGAGGTGAGCAGAGTCCACATTCCTGCTCCATTTTTCATTTATCTCTGTCCTACATTTGGGATGCCAAGCTAATTGCTGAGTTTCATTGATGAACCTCAGTTTGCCAAGAAACATTTTACAACACTTTATGTCTTTGAATTTCCCAATGGGTATCAGACTGTTATATAATTTCTTGTAAGATGTCACAGGAAAGTACTCCGTATCGACTCAGACTCGCTTCCCACTGATGCCTAATCCATATTACAATAATAATGTAAATTATCTCTAAGGAGTGGTTAGCTGTTGTGGTCAGATCACATTGCAGGCAGACAAGCTCAACTAGTAAGTAAACTGTGAGGGAGAATGGCAAATGTGTTGATTATGTAAATGGAACTGTTTGAAGTCAAAGATGCGGGCCTGTGTTTCACTGATAAAATGTGTAATTTAGAAAAAACCACTGCGTAAGCAATTAAATTTAACTTTTTAATCAATAAAAGGGAAACTGGGACCTAAATCCACTTTATAGGATTTAGGAATCAAAGTCTTCCTGCAACTCGAAGACAGCTGTGATGCCCATTTAACTAGAGAGGAACTTACTGTAAGACAAACATGTCACATTCTATCCTGATACCACAAACAAGAGAGTCATTTGTCATTAGATTAAGATAATTTGGTGTAATGATGCTCCTGATCTTTAGTTCTGGCTGGCATTCTTTGTGAATAAAGCTGTGCTCTCAACACTCTTGATGGCAGCATCTCACAGCTTGAGCGATGAGCGCATCTGTCCTTGTTAGTGCCTTGGATTTGTTTTTTGTAGGTCCAGTATTCCTCCAAGGACTCCAGAGGTAGGAAGCATATTGTGCCTTTAAACTTGCACTTCATTTCAGAAATTTCCATGTTGGCAGAACTTGGGTTGGTACCAACGTGCCCAGAGCTGCAAAGCATCCATTCTCCCACCTTGTCCTGTGAGGATGCTGCACAAAAACCAAAAGCAGTGGCCCAACAACGAGTCAGAGCACAGCTTTGATTTCACTGCTGGCTGCCAAATACAGAGTCCACCTCATTTTTCTTTCTCTCCTCATTCATTCATTTCATGTAATCATATAATGTTTGGGTTGGAAGGACTTTAAAGACCATCTCATTCCGTCCCCTGCCATGGACAGGGACACCTTCCACTAGACCAGGTTGCTCCAGCCTGGCCTCAAACACTTCCAGGGGCATCCACAACTTCCCTCAACCTGTTCCAGTGCCTCACCACCCTCACAGGGAAGAAATCCCATTTTCCTATGTTGACACTGAATCATGGCACAATGAGCCACAAAACACAAACTTCTCTTCACAGAACACTAAAAATTCAGCAGTTTCTACAGAAACTGCTTGTGCCAAACTTCCTTTACCATTACACACCCGTGAATTGCTGTTCTGTATTTCAGCTGACATGAACTGCAGCTTTATCCATTTCTCTGCTTTGTAAAGTACTGTGCAGTGCCACAGTCTTATTAAAACAACAAATACCCTTTCTGATGACATTTCCTCATATGAAAAACAACTGGCAACATATACATAACACAGGCATAAAAACACACATTGAGGTGTTTAGTGATGCAGGAATAACTGAAGGATAAATTTACAACACATAGTTGGGGCTGCAATGGTCAGGCTTCAGGCTGCAAAGCACCAAACGACTACCATCTGCAAGGCCTCTGATAGTTCACTAATTAATGATCAAGACTGCATTTGCTTCAGCACAATTTTGTGCTTTTATATGGATATCTTATTTGATTATAATTAACACAGACTGTAGAAGTTTATTAGGGCCAATCATTTCTTAATGCAATTAAAACCGCAGGGGAACAATACAAAGTAATTTTTATTGGTGAAAGTGATGAGACCTGGTAACTGAAAGGGAGCCTAATTATTGATCCCAATTATTCCAAATTATAAAATTAAAACAAATTGCATGAATTTTGCAATAGTTTTTTTGTGAATACCTGAGTTAAAACAACTAGTTTGTGTTAGAAGTGGCAGAAGGAGCTGTTCTTTGGACTCCTTCTGGCTCCTCTGTATTCACCTCTTTGGGGAAGGGATTATGCAGCCTTTTTCTCCTCCTGGATGAAATCACCCAGTCTCAAAATAGCTCTGTGGGCTATTGCCTCTGCTTCCCAACCCTGTTAACACAACACCTCTAATTCTTTCTCTTCCACAACACTGTGACACTTCCCATTAAAATGAGTCCAAAAACCATTTCTCCACAGCACAAATAATTATTTATTCTTTCACCCAAAGGTATTAACATGGAGATTGGAAGGTAAAAACAGTAAGAAGTTCCTATGAATGGATTCTATGTACATACACCTTATCCTGTTCTTTTATACATTTTTAGAATACCTCCACCTTGGTGCTGGTAAAACAAATTATTCTCTTTCCCATTCTGTCATTCTCTCTCTATTGTCATCCTAAAGGTGTTCCTTTTCTTTCTCTGCCCAGACAAGAGCCTTTCAGGGTTTAGTATGCTCCTTACTCCAAGACCTGCTTAAGAAAAGCAATACATAGCACACTGATGGGTGCCAGAATGTGATTTATTTCCATTTCACCGTTTCCCCACAGTTTCCCCTGAGAACCCAAGTAATCACTGTGAGAACATCTCATCACTGCCACTGGTTTAGCCCCACTTGCTCCCCCTTAAGAGAGCCTTTTGATTTAACATCATGCATTTAACCAAGATAATATTATAGCGTGTTCCAAATCCCACTATAGCATTCTTAAAGGTATTCAATTTTGAGAAATACTATTCAGCTAGTCAATCTACACTGGATGGCTGTCTGTTTCCAGAGAATATAGACAACATTCCACTATTCCTTACACCACACTATTTAAGCATTCTGTAGTTCTGATGAATGAGATCCAGTATCTGATATGCCATACAAAAACTGGAAAGAAACTACCCTAAAAAATTTTTTTTAAAGTTCTAAAGAAGATATTTTACTTTTTTTAAACAAAAACAGACCTAAGAAAATAGTCTGTAGAGGAATAAAAGGCAGACCAGGGAAATACCAGCCAGCATTATCTAAGTGAATAACCTTTCTGCAGTCACCTACACCTTTCTGCTGGGATATTTACACCAGGAAAGGCATTTCACCTGCAGAATACAAGCAGTGGCACCCAGAGCCAGGACATTTCCACCAGGAGAGGCTTTCCACCTGCTGATACAAGCTGTGGCATCCAGAGCCAGGACATTTCCACCAAGAGAGGCTTTCCACCTGCTGATACAAGCTGTGGCATCCAGAGCCAGGACACCTTCACTGCCATCAGCCACCTCAAGGGAAGCAAGGAGAGCCACAGAGGCACAGTGGAAAAAGACTGACTTCAATATAAATCAGCTTCTTCTGATTGTTCTTATGAATTACATAAGAGAAATATCACAAGAGCCAAGTGTGACTGGCACTGAACAATTTTCCTAAGTGTGCTTAATAGCACAGAATACAGGCATTTCTTCCTGTGTCAATATCCCACTGCAAAAGCTTTTCTCCCGAGGCTTAGAGAAATCCTTGCTCCTCTAATCCTGTTTTCCAGTGACAACTTAAGAACTGAAATGGCAATAATTTCTTGTCTCCAGTGCTAATTCACAAACTGCCAAACCTTTTTTATCCCCTCTGCTGTTCTACTCATCCAGCAGGGCTCTGTATCCTCATGGAATAAGAGTTTGAACTGTTCAGTTCAGTGAGGGGTAGCATGGATGGGTAGAGAAAGACAGGGAACCACTTCTGAAATTATACATTTGTTGATTTTTAATTTCTACTCTTTGGAGAGAATACCAAAATCATCTTGGATCAAGGTCACTTAGCTCAAGGTGCTTAAACTCTCCAGCCCCACCGGCCACCCAAGACTGGGCACCTTGTGTCACAGAACAGTAGTTTATAGACATTTTCAATATACAGAATACCTATTAATTTCAAATACTTATTGTAAGAAAACTCCCTCTAATAAGTCTGCACTGCCTGTGATTGTCAATTTATCAGCAGCAGCTCACACACCCACCAAGCCATGCACTGGCAACAGCATCTGGATTAACCACTGCTGTGCTGTTAATCATGCTTGTCAATTATGAACTGCAACAATTACAATGCTGCTTGATCCTTAAACATTTCAGAACTAATAAATTAGTGAGATATAGATACATATATATAGATACAAATATAGATAGATATAGATAGCTATAGATATAGATACAGATACAGATATAGATATAGATAGATATAGATAGATAGATATAGATAGATATAGATATAGACATAGATAGATATAGATAGAGATTAGATATAGATATATATAGATATATATATATGAAGAGGTCTAAGAACAGGATACACACTCACCTCAGACTTCAAGTCTCAGATAATTCTGCTCAGCAGACACTTTAAGGGCAGGTTAAGTACTTTCCTTTTTTTGTTTTAAATGACTGATGCCAGTTCTGAACCAGAATATTATTTCATCCCAAAATGGAACACTGTACAGCCTGAGTCAATGCCTGTGAAAGTCACTGGAATGCTTAGATACATTTGTTCTGTATTTTTACGATAAAAGAAGAAAAAGAAAATTCTATGCCTGCAGTGTGACTCAATGTCAATTAGACACTAGCACCTCAGGCATTTTCCTTCTGGTTTGATACTCAACTCCACAAATGTTCAAAGGGAAGAGTTTTTCCAAGCCCACATTTGGGCATATCATGTGTTCCCTATGAAATGGAAATCACCTTGTATTAGTGGCTAGAGTAGAAACAAAAATGAACCAGTGTTTTCAAAGGGGAAAATATTATACTTAAAAGTCCTATACAGATATTTGGGAATTCGCAGCCAACTATAGCCCTGCAATTTCACTTGTGTTACATATTTTTTGTCAATTGGCTTAAATGAGAGAGCAAATGGAGGAAGAATCACACATAACTAATTTTTATTGACTAGATGTCAGGACTTAGAGACAAGCCTATAATAGACACTTGTGATATTTTTGTTAGAACAAAGCACCAGTGCTGAGAGGCTGGGATGGGTATGAACATGCACTGACTGGTCACAAAGGGCTCTCCGGGGAAGACACCTCCATAGTTAATGGAGAGCAATCAGCTTCTCCAGCAGCAAACTGGGAGCACCCAGGTCATGGCCACATGTGGACCTTCTGTCCAGAACAGCTCCTCTTTCAGCTATACAGACACAGCTGAGGTTAAAGCTTGTCTTTCCATACAGCTCCAAATTTTCCCGCTGTTTTTGTAGGAATATATACATTTAAGGCACTTTTCAAGAAGTATTTTGTAGGTATTTAGCTTAGAAATCCTTACTTTTATGAGGCATATCCCATTAATTACCTGGTCTGTTGAGCCACAAAATGCTGAAAACTGGGCAGGTTCATGGGGATAGGTGGGGAAAGACTTAAGTCTTACAAGATGGTAAATAAGGTTAAAAAGGAAAAGGAAAAGCATGCACGTACCTTCCATTGTGACCCCCTTTTCTGAGCAGAAACCAAACTTGTCAGAGCTCCTTAAATCTGAGTCTAAACTGTGATTTTCACCTCTGCAATCTCTCCACTACCCATCCACACCAAATACTAAGCTTCTAATTAAATAGGACAGATTCCATCCACAGTTCTGCCCTAGCAGTGCTCTTCTCAGTCTCTCTTAGCCCCTCAAAAAAGTGCATTAACATCCAACTGTTTCTAACTTAACTGCCCCAACCTTGCAAGAAATATTATACCATAATATAGAGATCCACTGTGTGCACCAGCACAGCAAAATCCCTGCCTCTCCATCTTAAATTGATTCTTTTCTCCTTCATACATATAATCTCTTAAGCCCTACATTCAATATTTTTGCACAGCCTATAATGTGTTCCTAAGACACACACAGCAGCTCCGAACTCATTCCCTGCTCTTCACCATGAAGTGCATCTCAATACAGAGGAACAAATACCTCATTTTAACTGGAGACTCAGGGAAGGAGGTCCCACATGGCCATAGCTGTAGGGTCTGAAACAGTGCAAAACTCCCTGCCTGCCTTGACACAAAACTTCAATCATTCAAGTATCTTCTGTGCTTCTATACCCACTCCCCTTAGCTGGAGAAAGTACACAACATTGGCATCCAGTTTGAGACAGAAAATCCTAGAAAATATTTATGACAAAATAATACTTGTATTGCTCAATCAAATTTATAGTTATAATAAATGGAGATCATACAATATTCAGCCTTATTTTGACTGCTGTTCAACCTTTTCTGACCAGTGCACAGCAGGAAATAACTCCACCCCCAAGAAGGTTGATACACTTGTTTAAAGTTCATTTTCCTCTGATTCCACTCAATTCCAAATTCTGCTGCAATAACAGGTTCCTCACAAGAGGAAACAGGAACTTTTTAAATTGATCCTCTCAGCCTAGCAGGAATTTTCAGAGTGCAGGAAGTTTTTTCAGACAGGATTTTTATGCACCATATTTTCATCATTTAAGAAGGTCTGGAATGTTGCAAGGATCATTATCACATGACAAAGAATGTTAGGCAAAGCTTTTTATCTTGGTTGCTATTAAGTGCCCTTTTATTGCTGTATCAATCAACTAAATGATTTCCAAAGTCTGGTGTAAAATAGCATGTTGGTGCAGCAGGCAAAGCTGACAGTGGGTGAAACTGTAATCTGTTTATGTCTTTGGATTTGATGGCTTATGCTGCTGGTGAGGCATTTCCTAAATCTTTCATTATTGTAATGAGTGGAAGACAAAATGAAAATGAGTAAGAGGTTGTCTGGTGTGCAGGCAACTCCTTGAAAGCTTTGAAAACCAAAAATAGAGCCCATAAAAACAGTAGTACAAGAACTCTATATTTTTTAACTGTAGGTATGGGGAAGCAGGAGAGGGAGACCAGAACAACTTAGGAAATAAATGGAGTGAAACTGTGATGATGCAGATGGGAGGGAACCAAAAAGTAGCTGGAAGGATGATTCCCCATGTGGTTTTCATAAATTAGGTGGAGGAAAAAAAATGGATTTTAAGTTAAGAACTTCAGACTTCAAATTCAACAAACATAATTATGGTTTTCCACACTAATAGCATGGCCCAGCTCTGTTCCCTTCAAGCAGTTCAGCACTTCTGTCACGACTGCAAGATGAAGCACAATCAGTTGCTTTTATTAGACATGGTTTCTTTCTTCCCCAAAAACTGAATGTTCAGCAAAAAGTAACAAAATGCTATTTATTAGTACACTCCATGAAACAGTGCAGGGAAAAAAACAACCCAGTAAGTCAGGTGCACTTCTTTAACAAACTGCAGCATGCGAAACGCTGAATTTATAAATGCACAAGTGTATTGGCTCTGGCTGAGATGCAGCAGTTTGAAAGTTTCAAAGCAGCAGTTTGAGACAGATGGGTCACTGGTTATAAAAGTTTGCTACAGATGGAGAATTACTACAAATATTTTACCACTTTACACTTGGATCAAATCTTTGCATAAAATACAAATAATTTTCTCTCGCAACATTGCTCTGTTCTTAAAAAGAGACATTTTTGCAATTATTTTGCAATGTCAGAGAACTTTAATTCTCCAAAGAAATGCCCTGCATATACCAAAAATACACACCTCTCTTCAAGGCTTCCTTTTCCATGAAGGGAAGAATATCCAGTATTTTCCATACTCTGCCCATGCATCACACATTTGCCACCACACTTGTGTGAGCACAAGCCCTTCCATTCAGCAAGAGTTTGCAGAAGCTTAAAGCAGCTGCTCCAGCTCAAGTACAAATAATCTCCTGCTGTTCCAGGACTGCTCCTACAGCCAGTCCTCCTCAGCAGTACAGCAGAGTGCAGAGCTGGTGATGTCTGGGAAGGTTTCACCACCAGTCCCAAGGTCTACCTTGTGGGAGAACCCCATCTCAAAATGGGGAAAAGCCTCAGGATGCTGCCCTTCTGGAGCTGGGTTTCTCCAAACGCTATTCCCATGATCTAAAAGCTCTGAGCAGGATGATTAGGAGCCCTGAAGCGTGCAAAGCCCAGCTGTGCCTCACAATACGGGAAAAGCCCTCCCTAGACTATTTTACAAGATACCATTTTTTTATCTCTTTCCCTCATATATATCAGAGACTACATGTAGCTTTTCATCAACTGCCTTTTATTAAGCCTACCACCAGTTTTATCAGTAAATTTTACTGTATATAAAAGTTTCCTGTACTTCACTGTACAGCTATTTTGTATTTGATTTTATCTTTGACTAGATGGGCTGTTCAGAAAATTTCAGACAGGACACCTGCTTTACAAATGAATTAACAAATAGCAATAGCTTTGGAAGATCACAGGTAAAACAGTATAATGAGACTCAGAGGTTCAGTTATTTTACTGCTCCTAAAGGCAACTCATTCTCTCCAGGCAGTGGTTCAACAGACTGTTCTTACCCCTCTGAAGGATGAAGGACTAAATGCCTGCCTTTATTTCCTGGGCTTAAATGTCGTGGGAACAGAGACAGAAATGATAGGATGTGCTTTCATTATTAAATTTTTGCAAAATTGCTGAGCTACAGGTTATATCAAAAGAGACTGCTCCCCAGCAGGTGCATCCTGCTGTAGCCATCTCCATCACCTCCTTACATTTGTGATAAAACAATTTTACAAGAGCTTGTAACACTGTAATATTGGTATTAAAACACCTGGAGTACACAGAAGCACACACTACACTCCTGAAAGGTCAAAACCCAAAATTTTCAAAGCCAAATTGTACTATCCATCAACTCCAAATCATTCCACAACCTGCAAGAGCGTAGCGTGAGTAAATTCAGAGATGTGCTCCTATCAGAGGTGGGGTTAGAACACAGAGGTTCTCTCTCCCTCATTCCTCAAAGTAAAGAAAAAAAAGGTAACTCCCAGAGGCTGGGAATAACATTAACCTCCTGAATCATATGGAACAGCAGTGAGCACAGGGAAACCCCAAAACACCTTGCCACCCACCCCAGCAGAGCATGAGGTGAGGTACACTCTGACACTAAAAAAGTCCCACAAAATATGCACGAAAAAATCACTTTTTCAGTGTAATATATGAATGCCTAACACTAATGGCAGTAAATCAGTAAACATTATTTAAATTGCCAAGCTCCAACAACCTTCATCCCCTAAGAGTGTACTTCAAAGCCCCGTTTGCACAAATTAACCAGGGCAAGAGTACAATGATGCATTGGTGAACTTGCAGTGGGATGAGTAAACATGGTAAGAGAGTCTAAATATGAAAACACTTTCCATAATACTGTTTGAATTACAGGGTAATTAGGTGTTTTTTTAATGCATCTTGTCAAACTTTTGGCTCAGGCTAACATATAACTGCAGCCTTGGTAAAAATAATTCGTTCGCATAGACTTCAGCTTCAAATGAGAAAGAGTCTAAAGTTTCAGCTCAATAATTCATTTGCAACTTTTAAACACTGCATATATAATATCAATATTTTAGCACTTTAATCATTGGGAAACTGAACACATGCTTAATTTGAAGTTAAAGAAGGAATGATGTGAGGCAGGCTATGGCTGGCACCTCAGATCTAGCCCTGGAAAACATTTCACTTGTCAAATCTGTTGGTGTGAAATGCTCACAGACTGGATTTCCCAGCCTGCCTTCTACTCCTACAGCTGCATGAAACATCCTGTGAGACATTTAAAGATATATTTGTGAGATTGGGCTGCTACAAATCTAGGATTTTAATGAAATATTCTCCAAGTCACTGCACTTTAAGCATAAATGTTGTTTGTCTTATGAAATAAAGGTAGCACAAATATTCTGAAGTGTGTAACTGCACAGCTTTCAGTTCCCAGGTACTGAAATGCTTTGGGTCATAAAAGACACTTTTGGTAAAAGCCTGGAAAGGCTTCCCCAAGTCAACAGTTTTAGCACACACTGGGCATCTCCCTCTGCTCAGCCAGGGGAGCTTTGAGTATAAAACTGCTAACAGATGGCAATGCTTTACTTTATAAAGTTGATTCCAGTAATTAGGAATGTGAATTTTTCCACTTCATTTCTGCTGATTCAAATCCATTAGAAACCTTGATATACAAAAGAAGCCCACTTCTTGTGACAATTTAAGTGTGACTGCTCCAAATTTGTCACAGACATAACAAGTGTCATCTGGGCTTCATCCAACCTCAATCAGATTTGCTCAAAGAACTTAACATCACTTCAACCCACACTGCTGCTCTCTTCTTTAAACAAAAACATACAAGGTTCAGGAAAAGAGAAAGTTCATATGACACCATTGTATCTTATTCTCCATTAACTGCTCTGAGGGGATAGCATCAGTTAATCAGCACCCACGTGTGAGCAAAGTGTCAAAATGGGGCTTTTAATATACATGCTTTAAATAGTACCTTCACATTGATGTGTCTATTCTGTCACACACAATACACAGAAAAGAAATTTTCTTTATTAGAATAGTGCTACACATCAGTCACAAATTATTAACCAGTATTTTCTGACAATTCAGTCCGTTTCAATTATTTATTATTTGGCACATGCTTTACATTTTTTCTTAGATTGTACTTTCCTTTTCTTGTCAATAGGAATTCATATTTGCTATTCAATTTACATAATGTGTAGGCTCTCCTGAATCATCAAAATAAGCTGAAGTAGTAGGGAAGTGACTTACATGAATATCAACAACTCCTGTTTTTCACTCCTAGTGACATCCATACAGAAGCCAAAGTATTGAAAAATAATACCAAAAAGAACAGAGAAGAAAGGCCAGAGGGCAGGCAGCATGATAGGAAAAACATCTGGCATCAGGTAAACAGGGTAAGAAAATGATAATTAATAGAGGAGAGGGTTTTCCTCAGAGCACACACAGGCATGTGCTCACCAGTCCTGTATCCAGCCAGATGGGTTCCTAAACATGATTAAATTTGGACTACACAGCACCTCTGCTGATCAGCAAAGGAATCCTAACCCAGCTCTAAACAGCTGCAAAGAACAGACACTGCAGCCACAGAGCCAGAAAATAAAACTAAATAGTTTTAAAAGCAGCGAAAGCACTGGGCAGCAGCTGAAACAGATGACTCAGCCCACAGAGGTGTCCCATTGTCACTTATACCCAGCTAAAATCATACAGGTGATCACCACAGGAAAAGCCAACCAAGTAAAAAGTACTTTATCAACCACTTCTCTGAACGATATGCTGAACCTCATCATTCTTGCCCCAGTTTTTATTATAAGAAATATATTTAGGTACAGAAAGACAAGTTCAGTATTTCTGGTAGGAATAAAAAAAAAACTTTTTATGTTTCTCCAAATTTATCAGGAAATAATTTTTTTATGTAGTGATAAAAGGCACTGTTGTTTATGCTGAAGTGTAAAGCAGTAGCAGACAAAGCACATCTTCACTGGTAAGGAGAGTGTGTTCCACTTTTCTGCACAACTCATTACTGACAAAACCCCAAGAAAATCTTTATAATGTTCTGTTTCTCATTTCATGAATTTTTACAGCTAATGTGCTTTCAGTCAAGAATAATGTAGTGATTAGAACAGAGCAGGGTAAGAATATCTGGCAATGTAATACCTATAGAATTTAATGAATTTCTCTCCGCCTAGAAGAAATTTATTGATCACCAATTTTTTTTCCAGCTTTAGATCAATTTTTACATCATTTAGCATAAAGTTTCTAGAATTAATTCACGAGAAGGTACAGATAACAAGCTTTGAAGGTAACAAGATATTGATTTGTGCGACTTTCTATGCTAATTTTAGGATTTGATCACAGCTAATTTAATTTGACTGGTGCTTTTTTACTTTTAGATATCTACAAAATAACTTGAGGATGAAGATTCCCTTTGACAATAACTTCAGAAGACTCCATTAGAAAATAAAATTGGGAAAACTTGCAGGGTTTTGCACTCACTTGTGCACACACACTCAGGCATGAATTCACACACCATCTTGTTTAGTGACAAAAGATATTACCTGGAGTCATCTGCCAAGACATGAGGCCAGGGAGGTCTCAGCATGGAGCCACCTTTTGATTTAGAGTCTCCACTGAAATGATAATTTTAAAAATATCAGGAGTAAAAGTTCCCTTTTGCTCAGGCAGTGTTTAGCACTATCTCATGTTGAATCGCTTTGTGTGTTAAGGATTATGTGCCAAATTAATGCAATTTCCACATTGAAATAGTTTAAGCCATGATCTTACACACTGGAGCTTTCACATTCCTTGGCTCTGCCTCTGTGTTTCCTGGGACACCACAGCACTGGACAAGCCTCTTGGACAGGGATTGCTAAAAGCACAACTCCTGATCGAGGGCAGTAACTCTTTGGCAGCCAAATTAAATAAAATCTACATACCATCTGTTTTTGAAACTTTAATGATTAATTTTAGGAAGATGTTCTAAAAATGAGATTATTTTTGGCATAGCATTTATTTGTAAGACATATCACTAGCAATCCAGCATTTTTCATACCAGGCTTATAACTACATTTTCCAGTTATCCATCTGGGCCCTTTTCAATTCAGTGGTTTAATTAAAACTCAATGGTATTATCAATCTGTTGCATTTTTCATTTTGATGGTTATTACATTTACAGTACAGCAGGAGTACAAATTAGAGTAAGAAGATAAATCTCATCTTAAAATTTCATTTCTCTATCTTCAGTAACTTTCCTTGTCATAATATTTTCTAGCTCATTCACGTTCATAAAGCAGTTTTAATGATCTATTTTTTTTATTACAATAAGGGGAAACAGGAAAAAATTATTTTTCAATAGCTTGACACATCTCACAGGGTATCTCTCATCATTCATTCCATCAGTCTGGTCAACAGATGGGCATTACACAGCAAGGTTGGGAAAAGGTCCACGATGGGGTGGATATTAAGTTTTCACCTCTTAAACATGTAATTTGGCAGCAGGCAGCCAAGTAAATATTTAAGAGACAGAGTCAGGGATAGAGATGTAGGAAAAATGTAACAGATTCCCCAAACAGAATGGTGAAACAAAAATTGCAACGTTGCAAGTTGCCAGTAGATTCAATTAATATTTAAGAAGAGCATAGCTGTGCTTCCAAACAACTACACAGTCCTGGAGGATTTCAGCTTTAGGCTGCAATATCCAGGACCTTCAGGAGTCTATTTATCATCTTTCCTTTGGCTTTGAGCAGCATTCCCAGAGCATCCTCTGTTTCCTGGGGAGGCAATTCCCCTTTTCATTTCCCAGCTCCAAGCCTTGCTGCAGAGCTCCCACCACGCCAGAGCTGCTTGCCTGGCTCTGAGAATGGCAGAGCATTTGGGGCAACACACTTAAAAACTTATTAAACCAAATTTTAGAGCTGCCTTTGTACTTTTGATTGCTACAGCAGTTGTAGAAAAGGGGAGAAAACCATCTCAGGGTCCCATGTTCAGTGCCACTGAATCCTTCAGGTTTTCAGGATGAAACATTTCAAATACTGCCTATGGTATGCAATATGAGAATCAACAAGGGAAAGGAAAAAAAGGAAAAAAAAATTCACCTTGTATCACTAGCTGATAGGCAGCAATCTTAAAATTTTATAAAAATACAGGGCAAAATCCAGTTAAAAAGCAAGAACTCTAAGGAGAATGAATATGATTTATTAGACCACAGGACACAGTTAGCAAAACCAAACATTTTCAGCATATGCCATAGCAGGGAGGTGATGAATTAAATTTTGGGCCTTGATGCTCTAAGATGCTTGGATGTAAGAAATACAAATTGTTTCAAGAGTCATTTACACATTCATGGCAAAGAGTTCCTCAGGACTTTGAAGGTTATTATCCCCCATAATGGTGCAGCCCAGGGCTCCCATCTCCAGCTCAGGGCTTCCTAAAGCTCCAGGCTTACAGAAGGGACAGGAGACACCAAAAAGTCACCATATTCTCCCATTTTTACAGTGTGCCAGGCAGGGACAGGGGCAGCCCCAGGGGGACTCTGGCTGGCCACTGCTGCTGCTCTCTTGGACTCCTTTGAAAGAAGAGAAAACCAAGGTTTGCTGAAGGTCAGCAAGAAACACACCTTGATTCTCACATACATCATCTTCTGGCCTTACACCAACAAAGAAACTACTAAGAAGCATTTATCTGATTAATGTTTTCCAGCAATCAACCTGTCTGCTGGGACACCATTTGTCAGAAGTTGTGCCTGGATTTGTGGTGTTCATCATTTTGCTTCCACAGACCTCACACAGAGTCAGTGGAAATTCCTGCTGACTCAAATGTTGGACCAGAGCCAGTGTTTCCACAAAAAGAAGCAGTTATACAGCTTCAAGGAGGAAGAATTGTTTAACTGCTTGGTCAAATGAGATTCCAGCTTGCATACTGATCTTGATTACTGAAGGAGAACAAAGAACAACACCAGAAACTCTGACAGGTATCATGAAATCATGAAGTCCAAAAAACAGCCTGCATCATAACAAGGAATGTCATCTAAGGCTTAAAGTCTGGCTTTTCCTTTTACTGTCAGTAGAGGGTTCCTTTGGCTGAATCTTTATAACAGCACTATTTAAAAAAATAAAAAAAGTTTAGATAACGCTATTTTTCAAGAAACACACGCAAATAGCAATTTTGCAGCTGATCGGTTTTGACACACCTGGCTATCAAAACGTTCAGCCTTCTCTGGAAAGCCTGTAGTTAGGTGAGAGGAGCTACCAAGAGCATGTCTTCAAGCTGACATTCCCAAGAAGGATTTTTAAAGCACCTTGGCAGTACTGACTGTACCCATCGCCCCCAGCCAACACCCACGAGACACATCTTACTCCTCACACACACAAGTGCCACTCACTTCAGCCAACTCTTGTAGATTTCTCTTTGGGAAAAACTGCTGAAAAACCAAAATAGAAATTAATCTTAAATGTACAAATAACTGTTTCTGGGTCATACAGTGGGAGCACTGACTAGTTATCTTTCTGTATGAGGTATTCAGAGGCACGAAAAGGGCTTGGCACTCAACTTGCATTAACTTTTGATATGAGTCAGACACCCAATTATCCTTTGTGCTGGTGAAAAATCCACCCTCAACTCTAATTCTTGTATTTGCATAGGAGTTGACATCTATTAAAACATCATTAGGTATGCAGTCAAAACAACATAACACTTCAAAAAATTACTGGTAGTCACAGTTAATTGCCTGTAAAATATTTCTTTAAAAACTCAGTAATTGGATTCAATATTTCAGATATCTCTTCCATAGATTTTGGGGTTGGATACTTACCAGGAGAGCCTCAGCTATTGGTATTTGCAGCAGAAAGAATAGAGGGAAACTACAACACAGTAGTAGCCTATGCTTTATGACTAGTTCTGACTTAATTGCAAAGTTATAATTAAAAGAACTGAAGTGCCTACCAATTCAACATCTATTTACACTGTCATTAAAGTGGTGATGTCTATGAACTTGAAACAATTTTGAGCCCAAATCAAATAGAAGAAAATCTTCACAAGAGATGAAAATGATCATTGCAAAGTACCTTATGAAAAAGCTAGAAAGAAGCACAAGCTTGTTAAAAAGGATCACAGAAATCCAAACACGCAAACCACAAAATGATAAAAGAATAATAAAAATTAATACAGATTAGCCTTTAAAACTTACTATAAATTTTAAAGAAAAAGATAGGAAATCTGGTTAGGGTTGCAGTGCCCTGACTGCTGCCCATGCTGCAGTCCAGGCATACACATTTCTTGTTGGAAACCCCAGACAGGCCTGCACCAAAGGCTTTTTTAAAAGATACTTTCTCCCTACCATCATTTCTGATGTGGTCATGTTTCAAACAGTCTTGTCCATGCACAAAGTGCAGCATTGGCAAGAGACTGTGAGAGTTTCAGTACCACACTTGCTTCCCATCAGCAACAACTCTGAGCACAGAATTGTGCTGCAGAGTGAACATGGAGAATAAAAGGGGAAGAAAAGATAAATTGGCAACAGATCAATAACCTACGAAGAAATGATCTGTTTCTTTAATAAGCCAGAAATATAAACTGATACCCAGAATAATATTTTGGCTTGAAACTGAGTGAGAGAATGGAGATTACATCAACTGAACGAAACAAAATACCAAAAATTTATCTGAGTGCTGCATTACTCTGAAATTACTGCAGACAAATTGCCTATTTACTCAGAGGAAGCCAGCTATGGACATGAGTAAGTATTTCTTCTTTGTTAAAATGAAAATAGTGTTTGGTCTCTTAAAGCGAGGTATAATACAGCAAAAACTGCAAGTGTTTTCTCATCTATTCTTGAATTCCTTTATAAATGGAAAGGCCACTTAGCAAATAACAGAAATGGATGCAGCTGCAAAGTGAATGGAGATAAGTGGGGAGACGAGCAGCCACGGCTCTATCATGCTGCTTAGTACATTAAGTTAAGGTAATCCCAAGGCTGGGATTTAAATATCATTTGCAGAAAAAGCATTTCCAAGGACCACTCCAAGATGTAGTTTATCACAGTTTTGTATGGCAGTGGAGGCAGCTGAAACTCAAAAAAAGGTGCCTGTCCAGCACTGAAGAGGATGGCCATGAGTCAACAGGCAGATTGAACAGCAACCAAAGAATTACACAGACTTCTGAAAGAAAGAAAGAAAACAGCTTGAAAAGTACTTTAAGAAGCACTATTTTTTTTCTTATAGCAGAGGAGAGATAGCAGTGGGAGGTAAACCTCACAGGGCACAACATCAACATCATCTGTGGGAGAACACACCCCCACAACAAGGAACTGGGATGATGATTAGAAACTTTTGGGATTATAACTTGAAAGGTGTTTACAAAGTTATACTAAACCTCTTGTACTGCAGCTCATCTGGTGCATGACTGATACTGGCCCTGAACATACAGTTCACTGCTTGCTGGTTAATTATGTCCCATTAATAAATCAATGAAGCGCTTTGATCCTGATTTGATTCATGTTAGATTATTTGAGCAGCTCCTCGCTGCAGCAGAACGGTGTCACAGCCTTCCCTGCCTGTCTTTATGACAAACTGAGAAACAATAGGCTTCACAAAATTTGTACTCTCAAACATTTTATCGCTAATTCAGCCCCTTGAGGGAAATTACTGATCCATTTGAGAACTGACCAAGGAGAAAAGCATTTGCTATGATTTTAGAGGGAGCAAAACATACTTGCATGAGAAAAAATAATGCCATGCTGATTTTAGGCAAGCCTGACCACTCTTCAGATACATAAAAAAAGTCCGCTGTGGGTTTGGGCAGCTGATGAGTTTTAACATCAAGTTTATTATTTCTTCCATTAAAGAATTTATTTTACAATAAGCAGAGGTCTGACAAAACTACTAAAACACAGATATTCTCTACTGTCTCAGTGTGTTCATTGAACTGTTTTTCCCCCAAAGCAGACAGGCACTCACAACAGCACAAAGAACAACTGGCAGGTCACGGCGCAGGAGGATGCCTGCTACAGCAGCAGCAGTTAGCAACTCCCAGTTTGTTATGTCGGATTTCATTGTGACTTTTCTGCTGTAAATTCTGTTTTCCTGCAATTCCGCTAAGCCTAGGTGAACTGTATACCATTTACCAGAGTTTAACTCTCTGCTGATTGGTCCCCATAAACAGCATTTGTTGTCACAGCTATGAATTTAGAGAAATGGGATAAACAATCCAAGGGAAAGGATTGTAAAAGAAAAGTGACAATTACATTTCCTTTTATTGATGACCCTGAGCACAGTAACGTCCAGGTAAACATCCTTCTTCCCACTCTATCACAGCCCTCAGCACAGTGTGTCCTACAGGATCACTAACCTTCATTTCACCTTTTTTTTCCTCTTTTCCTGATGGATGCAAAGCTGCACAAGGACAGGACAGATCCACACAAAAACAGGCAAGAAACAGAGCTTGGGTTGGCAGTGCAGGAGCAAAAGAGAGAAAAGAGATCTCAGCTCTAGGCCACTCTCACTTTTTCACACTCTTTGAAAGTATCAAAAAACCTATGTGGTTGCATTAAAATTAGAAGGATGCCCACCTGCCCTCAGTAGTTAGTATCCTTCCAAGGAGCCACTAAAGCCTTTTGGGAGAGATCTCTTTTTGGAAACAAGATCCACAGGAGTCTGTATGCTTAATAAGGTGGAGCCCGACCTGAATGGAGAGAAGTTGACTGGCAAAAGGGATTTCCTGGAAGCTAAATGTATTTATTTATTCTACAGCCTTTCTACCTTCTGTTAAATTTATGAGCTTTTATGTTCTGTTATATTTTCAGCATTCAGCTCAAAAAACCACAGTCATGGCACAGAACGAAAAAATCCCATAAAGTCAAAAAGCATAAAGAGAGATTTAACTGCCTCCTCTTAATTTTTTTTTTCAGCTCTGGGATAAATCTTTGATCCAGGCTGAATGTCTCACCTACTCTTCCATAGGGGCAGAGGAGATGCACACCTAGCACACCTCCTAAAACTGCTGCACAGCTCCTGGGCTCTCACCAGTCCAAACACATCCCACGCCCAGGGCTCAGAGATGCCAGGGGTGGTTCCTGCTCCCTGCTCACCCCACCAGCATCTCCACAGGCAACAGGAGCAGGGCTTCTCCAGAGATTGTACACTGCCTGTGCTGCTGCCACCCAAAATTCCCTCTCTACCCAAACACATCAGCTCTGTCTGATCTGTCTTCAGTAGCTGCAAAATGCTGAGCTCTAATATATGACAGCAAGGGGGTCTAAATCATTCCGCTTTTGAGCTGTCGCACGCAGACACACAGAGTTTTGGATGAGGCCAGGCTGGCCTGCCAAACAAAATCTGCCACAAAATCTTCTCAAATTAGGAAGAAAAAAAAAGCAAGCCTACTTTATTTACCTTTGGTTATTCTCTTCCTCTCCCAAAACAGGGAGCTATAAATCTCCTCAGAACAGAGCCCATTAACACAATTTCTAACAACCACTAACACCACTGGTACCAGGCTGCCATCACCTCTGTGCCTGCTCAGGCTTTATAGATTGCCCATGGAAAAAGTCAGAACAGTACCTGGGT
Organism: Entomyzon cyanotis; assembly: GCA_024500445.1. Lineage (NCBI taxonomy): Eukaryota > Metazoa > Chordata > Aves > Passeriformes > Meliphagidae > Entomyzon > Entomyzon cyanotis. The sequence goes on from JAKEPQ010001026.1 coordinate 5,843,538, forward strand.
TTTTGGTTTTGCATCAGAAGAACACAAGGCTGAAACAATTATTATATTTAGGAAAATGATACAGGAGCTACCCAGCAGATATAGGTAGCTGGTATGGGTATCACCTGGTTTCCAACTGAAGGGAAATCAGCCAGCCTTAAGTAAACTGAACAGGAGAAAATGAAGCTCTGAAAATTAAGCTTTAGGAGTTTGTAATCTTCCTCTACAACACCAGACTTCATCCTTCCTTACTGCCACAATTTGAGTCTAAGCAGCTGTGATAGTTGCAGCAACTCCTGTACCTCCACCTGAAGCCATGCTCATTTTAAGAACATACATTTCTCTGGGGATTTTTTATATGTAGAATACAATACCTAGAGAATATACATTTCACTTGGGTTTGAGGAGAAATGAGAAAACAACGTCAATATTTCATTTCAATGTCACAAAGCAAAATTCTCTTTCAGGGAGCTTTTCAGAAACTCAATTCCTGCTCTTTGAGAGGAAGAAACTTGGAAAAGGAGTTTCAACTGCCAAAACTCCATTCTCATCCTTCTCATCACCTGCACAGGGAATAATTTCATTTGTTGGTGTTATACAGGAAATGCTGCTACCCTCGTTTCTGAACAGAATCACTAAAATATTGATTAGCCATAAGATTTCAAACTGAAAGCATGTTTTAAACAAGATGGACTATGCACAAGAGTAACCCAAAAGACCGGATTTTTTTGGGTTTTCCTATTTAATTTTTTTTTCTCTCCTCCTCACAAAAACCTCTCAGATCTCTTGCTGCTGTACAAAGTCCAATTCAGCTCTTTTCTGACTGACTGTGAGTGCAGTTGGGCCAAGAGCATCTCAGGTGTGCAGTGCTAATGCTGTGAGAGCTTCACTGCTGTGCAGCAAATAGGAAGCAACGTTTGGATGTTCCTGACTCTCCTAATGTCACCCAGCAATACAGATAATGGCATGAAATGCACAGTCCTCGAGGTTGGCAGAACAGATGGAGCCTTAACCTTTACGCGAGACTCTGGTTACACAGCTTCTGCATCTTAAATAATTTATAGGATCTGATCATATGGGAGCTTCAGCTGTGGAAACAGATGATGCTGAAACAAGATCTGATCCAATCTGTTCATTTGCCACTGTTCAAAACCTGGGCAGGGTGAACAGGTCGCCCTGCAGCCCACGGCGCTTGGAGGCATGGGATTTCCAGCCCCATACACTTGTTAATTCCTGTTTATTGCTTTTAACACAACCCAGCATCAGTTTGTGGTAAACCACATTTGCTCTAGCTAATCAACTTTAATCCAATTTTGCTCTAAAACCAAGCAACTTTTCCTCAAATTACAGTTCAGATGCACTGCAGGCGAAGATGGAAGTCAGGCAATCACTGCACATGTTATCAGACAAATATTTAAGTAAAAAATAGCTTTCTCTTAAGGTAGAATATTTACAAATGGGTACAGTGGTTCTACATTAAAATGTGAAATTAAAATAATAAATAGGACCTCAATTTTAGATACACTGAGGAGAAACTTTAGCCAGAGAGCAGCATTTGTGCTGACCCCAGACAGGCAATGCTGGCACAGGGACACTCCAGGGGCTATGGACACAACACAGAGCAGAAAAACCACATAATTGTGCACATCTGCACTTCCACAGAGCAACAGAGCAGGGAGAGGCAAGGGAGGAAGCACTGGTTACCCAGGTCAGAAACACACTTAACAGCCCATTTTCAGTAAGGCTTTTCAAACAGCTGGGGCAGTCTGAAAGCTCCCCAAAACCATTCAGGAGAAGCCTATTAAAGCCAACCAGCCCCAGTTCGGATGACTTTAAAATTCCAGGCTAAAAACTCCTCTATAAAAGCTGATTCATGAACAGACTAAATATTGCTGTTCTGGGATGCACAACAAAGAGTGGGGCAGATGGTCTGGGGTGGCAGCAGCTTCTCTCATCTGATTTTAATCCATCACCACAGCCCTGTCAGAGCCTCAGTCACGTGTGTTTCACTTAACTCACTCATTCGGGTTCACCCAAGGCATCCAGAAAAAGCCCACTGAACAAGATGTACAGCTCATATTTACTACTCAACCCTGCCAGCATTCCTGCTTTTTTAAACAAGATTGGAGAAATAAATTTGCTCTTGGCTGCGAGAACCTCTGCCAGGTTTTCCATCCTAACTGTGTTTTAATCGGATCAGCGCTTCAACTTTTCAAAAAACAGTATTTAATGAAAACAAACAGATGTACAACTGCCGAACGTCACCGGGAGACTGTTAACATGTGTCATCACCGAGTTTTAATAGCACAACTAAAAAAAAACAAAGATTGAGAGTTGTGACAGGGAAATATGGTTGCTATAGAAGTCCAGCTTCCACAAGACAACATTCTCAGCAGAGAGGAACTCCCACACACAGCCCGAGCAGGCGTCTGTGTTGGTGTTGATGTGCACATTTCAGCCCCCACAGTCCCTCCTGCCCTCCCACTGCTCACCCTCACAGCTGCTGCAGGGCAGGACACTTTCCAGACTGCTCATTCAACAGAAAACCCTTCCAAATATAGGAGGAAAATATCGTTTCTTTCATGTCAGGCTTCACATCGACTCCTCCAGCAGCCTGATCCACCCTGAGCCACTGAGGAGTGGGATATGGGTGGAAATCTCTGCCCAGGAGAGGACACATCTCCTTGTGGCAGCAGTTCTATGCTGCAACCTCCTGCAAAAGTACACCCACCTGAACAGGTTCTGAGTTTGCAGCCAAGGCAGCTTCTCCAGAGGATAATTCCACTAGCAGCACTCTTAAAAATACTCCCATCCACATTTATGGCCCCTATTTCTAAGAATAAAACTGAATAAAATGGTTTCTCCCTCTACTTCCCATAGGAAAGCAAAGCAAAGAGCCCATCTAAACTTTCTTTCCTTTCTTAATGAAACTCTTATTGATTTTTCATCCTTGTGAATCATTGCCTTGGAGCAACTTCTTTTAGCCTCAGGTTCTCACATTTAATTTGTATGTATGCTTAAGGGAAAGTTTATCAACAGAGTCTCCAGAAAGATACTAAAAAGGTTTTATGAAAAAGCTATGAAATTTTACATACGGCATTTACCAGCCTAGTTTAACAACAGCAACAACAAAAAATCCAGAATAATGCATGACATTAACAATCAGCAGATTCCTGTGACATCCTGTGCCACCTCCATGCAGCTGTCAGTGCACAAAGGATACAGAAGTCAGGCTGAATAAATTTGTGCTGATAAAGAGTAAAAATAAAAAACCACCACAAGAGACATTCATTCAGATGTATGGATCTTCCACATGTTAATAGCTACCCAAAGATAAGGAGAACAGAACATGTGTGTTACCACAGTGTAACAGGACAGTTTCTGGCACTAAAATGTGTACTTGGGTTGGGCATAAAGAAACTGCTAGGATTTAGTGAATAAATAAATTAAAATCCATCAGCAATGTATTAACAGACAAGACAGCTTTGCCAATACCAAAGACATAAAAAGGAACAAATCTCTGATAATTTATTCTTAAGCTAAAATTTTCCAGCTGCTTCAATTGCTATTTACATGGGAAAACAACTAGAATGCTACAGACCTTTTAGTTCTCATTCATGCAAAATACACTCATTTTACTGGTCTAGGGAGGGAACAAATTAATGGGCCAACAGACAGCATCCAGGAGACAGTAATTCAAGTAACTATTAATCAGGTTTGTCTCTAAGAAAAGGAGATACCCTTTTGCTTAGAAGTTAATCTTTTATCTTTTGCATTGTGATTAATATTGTCTAAATGGCACTGTCCACAAGTAAAGTATTGGCTAAAATTGGCTCCACAAAACCTGGAAATAAGGATCTTTCACAAAACAGCTAGGCTTCTGGGGAAAAAAAAACCAAAAAAACAAATCAGGCCCTATAAAACTTTTAGAAAATAAGTTGAAATATCTGTCAGTTTATCAGCCCAACACCTGCTATCCTTGTGAGGTGAAGCAAAAGGAAAGCTTGATGGAAATCTTTTCCCTGCTCTCTCAGATGTCTTTTCATTAAAGTATCAACTCACTAGTACTGTCCTAATGATGATAACACAATTGTCCTTAACTACTTCCCAAATTACCTGATTAAGGAAGGAATTCAATAGTGTTTCCTAGGTAGTATCAATTAATACCCACCAGCAGAGATCTATAACAGAGCCTGCAGAGCTCTGCCCACGCAGCAGCAGCAAAGCAGAGGAGGGAGGAGAGAAACCACTGCTGGTGACAGCAATGACACTGAACAACAAACTGGGAGTCAGTCAGACTCCCAGCCTGGATTGTGCCAAGGGAAGAGAACTGCTTGAACTCCACAGGAACAAGTGCAAGATGAAGCCAGAGGACATTACTTATGCAGGGATTTCACAAAGATAAACAGGTTGATAAAAAAATCATCTGTTTGTTGCTCATGACAATTAGGTCTTCTACCCCAAAAAAAGTTTAAGAACTGTAAGAAGTTATTGGGATAAGAAAAGGTTAGGGAACTTTTTAAATGCTCACCAAACAGGGCATACCAAAATGCTGAGATTAAAAGGAAGAACATTTATAAAATCCTACATGAAGCAAACATGAAAAGGTTGCTCAGCTGCAAGATAACTGAGTAATGTAACCTTTCAAAGCAGCAACAAAAAGCGATTAGGCCATCCCTTGGATTGAAAATGATTGATTATGCTGCTGCTATTGGGATTGAAGTTGACTGTAATGCTTTTTATGTAATTGCTTTATTGAATGCTGCATAGCCTTATTCAGCAATACAGTCAGAACTCTGTGAGTTTGACCAGTGCTTTAGCTCCTGATACACTACAAACACACAGTTACAATATATTTATCCCAATGACATTGGATTAAATGGCACATACTAAGGTTGCCTCCTGACCTTTCAGTTAAGGTCTGTGGGGAATCTTCTGCCTGCAGAATCATCTACTTGATTTGAGTACCAGCAGCTTTCCATCCTCTGCATCTGTTCGCTGGTTTATTCCATAAACTATATCAAAAAAACCTTAAATCTGATTTGGGGCCCTGTGTGCTGTAATAATTAAATCATTCTGAGGACTTTGAAAGCTGGCTCATCCATTAGAAAAAAAATCAATCAAGGACAAGTAAATCACAGTGAAGAAGATGAGTAAGTAAAACTTTCTTTTTTGTATTGGAGCACATTAATATATCTATGGGAAAAGCAGTGGGGGTGGGGAGTTGTTTGATTTTAACCTTTGTTTTTATCTAAAAAAACCAGCTTCAAAATTTAAATGTAACTGCATAGAATTACCTTTTCTCACCTGCTTTTCAACTTCTTTGATTTACTATCCCCTGGTATCACTCCCTGCTCTTTGAAGAGAGTCCTGGCAAAGGTCAGCAGTCAATTAGCCATCAATAAATACCCAACATGAGAGTGACAATTTCAGGCTGCCAGAGCTCCCATTACTAAACCAAGCAACATGTTTGAAAGCTCATAACAAAAGGCATAAAGTACTTTGGAGTGTTCCGAACATAAATACAATGTTACCTTTAAAGCAGTAAGTATGAAAAATATCAAAGGAGGTATGTAATACCAAGTTTTATCATCTATTGCACACGTATATTGATTTAACCGAGACACGCTCACTTATCTACAAAGCAAAAAATTGGGTTTTAAGTACTGTACTTTGCAAGACCCTTAGGGCACAATAACATTACTGTCATCATTTACTCTGACTTCCCTGTCTCTCATTTGATCCGTCCCCAGTCTTTTCAAAACATTGCAGCTCTGTTTCTATTTCTGCCTCCACGCCAGTGTCCTTGGCTGGATGGCAGCACTGTAATTATACACGGGTGGCACAAAACATGGGCAAAAATTAATGCAGAAACACACACACACAGGCACTGACATCTGAGCAACATATTGAACACTCAGGCACATGGATAATTTCCCCAGTGCTGTGCATACAAGGATGTACTCAGGGTTTGGGGAAGGTTGTTTTGCACAATTTCTCATGTTTGAAATTGTTTGGGGACAATCCTAAAAGTAAGATCATTTTGCTGAGGAATGCAGAAGACAGAGGACTGATATTTCCTTAAGAGAAAAGTGGGATCAATAACAGTTAAAAGTTTGGATAAACCCTCATTATCAGATTCCCACAACTTCAAAACGAATCCACGTGAGTCTCCTGTTAAATGCAGACACAACCTCAAATGTGCAGAATCACAAATTTCACACTAACGGTGTTTTAAATCAAGATACAGCTATACAGGGGTTATGAAATATTTAATGCCAGTTGAAAAACAGATGTACTGAATTAGTTTAACTGAAAATACTGAAGTTCAGTTAAGTTATTCTAGTGATATGCCACACTCATCTAACACACAGAGCTGCAAGCAATTTACTGAAATTCATTTTCACTTCTGCTTGAATACAGCATTACTTTATTAATGTAACCAAGAATATTAAGGGAATAACAATAAAAACATGAGTGCTACCTTATGAACACTATAGTTAATATCAGAACTTCTCAAAAGTTTCTGGTGTTTAATCATTAAAGCCTTTTAATTCTTGTCTGTAAAACCTCTAATTCTGTACTCCATCCAGACAGCTGCTTCAAAACTCTGCAGCTAATACACATCTAAACTTATTAAATGCATAGAAAAATACAGAAATATTTTTTTCTGTATCCAGTGTCTCCACTGTGAAGATCTTCAACTGACAGAAGAAAAGTGCTTACTTTGTTTAAAAGCAGATGGGTGATATAAATGTAACTAATGGGTCAAAAGATGTTAAAGATGTCACAAGTACTGAAGTTTTCCCTTCAGCAGCTTCAAACCTGTGAAAGTTATGATTAAAAATGTCATCATGCAGAGAAGTACAACATGCCTCACATATAGGTGGATGTTATTACACTATTGAAATGTGAAGGTCTTTGGATCTCAGGGGTGATAAAACAAACCTCAAAGGACACCAAACAGGGAAAAAATTCAGGTGGTAACACAATAAACACCAGATATCCCCTGGATTTAATCACGTGGCTGGCACACCAAGTCATGTTTCATACGTCTGTTCACTTATTCAATGGGTCAATAAAGTCCCGATGAAGACTTAAAGAAGCACCTACCTCGCACATTTACTTTTTAAGCACACTGAAAATATGATATTTTAAATGTCAGAATTTTTCAGGGAGTCACACAGCGTGAACCATTCTTGCAAATGAAGCGTAGGAACACTTTTAAAGCTGCTGTTGACTATGCCAGGGAATACGAACCCTTCATTACCACTTAATTCTGTACAGGGTATAAACACAACCCTGAGCTCGCTCGCAGTTCCTTGGGCTGTGCTGGTGACACCAGTCCCTCCTCAAAGCTGAAAGTCTGACAGCACTGTTCTACAGAGCCATGAAGAGCTTTTAAACCAGATCCTTGGGGAAATAATACAAAATGCAAGCGGCAAATATACTGCTTAAGGTAAATACGGGAGGTTTCCTGGTCCTCTGGCCGGGATCAGCTGGGTACCACGGCAAACACACTCCGTGTTGGAGGCGCTGGGCTGGCTCCTCTTTGAACATATGCCCTTTCAAGTGAAATTAATCACTCTCTTTATCACTCCTGCAGCATCTGGAGCCATAATCATTACCCAACTGCTGGGAAAGAAATGAAACCGCTAATCGCACGGGGAGCAGGGCTTAGCGTTCAGAGCAGGAAAGTTTTTATTAAGTTCTCATTTGAAAAGTGATTTTTCATGGCTGGCCTTCCAGGACATGCCACACAAAAGCTGGATCTGCTTCAGCAACTGTCTACAACTCACCCCCAGCATACAGAACCAATGTATTTAGAACCACTATAATGAGGGTTTAACATGCTTTTCCAAAGTTAGCTCTATAATCCTAAATCACTATTACACGCAAGTACTACACGGAGACACATTCAACCACAAGCTTTAAAAGGTCTCTGGAAGAAGGAACTGCAGAATTCTACAAAGAGGTTGACACAGGCAGTGACATCAAGTGCCTCTGGAATCACACCCTGAACTTGGACTGGTCTCAGCCCTGGCAAACTGAAACTCATACATTCAAAACCACTGCATTAAGTGGTCATTTCATCATATCTATCCACTAGCTGAGGGTGATTGAATTAAACAGTGTCAACACTGTGGAAATAACCTGGGTTACCATGAAATATCCTTTCTAACGTCTCTATTTCATCTTCCCGGCTTTTGCCATTCAAATCTTTTGAAACTAAGAAAGAATACAAAGAAATTATTTTTTGTTTTTGAAAAGAAAAAGGAATAAACAGATGACAGCAGGTATTTATTAACATAAATACTCCCCCAAAAAAAATCTAGGGAGTAAGACTATCAGAGGGCAGACTACCCAAACCTCATGAAGAGTCAGCAGCATTACCTGCAAACTGAGAACAATATGTATTTTAGGGATTAGTAAGACAATTTTGTGTATTTTCACCCATAATTGTGCTCTACACAAGAGCTGAATGAGGAAGTGATTACCTCTATATACTGAAATCATTCAACTAAATGGTGAAGTAAAACTCTTAACTTAAGATGTAATTATTTAAAAAAAAAAAAACCTGCAGGGTTCTGAACAAGGGCAGCAGAATAATTAAACCTAGCACTCCACTAAAACAGGCTGAAAATGTGATCATCCATTTTTAATGCTCCGCCTATACGTAACAACAGAAATCTTTCCAACAGCTGCATTCAATTAAAAAAATATTAACCCCAAGGAAAAACTACAAAAACATCCCCATCTGTTTTTCTTGCCACTCACTGTGCTTCTTTTGTGACTGAAATGTGTACAACAATAAAATTCAACAAAGTTGAATGAAAAGTACCACAATTCAAATAATAAGATATCTTTTTATTTTTAAAATGAACAGTTTAAAAGAAACCACTTTTGCAGATTTTCCCCTGTGACCCCCAGCTCAGTTCCCATAGTAACTATTGAGGAAAGAAAAGGGTAAGAAGCCTAACATATTTTCCCAATACCAACAAAAAACAGGAAAAAGCACCTTATTCTCAAAAACTATTATTCTCAAGAAGAGAAGAGGGACATTAAAAGATTAGTGTGAATCTCCTGTGTAATCTAGTTTAAACCACCACCTACTGAACATCTGATGCTGGTTAGACAAAGATGTTTGTTAAAGGGAGCAGCCTTGCTGTAAAAGAACTGCTGAAATAGTTTTGCAAGCCCACAATAACAAAATGATCGGGAACATGCTGTCAAAGCTCCCCCCTGGAGGCAGCAGGCCCACAGCCAGGCTCAGCAGTCACCTCTGCCAAGGAACTCGTACTCCAAGCACATCAAGTGTTAATTTTAGTATTTTTTTCAGGGTTATTTCAGTTCCTCCTCTGCTTGCCTTTTTAATTGCACTGGTACTCAGTGCTGCCCGACCTGCTTGCTGGAGTGCTTTTCTAGGAAAATAAAAGAAGCCAGGGATTCCTTCTTTAAGCAGTGCCACCAAGAACCTCCCTCTGCTGCCTACAGGTCCCCACGGGAAACCAGAGCTATTAAACACACCGAGTTTTACATACAAGGAAAAACAGCCCCAGTTAAAGCATTTCTGTGTCTCTAACCAGCATCCCAAACTGCTCCAGGAGCAATTCCAACATCTCTGCTGCTGGCTGGCACACAGTGTGCCACAGGTCCTTCAGCCATGTCCCAAACACTGAGCTTTCAGCCCCTGGGATAAGGACAGCTCCCAGGTGGGTGTGCAGTGGGCTGCCATGGCATCTATCCAACCCAACAGCAGAGCTCAAGCACCTGGAGGAAAGACCAGGCTGGAAAATGATGTTCCAGCATAAGAAAGCTTCTCCAGCTTTTATGGAACTCTCCTGGCATACATTTCCATGGTTCTCTGATGAACTCTCCAGTATTTACCTTCTGAGGACACAAGGTCTCCACCAACTTTGAACTGTCTCACCCACCTAAACAGAACTTGAACAACCAATGAAAAGGGTTAGAAATTAAGGCAACAGGTGCATCTCCACAAGTCCAAGACAAGTTGGATTCAGCTGTTGAGAAAACATGATGATGATTGCAATATCAGAAGTGGAATAAGATGAGTGAAGTGAAGCAGCAGAACCATATGTAATAAAATCTCGAGATTCATGGAACAGAAGGGTGAAAATGGGGATAGGAAATTGTAAGGAGTAAAGAAGAAAGAAAACTAAATATTTATCAATCTGAAACAGCTGCACTTCTGTCTGAGGGAACATGAGATTAGCTTTGAGGCCACCCTTAAAGCTTCTCAAATATCAGTGACTAATATCAACCAGCATATTAAATTTTGCTCCTAATGAAATTTTGCAAAAGAACTTCCTTTGAATCCTCAAACATTATTGTTTTTTAAAAGTGTTTTGTAGAAATGAAAGCATAATTTATACTGTCTCATAAATTATTCTTTGTAAATAATTATTTTAAACAAACTTAGAACTATTTTTATATTTAAATCACTTTTCTAATGGCTACATAGTGAAACTATGCCAACACTATAAAAACAACTAAACTGCTTCAAATGAAACTGTTCATTACAAAATTTTTTTTTAATTATTCTGAGATATTTTAAGCCAGACATTTCTAATTACAATTGTAAGACACGAGTAGGTGAATTGAGATTTGATATAATTCTGAGGAGCAATGCTGAGAAAAGATTTCATTTGACCAACCAGTGTTAAGAAAATATGTTTACTCACAGGGGTCCAGAAGGTTGGTATCCTCAATTCATAAATACATTAGCAGCAACGACCAAAAGAGAATTACTTAAATTAAAGAGTAGCCTGGCTCAGGAACAGAGGCAAAAACTGATCATGAACAAAATTAAAGGTAAAAATAAGAAGATTTATCATTTCAGAATGACTCTTCATTATCAGGTTTATGGCAACATTCTGGTTAGTTTGAGAACAGAACTTAATAGGTTTTTTAAAAAACTATTAATTTTTAATGACTGCTAATGCTGTCAATGCCACAAGATTGCAATCTATAACCCAGGAGAATCACTGCTGTCCCAACCTCTTAGCACAGTGAAGATCCTTTGAATCATACAAAGTTTGATTAAATCAAGGCTAAATTTCCACTTTAAAGTTTCAACATTTAAAATTCCATCCACCGAGGCAGCGTAAGAACAACCCACAATCAGAAAATTTGCCACACAATGAGAAGTTTGGAAGCATCAGTCAGATATAATACAAACCTTCCAGACACCACAAAAAGATCACTAAAAAGTCATTTGTGCTTCATTCATGAGCTGTTGTCCCATCAAATAAAGGAACCACTTCATCTAGGACAGATGGGCTTTCGGAAAAACCTCACTTGTTGCAGAGCTATTTTTGAGTCTCCTTTCAGCAGGTTGGAGCTCTACTGTCCTTTGAAGACCTGGACTCCTTTTAACATTTGGTGTACACAGGTAAAAGCTTGTCTTTTAAGACATAAGGTCAAAGGCACTTCCAAACCAGCACTTGACCTTCCTGAAATTACAATCTTGAGAAAGGGCATTTTTCTGGCGGTATTATCTGAGAACAGAGAACAAAAGACCTTTTTTCATCGTAGCCAGGGCTGCCTCACCCACACTCACAGGTGGTTCAAAGGTGCCTCTGCATTAGAAGTTGTACTCTGAAAAGTTCATTTCGTCCCCTTTCCATTATGGATTGTTTCTGAAGAATGACTAAAGATCAAAACCCATTTGCTAACCCTGCTTTAAGGATGACTTTCAAATACGGGTAGTAACTCCAAATTAAAGTTTTTATATGTTCACTTCAGGCAAGAACACTTATGGCTCACACACCTGGCTCCCAAAAGCCCATGAACTCCAGAGGTTTAATGGTTTCTTCCTCAGGTAAAAATCTCTCTGCTGTGATCAGAATCATTACAAACCCATTTCCCAGTCTGATACCTCACTTTCAGTGCTCTTCCACTCATATCAGGGAGCATGTCCCTGCTGGGCTAAATAGTCATCCTGATTCATTTTTTGTAGAGATGGAAAATTCACTGGGACCCAACATCTGGGTTTCTAACAGTCTCCTTCTTCCCTTCCATAGCAGACAGAGAATTATTTCCATGACAGCATTTTTTCCATGATTAAAGAACCATTTTCCAAAAAAACCCAGCATTTTCATCCTACAAAAAACATTTTTACAGTATTTCCCTTATTAAAAAATAAAGTCACATCATTGCTTTAGATCTGAGAGAAACTTTCATGGGCTGCATCCCTTACCCCTTTCATTCTGTTTGTATTTTGGGGGAAACATCACACACCTGAGGTGACATTTATGGAGGAGCTGAAGACACCAGCAGTGAAGGGGAAACAGAAATCTCTCATGAGCAACAGCAAGAATCTCTGGGAAGAGACACTTCAGCATTTTGTAATCCTAATTATTAGCCCCTTTCCTGTAAAGCAACCAAAATACTTCCTGCGTTGAACATATCTTACACTTAGTTCTGAGTTTGGAACTAAATTTTAGAGCTTCACCCAAAGAAACCCCCCCCCCCAAAAAAACCCCACAAACAAAAAACCTCACCATAAAAAAACCCAAACAGAACAAAAAGAAAACAAAAACCACCAACTGGAATTATGCTGTGGACTCGTGTGTGTCAATTATCTATACACAGTTTCAGAAGCCTGGCTGGCCATCACTAAAACACAGACATACTGGCATTGCAGAAATTCCAGGAACTCTTAGGACTACTCAACTGTTGGAGAAAATTACCATGGTGAAATATGCAAATTGCTAATTGGCAACTGCATTAAATACTATTAATTCGCAAGAATTTAGGTCCAATTAAATTTAGCAAGTGTGAGAAAATTATTCAGCTATTTGATGTTGCTGAGCAATTTAGCTGATATGATTATTGCTTTCATGTTTAGTGGCCACTAAATGAGTATCTGACAAGAAATGTCTGGAAACCAAAAGATACAGTGTAGAGATATTAATTTATAACTTCTAGAAGCCAAAAGCTCAAAATAAAGGGTTTTAAGACAGGCCACAAATAAGCAACATGCAAGTGATAGCCCTCTGAATAGCTGAGGGAAGAGAATAGATAAAATTACCTCACACTGCCAAGTTCTCATGTTTTAGAATTACAGAGCCTGGGGTTTTTTGTAGATGCAGTAATTTCAATATCAGTGTTTTCCCCTAGACCAAGACCACCAAGCCGAGAATGAAAATGTAGCAATCTTCATTAGATAGTGTCAAGGATTTAGCTGAAAAGAAGTCTACATTATAAACTGCAGTAATTATATTTTTTTTCTTTTTTTCAGCCCCATCCATATTAAGGATGCCTCCCTGGACTTCTGTGTGCTAGGAAAATTTATTTCAGTACATATAAATTCATTTTCATAAAGTCAGAGCTTTCAGTAGCATAATCTTATTTAATTATAAAGCATGACATTTCAATAAGAAGTTGAATTTCTCTCCAGCAGGTAAGTAACTTGCCATGCTTACAACAGACAATTCAAGATTTAAAAACAGAACAGATCATCCCTTTCCCATTATGGAATGCTCATTTCTCATCAGAGGGTTTTATTAAAAAAAAGGACAACAACTGAAGCTTTTCTTTTACCGGAATGGATCTGCTCCGTTTTGACGTTAAAAGTTACTTATTTTTAGGTTCAGAGTGCTGTGCTTTTATTTACTTTTTATTCTTTTGCATTGGGCACAAAAGACCTCAAACTATGGGATTAATATTTATTATTATTATTATTATTATTATTATACAAACCATAGACCTCAACAGGTCGAGATCTCCATGATCTACATCCCAGAGTTATTTTACCATCTTGCCACAGCAGGTTATGTGAACCCTTCAACCTCTCCAAATCCATCCATTGCACTTCAGTTACCACCTCTCTCTTCCCAAAACATTTCCTTTTAATTTTGAAAGTGAAAGACACACCGCTGTGATTAATCATACCTGAAAAACCTTTTCAGTTAAGGTATGAAAATGCAGACAAAATTAAGCCACATATGCCGCCCTGACAGCAGACTGCCATTTACTGCCCATTGTGTTATTTCTTAGGACAATTGCAAAAAACCAAGATTAGGGATTTAGAAATGCTGCTGCTTCACTACTACTGCAGAGAAAGTAGGGGCTTCACAAATTATAGTTTGTTTCTCAGCAAAACAAAATGTGTTGGGTGAACATACTATTCATTTCAACCTGGAACTAAACATCCAAGGTTAGATGTAACTTTTATCTAACTTTCAACAAGATACTACAATGGGGAAAAAGGGGGATGTTTACAAATATTGGAGAAAAAATCTTTTTCTCTCAATCGGGACAATACAACTGGCTGAAGCTCACAAGTTATTTTCATTTGGAAAACATATCACTCAAAGTTGTTTTCTACCTCATGTCACTCCATAAGCAGAGAAAGCACATCAAAATACTCTTAGGATTTGAGGTTTTGAAAGTGACTCTCGAGAGCTCAGATATTTTTAATCCACTGTGGGAGTCACAAGAACTGACAATTTTCTTGTGCATCTGGAAGACAAACCTTTACAAGTCCAATGTGGGACTTTCAGAGCATGGTGCCCACACTAAGTTGGGCACCAAATTTTCTTAATTCTAAACACATCTGGCCTCAGATGCCTTTGAAACATTGAAAACTCCTTCTTTTCAGCTGAAATCATCAAATCAAATTAAAGTTTGATGATTTCCAATGCACAGCCCTAAAGACTGACAGTACAACATGCTTTGGAACTGAAGACAGACAGTGCTGAAGGCTCTAATTTGTCTTAAGAAAACAACTCTACCTTTCAAAGCTTGTTCAAAAATCATGTAAATAACAGCAAACTGGAGAAAAGAGAGTTGTTTATTTCCTCCTCATTTCACATGCTAGACAGTGTAAGAAATCTTGAGAAATATAGTATCACATTGAACTTTACCAGCCCTTCCCCAGCACTCAGCCTCCCATCCCAGCAGCCTGGCAAGAAGCTGGTGTTGATCCTATCAGAAGGAAAGGAGTTCTCCCACAAAAATTGCTTCATTATTCCACTAATTCAGCCCATTACCTTCTACAGAAATGTAATTAAAAAACAAATAACCAAAACACCAAAGAACAGCTCAAAAAAACCAGGAGGGAATTTATTTTTCCATCCCATTTAATTGCTCTGCTGCTCAGTCACAAAAGGCCAAACCTCAAAGGGACCCTGGGCAATGAAACCCCTGGTTCAGGTAGGTATTTTTGATTAAGCACTTTAAGTAAACATTTCCCAGATTTGCCAATCTTTCCATTCCAGTGAACATTCTCTGCTGTTGTGTGTTGTGCTGCAAATCAAGCATCCAGTGCACATGTTGGGGTGTGTGCAGCTGTACCACCCCATCCCCTGCTCCCACCCACTCCATCACCAGGAGTCGTGATGCTCCCAAAACATCTTCACAGGTTTCCACACCTTGTGCACCCCTGGTTCTCCACATTGAACCACTGCATGTATCCAGCCTGACTGAGGGACAGAAATAATTCACTAAATGCACCAATGAAATTATAAACAGATCAATGGAGAGCATTGACTTCTGACTCAGTTCATCCTGAGAGATGCTGGTGTTCCCCTTGCATTCAAAAATTAAAAGAAAAATGATTAAATATGTCAAAGAAACCAACATGAAGATGATGGTCCAGTAAAAATACTCTTAGATGAAAAGCATTACGGAGCCCAGAATTATGTACTGGGTGCATAATTGCAACAGACATGGAGATTACTAAAGTGAAATACAGATTAACCCCTCCTATTTTTCAGAATAAAAACAAAATAGAAGACATCATCAGACTTTTTAAATTTATTATTGAGCTAAAACGGAATGGAGAAAGGACAATCACCCCATCCTTGAATACAGCAAATATCTAGTAGAGAAGCTAACATATCTTTTTCCTACCTGTTTTCCAGACAAACTGGTGACCTCTCCTGGCTTCCAGATCAGCTGTTTGCAACATTAAGAAAACAAACAAAAGGAAGGGCTTCCCCAGGCTCTGCCATGCCCAATGAGGAGAAAACCAGTTCTGTTGTAGAAGCATAATTCAGATAATTCAGTCTCTTGTCTTCTTTGGTCCTAGAATTAACCAAAAAAAAAAAAAAAAAAAAGAGAAGGCTTGCTAAAATATTTAAACCATCAAGGCAACAGGCTCAGCCTAAGGGTAAGCTGGTGGCCACTGTGCATTTCCCAGTCCCTGTGGGCCACATTTGATGAGGACATGTCTGTTACAGGTGCTTTGCTTGGAGAGGGAGAAATAAAAAGCAGGAGAGGAAGAGGGAGAGGAAGGGCCAGCTCCCAGAGGACCTACAGTCCCATCCTACAAAGCCATTGAAAATGCTTTTAGCAGGTTCATAAGAAGAAATCTGCCAGTGCAAATAAATTGCAAGGGATCCAGTGGCAGTGGGTGGTGTGTCCCTTTTCTCTGTTTAGCTTTAGTAGGAATATTATCATGATACAGGCAGACTAAACCAAAGTGAGAATGGATTCAGGTGCAAAATTCAGCCCCAAATACAGACCCCACGCCCTACATTTAAGATCCCTGACAAGAGAAATACCAGGAAGTGTTTTACCTCCATATCACATGTAAATATGGAATACATGAGAGCAACATCAGAAACACAACAGGAAAAGCAGGGAAGCAGGGGTTGCATATTAGCACATGAGGAGCCAGCATGAAAGGGAAAACCAGACACTACTCAAGCATTTCTATGGAATTTGGGACTCTCATTCAAGTTCCCTTTGGATCTTTGGGCTCCAAATCAGCAACCAGTTGCTCCAGAGAGGTCTCTCTGACTAAGGGATTTTAATTAGGCTCCCCAACACTTCAGACAAATACCAGAGGAACACTGTGAATGAGATAGGAGTGGATCAAGTCCTGCTGCTGCAGCAGTTTTAGACCACACAATTCATTAAAACAATCACTGTGTGGTGCTGGAAGCAAGGAGGAATGTTTCTCTGGGTCTCCCATACAAAGCAGGAGACCAACTCCTAAATGCCACCTTCAGCAAACACCTACATTGTTTGAATACTATAGAAAAGCTCCAAACAATGGAAATTAAGAAACTCATACAACAAAACCTTAAAAATTCCAATTCAGTCTAGCAATTCCAATCTCAGTGTCTCTCATTCCACAAGATTGTCAACTAGACACTTCAGCAGATTTTATGTGAGTTTTTGGGTATTTTGGATTTATCCATATCCAGGTGGGAAACAATTTGGAAGTCTCAAAAAATGTTTATGGTGCTTCCACATCACACAAGTTTCTGATGTAAATTTAAATATTATTTTTTCTGATGCAACATCTTTTGTATTTATACCATGTATTTATACCATGGTTAAATTCTCCAAATAGTTCTACTTATTAGTGATTAATCCTACATTTATAGGTAAAAATGTCACATCCGTACTTGCTTAAGGATGGAGATAATAGCTGTCTTCAAGATTTGTCTTCATGGGCATAATCTTGGTGATTTTCATTAAAATTATCAGTTATTAGAAGTTTAGTCCAAAAAATTCCATTACATTCCTAACCTTATGAAAAGCAACATTGTCATAGCGCATAATACACAGCATTGTTCTTGATAAGAAACTGAAGATAAATCTGGAAATTGTGCACACTGAATATACAGCAAAGCTTTTAATTTCAGGCTGTATTCAAATTACTTTGAAACAGTTTCTATCATGATAAATTCATGCAATTACATTTAATCAGATATTGACTAACTACAGTGGGAGATACAATGTAATATCTGTTATCTGGTTAAGCTCATTCTTGTGTTTCAGATGAACAGCATCTCATGTACAATCTGAAAACACATCAACCTGACCAAATGCAAGGGGGAAAGGGCCTGATTTATGCTTTGCTCGTGTCTTCTGGGTTAACCTTATTTAAAATTCACATTTAATTCAGAATGCAACCCACCAAGTCCAAGCATCAAGCACCAAGGAAGCACACAAGCTCAGAAATCTTGAGTACCATTGAGAAATCCAACACAGCAGCAAAGTGCTGGGGTGTGGGGAAGAAAGGCCCTTAGACATCCTGCAATTCAGGGGTTTTGCTGCTCACCTCACACAGAAGAGCTGAGGAGGAGCAACTCTCCCAGTGCCTTCAGCATCGCAGTCACCATCTATGACGGTCAGAAAACAGAGTCACTGACTTTCTGCCAAGGCAAAGAGAGGGAATTAGTGACAGTTAGTGACACTGGCTCCATTCACACACCAAAACACCAAACCAAGAAAGAAATTACTCAGATTTCAGTACTTGAGGGGAGCCACACACCCAGCCCTGCCCAGCCAGCACTCATTGGACTCACAGGGCAGCTCTGCAGGGCCAGAAAATGCCATAAAAACAAAACAACTTGAACAGGCAGGGGCATGAAATGGGTGAATCCAAGGAAACCTCAGAAAACAGCTGATAAAGATGCTGAGATTTTTAATGAAGCACCAGCAGTGCTCCTGAGCTGCTTTCTCAATGCACTGCCTTCATCTCAGCATTCAAAGGGTCAGGAGCAGCAGCACATCCCTGGCAGCAGCAGCCTCCTGCCCAAAACAAGGGGTTGCACATGTGTTCATTCTCTGGGCAGGACTACAAAGATAACTGGCTGCTGCTCCCCACGGAGCCAGAACACAGATTACATTAAGTCAGAAAAAACAGAAATAAATTAGGCACCATGGCACTGATTGTAATCTCCCCCACCCCAGCAGAGCTCAATAGATTCCACTGATTTACACCCCAGCAAAGCATAATAAAAATTTGCCTGTATATGTAGGTTTGTGTAACACAATTTGGAACAGTAGCTGTTCTGTCCTGATACGATAAAAAATTATTGCACAGGCAACATATGCTATCTACAGAAACATGAATAAATTACATTATGAAGGCCACCAACACTTCACATCAAATTTAGTTACATGATATCTCAGCTCCCAAATGTGTCAGCATGGCTAGCTGTAAACTGGCAAATAAAGACAAGAAAGGAGGAAAAAATGAAATTTACATTTGAAAAATTGATTTCACCTAGATTAGTCTTGATTAAATCTATGCAATTGCTTAAATATCATAAAACCATAAAATGGTTTGGGGTGGAAGGGACCTTAAAATTGATCTCATTCCAAACCCCTGCCACAGGCAAGAACACCTTCCACTGGACCAGGTTGCTCCAAGCCCTGTCAACCTGGCCTTGGACACTTCCAGGGATGGGGAATCCACAACTGTGGGCAACCTGTGCCAAAGCCTCACCACCTTCACATTAACGAGTTATTTCCTAAATATGTTCAATCTATGTGCTTTAATCTGAGAAAAAAATCTTGCTCTTCCAAAATTCTCTTTAGTCAATATTCTTTATAATACAGGCCTAGCCAGTAATAGTTAGCACTAATGGATTATCTTGAAATTAAATAATGAGGTGTTGTTTCGATATTTGGAGGATTAGTCACAAGCATCTTTATCATTTTGTGTGGTTTGTACAGAATCTTGTTTAGAAAAACAGGGATATCATCCCTTAGCTGTAATGGCTGGGAATATACAGGCAGTCTTGAAAAAGCCACATGCAAGTTTTCTAATGATCATAACAACACATTTACATTTTCTAATCCACTGCTAATACTCTTAATGACAGGATTGAATAAAACTAGTTTTGAAAAGCAGGCTTATTTTAGAAACATACATTTCTGCTGCAAACATGGCATTCCAGTGTCAAAATGTTAGAAATAAATAAATATGCGTACAGCTGACAAGTATCTTATTTCTGAAGTGATCAAAATTTAATTTCATTTTCAACCTCAATGGAATATCCAGCAGCCAAATCCCAGTTTAATCCCTGCTTAGCTAGGAAGGGGAAAAAGCCTCTGGGAAACTTTCCCCATTTTCCAGCCTCTGCTGAGCACTCAGAGGCAGGTTCTTCTGGGTGACAGGCACTGTGCTAGTCCAAGACACATTAGAGTGTGTCAAAATCATCCTAGACTGGCAAAAAAAAGACTCATGGTCCAATTTTGATTCTCTACTCTCACATACTGCAGTTAGAGAAGAGACCAGCTGCTCCTTCTCCAAATTTCCATGGGACAAGGTGTGTCTCCAGTCCTTCTGCACCATTTCTGTGGCTTAGGCAAGCTCAGCCTGGCTCTGCTCCAACATGGATTTACAACGTATTTAATACTGAATTCACAGAAAGATCAACTTAAACTGATCCAAACCTGAGACATGATTTCAGCCTTGTCATACATCAGTTCAATTCCCCCTGACTTCACTGGGAGCTGTGACCTTTCCCATCATGGGTAAATCTGACCTACTTTTTGGTATGAGATGGGAATGCTGACAAGGGCACCTGAGCAGCTCTCTCCATTTAAAACACATTATGCAATTAGAATAATCCCAAACACTTTAAATAGCAACAACAACAAAAAAAAGAGCAATTACAGATGATATGTGTGGCTATAAATCATTTGGCAGGTGTCTAGCACAAAGATAAGCATCATTAATCATGAATAAATTTTCTTAATACAAATGTAAGCAGTAACTGTGCAACTGTTTGCCTATTACACACAAATCCAGTGCGTGTGGTATTCCAAGATAATCTGGATGTTTATATCATACTCTTTATCCTCAAATAAAGTCTGCCTTGCCTGCTCAGAAAGCTGTTATCCAAAAAGCTAATTCTCTTCTGTCCTAAAGCAGCAGAATGTCTGGCTTGTAGCAGCAAAGGCTGATCACCACAGAGAAGAACTGCTGACCATCCCTGGGGAGGATTTCCAAAAAAACCACTAATGCTAGTGCTACAGGTATGGAGTTAAATAAAACAAAAGTGTTTGGACAGTCACATATGTCAAACTAGGAACAGACTCTCAAATATAACTACCTATATGCCCAGTCTTCTATTTAATGATGAACAGCTGCATTAAACTTCTCTTATACTTCCATACCTAAAATAAACCCTATACATTTTTCCACTTACACATTTGGAGGGAGACAACCTTCTGGTTAAAGCAGAGGCACCCAAAGTTCACTCCACTTCCAGCTCTGTCAGAAACTTCCTGTGCAAAAAGTCACCTAAGGTCACGCTCTGACACTAATACTCAATTCTGCAAGCGCTCCCCCTGATTTCAGCAGAGTGACTTTGCATATATGAGAATGGTAGCTTGATTTTCTATACCTCTACTGCCTCACCTCCAAAACCAAATTGAGAATATTTGCTCTTCTTCCAGGTGCATTTAAGAAAACCCTGGATAAAAACACACAGAACGAATGAGCAAAATTTATACTTCAGGTTGACAATTGCCTGTCAGCATTTTTGTCCTAAGTGGTCACTCATTGGGAATCCAAACATTAATCTCCACAGTTCTCTGGTAATTTGCTACAGTAACTGTAAGGGTAAATAATGCCTGAGAAAGTATCTGGTGTTCACAGACAAGGTAACCTCCAAGCAATGAGCAGACAGTGTAAACCAGCCTGCTTTGGGTGGGAGGAAGCCTGCACAACCTCCAAATCAACAGAACAGATATTTCACCCTGGTCCATCTTCAGGTATAAACAACCTTCCCCAACACTCCATTGCTGGAAAGCTCAGCAAGTCATCCCCATCTTTACCAGTAATATTTGAAAGTCTGGGTATTTTGGAGATGTTTACAGTAAAAACAGTAAATCTATTGATTGTTTTCATTTTTTTCTTCTATTTAATTGTATACAATTCTTGTTCCAAATTTATGGAAGATCCTGGGGATTAAAAACAAGAATATGAAATTATTGCACTGCCAATGAATTGCTTCTTAACTTACATCAACTTGTTTGGGGTAAAAACCACGAATCCTGAGTTTTCCTGCCTCAGTCTTTGTACATCCTAAAAATGTAACAAAAGCAGGTTTGAATTTAGAGGCTTAATTATAAACTTAGCTAAGTGGATTATAATGAAAGATGTTCCAGCAAGGGAGCTCAGACTGATGCATTATGACTACATTAAAGAAAACACCAGAGAATAGACTTTCCATCAGTAGAACAACTTTAATTACAACAGTGCTGGAGCAGAACTGTTCTGTGAAACAATGCTGCTCTTACTTCTCCTTCACCCTGAGTACTTCCAATGGACTCCACGGGAACACACTTGACTTTCAAGAATATAAAGTGAATGGGATTTGCAGACTTTTCCAAGGAATCCAGTTCAGGAGCTCAGTTAAATACAGCTGAGGCAAAACTTGCTTCATTTGCACACCAACATGGGTGGTTTGCACTCCCTCAGAAGGGCAGGAGAGTTCAAAGTGAGGTCAGGAGTTTGTGCAAAGCACCATCCTGATGCTCCCCAGCTCCACAGCCACCTACAGCCCCCAGGCCAACTGAGAGCAGAATGAGCAATGCTCAACAACCAAGGAGCTCCCCAAAATCTCCCTCTACAAACAGCCTTCAGTGTGACCCAGCATGCAAGTGCCCAAGTGAAACCCAAGCCTTGGACTTCTCAATGGGGTTTAACAGCCGCGGACCTTTTGGTGCTTTTGGTGTTGTATCTTAGCACTCAAAGTAGGGTCATTTGCCTTCACAAATGTTCTTCAAGCTATTATCATACCCCTTGCAGCAGGAACAAGTTCAGAGCAATTAAGATCAAAATGCTCAAGATTGTCAATAGGCTTCTCTCGTGAACTCAAGCATTGATTTTTATCTGAGCAGCAGAACACAGGAAGTGTCCAACAACTTTTAAGTAACCTTTTCAGGCTGCTTATGCACTTTTATATATTTAATTAAATACCAAAAAAAAAAAAAAAAAGGCTGTAGAAACTAAAACCAAACATCTCAACAGCCAACAGTCACTTTATAAACTTATGGAGTCCCATTTTTAACCTACATAATTTTGGGTGGTATCTTATATGGGTTATGTATCCGACCCTTACACACTACAGCTGAATGCCTCATGCCAGCTTTCTCAGCCAGCACAGCAGAACACAGCACAGAACAAACTCAGTGATCTCTTCACATTATAGCACATCCTTTCTGTAACAACAAAACTTCATAGCTTTGAGGGACAAAAAAGTTTCTTTTTGTTTATTTTTCAATGGCTAGAGAAATGTTTGAGTCTATTATCAATACACTGCTTTGCTGTAGCTTTTATCATTGGCAATGGATGAACTGAAGGTCCTTTGAAACTCAGCTATATCTAAGAATTGCTGTCACAGTTCCACAGATCTTGGATTACTGTTAAATTGCAATTAAACAAAGGCAAAGGGAGCTGGCACTACTTCCAACACCATTTCAGTAATGTTATTGCAAGTTTTTGTTCAAAGAGGATTACTCTCACTTCACTGGCAAAGTATTGCATCTAATGCACATTCAGCAGCATAATACCATTTGAAAACTAGTATTTTAAATTATTTTCCTCTAAAAGGTAAACTTGGAAATCAGCCTCAGTAGAGAGCAAGGTCCCTACTTTAGCAGCAGGACCATTCACATGGAAAACAACAGAAAGGTTCAAAGTCACCAATTACAAGGCAGCCGAGTTTCAAAAAAAGAATAAACAACCTCATAACCTTTGCTGCTGGAACAACAGCAGATTTCCTGAGCATTCCTATTAAAGTGCTTTCAGTTCAGAAATTAAATTGCTTTACTGCAGTGATTTTCTTCTGCATTCTGATATTACTTTATATTATTTGACATTAGTACAGCATCACAGGCTGTAGGTCAGGGCTTTTTTCTCTCCTCACTGGAATATGGCCACCACGTAGAGTTTATCAATCTTAAACACAAGGTCAAAATAATACAATCAAGTATCACCAGACATATGAGCTCAGCAAAGACTTGGGCTCTGCTTAGCAGGGAAGGACCATCTGCTTCCCTGCCACAGGACTGGAGCAGCTGAAACTGATCTCCAATTTAAATTGTTATAGTCTACACTTCCACACATCAGCCAGAGCAACTGAGTGCATGCACACACCCAAACCCCTGATCAAAGTAATAACTGCAAAGAGGCAGGAAAATCTTCCAGTTTTCTCCTGTTAATCAGTTCTGGGGAGAGTATGTGGGGTTCAGTTTCGAACTTCTAAACACTGGTGACTTTGGCTGAAATATCCAGTCTGGTACACACAAACATGCAGAGGCCAACTTCAATACTTCTCTAAATGTGTAATTTTCCTTCTGCTGTAACACACGCTCTAAGAATAAATTTTTTTGCCACAAGATCTGTACCTCTATTTGTAGGTAGTCATTATTATTTTGCCATTTGCACTACCTAGCTGTAGCCTAAACCCAAATGAGCTAATAAGAGGAGATCACACACACACACACATCCACAAGATAGATCGCATTTCAAAAAACTCATTTCCAAAGTGCTGAAATAAACATTTATTCCAATGTATCCTCTGCCATCAGCTGTTTATTTCAGTGCCCCAAACTATAAACTTGTAGGAAAGGAGAAAATAAAGAGCACAAAGCACAGCAAACACTAAAGCATTCCAGGAACACACAGGCTCTACAGAGGAGCAGAGTTCATCACGCACTGACACTGTGGTTCTCAATTTCCTATCAAACATGAAGTCTTGTCATGAAGTCTCCCACAACCAAGGCTTCACCATTTCTACAGAATAAAATCCTGTATAACTCAGGTCCCATGTCAGAATGTGTATTTTAAATAATTATAGCTAGATTTGTCAAAATAAATTAATCAAAAGTATTCTGTGATTCCTTAACACGGATTCATTCATTTTCCTTCCTTTTACTTGGCAACACTGATACCAACTGG
Organism: Entomyzon cyanotis; assembly: GCA_024500445.1. Lineage (NCBI taxonomy): Eukaryota > Metazoa > Chordata > Aves > Passeriformes > Meliphagidae > Entomyzon > Entomyzon cyanotis. The sequence continues at coordinate 5,868,205 of JAKEPQ010001026.1, forward strand.
CCCAGGCAGATAGTGTAACAAAAGGGTTAGGAAAAACTATATTGCTTACATTAAAAAATAAAGGTACAGTGAAGGCTAAGAACACATGGAAAAACCCCAATATTGGTATAAAGGATCTCCAAAAACTGCTTCCTGAGCACACACACAGATGCCAAAGTGCACACACTACAGTCTGAATTCAACTTTTACTAATTGCCACACAGACTTACTCCAACACACCAAGAGCAACACAGTGCAGTGCTACAAGGCTTGTACTGAAAAGGAGCATCTGATTTTTAGCTGGAACTCATTTACAGAAATGCACAAGCTGCTTCTTTTACCAAACTCCTCATGCTGCTGCACAAGCAACTCCAGGGCAGGTCTCCAGACCCCCTTTCTCCTGCCATGGCAGTACTCAGGAAGAATGTGCCTCTCCAGAAGACACACACAGCAGCCAAGTGCCACACCAGCACATCCCATCACTTCCTCCAGAGTGGGAAACACACCAGGCACACACTCCAGCTCAGTACCTGACACTGGGATGTGTGCCTGAAACTCAGGCATTCCCAGGAACTTGGCAAGAGCCACAGAATCAGGTGTAAAAATGTGTTTCTCCATATCAAAACCCATTCATAATATCTGCACATTCACTTAAAAGTGAACTTGCTTTCAACCCAAGTTTAACTATGCATGGCAGCAACAAAACCTCCAAATTGCCATGCAGGCAGCTAGAAAGAATGACACTACCCTTTAAGCACTTGGAGCAAGCAGCTGAGTAAAACCACTGATCTAGTCAAGAATTCTGTGATTGTTACCTTTTCCACTCCCATTTCTTTTCCCCTGTTGCTGGCTCTAGTCCCTCACTGTATTTTATCATGTTGGAAAGCCTAATCTCTTTCGGGTGAAAAACACATTTGCCCTGAACACAATCTAATATGATTCACATAGGGGTCCCTGACAGTGTCACATTATTGATACAAAAAAATAATCATAATTACCTGAACCGCTGAAAGACCTCATTGTAATATTATTTCAGCAAGGTCAATTGCCCATGCAGGTTGTTCTTACCAGAGTTCATGTTACATCACTGGGCCCATCATCCTGACCTTCCCTGCTGTCATCCCATCACAGTTCAATTAACACAGGAGTCCTGCAGTGGCTTGATGAGCATCTGCTGCCTCTACCCGGCAGTAATTCAATAAGGATACGCCATAGGAAGAGATAATGAGAAGTCAGCCCAGTTGTTCTGTCTCCCTCCAGGAGAGCAGATGAGTTTGGTTTATGAGAAAGAGCGTGACCTATGAAAATTATCGGTTAATTTTATATTTCAGAGCTTCAATGTGCAACTTAAAGTGTTGTCTGGTTTCTCTGGTGGTACTGCCCGCTAGGACCCAGAACCATTTTTCCTGGTGAGTCCCTGATTAACAACCCTTCCCACACTGAAAAGATTCATCTTTTCGAATTTTCTCTCTGCCAGTTCTACCAAAGGAATGGTTTCTACTCAAGCATTCAGCAGCGGTTGGTCTGAATTAAAAAAATTAAACACCTGAGCATAGAAAACGGGCCAAAACTACCACTGAAGTAATTCAGGCAGAATAAAATTCTCACACACACACACACACCCCCAAACCTGGATGAAACACTTCCATGAAACCAAAATCTCCTACACTGCAGGCAGTTTCAGCCTGGCTGTTCTCTCCCTGCCCCAGAACACACTCCTCACTGGTGCCCAAATTTGCTTTCTCCCTCCATTTCCTTCTGCACCTTTCCAGCAGAGACTTCCCTCAACTCCCACCTATCTTCTAACTCTCTCCTGTTGCTTTAGGAACATCTATTTCATCAGTAAAAACTCAGAGCCACCTACAGTCCCTTCATCTCCTGTTCCACCACTGCATGTCACAGGGATTGTCTGAGGGATATAACTCTGTGCAGATTTATTTTTGCTTTGTGATTGTAGTGTCCTTATCAGTCTCACAGCTTTATTTCAACAATCTTATTCGCTGAAATAGGAAATTAACTTGATTTCAAATACAATTTTCTATTTTATGTCTCCTTAATATCATTAAGGCACAGATTTAGTGAAGATGATAGGCATGAGAGGAGAAAAAAGGAAGATACATTTCCTCCTTTAGTTCTGCAAGGTGATCAGTGAACCATGGTGAATTTACACAGCTGCCTATTCCCATAGCTCCACATTCACAGCCTCATTTCGCTCAAGATCAGCTTCATTTGAGCCATGTCCTTTCCCATCACACAATTATCTGCATTGCCCCAAAGACTGCTTGCCTGCTCTGACCACTCTTTTCAATGAGTGCAGTCACCAGAGCAGTTTATTCCTCATTCACAGGATAGGACAGGTTGGCAAGTCCCTACCTCAGCCCAGCCTTCTGCTCAAAGTAGGACCAGACAGCTGTGAATCACACAGAACATTCAACATTGTCCCCAGTTTTATTTTTATTTTACTTCTGTTCCTACCAGACAGCTCAGTCTGCCAAGCTCACACAAACTGACATGAGATCTGAAGTTGTGGTTCACCTCTTCCAAGTCCCACAACCAGGATTTGCTCAATTTCTATACCATTCTCTTTTCTCCATTCAGTTCTGCCATCTCTTCACTCATCAGTTTAATCACCTGCTGCAGATCTCCTTCTGCATACCTTGTGCTTAATTCTCAAATCCTTCCTATTCTTTCCCCTAATTCTTTCCCATACTAAACTTCCAAAAAGCAACAGATGAAATTTTATTACATTTACCACCAGCTTGGTTTCTTAACCTGTTTTCTCACCCTACAGTATTGATTTCCTTCTCCTAACTAGCCCTTTGTTCACTTGCATTCCCTTCTATTGTCTGATTCCCTGGGGGTCATTTTCATGACTCCCACATATTCTCCTCTATTGTTTCCTGCCTTTGTTTGGTTTTTTCCCTTGGAAAAGCTTGGAGAGGAAACACTAGGCACACTACTTTGTATCCAAAAGAGGATACTATAATAATTTTAGAGTTACAAATAATCAGCATTTAAGAAATGCTAGAATGAAGGTTGCCTTGCAGGAATGTATTAAGATAGTCAGGTTTCGTGATTACATCTATTTTTACCATATTACTAAAGTCTATATTAAAATGCAATTTAAATCTATCTTTGACTTCTTTTGCTTTTATCTATTCATCACATTTGCTTTCAACCCTCTCTTAAAGCCTTACTCATACTTCTCTTTGAAACAGGCAGAAAATACCTGTAAATCCAATAACTGCATAACTGCAATTACAGAAAATGTTATTTACTTCACTCTTAGCAGTTATGTGCACCATCAAAAAAGGCAAAAAAAAAGGATTTTTATTGAAATATATTAGGTTAAATAACTCAAAATTTGATAACCACAGTATGGACTAGCTTCCATCTGGTTAAAGAAAGAATAGACAAAGTCTATGCAATGCATTTGTCATACTAGTCAAGATAAACTCATCAGACTTCTGCAGGTTAATGTATTTCCCTGCTCATTTTTATCACTTTTCCCAGTTAGCTGAATTGATAAGTCAATTAATGCATAAAGCCTTCTGTAAATGCACACCCAGATGGATGTTTACCAGACTTCAGCCTTCTTTTCCATGTGTTTCAGAATTTAAATAAAAATTGAGCCAACCTTCAGGAGAAATCAGTGCTGGCAGACGTTCTCTTGGTGGGCTCACAGTTTCTGCAGTGAAAAAGCTGTACTTAAACCTGAACAAAATCTTCTCGCTAACTGAAAGTATTTAGAGCTTCTCTTACAAATACTTTCAATATTAAAATCTGCATCCACTCCCAGAGGCTTGTATTCCACATCATTTGGACTATTTTACCCTCCTCTAGCATCTTCTTCCTTCAGAAAGATGGGAATGTGAACTAAATACAGGACTTGACAGAAGCAGTAATCCAATATATCTGATTACATAAATAAATCTAAAATTAAATTGGAATTTAAATGGCAGAAATAAATATATTGCAAGTCCTGGGCAGTTCTTTAAAAATGGGCCTACCATGCAATATTTGGCATATTTAATATAGAAGAACCAATATTTAAGCAGTACAAGAGCTGGGTCATAATTCTATGGATATTTTTTTCCTTATGTGGTAAAACTAGAGGGGAACTGGGTTTCTAGTAGAGTTAAAACTCCATTTACTATGTAATTTTTACTCAGTACATAGTCCCTTTTTAAAGCACTGCAACTGCTTTGAGTTTTACAAAAAGATTGATCTGTAGAAAGTGGAAAATGTCTCCTGCCCTACTTTCAAGAGTGGGATTTTGTCATGCCAGCAATTGTTTCATAGGATCATTCCAACTCTAAGATAAATGAAAAGAAAAACAGAGAATTTTTTGTCCTGTGGGAAGAATTTCCTCTGAATTACAGGAAAACACACATTTGCAAATATAAATACGCTTAAAATCACAGCCTCTGCTTTTCCTCTATTTGTTAGTTTTCCTGCTAAACAAAATTAGCAGTGATTTGGATTTGGTGTTAATGAATGCCTAAAGCAACTTGGCGTTCCCTTGCCAAGGACCTCAGTAAACTGCAGTTCAGCAAAACAAGACAATCTTCTTATCATGTGTAAGAGCTCAATTAAATCATCATTTTAATGTAATCCTATTTAGTAGCTCGCGCATTTTCTGTCCTGATGTTAGTGATGTTAATGGCTTAAATAACCAAGGAAAGCAAAAATACAGAGGTAGAAGGGAATAAGACAGGAAAATGCAGCTTCTGTTTCACTGATCATTTGATGGGGGAAAAAACAAAACAGCAGCAAACCAGAACCAAAGAACCCCAAACCCAGAAGCATGGAAACAGCCTGCACAGAACATAAAACCCAACAGTCTCCCCGGACCCCAATCCAATCTTTCAAACACCATCCAATTGTGAGTTGAGAAAAACAGGTTCAACCAAAGACTTCCAAGCAATTTTTAATCTGCAATACGTACTTGGAGGTCAACACCTTGCTAAAGAAATCAATGATTATTACAACACTCAAAAAACCACACAAGAGGGCTCTAGAACAGCCCTGGAATGCACACAGCTCTTTATGCAGAAGCGACTAATCTCCCAGAGTACTATGTAAATTGGCTAAGCTTAAAAGTTGCATTTAAAATTATCCTCAATATCCATTACAAAAGAGAGGTACCTACCCACTGATAAATTAGCAATTGTAATAAGGAACTGCAAGGCTAAGGGTAAATTGATTGTTGTTCCTAATTTTCCCTTTATTTTAATCCAAAACTCTCCAAATTGCGAGAAATAAAAGTACAGGCGAGAGGGTGAGCAAAAAGCTTTTGACTGCATATAAAACATCTAAAAATAGTGCTTCAGTGTATTTCCATATGCTGGAAGTGGCAGTGAATATCATCTATATAAATCCATTCCTAGCAGAGGTTTTCAGCAGCATCCAAGACTTGAGAATCAATTGTAAATTTGTATTTTAGATTAATCAATAAGAAAAAGCACACTTTAAAGAATATGCAGCATTTAGCAGGCAGATACAGCTATGCATCATCTCATACAAAATAGATACAGACATTATTAGAAGCCATATATTTTTAATCTTGAGGAATTTATTTGGGAAGAACTTGAAAAAACTGCTTTTAGAAAAGCACTTGACGAGGTTTGTTAGTGATGTAAGACCCTGCCAAGGCTGTGGGTGCAGAATGCACCCGGGTGATGTGGCTGTGGGCACGGATGGAACCCAAACCCACACCAAAGGGAGGTTTCCTGCACATCCCTGTGAAGTGCCAACACCTCCAGCAGCTGAAGAGCTGCACTGGAATATCAATGCACACCCTACCTTCAAATGAACGAGCTGTCAGCACCAGGGAGGAAAAAGGCAGGTTCACAACTACAGTAAAACCTACAGGAGCTGCAGATGCCTTTGCCAAGCCCACCTTGAGAGAAGGTCACCCCACCAAAGCCAGGAGGGCTCTCCAAGCTCAGATCAATGCTGTCAGACTCACTGGAGCAGCTGTCACTCTCAACACTCAATAGTCCACAAATCCCGCAGGAATAAGTGACAGATGTCACATCTCCCAGGAGTGAAATGATGATAGTATATACTCAGGAACTGATGGCCAGCTCTGAGGTGTTTCTCTTCTTTGCTGGCAGGATTGATGTCTGGTCTATCAGCAGGGGAACAGCACTTAATCCATGAGGAAACATTATACAGACACTGATGGACTATAGTACACCAACAAGAGAAAGAAAAAAGGAGTTTTTATCCTTCTCTATTTCTGGATTAGGCCAATTGCTATCAGATATTTGAATGATGACCCTGGGAAATTATTCCATCTTGAACAAAATTTGTACCAGCATCAGAACTGGGTTGAGCAAAACTTTCTCATTCTAGTGCCAGTTTCAGATTGCTGAAGCAGTACACCAGGACCAGGGAACCACCAAAACCCCAACACAGGACAGTGGCAGTGCTCCAGGCAAGGGAAAATCTTTGGATTAGAGACCTGTAGAAGGTGTATCACTTGAGATGAAACCTGACAAGGCCTCTCAGGGATAAAAATGCCAGTAAATAGCCATATACTAGCTCCAGTGAATCCCCTAAACATTTACCTGAATAGTTTTGTTATCTCCTGGCAGCTTAACACAATCTTGCCATGCCATGCACACTCCAGCAGCAAACAGGGAACCTTAACATTATCAGTGATTTGACACAGCACAAGTGCTTCCATTTTTGTGGTATTTCAGTGGACACTTTACACACCCAAACTGATATGCAGACACTGGAACACAGGGAAAACAGTTTATTTTCCTCACTTCATGCATTTGCTGTGTTAAATTTCATTGTTTATTAATGCAAAACAACCCATAGAGAGAAATAAGTCAAAAGTACAGACTTTTTCTTTTTTCTCACATGGCATTTCCCATCAGAGAAGAGGCAGGAGTTGCTCTCACAGCTAAAAATAAACATATTATTCTATGAAAACAGGTTAATTAGCAATGAAGTTACAGCAGCATAATTCTTTCTGCTTTTGTACATACAAAGTGCACCTTCATGCAAGTCCATACTTTAACATCTCTTCAAACACACCCAGCAGAATCTGCTCAACACGTTTCCATTCTAATACAGAGAGGTTTCTGAAAATTCAAAATCTATTCAAAGGTTGCTTGCTACTGTTTAATTAACTTCTGAACAAATGAAGAGACACCCATTTTCCTCCAAAATCTGTAATTTTACTTTTTCTAATAAACACTGACACCATTTAAGGAGATCACTTGTGCACATCCAGTCTCACTTCCTGCATTAAACAGACCAAAGACCCATCCTGAAAAGACCTGCATCCAGGCCATAACTTTTACTGAAGATATTATATGATAGGGTATGATATGATACATGATATGATATGTACTTTAAATATGGATATCACCTTGCTTTGAAAGTGTTTAAGTTGGGAAATAAAAAAAACTGTGTATTTATGTAAATTCTTCTTGCAGTTAAGCACCATTTATGACTATAAATTTGAATTTTAAAGTACTAAATTAACAAACAAACAGGTATGTAAGCAGTGAATGCTGTCTCTTCTGTACCTTTCCATTCCAATACAGCAGGCAGAGTCTGACTGATGGAAAAAAATTACTAAGGAGGGGAAAAAAAATCATTCTAACCATTTTATTAGCAATACCCTCCAATGTGCCCAGTGATTTCAGGTGCCCCTTACAGGACACAGTAAATGGGCTGGGATTGCAGGAAGCAGGTGATGAGGAGCTCCAGAAGCCACTCTTCTACAGGCATCTTAGAGAAATGAAAAAGAAATGTATCCAAAATTATTCACATTACATACACTACTGCAAGTTCTCTTCTGATTGCCTTAGGGGGTTAAAACAGCAGCCTGTGAAAAATAAGCATCCATCAGGCTCCTTGTGATTTCCAGACATGCTCAAAAAAAGGTTATGCTTATATATAATCCTGACATGCCAAGTGTCATTTGGGGATTTAAAAAGACATTGTAAGGATCTTAATAAAAGCTATTATATATTGCTATATGAAAAATATTAAGATAGATTAAAAATGTTTTTAAAAGCCCAGCTTGTGCAAGAGCCTAAGCTTTTGTATAGAAGTGACTCTGTTCTGAAAGGATCCAGCTCAAAAAGTCTGCACTAGAGGAAAGAGAGGCTGAAGAGAAAGGAGAAAAAACCACACAAAAAATTATGTCTAGACAAATCTGGTGCTTACACTTCTTAATTAGTGTAGTATATATGAATTTTTCATGACGAAGAATTCGATTTCTTTTAAAAAAGAAAATCAGTATGAATTAAAAGCTCCCTCTAACTCTTTCTTTAAAAGACTACAAGGAGCACTAGATAAACCCTGTATCAAAGGAATTTATGCCATTTGATATGAAGTATTACAATACTGGACCTGAGCCTGCCATCACTGAACTCAAATGAAATTTGTTAGCAACTTACTCCCCTTCAAAAAGAAGCTCCTTGGTTAAAGCTCATTTTACTTCACTTCCAGAAGGAAAACTGCCTTTTTGGATAAAGCTCTGGAACATGTAATGTATGCAGATGAGCAGTCATATACATAAAATACACTCATTAATGTACTTATTAAATGTGTTTATTAATAATATCCCATTTCCCACAGCCTCTTAGAAACATCTCAGCAAGAAGACACATATGTATTGCAGAAAAGTGCAAAGATGGAAAAAAAAAATCCATCAGAAATCAAGCTCACTCATTTGTTTAGCATGGCTCCTCAGTGCTTCAGTGCCTCAGACAAAAAAGTGGCCTCTTGTATCTCTCAAATTGGGTTTCTGATGTAAAACAAAGAATTAAGAAAATTGTCAAAATTCAATCTGAACAGTAGCTGCCCATTCTCCATAAGCTAAAAGTTATGGTCTCATTTTAAAAGCAATTAACTCAAGTACAATCCCATCAGAGAGAAAAATGTAAATCTTTATTTCCTTTATGGTTTCACCTAATTAAGAAGGTGTCTCGTGGATGTACAGAAGCCTGGATTCGTATGGATGCTCCTCAGTGCTTCTCCCCGGTTTCCAACACAACCTCAGCTGTTTCAGCATCTCAGCAATGCCTCCAACTCCTTCTCACACCTCCACTCTCCACCCAGGGAGCTGCAATAGATGGGATGCTCACCACACATGGAATGCTGGAGCCTTCCCATCCCTGGGAGCACTCAGTTCGTGTCTACTCCAGGCAGACACACCAGCTCCCATTGCACACACAGAAATATAATTAACTTTGACACACCTACCGCCATGAAATTTGGTTTAGACCATGCAGCAGAACAGAGGCACGCACAGTCCAGGCTAAAAATAAAATTTAATAATACATTACACACAGGCTCATAATCAATTAGCATATATAATTTGGCAACACATTCCATATTATTTGATATGAAATTGATTGTCTGCAACTGGCATGGTACAAGGCCTACAATTAAAATTAATCACTCCTGCTACAACAGGAAAAAATGCCTACATAAATATTCCTCTTACAGTCCACCACTACTTTTTTTCTTTCCCTTAAGGAGCAGATCTATTAGCAGTGCTATTACATCAGAATCTCCTTTATCTCCGAACAGGAAGTTTTGTGTCTTTCATGGTGGCAACATAAAATCTGCAGACATCACCTTGAATGAATCCTAAGGGATGCTCAGAAACCCAACAGAAAATTAAAAGCATCTCAACACATTTTAGTGCTTTAAAAGAGCACAATGGGGGGAAAATCACCTGATGTTTTGCATTAAAATATTCAGTACAAAACTACAACACAGGACTGTGGCAATGAACCCAGAATGAGCACCCAGGCCAAAGTCCAGAGCCCTGCAGAGTCATATGGGCACAGATGTTTGAAGTAAATCCCCTTCTGGATCTGCTGGTCCAGGTGAAGTTCAACAGAGAAACAACAAAAAATCTGGGTGCTGCTGGTGTACTGAGGGAGGCAGCAGCAACCCTGTCCTTGGACACCTGCAGTTATGGGGTGGATGGTGGAGCTCCCCAAGCTGTCCCCTGGATGCCCTGGAGCCACCTCGCTGACAGGACTGCACACACCCTGTTAGCAGGAGCTCCACATGTGAGCAAAACCCAGGTTTTGTCTCTGCCAGCCCCAGCTGGCACTCCTGGAGTGCCCAAGCACAACCTGCTCTGCACAGCCCTCCTGCACAGCCAAACCAAATCGCCTTCCCTCTCTCCTCACAGCAGTTAAGCAGCACACAGAAAATTGAATCATAAGGGTAGACAAATAATACATCACACACCACAGCGCTAGGAAATCTTCCTGTCTTTTGAAAGAAACTTACTGCTGAAGCCTTAATTTGTGGGACTTGAAAGCCTCATAACAATTTATGTTGGATTAAGGTTCCTGCCCAGTTAAATGCCAACACTGACAGTCCTAGATGAGATCCCATCTTATGAAGAACCATCAGCCACATGCTTACAGGCAACATGCCAGAGCACACTGCACTTTATCTACCTTCCCCCATGGCAGATTATATTCCTCAGGGGATGCAAAATCTCACAATCCAACTACATCAGCTGAGAACTGCACTAAATCTTCCAAGCACCTCTACTCCTCTCGAAGTGTTTGAGCACACTGGTATCTTCAACTTGTGGGTGACATGCACAGGAAAAACCAGCATCTTTCTGGAGTTACCCTTGACTGGCCAAGGCACTGTCCATCTTCCCACCAGCCAGCCCAACAATTGCTGGAAGGCCAGTGGCTCACATCAGCTGGAGCAGGCATCCTTCAGTCTCATCCATCCTCTCAAGTTCATAGAAAAGTTCTTCCAACTTTTGAGAGTCCATAACCTTGGTGTGAGATGTCATTCTCTGTGAAAAAAGAGTCCCCCTGCTCCCTGAGCAATGAGCCATCCCTTGCAGCACGATCTGCCCATCAGCACTCCATCTGCAGCCGCAGGCGGGGGAACGAAGTGTCAGGCTGACACTAGTAAAGGTTTCATGTTTAATGGTCACATTTGAAATGTGTCACAAAGGAAAAATATCAAAGTGTACCTGAAATTTTAGTCCGTCTTTAGCCGCAGATTCCTTTCACAGCATCTTCGAGCTCCCAGCTGCGAAGATGAATTCAGCAGCACTTCTGCCCTGCAGAGTTCCATTACCAAACCAACCCCTGCCCACCACTGTCCCGTCATGCACCATGTCTGAGCTGGGGACCAGGACATGAGGTGGTGTCAGGGCTGGGCACAGGATGCTTCTTTCCCGGGGATGGAGCTGCTCAGAACAGTTCTGGCTTTTATCTCCACTGCCTCTCTCCCATCAAAGCAAGGCTCTTCATCCTCACCTGAGCCTGCTGCCAAGACAGCTGTGCCTATTAGGAATACCTCCCATCCCCCGTTCACAGAGCTGGATTACACAAATGCAAATGTTATACAGAACAGCCTCTTCTCATGCACTCTCACAAACGTAGGTATCTCTCCTTTCCCTTCTAGCCTTCTTAATTTCCATTTTACTTCTAATTTGCATACTCATTCCAGCCTGGTTTTAGCCCATTTACCACACTACAAATGATTTATAAAGTTTAACAGCAATCATGTATCATCGTAAACATACATATGTTTGACTAGACTTGCAGCACAGAGCTTGTTTTAGCTACTCAAAAACTATTTGGTATTTAACAACACAGATGATTCACTTGATATCAGTGTTTCTGATAATGTATTTTCTGCACTGAGACAAGGAAGCAGAAGACAAATCTGAAGCAAGATTCAGCCGCTTTCTGTGATTACTCACTGCTTTTCATTCTTGCAGAAGCCCTGATGTATTTTGTGTCCAATCTCTTTGACATCTCTCAGATGTTCTGCCTGAGAAAGCCCTGATGGGCAGAGCCTGTCCTCAAGAGTTCTCACCATGTTCTCCTTTCTGTAACTAAACAATACAGACAATACATAGTTTGTCCACGGACAAACTATGACACAAGTTTGCCAACAACAATCAGTTAGTCCTCAAGGAGACTCAGGCTGCTCCTGGGATAAAATTCCACTCCTGAAAATAAGCATTGCTGGGAAACATATTCATTTGTCTGAGTTGTGTTAAATGCTGAAGCCTTAACAGTACTCATTTCAAGTTGTCAGAGATGTGGAGAGTCCATGAAGCATCAAGAACCATCACCTGTGCTCCTGCAATTCAGATGTGTTATCACCTATCACGCCACAGCATGGAGCAACCATCTCCTGTGACTTTGAAGTTACCTCTTCCTCCTGAGAGACACAGACCATCATTTTCATGAAGTGGGGGCAACTTCTGGAGCCTCAAATCGTATTGATTTTCCCATGTCTGTCTTCATACATCTGTAATCCCCAATGAGTCCAACATCAGTACCAGACAGCACAAGCATTCACCTTTCAGTCTGCTGTCAAGTGAAACACCAGCAGCTGACAGCCCCTGCTTCATGGGCATCTATCTGCAGTGTAACAGTGCTAAGTAGAATCTGATTCTGAAGATTTCTCTGTTGGCATTTTTTTATTTTGACACCTTTTTCATTACTTTATTGGTAATACCTACTGAAGAACCAGATGCTCCAGATGCTTGGACAGTCATGGACTGAGTTTGCATATCAGGCTTGGGAAGCACTTTTCAAGGAGATTCCATCTGCAGTAACTAATTCATTTAGCGCTCTAAAGAAGCCTTTTCCTTCACAGGAGTGCAGGGAAGTGTTTGTTACACAGACTCTGATAGTCAGCCTGATGGGCTTCCTGCCAGTTTGTGCACAACATGTGCCTCACACACCACTGGTGGCCATGGGGCAGTTTCAGGTGTGTCTCATCCCTGATTTATGGGATATGATGTGGCTCTAACACCCAACTCCTCAGCCCAAACACACACAGCACCTCTGCCCAGGATGGAGATGGACGAGGGCCAGGAGGAAGGACATACCTTTCTCACCTATTCAGCTCACAGCCCAAAACCTTCTCTTCAGCAAAATCAATTCTTTTTACCCAGGTTTGACAGCAGCAGCCTGAAGGCAAGGAATCCATAATCCACCGTGCTCAGATCCATGTTTCAGAGGGCAACCAACACACCTACACACCCATCATCTGGGCTTCCCAGAGCTGCCACTAGTGCTGGGACACTGCTCCACTATTTCAAGGAGCTCACGTAAAAATTGATTCAGCAGGAGCACAGATATCTGTGGTTGTGCTGTCTATAAAAGATAAGCTGAATGATTTCTGATGACCATCTGTTAGGAGTGGCTATTTAACATTCCCATTTCGACTGTTATTTCCATCCATTATTTACCAGACCCTGAGCAGTATTTGCCAATGGTTAGAAACATTATTTAAATTACAATACAGCATCACAACAACCACATTACAATGTGGCATTTTGTAACATGCAGGTTTGAAAGGAGAAGACAAATTCAAGCTTAAAAACTATTTTGTACTAAAGTACAGCATAAAGCATCTGACTCAGGGAGTAGAGACTGACAAGTACGTGGGTGAACAACCATTTCCAAAGGGATAAGAAACTGACCAGCATCCAAACAGAAGCACAGGGCAAAAATCAAATTACAAAAAGGCATATCCTTCTCTTTTTCTGTTCTCATTTTTTGGGTCTCATCTAATATTCCTCAAAATCCCATTTGTAAAGGTTTAAATTGTGCCCCACTGCTTCTTTTTTGTCTCCATATATGTATTATAGCTTGCTTGGTATCTTCTACTCTCTTTCTTCTTAATTTCTTTGTAAAAATATTAGCAAATTTTCCCAGAAGAAGAATAACTGTCAGAACTGGAGTGTAATCTGACATATTCCCACCTATTAGGATTAAACTATGTTTGACCCCCATGTGGTGCGTTTGATGTGGTTAAGATTAATGAGTCAATTGTTTCACCATTTTAGAATTAACCACCACACTCCTTCTGCAGTGTTTGATCCCCACAAAATAATTGTGAGCAATTTTTCTGTAAGACATAATGAGTATTAGGTTTATTAAAAAAAAAATATACAAAAAATCACTGAGATGAAAAAGGAATGGGATAAGTGTACAGTTAGAGCTATTGGCCTTAAAGCTTTTCAGTCAACAAAGTGATGTTCCCACAAGATCTTGTGCAGTACAGCACCACCAGTTGGTTGCTGTTCAGCTGCCCTCCCCAGGGATCTGGGCTTACAGCTCCAGACACAGGCACACTCAGGCACAGACAGACCCCACAGACCCTGCAGGGAAGAGAAAACCCACACACACAGACAGACTTCTACACAATGAGCTCTTCCAAGGTTTGTAGGTCTCTATTCCAACAGACTTCACATAGCATAGTTCAGTATTTGTTGATATTGAATACAGACATGGCTATTTTAGAGCAGGTGCAGCTTCACAGAAGGGCACAGTGAGGGACCAGGTGCTGCTCTGCTCCACCACTCCTGAGCAAAGCCAAACAACTGGTTAAGGAGCTACATAGGTGCTGTGACACCTGTGCTCAGCAGAACAGGGAATGCAAAACTCCTGACTGGAGGAATTCAACCATTTGCTTAAGGTTAAACCAGTTTTTTAAAGCATTTCAAAGCAGGGACAGTGGTAAGTTCCTCTGAGTAATGTGTGTCTGGGAAGCTTCATGTGAAACTTCTGTGTCTCCAATAGAGGGTTGTATACCATGTAAAAACCTTGCATGACTGTGTTCCTTAGGAGTTGTGTAAGAGACAAGACTTCTGGTCCAGAACGACACTTGAAAGAATGTGGAGATACACATCTTTGGAATCTCCACATCCTAAAAACAGAGTGTAATCTCACTTTAAGAGCTGGTCCAAATTTATATTGAAAAAATCTTTTAACTTCTCAATTTGTAAGCTTATATAAGATGGACTTAAAATCAGCAGCTTTTATAATATGCACTTCAGGTCACCAGAGGTAATCAGAAGACATTTTTAACAAAGTTCATTATAAACCCTTTTAAACATGAACTACATTTGAACTTCCATATCTTATAAGGCAATGATTCGCTTCAGTTATTCTCTTAATCCAAATAAAGAAAATGGATCAGCCATAAAGACCTCCAAACCAGGTAATCAGAGCAAATGCTTTAAATTGAGGTAGAGCTGCAGAAGTTAAACTTTAGGCTTTGGTCTGATTTGAGGAAGTTAGTTTTGCTGCTTTGTTCAGTTTTAACTGGAAGTGTAAAACTCAGAAGCATGGCTTGCTCTAGTTCTGCTCTCCAGTCCTGGAGCTGGCTGCCCCAGCTTCACTGACCACCACCACTGATGGACATCACCAGCACAAGAGCAGGACTCCCCCATCATGGGAGCACATGGCTCCAGAGGAATGGGCTGTTCCACCTCCCCAACCACACCTGCACTCACCTTCTGCTCAACTCACCAACAAAGCACTCATGGGAGATGCTGCACACCTGCCATGAGACTCAGCAGAGGCAAAGGACCAGCTCCCCTGGACGAGTCTGGCACACAGGTACAGCATCACCAGCTGCTGCTCAGGGGCTCCCCAGACCCTCTTTTATTTTTACAGCAAGTGCAAAGCAGCTCAGTGCCCTGTGAACCTCTGCCACGTTCAGCAGAGCACAGGGGTGATAAAAATGACAGAGCTGCTCCAGGGAAACAATTCAGAGAAGCCACACGCTGCTAAGGACTTCTGGGCATTACTGTGTGGGAGAGGGAATACAGCTCAAACTCAACAAACCAAACCACCCTTCACAATCCTCTCCCCAGTTTCAGAAGGAGAGGCCTCAGTTCTCTATAAACAAGCAATCAAAGCAAATGCCACCTGCCACAACTACAAGATCTGCTGCATTTTGCATTTTGCTGTCATCTTCAGCAACAGCAGGATCAATCCTATCAGATGTAAACTCCCTGGCAGAGTGGGAACCACAAGGTAACGTTCCCTAACTGAAGTTGCACAAAACACTTTGTAGTAATCAAACTGTGAAAGTGAATAAAAATACTTTTAAAAGTTAACAACATTTTCCTTTTACATCAGCAGTCTTCAAAGATGCTATGATTATTTTTTAACACTAAAAGCCAATCAGATAGACATTACAAGAAGAAAATAGTTGGACTTTAGTTATCAAATTTCCTTAAGGGAAAGAGTTAGAGATTTTAATATTAATTTACCTCTTACTTTTAGCACTGAATTCAAGATTCAATCAAACAGAAAATAAAATGCAAGCTCCCTATTACTTCCATGGAGCCTTTAGTTAAAAGAAACAATCTTTAATATTTTACAGAATATAAAACTAGCCAAGCTGGAAACATACACATCTTGCCAGTGCTCTAGCAAGAGGTAGTTTCCTTCATTAAGCACAGTAATGACACATTTGTGAGGTCTCTATGCCCACCACTAAGTATGAGCAAGTTAATGAGACTCTGCTGAGGGTTCAGCCTGTGGTGCAGCACAGCCTCTATGTGTGAGACGTGGCTGATGCTGAGCCTGGTACCTTATCCCTTAGTGAGAAACAGCCATCAGGGGAAGGGAAAGGGAAAGGGAAAGGAAGGGCAGATGTAAAAAAAACATTCCACAGCCTCCTTTAGCTATCAGGAACAAGTAGAAGACACTGCATTAGAGTTAATAATCAATTGTCCAGAATTGATATTTAATCAGACAGGAAGTGATTGTGTTTGGCGTGACGGGGAGACCAAAGCCTGTCTGTACAATGTCTGGTCAATGATAAGGAAGAGTGTTTAGGAAAATTTCCTGAAATCCTACCCCCTTGCTTAGACTAACCAAAAAAGTGCATTTACATGTTCTTTTGGATCGAAGGCAGAGAAGGAATGGGAAACAACCAGCACAACAGGAAACACAGTGATCAGAGATGGGATGGCACAGTGTGCAGGTGCAGAAGCACAGCTTCAGGCAGTCACCCCGAGAATAATCAACAACTGCAATTAAAATTTCCGTATCAATGAAAACTTAAATGTATTTGCATCTATTCATACCTGTTATCTGCAAAACCTACTGCAAGTGGTTAACTTACTGCCCTGTTTATAACACAGCTTAATTAGGCCCCAAGGGTGACCTTTAATCTAATTTGCACCAAATAAATCCTAAATCACCACCACTCACTCAGTTATACTCCAGAGTAAACAAGGTAAGAAGTTACACAAAATGCCTAACACAAACATTTTTGTTTCCTGGGTTTGTAGTTGCCAAAATCTTCCATAAATTCCTCTCAAAGTTTTAAATCGTTTTTTCCTCTACGGACTCAATTCGCCACTTTGCAGTGCAGTCTACAACCTGCTGGTTTAACCTACAAAAACTGCAGGTACAGGGCACTGCTGCTCTACAATCACAGAACTACTGACAAGAGGGAAAAATTAATCCATGCTGAGTGCCATAGTGCTGCTGACAGACTGCTAATGGTTTAGCTGGCTCAGGTTAAAGTTTATGCAGCTGTTTCTGTGACTGAGTGCAATGAACTAGCGTTGTCCCCCAGGACACCTCCAGCACAGCCACCGCTCAGGTGCACAGGGCAGGGCTCCCTCCTGGAGAGGGTTCACTCAAGAAATCAGTTCCTGCCTGATCTGAGCTCACTTTAAGGAATGATTCTCAGCTGCAAGGGGCATCAGAGCCCTGCCTTCTCTCCGTTTTCATTTTGCTTAGGGCAGATAAATGCTGCTGCAGGGGACGCACAGGGATCCACAACCTCCCTTCATCCCTGCTGTGCTTCCCTGTGATGCACCAGCAAAGCCACAGCTTCCTCCAGTCCTGCTGCCAGCAGCACTCACTGCCTATCGCCTGGAAAGACAGGAGAAGGTGTCTGACATGCTCTTTTCCTGTGCCCAAGAGAAATGCATTATCTGCCCAATAAACCTGGTTATCTATCGAACAGACAAGCCGGAGTCCTGCGAGCTCCTTAAAATCAGGTTGGGTACATCCCGACAATTGTATTACACAACGCTGCCCGATTCATCTTTTTATTCAAAACCACTCTTTAAAGAAGACAAATGAAAAGCTGAAACAACAGAATCCCTCATTGCTCCCAGCATTCTTCATTGCTAGCAAAACTGTTCCGGTAACAGTGGAAGACAAATGAGATTATTTCAAGGCTGCAGGCATAAATTATGAATATAAATGCTACAGAATAAGTTCCTTCACGCTGCCCTTTCTCACATGTGGTCAGGGAAGCAAACTGTGTGCAGGGAGATGAACAGGATAAAGCCAAACAGCATTTTAAGTCTTGCCCACAGCAACTAACACTTGGTGCATATATATATATATGTGTGTGTGTATTTATATATTATTGTGTTTATTTATTTATTTTTAAGTTTGTGCCCAGGCAAAACCCCTGCTTTCAAATTTGTCCTCATTTCTCAACACCTGGGGAATTAAAATTAAAGCAGAGGTTCACTTTACAGCCCTATAGCCCTGGAGTCCCCCAATTTTTAAAAAGTTTGCTCTGTAAAGCCTGAAACACACAGCACTCTGAGGTTTTTTCCCATTATCATTTTTCAAAGCTTGGCTCTGGGTTTGGTTTGGAGGGGTTTATTTGTCTTTAATTTCTATGCTAAAGTGCTGAGAGGTACAATAAGAATAGGTGCACGCTGTTAATATTGCGACTTCTCTGTGGATTTATTTGGAAAACAGTAGAAAGGCTAAAATGAGTAAAGACTATAGTTTTCCTCTTCATTAAACTTCTCCTCATCCATGCATAAACACCTAATTCTCCACTGAGCTTCCCAGAGTATTAAAGTCATTTGAGAAAAAACGCAGACAGCATCTTACTTACATTTTGTTTTACAAAAACACAGTTACAGCTCTGCAGCAGGACAGCAGCAGCAACAGGCACTGCCACCACCCAGCTTGGAAAAGTTAGACAGCTGACAATTAGGCTGGAAGTGTTCCAGAAGAGAAGACAAAACAACAGACAAGACAACAGACCTCCTCCCAAGAAATCCAGCCACAGACTCATAGAAGGGTTTGGGTTGTAAGGGACTTTAAAGCTCACCTTATTCCAAACCCCTGCCATGGGCAGGGACAGCTTCCACTATCCCAGGTTGCTCCAAACCCCATCCAACCTGGTTTTAAACACTTCCAGGGATGGGGCAGCCACAGCTGCTCTGGGCAACCTTTTCCAGTAATCCTTGTTCCATCACTCCATCCCTTGTCCAAAGTCCCTCTCCAGCTCTCTTGGAGCACCTTTAGGCACTGGAAGGTGCTTCAGGGTCTCCCTGGAGACTTTACTTCTCCAGGCTGAATGATCCCAGCTCTTCCAACCTGTATCCAGAGCAGAGGAGCTCCAGAACTCAGAGCATCTTCATGGTCTCCTCTGGACTTGCTCCTTGTCCTTGGACTCACTCCATAACCCTTCCCTCCCTTCAGGAAAAAGCAGCAGGGCAAGGAAGTTAAAGAACCCTTGTTAGGACAGCACACACAGCCCTTTTGTAGGGCAGCTTCTGAATCCTGAGTACACAGGGAAGCTGGAGGAGACACAAAACACTCCAGTGAGTACAAGGATGTGGCTCCAAGCCAAGGCACCAGGACAGAAATGTGGACACAGCACTGAGGCTCTCCAGAGTTCACTTATGAACCCAGCCTAGGGGATATCCCAATGCAGGAAGGGCTGGCTCCAAAAAATCAAATTTTTTATGGTTGCCAGTGCTTAAGTATAAGCTTCAGTGTACTTTTTTTTTAACTTCCACAGACCTGCTGTCAAGTTTTCCTCTCTTACCGATGAACAGCAAAATCACAGCAATTATAAAGTTGTTCGAAAGTTGTAGCTCACTTTGGAATGCACACGCTACTCTGATTCTGACAACCACGGTAATGACAACTTTCTGCACTTAAAATGTATCTCTGGTTTTAACACTGTATCTAGAAAAATAAAGCAATAGCTTAGAATCAGGCTTCATCCAGCAGCCCTTTAGTTCAAGGCTGGCTGAACAAAATAATGAACGTGGTTATGGAAAAAACAACGCACTGAATGATTATGGGCTGAAACTTGAAAAAAGGAGTGCTTTCAATAAAATATTACTTCTTAAAATCTATCAGTTGCATTGATCATACAATCTCACAATTTTTTTCCTACTTAAATATTAAAAATCACATTAAAAAGTTGAGGCATTAGTTATGGATGTTGATTGCTTTGTTCTAAAGTCAGCAACAGTTGCTCTGCTAAGCTTCTTCAGCCTCGGGAAACATTTACCCATTTGACTTTCACCACGCCATTTGCACAGAAAATAACAACTGCCATAGAAACAACTCTACAAAAATAAATTCTAAGAAATATTACATTTGAGAATTTTGTATTTTATGCGACAGCTGGAGCACAGCAAAGTTTTGATTGGAAGCAACAGTCAGTGGCTTTATCCAGACATTCTGCTCATGGTTCCCAGCCTTTACTCAGATAAAAGGATTCCTGTCATTACCTTAAGCACGGACCATCATTAAGATAAACCAATAAAAGCCAATTAATGCCACAACATACCCCACATGGTTTATATACAACATTTCTTTGATGGCTACACACAAACATAAGCTGTTAGTTCTAGCAATTAGCAGTTTTCATGCTTTGTTAAGGTAATGGCACTAATCCAGAGAGAGAAAGGTAATTCATGAAGGAAGATCCCACCATGGCCATTAGCAACCCAGCCAACAAACTGCTGCTCTCCTAAAAAACCCATCATAGCAGTGCACAATCCAGGGATGCTTTTTCAGGTAAAATTTAAGTATCAGCCATCATATTTAAGACAATGAGGTCATCTCCACTATCCCACACTGCCTCCAGCTTCCATTAACCACATGAACTGCCCAAGCTGTTACAGTTCAGGATATTACCCCAGTATCTTGCTAAAATTAAACCTCTGTAACTCTGAGTGGCCCGTTTATCTAAATTTAATCATTTCAGTGCAGGTTATGTCGCCTAAGTTTTGCTGTTGTTTTAACTTTTAACCAAAAGTTAAAAGTGGGGAAAATTCAACAGTTTCTGACTCACACTCAGTATTTAAATTATGGGAGATCAACTAGAAATCACAAAATTGTTGGGTTGGATGGGACCAGAAAGACCATCTCGTTCCAACTCCCCTGCCATGAGCTGGAACACCTTCAATTAGTGGAGGTTGCGGCAAGATCCATCCAGCCTGGCCTTGAGCACTTCCACAGCATCCACAGCTTCCCTAGGAAACCTGTGCCAGGGCCTCACCACCCTCACAGGAAAGAATTCCTTCCCAATATCCAATCTAATCCTGCCCTCTGTCAGTCTGAAGCCATTCCCCCTTGTCCTACCACCACATGCCCTTGTCCAAAGTCCCTCTCTGGTTCTCTAGGAGCCCTTCAGGTACTGGAAGGAGCTCTAAGGTCTTCCCAGAGCCTGAGGATCAGACATTAACCTTCTTCCCAACAGTTCAGCACTGGCTCAGCACAGCTGCCATGTGAGGTGTTAACAGCCATGGTATCTTTGCTAAAGGTTAATCACATCAATTCCTTTTTTTCTAACGCAGAGATAAAGATCTATTGGAATGTTCACTGCTCCTCTCTCAAAACAGAAGGGAGATTGCTGAGAAAAATCTTCAGTTAATCACCTGGAGGAATGAAAAAGCAGGGAATTTTACATTATTAATGAAAATCCAGGCAATTAGATAAGTAATAGCTTCCTTCCATTGCATAATACAGTTCAAGTTGCTTATAAGGCTTCCTGATGGACCACATTTCAAGCCAAATTAAAACAGCTTTCCCAGTTATAAGTCTTGTCTTATGCACTCAGGAGCTACAGGGTTCATCCGTGACTGTCATTAAAACTGAACTGGGCTGGTTTATTTCATCCTGCAACTTTTTAATGTTCTGGCGGATTATGAAGGTTATCCTTCTCACATATATTTTACATCAAAAACATGAGAGAGATGCACCTCACCACAGCTCCTTATTCAAAATACTCAGCCAAAACCCTGAATCTTAATCCAAGTCCTAGATCTGAATGAAGCCAAGAAGAATTGATCTGAATGAAGGCATCCTAAGTAAATCTCCACCCCCATCCTACCAGCTAGAGACTCTCCAGTGAATTACCAGCAATTCCACTGGGAACATGAAAAAATTATTGAAGAACTTCAATCAAGCCCAGAATATTTCATTAAGCTGTCTCAGTTGCAATTAGAGTTTTCAGATAAAAAAGTATTTTGCATAAGGATGTTGGAAGAAGTTTTAGACATTCAAACGATGGAATCTGTCCCTATGGGTGTATTCTGCAATTCAGAAACTGGGAGGAAGGATTCATCTTTTGTAAAGCCAGAGGAAGAACTGAAACTCACTCTTCAGTACAAACTATCTTCACAAAGTCACAGATCTCTCAACACACTATTATGAAAATAAACATGAATCTTGGGTAGCCTTTCCCACTCAGTGGACTTTGGTTTCCCTCATGAGGAATGAGCACAATTTTCAGTTCACTGTGTTAAACATTTCCTCTTCTATCTCACACACAAAAATCTCCACTGACTATTCCCGGGTCTGTGCTCTGCAGCCTTGTTTCACTGTATGCAACAAAACTTGTATAATTTAAAAAATAAAAAAAAAATATAAACAATATATAAAAACAAAATATAAAAACAAAATATAAAAACACAGATAATATTCAGAGGGAATACATGACGCCTGGTGAAAAAGAAAAACCATAAAACACACACCAAAAATGAGTGTGCAAATCCTGTATATGAAGTGCCCTCAAAGTCACTGGTCTTTAACAAAAAAGCATTTTATGTTGTTCTCACTGATACTCTTTGCTTAGAAATGACCAAAAAACAGAATAATGAAACTACTAAATGTCAAGATGTGACATACTGGCAGAATTTATAGCATGCTAGCACACTTGCACAGCATTATGTTCATTTTTAGTAAGTCTTGCTACTTTTTACAACAATTCACACCCATTAAAAGGTGTAGCTTTATGACATTCCAATGAAATCAGGAATTCTTTTTGGATTTCATTAATTCAGCCACAACATTTATTACAATAGTAATAAACAACATCTCCACTTTTGAAAAAAAACTACCTAATATATTCAAGGAAAGTAACAAAGGAAGAACTACCTGCATCACTGAGCACAGCCACCAAAAGCTAAATTATAAAATATCTCCACAAACACTACCAGCAATTTCACAGCCCCAGTAACAAACCAAGCCCAGAGTGAAACACGGTAGTCAGGGCAGCAGAGTGAAACAGAAACACATAACAGATCATGGGCACCACCATCTGCTAGGTCAAACACCCAGATGATCCAGCAACATGCATGACCCCATGTGCTACAGGAGAAAGCCAAAAATCCCAGCTTTCCTTGCTCAAGAAGAACATTTCCATTCCTTAAGCTTCATAATCCAATTAACCCAAACCCATAGACTCCAACACACATCTGCTGTGACCCAGCTTTAATACTGATAACACAATACATCTTGATTTTCCTGAGGCCTTATGGACTCATGACAATTTCACAGGTGTACTCCAATATTTCCCTGTCTGAAGTTCTGCCTTGGCATCCTTTATAGTGCAGTTTACCTGTTCTGCACTAAATATATGGAGTGTTCAAAACAGACATGAGTGTTTTGTCTCATACATCCCTTTTACTTTTACATTTTCTCTTCAACATACAAGGACAACTTCACACATAGCAAAAGAGCATCTTCATTTCTTCTGGTAACTATCTGCTTCAAAGTAGTCTGTAAAACTGACAAAGTAGTCTGTAAAACTGACAAACCATTTCAATTTGCAGGGGTTTAATACCAATTTTCATACAGACTTATCACACAGAAAGATCATTTCCTGCTTTCCCCCACGTGCCTTACAGACTTTCCAAACTTCCAGGACTTCTTCTTCAGAAAACCAGCAATCAGAAACAGGTCCTCAGTGCCCTTATACATAAAATGGCTCAGAAGAGCCCTGCTGTAGCCACATGATTATCACTAGCCCTTTCCCTGGGCCAGCAGTGGTGGGAATACACTAAAGGTATTTTGATTTAAGTCCCTGTCTCCCTTCCAATTCATTTAGCAACAGGTCACTTAACTGCCCAAAAAGAATCTTTAAGTGCAAATGCAGGGTTTTATCATTTCTCCACCACT
The DNA here is from genome assembly GCA_024500445.1 of Entomyzon cyanotis. NCBI lineage: Eukaryota > Metazoa > Chordata > Aves > Passeriformes > Meliphagidae > Entomyzon > Entomyzon cyanotis. Next base: position 5,892,168 of record JAKEPQ010001026.1, read on the forward strand.
CCACTGCAGTACAGCTGGCCAATTAAATATTTAATACAAAAGTCCTCAATATTTAATTAGGGACAAATAGCAATCTTTTGCACTTTCCTTGAATTTGAAAACAACCTTTCCTATTGTACCTACACACGAACATTTAATATGACAAAGATGTATTTAAAGTTATTAGAAGTCTGTTGATAACAATATTACAATGAATCAACATTCATTGTCAGGGTGCTGCACACTACAGTCTTACTACTTTATCCAAAGATGGATTAAAATAGTAATTTTCCTGGTCTCAATCAAGTAGTAAGGAAAATACACTCAGCTATTCAGGACAATATGGAAGAATTTGGAAACAAAATATTAAAGATATCATTTAATCTCTCATAACACGTTTATAGTGAAATGTATCATTTAAATACTTCATATACTTACTAAATAACTAAATCTGTCATAGCACATTTATAGTGAAAGGTATCATTTAAAAGACTTTAAATACTTATTTAATAACCAAAGCATCATATAAAGCTGGTTATGTCATGGCTAGTTCCATCTAGAGATTGCTACTGATTTGGATGGCAGTGCCCAGTGCTGTAAGAGGAGACAATTCCACCTTAACAATGGCAGCTTCCACCACACAAAGCTTTCACAACACAGATTGGACCTGTTAAGTGTCAGAATTCTTTACTGTTGGGCAAAAAACTTCTAGAAATGTTGATTATGCAACTAACACAAGCAATCCATGGTATTTCCACCCAGAATTAGAGGATGAAGGAGGCATTTCAGGGCTGCTTCACCACCCTAAAATGCATTTTCAAGGATGAATACCTAAACCTTCACTATCTTCTGAAAATCAAATTCAAAAGAGTTTCTGGAGGCAACATTTTTTTTTTATTCTAAAATTATAATCCTACACATTGGAAAAAGCAAGCAATTAGTAAATTATCTAGTACCAATTGCAAATAAATTATCTATTTTTCCCACACATATTTTAATTTACATAGGTCTAAATGAAAAAGATTATGCAGGCACTTTGCAACTCTGAGAAATCCTGGGGGTTTTACTTGAAAGGCAAAAAAACTCCCAAACCACTCTGGTTTTGCTGTTTCTTTGTGTCCATGTGACATGTTCAGTTTTGGTACTTCCACCCACCAGGCTGCCAGGATGCTCTGCAACCCAAAAAACAGCCAGGAAACAACTGCAACCTGAAACTACCAGTAACTGCCAAGAACTTTGAAGACATCTTTTCAGCTCAAGAATCAATTATCTTCTCTGAATTCAACCTTCACAAGATCAAAGACGACATTAATTTTAACATGAAATACATGTCAAACAGCATTAGTGCATCCATCATCATCATCACCACCATGGAGCAGTGTGCTATCCTCACTCAGTGTCAGGTTGTTTGGAGGGAAGGATCCCTGTTGGGGGTTACCAGGATGGAGCTGTGACAGAGTAATGAGGGAATTCATTAAGAAACACTTGAAGGTAGCACTAGGTCCTTGTCTAGTGGTGTTTGTTCTCCTCACAACAAACCCTGGGGAAGCCAGAAAAGAGCAGGTTTGGCAGCAGCACTTTGTAGCCAGAAGAAAGCAGGGCAGGAGCAGTTTGTCTCCAATGCCCCAAGAGAGAGATGTGCCCTGAAATTAATCTCCTGCACTTGTCCAGCACTGCCTCCAGCACAAAGATCACCTAAGACATCACTGCTGGTACTGAGCCCCAACTCCCTGTGCCCAACTGCTCCTCTTGGATCTGTTATCCATGTTTTTATTTTCATCCTACTACTCTTATATTATTCCAAACAAGAACAATCTTGAAATAATTGTCTGTAAAAACAAACACCTTCAATATCAGGTGATGGGACATGGGGCAAGATTTCCCAGATCAAAGCAGACAGCTGTCTAATGTTTGGGTTGTTTATTTTCAGAGGATTTTTCTGGTTTGGGGTTTGTTGGGGGGAATTGGGAGGTTTATTTGCTTGTTTGTGGTTTTGTTTTCATTTGGTTTTGATTGCATGTATCAAGTAGAAAACACTCATGTTTTCCTTCAAAGGTCTTTGAACAGAAATTGCCTTATAAGCCAACATATTGTTTATACTGTAAATTATTAACCTCTTCTTCCCCTTTCTCCCCTTAACATGGTGAAACTACAGAAAGAAAAACTTTGATTTTATTAAGTGTTAACATTTACACAGGGATTTCTGCCACCTGACTTGCTGGAGTTGAAGACCAATCTCCCACACTGCTGAGTAGCTCTCATTTTCTTCCATATAATCAAAAACCATTCTTTAATCTCCAAAGCCCTATCATACAACCATTTACTTCTTCTATTAAAGAAGGCAAAGCCGAACAAATATTCCCAACACTTGGTGGAGAGGTTTCCAATAATCGTGAGCTCCCCATGGGATCTATTCCAGGGGTAGCTCACTAAAACACTGCTTTCCTACACTGACAAGTCTCTCACAGAAGACGCTCCAATTCTCAGGTTCAAAGTCATGTGGGGCTTTTAAATTCTGTTTACTACCTCAAAAGATTTCTCTGAACAATTTTATAACCTGCTTCAAGATCTGTGATGGCATTTAGCCCATTCTGGACTTTTACAGCAATTTTCCACTTGTTTTTAAATAGCCTAACATTACCTATACCTACAACACAGCGTGTGATGCTTGTTGCCATGTAATTGTACGTGCAATTGCTTCTGCAGAGGTGAAGTTTCTTTCCTGTAAATACCTTATACATTATTTAATAGTATATATTGATACCAAAGTACCTATATATAGTATCCTTATAAATATATTATTAACTCCCTGCTTTACAAGGGCTAGCTTCAGTTCATTCTCATCTCTATAGCTGCTGCTGCTCAAGCATTGCCTTGGTAAAACTCTAAAGTAGCAAGAAGGAACCAGGAAGGAGAAGGGGAGGTGGAAACATGAGCAGACACATTCCTGAGTCAGGCAAGCAACTCTTTTATGGATGTCATTAAGCCTCTGTAGAAGAGTAAGTATTTAGACATTAATTTTTTTGCATCCAAAACAATAGTAAAGCAGGGCAAATGATGACAAATTAAACTAAACACAGTAACAATTCGTATCTATTAAATAGATTATGCAAATTCAGCTGTACTTAATGTTATCACATCTCATTTGTTTTAGTTACTTCAAATATTCATGTTTTAACAGAATAATTACTCACAAATTCTGGCACAAATACAGGCATGTATTTAAAGCAGCTAGAGATGCACAGAAAGAACCTTTTTGGACTAATGTGCAGCTTGCCACAGTCTGTGCCTGTGCTCCTGCAGGAGAGCTGAGGATGTGGCAGTGTGTGCCATGGCAGCTTGGCACAGGGAGCAAAGCTCCTCCAGGGAGCACTGATTCATCAGTCCAGTCACTTGTGACACCAGCAGCAATCCCAACACACAACAGCAGCCATCACTCCTCAGCAAATACGGAATATTGAGACATAAAAGAGCTAAATAAGTTAGAGACGCTCTGTTGAACACCGAGGGCAGTCTGCCTTGCAGGACGCTGCTCGCTACCCACAGCATCCCTCGCTGCTCTGGAATTGTTCCAAGTATATTCCACAGATCACACAGAATATTTCACCTTTTTTTTTTTTTTTTTCCTAACCAGAAAACCAGAAGTGTTTCCTCATGGTTGTTTCAAGAGAACAGAATTTTAGAGTCATGCTGAAAAACAAAAGAATACCATGTACTGTCAGAAAATGTATTTCTTAGATTTCCCTTCTTGCCCTCACTGTGATGTTGGCTGTATTTTTGCAAATGGAACTACTACTGAAAAAAAACCACACCTTCCAAGGCTAGTCAAATGAAACACCCTTCTAATGTAAAAAACATTTCCCTCATAGCAACAATAACTTCAGACCAACCTAACTGGGGCAATTTCAAAGTAGGAGAACACTACAGCAGAAGACCCACAGACTGCAAGAGGGGAAACAGGAGGATGAAAGTCTTTTCCTACTTTCCTTTGATTTGCTATCAGTTATCCTTGTAGTTTCATCTGCCTCTGGAAAACAGATTTCATTTGTTATTACTTATAGAGCATACTAAATTTTGAAACAATTATAGAAGTCTGAATTTTGTTCTATTTTAAAAAGTGGATGATTTTCAAGGGATTTTTCTTTTTTTACTAATCAGCTGAAATGTTTACCATCTTCACACCTGCAGTGCTTTCCTATTTGCTGAGATTATGGAAAGGTTACAGAACATACACATGAGCTAACTTTGAAACCTAGAGAGGCACAAGTATATCCACACAGCTCTTCCCTTCACAGGAATACCAACATGTGAGAGGAATTCCTTACACAGTGTGAGGTACAGAAATCAAAACTGCACATTAGATACCTAGGTCCCTCCCAAGTACTTTTTAAGATTAACATATCGAATTCAGTCCCATCATGATGCACTTGTTATCCACTATTCAGTACTGCAAAGGATTTCAGAGTTTCCCATATATGGGCTGTGGAATAGAGAGGATATTGGCATGGGATGAAGGCTTTCCATACTTTCAAAAAAAAAAACCCATTCAGTAGTATTTTCAATTATTCTGCAAAAGCATTAAAGGCCTTTGCAAACTTAGCTTTTGCTGTTTTGTAAAGCTCCATTAGCATGAATATCTCCACCTGAGACACACACCAGGGCGAATGGTTTTCCATCTCTAAGTACTTCCAGGTGCTAGGGAAGCTACAGAACTCTGAACACTCCAACTCCAGGGCCTCAAAGAACTCAAGTCGGGGGGAAAAAAGACAAAGACTGAAGCACAACAAATATTTCTACATTAAATCATGAAATTATTTGCAAATGTCCACGCTGAAAACCAGTAACAAACCAGTCTTGGCTCCAGAACCCACAAGCTCCCAGCAATGTGCTTAACCCTGTTAGGCCACATTAACTCAATTTTAAACCAGAAACGACTGCCTTTGAGTGCTGCAAAACTAAATCAATCACTGATTGACTAGTGAGAAGGTCCTGATTTATAGTGTGCCTGAACTGACCTGAAGTAAGTGACAGCTCTGACTAAAAGAGAGGATCAGTGAAGCCAGAGATTAGGCTCTGTTTCAATAGAAATAGCCTATCAGGATACCTTCCACAAGCAGATGTTTTAAAAACTCAGGCTGTGATCCTGTGCATTACTTAAGAAAAGGGTAACATGAAAATCTGGAATACCAAAATAATAATATTAAAAGCTGGAAGCAGACTCTACTCTTGCTTTTTAATTTTTGCTTAAATTCTTCCAAGGCACATTGATAGTCTATTTCCAGACAGTGCTTCTATACAGTGGGAAATTTATTTAAAGCTAAAGACAGGACCACCAGCTTTTGCATTCCCATTTGAATCAACAAAAAACCTCATACTGGCTTTGTTGGGTTTCAACATTTTCCCATTCTACATTTCCTCTTTTGGATGTGTCCATGAAAAGAAGCAACAAGGGGAAAAAGGGACACACAGAATGAGAACAGAGCAGAGAAGCTGTCAGCTCACTGCAAGGTCTTCCCTTGTGGTTATATTTCATACACATTTGTCTTACAGAAACTAAACTTTATTACTATAATATTTCATTAGAATAATAAGCATGTGTTACAACTTTTTAGAGGTTATATGGACTGGGTCAGTGACACCACACCAGGTACCTGACAATGTGACATGGTCTCAATCAAGGACCAGTATTGAGCAACATGGTTTCTAAGTATTTCTATCTGGTGTCAATGTTTCTACCCAGCATGGTACAAAATTCAGCAGAGGAAAGCTCTTATACAAAGATAGTCAAGTCACCATAAAGATGTAGCAGAAGGGTTTTACCCTTCATTAAGGCAAGGAGTAATTAAGTTATCAATTAAATATAGGAAATGATACACATTTGGATCTGCAAAGAATATCGAATTGTCAAGGCTGGAAGAGACCTTTAAGATCATCCAATCCACCTGTCAGCCCAGCACTGCCACTGTATCCCCAAAACCACTGAACCCCATCAGCCAGCTCCACTTGAACACGTCCACGGATGGTGACTCCACCACCTCCCTGGGCAGCCTCTTTCAATGCCTGACCACCCTAACAGTGAAAAACTTTGCTCTTATATCTAATCTGAATCTCCCCTATCTCATCTTTAAGACCATTTCCTCAAGCCTTCTCACCTGCATCAATAAAAGCAAATAAAGCATCATCTATTTTAGTTGACTGGTCACGCTAACCCCTGGATAAGAAAAACTCGATTATAGTTAAAAGGTTAAATTTGTCTGCATCTTTCATCAGACTTTAGAAGAGGGGCTGGCCATACACACCAGCATACTTATGAATATTCTCCAGTTAACACTATGGGAAGCATCAAGAATGCAAGAGGAACACCTGACCCCCATCACATCAAGAGAGGCTCCAACACATCACACAGACAAACCTTTCCAGTTTAACCTTTGAAAATGAACAAGGAAGTGAAGATTTTCCTCTCATTTCTTCATCCAGGATTTTACTATTTCAGCTTTTGTACATAAATGACTGCATTTTGCCTTCACTGTTTTGAACTAAGCATGATCTCTAGTTCAGGTATTTCTCTTTCAGCATAGCAAGTCTATTGAGTGAGGGCAGCCAAGCCCTGGCAGTGGGTGCCCCAGCTCAGACCCAAGTTTTCCAGAGTGTGCAAAGGCTAAACATACTCCCCTGCTGGAGTTGTAAAGGTTAGGGGATTCCTCCCAACTTAAGGATCAGGATGAATAAAAGAATGCTGGTAACCAGAAAGTCTCTCTATTACAGAAAACAAAATATTGGAAAGCATATTTGACTCTTGAGCATCTCCAGGGAATTTATTTACAGCATCTTGTAGAAATGAAACATCAACAGTGGCATCCTTAAAAGCAAACATTTTTTTTCCCCAATCTCTTTAGACGTTTCTTGGACTTCTCTCACACTATTTTCCTATTGGAAACCCCACTTCATTAAGTGAATCAAAGCCATCATCATCCCTTATTCAAGTATCTTCACAAACTGTGCTTGCTCTCACAGCACCTATCAAGTGTAATGTTAACGATTATGGGGAGATCCAAGTTTGTCTTTTGGTCTTCAAGCAGCTAGTTCATCATTCAAACTTTGTACTATTGGACTATAGCTAAATGTTATCCGAACTCCATAGTTCTCCAATTTATCTCCTTTTCTCTCTCTCCTCTTTCCCCGTGCATGGTTTCTCTTAGAAAAATGGAAGCTCTTACAGTTTAGCCTTCCCTACTTAAAACTGAACACAATACATCACAGCCTGGGTACTGCTCAAAGGCATAGCAAATATTTTTTAAAAATAAAAAAAATTTTTTAAAAAAAGGGAAGAGAGATAAAAATTCTTTTTCATTTGTATTTTTGGGCCTGGATCCTTCTGGAGGCAAAATATTTCACTTCTCCTACAGAGTGGTTGCCGTAAGCTAGAAATCATTGATGGTGTAATTTTTCCCCACAACAGTCCAGCAGCATATCTAAAGTCCAGGTGTCCTACCAATAGCTTTTTGTGAGGATTAAGACATTTTGAGATGTGAACTATGTCTGCTGGTTAGGACTTGTCTTCCACAAGGATAAACAATGGAAGTTATTAGACTTCATATATTTTCAGCTGCCTCATACAAGCTTTTTTTTCTCAGTCACAACTTTCTAGCAATTTTTAGGGGTCTGTTTCCCCACACCAAACCCTAAATGCAACATATCCCATTCATACACATCAGGAGATCGCAATCTGTGCTTTTCCCAAATACTCAAGGACTCTACAAACCACTCATTACAACACAGACTTTTTGCTCCTCTCTTCATTCCTCTTTCCCAAACTTTCTGCCGTCACCGCCGTCCTCAGCCCAGACTCTCAGCTGCAGTAATTCCCAAAGCTCCCCAAACCCCTGCAAGCCCACACAGCCTCTGTGCAGGAGTTCAAACTCAGCTCCCAGCCTTTCAAGCACCAGACACCAATCTGCTCTGTTGTTCAGCAATCTGTGCTTCCCTCAAGGCTGAATGCAGAAAAAAAAGCTACATCCGTAATCCTTCCTTGCCGAAGCAGATGCCTCAGCACCTCAAAGCACAGAGGATTACATCAAGTGCACGACTCTCCACTGAAAAGCGTTTGTACAGACAACTCAAAATATTCTGGTACAGGTTTTAGGGAGATCAAGAGCAACAGTGAAGATGGGAAGGAACCAAAAAGGCCGCCTTTTCCAGTGTATCTTCCATTCTAGTAACAAGATTTTTTTTTTTTTTGGTGAACCTACTTTCTTAGCACTGCTCTACAACTAATGAATGAGAATCTATCAAAATCTTTCAAAAAACCCTGCAAAGCATAAAAAACATTGTATAAAGTGGCAAAAACGCCTTACAAATAAAACCAGTAGCAACTTCCTCCAGTTACAGCACAGTCATTCAAAACTCAACTACATTAACCTTTATTTCATGCTAGAAAATTCCACTTGGAGAAGTCTGAATACTCCCTTCTACACTGATGGCCCATGGACTACTGTGAGATATACACACAGTCATTTAGGTTGGAAAAGTTCTTTAATTAAACTGAAGAATTCACAAAGTAATCACAGTATGGAAGCCAGAAATGAGCATTTGTCATGTCAGTAGGATAAACAGGTATGTTTTATACACATTTACAAGCTAATGACTGGAGATTCCATAGTCTCTACTTGCTCAGAAAGTTTCACGTCTTTGAAGCACATAAGTCAGGTCTCACTCATTACTCTAAACTATCAGTTAGAAAGGAAACTGAAGTCTATTTTTTTAATGTTCCTTTTCTTGATCTCAGAAGGGCTTATAAATGTGGCTTCACTAGAAGAATTTTGGATTTAATCTCACATCAGATAAAACCTTTCTCTATTTCTCTCTGTATAATTTTGAGGAATAAAGACAAAAAGACAGAAGGAGAATGGCCAAATCAAAAATAATGCTGTCACAGCAAAAATAAAAAATTCATAATGAACTGCAAAGACCTATTGTGGCTCTTGGCGCTTAAACCCAGAAGGATTTTTTCATTTATTAACACCCTGTCCTTGTTCAACAGCATACTAATGAAGTTAATCTAAAGGCTAAATTTCAATTATGAATCACAGAACCGCATCTCTGCTCCCTGATTGCTCAGATAATCTGAATTAAGCCTTCTCCTCTACAAAGCACAATAGCTGACTGCAGATAAAAGTTCCCAAACTTCAAAAATATTCAGTCCAGAAGGTAAAAATCTGACAAACACCTGTTTTCAGATCCATTCGATAACTCTCTGGCAAAGTAATGATTTCTAGTAACTTGACAGACTCCTCGCTCACTTAAAATATGCTGCACAGGTTTGAACAATAAAAGGCACTGCAAATGTTTAAATCTCTCAGGCTTACAGCCAAGACAAAGTCCTCAGCCAGAGTAAAAAAGGGTTTCCATTTGCTAAAATAATTTAGGAGAAAATGTTTTCCTCTTGAGTACCTACACTGTATTTGTCCTGGAACAAAACCCAGGAGAGCCACCACTGAAAACCAAGCTCAGCCAGAGGCTGTGCAGCACTTGACTATTAATATGCACAACTCCAGACTGAAATGTGGTGTTTCATGACGTGTCAACGCAGCTCAAATAAGGAGCTGAAGCTGCAGAACTGGAAAAAACCAAAATATGAGTAATAACGATGACCTGGATCATTTGCTTCCAATTGCTTCTGCAACCAGAAGAGTGATGATGCTCACAGGAACACCAAACTGTGCTGCTCTCCCATCTGAAAGACTGATAGGGAGGAAACACTGCATCTGCTTTTTAACAAGACAATAAAAGAAGCTGAAGAGCCAGCCTTTGGCTTTTGGCTGAGAGGGTAAAGCACAGAAGGACTGTTGGATTTTGGTGGGAGCCAAAGGAGCAAGAGGGAACTATAGCTGGGAAAGCTGTGAGCTCCAACTTAGAAAGGAGCTCTACTGGGTCAAAGAGACCAGAGCCTTCCAAATGATCTCTTGGAAGTGTTTTCACCATAAAGTGCTTGTGATTTCCAGACAATATAGCAACTCTACAGTCAATTCCTCCACTTCTCATGGGGAGGTAAACCTAGAAAAAGTCAATGCACCACAACCAACCACTATCTGACCACCTCCAGGGGTAAAAACTTCAAGGATTTTCTTCCAAACCTAGGACAAGACAGTGATTAACTCCTGCTCCACACACACCTATCAGCTCCTTCCCATACTCCAAGAGTATAGATCCCAGACAGGGAGAAGACTACCAAGATTTGTTGTCATTCCACAGCACTAAAACACAAGTCAGGTCTAGTCAACTGCTTTTTCACTGAGTAGTAAAGATTTTTTTCCTCTTTCAAGTTAGATGAAGTCAAACATACACACCCAGACCTTCACAGCAGCCACTGCACTGCTGAAGGTTGCTGATGTCCTAAAGAAAAATATTAATTCCTGCAATTCTTCAGTTCTAGTTTTCTTCAGGATATAAGCAACAAATAGTTAACATTCCAACTTCAGCTTCAGTGTACTTGTACCCCTTTCCACTGCCTTTATCCTTCCAGTTGATGTCACCCAGTGGGAAGTTACCAGTGCCTAGATAATCCTGAGATAATGAAAAGAAATCTTCATCATTAAAAAAAAAAAAGTTAGAATTTTTTTTTCCCAGATTGTCAAGACATTCATAATGTTACCTGTTTTGGCAATATTGACTACTAAAACACTGATACATCATGGAAAACCATTTGGCAATTACATCCTTTCCAAGCCTAAAATCTTCCCATTGTCAAATACCAAATGGGCACTTTGCTTTTGCGTTTGACTGGATCCTGTGCAAGTTTTCCTCCATGCCTTAGTCCTTAAATGAGCTGTTTCTCAGCAACACACTCACAGTTGTCAGCCTGAGCAATAGGCACGGATGTATATGCTTAGCAATATGCTTGGTGGACGTTGTCATTCATGGTTTTCACCGAAATACATCTTAATTGAGCAGCAGCATTACGCCACAAATGAGCCAGAAAAAAAGGCCAACAATAATGACAGACCACTAGAAATAATCTGTTGCCTTCTGGGTAAACTGCTCAGTGCTAAAACTTATTATGTGTAAAAGCACCTTTTGAATCACTTTTGTTTTGCCCTGTGGAATACCTTAATGTTTCCACTGGTAATAAAATTTCTGGCTTGCAATACTGCCCTGGTCTATAAGACGGCAAGAGAAGGGAAGGGAAACAATGAAAACAGGGAAACACAGAACTGCTGTTATTATTAAACCTTTAAGTTACAGAGTTAATTCCAGCTAAACACTTTTATCTGCTGCACTGCTTATATGAAGTGGATGTTTTTTTTTAGAAGGAAATCTAATTTTAGCAGCCCGGCGTCAAACAACTCCGTGGCCATCCATATCTGCACTGACTCCACTTCTGCTACAAGTAATCTGTTAAGCAGCACATCCCCAGCTGGGGACTGTAATTAGGGTGCAAACTGCCATACAATCCCCTTGCCAGATTGATGAAGGAGACCTCTTACAAGGTGATCCAGAAGGCAGTGTTGAGATCATTAATCATTTATCCGTCGAGGAGAATACAAAAAGCTCTGCCACCAAGAGCATTACACTGCAAAAGTATCTTGACAAAACTAACTCCTAAAAAAAAAAAACCTGAACTTTTAATTGAAAGGTCAGACATTAGTTAGTGTATTATTTTTTAAAGTCTTGGATAAGTCCACATGAAAAAAAGCTTTATTCAGATGTCAGACAGAATCTGACACTCCTCCTTTGCTACTCTTTTTAAAAGCTTGATAACGATCAGCTCAGAGGGTTTTTAGCTCTGCAAGCAGCATCCCCAGATAGTAAACAAATGTAATAGTCATCTACACTGCAACTTAAATACACTGCCAGGCTGCCAATATTTCAACCTGCAACTATTTGTTTTCAGGGATCTAAATCCACAGAAAATGCAAGTATTTTCAACAACACATAATTGCAGACATTGTTAGTAAAAAAAATCAGTCTACAGGGAGAACACCAGATCTTGAACACCTGCCTAACAGGGTCTTCACTGTCCATCCTAGGCATGTAAATCTTGCCTCTGCCAGATATCAACTAAATTTTTTTTATGTCCTAGGTTGCAATATAGATGTATTTAGTACTCTATTACCACCAGCTGTGAGGCACAGGTTGTTATCTCCTGCTCTGACTCACCCCTGATAACTATTAATGAACTATCAAGAACCAAGTGCATGACTCATGGAATTATCTCATCCTACTGTGAGATGCTCCACCCAGGAGGGAGGAGCCAAGCATTCCCACCTGGATATAACCTGCTTTGAACTGCATAAGTAGCTCCTGTCTGCTGGATTCCCAGAGGACAAGAGCTACCGCTGGACCTTCAGGTGGAGCCCAGACCTTCCACAGGATCACTGCTTCAACCTAACTACTTCACTTGGGCTGCTGCCACCACCCTGACTAACAGGGTGTCAGGTTGTATCTGACTTTGTCAGTGTCTTTCCTTGTATTATTGCACTTGTTTTTAATTTTCCTATTAAACTTATAATCCTGACTTGTGATCTCCCACTGGTTTGTTTTCAAACTAACACAGCTTACTATAACAAAATACTTCAAGCATTTAGAGTGGAGTTTAAGCTTAAGTGTTTTCTTTCCTCACTGTCATTTGACCCAACTAGCAAGCCCACACCATCCTTAGAGAACTCATGAAACTACAGAGGTAAAAATGCAAAAATCAAGAACACTTAGGTATTCTAAGGGTGTATTGAAAGAGCTTGAAGTATTGGATACAACTTTTTAACCATCTTTTGTGTGCAACCTCATGTTTTACTTACCACACTTCATCCAAGATCATCAGCATCAGAAGTTTCTTAGCTACACCCATCAGCTTCACACACATTTCACCTGAGGAGAGCCAGTCTGGCAGGGTAAGGGGAGGAGGTGAACTCCTTTCCCTCCCCTCCCTTGAATTACCTGGAATTTAATAGAATTGCCTAGGAGACTTCTGCTGTTTCAGAAGCAATCAAAATCTATCCTATACAACCATCTAACCATGCCAGACTAACAGAAAATATATTTTCCTGTAGAATGTGCGATAGGGAGGAAACTTAATCCAAACACATCATTACATAGTCCAACAGGATTTGCTTACAAAATCCAAAATCTATCCCAGTGAAGGCAAGATCCTAGAAGTTAAACAAAAAATAGTCAGCAGGCAAGTACTTTTTCTTATTTTAACTGAAAAAGCCAAACCTAAATCCTTTTCAACAGATCAAGAAGCATATATGAAATCAAGAGAAGAAAAAAAATCTACCACCTGTGGCTATGAAGTTAAACTAATTTAAATGTTTAGAAAGCATTCTTGTTTGCAAATTATGATAATTTCCCCTCAACTCTCCTCATTCCCCAGAGACAAGAGGATTTTTCCTAAGGGATGCAAAGAGTTAGGAAGGCATCTCAGGAGTAAGGAAAACCCAACAACATTTTTAGCATCAAATGCTTTTACAAGAAGGACTTTTTTGCAAATCCAACTGTAGATACAACAAAGCTTTTTATTTGTTTCTTCTACACTGGGAAGTTCTGATTTCCAAAACCCTTCCTTACGTGAATAAGCATGTAAGTAATCTTCTGAATATATGAGTGAGAGAAGGAAAGCAGAAACAGCTTCATTATCATTATACAGAATCTTACAGGCAGCTGTGGAAACCCAAGTTCCTTAAAAATTACTGCCACGATGAAAAAGCATAATCCATTTCAACAGCAAGTTCTATCATATATCACCGATTCCCTCAATATTTAGATTTTTCCAACACAGCCTGAACTGATGATAAGAGTTCAGCAACAGTAGGAGTAGGTGTAAGATAATTTACTTATTCTGAGGCACCCCATCTTTTTTAATCAGAGTAGGTAACATCAACACTTCACCTAAGAGAATGGAGCACAACTTGCAAAGACAATGGTTCAAACCTGCAGGTTACAAAGGTAGAAAATCAAGCGAGGCATCACTTGCTGAAAGGCTGTGGCAATAATCTCAGAAAAGACTTAAAGGTTTTAAAAAATAAGAAAACTAATTCTCTGCACTGGATGGGCCAAGGCAATCCCATGTGCACTGCAACATCTAATCCTGCTGGAATTTTTCTTGCAGTTCGATCCTGCACAATAAAATAAAAAGTATTAAACACAACACACAACTGAAGCAACACTGCAATACTTCAGACTCTGAGGTTACACCTAAATTAATTGTTCATGTTATTTTAGAGTAACTAGGGAAAAAACCTGCCCACCTTCCCTTTCTGAGTCTTGTTGTATCATCCCTTACTGACATTAGTATTGCCCTCCTCCTTAGGCAAGCCCTGAAAGTCTCTGATCCTTTATATCCTTTAAAGGGAGCAATTAATGCTGCTATTCAGAGTTTCTGACCTTTAACTCTCAGTCCCAGTAGTGTTATTCAGATTTTTCTTTTCAAGTTTAGCAGAAAATAGTAACTATTTGTATCTTCCTAAAGGCAGACAGGCATTAATCCTAACCTCAAATTGGAGTCCATTTTGAAAAAGTAATTGCCAGATTTTTCACCTCCAAATATGCTCCTCTGCAGGATCAGATGCTTCCCAAATTCCACCCTTCCAAACTGCTTCAGTTTAGGTTCTGCCTTGCAGAGGTATTTTGGCAAAACACTTTGGAAATGCTTTCATAGCTGTATAAAGTTCTGCATCCCATACTGCATTCCCCCTCTTCATCCTCTGCAGGAGGATGCCTATTGCTATGATTATTTTCAGTGAGGCCACAGTGCCAAGTTCCATTTTCTTTATTCCTGCTAACACCACTCCCCACTCAACCTTCCTGCCTCACATTTTTCCCCACAGCCTCTTACTCAGCTGCCCTGTTGCTTCTTTCAGGAATATTAATAAAGAGCATCCCAGAATCCAAATAATACATCTACTATTAACTGTCTTCATCTAATTTCTATTTTTGAGCTGTCCAACACCGAGGCTGATTTGATGCCTGGAAAAAGCAAGAGAATGTCATGTTCAGAACTGCCCCACAAAGCATATTCCATTTTCTTTTCAAAGAGTAATTAACGTACGTGGTCTTCTACAAGGTGCCAAGCACCTCATGCACATACCCTAAAAGAAAAAAAAAAAAAATATATCCTATCCACTCTAACTCCTCTCAAATTAAAAAAAAAAAAAAAAGAAGAAGAAATCTGATAATTCTAGCCCATCAATACCTTTCTGCTTTAAACCTTTCCTGATAAGAAAGTCGTTACAGCTCATCTGGAAGACTGACAAGCTGGTATTTCTCCAGACCCAGAGAAAGGGTATTCCACAGCCAAGACTCTTCCAAATAGCCAGGGAAAAAAAGTTATACCTATTTAAACAGAGAGCAAAACAGGCTCAGCTAGAGCTGCACAGGGAAGGGGCAATCAAATTGACAATAAATGTAATTAGTGTTATAATTCCTGCCAAAATTAGACATGATATAAGCAGATATAACAAATGAATTTGACATATTACCATTGATGTTCCTATATATATAAAGGCTTTTTGAAGGATGGAAGTAGGGTTTTACAGATTTTAAGGGAAAAAACAAATCCTGACAAGCCTCCATCATGTCTGTCTCCATCCTCTTGTTCATTAGTTTCTCCTCTCCTTTCTGGCTCCTATTTCCATCACAGTCAGAGTGGCACAAAACATCCCTCTTTTGTTGCAGCTAACTAAAATCAAAGTTGCATCATGTCTCCTTCTCATGTCTTTTCTTCCCTCCCTGCCAATCAGAGGCTTCATGCCATTTGCTTTCTGAACACATTTACAGTCCAAATCCATTCCTGAACACCAGCTCACTTGCCTGCCTCTCCTGTTTCCACTGGCACTCACCAAAACTCCTCCCCATCACTTCACTGCTCCTTTCCAATTTGCCATCTTCTCCTGGTTGTCACTCACACATCCCTTTTCCCTGGTCCCAATACCAAATTTTAACAGAATCATAGAGTCATGGAATGGTTTGGGTTGGAAGGGACCTTAAAGATGATCTCATTCCAACCCCCTGACACGGGCAGGGAGCACTTCCACTTGACCAGGTTGCTCCAAGCCCCATCCAGCCTGGGCATGAAACCTAATTTACACCTGATACTGAAAAAGAATCACCCCCAGCTCAGCCCCAAAAAGAAGTAACAGGAAGACAGCAATCCTTAGCACTTTCAGAGCTGGACATGATTTGGCTTCTCTGTTAAATGAAAAGAAATATTTAAAAAAAAAAAAAAAAAAAAAAAAAAAAAAAAAAGGTGCCATATGCCCCACACCTCTCTTCCCAAAAGAAAAAAGAACTGAATTAGAACTGAATGCTTATTTTGTTTTTCCCTCTGTGAGAAAACAACACTAAAGTTTTCATTTAGTCAGCCAAGTTTTATTGCAGAAAAATTATGGCTTCATTTCAGGGAAGTTTAACCTTTTGCTTATTTTGTTCCTATTTCTATTTTGAATCAAAGTTTTACATAAAAATACATTGCAATGTCTAGACAAATTTTCCAAGTTCCCAAATCATTTGACTTCTGAAACAGTGACCTTTCACAAGCAATATGCTCTCCAGGGACCAGACTTGTGTCCTCCCCAGCTGGAAGCTCTGGGCTGCTCTGTTTCCTGCAGCACCTGAATTTGCCACCAAAGTACTTGAGATGGAAAAAAATCTAGGCCAGGCAGAGGCATTTATGACTTTTTTATGATGGAAAGTTTAAAAATTACTTTACCCCAAGAAATAAGTCTTTAACTGGACTTGTCTTTGCTATTGCAGCAAACACTGAGCATATTGGCGTTCATCTCCTGACAAATTACTCTCCGGGAGAATACAAATCATCAGCGCTGAGCTTCAGAAAGGCTCTGGAAGAGAGCTGTGTTTCTACCCACTGGAGACAAAAAGCCAGCCACAAAACAGACTCCATCCCAGTGGAGAGCCTCCCTTGCTCATAAACATGAGTTTTAATCCCATTCATTAACAGCAGGATCGCGTTCACCTTTATTGTGCTACATCCTCAGGTTGCTCTTCCATCCATTACAGTTGGTGCTGTGGGTGTATTGTCTGTTTTATTAACTGTAATTTAATTCAATTGATATTCCTACACAGGACAGGTGATTTTTCTGAGTGTTTCAAAACATTTCAAAAGATGGAGCACAGATAAATTTTTAAATAGCAAACAAGACACACGGAGATGAAAAAAATTAAAAACAGTAGAAGAAGAGCTATTGTGTGTTTCTGTTAGGATGGTTTTGTGAAATAAAGTTTGTCATGACTGTCAAGCCTCCCACCACCTAAGTTTTCTTCTCTGAATGAATACCCCACACTAAAAATTGATGCTCCATAAACTGCACATCATTGCTGGAGAAAGTGGCAATCACTTCAAGCTGCTTCCTCCTTTACCAAAGGTGTATATCGTGTTTACTACAGATACCTGAAATCAATTACAGAATCATAAATATTTGCAGCCTACAGTTGTCAGGAGTGTCTCAGAAGGCATATGTTAATGCCCAGGAGTCATTTCCCCCACACTGCAGTACCCTCAGGCTCTCTGCTCTGTTCTACTATCTGCTGACATCAATTTTGCAAAGAAAACCCAGCAATTCAGTTAAAATAGGTGCTTAAGCAAAGATAAAAATATCTATCTAAAGACGCAATACCACTGTGCTATTGCACCTGTCCCAAAAAATTATATTTTTCAAAATATATATATATATTTATATTTCCCATAATCTGGTGTGGCAATTTACGCTCTCCACAAATCCCTGTTGAACATGCAGCAGACAGAATTCCACACTGCTGTCACCATGTGCTGAACCAATGCCAATGTGAATTACAAGTTATTGTGGGAGATGGATCAGAAACAGCCACAATTATACCTAACGAGGGAAGAGATTGTTTCATTTATCTTTCTTCTGGAGGGCTATGCCAGTCTGACAGAGCCAAATGGCACACAGTGTCTTTCTGTCCATTTCTGGCAGCCTCAAGATGGATAAGGAATCCCACCTCACTCCTAACAAGGCAGGGACCAGAAGTTTGCCACATTAAGTTATATTATCTCCAACCTTTCAAAAATACCCACTATACACTACCAGAATATCCCTTTCCTGCACAAACACAATTTCTGTTCAAGCAACTGAGTCAGCAGAGCGACTATTCCTCCACTTTCTAGTAGTTTTTATGTAGCTTTAAATGTCCATTTCACTTGTAAAACCCTTTTCCCTCTCTCCTGGTTCATGCTACCCTTTCAGGTCACAATGAGATATCTCATTGCATTGCAAACTGGGTTTGCAGATTCTGCCTTTATCAACACAGAGTCTGCACAACCAAGGGACACTGGAGATGCCACAGGGATCAGGCAGCAGCTTATTTTTTGTGTGATTCCTTCTCCACTGCCTGGGACATGCATGGACACCACAAATCACACATATTCTGGCCCTACATCACTAATACAGCTTTTTGTTTGCTTTCTTGGTGGACCTTGAACCTCTTTCCTTACCCATTCCATACACTTTCTAAAAACAGCTGCCTGTTCTGGGAGTGCAGGTGGTGTAGGGAAAAAAAAAAAAACAACCCCCTTTTAAAGTAGTTACCTTATTTTCAGACACAAATACGAGCATCAACTAGATGAGACTGAAAAGAAAAACCAAGATGCTTTTCCAAAAAATATTAGAAGAAGATTTTGTTTCAATCAGAACAAAAGCTCAACAAATAAAAATCATAATAGAAAGGATGCGCAACTAAAAGCATTCCCAACAAAAATGATGCAGCATGTCCTTAATACTCAAGTGTTTTAACTAAATACAGAAGTACAAAAGAATGCCTAAAGATGACTCAATAAGGAAGCTTTCAAAGCAGAAAGAGCATTACCAGCACATTCATGGTAAGCCTGCTAGTCCAAAGCACAGTATTTTTTTGCTCTCATGTTCCAACCCAGACTGCAGACAGTGGGCACTTGTGCTTAGATGCAGAAGGAAGGTAGAACAGGTCACCAGTGACTCAGAGACTGGACCTCTGCAGCCTCACAGAGCAAGCAGAGAAACCTACCTTCCTTGCAGAGTTTCTGATTCTAAATGACCCACACAGCTCTCATCCTCTGCCACAAACTCCTGGACTTTTTTTTTTTCCAAATAAACAGTACTTTATTTTGCCTGTGGTGCTTTATCTGTTTCGCCTGCCACAGCACCACTTCAACACCACCTTAGAAGCTGCTTTGGATGAAGTGGGATGCCCAGCTTCCCACCTGAGGGTTCAGCATCCCTCAGCACCATCCTGGCCTCACCTGGCATCAGAGCCCCATTTCATACCACACCTTCCCATTTGCTTTACTTTATATGATACTGGGGCAAGTAACAGAAAAGGTAAAATGCTAACTCAGTTTAAAAAAAAAAAAAAATCAAGATTTTCAAAGTTCGGGCAAATTGCTGAAGCGATGTGTGGGCAAAAACTCAGCAGTGTGGAAGGATTCAGAACACACAGAAACACATCACAACTGCACAGTTTGGCCACAAAGTCTGATGCCATTATAACATGAAACTCAATTATAACAAGGCATGACAGCCCATCCACAGCTTCTCAGCTTCTCTGGTTTAGAGAAAAACCACAGAAGATCTCACCCCCAGGCAGCCCCAGCAGGACTCCTGATCCTCAGCCTCACTGGTAACACCGGAGCCTGTGAACTGCCACCAGAACCAGACAAATTTTCATTTTCTGATGCGTTAAAAAACCACAGAGCAGCTCTGTCTTGTGAAAACAATGCTTTTGTCTCTCCATACTGGAACTAGCCCCCTGAAATTCAATGAAGTTCCTGAAAACTGACAACCCAGACACACACTCTTTGAACACACTTCGAGGCAGTCCATCAGGACAGTTTCCCTCACCTACCAAATGCCCCAAGAAGTTCCCAAAACCGGCTCTGAGTCAGGTGGCTCGAGCAGACAGGTCCCTGCTTTCCCCCATCCAGCACATCAAGCCCAGCACAGCACAACCCATTAAAGCACAGCATACACCTCTGATGGAGAAAGAAGAACTTACCTCCCTGAACAACAGCCTGGGGGCATTTCCATCACCTCTTTAATCTGCAACAGCATCCCTCTTGCTCAGCTTTCATAATCCACTCCAGTTAAGGTATGGGGCTGCCAGCAGCGGTGCAGGGCAGGGAAGCACAGCAGACTCAGGTACTTGTGGTGTCTGTGCAGCACTGCCAACTCAGGGCAATTTATTTTTTGGTATTTTCTTATCCCACTCTTTGCTTACAGCCTGCAAAGCCAGACAAGCGTAGTTGCCTTGGACACCCGGATGAAACTATTCACATCACAGCACATCTTCCACCACAACCCTCCTGCTCATCTACCAATAGGGAATCAAAAGCTTCCAAAGTACAACCACCACCTGGGGTTTCCACTGCCCAGAACCACTCTTGCATCACTACCTTTGTGCTATTATTCAGCACTGAGCTTGGCACAGGGTACCTGCAGCACCTGGCACGTTTCTCCTGCTCCAGCTCAGGCTCCTCATGTGCTCTCCTCTGCTCCCAGCCACTGGGGTAGTTGCTGCTGTGCCCAAACACAAAAGGAGGAAATGTCTAAAACAGGCACGAGAGCTCAGCTCATCTGAGGGCATGTAAGACACCAAATACTGGTTAGGTAAAAAAAATTTGGAGACCCATGGGAATCTTCACTTCTCACTCACAAACCCCAGAACTTCTGTGCCACTAAAGGCAGCTGAAGGCAGCAGCCCGAGTTCCTCCACCAGCGCAGCACGTCAGCAAACACGCGGCGCGCGATCTTATCGGTGAGGCTTTCTAGTGAGCAGACGTCCCTAGAAAGCAGTCACTACAAATACAGTTTTCCTGAATATCATTACTGATCCAGAAGTAATGAAATAGCAGATAATATGGCCCCAGGGTACAAATCAACCACCTACCCTAATGCATACAGATGGAGCTTAACAGCTCTTTTGGTCTTCCATTACCAGAGTGAAATGGGATCTTTGAAATACCATTCAGGCAAAGCAGAAGAGAAAGTTTACTAATGAGTGATGTTTACTTCTGAGTCTTCAGAAAATGCTTTTCAGTGCTGTATGCTGAATAAAATCCTCTGTTTTCATGTACGAAGATGAGTAGACACAGCTTTCCCTCACAGAACCAAGATAAAAAAGCAGAGTGTACAATCTCCTGCTCTTTCCTCATGTTGCAGAAAAGACTTTGCTGAGAACAGTGTCTCGATACTTTTTGTTATAATTAACAATGAAACTTTATCCAGTCCCCACAAAGCAAGCAGGAAAACCATCACAACTCACAGCAGTGTCACACTCCCTTGCTGATATTCACAGCAGTTAAAGCAGCAACTCCGCAACGCTCTAAAACCAGCTCGGCACCATGCAAGGTACAGGCAGGCACAGAATCCCTCTGCTTCCATCCTCAGGGAAATTCAGCACTCAGCACTGCGAGCCTGTCCCCACAAGGACCCAATGTTGTGCATTCTGAGCTGGTCTCACCCCCACAAACCAGCCAAGAACCTGCTGAGCTCACAGACAGCTCCGCACATCCCAACACAGCCATACCTGTCTTCCTTGAGAAGCACCCCTGGACTCCAGCACCTCACTTTCATGCCATCTGTCACCTCTGACATGGCATTACCTAAATTCCACTGGAATCTTTTCAGAAACCACAGAGTTCACTACTTTTTTAAATCAGTTTCCTTAAAGTTTGAAGATTTTACAACACAAGTTGAGCAGCCAGGCAAGGCACCTGTGTGACACAAGGCACAAACAAGAGCCACTCTCTGTCACCACGTCCTCTCACAGGTTCTTTCAGTAGTACCCAGTTCTAACAGGTACATTATCCCACTCACCTGCACACACACAGACATCCCCTGCACAACTTCTTCCAAAAATTACATTCTCAGGCAATCAATTCTTTACGCTGATTTTCTGTTTTCATTAGAGGAATTAACCAATATATTTCAATTATCCAAAAGAGCTGGAGGCAGTGGTCAGCAAGTAATTTTTATGACCCTCATCTATTCTTTTAAAAGCCTTCAACAGAAACGCTCAGGCAGGCACAGGAGTGGGAGGGAGATGAGGAGGAGGAAAGGAACAGCACTACAGAGTCCTCATCATATCTTCACATAAATAAAGTCCAAACTCTATACGGTTTGACCTTGAATGAATAATAATACACCAAACAAATACAAGGACGAGCACAAATTAAGAACGAACGTTCGAAGTAATGAATGGTTAATGAAGAAGCGTATAAGCGTGCCTTGTTTAAAAACACTGACTGAAGAATCGACGGAAGGAAAAGGAAAGCCCAAACACATCGCGCTGCTGTGGCTGAGGGTGGGCGGGTAGGTAGGAAAGTAGGGGTTCGGAAGACACCCCGCACGACGAAGAGCCCAGGCGAGCCGCGACCGCCCTGCCCGCGGCAGCTGCGCTACTTTGAGCGCTGCCCGGCGGAGCGGAGTTGCCGGCGGTGTCCGCACCGAGCCGCGGCTGGCGCTGCCCGTCCGCATCCCAACTTCACCTGTCTCACGGGGTGACGGTGCTCCGCGCCCTGCCCCGCTCCTCCCGCTCCGAGCAGCCCGACCGGCGCGGGGGATGCGGCCAGGCTCCCGCCCGCCGGCGACACGGGAGATCCCGGCCGGAGCGCTCCCGAAACCGCGGCAACTTCTCCGGCGCGGCGCGACCCGGCGGGTCCGTCCATCCACCCGCGCACCCGCACCCCGCCCGCGGAGCCGAGCCCCGGACCCACCCTCTCCCCCGGCAGCGGGGCGGCCGCACCTCCTCGCATCCCGGAGCGCGGCATGGAGCCCGGCGCGGCGCGCTGCGGCGGGAGGTCTGCGGTGCCGGCGCCGCGGGCGAGCGGGGCGGGACGGGCGCGCAGTCCCCGCTCGGCCCCGCGGCGCGGAGGGGCCGCGGGCGGAGCGAAGATGGAGGAGGTGCGGCCCGGCCCGGCCCAGCCCCGGCGGGAGCGACGGGAGCGGCGCCCTCTGCCGGCCGGCGGCGGTAGCGGGCCTCGTGAGGGCTGAGGGGAAGCGCGGGAAGTTGTGTCTGCCTCGGAACGCGGAGATTTTTCACGGATGTTGTCAAATGCACGGTAGCTCCACAAAACTAGCCAAAACTGAATTTTGGCCGCATGTTCAGCCCACACCGCATCCCCGACACCGCGTTGTCACCAACCTCCTCACGCTGCTCGCCAAGCGGTGCTGAGGGAGCTTGCAGCGCTTCTGTAACAACTCCAGGTAATCACAGAATCGCTGAGCCGATTGGGAAAAGCCCTCTGAGGTGATGATCGAACAGCACCTTGTCACCCAGACCATGGCGCTGAGTGCCACATCCAGGCTCTCCTTAAACACACCCAGGGACAGTTCCAATGTCTAATCACCCCTTCCGAGAAGAAATTATTCGTGATGTCCAACCTAAACGTCTTCTGACACAGCTTAAAACTAATCTTCATCCAAGGGCTGTTCACATAATTTACCAACTCAAAAGGAAACCAGAACTTCGTTGTGCTAGATGCTGTGTAAAAAATCAGTGTTCCTACTTTCAGAGTTCTACCTTACAAAGAGAGACAGCAGAGTAGAAATGAAGGCAGAGAGATATGATGATACATATCGTAAGATACGAAATCCGGATCAGAGATTGAAACACAAACTTCCTGGCTCCAGGTTCAGCCTTTCCCATTGCTTTCATGAGCTAAAAAATGCTGGACATATTCTGGGGAAGGAGAGTCCACCAGAGGGTTGCACTGCAGCTGGTCCAGAATGTTCCAAATTTAGTTTTGTGAGAAAATTTATATTTGTCAAGGTGGAAACATTTGATCAAAGAGGATTGGTTTTAAGAAGGTTTTTTTCCTTTTCTCTCTCCCAGGTGAGAGAGCCCTACCCCCAACAGTGAGGGGCAGAGGGCATGCACTGGGGTTGCACCGGCCCCAGCTTCACTGCTCTCTGTTTTTCATTGAAAAGTTTTTAAAGGTCTCATTTTTGCCTGATACAGAATGGAAGACACCTCTTGAAATGTCAGGAGTTTTTCACAAGTGACACTCTTTTCTCCTGACTAGCTCTGGACTGGACTCTCTTTGCCTCCCCACAGCCCTTATGGTGCTGTCTGCTAAGAATAGCCACATTTTGCCCCTCGTGGTTAATCTGGAATTGAAACATATGGGGAGCTGCAGTACTGCAATTCTTATCCTAATTTGCCAATGCAGAGTTTGCATTAATGCAGCTAATCCAGGATCTGGACACAAGGAGCCTGAACTCCTCCCTGTGGCCCCAAGGGCAGCACTGATGAAAGGAAGAGGCAGCACAAGAGGGCAAGAAAGAGAGTTCTTGCAGTCCTACAGCCAGCTGAGTGCCAGCTTCCTTCATTGCACATGTTTTGGCTTTGATTCTCTTCCTTAGGACTTTATCTTTCTTCAAAATGTTCATGGATGCTTGTTTATACCAAAAAGATGTGTAGGAAATTAATATGGAATGAATATGCAGGAAATACATTAAGCAAACCTGCTTTTCTCAATTTGAGTAGAGAGGCTGAAGGATGAGACCAAGAAGCAGCAACAGGAAAATAAAAACACAAACACGGAGTGGAAGGAGCTTGAAACTCAGAGTAACCTGTTAGGCTGGGTTTTAGCCCAGATCCCTCGTTGCTCCTTCATGTTTCTGTTACTTGTGATCCTCTTGTTACACGGATCTCACCTGCTTGGTGAGGCTCAAAGAAAGAAAACCAGAACCCAAGTGCTGTGAGGGCTGCAGGGTGTAAGCCAGCTCTTGCTTATGGATGACTGGCTCAGCCTAAGAGGGGAATAACAAAGCCGCTTGAATGACAGCTTGGATCAAGTTTATAATGACCTGGTTTGTACAGGCCAGGTGTTATGTAGATTGGAGCTTGTTATTGTGAAAAATTTTGGCAAGGCTTGCGATGCAACAGCCAGTTCCAGCAGAGCTGGGCAGAACGCCACAGACTACAGGCAGGTCCATCTTCAGCAAGATGGGCAAAGCAGCCACCTCCTCCTGTACTCGGTACCGTGGGGACCTGAACCAACCTGCCTGCACAGCATCTGGAATAAAGCTTATGCAGGAGCAGAGAACAGTTTCAAAACATGGCATTCCAGGCTTAAAAACAAAGAGGTAATCTTGCATAAAAACACAGCACCAAGTTTTTGTGTGTGTCTTGGGGAGCAGAAATTCGGAGCAAAACGGTACAAGCCAACCACTACGGCGTTAATGGAAAGTGAGCAAACTGTTACAGAATGTCCCTATCAATATATTCTGCATTTGTTAGGAAGCCTTTCATGATACTTTCATAATTCATTTTTTATGTTATCTAAAAGTAGTTACTAGAGTAATGTGGATGAAGAGCTGTCTAAATTAGGGCTCACCTATGATTTGTTCTCTCACTCTTTATCATTAATATGCACACTATGATTTGTTACTGAAGCTTAAATTTTATTCTTTCTTTAGATGGCCATTTTTTTAAAAGAGGAAGATTAAAAAAAACTGAGGGAAAATGTCTTGGGTGCAATTTTTGCAATAATAATTAATTCAGAACTCAGGAAATACACTCTTTTCACCAATACTCAGCATTTATTCCTGTGCCCCAATTTAACAAAAGGGACTGTACAAATCAGAGCAAAGCCAGTTAGATGAACAGATCAGGTTTCTATTTTTCTTATAGTGAAGACTTTGTAAGTGTGGTGACAGTGATGTTTTTACACTGTACCACAAAAGCTAGGACAACTCAGGAGAAGAAATTTGAACAATGTAAGCTTTACCAGGATGTTCATAACTGCAAATTAATTACTTTTTCCATATGGGAAGTATGGCATTTTTACCATAGCTGTATCAATTTTCATACTGCACCATGGAAAAGCAGCAGAAAGCCAAGCAGACAATGAATGTCTGACACAATGGATTTGCAGCCCAAAGGCACAGCTTTAGATGAGTGTTACACACAGGCCAGGGACAAAGTAGGAATGGTTAGCTGGGCTTTAATGCTCCATGGAAGGGTGGGTTATGAGGAGTTTCATGAATCTCTCACTGCTCCAGAACTTACACTGAGGTTTAGAAGTTATTTTTAATAGTCTATTACAAGCTGGGATCACGAGAAACTGAAAAAAAGAAATTATCCTCTCATCCTTAGGGGCAGTGCCTCAGAAATCGATGCTAATGAACAGACTGCAGCACAGGGAAGCTTGCATTTCCCCTGCTGCACCAATTTTGTGCATTCACAAGGGACACTGCAAGTGCCATCATGTGTAATTAGAATCAGGGAAGGGGAAAAAAGGATATCATTCATTCACACTTCGCATGGTGTCATTTCTTTGTGGCAGATTTAACAGAGATTAAACAGGCATTCAGTTTAATACTAGTCCTATTAAGAACCAAGCATAATTTATTTTTAATTATGGAGTTATCAAGATACCAGCATAATTGATGGCAGTCCTGTTGTGAACATATCCTTAGGTGATGACTTCTTTAGCAACAGAAGAAATGCATTCAGGCAGGATATTTATCTTTCCCAACATTCTAGTTAGAGCACACCTCTGTGAATAGATCCAGCCAGTGTAAATGCTGGATCCCAACCCACCACCCATTAGTGAGTACAATATCCCAAATCCCAGTGTGCATCCCCACCTGAACCTGAAATAACTTCCTAACCAGGGATTGAAATCAATCCTCCCTGTGGCATGGACCTTCAGGGGCTGATCAGCACAACAGCCCCCTCTTCCCCAATACCCATCTGTCCCTTCCTATTCTTCTCCACCCAAATGTCCCACAAATGGTGGCAAGTGTTTCTCAAGGGACACAAAGCTCCTTTTTACATGACCTTATTGTACACCACTGTTCAAGGCACAGGTAATAGAGGGTGTAAATTGGAATCATTTGTCCTGATCACATATCAAGATCACATTGTGTGTTATTTTTGAGAATGCAGGATCAGACCTTTTGATGCCAATGATGGGCTGAAGAAGGAGGAGCACTCACCGAATAAATAATCATTAAAAATCAAAGCACAGAGCAGAACTCCTACAAAAGACCAATTATCTTGCTGGCTAGGGCCCCCAGAGTTCAAAACTGTGACACTCTTGTTAATGTCTGAGGAAACATGACAGTTGGATTTGTGTTAAGAGAAAGTCCTTTTTAAGTACCATGGTGTGCAGGTTAAAGAAAAACATGAGTAGGGTGCAGCACAAAGCAATGCATCTGCCACCTATTCACTAGCCATGGCAGTGCAAGAAAAGCTGCGATGGAGGCTCTTCACAAGCTATTAACCTTTCCTGATTGGAGTCTTGCTTTACAGAAAGAGCAGCAAGCACCTACTCAAAGAAGGGCCTCCCTGCAAATAGTAACTGGCAATAATTTAGCAGCTGGGAACCTGTCAAGTGTTAAGGTTTTTTGTCCCAACACACTACTTCTTTAGTAGATAAAGTGATAATAAGAGATAAAGAAGGCTCATGCTAGTGACTAATAATTAGATTTGAAATCTATCAATGACTATGGAGCAGAACACTAAAATTAAAGGTATTTTCTAGTCATTATGATTTTGCTTTGGGGTTTTTTCCTCTCTATTAGTGCTTCTATTCCACTGCTGTAATTAAGTGTTGAATACAAGGTAAGGGATTTGCTCAACACAATCAATAATGGCATTCTGATGCTGATTTTAAATTGACTTGCTATTTTTAACATGCTGCTTAGTTATTGCCTATCATCCTTAGTCACGCCTTGGGCTCTGCAGATACATGCCAGCACAGGAGGTTCCCAAGAAGGACTTTGTCTCAAGGAGTTTGAATCCTGTTTCAGACTTCTGGAGATCCATGGAAGAGATGAAATGGCAGTGGTGCTAGCACTTCATGCATGTCTGCAGAAATCTGGTTTGACTTGGCCATGCTCATGAAGAATGTCTTTCACTCACTACCATACTTTACTAGATTAAGCTGCTTTTTCCTTGTGAATATTTTACAAAGCCAGTACACATGGGTACTTCTACACTACCAAAAAATCCTGCCTGGTAATACCACAGATTCATAGAATTATGGAATGGCCTATGTTGAAAGGGACCTTAAAGATCATCTCATTCCATATGCCCACCATGGACAGCGACACCTTCCACTAAAGCAGGTTGCTCTATCCAGCCTGGCCTTAAACATTTACCTTGCTGCAATTTATTATTTCAATGAACTGCTATTAAATTCCCTGTCATGCATGGCAAAAAACCACAAAATAAGAAAGTGTTCACTCCATAAATGGCTGCCATTTTTTAAGACAAAAAAAAATTTTAATTACAGAACAGAAATGGGATGAAAGAATGAACAGAAATTCAGCTAACAGATTCATATTCAGCCACATTTTTCAGAAGGTTTCTCTGATTTCACTTATACTAAAGAACAGTCATCACTTTTTGCCTAAAGAACCAAAGATGAGATGGATGTTCAACTCAGCTAAGAGCCTTCCCTCCATCCCAGGCCCCTTTCCTTCTCCAGGGGCTACCTGTTTAATGACTAAACATCACAGCACTCTCCAGAATTTGTATGCACCTTGTGTGCCTTTGAAAAGCTCTTAGAATACCTGAGCATACATCCTCTCTGTCTGTACATGCAACACAATAAATGCATTATACACAATTTTCCATCACCTTATCAAGCTTCTCGTAACTTTCTAAAATGGCAGTTTTCTGCAATTTTAATAGAAAATAACATACTAAATTTAACCAGTTTCCAGCAGTAAGGATTCAATTCAGTAGTAAAGATTCAATTCAAACATCATTCATATCTATGTAAGTGGGACATATGTAGAAAAGAGCTCAACTAAAGTTCAAGAACAGCCACAAAACAAGTTTGAAACTATTTTTGCTACATTTTTTAAAGAAGGTTTAAAAAATCATCCCCTATGTTTTTCTTCTTCTGTATTTAAGGGTGATAGTGAATTTGTCTGACACTTCCAGGGAAGCCAGGTATTTAGGTTCATTGCTCCTGAAGGCTTGCTTACTGTGCACATCATTTCCCACCCAGCCTGTCCTGCCAGAAAAACACTGCAGCCTCCTAACAGCATTTAGGACCTAGTTCAGTGTATTTGCTCCTCTTTTTTTCCATGACAAGTCATCTCCCACTTTAATAAATCCACGAAGACATCCTACGCTGCACATCCAGGAGCAGCAGCAGGATGGGGAGTAATGGACCCAAACCCTCCTAAAGGCAAAGATCATGAGTTGTTGAATGCCTTGATATTGATGACTGATTAAGGCAACAGTTAATAATTTTATTAATGTTTTCCTGCCTCTGAAATACTCATCTAGTTTTTTTCTTTCTCTGCTTTGTAGTTATTTCTTTTCCACTTTCAATGCCTATAGGAGTTGAAACAATTCACTTGAACCATGGTCTTACTAAGTGCTAAGTTTCATATTTGAATGACATTTCTGAAACTGGGGTTTTTTAACAAAAGCTATTTTTAAAAGACACATAGTCCTAGAACCTACATAGATGTGGTGAAATATCCCTTCTTTCACTATAGCCTTGGTTTTCAGCATCATATCACTTATTTACTAAACAACGTGGGGTTTTTCAGATGCCACAAAGCAATACAACTATTTTAGGCAAAATCTCATTGCTTCCTAAGGACATAACTAACTGCTGTTGGAAGCCTCTGAACTTTATATTAGTCTGTGTTGAAGCACTGCAGGATTAGTTATAATTAACTGTCCTCATGTCATTTTTCTCCCAATGACTCAGATTTTAAAAAAGCAAAAAAAATCCCTAGCAGCAGCCATGATTAAAATGTCTCTGTTTCCCATCCCAAACTTCATTTTTAACTCCCAGGGGTCACAAGCTCTTGTCCACATATCCCTCAGTTCTCACGTAGGTACCTGTGCCTTGTCTACAAAACAAAAATAAGCATTTTTAACAGCAGTGGGAGAGTCAGTTGTTCAGAAGTTGTAAGCAGCTTAAGACAAACATTTCATATTAATTAAGTGCTTCTTTCCTAAACCATTTACACCCCCTGGTGTGATAGTTTGGTGGGTACCTCTTGCTGATTTATTCATTTATATTGCTTCAAGGAGCCTGTTAGAGCCTGTAGGCACACATTCAAAAATAATTTAAAAGGACATGAATTCATCAGTGAGCCGATGACAACTAATGGTAGTTCACCAGTTGCAATCTGTGCTAACTAAAATAGTATAAAACTCCCTCAAATTTGGGGTTTTCCTAGTCTAGCATAGATCTCTAAGCTCTGCAGCAGCATCTTGAGAGTCAACAGAACCCATATCTACCTCCTCTATGACAGGTGATAGCTTTCACCAAATGTATCACCTATGATATGACAATTTTCAGAATACAAATGTTAACAGCAGTTAGCATAAAGGTATCCTTAAATGCAATTATAATGATCAATCTCTAACTGTGAATGTTAAGAGACTAAAGGTTGTCACTTTTGTGTGTGTTACCCCAAAAGCCTAATGTTTATAGTTCTCATGTGAACAGATTTTATGTATTTGGGATGGAAATGGATGGAATTGCAAAAAAGAATAAATATTAGGAGAGAAATGATCGCATGGAAGGGCAGGGCACCCATGCACTCCCCGAATAGCATCTCCACTGCCACTAGCAAAGACAGAATACAAGGCAGACCCCAGTTGGATCCAGTAAGACATCTCTTGTGCTAAGGACCAGAAAATACAAGCCAGAAGATACTAAACCAAGTGAAAGACATTTATACTTCTCTCAAAGTTCCCAAACTGAGGGAGATTTTCCACCACTACTTATATTGGAAGGGACCGTAAAGATCATCCCGTTCCACAGCGCTACCATGGACAGCGACATCTTCCACTAAACCAGGCTGCTCCATCCAGCCTGGCCTTAAACATTTACCTTGCTGCAATTTATTATTTCAATGAACTGCTATTAAATTCTATGTAACTCTGAGCTGGAGCTGGAGCATTCTGTGTGAGGTATAAGGATTTCACTGCCTTGTCCTGGAGGAAGCTCCTACCAAAGCCAAGGTTTCATTTTGCAGTGTGGGCAGGTGAGTCACACCATACAAATTCATTTCTTTGGGATCAGCTCTGGGACATGGCTTTATTCCCTCTCCCATTTATGCAGTACAAACCTTTCCTCACTAGTCTGAAGGGCAAAACATTCCCTTTCTACAGTCTCTCTGCAACCTTCTAAAACTCATTACTATGAAAACTTACACAATTAAAAGATGGTTTAAGCATTTAATGAAAGATTCAATACCAAAATATTTTAACTGGATGTAAAGAAGTAGGAAAACTATACATTTGCTCAGCTTTTGTGCTGTACTTTTGCATTTACCTTTCCTGAGTAGATGAGGTAATACCCCTCACTGATTGGTGATTTGCTGCTCTGAAGTTTAATGACATTTTTAACACATACATTAAGGTAGTTTCTGGACAAAGACCCACGAAAGTATAGCTGCATCCATGGGGCAAAGCATCTGAAGAGGTGAACCAATGCCACTGGTGCCAGTCTGCTTTACATGAGACAGATAAATGCATATCAATCCTCATGTGCTTCCAGGACATGGAAAGGCATTGCACAGTTCTAATGCCACATCCCTGGGTGAATTGATAGGATGAGGGGGAATGGATGTAAAGTGACAGAGGACAGGGTTAGATAAGAGATGAGGAAGAAATTGTTCCCTGTGAGGGTGGGGAGGCCCTGGCACAGGGTGCCCAGGGAAGCTGTGGCTGCCCCTGGATCCCTGGAAGTGTCCAAGGCCAGGCTGGACAGGGCTTGGAGCAAGCTGGGTTAGTGGAACGTGTCCCTGTCCATGACAGGGGTTTGGAAAGAAACAGTCTTTAAAGTACCTTCCAACCCAAACCAGTCTGTGATTCTACAGTTATCAGCAGTGGATCTGACTCCAGCATTTTAAAGGAGGAACACCTAGATCCTGCCTTTTATGATCAAATCAAAGTTGTAAAAAGTTTCATCTATCAATAAAGAGAGAACAGGGTCAATGCCACCATTCATTCAAAGATGAATGAGAGAAACTTAACTATATATTTAAATCTCAGTAGCAACTGATGAGGAATTTCATACCTGGAATAAAATAATTGTTCATAAAAATCCCCAAAGGAAATCAGACAAGGTGGGCTGCTCCCAGCTGCTCAGTAGAAGTAATGGCTTTCTTTACCATGTCAGACATTTTTTGTAGAAGACTTCGTTCCTCCATGACTCCCTTAAACTTATTCCTTGTCTTCAGAAATCCTTCAAAACCAACTTTCTTTTTTCTGAGGTGTTGATTCAGTTAAAAAATATTTGTTGCTTGATAAATACTGTTCCCATCTAACACTTCAGACTTCCAGCAGCTGCAGGAAGCCCCAGATTGTTTTTATACCTTTGAACACTCCCAACTGCCAGACAAAATTTAGGGCAGCCTCCACCATTCTGTGTCTCCCACGGTCATTTCCGAAACCCTGTAGCCAGCAATGGGGTCTGACTTGCTTCACCTTGGCTAGGGAGTGATAGCAAGCTATGGCATTTTGAAAGGGTTGATCCACAACAAACCAACAAATTCTTTTTCACTTCACATCATTTTTGTAAATAATGCAAGAGTGCCAAAGAAATTCAAAACCTTTTTCTGTTTAGTTTTTAATCTAGAACAACACGAGTCCAAATGAAAATAAATCAGAGGAGATTCAGTGCTGCCCTAACTCCTACAAAGGGCACCTTGGCTTAAATGGACTGAAGTTTCAGAGAAAATCTGAGGCTCACGTGCAGATTTCATTCCTTCACTTTCAAGAGCAAACATGGTGAGGAGAAAGGGAATGGGAAGAGGATGTCAGAAGCTATTCAGTTTACCCTAATCTCCAGACACTAACAGAGTTTCATTTGGAGAGGACCAAAACCATACTTTTTTCCTGAGTCATTAAATGTTACTCTAAATTCATTCATGCTCCTCTTAGCAGGCAGATCGAGTCCATATGACTGCCAGCAAGTGCCCATAATTTGATTGATGTCTTGTCATCCATGTAGTAATCTGAAAAGAATCCTTGTAAATGATTAAATATTTGATTCCTGGCAGCAAAATGAATGAGAGAAAAAAGCCTACATGAGTTTCTAAATGGCAAGCACACTGGGCTAGGGCCTGAGGTGGCTGCATTCCGGTGTCTCTACTAAGGAAAGCAGAACAAAGGTAGTTTTACAATTTCATTTGTGCTCACAACCATAGTGGCAGTGAGAAGGCATTTTGACCCCCAGCACAGTAAATTATTTCCAGATCTGACAAGCTCCAGAGAACATTTCCCAGCCTGGCATCACTGCAGCACTGGCTGCAGCAGCTACTGCAGAGGCCAAGACCTGTGCACAGCCAGTGATGAACTGTCTGGGTACTGAGGGAGGCAAAAAGAGACATTAATATGGGGCAGGGACTCATCTCTAGATTTAGCAAAAAAATATTTCAGTGTTATATTCATAGTGAAAGCTAAATTCTTAACCACAGCGCTGATCACAGTGGGGCCATTTGTTCGTTTTGAGGGGTTAGTTGCACCCATGAATTTGAAAGAGGATGGTGGTTATTTAACCAGAGTCTTTTAAAAAGAAAATCAAGAAAAGACAGAAAAAATGAAGACTAATGAGACAACTTCAGAAGACCACTTTTTCTATAAATGATTTATTAGAAAAGAAATAACCTGGAAACCAGGATTCACAATCACCCAACCAATCATCCATTTCATGTAAAGTTGCTGTCTTAACCTGCCAAAAGAAATCAAGTGTAAAAAAGTAATGAAAGAAATGGCACATTCCTCTTGGACTTAAAGATAGTGTTTAGCTTTAAAAGTATAATCTAAAAATAAACCCTGCTGCTCACTAGTCTCATTGTATACTCAGATTCATTCTTCTTCATTTAATAGGAAATCGATCTAATATCCATTTGGCATCCAGCAAATCTTTTAGTCAGTGGAAATACACAATTTTAATAATTGTTAGAAGTGGATTTTTGCAATAAGGAACTAAAAAAAACATCTGGCAATTAACTAACATGCATAACCCATGTCTTCTTAGATTTGCCTTATTTCCACATCATCAGCATTGCATATGTCAAACTTTCTCAGTGTGAGGCAAAACAATTGCTAAAATGAAACCATGAAATAGCATAGGCTTACAGGAACAGGCAATGTCAACTCCTGTGCCAAAAAGATGACACAATTAATGGTCTATTTATAGCATATTTATAAACCTTGCACTAAATCTCATTTTCTTATGCGAGCGATACCTTTGAAGTTAGTGTGACTCAATTATCTGCTCTGTGAGAAGTGGTTGCATAAGGTTTCTTGCTGCAGAATACTTGGAAGGTGAAGAGTCACCATCCTCTCAAGGGGTAAATGTCAGACATTTATTGGTCTGAATATCAATAATTCTGAGAACTCTTCCTTGAACTGTATTCCAACAGCATCCGAGGGCTTCCCTGCAATGCGTAACAGCGACTACAGATTCAACACAGCTCGAATACTCAAAACCCCTCCATCCCTCTATGAAAACATTTTGATGCCTACGCTTTTCCCAGACTTTAAAGTTGAACTGCCAAGCATTTAAGGACCTAATCCCAAGGAAGATTGCACAGTTGAGCTATATCATACCAAAATTTAAATAATAGAAAAGATCTGCTATAAGAAATTTGCAGGTTGAAGGGGGAAAAAAACTCCACTTTTTGACAGTGATGTTATTACTGTGCCAAAGGTAGTAGCTGAGACCTGAGCACTGATCCTCAGAGAGCTAACTCTCCTGTTGGCATTCACTTCATAAATAATCCTGCAGAACAACCAGGCACATCTTGTCTCATAATAACAAAGATGATCCTTCATTTAGATTTCTCCAGGCAGGAAAGAAAGGAGAGAGGAAACCTCATTTATATCAGGTAGCTCCTCTGCTACTCCTAAGTCAGGCATGCATTGCTCATTTAAACGGGCAGAAGTGCAAACAGGAGGAAGGGCTAAAATCAAAGGGTGCACCTTGCTGCCTCAGAATCTCTCCACATAAACCTAAATCTGAACTAGGCTGTCTGCATCCTGTCATCCAGGTAAAAGGAATGAAAAAAAAAATCACCTTCTGCTCCTCAGACTGTTCTGTAAATGGTTGTGGGTCATATGAAAGAGCCTGACTTCTCAGCTCCCTGACAGAGTGCAAATTCAGCTGCTGTCTTCTGCAGGGGAGATAATGCCACAGCAGGACATTCTTGAAAAACCTCTTCTTTCTGCTCCTATATATGTCACAGATTCTTCTTCTGCAAAGCACTAGCTCCCAAAGCAG
Source organism: Entomyzon cyanotis (assembly GCA_024500445.1). Lineage (NCBI taxonomy): Eukaryota > Metazoa > Chordata > Aves > Passeriformes > Meliphagidae > Entomyzon > Entomyzon cyanotis. Next base: position 5,927,377 of record JAKEPQ010001026.1, read on the forward strand.
ACTACTCAGCCCAAAAAAACCAAAAAGGAACCCTTCCTCAAAATATAGTGAACAGTAAGAGCTAATCATTAATCAAAGGCTTCACCCCAAAAGTAGATTTGCACATTGTTAAAGGTTAACTGGAAAATATAGAGCTTACTGTGGCCCAAAAATTCCTTAATCAGTTTGTTACATTTCAGACTGTACCCTGACAGTCCACAAATCAAGTGAAGGCCAAGGAGGTGGAAAACCCCTCCAAACTAATTATAGCCTTCAGCAGTGGTGACAGCTCGACAGTCACATCCCAATAAAACAAAAGCAAGACCAGCCAGACATGGACTTTCCCAGCTTAACACTTGTCTTATGATCACATCCAAGAGAAAATACTATTTCTATTCACTTTCTTACAGCTTCTAGTTTGGCACTTTACTTGTAGGTAAAGTCACATTGGGGGTGATAACATTTTTCTCTGAAGCATCTCCCTTGTAAAGTGAGCTTTAGAAGTGAGTGCAGATATTAAATATTTGTCTACAGGAAAGAAAGGCTTTCACAAGTAGACCTAACTTACAGTATAATCTTCATCCAATAAAGATGTATTAGATCAAACAGTACTTGATGTTCTGGCAGCAAACTGATTTGGGTATCACAGCTAGCAATAAACTGAAGAAATTTTTGCATAGGATTAAATAATGTAAAAATAATGTCTGTACCTACTTAAAAGATTGACTTTAAATGCTGTTTAAAGTAAAAACAAATTGCTGAGACATGTTTAAGTGCTCCAGCCAGATGAACCACAGTATGCCCAGAACTCCCACTAAATCTATTTTATCCAAAGAGCTGCATGGATAAAACTGACAGAAAAATATGCTGCTAAAACTGATTACATCAGTTGTTTCCCAACACTGATCACTCCTCCTTGCTGCATCCTAAAGATGTATCTTGGATCAGTAAATTCCTTTTAAATACTTGCCTTCAAGTACCTGTCCTTCTTCAGAACTTACTGCATGTTAGTTTTAAATAAATTTAAAGGATTATTCAGGAGGTAATTTTGTCTAATTCTGCAAAGTCCCTGAAGACTTCATCATGAATGTTAAAGGCTTGAATCCCTGGACCCAAGGTGGGTTTTGTCATCAAAACTTCAGCCACCTGGCAGAGTGAACAGCAGCTGGTGGGCATCACCCTCACCTGGGTGGTCACTGACCAGCTGCCCAGGACCAAGGGTTTCACCCACGGAGTGCCCTGGCCACCACCAGCAAACTGTCCCCAGCAGGGGCTGCAAGGCCATGCCAGGAAGGGAAAGCATAAATCCTTCCGAGTCACAACATTTTATTTTGCAAAGCAGAATTATTTATTCTACCTTGCAGCTAAATTAAGGAAAGAGTGACTAGGACAGGAATATATGATGATTAAAATAAGGGCTTTTGCTTATTGTCCAGATTCTGTTGTCATACTGGGTTAATGAAGAGAATCTGTGTGCCTCCAGCAGGGCACACTGTAACCCCAACTGCAATTAATGGTATTGGGTTTTACACCTTTGAGGGTAGCCATAAAATAATAAAGAGTATGGGGCTTGCCCACTGATTGCAGCAGAACACTTTCAAGGTGCAAGGGGAGATCATTAGTACTTGCAGTGCACGTGCACAATGGAAGAGAATTAACCTTGCCCAAACAGCCTTACCTTTGTCATCACTGGAACTTTGAACAGCTCATTTGTCATTCATCTAAGTGTTCTTTCATCACAATTTTCTAGCAGAGAATTTTATAATTATTTCCAATTACTGTCTATAATATATGCAACTTTCTGCTCTGCAGTTACATTTTACCACTGAACTTTAAAGCAAACATTTTAATTTAAAATATACTCTGCCAACTGTTTGACACAGCTACTCCGAGATAACTGTCAAAGAAACACCAAGCATAAATATTTACCTCATTATTAACAATAGAAAGGTTGTAGTTAGGTAGGCATAATAAAAATTATCTTACATCCTGTCAATGTCTCTCCGCTTCCAAAGAACTCAGTCTTACAGCAGTTTTAGAGCTACATAGAAAAGTATATGGAGCTGAACTCCATACAGAATAGCTCCCCTTTTCTGCATAACACTGCAATAGCTCCTCGGGGTTTGTAGCAGCCAGTGAAAGTCATTAAAGAAGCACTTCTTGCCAAACGTGTTTATTTGCCATTGGACAGCCAAAAACGTTAGGTCTGCAATGGACCTGTTTACTCAAGCTGTGCTGTGTGTTGTAATTATGATCATCAGCCCAAAGGACTGCTAAATTAGCAGAGCCAATACAATCGATAAGATCAGGGGTACAAAGAGACTCAGGAAGGAAGGGATCTGCAAAGAAAACTATTTAGTATGACACAGCTGCCCTCTGCCTCCCTACTTTGTTGACTCAGCAGCAGTAATGGACGTGTCTGATGGAGTGTCAGGGGCACACCTTGAACACAGCAATGGGCAGCAGTAAATGGAAAAGCTCTTTGTGCAACAGCCACAGCACTTCTGGTGAAGATGGAAGGATTTGCCACTCTGTTTTTCATGGCCTTGAATAGCCACGGAATTCATACAGGAGTTCAGAGAGAGTAGAAAGAGCATCCTTTGTGCAGTAAAAGGGCAGAAAAGCATCCCAAACCATGTTTAAAAGTGGCAACTAAAAGTAAGCAACTGAAGCCTGTGACCAGCTCCACATCCTTAAACTTTTGCAAGCTTGTATACTTTGGTCTTAGGGAATGTGTTTGAATATACTCCTCTGAGTAATAAAAGGGGGGGGGTCGGTGGGAAACCACTCCAAAAATAGGATTAAAGTGAAAATTTCTTGTCCAGAAGAAAGGAAAGAAGAGAGCAGCTGCTTTGCTCTTTATTTCTGTGGTGCTGGTGAGCTTCTCCTAATAGCCACCCTGTAATGGTAAGCAGAGAGGGGAGCATGTTTCCAAGGAAAGGGCACAAGGGTTTCTCACCTCAATATACACTCATTAACTCTGATTCCAACTCTCCAGGAAATAAAAGACCAGGCTGTAGTTAAAGAGATTTTCCTGCCAAAGGTCAATGAAAAGTTAGCTCCAATGAAATAGTGCGAAACCCCTGTATCAGTCTCCAATTCTCTCAGCTGTGTATGACAGACAGAAATGTCTGGGGTTGCAGGGACAGGGTTTAGACACTTTTCAGAGCACAGCCACTAAAACTAAGTCAATATCTGCCATTAAAAACACTAAAGATATAACACAGGATGGAACTATAAAGCTTTATCCATGTAGTAGAAATCAGTGGCTCGTGCACTTCTTATAGTGTCATATTCAATGTCTTCATGCTGTTTTGCTTTTTATTCTATACTTGCTAAAAAAACACTGTGTAAACACAGGATACAAGAAAAATGCCCTGGTGTAACACAGATTGAAATCAGCCTGAGGCTTTTAAATATTGTAATTTATTCACTTTTTACAAATTGTTGTATTTTTAAATCTATTGGGAAATCATGCACAATTAACTGCAATGATTGAAATCACAATTTAGAGAATGATATCAATAAATTAGTCCCTCTTAAAAGTACACTAAAGTCATAAAATGTTTCAGGTACCATTTCAGGTCCCATTAGGAAGGGGCTGGAGGCTGGCATCCAGATAATGCTGACCTTCAGTTGTGACTGGGTTTATCTGGATTAGCATTGTTATGCGCTGGAACTTTAAAAAAAACAAAGGGCTAATCAATACAAGGTCACAATAAAAGTGTCACAGATGGCTCTGGACGTTCCAAAAAGGTGACATCTGTCATCAAGAGTTACTGTGGGAGCTGGCACGATGCTGCAGCTGCTATTGCTGAGGCCATTTCTCTGGGAAGCTTCTGCAGGCAACATCCACAAGCCATATCTCAGGCATATTTCATGCCCAGTAGTGGGTTACATGTACCGAGAGGTCAGATGGATCAACAGAATGAAAAATATATCCCCAAAAAAAAAAAAAAACCTACAAACCCACAGAGCTCAGCCCTTTCAGCACACAGGGATCAGATCAGGCTGTGGACACCAAGAATCTTGCACACCACCTAGAAGAATGTTCCCAAAGAAAGCCTTGAGGTACAACAGCATTCAGACTTAAAATCCCAGCCCACCCTGGGTCAAAAGGACATCCAAGACATTCAGAAAGCATTACATTTTATATTACAAATGCTGCAAAGCCACATCTGTTTATTGCAGAACCATTATGCAGATAAGGATTCAGGATGAACTTGACTGCCTTGGGGAAGGTCAAGCTCAGACTTCGTTCTTTGCATTCTGCAGGTGAGGTTGTAGGCCAAAAAAACCCCATCAGGTATTTGTTTAAGGAGCAAAGGAAACTGGCACCTTAGTCTACACTCTGCTCCACCTTCTCACTCTGGGTATTTAGTAGCTAATGAAAGCTTTAGTAACCTACTTTGCACATTAAATTTATTTGCAGATAAGTTTCTATGAGTTTCTGCTCTCAGAAAATGTTTCATAAAGCCTTTGCTCTTCATTTTTGTCATGGGGCAAGTAGGGAAGAATATGCTAATCACAGACCCTGGAACTACAGCTTCTATAATTGGCAGCTCAGAATTCTCTCGTAGCCTTAATTTATGCGTACTATTAAAAGGTTAAAGTTGGTCACAGGTCTCCTGTGACTGTCATCTATGAAATAATGCTGTTGGAAATGCAGTTTGGGTTCTACCTCATTCCCGCCTGCAAATAAAACCACACATATTCTGCACATCTTTCCCCTGAACACTGACACCTCCAGCGACATAAAATCCAGCAAGCGATGTGACAGCTGCCAAGGTCAATAAGAGTTATACTGAACTGCTGAGTAAGTGCTGGCCACACAAATCAAAGCTGTATAAGGGCAGCTGAACATACACAATCTGCAACTTATTCCAGCTACTTTTTGGACTGAGACATTTTAATCATTTTTTTTTCTCTTCCACACAAAATGTTATATAATGAAATGTGATAAAGTCAAGGGTATTTTGTGAAATCTTTGCTTTGTGTCCTTTGTGTCAAATTACTGATAGCAAAGGGTGTTGAAAAATACATTTCACATTTTTGAGAAGCGTAACACTTAAGGCCAATTGTGGGAGGGCAGTAATATGAATTGTAAAGTAAAAATAAAGTAGCAGGAAATTTTAAAGACACATTGGGCAATGCTATCTAGTTGTGACCTAGATTTGACTATCAAGATGAATTCCTACATAAGGAAGTCTGCATTGGACATTTTCAGAGATGCTTTAAGCCTTCTGCCTTTGCTGTACATATCAAAAAGGATTCAGTATTCTTTTGCAGCTGCATGTTGACATTTAATTATCAAAACACTATCATTTCCCAAGATGTTGCCAATTGATTGGTAGAGATAGTAAGGTATTTGTGGCAGATCCAAGGGCTGGATTGGATTTTATATCTGAACTCTTCACCCAAAGTCATAGGCACTTGTATTTTTGTTGCAGTCGTGAAATATTGAGATTTAGAACAATTGGATGTAAAAATCATTCTGAACTTTGTGCCTTTAGTAAGGCCTTGTGAGCCAGAGTGTCCCTGTTAGCAAGTATTTACAGCTGAGCTGAAAAGCCCTGGAAATAGAAACTGTTAATAGAAGAGCTGCTGCAGCTCTAACTGGATTGCTGCAACCAGTAACACTCCAGTAATTACAGTGAAGGAAGTGTTAAAAGGGAATGAGGACAGAAACCTCTCCATCATCTGTCAGACTCTTGCTTACTCGTGGATTTTTCACTGAGAAGGAGAGCTACTGGCAGAAGGGCTCTGCAAGGGCTTCTGTCTTCCTTTATTCTATTTTTAAGGTTGCTAATTGATCCTCTGAGGGAAGGTTTAGTCCTTTTAATGCAACCCCTCCATTAATGAGGAGTCTGTACGAGAGAGGCTGAGGGGTGTGGGTGTGGGAGCCATGCAACCTTTCATGCTGGTCTTCTCCACGATGACTCACTAGGAAGGGAAGTTTGAGAACCTTCCTCACACGTCAAGAAATTGTCCTCATCCCCTGCAAACGGTGCGGGGGTTGTTACTGGGTTTGTTTTGCCTGAAGAGTGCCTGGCTGACCTGAATTTTCCAGGTGTGGGTATGATAACAGGTCAAGGAATAAAGGGATGGAGAAACGAAGAGACCAGATTGTGTAGGAATAGTCATTATCTTGACTGACACATTCATCCATGTTACAGAAACACAGGCAGTGGCTGCTCTGCTCTGCAGTAGGACATCTCGCTTCAGATAAGCAAAATAAATTCCAGGAGAAGCTTCCCTTTTGAGATATTGCCTCTGCACTAGCATAAAAATAACTTTTCAACTGCTAACTTTCTCTTGTAATACAGAATAGCACAAGAAAAAGAAGCAACAAGGCTGCTGGCAGTCAATGAGTACCAACAGTCCCATCACTGCAGAGGGACTGACAGCTTGTCCTGGGCTGACTAATGGGTTAATTTTATCGAAGCACTACCAGACTGAAGAATGGTTTTATCAAGTATTTCACCATTTAAATATCAAGGCAGTTTGCCAAGCAAAATGGCCCATGGTTAAGTGAGAAGTGGTTCAGTTTACTCATTCCTTGAGCAAAGCATAGTTTAATTTAGGTCTTAGGCACTATCAAGGAACATTGCCATTCTTCTTACTCAAGGGTGCTGTAGTTACACCTACAAAAATCCACTATCTTGTGAAATCGAAAGAAGGGTTTTTTTCCCCTGTCATCCATGAGTCTTTTTTACTTATCTGTTCTTTCTGCTATCAGCCAGGAAGCAACACCTGCTAACTTTCAGGTACGTCCAGAGCCCTTATGGCCAAGTGCCAGTTCTGACAGAGCCCACGTAAAGATTTCTGCTCCATTTCCATTTGATGTCAGATGTTCCATCTGAGTTGAGCAAGGGCTTCAGTTTTTAAGCTGAAGTTCTGATAAGATTCTCGTGTAGGATTTTCTATCATGACTTATGATATCTGAATGTCTTTCTGTGACTCAATGCATGCACAGTGTCAGGAAAAAGACTCAATACAGCAAGTTGTCACTGGGATCCTAGGAACTGCCCTCAGTATTGAACAGGGGGAAAAGCTGGTTTCAAGTACTAGTCTTGGCCATGTCTGAAGTCTATTCAAGGGACTTTGGTTTTATTTTGATATGTTTGATATATTTGGGGAAAACCCTTATAAATTCTTATTAAAAGGATCACTCAAAATTAAGAAAAATTCTCAAATCTTTATAAATTCTATTACTTCTCTTTTTTACCATAAGCTAAAGCATCAATAAATACCTATTTTGAACTAATTGTATGTAAATTTCTGGTAAATCCAATCATTAGATTATTTTTTTCACTTACAATACATTCACTTTTTGATCAGCACAGGGCTCACTTTCAAATGGTGTTTTAATGAGATGCATGAAGCTAATTTTAGAGTCTGAAGTGAAATATTAAGGGTTTGGGATTTTCTGCCATTCTCTTCAAATATTGTGCAAAATCCAAAACCAAAATAAGACTCATGTATAAGCAATCCCAGAAAGAAATTGAAAAGACAACTAAAATACTGCAGAGTGTGACCAAACACAGAAGTTTTCAATTCAGAGCCCCAGGAGTAAACAGAACAACCACAGAGGGCTGGACTGTATGGAAATTGTATGTATATGTTGTTGTTCTCATCCTGCAAATGCAGAAAGGGGTTTGTGTCATTCTGCCTCCAACTGTTCTGCAGGTATTCACACAGCTCTCACAGAGGAGTCCTGCTGTGAAAATGAGGTGAAGCCCAGGAAAGAGAATGTCCCAGGGCAGTAGAACAATTAGTGGGATTAACTCCACATTTCTCGATCAACAAGTGGCTGCATGCCCAATTCCTTCTCAATCACAATCCACCGTGACAGAAGTTCATAAATTCACCATGTCATAAGTCAGAAGTTGCTCCAAATGAGCACAGATGTCCAATGGCCCCACCTTTCTCAACCAACACCTGGTTACAAATCAGGATCACCTTCACATCAGTTTCAAGATGCCACAGCCACACTGGGATAGTGAATCACATCTCTGGGGTGGAGTGCAGCCAGTTCAGCAGTGCCACTCGACTTGCTGGCTTTCTCACCTCCCTAAAGGGGGCTCAAGTGATCAGTTGTCACAGACTTAACCTGCTTCACCTTCTGCAATTATATTGGCAACTTCCCCAACAGAAGCAAGGGCTCTTTGGCAGGATCAAGTGCCCTGCATTTCTAGATGTGCTACAAGCATTTGGCACCTAGGGGGACGGGAGTTATTGAATTACACCTCTCGAATTTGTTATCAGGAGATTCATTCAGTGCAGAGCTGGGTGTGCTGGTTGAAATGCTCAGCAGGCTAAACTGGTGCAATTCCACTGAAGGCAATGGAATTACACAATCCATAGATATAAAGACATTACCATATTAATATTTTTCTAGACACCCCCAATGAGCATCAACTCTCTTCATTTTTCTTTCGTGGTCTTTGGTATGGCTTTGTTTGAAAAGAGATTTTATCCCTGGATTTCCTCTGTCAGACAAATCTGAGCTCCAGGGGTACCTTAGTGTTTAACTGCTGCAGAACTATATTTAAGAAGCAGATTCTAGACACACACTGTAGTAATCATGTGTCTTTGCACTGGATCTTTTTTAACTTTCTCCCTCATCTTTTACAATTGCTTTAACAAAAATTCAGTGATTTGCCTAGTGTAGAACCCAAAGAGCTTGTTCTTGACCCTTTTCATGCAGTTCTCTGGGATTTTGTGGATAAACGACCTTGCAAACAGAATACACACACTGTTGCCCTTGCAGCACAAGCCAGACAAGAGTTATTGGCCAGGGGGCTGGGGGCTGCCCGAGGCTATGCAAGCAATTCTGGGTTTAGGTTTTGCCTGGTATATTCAGACACACATAATAAAATAGAGCTTTTATTTTAAAAATCAATAAAATGACCGATCTTAAGTCAGAAAACCGTTTTGTTTTACTTTTGCCATCATTGGGTTTTTATTGCATCTCACATTTGGCTTTTTCCTTGTCTTTTTGCTGCCAGACAATCAGTCTGGACTTGCGTTTAGACTCAGCTTCCTACGGTACCTTACTTTTCAGAGGTAGTTCCTCCCCTCCTGTTGTTGTTGCTGGTTTTGAATCTTTCTCACCCAGGTTTTCCTACCACTTTCTCCACCAGGCTATTACAGCTAACTCTAATACCTAAGGAATGGTACAGTGAACAATTACACCATTTAGAGAAAAATTGCTTTTTCTTTTTCACTCTGAGCTACGTGGACCTATAAAATAGGAAAACAGGGGAAGGAATGAAAGATGAGTTACACATTTAGTTCATGTGCTCCTAATTAATTATGCCAGGTCTGGACATACCAAGACTGTACCAAAATTAATCTAAGTTTCTACTTTTCCACCCTGCTCTCAACTGTTCTTGCATTTGTATTTCAATCTGCCACCAAACTGTGATGCCACCCCCCTCTGGTGCCACAATGCAGATCAGTAAAATTATCCAGGCTAAAACCTACCCCACCCAGATCATTTTATTGCTCTAATTCGTGCTGCTGCCTTGAACAATTGCAGGGACAACCACAGGACAGGTGGGAATTCACCAGCCGAGACAAGGGGAGGCAGCTGGGTGCTCCTTAAGCTGGTGTAGCAGTTACACATCTCATGTTGCAAATCTAGTGTAAATAATTGCATTCTCACTCATCTGGCTTCTTTCTGTGACTCATTAGTAAATCTTTCTAAATAGCTTAGTAGGACAGGCAGCAGCTTTTCTAACTTTCTTCATATTCCTTCCAAATACTATTTCAGAAATGACCTTGTGACTTCCAAGAAGAAAGAAAAAAAGAAACAAAAGGGATTCCTGACCTCTTTGATATCTTGCAAAAATGGTGAGTCTGACTATTTGTTACACTCCTGTATTGTTAATACCAATAAATGTTAAAGATAGAAAGATCAGTTCCTGCATAAATCTTGGTTCAAGGATGACAGGCAGGCAGCTAGAAAACATTTCTTCATGTCTTTTTCCTCTAATGTAAAACTCTCACTAGAAAAATGATAAGGATAAATGGCACCTATCCAAGTGATTCCATTATAGGAGCTGGTTTGTCTGCAACAGATGATTCACTATTTATAGTGAATACAGTGCTGCCTCACAGTGTAGTCTCACAGTCAATCTCAAAGACGTTGTTTAGGCGGGGTTACACACCTGCCTGCTCTGAAAGACAGAAACTTCTGCAGACAAAGAAAAGAACATCTTTGGGGATAAATTTCTCTACCTACAGCCATTCAAAACCACAGAGCTTGAGTAGGTAGGAACAGAGGAAGAAGACCAGTATAAAGCCAGAACATTCCTTCTGACTTTGGAGAACTCCATGATACTCCAAGGTGTAAGAGGAGCCCCAAGCAAGGCTGTCATTTCCTTCAGGACACACTTAGACACTCCCAGCTGGAGCCACAAACCCAGCTCTGATTTCTCCCAGCACAAAGGGCTCCAGCTGAACCACCAGTTCTGACAGCCATCAAACAGCAAGGTGAGAAAATGCAACTCCTGTTTTGTGACAGCCACTTACACCACAGACACTGCCACACTGCAGCGTTTTGGAGTCAGATTCAAACCGCTTTCAAGCTCCTGGCCAGAGGGAAAGCTGCACAAATCTCCACACAGACTGAAAAATACATGTATTTAAGACACTAGTTAGCACAGAGGATGTACCCAGGATGATTTTAAGCTCAGCAGTATCAGGAAGCAGGTGTGTAATTGCAGCTCAGGTGAGTTTACAGCATTGCAGGGTAAGCTCTGGAAACTCCTGGCATTATCCTAGCCTGGGTGTGCACCAGCAGCTGAAAAGCAGCTGTAGAACCTATTTCACTGATACATGGGTGTACAACCAGTGTTTTAGTTGCCCAATGCAAAATTGCCCTTTTCATAGTAAAACCCAAGAATGACTGTTTCTTCTTCCCTATTCCAAAGAAAAATACCTGTTTAATATTGCAAATATTCACTCTCAAAAAATGTCTCTAGCCCCTATGTGTCCAGTGCCTTTTATTCCCTAAACATTGTTATTAGACTACATAAACTGTAAACATGGAAACAATGACATACTTTTAAAGCAGTTTGGCTAATAAAAAAATGAAGTGTTCCATTCTGAAAAATATCACAATGGGAGTTTTCAACATCAAAGCATTTGTCAAGAATATAGACAGAACTATCACAGAACACTGCAGCCATTTTATTTTTCTTGTTTAACATTTCCAATTCACTGTCATCAACCACTACAAATAGAGGTTACAATGTTTTGCTTTCCTTTGTTGTTTTGGTGGTTTTTTTAAGACTCCACACAGTGATACACCTCTTTAAAACACTGAGATAAACCATCCTATAGAAACATCTAAATTACCATCATGGCCTCATTCTCCACAAAATACAAAAGCATTTTAAAAATGTATTATTCAGAACATTTCAGACCATGAGTAAACCTATTTTATGCTTAATACTCTGTATGAATGACAGATTTAAAATCTACATAATGGATGTCTGCTGGTTAAATGTGGTGCAGTTTTTGGATTTGGGCTTTTTTGCAGCACATTTACAGAAACTTTAAAAAAAAAATCAACTGAAATCTACATCACAGGTGAGAAAAAACATGAGTTAGATTGACACCTGCAAATCCTGAAAACACTGGGTTTTAGCAGTTATTATCAAAGGGCAGCTGGAATTCCCAAGGGGATGCTGACATTTTTTCCAGCAATAAGTGCAAAATCTTCTCTTGTTGATTCTTACCCTGGACAACCTCAGTTAATAGATCTACTGGGCTCACATGTGTGTTCCTCATCCTGGCTTCACTTTCATAGATATCTCTGCAATAAACTATTTTCTGGGAGTGATTCATTGCAAATACAGCTTCTCACCTCATTTCTTTCTACTCCTTCCTCAAGGTAAAGAGGAGCCTTGACAGTGTTTTCACTTGAGCTCCTTTCAAATAACATTAGAGCCCCAAGGATGGGGATGGCTGTGCATATAAAGCTGATGGAATGGGCCAACACCCGACTGAGCCAGGTCGGCAGTGCCACACACTGGGACTGCACTGCCACTCTGCAGCAGTTCATTAAACCTTCCTGTCCTCTTGAGGTGCCCCAAACAGCAGCTTTCTTTTGACTCCATATTTACTGGGTTTTTTTTCCTTTTAGTCTTACCATGACATCTGCCTCCAAGTCCATAAAACATGCCAGCAAACTTTTACCAAAAAACAGAGCAGAAGGCTTCCACATTTTCCTCTCATTCCAGACAGAGGAGGGGATTTGACTTTTGTTTTTCCATGCTGAGCCCCTCAGCCTGCTTCCTCCCAAAGCATCAGTATCAGCCCGTTGCTATGCAAGTCTCCTTTAAGAAACAGGTGTTAGCTTGCCCCTAACAAAACCAGTGTTTCCCACCAAGAAGCAGCATTTAGCCCTGATGAAAAGACTTGGTGAAAAATCAAATCAAATCTGCTCGGAGCAAGGCAAGACTCCAAGGATTTTTAACTAAGCCCAGTTGCTCGGAGCTTTATGACACTTGTATCCTTCACAGCTTTCCCTATGTGCCACCTCTTCCTCTGTGCTCTGGGCTCTATTTTGGTCAATGATGTGTGAAAATGCAGATCAGTGCCATTCACTGCAACAATTAGTCAGGGGTTTCACTGGTGTCATTGACAGAAGAATTTGGATAATATCTGCCTCGTCCACAAAGTAATAGAATTCAAAATTGAATGAACCAGATGTATTGGCAATCGATCATTCATCCATCATCAGACTGATGTGAAGGTATTTCACTGACTAAAATGTTTTAATATAAAGAAAAAATTCACATTTCAGAACAAGAGTTTTATAATTGGCAATGAATCCTCAAGTGAATTTTATAGATCAGTTAATGTCTAGATGAGTTAAGGGTGAAAGGTAAACTTGACATTAAATGCTTAGTTAAAAGTGCCAGAGGATTCATTATTGTTGCTAAAAGGATACTAGGAAACTACACTACTCTTTTTTCTTGTTGGATAAACAAAAGGTTTGCAAGAACATTCATCATCACTGAAGTCTGAAGAAAATAGTGCAAACTTTATGCAGCTGACATTCAGACCATTAAAATAGGTTATTCAGAGAGAAAACTTAGAGATTTTGCTCCATATTTCAGCCAATTTACAATTTTAAGCCTTGTTGACCATGTTCCTCACCAGCTCCCTATACAAGACTTGGTTTTCTTATATCTTTGATAAAAAGCTACTGTTAAAGTAAGATTATTTTAGCCTTAGAATGTTTCAGTTTTCCAAAACACACAATTGATATTTTGACTTTAACTACTTGGCACCCTCCCTTAATCATAGCAGAAGATGCCAAGCAAGGCAAACTACACAAAGCAGGAAATCACAAGTCTCATGAACCATATCTTGTAGCTAGCAAATTCCCCTGACCTCTGTGCACAGCAGCAGCTAACAGGAGCTGTAGCCATTTGCACTCAGACATCTTTGCTGCTTTCAATTCCAGAGGAAAGTCACTCACGGCATTATTTCCCACAGTATTATTGCAATAACAAGAGGCAACATACCCAAGTGACAAGTCAGCTGTCCTTCACATCACAGCTGAAATTTCAGGGGGTTTTATTTGCTTCCCAGACTTTAAGACTTTGCATTTCACTTTTTCAAGTCTTCCATGTGACTTCCACTGCTAGAATTCTTCTCCTAAGCTTTGCCTTCCTAGTAGCAGTGTCACATTGGAAAAGCTGATCCAGGAGGCTACAATTAGTATGTAAGTCCTACCAATGCAACTAAAACTAATTAAATAATAAAGGATGAGTGACAGAATCAATATAGTCATAGACTGGAGAGAAATTCTGAGGCAAAGCAAAAAGGAGATGTTAACTGAAAGGAACTGCAATTTTAAGATTGATAGGAATTACAGAATACACATAAATGCTTTACAACAACTGAAGAACCTCACTATCAGAGCATTAAGTGGAATATGACACACCTGTCTATGAATACAGGATATGTAACAGACATAAATATTTTAAGTAATTTTCAGTATCAGGATGCAAACCACACCTTTCCAGTGCATATTTAATTATACCTTCTACCTAAGAGATTGTGCTCATATGAATAAGATACTTAGTATGGTACCAATATCAGAAATTAATAAAAATGTGACATTAATAAAATGAAATATAACCCCATTATAATACAGAGCAACATCAATACCTGATTCAAAAGCATATGAGAGATGATCTATAGCCTAGAGAATTGAATAGTCACTGTTAGAACTTCATATTGAGAAACTTATTATAACATTTCCATATGCACATGGAAATTTTAATAAGGCAATTACAGCACAATAGGAGGATTTGGGAAACAGAAGGAAGCTGGTCATCTTATAAAATTGAAACTCTGCTATAGAGTAGAGTGCAAAGGAAAAACGTCATTTATGGATTGATGGGCAAGAGAACAGAGCAATTCACTAAGTCACACACTTGCCATGGAGCTCCCTGCTGATGGCATTCATTTTCTTTCCCCCCTTGAAAGAACAGCTCGGTGTTTGGCCCAAAGATAGATCAAATGAGCAAAAACTGGAATTGAGCTCCAGAGGGAGGAGCATTGCATAGGCCTGGGATAAATATTAAATAAGTCAGGGCAGCTGGGGCTGTTATTTGCCTTGTGGTTCCATACTGATGAACTCTCTACACATCAATCCTTGCTGAGCTGTGAAGAGTGACAAGGGGTTTGTGGGTGCTCAACTTGATATAGCAGTGCCATTGTTTCATTGTTTTCTGTAACCGCAAGTTCAGCTCTCCCATGACAGGAACAAGGATCTGGGAACAGAAGGAGGTGCTGGACAGAGAGAAGCTCAGTTCCTGCTTTCTAAAATGGAAAGAGGCAGTTTTGTTTTCAGCAAGCAGCCAGCAAAGATGCTTCTCAATGACCACGGATCAGCTCCCTGAGCAGGGCCATAAGTAGATCCTCCTGCCTCCCTCTCCTGCTCTCAAACCCAAGAGTGCCCTTTTATAAGCATTTGATTGTGCCTTTGCAGCTCCCACTATCTGCCAATTCTTGATTTTTCTGCTCATCACCACCACTTCACCACTCCTTGCCTAGCACTTTCCCTCCCCTTCTGCAGGCTGAAGCTCCTTCAGAAGAAATATTTCTAATTAGGCACTCACAGAAGGTAAAAGCCATCCTTAGCTAACCCCTCTGAGGCCAGGGCCACAGGGTGCTTCCAGCCTGCTCACAGGCCCAGCCAGCCCATGGGCTCCATGGGAATGAGTCCAACCCCAAGCTGTGCTTGCTTCACTGCTCTCTTTGTTGCCAGACTGTCTTCCCCAAGAACAGAGATGTTTAAGGTATTTTCTTCCTGTGCTCATTGTCGTTAATAGGCTGTGCAGCAATCCCTGCTTCACTGATCAACATAAACCATCATTTATGAAGCAGCTCCAGAACCCTCTAAAAGGGATGAAACAGCTCCACCTGACCTTTCCCTATGGACAGCAGCAGCACGAGCAGTGTTGTGCTGGCTGCTCCCTTATCAGCATAATAAACCTAAACTTCATTGGAACTTTTGTCCAAAACACCTCCTCTGCAGTGTTTCCTTGTACTTCCCCTGAGTGAAAGCCAGAACACTGCATGCCATCTTTATTCAGTTACATGAAGTTATGGCAAAATTAAGCATGCCTATTAAAAAAAAAAAGTTATTAATTAGAATTAATATATTTAATTATTGTTCCCTTAATTTAAAGTGAGAAGTTTCATGACTTCCAAGACCTGGCAGATTTTCAAAGCAGACCTGTGAGCCTTGATATGCAAACGGCTCCTGATCTGAGACTTTTTGCCAAAAGGCAAACTCAGAAGAGCAATAAATGGAACAAATCTAGACTGTCTTTGGAGATTAGCCAAGTATTCATAAATGGCACATCTTGCAAAGACAGACAAGTGAAGCATCAATAAACCAGTAAACCAATAAACACTGAAATCTCTCTGTTGTATTCATTATATATTCACAGCTCTTTCTAAACTTAGATAAGAACCAATAATAATCCATTCGATACCCTGAATCTGAGGCCTGGCAAAAAAGAACCCACAAAACGTACAAACAGATTTGTTTCTGTTCTTCTTGTATAAACTTTTCCCTCTAACATGATTTGAAAATCAAATCATTCCTGCTGTTTCTTTCTTTTTGAAGGGTCAGAATTTTTCTTAAACAATAAGTTTCAAATCTCTCTGTTTCAAACCTTATCTTTATCCCCGAGGTGTGCATGGACAGTCTCACTCCACAAAGAAAAACACTGTTAAAACAACTGGAGAAACACCCAGTTAGCACTAGCTAAGAATCTAAATTTGAACCCAAATGGAAAAGCTCTATGGAAATAAACCCACAAGTTTAAGGTATGCATGATAGTCAAACGGCCCTGCAGCAGCCAGGGCAGGTGTCCTTGTCAGGACTCTGGACCTGCAGCAGCCCCTTGCAGAGACAAGAGAGTGCCCAGGCAGCTCTCAGCACTACTAAAATGCTATGTGAGCACGAGAATCTAGATCAAACATGCCAGGCCAAGTTAGTCACACAGTCTGTAGTATGAAGTAAGTCTTTAATGTGTGATTCTGTCTGTCCCTAGTCTCTGGATTAGAGACTGATGTCTTGCCCCAGGAGCATGAGATTCTGGGTCCATTTCTCATCACAGTATCAGGCACACCCCATTTCCAACCCCACTTCCAACTCCAGATGCTTTCAAGAGCATCTCAAGAGAAACTCCATTTGTAACTCTCTGCTTGCAGTCACAGAGGAAAGCTTGGCTTGCAGTCTCCTTCCTCAAAAAACATGGCTTTGCCACAACACAAGCCACAGGCTTGGCAGCATAAAAGAGTGGATTCAATCCTGCTCACAGAAAATACACACTCCAAGGGGGACTTAGCTCAGGAAGAAGCTGTGACAAGTGGCACCAAGAGCTGCAGCTGTGCCACCTGGCTGATGGCTGGTGTCCCATCACCAGTGTGGAGAATGGAAGATTTTTCCCAACCATCCTCCTTTCCTGCAGCAGTGCAAACACTCAGCAGAGCTTGGCTGAGCTCAGTGTGCTGCTCACATTCCTTGTTACCATCAGAGAAGGAGCAGAAAGTTTGGAGTTTCTTTTTTTTTTTTTTTTAATTAATATCCAATTTCAGTTTGAGCAGACGAATATATAGACCTCCATTAATATTTGAGATTAAAATCTTTATCCAGGCTATTTTCATTGCTTTTAAATATTTCACAGCCAGTACATGATGAAAAAGCTGGGTTTTCTTTACTATTCACTCACCAAAAGCAATGCCCAGTTTAAGCTCCATCGTTACACATTTTAAAAACGTAGAATTGAGAACATACATTGAGATTTTTCATTTTCCCTTGCACAACACCCAATAAAATCTTAAGCCCTGCAACAAAAAATTACTACTATTGCTCCCACCACAGCAACCTCACAAATCACCCTTTAATTCTGGTGAAATGGGACAAGATCAGCTCAGAGCTGAAGCCTCCCAACAGTATTTCATCTAATAATGGCTATCAAAAACCTGATGCATTTCAACTCTGGAAAAACCTCACTTCAGCTATCAAAACTCTTACCAAGAAATATATTTTTGTTTCCTTTTAGCAGCAGTTTCAGATGGATTGATCAGCCATACTCCAAAAATTTTCACCTTAGTTGCTCTAATGACTTCTGTGGATAAGTTATCAGAGCTGTTTTCAGTTCTTACCCAGAGCTCTTCTGTGCAGACACTGCCATGGCACGAGGCTGGTGCTCAATAACAGTTTGCAGAATATTTCACTCGAGTTAGTGGCTGGATTGCACTTTATATGCTTGAGCAGCACTTTGCAATGCATGTTCTGTCATTTTGGTTTACTCAGAATATTACTTTTTATTTCTACAGTGGTGTCTCTCTGAGCCTTGCAAGTGACAGAAGTTAACATATTTTACATCTTGCCTCTGCTTTGATTTCCAGGATTTTATAAGCCATTTGAAAGCTGTGCTGGCTACTGTCAGTGGCAGAAGTCCCATGGGTGACTCGGTGCCAGGCAACTCTGCCCATTTGAACCTCATGCTCTGCTCCCACCTTTGAATTCTCCTGAAAAGTGCGTGGACAAATTTGACTTCTGCGTGAATTTTCTCTTTATTTAAACCCAACAGCTGCATTATTTTTTTTTCTTTTAAAAACCAATATTCTTATGAACAATATTCACGTTAATACAAAATAGTTTAAAGTATTAGCAAAATGTAACATTTTAAATGGTATTTAATGCAGCCATTATTGTCCCCAACACTGTGAACACCTGAGGGGACTCCAATCCATTTCATAAAAGCTCCAATTCTGGTGGGTGGGAATGTGTAAATAATATAAATGCATAGATTGTATATGAAGAATGGAGCTAAATGTAGTACAACCGTGCAAAAAGAATTAATGCTGGGGGCATAATATCATACTCAAAGAATCGAGTTCAACATTACCTACAGCTTCTAGATCTACACTGCTGCTGCATGTTTTAAATTTTAATTCCAAAAACACGGGGAAAGATTCAATTTTCTTTCCTGGTATAGTCATATTGATATAAAAGCTTTGCTTCCACATTATGATCACTATTAAGAGTCTACAAATTGTATTGCAGATTTACAACACCACAGACTATCTGAGAAACCCTCCAGGTTTAAGGTGAGAAGTGAAAGTTATTTTTCAGTACAAGTTCTCCTGAAAGCACACAGGGGAAAAAAAAAATCCCAGCCTATTAATCCAGCAGCTCCAGCGATTCAGTCTGTAGCACTTGGCAATCTGAATTCAACACGAAGCACCTATTCAACCAGGCTCCACTGTGTTCCCATCCACTGCCCAAAGATGCCTAAACACAATTATGTGACAAATCAGAGGGTGCCAGAATGACAGTGAATATGAAGGCTTAGAAGTTTCCTTTTTAAAAAAAACCTTCCCTTAATTTCAGTGTATTTTGAGGAAGACAAAGACAACTGCTCACTCAGTAAGAAAAAACAGATAGACAAGTGTCTTAAGGTAAGACTGTTCATTTCATGCTTTATTAGCACAATCCTATTACATATATTTCCCCCTTCGTTTTAATTAACAGAACTGCAATATAATGGAGCCATCCTGAAGGCCTCATAGTCAAAAGCTGTAACTTCTATTATAAACTCTATTTTTAGTGGTACACAATCTTGGTTAGGAAATTAAGAAAACAGCTTAGACTGAAAACTGTCAGGTTTATCTTGAAGACAAACAGAAAAGAGGTTGAGGTCCGTGATTTGAAGATGATCTGGAAGTGTTGAGTTACAGGTCATTAGCATTGCTCTAATTTAAAATGTTCTAACCCCTCCCACAAAACTCATATCTGAACACTGCAGTACTTCATTTTCTCATATGCAAGGTATGCACAGCTTGTACACAGACTGAAGGACTCACATTTTGCACCTTAGTGTATTTATAGTTTGTCTTTTGTGTGCATGGCCCCCTCAACAGAGGCTTCTGCAAGGGGCAGTCTCAGGGAGAGCTCGGGGTAAGTCCCTGTCTGCCAGCCCAAGGAAAGGGTTCTCCAAAGCCAAAGGAAAGAGGTCACCCAGCCCAGAATATAAAAACTGCTGTCCTTTGGGTATTAGCAGCCCTGGGCTCGGGTCTAGAGCACCCAGCTGAACCCAAGAGATCCCTCCAAGCAGCTCTGGTGCAGCTCAGCTGTGCCTCCTCTCACTCCCATCACTTGGTCATCTTGCCCTGGGGATAATTCTTGACTCATTTTTTCCTCTCCATGTCTTTAGGGACTCCAGTGAATATATAAACTACACTTCCCAGTTAACGAAGCCCTCATGTGCATTAAAAATATAGAAGGAGTGGTTTTTTGGGGAAGAACCAGGGCTCTTGCAGCAGCCTAACAAGAAGGTGCTGCTTAAACACCCCTATGACCCTGCTGGCCCCACAGCCAGGCTGGAAGGTGACCAGTGTGTCACAACAGGCTGTACAGCTGCCCCTGCATCCGGGCAGAATGCAGCTGCTGTTTCCAGCTCTGACCCTGCAAACAGAGCTCTCGGGATCGCCACCTCCTGGTGTCTGATGTTCAAGACAAGATTGTATTCCACTCTTCCCAGACACCCACACACCATGTAAGAAGTCCATAATATCTCCTCATCACAGCAGCAATCTACCTCAGAGCTCCATCTGTATTAAAGCACTATGATTTCTATCCCAACTCTTTGGGAGTGATGAGAAATTAAAACAAGAAACATTTATTTAACAGCAAATGCCTTAACTCCAGTCACATTACTCTTCAGAAAAAAACAACCATATGGATGGTACAAATGTTCCCAAAAAGTTATGAGCCTCATCCACTGACTTTCTCTGAATAAAAATAAGGGTCTGCATCAGAAGGGCAGACTTTAACACTCAGCAAAGCAAAACTTATTTTGCATAAACCCCATATTTACTTTTTATGAAGTCCACATTGAGCTAAGAGAGGCAATTAGCATGGATTGGATCAGTGTTGCCTCAGGAAAGTATGGCAAGATTCTGAATTGGAAACGAGATTATTAGATGAGCATCTCCTGCTCTCTGCCTCATCACAGACCATTATATAGATAAAGATGCATTTTCTGGAGTGTATAATGGAGAACAAAATTAAATAGGTTTTCCCCTTTTCTGTTTCATAAAGGCAAAGTCAACCCTGGACTCCCTAGACAGCAGAGGAGAAGTTAGATAGTATCTCTAGCCCATAATCTGTTTTGCTGATTTTGGAGCCATAACAGATGGGAAGAGAGGTCTAAAGGAGCTTGTTCCATTTTCCAAAACAACTAATGGGCAAAATGACATGAGCAGTTCTTTTAAGCCTTCAACCTTCACTTATCAAAGAAGTAAGGAGATTTTTTTTTTGTCATTGGCTTCAAAAGTGGAGGATCATGCCTTAAGAAATGCAGTTTTTGTGGGAGTGAGATGAGTTGAAGAGCAGTTTGCCCTCCCTTTGCCGCTAATTTCACAATCTTTAACTATACCATTCCCCTTTAATGTTTATATTTAAATCCCACATTGATTTAGCATTCATGTTTAACTTAACATTAAAATGTTGCCTCCCTTATGAGACTGTGTGTGTATGACCATAAAATGTCAACCCCTCAAACATTCTTATTGCAAGCACAGGGAAAAATAGGGAAAATTACTCTGAGAACCACGTTACAAAACCAGCAGCATAAGCAGCTGGGGTGGTTCCTGTGTGATAACCAGGGCAGGGCTCCCTCTGGTTTGTGCATGCTCACAGTCACTGTCTGCACAGTGCATAGGATGTGAGGCTGACAAGGACAGGAAAAGCAGTGCCTGAACTTGTGGAATCATCTGCAAAGTCTCACTGGTTTGCTTCACAGCCTGCTGAGGGCACTGAGCAAGGCAGGGCATCTCCAGGCAGTGGCTGGGAGCAGGCAGAAGGACAGTGACACAGCGAGACTCCAGAAAGGCTGCAGTGCTGGAGGAGGTCCATCAATATCCCATTTCTCACACACAATCCATTTGCCATTTACAGGGGTTTGTTATCTCCCCATCAATGGATCAATGGAATTACAAGCTTATTATGCACAGTCAGGCTTGGATTATAGCACATATTAAGACAACACATGAGGTTTTTTAATACTGAAACAATGTTTTGCTTGTTTAATTTTTAAACACCTACTACTACCAGAGCATAAATCCTATTATCAGCTTTTGAAGTTATTACCTCAAGGTCATCTTCAACAGTATTTACCATTATGCTACCAATTTCAAGAAACTGTTTTTAGAAGGGTTTCCTATATTTACCAATTGCGAGTTTGGACTTTAAATCAGTCAAGTTACTTGATTTCGATGCAAACTGGGGGGGAAAATGTATGAATTAATTTCAGGAGAGATGAAAATGACTCACCAGCATCTCTATTCAGAGAAGCACTGCAATCTATTGTGGTGGTATTGGCAGCAGGACAAGACACATTACACTTGCAATGCATCAGAGGAAGGAAAGGAAGTAGGCTTGTCCATGAGGGATGGAAAAGCCAAGTTAAGTTGTCAGAGTACTCCTCCATCCCACAAGAGGCTCAGGGTGACAGCAATACTTTTGTTTATTGTTCAATCAGCTTTGTACAGTGCCCAGTCCTGTACAATAGAGGAAGGACAAAGAAAATGGTCAGTAAAAATGAAATGAAAGTGGGCACAGCAGATTTGATCCAGAGCTTCATGGAACACAGAGGAAATGCTTCAGATGTTCAGCATCTTCCCTGGTGGCCTCAGACTGGTATGTTCTGGTGCCTCCTAATCAATATTCAACAAACCAGAGGTGGCCTTTCTCTGAGGGGCTGATGAGAGGCTCTGACCCCGATCTGGTGTTTAGCAGATTGTTAATACTGCTACTCACAAGCCCAAGTGAGGACAGCAGGGCGAAAGAGTAATTTGGTTTAAACTGGTCACAAGCTGCTATTCTCTCAGTAAAGTTATGATAGCTATTTGTCATGCAGCTCTGCCTTATACAAGCAGAACAAAAATTAAAGGATTGTGATATTTTTAATATTACATTTATGAAGATGATTACCCAGCTGCTGTTTAATTTCCATCTGTGTTCTGCTGCATTTATACCATTAGTGCCACACTGTGGTTAGACAGACAGACTCATATTTTGGAGAAAAAAGTGTGGCTGACAATTACCATTTAACTGTGTGGAGTAGCAACAAACAGGCTTTTCTGTACACAGTTACCTATAAATTATAATGACTGCTTGCTTTTTGATAGCTTTTCAAAGTCAAGTTAGAGACACAAAGACTCATGCAAGCCCCAGCTTGCATTCAAAGAAGTTGCCTCCATGATAAATTTGCAAAGCTTCAGTTTAAATAGACTAATAAAGTCCCTCCCAGCAGGGAGTACATAATAATTTTTATACTAAGAAGAAAATTGCAATACAACTAATATCTAGTTGCTTCCTTTTTTTTTAAGCCTTATTTTTATATTAGTCTACATTCATGCACCATAGAACTGTTCTTCATCTGTTACCCTATCCCAATAATAATACACTCCTGCTTTCCACACAGTAAATTAAATTCTGTTTTCCAGTCAGTCATAAAATAAGGGGCTACAGGATGCTCTCAATGTGCTTTAGACACCATGAGGAACCTTGTGGCACTCTTGAACAACTGTCTGGCATCCTGGCTCCTGAACAGGGCAGCAGTTCTGCTCTCTCAGAGAGTCACCTGGCATTCCCAGTGCCATTAGCTAGCCAAAGGGATGTGAGCTGTGGCACAGAGTCACAGAACCAGTATTTGCATCCATGGGCACATGGACATTTCCACATGCCCATGGGAGGCCCCTCTTTCTGGGCAACTCCCTTTCCCCATCAGACAAGCACAGCTCCATTCCCACCACTCATGTTCTTGCTCACCTGCCTCTCAGATGGACTCTGACTCACCTTCCATTTCCTTAGGCAGCACTCTAAAAGTTTTATACCCCTGATCATCCTGGATATCGATTTGGAGAGGCTGCAGTTGATTCAGGCTGTTTTGGCCCAGGCAGGAGGTACTTCCCCATTGATGTACCTTTTTACCATTGCCTCACTCCCTGTGAAAATCTCACTACAGCTGTCTTTGATTTCACTCTGTTTCTGCTGCAGGGCAATGAGATACAGGCAGCCACACAGCAGAGAACATTTTTAGGGATTTTGAGGGGGTTTTTTAGTTTTTTTAATGCCACACCAGGTTACTTATTTTTGACAACAGGCTAGACAAACTCCACCAAAGTTCTTTCTTGAAGAGAAACAGAAATAAGCACCTCTGCTCTCACTCCTTTCCTTTACAAATAAGTACACCACACTGTTTCTTTTTAGAATGAGTCTCAGCTGTTTTCAAACTGTCACTTAACCTCTACTTCTTCAGCCTGAAAACAAGCAGCTCCTTTTCTCCCACATATGACACCTTTGATTGGGAATTTTCCTCTTCATAGCTGGTTCTTCACACTTAGAAGAGCTATAAATGGTAAAAAAGGTACACAACCCTTATTTTCTGAAAAGCAGAAGAGAATTGAGGGTTTGTTTGGGGTTTTTCTCCCTTTTCTGTATTTTACTTCTTGATATCTGTTTCTTGATTTCTTCTTTTACAAAAGGAAAAAGACTTGCTTCTCTTCCTGGGCATTAGCTGTCAGAGATGCTGACCATTCAGACTTGGTATTGATTACACCATTACTTTGGGGTATTCCTTAGATGTAAATATCAGGCCTATTACCTGCATGCATAGGTTCTAAAAATACATTGTTCCAAGCATAGACTTTGTGCTGTCTCAGGCAACTACCCATAAATCTCTTAAAGCACTAAAACTCAAGGACTTGAGCTCATCAAGAAACAGTTATCTTTACCCATACATCAAGCTAGCTTTCCACATGTGACAAACGTGCAATTATTTACACATCTAATAGAGACCTGCATTCTGTCTCAGCTCATTGTGGCAAATTCCTCACAGTAAATTCAGAGTAACTGTACTGCTTTCAAAGACTTGGGCACAGCGTGTGTGGCCAGACACCACTAACGAGAACAGGATTGCTGCCTTGCTCCCCTTCTGCTTGCATGCTCTGGATTCCTCCTCTTATAGACAATTAGAGCAATATAGATGAAAGAGTATTTATTTATTGGGTCAGTAGTCAAAAAAATTGCAATGTCATACAATGAGAGAAGAAAAGAGAAACCACAGGGAATACCACGAACCCCACTTGCACTTTTACCTTTGAAAGTCTCCTCTTCTGTTAATTAAAGACTGTATTACCCTAAACTGAAAATCAACTATTCTCATGAGGTTCAAATGCACAGTATCTGCTTCCTTCCTAAGAAATGTAATTTTTCCTGAGATAACTTGCTGCTTCTCAAAGCCGGAGAAAAAAAAAAGGTAGTAGCAAATCTGACTCAGAAATAATGACTTACCCATTACATTGGAATAGTATTTAAGTGACAACAAGGCAATCAACAAAAAAGCAACATTATTTGTTCAGTCAATTTCTTTCAGAGAGATAAAACAATTCAAAGCCCAGGCCATTACAATGCTGATAAAAGAAGGTAGGAAGAAACCTGGGGAAAAAGAAGCCTGGCAATATAAAATATTCAGAGTACTTACACATAATATAGTTTCAGAGACAGTGGACACAAAATAGAAAAACAATTGCAGTGTTTGAAAACTAGAGCTGGGCAAATCAATGATTGCTAGTCATCAGCCATGCCTCACACACATCATTTATTCAATCAGAATCCTTATTTCATCCTCCTTGACAGAAACAATAAAAAACCCCTCTATGCAGTTAAGCCTCAATCTGTATATCTGAGAAAGGCAGGAATCAGATAAATTCATTTTAAGGGAGAAATACTTCTTCTAATTTTCCTCATAGGTAGTAGTTTTCTAGCTCTCTGGTGTCCTACCTTGTGATTGTGAATCACAGTTATTGCAGAAGCACTCACATGGAAATAGTGGCAGTAATAGCAGTTGGGTTCAGCAGCGCCTTCTGCCAAATGAAACCAAAAAGCATTCAGTATTGACGACCCTGGAGGTCATCACCTAACTGTGAGGGAAAAGTGGGAGTTATTGGTATCATAGATGTAAAAAAACCACGACTAAAATACAAGGAAAAGCTGTTCTTCAATATATGTTTCCCTATATTTTTGTCATTCTTATCAGCACAGCGTGCAAAAGCCCCTGTTCTGGGAGGTAATCACATTCTGCTAAACCCCTTATAAACAAATAGCAAAAAGATGGATTAAGCCCCCAAATCCAAGAGGACCCAAGAATCCAAGAGGAAGCCAGAAAAGGAATACAAGGAGACAAACTCCATGGGGATAACAGGCCATGCTCTCCACACACAAGCAGCCTCATGTGTATCTGCAGCCAGCATGAATTATAAGGAGCAATGTGAGGGATGGCAACAAAGACATGTCCAAGATGTGTCTGCAGACTGGGAAGGCAGTTTGAGAGAAGACTTTGTGTTTGTAAATGCAACAAAGCCAGGCTGGCGCCGTGGGATGATCTGTCACTTCTCTGTGAGATGATCCATCGTGACCGAGGGGATGAGAAAGAAGTTGGCATTTGGCTCAGCTACAATTGTCAAGGTCAGAGAAAATTATCTGCAGTAGCCAAGGCACAAGTAATTAAAGTCTAGACAAGATTATTAGGGACTTCTCTGTCCCACAGTCACTGGTGACAGTGCCCTTTCTCTCTTCTCTGTCCAGCCCTCCCATTTTCTGCTCTTGTGCCAACCCTTCCACCTCTTGCCCTGTCTTCCTTTGTTCTAAATTAAACCCAGGTTAAAAACAACAGATGAAGCAGCTTCTGTCACAACTGACATCACAAAGTAAGGATCATATTAGCTAATGCATTAAATAGACACTGAAAACCAGGGAAAGGGATAAATTATACCCTTGTCTGTTTGCTCAGCTGCTCTGGCCTGTCAGTTGTGGTGTTTGTTTGTTAAACTGTCCTCCCTAAAACAACACCCCGAGAGCTCTGGTGCTGACAGTGCCAAGACAATGGACTCCCAGCCCCTTGCTAACAGAGTGTTTCCCCTTCCCTTCAAAA
The DNA here is from genome assembly GCA_024500445.1 of Entomyzon cyanotis. Taxonomy (NCBI): domain Eukaryota; kingdom Metazoa; phylum Chordata; class Aves; order Passeriformes; family Meliphagidae; genus Entomyzon; species Entomyzon cyanotis. The sequence continues at coordinate 5,953,911 of JAKEPQ010001026.1, forward strand.
GGGTCTGCAGCTACCACCTTCTAAGACCCTCTTCTGATCTTTGTGTTTCAGAAGGAAAGTTTGTACTCATGGCATTGGTGTGTTGATCTGGAGCAAGCAGGGAATGAAGATGGTTAAAAACTGAAACTGTGTGTAGGATTTTGTGAAATTTGGAAACATATTAAGTAATCAGGCAATACATCCAGAAATCTATCCCAAAGCGCTAAGAAAAGGAAAATGATACTTCAGTTTTCATTATCACTAACCAGGAAAGCATCTTTTACCATTTTTTTTCATCCTAAGGATAATTTGAGGAACAATAAGGCTTTGAACTAGTATTTCGAAGGAAGATCAAGCCCATTTGCAACTTCATATTCCAAGTGATTGATGTGTTCATGGCAAGTATTCTTGTTCACAGATCAGAAATGACAAGCACCAAGCCATAATCTCACATGGAATCACCTGTAAAGCATTCCGACTAAACATCTACCAAGTCCTAAAGACATTCCTTGATATCGTGCCCCACTTTCTCACTTGTTCTGCCTGACTTCTTGTCTTGAGCACTGACAAGTCCACTAAGACAGACGTGAGAAAAGGTGGCAGAAAATAGAGGAGAAAGACAAAAATATGAAGCCGTTAATTTTCAGAAATATCATTAAAGATTCTCAGGGATTTAAAACATTTATTTTTTCAATACTCAATGCAGATGCAGCCCCAGCCACGCAAGACTAGAGCCACATAAGCAAGAATTAATTCTAAAATGAATATTGGCCATTCTGCTTAACTCATGGAGTTTATTCTTTTTGCTGGATCTAGCTGCAAAGTACACTTATTCAAGGAAACTTGCCAGGATACACTAAGTTTGGGGATTATACTAAGGATTAAGGCCATAAGCATTATACAGCGCTCTTTACAATAGTCCTTGGATATTCAAATTTTTCACAGATCACTTGCAAAAGGTAACCCGAGGTGAAGGATTCTCATATTAGGAGCATTGCAAATACAAATCCGAACTTGTTTTTGCTCCCAAAATAGCAGGCATGTCCTGGGGTATAAAACATCTGAAAGCATTTGGCCTCAGCTATTGGATGAAGGCACAAATAATGGGACTCTGGGGAATGAGTGGCAACCCAACCCTGCTTTCTGAGAGCTTCTGTTGTTACAACATAGTTCCTCCCTTTCTAAAGGCACAGCCTCTATAAATCATCACCCTTCTAGACTTCAAAGCCACTGGGATATCCCTATCAATACATCACTCAAGTCAGAAATCAGCCTTAACATGCTACATGATCAGTAAATAGTCAGGGTCAGCAGTCAGGGAGCCAACGAGTGTTGATAGGTCCAGTCAATTATTATTTTCTGATAAAACAGTATCTCCAGGAGATCTCTTCTCTTCCTTGTGTTTCTGAAGATAATACAAAGTTGTGCTTCAAACCATGACCCTCAGATGCTATAAATTTCAAGGGTCTGCACCAGGACACTCACTCACTTCAGACACTTAAAACTACAAAGCTTCAGAGGAGGCAAAGCTAACATTAAAGTTGTCCAAAATAACATCTGCATCTGTACCAGCCACATGTGGAGGCAAACAGCTTGAGCTGCTCTCTCCTGCTGGGCTAAGTGACCTTAGCTTGAATCTTCCTGAATTGCAGCTAATGACCCAGAACATCCATTGCAACTATTAAAGCAAATAAACAAACAGCCTGACAACTTCTGACAGCATCTGAATCTTCTCTTTCTCTCTGCCTGGTATCTCTGCAGATCGTCTTGATACCAGCCATGAAAAACAGTTGCCAGATCTGTGAAATACAGAGTAATGGGCCATAGTTTGCCAGAGGGCCACCTGAGCTCCAGAAGGTCTACAACAAACTGGAGAGAGTCACAGACGTAAAGCCAGTCCAGCCAAACTGGGTAGGTTTTATCCTTGGATGAAGAAAATGCATCAGATTTCTGAAGGTTTAAGCAAGAAAATGGATAACAAACTAGTAGCTCTTATCCTGACAGGACAGGTGAGGAGGCTCCAAACTGCCCCCAAATGCTGGCACCCACAGGATACACTCCCAGGTGTGGCCATGCTGCATCCCTGCTCCTGAAACTGTTCCACAAATACTCAGGGCCAGAGAGAGAACCTGTTTGGTAGCCCAAAACTAAGTTCTCCCATGGAAAAACATTCTTCAGATCCATTAGAATTGCTCTCAGTTCCATTTCAGATCCAGTAGTATTTCAAAATCTTCCTGATTAAACACACCTAGAGAATGGGAAGATATTCCTCTTTCCAACCAAGTCTTACTCTTGCAAATTCAGACCAGAAAAAAGAAGCCTGCTTTGGCATGACTGCCAGTCCCCCTCCTCCCTCCAAGCCTTCTCTTTGCTGTGGTGGCTATAGTGACAAAATAGTCCCAAAATGTCCGCTTTCATTTAGAAAGAAGTCTCCAACTCCTTTGATCACAAAGCAAACCTTTGAAATGTGAAATGAGTTTAAAGCGACGCATCAATGTGTGCTCAAGTCTTTAGGCACCTGTAATAACAGTGGTTGGATGTGTGAACTGTCCTATTCAAGTCAGCAGAGTGCAAATTCTAAAGCCAAGTTAAACAGAGGACACACGGTCCAGTGATTAGATCATTATTCTGGCATTTGTGATGCTCAGGGTTAGTTTTCTGCTGAGCCACACAGGGAATGGGAATTTGGACAAGTCGTTTGGCAGAAGGTTTAAGCCACACGTTCTTCCCACCAGGGACCTGCAGGTTGGTTGGTGCCAGAATGGCAGAGCTCTGCCTCCTGCTCTGCCTTGTCCTGCTTGCCATCTATGGCTGGATTTGCATGGAATCACAGCATTTGGCCACAAGATTGGAAATCCACTCAAAATATTTGCAAATTACTAGATTGTACTATTTGAGCAGATCAGGGTCTCAGAGTTCATTAATTCCATGAATGGCGAGAGGATGCAATGCTGCATTTCTAATGAAAATATACAACAAATGAAAAGCAGGACAGCAGCAGAGCTGAGCAGTGAAAAGGAAAATACACTCATCCTGTAACTACAGCCCTGTGACGTGAGCTCTGTCCTGTATGACATCTCAAAAAAGGAATTTCATGGTGTTTAAACAATTCATTTTCTGACAGCAGATGAAATAGTAAGATAATGGAGTAACTACTGCCAAAAGCTAGTGGGGAAATGCCTGGCTCCGCTAAAAACCACCAAACATGACAGAGAAGGGTGTTTATGTGTGTGTATAAAATTAATATAGTTGTTTGTATCATTTACCAATTAAGTGTGGGTATATCCAAACCAGCAACCCTACAGAAACAAACAGCAGAATTCACTATTTTCTTTCACCGGGTATGACAGATTCAGAGCACCAATGATATTTTGACAGATTGCTCACTGAAATAGCTCTAGCTGCAATTTATACTTTTTATTTTATCAAAACCCTTGCCATGTTAAAGCCCAGCAAACCCATAGCTTTATGAAAGCAGACCAGAACTTTGACTTCAAGAGGACTGTGAGGAGGAAAAGTCTGCACCTAGGTATTCTATTGAGAAATTTGGCCCTAACAATTCTGGCCAAACAGAGTTGTATCTATCCATGTGGAGCATCCATAATATAAAAATATATAAAATGGTACCTCTAAAAGCCACCACAGGGATCACATCTGGAGCAGAAAAAAAATGGTGTACAAGAATAAAATATTCCCTCCCATTCTTCAGCCCATTGATGCAAGAAAGAAGGGAATTTTTCCCTTCTAGCCAGCCTTTCTTAGACAGTGAGACCATCCTATTTTCTGCCAAGCTTCAGGTAGCTTTACAAGGATAAGGTCATATCTTTTAAGATGTACCATTAGCTTTCTTACTGCTGGAGAAAATTAAAAAGGAAAATTGCCTGTCACACCCAGAGAGCTAAGCTGATGATGAAGGCAGAAGTCTGCTCAGATTTTCATTCCTGGGCTTACACTTTAAGGTTACCTTATGTATTTATTTTCATGCACTTTGAGTGCTGTTTAAAATACAAAACCTGCCAAGTATTTGCTTTCTTGCAAAGATGATAAATTGGGCAAGTTTTCCAACGTGCTGCATATACACAACCCCAACTTTTAGGTGATCTGGAAGGGTCTCAGGTAATTTTATCTTTTTGATGGCATGTAATCTTCAGTGCTGGAATGAGACACATTTTGTCTCTGTTTTTCCCTCACCATCTAACTCGTGGCTGGGCTGATGATGCTGGAATTGATGTGCCTAGGAAGAGATACCTGCTATTTTTATTGCTTATATGTTATCTTTTAGTTTTACTATTATTTTTCTGCACAGTGTTTGGAGACCAGCAGACCGATCCCACTGCATCTCTTTCTGAGTGTCAGATTACCCATCCAAGCAATGACCTTACTCTTCTGGAAGCCTAAAGATGTGTTTGTTAAAGCAGACAATTGGACACACTGAGACAGCCTCCGGGCATGGTAACTTTGTCCATATGAAAGGTGATGGCTATAGACTCTGATGGATTCTGAATATCCTTTTTCTGGGACAAAAAAATACCTGACTCCTTCAGCATAGCTCCCATCTTACTCATATGTCTCAGGAAAACTTTTTAAGCCTTCAAGATATAAAGAAAAGGGACATATTAAAGTAGCCATGATACTCAGATGATATTGAAATATCACACAGCATCAAAACCAAGTATCCTATTCTTCCCCATTTCTAACCTTGATAGGTGAGGGCAAGCACATAAAAATAGTCTTTCTTCTTCAAGAAATCACACAAAGCCCTTTGACTGCACAGGATTTTCCCTCTAGGCACTGGTTGGCCCTTTCTTCCCTCTCGGGGGGGAGGAAGAACATCCAGCACACCACCACATTTAAAACCCTGATGGCAATGCCCCACCTAACCCCTCAGAGAGCCAGCAGTCAACAGATTGTGTGTTTCCAATTGGCAAACACACTACAAAATAACTGCATGGAGAAACAAAGATCAGTTCCTCGACCTCAGACACCTATTATTGCTGCTTTCCCTATGGCACTTCCTTTGAGCTCTGTGGTCTTGCCCAGCACTCCACTCTTATCAGCTTTGCAATCCATCTTCAAGACACTGTCACTCCACACTGGAGCTCTCCCAGTGCTTGATCCCATTGCCTCCACAGCCTGCTGCTCTTTGTCACTGCAGAAGGGAGCCACAATCAAATGTTGGGCCTGATTTACAACAGCAACAGCTCTTCACCAACTCTTATCCCACAATTTCAGTTGATGTCTGAGCAAAGGCAGTTGGTGAATGAGAATTTTAGGATTACCAAGCAAGGACAAAAGAAGCCTGGATTGTGTTTCACTGTGACCAAGTGTCATTGTCTTATACATACAAAGGTTCTTGATGGCCAAATCATCTTCCAGGAAAGCACTTACAGGAATAAACCCCATCCTGTGGCCAGTCTGACACATATAGAGACACACTGCAAGACTTTAATAAAGTGACAGCTCCATGCAAAACCACAAGCTCCAAAAAGAAAAGTAGAAATCCAGGTATATGCAGCAAACTGCACTTGAAACCAAGAAGATGCCAGCAAGTGAATGTTTTATATATTTAGGCAATTTCCTCTCCTCCTACTACCATTCAATGCATTTTTTTTACAAACACTTATGGGCCAAAAAATGCATTTTTCTTCAGGTCATTGAATGTACACAGGTTTAATTTACAGACCAAAACAATCAACAATATGGAAGCAGTATTTACCAACAAATGCAGGTTTTATTCATATATGCAGAATACTGCTATGCATAAAACATGATGTGAAACATAGCTTTATGTATTTTTACTAGGCAAACTTAAACTTTGATTTACGTCCATTTCACTAAAACTTTATTGCTTCCTCGTCAGACAGGACAGATTCCTTTCTGTATCTTAGATGGTAAATATAGTTAATGTGCTGAGGCTGCAATGGATCAGCAGTGAAGCTGTTTAATAGTGACATAAATTATTTCAGTGACTTTTCCTGCAAGTGAGAGATGACTCCATGTGCTATAAACTAATACCAAAGGAATGATGCTCTTTCATGCTAGCAAAGTGCCTCGGCTATATTGTTTTTGTATCCTGTTGGGGATGCTACAAATGCAGCATGTATTACAACTACATGCACCTAGGCCATTTTTCTTTGCTGTTTTTAATGCTCTCCTGCACTGAAAATTGAGCTTCAGTGTCTGAATGAAGGCAAAGCCAATTACTTTCTTTGAAACCTCTCTTTAAAGTCTGCAAATCCCAACAGATTTTTAAAAACCTTTCCATTAGCTTAAAAATATATTCTAAAATAATGATGTCTGTACAAACTAAGAAGTGTGAACAGAGTTGGATGGCTGTGGAGAGCCACATGCACATCCCACCCTTCCCCACACTGCAGGGGCTGCTCAGCAATGCTCCATCTCCATCAGCCTGGCCCTGTCTCTGGAGACCATGTTATCTTTTCCAGAGCATTCTGTTCAACCTGCAGTTCAAGTGTGCTTCTGCTAGGAAAACAGTTTCTATTTGTCCTCTAATTGGTCACTTATAAAAGACCTTTCATGTGCTTTGTGGTTCCTCAACAGAAATCATGGGAATACCGGGGAGCGGAGCAGGCGTTTATTACAATGCCACAGAAAATGTGCCACCGGACACCTGATGCAGAAGGGAACAGTTGTCACCTATTCAGTGCAGCTGCATTGTCTGCTCACTTTTGTCCTTGCCTCCACAGGAATTCTCTTTCCCCTTTTGTACATTTTCTTAAAAACTTAATTGCAGTTTCCCTCTGTCTGTGCCTTCCACCAAGGCAATTTTGGCAGTCGCACAGAACATCCCCTTGCTGTTAGGTTTTATCCCTGTAGCGAGAGCAGTCTCAAGCAGATCATCACGACCTCCTTTCCTAGTTTTCCTCCCCTCCTCAAGGACTCTTCCCACAGTGTTTCTCCCTCCTCTCCATCTCCTTGAAGGAACTTGAACTGAGTTCCTTCTTTGACACTGTCCTTTATTCCTCTGCAAACCAGCACTAATCTCCTTTTCCCTATACCTGCAAATTCTTCCCAATGTCTCAAATTTGATCTATAACTTCTTCTTCAGCTTCTTTCTCCATCACCAACTTTTTCATCCAGCTCCATCAATCTCAGCCCCCAAAGCAAATGCAGAAGCTCCACAGTCAAGTTGTTCTCCCCTAGAGCCCCCTTCCCTATCCGTACATGTAAGCCACACTGCCTCACAGACATTTGGATCCTCACACTTTCTTCTATATTTCCTGTTAACTTATTAATTTTCACCTCTGCCTCGTCCAAGTGAAGCCACAGTGTGACCACCTCCTGTCTGCTTTACACACAGAGCTCTCAGTATTTTTCCACTGTTTTTGAGTGGAAAACAACACACTTTTTGACAAACTTTTTGATCATAAAAAGATTTCTTTAAATATTCCTGAAGTGTATGAGAAAAAGCCTTCTTAAACCCGTTTACTTGTTTTCACACAGACTGTGAAAGATGAACAAACTGTGCACTTTCACTGTGAGAGGGAAGTGGCAGACAGAGCCCCTTTCCTGCCATGGAATATCTGCCTCTGCCTCCATTCCCTCAGGACCAAGCCCTCTGACGGCAGCAGGCACAGCACTGCCCCACTCACCCAGCATTACTCAGCACCTACACAGAAAACAACCCTTCCCAGGTCTTCCTTCTCTTTCCTCACTCCAGCAAGACAATGTAAGAAATTGTCCTAGGTAACAATATAGATGTATTTAGTATTCTATTACCACCAGCTGTGGGGCACAGGTTGTTATCTCCTGCTCTGACTCACCCCTGATAACTATTAATGAACTATCAAGAACCAACTGCATGACTCATGGAATTATCTCATCCTACTATGAGATGCTCCACCCAGGAGGGAGGAGCCAAGCATTCCCACCTGGATATAATAACCTGGCTTTGAACTGCACAAGCAGCTCCTGTCTGCTGGATTCCCAGAGGACAAGAGCTACCACTGGACCGTCAGGAGGAGACCAGACCTTCCACAGGATCACTGCTTCAACCTAACTGCTTCACTTGGGCTGCTGCCACCACCCTGACTAACAGGGTGTCAGGTTGTATCTGACTCTGTCAGTGGGGTTTTTTTTCTTGTATTATTGCACTCATTTTTATTTTTCCTATTAAACTATAATCCTGACTTGCAATCTCCCACTGGTTTGTTTTCAAACTAATACAGAAATATTTCAGCTTTGTTTTCTAAATTTGGCCCACAGTACAGACAGTCTGCATCACTCCTCCACCAACCTCTATGGAACATTGCTTTTGCGGGAGGAAAGGGACTGGGGGAGTCCCTTATGGCTGACTTCCCCTTGAATACAGAGCCCATGAAAGCACCGGTGTAAAAGTTATTTCCCCATTGTTCATCCTGCTTTCCAATTGCACAACATACAAATGGGCAGAACTGAACAAAATGCACAGGACTGGCAGTGTTACAACTGAAATATAATCATAAAGAACGCGAATTACATAAAATTTAGACCTGGTGATAAATGTATTGCACTTTGGAGTATTTCTTCCCAAGGTTTCCCAGGAAAGTCTTCAGTTATGTCTTAAAGCCTAAACTGCTTCTCTCAGGAGGAGATTCTATAAGTTATCAGTCTTTTCTGTAGTGGCTAAAGACTACTTTAAGACACAACAGAGAGCACTTAATCTGAGAGATCTCGATCACTTTAAACATTATTTTATTGAAACCTATGATGAAAACTCAAGTCATCTGCATAGAAACATCCAGCATGGTCTCAGGACAGCCCTCCATATTGTGGCAGAAGCAGGAACAGCTCTTAAGGGAATGTTCAAAATGCACAACAGTATAAACCTCATCAGAAAGTTCATGTTTTCCCCATAGTTCTGAGGGATTTCTGGCACACTGCTTTCCATTACTGACCTCAAGTTTTAAGTTTTCTTCAATGCAAAATCAAGATGTTCTTCATTACATGTTTTGAGTCTTCCTTAGACTTTAAACCAACCCCTGGAGAAAATCCTGCTTTTGAAAACTGAAAACTGCAGCTGTGTTTTTTGTCCCACTGCCTGTCAGCTCCAGAAGAGCCTGCAGAGGCCCCAGTTCCAAGTATTCTGCACCTTATTGCCAGCATTTGGAGTGTTATAAGAACTTTAAGGCTGTACTTCCAATTGTTGATAATAATTTCCTGTCCTCCTTTCCACAGCACATGGATTGTCCCAGTCCTCAAGGAATCCCAGCACAGGCAACATGCCCCAGAAACACCCCAATACACTGCAAAGATTATTGCTATGGCCTTCTTTTCTCTTGAGCCACTCAAAGATTTTCAGAGGAATCAGTGGAATTGCACCTGACTGAAGTTCCTACTGCTGAGACTGAGATTGTCCATGTGTTTCCAGCATTTGTAGGAGAAGAACACTCAGTTTAGGTGGCTGATGTGAGTGGATGAAGTGCTTTGTACCTCCAGGCTGAAACAACAGCTCAAGGAAGTTTTTCTTCCTCCACCCTCTCCTTCCTCTTCTTATTACACATAGTTTTCCAGTCCTATCACTTCCCATTAAAAAAACAGCAATGTCAAGGTGGAGGAGGCGGCTGGAAACTTCACTTTGAGCACTAACATAATTTTTGTGATTATTTCATAACATACTTTTCTGATGTTTATTTCTCCTGGAATGGTCTGTAAATGCACAGTTCTTTTACAGTGACTTATTACTGTCATTATTACATATGACAACCACAGGGAATAGACTGACATAATTCAAAATCCACAGAAAATTATAATAAACATCTCTGTGATTCCAAGCTGGTTTTTGGCTTAATAGGAAGGAGTTTTTCATCCTGTAAGCCTTTTCTTAGCTGTATGTGTAACAAGAGGGCTGGATGTCCAAGAGAATTACACCATTTGTCCATGATTACAGTACCACACTAACCCAGAAGAACTGGTACAAGCAGAAGAATTCATTTGGCTGCTCCTTTCTGGACAAATAAAACTAAATTTGGGAGGGGAAAAAATCCAAGGAATTTCTCAGCAATTAAATTTTGTCCTAAAAATGCCAATTCATGTAAGGGAGGCTGAAGTTGAGAGTTTAAATTACTGACAAATACCAAATGATTGCTTGGGTCAAGACTCACAAAAATTTTGGTTTTCAAACTCTTGCACAGGATTATTCTTTCTTCTCTTTTTGCTTGAGCACACATTCGGGAAATCCACATTTGTAAAAGCAGAGGAGAAGGACAGGAACAGATACATGAACTTTTCTTTCATGTACAAACAAGCTGTAAGTACAGGTAAAACTGAGAGATCAGCCAGTCAGAGGTCTGGAGTTCATCTTGTCTCTTGTTTCCCTTGCGATTTTTTTCTTTCTTGATTATCAAGAAAATCAATAAGGTTGTGTCCAGTGATGTCTGGTGCTTGTCTATCAACTCTCTGTGCATGAAAAGTAATCGATTTCCATGATACCACAGAAAAAAATAGACTGCCATCATTTTACAGCCCAGGCTGTGTACTTGAACTTGACTGAGGTAATCAGTCTGTAATCAAATGCTTCCTGTAAGTAAAACTACTTTCAGAGATGTGTACCCCTAGATTGGAAGAACAGTCTTTCCCATTCTTCCAACTCCCAGTTGGTTTATCAGTTTTGAAGCAGCCATTTGACTTATTTGTGACTGAGCTCCATTTGAAGTGGGAATTTGTTGCTTCCTCCAGTCCCCCGATATGTGGTGCCCTCAGACCATGACCAGACAGAAGAGGGGGACCTGCCACCTCTTCAATTTTGGCTTGTCCTGTTTCACTCAAGAGATCCATCTCTATACTCTGTTTCCAGTAGGAACAGGAAAGAATTGATAAAAAGACAACTATCTTTTACTACAACTGAGAATTCAACCATATTTTTTCAGTATCCAAAGTAGAACTGCCATTAGTAGTGGAAGAGTGAGTTAATCTGCAGCAGTTTTCACTATCTTCCCAGTATCAAGTGTTGGATAAGAAAAAGCTACAGTTCAATATCTATCATAAAAATATTTATGTTAGTCTTTAAATGTCAGCATTTTAATTTGGTAAAAAGTTTGCTCCTCATATAAAAGGGCATTCAAATATGTTATGAGCTCTCCATGAACGAGTCCTATACTCAGAGAACACTCTGATTCAAACAACAAAAATCACATCTCTACTTAATTCATCTGAAACTATTTTACAAATTAATCTGAATTAATGTGGAGAAAAAACCAAAGAGTGAATTTCTTTGTAGTTGTTATCTTGGGGTACTGTTATCTTGGAATTAAACTGACAAAACAGGCTGAGGTTTTTGGCTACTACGTTTTCAGTGGAACCATTTTTCCCTTTTATTCACATTTGCCCCATGGTTTCACAGAAAGAACTTCACCTACATCCAGCTCAGAGTAGTCTTACATTGCCATTGTATTATCCATCCACTCAGAAACCATCTGCCCCAATAACACTTCATCAGCAAATCTATGTTGTGCATGTTCTGCTTCAAGGTGGCATCACTAATTTTTTTTTTTCATTGTAATTACTGCACCCTTAGACTTGAATATGCATTTTTGTATTGCTTTAAAAATCCAGAAGAGCACACACATACACACTAGAAATAGGGGTCTTGTTGCTTTCTGCATTGCAGACCTGTCAGTCATTCATATCTGTGCAAAATAAGTGCAGCATAAACAAAGTGCCAGGTCTGATTTGACATCAACTGTGCAATGCATAAATAAGGTGCAAAGCAGGGAATGACTGGCCACAGAAACTTTATAGGAAGCTGCTGGGTGGGTACAGAAGTATGGAAATTCTGGGTGCCAATAACTTCATGTAAATGGGTTATACAGGAATACAAGGCTGTCTTTCCTACAGGTACACAGAATTTTTTATCTATGTCACAGTTTCCTTAATACGTTATCTCTCTGAACATATGAAATTGATGGCTTTTGCACTATCTCTACCTAGAAGATGTATAAGATGGCAGAAGTTTCAATGTCTGATATGAAAAAATAAAAGTATTCAAAAAAGAAGCCATTTCCTAAAATCCAATCACAGCTGATTTCTAGCAGAAATAGTAAAGGAATATCTCAACATGTCTGCTCTTGAAAATATTCTTACTGAAGAGATTGACTGTGTTCACCTTAAGTTAACGTCCAGGCACAGTTTAGGGCAATCCCTGTGCCAGTGATGACAGTAACACTCCTGAACTTTAGATTCTACTCACATGCTCTGTCTAAGGAAGAATTTTCTTTTATTGTTCTTATTTTCATATACTTTTTTTTCTGGAATAAAAGACAAACATCCTAAGAAAGCAGCATGTTCCAGTGGGACCAGCACAGCAGCAAGGAAATGAAGGTTGAGGTTTTAAGTCTGAACCCAACTTGCTGTACAGTCTGGTTAATTACCTCCTTTAAGTTTATCAACTTAACATTATCTAAATTAGTAGAATTCTTTCTGATTTTAACAGAAATTACAGCTTGGGAATTCCACCCCTTCACACATGGAAATGGGGAAGGTAACAGGGTGAGTAAAAAAGTGCCAATGAAAACTTCACTATTAAAGGGTGCATAAAACTTTCTCAAGTGTAACTTTCATTAGAATATGAGTGCTGAAAAAGTTAACAAAGCTCAGAGAAATAAAATATTAAGTGTCTGGGAATTTTGCTGGGTCCAGAAAGGAAACCATGATTGACCACTTTATTGCTCTTAAATAATCAATTCTCTACATATGCACAGACTGTCGTTTAGAATATTGAACATTGTTTTAAGTAAGAAACATCGTAAGGTCTACTAAGGAAACATATTTTGTTAGATTTAGCTGTGTAATGGACTTGCTCTGAAATTAGCATACTAAATTCTACCTAGACTTGCATCTTAATAGAGTTCACTGAAAAAATGTGTAAATAAGAAGTTTCCATCCATCATCTCTCTGACATGGGCACTAAAGTCACTTTTAATCTCTGCATAATAAATGGGATTAAGTTTTCCCTGCATATGGCTTTATCCTGCCAGTTTAAAAGAGCCCAATAGACAAATTCTCCTGACTGACAATCTACCTTTTCCCACTGTTTTGGCTGGAGTAGGAGGTTTATCAGCTCCTGCAAGCACCCTTCACTCCTCCTGTGAGTCACACAAATATTCTACACTGCAGAGGTTCTCTCTGGTTGGGTTTGTGGGCTACCAGCATCAGCAAAGCTTTTGATTGCTCAGAAACAGTAGAAGGGTAAATGATATGGAAAAGGAGAAGCAGGTTAAACATGCAGTTAGAGAGAAGTGAAAAGCACAAGTAAAAGGTGTGAGGAGAGTGGTTTTAGAAAGAACTGAATAAAGGTTCTTTTCCCTTGCCAAACTCCTGGTTCAACTGTAGGTTTTCTTTAATACCTACAGTTCCTCATCTGTATAAAATGGGAAATATTTCCTTACTTTGTGTTACATACTGTGACTTTGAGAGGCAATCACATGCAATGACTACCAAAATATATTGTGAGCAGCAAGTGCTAAAATCTTTGTTTGAAGGTTTGGTTTGGAGCCCCTAAAGACCGTGAGTTTTTCATCTTCTGTCCTTCTGCTTCCTGTTGCTCCCCCACAAAATCTGTACAATGAAAATGCCATTAGGTGAACATCACAAATTTGCACCAGAATTGAAGGGAGGGAAAAGCACCCACTGTATAAAGCCAATAAACAACTACTTGGGACACATCAAGAGAAAATTAAGGAAATGCAACATCACATTTAATATCCACACCCCTCCATTTTGTCAGTCTTCACCCCCTGCCCCAAAGGTGCTGTTCCCAAAATGGAGCAGCTGTTTCACCCCACAAAGCTCCAGAATCCCTGGCACAGCATCAAGGCTAATGCTGAAGGCCACAGAGTGAAAACACACATGGAGGTATTGTGTATCCAGACCCAAAACAAACAGGTGATTCCTAAGAGGACACAGGTAAAACCAAACCATTAAACCAGTTTAAAAACATCAGGCAGAGGCACTGGGAAGAAATGAGGCCAGAGCCAGCACAGCTGCTTCATTTTGGTAAAACTAAAATTCTGACACTAATTCTGACACCAACCACCACAACAGATGCCAGCACATTAACTTCCAAAAATATTAAATCATAACTGCAAGGAAAGGAATGGATTTCCACCCCAACTCTCCAAAACAGAGCTGACATTTGAAGGGGCATAAAAGCAAACTCATTTCACTCCTCTAAGAAACACCAGGTAAGGGTCCAAAGGATATTTGTATTTTTTTCTTCTATGTGTATGAGGTGGGTTTGGGGGTTTTTCCCTTATTCTTAAAAGAAGATCAAATTGAGTCTGAACCACATACAATAAGATTTTCAGAATCCCCCAAATAATTCAGCAAAAGAAATCCCTCTCAATAGGTTATGTGCTTTTGCCCATGTAATGTCTCAGGTAAACTTAAGTTAAAAGTATGTAAGTACATTTACAGTTATCCACAAGAGTTTTATTTATTTGTTTTTAATGCTTTTTAAAAGCATTTTATTAATAGATTGGAAGGAAAAAACCAACAACCAAAGTTAAAACAGTGGATTCAAATTTATGTCAGGTCATTGAAGACAGAGAAAAGATTTGAACATTTTCCATATTTCATCTTCATTGGGAAAAGTAATTTAAGCCATGTGCATAGCAGCATTGACATTTCAATACTTTAAATCTGTTCTCCACAAGTTCAGTCTTGCTGTTTGATGTCTGTAATAAGAAAGATTCAATATCAACATATAATTTACTTTTTCTCTTTTCACCTGTGATTTACTGCTCAAATTCCCAAACAAACATAAAATCTGAGAACAAGGAGAAAGAGATACATGTGGCACACTGTCCTCATCTGTGCAACCACCTACAACACTGTCGAGACAGAGCTAGTGTTTTGAAGATGAATAAAATCTCACTGTAACAGACATGAACCTCAAAACTCAGACCCTGAAAGACTCTCCTAAACCACAGAAGTGCTGGACACTGGTCTCCTGCTGTATATACGGTCAGAAGAAAGAGATGGTGTAAATGTTCCTCATCCCTACCTCTCTTTTCTTTTTTTTTTTTTTAATAATAGGAAAGGTGATGATTCTTACTTAACTCGGTAAAACATTCTGAGATCAATAGATGAAAAGGTTGATCCTTGCATTTAGAAATATTACTGAGTACTTTGCAGCAGATAGCAGTGTGCCTGAAAGCATGCCAAATGCCCCATTTCTTATTCCACAATTCAGAATGAGCCAGTGAATGCTGCAGGATCATGATTAAACTTTTAAATGCCACATCTACTAAACAGCAATATCAGTCAGATATTAGACAGTGTTATATGAACTTAGCTCACATCAGTGAATGAATTATACAACTCTTTCCCCATAATTTGTTTCAATAGGATATGTACACCTCATAGCTACAGTCAATCACTGTGTTCCTCACTTAAGGAGTGTGAAAAATAAACAGGGTTTATTCAGCTCCACTTGAGGAAAAAAGAGGACATACATTTTATGCACTGAACAGCACAAGGTATTATCTCTGTACTCATCAGCTCCTTGGAATGTCAGGCCTACACAAATCAATAACAATGATGGCAGACTGAGTGTGAAGCTGTTTGCACATTCCTGAAGGACTGCATCCAGGGGAAGGGACCCAGTTTGTGAAAAACGCAGCCCATCAGAAGGCCACATGTTGGAGAAGCTCCTAGAGGACTGTGTCCCATGGGAGAGACCCCACACTGGGGCAGGGAAGAGTGTAAGGAATCCCCCCTGAGGAAGAAGGAGTGGCAGAGACAACATGTGATGAACTGGCCACGGCCCCAAATCCCCATCCCTTTGTACTGCTGGTGGGGGAGAAGGTGGAGAAAATCATGGGTGAAATGCAGCCATGAAGAAGGAGAAGGTGTTTTCAAGATTTGGTTTTATTTCCCCTTATCCAACTCTGATTTGATTGGTGATAAATTAAACTAATTTCCCCAAGTTTGTTTTGCCTGGGACAGTAACTGAATAATCCCTCCAGGGACCTTTGGTTATATTGTCTCCCCCTGGCCAGCTGAGGAGGGCAGTGACAGAGTGCCTTTGGTGGGCACCTGGTGCCAGCCAGGGTCAGCTCAGCCACAGCACCACAGGAACTGTGTCCTGCAGACTCCACACAAGGCCAAGAAAAGATGAGCTGCTAATCATGAGACTGAGATAAACGATGCAAAACTATTTTGCTATATCCTAACTTTGTATTAAGGTGTGGGGTTTTTTTTCACTTCATTATAAATTTGTTTATCTAAGTTAATGACTTTTTTATTATACAGAATTTGTGTTCCGATCTGGACAGACAAAACCATAGGATATAGTTCATGACCTCCATTTACAGTACCACAGCATCTGTAAATATCAAAAATCAATCAAAAGAGAGGTTGGCCGGTGTGATGTGCTCAGTCACAGATCAGAGCCTTTGTCTGATCTCTGGAAACAACCACAAAAATCTGTCTTAGAGCAAGGGAAAATACACTGTTTGACTTTCTACAATTATGCATGGCACAGTAAATGCTCACTTCCATGGCAGAGAAGGACATGTCTCTACAACAATGCTCACTGCCAGTCAAGAGTAGTTGAGGGCAAATAATCAGAAAGAATTCAGATCCAAATTGCCCTAAATTGATTCAACTGTGTCCTAACCCAGCTCTGCCTTTCTCTAGCCCCGTTGCTCGCCCTCAGGCAGAGCTGGCCAGCAAAAAGCATTTTACCAGGACAACTCTTCTTTGCTCACTCCACTCCAGCCTCTCTCCAGATTGCCTACTTTTTGCCTCGCCAATGACAAATGAAGGAACATCCCACAGATAAATCACATATAACAAAGGCTGGTTCTCCTTATAGAAAGGCTGTACTCTAAACACCTGCTGACACTTTAAAGAAATGAAATTCCCTTTCAAATGGGAAAAGAAAAAAAACCAGAGGTACCTCGACGCTTTAAGCAACTTTTCCAAAGACCTAAATGTTGAATCAGAAAGCGATGAAACACACCAGGAAAGTCCTAGTCAGTGGAAACAGTACATGCCCCCTTCTGAACAGCCTTCAAGGAGCAAAAATAAAATGTGTTAGTTTTGTCTGAAAACACAGCAAGTTGTTTTCCTTCTTTTAAGTCCATTTGATGACAGTAACAAACCTCCACAGGAGGCCTCTGAGATCTTCCTTTGGCAACATCCACAAATCAGTGTATTCAGAGCTACTGCACAACAGAATGAGAGCAGGAAATACCGCTCTTGACATCTTCCAGAAGTCAAATTCAGACTTTGATTTGAGGCAGGTGCATTTACATGCCAGGGAAAATTTCTGTTTCTACATAAGATTAGCAGCAAGGAAAGCCTTAGAAGTTCAGACAAAAAAAAAAACTGCTTGACCTTGAGATGTAAAGGTCATTCAAACTCTGCTGGACTGCAAAGCTTTCATCTTATGATAGGGAGGGCTACAAATGGAAGACTATGCCAAAATCTGCTCTCAGCCACTGTAAGACTTGAGCAATTCCTTTTAAATTTCAGTATAAAAACAACATTTGGAGCAGTGACCTTCAGCCTTCCTTGTCGGGCACACATCACATGCCCTACATGAAGGTGCCTCTGTGGAGCACCATTAGCACTGCAGGAAGCAGAGATCCCAGAGGCTCCCTCGGGTTTCACCATCTTCCCTTCCCTCCTGCTACTCTCTAATTGTGCTTTTAAGGGAAGGACACACACAGCCAGGATGTCCCTCGTTAAAGACATAAATGCCTTCCAGCTGGTGCTAGCTTTGTGTGTCCCTGCATTTTTAAAGCGTTGCATGAAGGGTTAAAATGCCCAGACCTAACTAATAATTGGAGCTATATGACTGAATTTCTGGGCTTGTTCCTAAGCAGTAATTTTTTGTCTGACTGACAAGGTCCTTCTCTCTCAGAGTAGCAGGGTCACAGAAGCCATCAGTCAATTACCCTTTCCCAGTCCAATGACTGCCTTTTCACCTCTCTGACTAGAAGGACTTAGCAGTGATATTCACACTTCCACGAGTGCAAAGCTCTTCATGATCTTTCTGGATAAGAGATATTCTTCAGATAAAAGCTGGAATCCTCACGATGTGCTGCTCGTTTTTCCACACCCTTTCACTGCTTCACCATAGCACAAGTGGAGTTACAAAGTCACCAAATGCCAGTTTATTCTTATTTCCTCCTCAGCTGCTTTTGCTTCCCTCTTCTGCAGTGGCATCAGAGACCTCAATAAAGGGAAATAGGGGAAAAACCCACTAAGCAGTATATGCATTCCTGGCTCCATTTTCCTTACCAGAACTACATTAGGGATGAATTTAGGCATAAACTCTTTTCATTAGTTCTACAGTAAGTAGAAATGCTAAACAACACTTGTCTAAAGATACTCAATTTACAAGCCACAGCTCATCAAGGATTATGTTACCTCTATAAAGCACGGACCTAGAAATAAATGAGATGCATGAAGCCAGAGCCCTTAACCAAAGGGAGATAGTGAGGAAAGCTGAGTTATGAGTCATGGGTAATGAATTATAGTCTTTATTCTAATGCTGTGCACTTTAGTTACTGGGCACCTACAGCACTTAGAAAAGTAAGTTTAGTGCAACTTTTCCAAAGTTATACCTTTAAAGCTTAATCACCAGGTCAGCTAACAAAATCCTCACTCCCAGTAAGGCTACTTGTGTAGTGGAAAACAATGGAGAGAATGGAGATAATTACCTAATTGCAGATTATATTCAATGGTGGAAAGTTTTGCATTTTGCAGATCTAAATTGCTCACAAAGCTTGACATTTCTCCTAAGTGTCATGAAAGGAAAATGTTCGTAACTTGTTCATTTGAGAAGGTAACTCTTGCTTTGCTTAATCATCTTCCTCTTTGTTACTTCCACATTGTTCTGGCATCACTGATCCAAGATGTATCTAATATTTTAAACTGCTCTATGCATATGGTTTCAATGATGTGGAATGGCTATTTCATTTACATAAAGGTCAAAAGCAGAGGTGAGCAAGGTGCTGCAAACACAGAGCTGGCTGGGCTCTCTATTTCTATTTTCTTTGAAAGGTAAGACTCTCTCCAGATAGAAGCAGTATAGAGCACTTAATTGCCCTATGTGGAATCAATAATTTCTTCAGCAATAATAGACTCAGATTAAACACAGTTGCAAGTCTATTCTGTTATCAGAAGAATTACCCAAGCACTGCTTTTGGCTCTGTTGACAGTGTAACTGTCAGCATAACTCAGGCTTACAAACCAGCTGTAATGCTCTAACTTAGAATTCAGATTGTCTGTAAGAGGGCAGGGAAGCTGGGTGACTAAACATGACTAACTGTCATGCTGAAGCCAGCAGAGACTGTAGAGAAAGTGAGCAGATTGTAGAAGTTTGCACTGCAGATTTTTAATATCCTTGAGGCTACTCTGAACCAACCCTGTGTGTTGTGTGATGGTCAGGAGCTGCCAGGAGAAGGGCCTTGCCACTCCTTGGGCATACAGCACCTTTATCATGAAGGCAATAACTACAGACTGGTAACATTTACTGCCTTGAAGGCAATGAGTCTTCACTGCAAGCAATTTCCTAACCATGTGTCACTGACCTCATTCTCAAAGCTTTTATTTTTGCAGGTCATCATGATCTGGTTCCTTTTCTTCTCTTCACAAAGGAATGTGTGTATATAAAGATGTTATTAGGTCTTGAGTCACTCCCAAATTGTGCTGTATACTCTGTCAACAGCTCATGACACTGCCTGATTGTCGCTATTGAGCTGCTAGCAGAGAAGAAATCCCAGATTCTCAGCATGGCATAGAAAAGAGAGATTTATTATTTTGAATCCAACCTATATAGACTTTTCAGAGGTCGCCCAGATTGGTCAGTCAGAAACCTCCCCCTAGGCCTGATTGGCCAGGCCTGAACTGTCCAAATCTCGAGACACTGTTTTAAAAACATCCAGATTTTATCTTTGTTTACAAAACACAGGAGAAAGTTCTCATGAGAAAGACCTGTGCTAGCCACACCTGATGACATAGAAACACAGAGCAAGGTGGGGCAGGACAAACCCGAGCCTGCTGGGTGCCAGGTGTGCAAGGTGATGAGCTCTCCAGCACTGACACAGAAGTGCTTGTGTCGAGGTGAGCTCTGGTAGGTGAGCAGCACTGGCACTGTCAGCAAGTAATCAAACCTCACTGTGTGGAAGGGTCATGTAGCCCATGGCCAGACCAATGAATGCCTGATTTGTAACATCACTATTAAATACATTGGATTTCCACCCTTTAATATCAGTTTTCTCCCCAGCATCACCACAAGGGCGGAATGAAAGAGGATGGAGAGCTCCTCGCTGCAGCTAAGTAGGAGAGTGAGACTATCCCTAAACAAATCCACAAAGCTGCTTCTAATTCCTGCCCAGTATTAGTCAAACTGCAGATAATCACATCAGCGAGGTGTGACTTCCTCCACATCAGTAGGAAACTCATCCTTAAGCAGGAGAAGTAGATTAGCAGGGAACTTTGCTACTCCTCTTCTTGTAAGCCTTGAGAGTTTATGCACATAGCAGGTGACCTATTCCTCATCACAGACATGCAAATGCCAGACATCAAAGAACACTTCTAACTGAATTCTCAGCATAATTAATTTTCACCAGAAACTGGTTTAACCTTTTAATCCATCTGAGCTAATAGATAGTAATGGCCTTCATTATAGCAACATCAGAACAGCTCCCAGTTTTTTTCAGATGATGGCCTGTCACCGTGTTTTGTGAGGTAAGGAAGTACTAGCCACCCTCTTGCACTGGGGTAAAGCACCAGGCAAATGCCAACCAAATAAACTTTTCAATTCTGTGTATGAAGCCATGCCTGATAAGGCCACCATTTCTGTTCTCAAAACACTTTGTGCCACAGAAATAAGTTTTGGAAGTTTAAACTGCCATTTCACACAAAACATTGCATACTTTTCCACCACCCACACGGGAAAGATGCTCACTCCGGCTCCAGGGAGCTGAGAAAAGCCAGAAAGGGCCATTTGCCCCTCAGAGAGATCCCCCCATTTGTACAATGCTAAGTGTCAATAGCAGTCTGGCAGCTCAAACGGGGCTTGAACTAAAGGTCTAAAAAAACTGAATTCCCTACAGCCCAGTGAGTCAGCACACGGAATTCAAAACAGGATTAAATTCAAGTTTGCAAGTTTGATAGCTGATATAATGGAGGAAACGAGTGCCTCTGAGCTGAATTTCTTGAGAGCCACAGTCCAACCCTCCCTGCTGAGCTGGGCAGCTCAGGTACAGCACAGATGTTGCAGGGAGTCATCGATCCCCTTTGTCAGAAGCAGGCAAAAAGCCTTTCCGTATCACAAGGCAGCACTCAGCAGTAATCTGTTCTCTACATCTTTTACTTTCAACAGCAGAAAAATTCACTGGAGTAATTCAAAGTTAGAAGTTGTTGTAAAGGGTCAAATGAAAATGCCCACCCAGTATCACACCTCTAATTTCTTTAGTGAATCACAATGCATAAGGGGATTTCTGTTGTCTTCCAAGCCTGACAGCAGAGATTGGATTTATGCAAATTATAAGGTTAAAATAATTAGAGATAGGTCAAAGGTATAAATCAAACAACCGGAGCTGACATGTCTAAAATTCTGCATGCTAAACAATCAAGGTGTTTCAAGGCAAAGAATTTATTGGTTCTTAATTATGTAGAAAAAAAAATATGGAAGGATTTGCTAAACTATCTGGTTGTTGAGGATGTACAAATATTTTTTGTCTGTATGTTTTAAAGGTCTCACAAGAGAATACAAAGTCTCGCTCTCATTTGTATTTCTGCAGCAGAATTAACATTTATGGAGTAGCAGGTGAATATTTCAATCCCCTTCCCTATCTCTCATTTAAACACTACAAGCAGAAAACCACCCAAGAAATGGGTTATCACAGATCTGCAAAACAGGTGTGTCTCAGCCATAACACAGCAATGCAGGCATAAATTGGAGGAAAGGATGGAGAAAACAAAGTCCCAATTTAAATAAGTGAATAAAAAATTACAACTCTATTTTTTTCAAAAATTACAAGTGGTGTTCCCTTTCTGTGGAAAGGTCACTATTGCCTGAAAGGAATAAGGGAAAAAATGCAAACAAACAACAAAAAAAGTCTCCTTCAACATTTTGTCTTGAAAACTAAAATACTTTTGTCTGAAATGCCCCATTCATCAGCGTGCCCCACCCAGGAGCTTTTCAGAACAGGTGGATCAGTCCTGCATCAAACCAGGGATTTCAATACATATTTTACAGGTTTGGACTCAGACATTTCATGAAGGAAAAAAGCTATTTTGTGGGTAGCTGTAGTGAAAAATCATTTGCTGTGGAGTGAACTTAGTGATACTTTATTTATCTCTGGGTCCCTTGTATTTTCCATTATTGTTTTAGCAATGCCCCATGAATAGATGGAGATAGAGTGGAAATAAGAAGAGACACACATTTCAGCTATGCACTTGTTGTCTGAAATTATACACATCATGGCCAATATGAGATAATTAATATCCCTCTTGGTTAGCTTATGAGTAGAGTAGAGTAGAGTAGAGTAGAGTTTCACATAACATTAAATATTCCATGGAAGAAAACAGATCCCTGAATGTTTCATGGTGAAATAAATTACCAAATAGAACTGTACATTGACTTTTGATAGGTAACATAGTAAATAAATAAATAGGTAAGTGCATCTTTTAGTGGTGAAGTTTTCATCTCTGCACTTAGCAAGTGAAGAGGGGAGGGAAAATAGAGTTTACTTTAATTTTTCTTTTTTTTGTGCACATTATGCTTGAAATATCAGTGACTGAAAATGGCCTACATTTCCTAGCAAAGAAATAGTGCTTTTTTTCTAAACACTGAATGAAATAGCACTCATGAGGTTTGCTGTCTTCCTTCTGACAGTATGGCAGAGCAATTCTGCTCATACCTGATCCAGTTTGTTTCCCCAATTCCATTTCTTTCCCCCTCCCGTTCATCTCTGTCCTCTCCTTCTACTTAAAAACTCATTTATTGTGCTCCATAGTTCATTAAAATGTTCCTTGCTTCAAAACCACTTTAAAATTCATTACACATATTTACTACTCCTTAAGTCACTTTTTGTCTTACAGTTTTGAAGTAACCTCATTTCCCCTCAGATGACTTTCCCTGTGCCTGAAGTCCATTTAACACAATATGCACACATAGCAATTTAGGGAAATTACAGAAAAATTCTGGCAAAGACTCCATATCAGTGAGGGGCTGCTTGTGCTGGAGCAATGTGAAAGCACTGTGTGTGTATTTCAAATATCCTTTTCTTTCATTCTCCTGACATTGGAAGAATTTGTTTGAAATTGAGCTGGGCAAATGGTTCACAATGAATTATTTACTTTATTAATGTAATGTCTTTTTGTTTGAATTCTTTGTGAACAGTTCACAATGATTTCGTTAATTATTTGAAATAATTTGATAAATAATTTCATGATCCACCCACATGCACAAGCCAAGCTTTGTAAATACAAGCTTTCTGCTTGGAATAAACAATGCTAAGCACATTTCTGTCTTTTGGGGGCATTATTTTATAATTATAATCATTATTCTAAGGCTGTAAAGGTCCACTTAAAGAAAAAAAAGAGAAAAATGTGCAAATTATTTCAGTTCAGAATTTCTTTATTTGTATTTAGTATAAAATTAAGCATTTAATTTGGATATGAAAAAGTCAAACAATCATATTTAATTGTCCTCTAAAAATATTGCATGTGTAGTGGATGAGACAGAGGCACATGTGTTTATAAGAACTACTTTTCCTTTTTTCCAGCTAAAGAAAGGCAGTTGAGAAGAAATATCTTATAAGATACTTCAGGGATGCCATTCTTAAAATATTAACAGTACTTTATTTACTGCAGCAACATCCTTAGCAGCACTGTAATAAAAGCTCTGTCTGTGTTTCCATTCTTTATCCTGACTTCAAAAATTTAGTGTACAACACTCCTAACACTGCAGTGTGGTTTAAAATTCAGCTTGGAAATTAAACCTAAGAGAGAGAAAAGTCACTAGTCACTCTTTTTTGTTTGGTTGGTTTTGGTTTGGGGTTTTTTTCATTTTATTTTACTATTTAGGTACTAAAGCACACTTATTCAGAAGGTATTTACAGGTGTGTTGGGACAATTTGCACCTCCCTCTTGGAGACCATTTTTGTTTTCTTCAATCAGCAGTTGCTCCCTGATATTGAAAGCCTAAACTTTAAGCATATTACTCCAGAGGCAGAAGCCAGATCAACCCCTCCAAAATAGTTTTCTGGGAGTTTTGTTCATTTTTTTTAAGGGAGCAATTTGAGTCACTGGAGATTTTCAGACTAGACAGGACAAAATCCTGAGCAATCCTTGATCTGATGTTAGTTCTGTGGGGGAGGGACTGTGGACCAGGTGGCCCTCAAAGGTGCCTCTCAGACTGTGGTTTTCTATATTGCAAGTTCACAAACTCCATGGGAAGGGGTTGCATTTGGAAAGGGCTGAAGCTTTCATTCTGACCTTAAGCTATTACCTTTTTTATTTTGATTTTTTTTTTAATGCGGTTAGCCAGTATCTCTTTAATGAGAGAACTTAGCTGCCATTTTTCTTCTGCAAAAGTGCAATTTTAGTGGAAAGGTTTATGGTATTCCTATAATAAAGTCTTATTAAAGATTTTTTTGTTGGTTCATTTGTTTTTGGTTGGGTTTCTTTTTTAACCTAAGTAGGCTGTAACTACAATTTTACACAAGAATAAAAGCTTTGAGTAGTTTGATTGAAAGAATTAATAACTGTTATTTCCTAAATGGAGACATTTGATTTGGAATGCTTGTAAAATACTTCTCTTTGCTACAGCACCTAAAATCCAAGATTCTGAAAGCCTTTGCTGACATTTATTTCTCTCTTCAAATACTTCTGTAAGAAGGGTGAGAAGTGAGGTTAAAAGAAACTCAAAATACACCAGTGAGAGACTCCATGACATTTCCAACCTCCTTTTCCTCTGCTCTAGCCACTGGAATTATTCCCACACCCCAGTTCAACACCTGCACTGGTATGATAAACCTTCGGAGCTGCTGTAGTCAATCAAGTTAATGACATGCACTTTAGACAGTCCTTTAACTAAGCCACCAAGGCTATCAAGGAGCAGTTAGTCTACAGATGCAACAATTCAGGCAGTTTTATAAGGTCCCTAAATGTATATTTACAAGATAAATGGTAATAGACTCATCACAGAGCACACAGAGAAAGCAACAGCCAGCAGCCATTCCTGAGACATAGTGCAACTCCAGCCCACAGCACCAGTTGCAGATGGGCCATTTTTGCCATTATGGGCCCTTTTTGCCATTAAGCCAACCTTGATGCTGGGTCTGTGCCAGTAAATCTGATCACTCTGAATGTTGTTCTGCATTAGCATTGCACCTGAGCCAGCACTGCTTCCCAGGCAGATCAGATCAGATCAAATCAGGTCACGTCACATCCCATCACTCTTAATGTCAATCCATGCTATCACTGCCTGCCCACAGCTTTGCTGGAGAACCTTGGGGTGCAGATAAAACCCAAGGTAAACATGTTAATAGATAAGATAAGGTGAAACAGCAGCACAGGAATTCTCAGTGTCATTGTTCCAAGAGCCAGTTCTCCTGCAAAGCAGTTTGCTTAATCTCCTGGCAGTTTCTTAGTGAGATGTGAGTCTGAGCTCCTCAACTGCACAGTTCACTTAGAGCTGCCACTACAGGCTGGATACTTTGCCAGGCTGTTTCCTAAGGATTTTCCTGTGCTTAGAGATGTGTTCTGGAGGGAATTAACCAAGTCTAGAGCCAACATGATAGATGAGAGCTACCAGAACAGATTTGAGTCTCAAAGAGTTTTTATACCACAACACAAATTTTAAAACATCCAAACCAACCTGGAATTACAAATGTGGAATTTCATCTCAAGCTTCTCTATTTTCTTTCTTCCTTGACTTATTACAGTGCATTTATCCTCCTAACAGCCTCAGATATTTCACACTTTGAGGATCTTGGACATCCAAACTCCATTTGCAGCTCTCTCTTGCACAAGGGTTCAGTTTTTATACATTTATTGCGTCTTTCCTCTATATTTGAAAGCCACCTCAACACTCTGAAGAGCTCAGTGGGGTACTGAGAACTAGACAATGCCTCTACATAGAGATTCTCTAGGTGAAACATAGTCATGTCAGCAGGTATTGTTGTTAGCACCAGCACTAAATTATTCAAGGCCCATATAAAAGTCTCTTTGGAGACCAAGACATGCCAATGTTTTACGTTTAAAAAAGATACTAGAGGGCAAAAATAATATTTTTCATCTGCATAAATTATCATGAGAAGCAGAACGCTTATACTGCCCCTGAAATCCTCAAGGTAAAGATTAAAGCTAAATGTGATTTCTGGGGTACCAACCTCTCTTCCCAGGTCAAAAATGGCAAATACACAAATAAAACAAAAATAAGGATCCTCCCCTTGCTATCGGGCAGCAAGAGTGACTATTGAGTCACAACAGACTTAAAGCAAAAAAAAAAAAAAACAAAAAACCCCAACCCAAAAAAAAACAACAACGAAAATGTCCAGAAGGACTTTCTTTTTTCTTTTCTTTTTCTTTTCTTTAGAATACCAATCAGCTCACCATTCGGCTGGACAAACTACACCCAGCCTAATGATTCAAAGACTAATTAGAACATTTACTTTACAGCCCATTTGCTGCAGCAACAATAAAGCATTATGTAGATACACTTCTTCCTGCAGGGGCCAGGAAGGACATACTGTTGACAGAATTTTAAATGAAAGGGAAAATGAAATTTCCATTAAACCCTCTCATAAGCAGATCAGCTTGCATTCATTCCTGTAAAGGCTCAGTAGTCCAGCCCTGATCAGCAAAATACTGAGCCCCTAAAGATTAAGTGTAAGCGATCTCAGCATTTTCAGCTTTCACAGTGCTCACATCTTTAAGTTAAGCACATAGTTAAACGATTTCAGAACAGAGCCTTGTACCCGCCTGTGACTCCAGCACTTTGAACGGTATCCATTAGCCTGTGTATTCAGAGAAGAAAGGAAAAAGAAGCTAATTGCACTGCAATTTATGTTCCTTCTTTTCTCTTGCATTGTAGACAGAATTTCTTATAATTTCTCATTACCTGTAAAAAGGGGATAACTTGAAAGTTTAAGCTGTCCAACATAAACCTGTCGGTTCCTGTAATAGCTAAATTTTGTAAATGCTACTGTTATGCACAAGCTCACTCTAAAATTCAGAAGATGCTGGAATATGTACATTTTAATATTGCTTTTTAAACTAGATAATTAGCCTTCATAGTCCTTTCTTTTTTGCCCACTGTATCACTAAAAGGTTTACTGCACTAGAGGAGAAGTCTGGCACACCAAACCAGACCCTGCTTCTGTATCTGTCATTGCCTAATGACTGCTTTTATTTGTCTTTGGTTGAGGTACACTTGTTAAACTTCCCAGATCTTCTCTTCTTCCCCATTACCATCTGTGTCCAGAATAAGCAGAGGATACTGGCTGTATTTTTTTCCCACATTTGGTTGGTCTAATGGCCCCACCAAGACTTATGTTGGCACAGCTGAGGAGGTTCCATGGAAGGGGAGGGAGAGCTGGAGGGTAGAAGTCAGCAGCACCTCCTTAAATCAGAGCTGCTGCTGCTGCTGCAAAGACAGTAAAGGATATCTTAGTGCTAAGCTGGAGAAAACAGGCAGGCTGCAAACAAGAATAATTTTTATGGGCAGACCCTGCTGGTTTTACTCATGTTGGAAGTCCTAGTGTCATGAAATGTAACTGTACGTGTGAATTAAGAAAGCAGTGTTTGAATTTTTATTTATGTGGTCTCCTGTGCAATAACCCTGGATGGAAATGCATTTGTTAAGTTTTAAATGCACTCCAGATTTTATCATTACAAGAGAGGCACTGCCTTCACACGGCTTTTCTGCAAAATAAATATACTGTCTGCCATAAACACACTGGCTTTTCATTTCAACTCCTCATTACTATATCTTCAGATTTTTTAATCTGCAATGCAAATAGGCAGGTTGGTGGTCATTACACGCTATGTTTCTATATCTTCTTGAGCTTAATTTAAAACAGATACAATGCTGTCTTGTGAATACATTGGGGTTTGATGTTCTAAATAGACTTTTAGTGTAGATGCTTATTCTGACTCCATTATTTTCCCTTTCACCCTAAATAAAGTTTTCCCAGATCACTGTTGCTACTGCAGAGAAATAGATTTTCTATTTTGCCTTGAAAGAAATGTGAAAAAGGAAAATGCTGATGGCACAAGAAGCAATTTGAATCCCATGATAGAAAACATAGCCTTAGCAGACAATGCACAGTAATAAATAATAGTATAGGAACACTGGGGGTTTTGTTATCAGAAGAGAAATGCAAGGCACACATTTTAAAACAAATAAATGTTTCCTTTTGCCCTTTTTTCGGTAGTAAGAGAAAGGTGGTAGAAGGCAAGACAGTAGACCTGAAAAATAACATGCCCTGTCTATCATTCAGTAGGTACAGAATTGGTTTTGTTTTTTAATAATGTGCATTGGTTCCACTGTTGTACAGACCACAAATAAAGGACGGGCGACAGATAGAGGTCAGGCACGATTACAACCAGTCATTTTCCTCAAGGTGTCTTGGTACCCTTCGCTGTCATTTCCATTGTCATTATCCTGTGTGTGGAATAGCAAAGGAAAAGCTGTACATCTCACTTCTGTGAATGTGTTGGGCTGTTTGTTTTAGGCTTTGCCACAAGTAAATCAGATTTAGTAGGAGTGATTCACCAGGTACATATTCTTCCTTACGTATAATAGCACAATCCAGGACTGTGGAGTTTCAGAGATGACAAAGCATACATTAAGTGTTATCCAAGAGGATAGTTCGTGTCCTGTGTGACTACCAGAGCTTATTACATTGCTCTTGATGTAACAGGGTGAATTTAAAACTTTGTGAAGTGCTGCCTTGTGACTGGCAAACTACTTCTGACATGAAGCTGAAAGCTGCTGCTATTTGATAGCTCTTTGGTGACCTTTCAGCGGAGAAAGGATGGCCTCAGTCCAAGTTATAGCACACGGACATCTGTATCACTACCAGGAGCAGCTTCTACTCTGAGGGAGAATGAGATCAATCATTCTTATGGGCAGGGATTTCCCAATCAGACCCCATCTTTCAGAATTGCTAATCACAGCTCAGCTATATTTTCTCATTCCTTTTCTTGGTATTACAACTGAGAGTGTAAGATCCATGGCTAATGCTGATTAGATGCACAGATGATGATGATGCACAGATCACTGGGCAATACCATTCTTCTCATCTAACTTCTTATGCAAATGATCATAGAGAAAAATCAGCTATTATTGCTTATGAGTATCGTTGCCACCAAAGTACAACAGAAAGTGAGCACAAACAAACAGACAGATTCATCTCAAACAGACTGACAGTGTGCAGTAATCAGGCCTTTTGAAAGGGTCTTCGTAACTGAAGCAACCTCATTCGGAGTTGATTTGTAAGTCACACCATTTCTGTACTGCAAACAGCCCAGTTAAATGTCAATAGAGAGGAATATTAAAATAAGTTCATGCTTGTGTCACAGAGAGTAGATAACTTCTTTAGCTGTCGGGGACTGACATATGTGAAATTACCTTTGTGGGCCAGAATGCAGCCACCAAATCTTTACCTACATAACCCACAGAAAAGAAAGAATGTCCCCCCCATCCCTGGACAGTCAATTAACAGAAATGTTTGTTCTGTCTTTGGCTGTAAGAAAAAATTTTGTCTGTTTCTTTCTAATTCCTCTGTGGCTTTTTGCAGACATTTTCCCTTTCCAAGACTTAGCTGGCACGCTCTGTGCTCTTCAATTGTCACCTGCCCCAGGTGGGGGCTACATTTCCACAGTACATTAGGTAGGGACTGCAAAGCAGCTCTGCTCTGGATAATAGGAGTTATTATTCCCATTATTATTTTTAATGCACAGTTAACTGTAGAACATGGGAATATGCTGACAGCTCATGTCTAATCACCAATGTTGCAACAAAATATGCTTTGTTTACAATGAATATACACACCAGCTCTTTTGTTTCTAATTATTGTCAACTATTTACTGCATCAGAAAGAGAAAGAAATAGGCCAAAAATTATTATAACAGTGGAAATCGTCTCTCTTACAGCTGAGTTTATTTCTTTGAACATGAACAGGAAGGAATGCACAGGAGTGACACACCAGGAGAAGAGCTTACACAGTGTCTTTTTAATGGAGTCAGTATCCAGTGTATATAGACTGGAAAATATGCAAAGGCACAGAGTGCAGGAAACTGTGAACAGTCTGCTTGGAAAGCACAGGCCAGCAGTGACCATTAGGTCATCTTATTAAAGATGAAAAATGGCTTGGCTTTGAAATAAAAGCCAGTTGCATCCTATTTAATATCTTGATGTGGTTACAGGAGCATAGAGGCAAAATACAAAAGCTAAAGTACAGCTATAAATACACAAAGAAACAGCAACATGAGAATACTTCCTAGGTACATTAGCAATAAGTAGAAAGAGACAGTCTGGGGAAAGAAATCAAGCAACAGAAATGTTTTGTGCGGGTTTGGTTCAAACCTAGATCCATTTGTGATTTACCTCTGAAGTCAGAGGGGCAGGCAAGAGTCTAACAACAGAAAAAGGCAACCTATAAAATAGCAAGCTCCCTAAAAGTCAGCCTGACTTGTTTCTAGGACAGGTTAATAGGCTTCTGAGCTCAGGATTAGTTTTAGATTAACCTCAGGAAAGCTTTTTACACAATCTCTTGTGATATTGTCAAAAATGAGCTAAGCTGGCACAATCTCGATGAAGTTATTGTACAAGTACTAAAAAAAGTCTGTAAAATTGTTGGTTAGCTGCCAAAAGGAAACGATGCATTGAGCAAAGCTCCTGCAAGAGCCTAAGCTGAGCTCAGTGCTATTCAGCATTTTTATGAATGACTTCAATGATAGAATAAAATACACAGTAATTAAATTTGCAGATAATATCAAGCTGGCAGGATGCATGGGGACTGTTGAGGACAGGATTAAAATTCAAAACTTATCTAAACAAACTGAAGATACACATCAGATACAATTCAGGGAAAACAAGTGCAATACACTGTATTTATGTAGAAATCATCAGTTGTGCACATACAACACGGGGAACACCTAATAACACAATTAATTAGGAAAAGAAGATGTGGAGGATAAAGGATTTCCAACAGAACACGAGTCAGTATTCTTGCTAATAAAATTCCCCTCCTACAAGGGCGTGTAATGAAGGTGTCACATGTAGGACATTTGAAGGAGCCCTCAGCAGGCCACAGCCTGAGGCTGGAGCACTGTAGGGAGTTTAATTCACCAAACTTCCAGAAAAAAACAAGTCAGCTGCACAGCTGAGAGCAGCAGGAACAATCAAAGGTTTGAAAACACCTTCTGAGAGGAAAGGTTGAGAGAATTGGGTTTGTTTAACTTAGCCAAGACTCAAGGAGACACAACAACAGTCTTCAAATAACAGAAGTTTTGCAAGAGGTTAGCCTTACTGCCCACCCTGCTGATATGTTTACATTGCAGACAGGAGTATTTAAGGACAAATTAGAAAAATGTTAGTCAGGAATGACTTGAGAGGGCTGAGGGATCTCTCAAAATATCTTCCAATCTTGTCTACTGCCCTTGTCTTCTCAATGTTATTTTTCAAACCTCTACTAAAAGCATCCTTGAAAAGCTAAGAAAAATAACAAAAATATTACTATGATTATTTATTTTGAAATGTATATTAAAGGGTAAAATTTCCAGAGTTGTTTCAGGTGAACTTCAGAAAACAAATCACCCTCGAGTTACTAAAAAACTGCTGTCATTTTTAGGTTAAAAATGGTACACAGGCCTAAAATGGGAAATTATTGCAATTGCTGCAGTTATGCAATTGGAACAATGACATGTTTGAGGGAGTGAATGACTGAATGTTGATATTTTTATCATTTTACTGTCATCTATCTCCCCATTTTAAAAGTTTACACCAAGTATCAAAGGTACATTATAGAGGAAACTTAGACCAGAACTTGTCCAGAGAAAGTATTCACTAAACAGATGGCAGTGATAATGAAGCTTTGCAGGATGAAAGGTAATTAACCTGCTCAAGTGCTCATGACAGGATCCTTGATACAACATCCAAGGGCCTGAAGGCAGAAAGGCAGAAATGAGCAGTAGTTTGAATTCTCAGGTGTAGGATGCCAGCAAGCTGGGCAGCATCAGGGGCTGTTTGCTCACCTGTACAGAGAGAGCTGCAATCACAAGAGTATTTGGGGCTCAGTCAGTCAGTCAGAGGCTGGACAAGGTACAATTTTAGGTCAGGTCCTGAAAAACAGGATCAGAAACCATTCCTGGAGTGGCCAGCTGTGGCTCTTGGGTGAGCAGCTATACCTTGGGGTGCCAAGAGCCCTGGGAAGCCCAGAGTGGCCATGCACCAGTAAGAGCAGCAGCCACTGGGGAATGCCAACTCTGAACATCTCAGCTCATCTTTCTCTCAGCAAAGTGTTAAGAACGAAAACATTTAGTTAGTTCAGCAGAGTGTTCAGTTTGCTCTGCTCATTGTTTTGATTCTGCTACCTTTTAGCTACACTTTGGTAAAGTTAATTGAAGCATTTTTTTCACTTCATTTTATGCTGCCAAAACAGGACTCACCTCACTATCATTCATCTATTACATTTTCCCATATTAATTTCCCCTTAGGACTGTCTTCAAATATACTGACATTTACTTCTCCAGCAATTGTTTTGGTATTTCTTCATCATTTTAGTTGCCCTCTTTAGGACCTTTTCTATTATTTCATGTGGTCTTTGAGATAGAATGCTGAGATTGAACACTTTAGTACAGGCAAAGGTGTACTATAAATTCTTGTAATGATACTTGTTTTGTCTTAATACAATCTAACATCTCAATTTCTTTCTAGACTGTACTGAACTGCAGCCTTCTCTATGCGGTTCCCTGCAATGGCCAGAGTTGTTACAGCTAATTTAGAATCTATCAGGCAGTATGATTAGTTCCAATTGTCCCTTCAGCATCAGTTACCATCAGCTGTCTACCCTGAAGCTCACCTGTCATTTATTACTGAGTGCTCGATCGCTGTTTGGTCCTTCTGCATTCTTCCTATCTCTTATAGCTAACAAGGCCCATGTAATTTCACCTTGTCAGCAACAAAAAAAAAAAAAAAAGGAAGTACTATTTATTGCCTTTCCTGATAATTTTCACAAGTTCCAGTATGGATCTTTACATTGCTCAACTATTAATCTTTTTCTCAAGTCCTTATTTCTCACCTTCTTAGATCTCCCTAATCCACAAGAGAACTTCCCTCTTATACTGAGATAATTTGAGTGACTTTATCCACATAAACTGTATTTACTATTGTAGCTACAAGATTTCCTGTCTTCACGTAATGAAAGAATTCTAATAGACTGCAAAGATAATGTTTTCCTTAAGAGGAGCTATTTTGATTCATTCTTTGATAACAGCTTTATCAAAATGATTCATAAAACTCCATACCAGCATGATCTCTACATTTCTTGCAGGAACTAGTCACAAGGCTAAGACTCACTCTCTCAAACCATTTGTACTCCCTACATCTTCCACTCTTCCCTTTATCTATTTGCTTTATCTTTATGTTTGCCTTTCACTTAGATTTTCAACTATTTGAGGATGGCTTTTACTCTTTTTTATATTTGGACAGTGTATAGCACAGTGATACTGGAGCACACACATACAAGAAGTACCTTGCAAAGACAGTAGTGACTTATTGCATGGAAAATGTTTCAAATAAAGTGATTTACTGCTTATCAAGTGCAAACAGGCATTTCTGTATCTTCTGCTCAGGTACTTCTCTGCTCAGTCCTGATACTAATAAAAATAATTCTTTTCTTTCCCAGTGGTTTTCTTACATCAACACTGCACTGATCCAAAATAATACCACTCTTAGATTAACTCTACTGGATGTACAAGAAATGAATCTGGAGACATCTGTCTGTGCAGTTACCATCCTTAGACTTCAGATGGTATCAATTCAGACAATGATTTTTCTTATCTCCACTTGGAAGTAAGTTTTCTCCTTTTCCCAAGAAGCAGTTCAGTACAGAAAGTTAGGAAATTCCATCACCTTGGTACATGTCCCTCTACTGTCAATAAAGTAAACTGCATGTTTGAAGAAGCAAATGATGCTTTAATTACTTTTACCAAATAAAATGTTACTTACACACTATTTAGTGGCAAATAACCAACTAGGACAGATGGTAACAATCCCGTGTGACTGTTGCAGTAGGAGGAAGAGTAAAGACGAATGCAACAGAGCAGATGTCCAGGATGCACGTGGAGGATGACAGGAAAATGAGTCACACTCAAGGATCCCATTTCCACTGCCACAACTTGATTTGTCAAAGGCAGGAGTGTGGGGTCGAACGCCAGCCAATTGAGATATCTCATAGGAAGAGACGATGGAGGTCAGCTTGTTGCCAGAGGGATTCCAGGAGAGTTCCCAAAGAAGCTTTATCTTCCTCAGGTTCAGGGAATGGTATGACTAAAGGAAAACCCTAAAGCAAGCTGTGTGTGTCATGGCTCCTGCAAAGAGCTTTCACTGGAATGAACATTGTTCTTTAAACAAACTCTGCAGTCATTGCTCTTGGAGAAAGCAGAACTGCAAGGTCTGAGATTAACAGATTCACCTGGGTACACAGCAGAAGAGAAAGGGAGAAAACTGAATGCTCCTTTCTCAAGAGGAATGGTAGGAAGAGGCTGCCTCAGAGGATGGTAAGTTAGAGATATGATCAACAACCTGGTGACCACCAGAAGCAGCCACACTCATTTTGGCAGTATCTCCCTTGCTGGCTAAGTGCAGATCTGAGCCCTCTGAGCCCCCTTACCAAACCCCATTTGCCCTCCATCCCCACAGCCTATTGATTATGTCACTGTCAAACTCACCAACACTGCAGCAGGAAACCTAAATATCCCCTCTGCCTTAACAAGAGGCCCCAGCTCACTCTGGTGTGAGCCACACAGGTCAGGCCTGCAAAGAGCTAAACACTGTGCGGACCAAGCCAGCAGTTATCCAAGTTTTCCTCTTTTTAAACAGTCTATGGATTAATTTAAAATGTCCAGAAATATCCTTATCTCTGTATAAAGTCTACACTGGAAATAGGCGCAGCAAATATTCATATAGTTTTAAATTCTTTGGTTGCTAGTATAGACACAGCTTTACATTCTATTCTATGGTGCTACAAAAAAAAAAAAATATCCACAGTCAGAGCTGGCAGTCAGCTTCCCTCCTGGGGCACTGGAGGCTGGTAGTGCAGCTGGCTGTTATCATGTCAGGAGCAGACAAGAAACTCTGCTCAGCAGTGACAGTGATGAAATCTATTGTTCAGTCCACAGCCAAGATGAATCACTCTCCTTTTCATCTCTTAGTGTCTGCAGACCTTTTAAGGTTTATACATTAGGTTATTGTGGAAGAAAAGAAGAATATAGCCCTGAAGATGAAATTAAGCAAGACTTAATGAAATGAGACCATCTCAGGATAGTGAGAGGTTGCACCTTCAGCGTAGTCTTAAACTCTAAACCACTCTTGCCAACAGGTTTGGTTCAAAACATGGGAATAAGTGGGTCCAAATAAAGGGAGATACTGGGATTGTAGGTGATCAGTTCCACCAATGTGTAACTCTTAGCATTAACAGGTTCAGAAAAACTTAACCACTGCTTATGAAAACATAGATTTCCACACAATATTTCATATACTTTTCAGAATATCTTGTATTTCAGTATCTGATGAAGCATCATATTATTGTCCTACACATAAAACTAATGGGAAGTTGGCAATAATGGCTTCACAAGATAAATGTTTAAGAAGTTTTCACTAAGTAAACTTACAACTCATAATTGATATAAAAGCAAAAAGCTCTCTGAAATAATTTCAATACAACCTTCATTTTAATGCACAGCAAATGTGTGCCAGCTCTCTTCTTACCTGTATTGTTTGTTCCACAAAAGCGAAAGTTAAAAAGATCTAGAAATGCTCTTGAAATGCCAGAGCCAAAACAGATGTGGCATTTTCTTTCTAAAATTCTGCTTTCAGAAATGGCAGCTTTGAACTTCACCTTCTGGGGAGAATAGCTTATGATTATTTTCAACGTAGAAAGGACTTTTGAGGAAAATTTTAAGGAAGGCCATCACAATAGGTTTCAGTTAGCACATGTAGAAACCTTAACAATGTAGTGCACTTAACAATGAGCTTCTAGGTGTCCATCAGACCAGTGATGGAAGTTCATGCACCTTCTTGTTCATGTTCTGCCTTAAGACAACATCCTGGGTTTTCAAACCAATGATATAACCTCAAAATCATGCACACACTGTGTATAATAAATAAATTTGAGTTAGAGCTCAGGCTGCAGCCTGATACACAGCATGCACATTCTTTGCCTCAGCTGGACAGAGGAAGATCAAACAGGATCTTACATTAAAGAGATATCCACTGCTCACCTTAGTGCTTATTGATTTCAATAGAAATAATATTCACCTGTTATGCAGAGCTTCACCTGTAAATCTCAAAACATTTCACAAAGGAAGTCAATGATATCATCATCATTTTACAGCTGTGGAATTTGAAGTAAAGGGAGGTAAAGTGCTTTGTCAACAGTCTCCCAAAAAAAAAAAAAATGGACTGAAGGAAAGTCATTAAGTTCAGCACAAGGACTATGTTAAGAGGAGGGCAGTACACTCCAAATACATTTTATGGAAAAGAGGTGTTAACCTCTAACAAGACCCTGAAAAGCAAAGAGAAGAGAAAGTTTAATGCAGAGACAAGGATCATACACAAGAAGAAGCTTGACAGGGAGATGTGGAGCAGCACAGAAGATATGAGTAGATGCTAAAGGAATTACCAAAGCCAGTGAAAAGCAGGGACAAGTGGGGTGTGAGAAAGAAAAATCTAAAATGGAACTCTTTGGTATGGCCCATAAAGGGTCCTGAAAGGCCAGAAAAGAAGAGGCTGTAGCAGTCCAGATAAAACCAACAATGTGTGTTGGCAAGAGAGGGTTGAAGCTGTGCTCAGGTGGTTTCTGACCTGAGCAACTTGAGGTTGTGGGTTTTTTAACTTCAAGCTGACACTGGTGCTGCAATCCACACTGAGGCTTTGCTAAGTCTGAAACAAAGGAGTCGATTTGCTTTTCATGTTTCTCCTCTGCTCTGCTTGGATCTTTTCCCAGGGCGGTTTTCTCTTTTCTGCTGATTTATTCTCTCTCCCATCACAATTTATCCCCCCCTATGCTGATCTCTACTTTCAGTTCCTAGATTTTGTGAAAGTACTCCCCCCTCCCCAGTCAGTAAAGGGTTTTTTCATTTAAATTTATTTAAGCTTTAGTTTTGCTCTATGAAATTTTTCTTCTCTTCTGCATTGCTATGACCAACACTTCTGCCCTTTACCTCAATCAACATGATAATGGCATTTGTGCTGCTATGCACAAACCATCCTTTATGTCAGAATATTCTGTGGAGAAAAACAGAGCGACAGAGAATTCATCCATTTCAGATGCAAAAATATCAGGAAATTTTCTCTAACTCTCTCACTGAACATGCCTATGCATTTCATATACCAATCTATATGTATTTGGAAAGGAGCACAGTATGAGAGTAATGGCCTTGCACAGACAAGATTTATTCATATTTGGACATTTCTTCACTGCTGGAAAGCAATATGTAGGTGTAAGATCCTGTAATTGCAACTGCAGTGGTGGAGTGCAGTGATATAAGCTTGTGTGTTTGCATGTATGTGCGACACTCTCTTCACCAGTACAAAACCAAAGCAATTTTAGACCTTAACGCTGTGTACAAATACAAGTCCAAAATTCTGAATCATCTGTGCTTCAGAGTTATCAAAACCCTGTTCTTCTTGCTTGAAGATACTAATATGACTTGACTTTATCACAGTTGCCTAGAGAGGATATGAAATAAAACTTTACCATTTTGTCCTTCTCTCTCCTGTCCATGTGCAGATGACCCAAAATCTGTTTATTGATGGTGCTGAGGACATTTCATGGCACAGTTCATAGGTTGACTTTTACAGGCTCTACTGAGTCTGGGTTTCTCAGTATGTGATAGTGAGTCTTTTCTTATCTGTTAAAATCTTAAGGTTCTTTGGGAAACACCTTTTTAAGCCACAGATCTCTGGATTTTCTTCCACGCACAATTTAGGAATAAGATGCCAAAACTAGTAGCATGCTAAATTTTTTTTCATAGTATTTAATATTTTCTGACCAATCCCATTTTTTGAAGCTCAGCCTGACTGGAATTTAGGAATACAATCATAGGAGCTGAGTATTGCTAGTATATATAAAATACTGTGTGGTTTTGAGAATATGCTGCTTTTTCTGGTGTTTGTTAAGCATTATTGATGTTTTTCTGATTAATATCTTCTGAGACCTTCTCAATTTCCCTAAAACTGTCTTGGATCTTGCTCAAGTATGAGCAATTCATCTCACTATTTCCTTTTCGGCATGATGGAGTATTTCTTCCTAATCACCATCCACATATCCTGCATTTATTAATTTGTTTTGGTCACAAATGAATTAAAGCAATTGTTAATGGATATTGATAGCCCTCTGCAACACAATCTTACAAGCAGCCTTTCTTGAGGAAAAAAAATCATAAAAAGAAAATCTTAGCACTGTACTTCAAATGTTTCTTCTTTTGAATGAAAAAATCACTGAAAACTTAAATATGTCTGTCACCAGGCACAAGGATAGCTGAGCAACGTATTTTTGTACATAATTTCTTGAATGCTTGGGGAAACATGGCTCCCCACTGAAAACATCCTGTATCTGTTTTCCACATTTCTGGACTGGCATTCCTGCTAAGCTCCAGACTTACTCAGTGCATGTCAGGTTAACTGCTTCACTAGTGAAATCTGAAAACCTTTCTGCATCGTATTTTTAAAACTATATTCATGTGGCTGAATAATTAAAGAGGAATACAAAATAGTAAATTCCTAAATCTAAGTATTTTGATTTCCTAAGAATCACAACATCAAAATCAGATCTTTTTCAATTTGGCTGTTGAAATGGTCTATTGTTCTTCTTGAAAGTCCTTGTGCTCCTTACATATGAGCTACTGTGGATCAAATAAAAAGATTAAAACTTGGACAAATGTTTTCACAACACCTGGATCGTCTGAGCTCCCCAGATACAAAAAGAGATAAAACAAAACACCACACAATTTGAACTTAGATAATTAAACCAAATCTTTGACTCATCATGTGCAGAAATACCAATTCTTCTGGCAAGTGACAAAATCAAAAGCCTTCTTTAAATTAATATGAAGAAAATAATATCAACGCATTGCCAAAAAAAACGTCGCTTGCAATTTCTAATATCAAGTCCTCAAAATGGACACCCAGACAGTACATACACCTGAGGGTAATGAGCAGGAACGAACAACACAACTTCCAAAACACTGTTTTGCCTTTACAGCTGTTCATGTATTCTCTCCTCACCAGCACCACACATTTCTGACATACACATAAATAACCATTAAAGAAGCCTAATGAATGGTGCAGCATGGACTGCTTTCTTTCATGCTTGTTCCACGACCAACTCACCAAAGGCACATCAGAAATTCAGCTTTACTTATATAATGATTTATTTAAAGATCAAGTTAAGGAAGATTGCCAGCTACATCTGCTCATTAATAGGCTGTAACACCCTCTGTTGGTTATCAATACCTTTTCTTTCAAGAAATCCCAGGAGGTAATTCCTAGTGTGTTTGTTTTCTACTTCATTTGTGTGTCTCTCTCCATTGGAAAACCGCTGTGCAATATGCAGAGATGTTTACTGTACATTAATACCAGTATTTCCAGACTGAAGTAATTAGTGAATTTCAAAATAATGCACACAAGAATGTATCTCTTCAGTCGTACAGTTCTAAAAATAAAAAGAGTCTGGATTTAATAAAACTTGTCAGTGAAGGCTTGCCTCCTTAGGGCTGTGAGAATCAGGAAAAGAGCATTTTTTTAACATCAAAACCAATATTTTAAATTAAAGTTATTATATGCAGGTCTAAAAATGCATCTGTAAGAGGACTTACAGGAAGCATATGTCTCACTAAATCTGCAGTGCATGACAAAGCATGGAGAAAACTATATATATTGTAATGCTGTGAAAACCCAAGATATCCAAAAATCACTCACTTATTGAATCAGTTCAACTGATACTCACATTTGAAACAACTCACATTCTAAAATAACTCTCACATTTTATAAAGGATTTTTTTTTCAGTTAACCTCTTACTTTAGGTTTCCTCTTTAGACATTAAGAGCCTGTATTTACAGTCAAATAATTATGTATGTGACATTTTAAAAGAAACAGAAATGGTCTTTGGAATTACACTTATGTTCTTTATTTAGGATATCAAAGATACAGGCTGAAGACACAAAATTATTGTGAAATTTCTCTTTTATATATAAATCACAGAAAAATAAAAGGAAGCCATTCATTCACCTGTATTATTAATACTTACCTCTAAGCCTAAAAGAACTCACATTATGTCTGCCAAAATCCCGAAAATTATTCTTTTTCAAGTCTTCAAATATTGTGCAATGGATTTAAATCCATTAAAGGAAGATTTCACTTCAGATCCATAGCATTATATTCAAGTCATCCAGGGATATTTGAAAATTTTAGTCTGTAGTACCTTCACAACTGATTACTTTAATGGCATTTAAGATAATACACACCAACTGTTTGGAATTACCTGTCTACATCAGTGTCACATCAAACTAGTCTTTCTGCCTACATCAAGATTTTGTGGCTCTGTGTGGGAATCACTGTGTTATTCCTGTCATTCACACTTTTAGTGCTGTGCTGTTGTTCACTGCTTAAGCTAATGAATAAATAATAGCTATTTTCCCTACTTTTGTCAAATTAAACTTTACTTTGTTTGGTCTTTTGCTGTTTTCTCAGCTCCACTGGGAGGAGAAAGGATTTACAGGTAAGTATGTTTTCTGAATTTCAACTTAGCAATAAGTCTCTCTCTTCCTAAGCAAAGGAGTGTATTAAGCCAACCCCAGCACTGCATGCAAGCGAAAGCAGAGGCTGCTTGATTCCTCTGTTCATCCCAGCCCAAGCCTGTTTGATGGCTGCAAAGGAAATATCCCAGTCCAGAGGATCAGAGAGACACTCTGAAGCCAGGATCCCACAAATGCTAACTACATGGCAGATCTTCACATTTTATTTATTCACTCAGCTGTAAACTCCCTTTCCTTAGTATAGATGGCAGATACTCACCTGAAGAGGCTGGGAAGAAACACAGCCTGAGTCCACCTCCCAGCTTCCCAAATTCCAGCACAGGTGCAGAACTGACTCTCTCCAGCACCAAAAGGGAGCCTGATGGAGATACTTGTGTGTTAGCTTCTGTGACCTCTTGGAGTCACCAGCAGTGTCAGGCTGGAAACATGGGAGACAGGAGGGAGAAGTGTCACATAGGGGCAGCACTGAGAGTGTGACACCTCAGCAGGTCCCAGCTTTGGAATGTGTCATTTTCACACACTGTGCATGTAGGAACTCCTTGTCCAGAGCACAGTTTTTTTCCAAACGTTTCTCAGGAAGACTCCTAAGCTAGAGCTGTCTGTATCTTCCAGCTAAATTCAGCAATCAAATATCTGCTAAGTCTCTACCCCCTCTACAGAAAATAAGAACTGGAAAAAATCTTCAAACTGCATAGACACAATGAGGATTAGCCAAAATCACCATCAGAGAGCGAACAGAAGAAATCCTTGCCCTGCAGTCTGTCAGAGAGAACCTCTTGTTCTGTTACTCAAAAAGACTGCTAGTGTTGCAATTGATATAGCTATGCCTTTATCTAAGATGAATTATGCAATTTTGCTTCCAGATTCTACAATTAGAGTGAATATTTTCAGATGCTGCTTGGACTTTCCTTCCATGAGTTCAGCTCCAAGCATCACCAGCCTTCTATGGCTGCAGCTAGGAACCACTGTAGCTGCAAGAGATCTCTTGGGAGAATCCCAGCTTGAGACTGTAGCTTTTGATGCTGCCTAACCATGTCCAGCATTTCAGCTTTAAAAAGCACTGCAAGGGTGTTTGTGACAAGACAGTTTGTCATCCAGGAGTTTACAGACCTCCTCCTGCCTTTCCATCTGGCTTTTGGGTTGGCTTGTAGAATATCAGAACGTAGTCTCTCTTTGCCAAGTCCCTGCAGCTGTGAACATGGGAAGTTGTTGTTCATCTTATCAGCACCCTGTTCTGGTGGTGACATTGAACTATTTTAATACTGAAATTTTTAAATTCATCTTGTTTACTGAACGTCTTATGACTAAGTCTTATTATTTAAGCTCCACAGAACACCCACAATCACAAAAAACTTGCAGCATAAGAAGCAACCAAAAACTTCACTTACATACTCTATCTAGTTAACAAGGCTTTGTATGGAATCTAATGACTCACAACAGGAAAAAATAACCTTTTACCTGTCTTTGGAAGAGAAAATAATTTAAACTACTGGTTAATTTAGCTTTTTAGATGTCATGGAAAATGTGTGAGGAGTTATAGTCTGAATTGCTACTGATAAATTAGAGAAGAACTAAGAAAACCATAACAACAAAAGTTAAGGGATTTTGCATGCAAATTGATACCTGGGATTTAAGTTCTATGTTGGATCCCAAATAGGAAAGGATATTTTCCAGTATAAATAGGAGTATATCCTCCTTCTGCACACCCTAGGCCTCACAAGACTTGTAACATTTATGACCAAAATCTTGTGAGAGCACCACGTTAACACACAGCCTTTATGTTCATCCTCAAGTCTTACTGCTCTGCTCCCAAACCTAATTCAGATCTAAATTTGCACAAAAGATATTAAGGGATAGGTTGTTCTATCCCTGTTGAATATAGTATCCTTGAATACATTATAGTTTCTTTTAGTCTTCCAATTACAGACACCATGAAAGCATGCACATTTGGTAGCTACTTTGTAAAGCTAAATTCTCTACAAAGTCGTACTCGATACAGTAAGGATCAGACAAAAACACACCTAAAGGGTGTCATAAAGCATTTTCATAGAAGGTCATCCTTTGACACCTTCCTGAATGGTAATGAAACCAACTTCCCTTTGCTGTTTTCAGTGAAGTCATCACATGACTAGTTTTCTCCTAAAGCAATTCACAGGTGGAGGATTTGATCAGCTGCTGTTTTCAAGCAGTACAAAAAGATTTCTCTCCTCTCTCAATTCTGTGGTACAGCATGAGCTGCAGAAGTGGCACCTGTGCCATCTCTGACCTGCACCAGCATCCTCCAGACGAGAGGAATTCTGAAATCCACCCACATAGGTGGCACCACTGGCTGGTTCCAAAGCCTGGGACTCAGAAAACTGCTTTTTTTCTTTCTCTGGCACTGGTCAGACCAAGAAATGCTTCAAACACCAAAATCTAAATAAGAGCTTTCCCTACTACAAGGCAGTAATTTTTTCTTAAAATAGATGTTTCCTCCTCTGAAGGGCTTTTTTAACCTTCCTCTGCCTATTTTGAGAAATTCTCTCTTACATCTATAAATTATAGCTACACAGGCATAGAAGAAAAGCTCAAAGGCAATAGAGTGTCAGGGAATAAACATGCATTTAGATGCTGTCATGGGGTTTTTGCTTTGACATTTCCATGTAATTTAGGGTTAATATATCTGCCATTACACCCAAATCTGTAATGCCAAACACTGGGAAGTGGTGAGTTTTCCCTTCACTCTTTTCCTTTCAGCTTTAGCATTTCACCTGATTGTCTGTCACAGCTTTTGAGTGGCAGCGCTCCTGTCCTCACCTGTGTGCACCTGGGGGATGCAGCCGTCTGTCTGCTGATCCTATTCCTGCAGACCGCACAGTAACAGAGCCCTGCCCGCAATTCCCCGCTCCTCTGAGGAAAATTAAAGGGATAAAGATTTGCATTTTCCCTGGAGTGGTACCCACGAGCAGCTCGCTGGCTGCATGGGCACCTGGTCATGTCCCCGTGCTGACCGCGCGTCTGTCTGCAAAACCACGGGCGGATTTAAAGGCTTGGAATAAGTATTTTCATGGAATTATTTTCCGTGGAGCCGTTCATCTCTGGAGATTGGCCTGATTTCTAAGCCAAGGATGCTTTGGGGTTTGGATACACCAGGCTGCCCTCCGGCGGCGGCCGGCGCGCCGCGCCCGCTCCCTGCTCTGCCGGAGCATCTTCCCGGCCTCGCTTCTCCCTCTCCTCCCCAAGAAAAACCCTCCCTACGGCGCTGCTGAGGAGCACAGGCAGCTCAGCCATCCCGAAAGGGTGTCGTTCCTGCCGGTGGTTGGTGCTCCGTGTGGCTGTGAGCCATGTCCATGGGGATGGGATCCTCCCGGTGCTCCATGTCCCCGTGAGCCGCCTGCGGGGATGGTGTGCTCAGCCAGTCCTTTCAGCCTGTGAGTCTTCAGGGACCAATTCGAGGCTGCTGGGTCAGTATCAGGAAGGAAGC
The DNA here is from genome assembly GCA_024500445.1 of Entomyzon cyanotis. NCBI lineage: Eukaryota > Metazoa > Chordata > Aves > Passeriformes > Meliphagidae > Entomyzon > Entomyzon cyanotis. The sequence continues at coordinate 5,998,370 of JAKEPQ010001026.1, forward strand.
AATAACTACATTTGGTTTCTACACACGATGAAAAAACTGCTTCCTTTAGTTATTACAGCAAGATGAATGGAAAACGCTTCTCGTTTATTTTCGAAGGAGGCAGTTACTATCACCCTCAAGTCGATTGCTATTATCAGTGCTCAGAGAAGAAAAGGAAGTGCTGCTCTCAGAGTACAGTGGTCTCACCTGCCACAGCTTGATTTTGAATGCCTCTCAAAAACAGGCGAGATTTAGTGGTTTGTCCCTGTGTATTCTATGAGCTGGATCAGCTCCAGGGCAGAAAGGCTGCACCCGGGGCCAGGGGATGGAGCAGGTTTGGTCCTGTCCATGCTCGACCTGCTTGGATCACAGGGGTGGGAGTTGAGTCACCTGGAACCAAGGATCACTCCCTTGTAGCAATGATCTGAATTTCTGTGTGAATTCAAACACTGGAGTGGTGGGGAAAGCAGCAGTGTCACAGCTCTGGCTGCCCACAGCATACAGAGGTAGCCAAAGCCAGCAGTGAAAGTCAGTGATCTGTCAATAGTCATGAGGCCAACTTCTCTTGCCTTCTGTGTTTGGTAAAGCTCTTATTTTCCTTCAAACTGAGAATTTTACAGTTACTCTCCAACACAATTACATGGAAGAATACCTCTGTCTTTCAGAGGACAGTGGCCAGAGGATATACAAAGTGTTACATTATTATTTAGAAAACTCTGCAAAAGGCTGATGTTCTGCAGGAGGGGACTTAATGCCACGTGTACTCTACAGATCTTGGTGCAGAGAAGTTTTATAAGAATGCACTGGAGGTTGTTTCAACTCCTATGAGCCCAAAACATCACTGATAGCTCCACCTTGGCCATCTTATGTTTTGTCACAGAAAACTATCCAGTGCCTGGCCAGGTCTTCCTAACATCAGTGTTAAAAAGGGAAAATACCCTTGATATCCAAAGTGGGAAGGATCAGCCAGTTTGCAATGGACACTAACGGTATGAGGAAGCACTTTATTCAATTATACCATGTCTGTGCAAAGTGTGAGAGAAAGGGTGCCTTGCATAGTCATGTTAAAGGGTGCCCTGCTGCTAAGGTTAAAAAGCACCTCACAAAAACAATGAATGGGAATATGGCACACACATAAAGGGGACTCATGCATTGGTCACTCCTACACAGCACCACAAATCCAGATGCACAGGGTAAAAGCACTGCCATAAGCAACTGACCACAGAGATTTGACACAAATCAGTAGCTGTTTAACAATTAGCTTATTAGATCAGATTTAATCTATCCAGGAATCTGGTGAGAGGTTAAAACACTACAATTAAAACCTTCTCTTGCTGAAGATTTTTTTTTTTTAAATAAAGAGCTTGTAGCTGAATGGTAAATAAGATTTAGACCTGTTAGAAGATTAAGTGTTCTGCTCTGTTCCTAAGCTTAATCTTAAGGCAATTAATAGTTCTCAAGGTCTGAACATTAGGGATATGCATGAATTTTCTTAATTCCACCCGCTGAAAGTGAGTTGAATGACTGCTGCCTTACATTGTCACACAAACACTGGTATGGCTTGCAGTGATGTGAATCAGTGGTAGTACAAGATTATCCACCAGTGATCCATAAGAAGAGTAATACATCATTATATACTACAGCAGATTAAAAATGTGTAAAAGAAAATCCTTTTAAAAATCGTAGTGAGAATGGGGACTGTTTGATTTTTTTTTCATTTTATTTACCCTCTTATTTAACTTTCTGGTTAAATAAGATTAAGTGAATGAAGCAGTTTATAAAAACCAAAACAGTTGTAACCCAGCATGTTTAATCCACATCTGCATTAAATTGTGCTTATTGTGGGGTATATGGTGTGACATGTACAGAGACATATTTCTGTCCTGGAACCACAGGCAAGAACATGGACACAAGCTTGGTTTTCCCAGGTCAGGATCTTGAAACCGTTTTTCCTGACTTCCCATTCCCACTCTTCACAAATGAGCACTGCAATCCTGTGTTTTCCTTTTTAAACTGTATATACTCATTTTGTCAGCCTCTGCTGTCACATCCTGAACAAGGAGTACAAACCAAGCAGCATTTCTGGGTGATCAGCTGGGATCATGTTTGGACCAAGAGGGAAGTTGTGCATTGATATTGCAGCAAGCAGTAATCAGCAGGATTACCCCATGCTGTGCCTTTTTTTGGGAGTCAGTTTTAACAGGATCAAGTGTTAATTTGGTGCTGCTGGTGCCTGACAATGACACACTTCATGGACCAGCAGCGGGTCACAGAACAGGGCAAAGCTGAGCATGGCTAAGGAGATTCTGGTCACAGCTGCTTTTGTCTCCCAAATAGTGACCCATAAAGCAACAGCAAATACAGACAGTGATCATTATGGAGCAGCCTAATTAGGTTTGCCATCTACTCGCTTACAGTATTATGAATCACTTTATCAACAGGCATTACATCTTGATTTAAAGTTCCCACTTTGTGCAGTAATTATAGTCCAAAAGCCGTGTGCAGTCCATTCACCTCAGGAAAGGTGAGTTGCGTTGTTACTGTTGCAGAACTGAAATCCTCAAATTCTGCCACACAGAGAACACGCCTCTGGTGAGACAGTGTCCTCAATCTACACCCTTCAATACCCACAGGCAGCAAACCACCTGCAACTAAATTAAAGATTTTTCTTAACCATGTTTCACCTTTTAATTTTCTTAAAATAATAAACCATTATTTAACTTCCTAGTAATTTGAAATAATCAAACTAATATTAATAGCATTGGCAAATACAAAAATTCCTCCTGCCTGGGTGCTATTCACTCTTCACTGAAAGGTCTCCTAGTCATTCTGCTATTGCCTCTGAGTGACTCAAAAGGGGAGTTGTTTTTTAATTAATTAATAATTAAATGTAAAACACCTAAAATTTCTTGATAACTCTGTTCTGCGAACTCCTCAAATAAACATGGAAGCTACTTCATTGTGAGGACATTTTCATTGCTCTTCAGAACTATTCTGCCTTCAGGACCATAGATTTACCTGATTAATTATTCACAAATAAGGAAAAAAAAATTTGATACCTGCAAAATATCCAGCAGATATTCTTCTAAATAACATATTAGTGAATACTTCTCATTTGTGGCTTTACAGTTGTGCCCCATATTGTCAGGGGATTCTGATTAAATTCTCATTAATTTTTGCATCATAGAGAAGCAGTTTTAAAATTTCAAACGGGTGTCAAGTTGCATTAGGACTTGTGAATTCATTCTGCCTGAACTGTTTTTCATGCACAAAGAGTGTAAAAAGTGTAAAGAGTGTCCTTTTTAAATAAAGGAGGATGCTGCAGCCCCCAATGTAGAACTTCATGGTGTGACTATTTTCATGTGAATTTTATAAAAAATAAAATTGTTAAAATGGTGTGTGTTTGGTGTGTGTTTTGGTGTGTATTCTACACCCCATGGTACAAGTTACATAAGAGAAAAACATCAGTATCATGCCAAGGAAGGTTTCTCTGTTCATCAAAAGATTGTTCTGCATATTCAGTCAGTCTGTCAGAAATAGTTTGTCTGCTTTAAGAACTCTAAACACATTTTTTCATGTTTTCTCCTGGGCAAAGTTCTGTGCTATGCCTGGAAGTAAGTTTTGCTATAGAAGGTGCTTTCACTAGTCCAGGAACACAGACAACTTGTATGCACTTAGATTTCAATGTGTTTTTTATAATAGTGATATTAATAAACATTATTGACTTTGTGTTCCATTTTGCTATTTAGCTCAGGTTTTTGTTTTATTCTGTTTTGTGCAAATTGCACAAAATTCCACTGAAAGTCAGAAAGAAAACTCTCTGTAACTCTCTGAAAAGGGTAGGAGGAGGCAGCCTGCCTTTCCAAATGCCCACCAACAATGCTGTCATCTCAAGTTTTAGGCCATGTGAGCCATAACTAAAGAATCAAGAGGACAGATGTGTAATGATATGAAATCTTTACTCACCTGCATAAAAATTGAACCATTTAAACAGTTTCACTGCCACAAAACAACGTGGCTGGAAGTACTTTTTATCTCAATTACCTGATGATGCACAATAGCAAACTTGCAAAGAACAGTGACAGTAGAAATACAGCACTCTGGCAAATAAAACTATTCTGTCCTTAAATGCAGTCTAAAAGCAGAGTGACTGCCAATTCACCTTCTGAACCCGACAGTGTTGCTCACCTATGGCAGAAATATAACTGTCTCTCCAGTACTTCAATTTTATGCTAGTTTGTTTCTCTAGGACAGCTTGATAAGTTGATTGTGTCATGAAATACTTAAAATTTGTAGCATAACAATCTCCGCAACACAAAACCACATAACCAAACAACATGGAGGCTTAGATATTTCCACCTGCCAGAACAATTTGACTACTCAGTATTATTCCTATTATTTGTACATTTTCTTAAAACTGATGCATATACACACTTCCTTTCTTTTATTGAGTATGTTAAAAACAAAAAGGGCTGTGTATGAATTTTTCAAATCAATATTAACCTTTTTTTCTTAAGCCATAAAAAATGTAACCTATTTCTGTTTTGAAGTTATTACCAGGCAAGCTGATGTTCTGCTGGATGCTCTCAAAGCTTTTCAGTGCAGTAAATATTGTTGATATAATTTCACTGACATATGGATCAGAATAATATAGATAGTTCATAGCCAATTGTATGAAATACGTTTGTGTAGGAGCATCTAAGAGGAGTGGGAAATAAAACAAAAGCTTGTAAAATTTGCTGCCAGCATCTAGCTCAGTGAAGAAAGAGGTGATTGAAAACAACCCAGCTTTATAGCAAAGAAAGGATTGTTATCTCATACAAGGTCAAATAAGTTGAAGAAAAAATATCATCCCTTATTTGAATAAAGTATAAATATTGATTAGCTTTAACATAGGAGCCTGGAAATAAAATAATTTCTAAAAATATGTGATTATGTATTAAATATTCACCCAAGGATCAGAATGATAAGGTGACCAAGAGACAGTCTAGTATATAAACTGGAACAAAGAAAGAATTACAAGCAGCCTCCTTGCAGTGTAATCGATCAAAGACAGTTGCACTTAGAGCTGTGTGTGTGAATGTGTGCTGACAGGGTCCTTTACTAGCACAAACAGAGAAAATGAAATGGCCATTTCCCAGTAAACTGCCGTCTCTGCTGCTGATGGCTGCCTTCTGCAGGGTGAGTTGGCTCATTCACTCTCTCACCGTCACCCTCCAAAGCTTCACATCTTGGAGAAGGAAGCATTTCCTTAGTCACCAACAACACTCTGAATGTGCACATTTCTGCCATCGTGTCCCAGGAGCTGCTTCTGTCCTCCAAACCTAGCTGCAGTTAACTGCTCACGTGGGGCATCCTCTAACCCCCTGGGACTGACAAACACCACAGGAAGAATCAAAATAAAAAGGTTTTATTTTCTGTTTTGAAGAAGTGAAGACAAGAATAACTTATTACCACGCCTGATTAAACTAGTCAATATATTTTTAAAGTAAGGCATTTCCCAAACTGCATAGGGTGTCCCTATGTGGGTCCAGCAAGCACAAAAACTCTCCTCGTAGACAAGTGGAAAGTATGAGAAGAAGTAACTGTGTTATTCATAAATGCATTAATTGCAGTTAAGACAGTAGAGTGGGAATGAAAACTACAGCTCACTTGGCAGGGTGTAAGTGAGCAAAAACAATCCCCTGAGAGGTCATGTAATCAGCATGGCAGGTGGTTGTATTCTTGTCCTGCAGGCCGTGTAAAATATCCATCAGAATTGACATACAACACATGAACATCAGTGGATACTAAACAAGGCCGTGAAACAATTTTTCTCCCTGATTTCCAGCAGCCTCTCTAGTTCAGCCACACTAGCTTATCTATTTTTACTCACAGAAGAGAATCTCATTTCTGTCCTCTTATTGTAGTTGGTGTCTCAGAATTCTTACATAATGCAGACATAGCTATTCTGCCTCCAAAATGCTTCTCTGACCTAAACATTGTTCTTAAAAAACCAAATCATCCAAGAGTCTGATCTATACAGTGAAGGGTAACATTGTCCATAGCTGCTGGCAATGCAGCAGATTTTCAGTTTGGAAGGAAACCTGGAATGCAGTCATTCCAAAGTTAAACAGCAGCTTCAGGCTGGCTGTCCTGGAAGGGGATGGAGGTAACACCTTGTTTTTGTCCCACCACTGCTGAAATGTGGTGTCCATGCTGGCCATGCAAATATACACAAGACCAGCAATGGGGAAATGGTTTCCTGACCTTTCTAATAACAAGTGGTAATTTGGAAGGCCTTCACATTCTTTATTCCTTCACATTTTTTAAACTGCTGCACTGTTGGTGAAGTGGAAAGGGAGGGAAGAGGATTTTCAATGTAGCCCTACTACACCTCTCACATACAGATTACAGCTGGTAAGAACAGACAGACCATTTTTCCAAGCTTTATAAAACGTGTCCTTAGGCAGTAGTTTCAAAACCACTTACTTTGAATTTTAAGTCTCATGAAAGTGTTTCATTTTCTCCATGAATATTTGATCCTCACCCAGACAAAGCAAGAAAATTGAAAGAGTTTTGCAGTCTTTATTTCTTTCCCACTCACTTAACAAGGAATTTGGTAAGGATGATGTTACCAGAAACTGAATCAACCAATTAGCAAGACTATTTATCTTGTGCTTCTGCTGAAGAAGGAACATGGGAGACTTGAGAATATTGAAAGAGCAGTAGAGTATGCAAACCATCGGGGTGTTTCATAGACTGCAGCCTCTTTTCACACAGAGAACAAGGATTAAAAAAAATCTCATTTAATTATTTCATCTCCCACTGTTGCTGTCACCTTCTATAAACAACTGAGTAAAGAAAGATGAACTAGGAAAAGTAAACTAAAGCTTAATTAAGAAGGTATTTTCCTTTCTTTCCTACTCAAGCCCATGCATGTATCATATCCCTAGGCTACAGCAGACATGTCATTTCCTTACTCTGCTAATTAGAGACACCATATTCCCTGAGCAGAGTGTTGGAGGTATATTTTCAACCATTTGTTTTAAAACAGAGCGACAGTCACGTCTCTAACTTGTAAGTATTCATGTAAACGCTGCCTATTTGCTCAACACCACTTTAATCTAATTGACATTTCACACCTTTCCAAAACTAGAACTGCTCCAAAAGAGGTCAACACTGAAAGCCTCAGATATGGCACCAAGAAAGTTGAAGTAGGTGGAGCTGAGACAGGAACCTTTTTTAGGCTACCACTGAAAGCCTGTGGAGGCCTGAAAGACATGAGCCCTAATTATTATGTCTGAATCCAACTGAAACAGTGGAGTGACTGCTTAGCAGGCAGAAAATTAATGACCAAGCAGAATATCTGTAAACTATCAAAGGACTGACCAAAATCTACCCAATGTATCTGTGGCATGTTATGAGTCTGTGCAGACCAGGAAGTACCTAACTTGAGTACTTAAAGATGCCTATCACCAACTGAATAAATAGTGCTGCCAATAAGTGGAATTTTCTACATGCTCATGCATGGATAAATAACCAATTTAAAGTTGCATTACAGAAGATAATAACCAGGAGGAGAATGCATAATACGATGTAGGAACTGGCATACAAAGGGGATGCACAGCTTCCCTCCTTCGCATTCAGGCTCTGTAAGCTCAGTGGGTGTCATTTAATCAGCACAGGGTCTTATGTTTATCTGTCATCCTGCTTTCCCAAGGAAACTGCCATGGCAAATGCCCTGTGAGGAAGAGTGTGGTAGCTTTAAAAGGGCTTGGAGCAGGCAGTGGGTGCCACAGGTGAGCAACTGCATGTTGAAATACCATGAGTGGGTTGATTCAAGTATCCCCAGCTCCATAGGGAGAAATGTGTCTGAGATTCTAATTAAATCCACATTATTTTCAGCATTATAGAAAATGTACTTTAACATTTCAGGTGCCTGTTAAGTTTCTTTTGTCTGATGGCCCTGGGGCCTCTGGTACCATCCTGTGCCCACACTTCCAAGCTGTCTGGTCCCATCACCTGCCTGCTCTTTCCTACATTGTGTTTTTTGTAGGATCATGGATAGGTGACTCTACATGATGGACAACTTGTCATTACTACCTATTAATTACAGAAATACATATAACAATAAGCATTAGTGCTACATGTTCATGGTCTCTCAACATCACCAGCTACAGAACAGGATGCTTTGGTGTCTAAACAGCATTTTAATGTTTTTGCTAGTTTAGAGATAAACTTTCACAACAGCAGCCAACCTCCCCCTCTTTAATAGGAAGGACAAACTCAAAGCCTCTCAAAAATTACTAGCAACCCTGCTGGACACATTAAATGGAAAATGTCTGTAAATACATCGAACATTACAGCTGAGCATCACCCTTCACATAACAAAGCTATTTCGGGAGGGCATTTCCATCTCAGAAAAGTGCCCAATATCTTGCAACATATAATTTGCATAACCAAGAGATGGCAGCACTCCATCAACCGTTTGCCTGAAGCACTTATTTGGAAATGATAATGCATGTGTAAGCACAATACCTGTGTGTATGAACAGCACCAGGAGACTAAAAACAATGGAATAACAATGGAGTGAGACCTGTGATTATTATTCTATTGCTTTACAAAGGTCAAGTAAAGATGAAATTCATTCACCAGTAACTTGAATTATTTTTACCCACCTTTTACTAAGAATAGGAAAAAGCAAGTATTTGTTTTCATTTGGTTTTCTCATGGATGTATATTCTCAAAGCATATTTCATAAGATAAAAAAATGACCTTTCACAAAAACTTAAGAAGCACATATATATATAATACACATTTCCATTTAAAGCACTTTCTCAGCAGCTGGAAAAGTTCCTTTGTAATAATCTTAAGGATCAAGGCATGTGTAAAATTTAACATTTAGTAATATTAAATATATATATTCATATTTAATATAATTAAATGTGTTATAAATGTAGTTTTACATCTATATCAATATGTGATTGTGTCCTGTCTCCTGCAGACTGATGCTGGACAGAAATTGGAGGAGTTTAGGATTTCCCAAAGACCTCCAGTATTCCACATCATCAGGCTCACATATACCCAGCGGGTTTGGTAGCAGTGACAATTAACTTCTTTTACCACATTCAGTCCAATTTACCTTTAGATTCTGTGAACAGGGTATGGAGTCCAGTAACAGCCTTCAAACAGTGCTACAAGGGAAATGAGCAGCACGACTCTATGGACACTATGAGGTGATGAGGAGCTGGGTAAAAGGCTGATAGCAATGAACCAGACTGAAAAGGAAATTGTTGAACTGAGCTGTTGCTGTTGGATGAGTTTGGAGAGCAGCATTATTTAAATTAATGACATTCACAGCTCACTAATGTTAACACTGCTTTCCACCTCTGTTCCTTATTGCTGAAAATAATTTTCCAAGAAAAAGGCCAGCTTCAAACAACACTGATTATATTTCAGAAAAACATATCACAAATAAGTTGCATAGTATCACTAAGGATCTTACAGGTTTTTGCATTTAAATATTACCCTTGCTTTAAAATATCTGATTAGCTTTTCTCCTATTACAACCTTTTTTACTTTAGTGTCTCTCTAACTCCATTGATGTTACACTTAATTTAATCCAACACACAAGGAGAATTTCTTTGTTCCCTTAAAAAGTACCAAACATAAATTTTTGTGGTTTTTGTTCTTTTTTATGGGTTTTTTTTTCAGTGTGACCTTGTTCCTCCGTGATATCTCCACCTCTACAGAAGACATCCACCACTACTGGATTCACTCCTGATATTTCTAGTTATACAAAATATTATCTTTCTTAGAAGACCAGGAACTGGTTTCAGTTTTGTCTAATAGGAGTGGGAGTATCATAGCAGCAGGAGCATCACTCAAAAACCAATTCAATATTTCATCAAAAGATACGAACTGTAGGCAGTAACTAGAAACTGGAATATGTTTTTATTCTACCTTAGCCTGTACGTCCTAAATTAAAAAACAATCAGATTGTTGCAATCATGAGAACAAGTCTAAATGTTCATCTCTTCTTGTTTTTATCTAAAGCAGAAGGCTGCAGCATCAGTTTTCTCCTCTTTCTCACACAAATTAATCCCACTGTCTGTAATGAGTTCCAGTGTCACTGGAAGGAGATCCATGACACTGTTCAGACTACCTGGATCAGATCACTCCATGAAACTGAGCAAGTTCTCCCAAAACCAGACTGGGAGCTAAGTTTTTCTGACTATTTCTATTTATGGGCCTGGAGTCCCCATTCATTATTAGTTCAATGCATTTGCAGAAGGTGGAAAATGAAACCTTGAGAATGTATCTCACAAAGAATTTATAACAGCACATTTCTTGGATTATGATTAACTCAACAGAAATCCTGCCTTATATAAATATGTTCTAAAAGATCACACAAAATTAAATATAATTCCTGGGGGTAAAAATTGTTTACTTTTTTTATTCCTCTCTGAGATGATCCATTCTTCTGGGGCTCCTCTTCCCCCCACTCTATGATGTGGTTGTGTAAGAATCAATGATCTACTTATAGATAAAAGGACAATTTTTTTACTCAGCATTGAATAGATTTATACCGCTTTCAGTTGTATTTGGTATTCCTTTTAAGTTGTTGGGTTTTTTTCTGTGGACAGAAAAGTTTAGATAACTACTTTGAAGATAATTCCCGTATCAAGCGGAAAGCACAAACGATTACTAAAGTTCAAAACTTTTTAAGTTCTGACTTAGGGAAGATAGAAGAGTTCACTTTTTCCAACACAGGGACCTCCAAGTTGTTCATAAACACCAATATTTAGCTCATTTCCTTTCTCAAGTTTAATACTTCTCAGCCTGTAACTTTGCTTGGGATACCTTTACCTGCTTTGCATCCCCAGTCTGCTGGTCAGCCAAACACAGATTGTGATTTTATTTTTCTTTTTTTCATTTCTGTGACATCAGCTTAATTTTAAGTTACCCTCTCCTGATACACCCTTTTCTAACATGTTCCTATGTGTTCTAAATGCTCTTTTACTTGCATGGTATAGGAATTGATTTCCTGAATTTTTGTAAAGAGTGTGAAATTTAAGCCTTTTACAAATGAATGGATGTCACCTTGTAAATTGTATTCCCACAATTTTATGAAAAAGAGCAAAATCTCTCAATTTAAAAAATGCTTAAGGTCGTGGGCAGGACCACAGCAGAATTTAGATACAAACTTTCCAGCATTTAATGTAAATTTCGGGTTGAACCATCCAAGGTGCTTGTGTCACAAGATTATGATTTCTCATGATTTGGGCTACTTAAATGCATATCACGCTTTGACGTCTCTGAAGTCACTTCTGGTTTACCACAATTAAAAGACCACCGTTAGTTTCAGGGCATTATTTGATGACATTTAAGACCAGTTTGAACTCAAATCAGTAGGAATACACACTTGCTTACTACTGAGCACAGTTGCCAGCTGACGAACTCAGCAAAAGTTCTCAGGAAGGACCTAAGAAAGATGTTTTGGTTGTGTTTTATGTAGACAAACAGGTTTGCATGATCCTTATCCGTTCTTATCCAAGGCGACAGTTCGCTGAGAGAGATTTAAGTACAAATTCCAAAATTTGAAGCAATTCGCCAGAAAGCAGAAATAGGGAATATGTCTTGAGTAAATGAATGCAATCTGCTAAACAGAACAATGTTGGAATTTTAAGATCACTGGTTTTGGTGACAGAATTCGGGGGGCAGAACTTTGCTGTGGTAGCCTGACCCATACCAAAACTAAGCTGCCGGAAATTTAGGCAAGCTCAAAATTCACTTTTGTCAAATTATCTTGAACAAGAAGTTTGCTTTGGCCCTGCTTTTATGGTAGTAAAAACTGGTAGTCTTCCCGGGGGATGAGCAGGGGTTCATTCAGCTGCTAAAGTAAAGCAGATTAGAAAGGCGACTATAGAACCTTGAGGTTTCTCCGATCACCCGCTAAGTGATCCTCAGTTCCGTGAAGATAACCACGTTTAGAATTAAATGTCCCAGCATTAACACCTTGGATCTCAGCTCCATTCTCCTCCTTCGAATACAATTGCCTAGGAATTGTCAATTCGCACTACTATCTACCGGTTAAATACGGCATTTGTTAGGCGGTAGAGTTTACCCTGACTTTCAAAGGCAGCAGCTCCCTGCTGGCTGACGCCTCCGCGGGGCGAGTCCCGCCAGCGCAAAATGCCATTATTAAAGCGGTGCACACTCCTTTCTTTCTTGCTTGCCCACGCCCAGGCTGAAGGCAGCAGTTTCGGTATCTCTGTGCAGGAAGCCGCTGCCCACAGCCTTTCCAGCGCATTCTTGCCCTGTTTTATTGCCGAGCTGGCCGGGATGGAGCTGGGGATGTATCACTGCCAGCAGGCTCCTCCAGCAGCTATTGCTGATCGCGATAAAGGCATGTCCTGCTCGACAGAGCATCACCGAGCCCACGGCCCCTCTCCGCCTGATTGAACATTGCACAGATAAACCCAGCAGCCCGCTCTGCCCTCTGCAATGACTCACATCTTCCTAAACACTTCGCTGAAGTTTGTTTACGGCGCTGCCGCTTGCTACAGCAGGGGAAGGAGGGCTCTGTGTTTCCTTTTTGGCTTTTTTTTTTTTTAAGCAAACACAACTGACAAAACTGTCAACTCTTTTTATTGTTTTCAAGTTGTGTAAACAGAATTAAGCTGCAGGGAGTCTATTAATAAAGTCCCACACAATAAAACCATTCACAATCTTCAAGGCAAATTCTAATCTCCCAGGAAAAAATCAATTTTATTTAGAATAAGCTAGTAAAGAATGGAGATTACTCCAGGGAATTAGTCTTTAAGGTATGATAGAGAAATACAGATTTTCTTCTCTATAGGAATATAATGTTGCAGTGCATATAAAATGTGCCATAACAATTACATAAAGTGTTCTTTTAAATTTCCAGGCTCATTAACCCCATAGCTTTCTAGAAATAAATATTTTTTGGGGAAAAAGAATTATAGAGACAAATACCTGGCAGAAAAATCTTAGAGTCTTGAATAAGTTCCACTGCACTAATGAACCACTCCACCAAATCCCAGGAGGTCAAAATATATTATGTGTGTTGACTCCAGTGCAGAAGAAGTAACCTTGTGCCCTTGCTTTCCATATCTATGGCATCTCCAAACTGTCACAAAGGGATCGATGCAGAGGGTGAAGTTATATTAATACAAGTTAAATGGCCACCTGGAATACAGCTGCCAAGACCTTTGCTCACAGATGGTGACACTTTGTCCTGGAGGCTGAATCTGTACAAACAACCCAAAGATCACAAATTCTGCTCTCGGTTATACCTGGGCTGCTCTGCAGCTGAGCATCTCCATCAGCTACAGCAGAGACAATGAAGCTGTTTTTACTGAACACAGAATCTGAGGCATTTTCACTCTAATATAGACACTATTGGTTTTTTAACATTTGTAGCTTGGAGAAGTCAGAATGACTTCAAGTCCTGACACTTTACATTTACTTGTTAACAGGGTCAGGATTTCACTTTTACCTCTGGTTTTTATTTCTCTTAGCCACATAAGTGAGACCTGAACTCTGTGCTTATTATTCCCACTGCAAAAATTTAAAGAACCTTTGGAGTCACTGAGAAACAAACAGCATAGTGCTGTACTACTGGCAAAACCACTTCTCAGATCTTTACACTCTTTAACTGTTCATGTCCCAAGATCTTAATCAAATATCTGTTAAAGCCTTCTCCTAACAATTAATTAGGGAAAATCATAGTTTGTATTTTGCAGAAACTATAGAGCCACAAGTGCAGTGACAGCTGTGAGGTTTGAAGGAAGGTTCAGTGGTTATTGGGGTACATGTACACTTTCTAAAGACATTTAGCTTGCTTTTTTTCAGACAAAGAAGCAATCTAAAATCCCAAGCCTGAATATTCCATGACTCTCAGAAATTGCTTTTTAGCAGTCACAGCCACTTTAGGCAGAAGGCGATCTTGTATCTGAGCAAGGAGAAAAGCTCTGATCCAGAGCTCAGCTGAATTTTGTAACTTTCTAGTCTTTATTAAATTCAGATATATTCATGAATATTTAACAGTTAAAATATTGTTATTACTGCACAAACATTCTTCCAGCCTACAAATTGTCATATTCTGCCTCTGTTTATACTTTAATTTGATTTTGCTCCAAACCAAGTATTGTCTCTTTTTGCAGAGAATTCAGTTTTCTAGTGGAACTAACCTCTCCTCCATCTGTGGAAAATATTTGTTGGCCTTACAGATGAAGGAGCTTTTGCATTGAGATTACACTACTAACAATTCAGCTAATTTTGGTGTAAATGGCCTACATTGGGATAAAACAAAACTGACACAGAGATGGTTTGTGTAGTCTGAGACCCGGATGACCCAGCTGTCACAAACATGGACAGGGGGGGTTGATGTGGTGTTACTATCACTGCAGAGAAAAGCTTGCAGAGTTTTCACCCAAAGATGCTGCAAGGTGGTGCTCGTGGCTGTGAGTGCAAACACAGCAGTATGGCAGCAGCTAGCACTTCTCCATACACCCACACTGCTGAGTGAAGGTGGTAGCTATGCGGCAGCTCTGCTCTAACCACACATCGGGGGCTCTGCTTACATTGTCGCCTGTAGCGTTTCAACACCGGCTGCCTTCCGTCCTCCTCCTTCATCCCAACTCCCCTATTCTTTGTTGTAGGAAATAACAACCCAGACAACGGCAATGTCTCTTTTCCTTATTGGTAAACACTCTCTGGGCACATCTGCAGTGATGATGATAAGGCAGAGGTCTGCTCTCAAATGGGAAAAACAGAATGTCAGTTTACATAATGGCCAGAAAACAAGAAAAAGAACCTACGCGCTTGAGCAGCAAGCCTGTTTCTATCTTGCTTCATTGTCTTAACAGGATTCTTATTGTGTTTATATTTAGAGACATGGGAAACTGTGCTAGCCATGCTCCCCATTGTTACTTAACCTCAAACAACCTATATAATATGCTGTCCATTAAGGAACCTGAATGTAGACTCTAATCAAGGTGGCTAAACAAGATATAGGAAAATAAAGCTCAGTGCTTCCTCCTTGTTTGGGAAAAAACAAACAGGAAGGCTCCCTCTTACACTCACCTCAGCAGAAAAGAGGGAGGGAGAGTTTGTTTTTACAAGCTCACAGAAGATTTTAGCTCTCTGTTGTGCACCTGTTTGGCTTTTTCATCATTCACGCTGCCAATAAATGGATAGAAACACTTCAGCAACTTATTTCCCAACAGGGGAACTTTTTTCTTTACTTTACTTTTTAGGAAGAGTGTTTATTAGAAATCCATGTTTAAAATTGACAGTGGAAACCTGACATAATTAAGACAGCAAGGACTGTGACTGACTGATCATCAGAAAGTTGCTTTTGATAATGTGTTAGTGCTTGGGGAGGCTTTCCTGAATGCTGAATAACAAAATAAATGAAACGTTACCTAAAAACTTGAATCCACATAACCAATATTAAATTAAATGCAATGTTCCTAATGATGATAGAGCCTTGATTGCTAAGAGTTAATAATTCCAACTCATAGACACCAGTGTTTCAGAGGACTAGAAGTGGCAGCTGAGCCTGAAATCCAGAATGTAAAATCATTTCACATGAAGAAAATATTTACAATGACTCCTTGTTGAAAATATTAATTATTTAAGCAGCACATTTCAGTCTTATGTTGTCTTCAGAAGCCACAATATATGGGCCTTTCAAATCAGCCAAGGGTGACAATTCTACAAAATCAGCACAGGATGACATCTTAAATCCTTTAAAGGTTTAAACTGACAAATTTATATAGACAGCTTTCACCTCTTTCTGTGATGTTCTCTCATCCTAATCATAGCATTTGAGATTCCTCAATAAGTATTAGGGTTTCTTATAGAAACATTTGAACTTCAGACATTTATTTAAACATAAAGTCATACCAGTTCCTGGCATACAGCACAGAGACAAGTTGCCATCTGAAAGAAGTACAATTCTTTTTTTTTTTTTTTTCAATTATTGGGTCCTGGTGAATGTCAGGCTGTGAAGGTGCCCCATCAGGTGTGCCACAGGCTCTGGGACACCAGAACAGTGTCTCTTTCACTAGGTAAGAGCCTGAAGACAAGGTTGCACAGTGCTATCCTGAACAAACGTATTTCCTTGGTGATCACAGTTCTTACTATCTTGTAACCCAGGCATCAAACATGAGATGGATGTAAAGATATGGAGAGTGTAAAGGCTGTGGTTCTTTCTTCCTCCTCCTCCTTTCATCTTCCAATACCTCTGGAATCCTGTGCAACAATGGAAAGGAAAAGCAGGAAAGGAAAATGGGAGGCATGCAGAAGGAATATCAGTCTCCAGGAGGAGCTCAGGGAACAAGAGATCCTTCGTGGCACCTTCCTACACCACATGCAAGGAGAGAACCTTTCCTGTCCTAGTTTCCTGTCTTTGCTGCTCAGGTTTCACCCATGTACCATACCCGGTACATCCTGGATTTAGTGCTAGAGATGAAAACAAACTGATCTCCGGGTGCGAGGCTAAGGTCTGGCTTCATTGTGAAGGGCTGCAGTAGGATTTCAGTGAGATTTCCAAATGAGACCTTTATTTTGATTTCATTTAATTGTCTTCACTGCTTTCTCCTCCCCTTTAGAGTCTCCCTTTCTTTCAGGTGGTGGCACTGCTGCACCATTTGTGGTGCTCAGCGCGGCTTCCTCTGCCAGATTTCAGAGTGTATCTTAACAAGTAATTAGAGCAATTTTCACTAGCTCATGCTGTCGGCTCTCCAGCTCCTGCATGATCCAAATGGCTCTCAGGGGATGTTACATTATGGTTGGTTTGTTATTGTTTGTTCCAGGCCAGTGCCACTAGACAAAAGCGTTATAAAACCGGTGAGTGGTATTAATCACAATTTCTTAGATGTCTATGTCTGCAATGTCCCTATTCTCACTTTCCCATTTTTTGCTTAGCTTTCATTTTTTTCTGAAAGAACAATTAGGATGTGATGTACAGAGTCCTGTGCCATATAAAAGCTCAGCAATAGGTTCAAATATTTGTAAGGTTAAATAAAAAAGTAGGAGAGAAAAAAAAGCATTGCATTTCAGCAACATCACCTCTTTGTTGGGAATGACCGGATTAGTACCTGAGAGCTTCCTTGCAAACAACCAGAATCCCACCAGCTTTGAGTATTTCAAGCCCCTAAATTCAACTGAATCTTAAAGGCTTACCATTGTGTGTTTCCATATCTAACTTGACTTCAGCATACAATGCAGAATGTCCCCTGCTGTGCAACCCCAAAACAAGCCCCTTTGAAAATAGTATTTATTTCAATTCAGTTAATCCTTATCATTTCAAAACTCTAATGGCTTTGAAATTCACAGAGATGTAACCCTATCCCTGTGGCAAGAGATTCAGTCATGTAGAGGGAGGAAAATAAACAGAGTAAATATAAATAATTTATTCCATTTCTGATCTTATTGATTCCGGGTCTGTGGGGCTTTTAAACCCGTTAATTGAGGCAATAATAAGTAATAATAGGCAATAATAACTTTGGCCTGTCTCCCTCCTGGGTCTTTTCAGTACATTGAGGTGGCTATTGAGTGTTATGAGAAAGAAACCTTCCGATTGAAAACCCACCGACACAACTGAGGATTCTCTAAAAATACAGAGGAGAAAGAGAAGACAACCACTTTGATGGGATGGCTAAAGGCAATTGGACTGCTGTTAAATATGTTTTGCAAAGAGGAATATGATCCTGGTAGATCATTGACTGAAGCAGCAATAATAATAAGCCTGCATTTACATGGTGCTGTACACCTTCAAAGTGCTGTGCAAACAATAACTAATTGATCCAGTCAGAAAAAGAACTGCTTCCACTGTAATATCAAGTACGTAGTCACAAGAGAACAAGTTATTAACTCAAGGAAGCAATTTATTTGAAAATCTATTATCATAAATTATACTGGTCTCTTTTTCCTCCTTTTTTAAGTTATTCCCTCTGCAGTCTGATTAATACCTGGATTAATTTGCTCAAGATTTCTGGAAATTTAGTAAGTGCAAACTTAATAGGAGAGTGATAGAAATGTCAGAGGTAATTGATGCTTTAATGGGCATGAAATCTGGAAAAGTACCCAATCGGAATAGATTCACAAAGGCCTTTGTTAAAGCATGAGGGTAAAGGCTGATCATACTGAACTCACTTATTTGGACGAGTTTAGTAAACTGTGTACTCTGAATACTCCCTGCTTCCCAAACTTAGAGGCACAAAAAGTGTATCAGATCAATATAGCACTTTTCCCATTAACTCCACACGTTGTATTATTTCCTACCTCTTTTTTATCTACATTTTAAACTTATGACATTTTCAAGTGAATGGTTGCAAAAAAGATTTTTAAAAAAATTATAATAAGTAGGTTGTATGATGTCACACCAGGATAAAAGTATTATAGAAGCTGCAGCCATTCAATTTCTTTATTTTTCCCTACTTGTATTGATACAGAAAGGTACTGTTCCCATTCTTGGTTTGCCTGTTCCTCTAAACAAGGCCTGATCTGATCTCTGAATCAGGTAAATCCTATTAGTCCATTTCAGCCATGAATACAAAGGAAACATTCCATAATCTGTCTGCAAGAATCTAATCCACGTCTGTTTCTTAATGGAATACACACACAATAACGCATATATTGTGTGTTATCAGGAGCCAGAAATGTCTTCATCTGTGCATGCTGCTGGGTGCAAACACTGTGTTTATCACTGTGGTATCTGAAAGCCTTTTCTTCACAGGAAAAATAAGCTGGAAAAACACCAGTGAGTCTCAGTGCATCCCAACAGACTGTGACACTCCTGCCTCAAAGCTTCTGCCATATATTTGAAGTCAGCTCCCACTCTTTTCCCTCTCTTCCCATGCCATGGAGTTCTGGCAGTTGCACTTGCACTAGCAAGCCCCACATTAGCTCTTGCAGTAGCCAGTAAGTAAAAACCATTGTAATGCTGTCTGGCTTGTAAATGAGAAGAACAATAAAGAAAGTCTGAGCCTGACAGCCAGCAGTCCATGGTGATTACAGAGAAAAGGGACCGCATTTTTTACTCGCTTTTTGTTATTGTTATTAAGGTCAGTGTCATCCATCAAGATGCGGAGTTATTTCTGACACAGTTTCAAAGGTCAATTGGTCATGTGCAATGACAAAATAGATTCATGGAATAATGTACCCAAAAACTCGGGAATGTGCCTTTTTCACTTTCTATTGTCATGCCCCTACTCATATTTCAATGCCAAAAATTGACAAAGAGAGACATTTGAAAATACCAGTTGAGCAAACAGCAAGAAGAAACCACAAAGTAACTCACTGATGGATAGTTTGAAAGCCATGGAATTTCTCCTTCTAAGCTACCATTCTCTTCATTCCAAATATCCACTCAGTTTTTAGCCAGGAGAAACATTTCACTGGCCTCCCCATTCTACAAAGCAACAGATTTCTTCAAAAGGCTCCTGGTCCTACTCCAATGAAAGTTTAATAGCAAAACTCCAAGTGTAACATCTTATGCTGCAATTCACTTGGCTGGCACACTACCATCATTGTCCTTCCTTCTGGGACGAATCTTGTCCTGAGTTTTAATTCATGGGAAGTCTTGGGCAAAGTCCACTGAGATTTCATCACCATACCCGCCACATTTCCACAGGAAGAATTAATGAAACTGGTAATAAATGGGTGAAGACTGAATCTAACAACCAGCAGGACACTGAATGAGAAAATCCACTTTTACACTCTACTATTCTGTAGCTGCACAAATACAAAGCTGCAATACCTTCTGCCACCCTCATCCATCTCTCCTTGATAGGAGAGCAGGAGTATCATGTTCTAGAGCCAGGCAGAGTGGGATTCTCTACAAGATGGTACAAGAGGCCCCTGACTCCTATACTCCAGTCCTTTATGATAAATAAACTCGCTGATTATTTGTTTCTCAGTGAACAACTTTTGAAACAAGGACTCCTTTTCCTCGTGAGTTACAAAGCTGAATTTCCAGGGACTATAAAGAGTCTGATTCTCTTTTGAATTACCTATTTATGACATACATTGTATGGGCCTCTCAGCATCCAGGCTCACACAGCACTTCTGAAAAGCGAAGTAGCAGTGTTATCTTTGTGCATTTATAGACAGAATCGAGCATGTAGCCACACTGCACAACAACAGAATTATCCACGTGTGGCATGGAATGTACTTTCAGCATTTCCAGTGCAGTTTAGCTCATTGCATTTGGTAGCAGCTTATTTGCAGGCGACAGAAATAACGTGAGTGGTCCTGGCACTCATAATCACTGTTGATCAGTTAATTGCAATGTAGTACTCAGAGTGGTATGGAAATTATATGGTAAATAATTACCAAGTAAACAGCTGCATTTGTTTCATTCAGTTTTGCAGCTTTGTAAAATTTGTCATAGCAGTTCATAAATGAGACTTAAAGGGGTCCTGCAAGTGGTAACAAGTGTTTGGTATTGAAAGCTTCCTTGAGTTTCTTCCCACTTCTAATGTCTGCAATATAAAAACCAGAATGCATGTATTGGAGGATGCATTATACCATTAAATCTGGAGCACAATGACCAAGAGCAGAAGTTTATGTGGAAGGATATGCCTGGAGGTTGCTCTGTGAGACACCAGACAGTTGCAATTTCCCCATTACTGCTAAAACCCATTGTTCATAACCACTATGTGTCTTTATCCAGCCCTGGTTTACTAAACTAGAATAAATACAAACCTAGTATTTTGAATTGATTATGTTATTCAGTCAAACACATTCCGTTTAACAGGGATCAGGACACAGGCATTGGGTCAGGTGTTAACAGCATGTTTAGCCCCACTTCAGACACACTGACAGTCATCAGGTATTGACAAAGCAGCTCCCAAAAGTAAAAAACATTCATTATTTGACTGTAGGATCGTCAGTCATTAAAAAATGAGACTGCGAAGAGCTGGAGACATTTCTGGTTTATCTTTGTCAAAGGTTCACTCTGTCAACCATAAGGAGGGGCAAACCTTGATCTTTCAAACATTGCACACCTCAGCCTGATTCCCCAAACAACTCACTGACCTCTCTGCTGAGGAAGAACCCCATTTAAACACCCAGTCACAAGGGGGTTATTCTTCTGTATTCTGAGGGTTTGCCCTTCCCTGATAAAACCAGTACTGTAAACTCAGCAGGAGATTAAGACAAAGTTCTCAAAACCAATGGCTCAACCATTGTCCCTTGACAGCTCTTAAGTGTGGGATCGAGATAAGGCACCTCTCAGAAATAATTTCTTTTTTCCTGCTTCTTCCTCTCCACTGCCTTTTAGACAAACACACTGGGTCAATGCATCTAATGGCCAGTTAACACACAAGTTAAAAGACAATGGTCAAAAGTTACTGTAGAGTAGCTTCAAATTCTGTCATCTATTTTCAGAGCTTTGGTAGTGATAACAGATTAAAGGTAAAAAAATTTAAAACAGGCTTCCCAGTTATTATCTCAACTCCCATTACATTGTGATTATTTCCACGAAAAATATTTAAAACATTACTTAAATTATTATTTTGCCTCTGCAAAGACAGAAATAACCTGGTACTAAGACACATTGAGTTGCACAATTTCTTTTTTTTAACTCTGTGTGTTGTGTATTTTGAACTGGTAGACAAAGACCTTCAGTGAAAGGATTCTCTTTTCTAAACTGCGGTGATTTGCAGGCACTAATAGGTCTTAATGGCCCTATTGCAGCCTCACCTGGGACCCACGCCCTTGCCCCTGGGCTCAGGGCTGCATTTAATTCCAGGCTTTCAGTCCTGGCCTGAGCTGTTCTGTAGGCATATTTGCCTCCAGGCTTGTCTCCGGGATGGACCTTGGACACACACGGTAGGCAGCGTGCTGGCTGCATCCACACTCCAGATGCGTGCTACAGATCGTCTCCAAATCCTGTTTTTGGCCTCATTGCCCGGCCGGATTTTGAACCCACTTGTAGCCTTGTCTCCTGTCCCAGCCCTGCCCTGTCTCCTTTTACCCCTGACCGGGCTCCCTGCAAGGACCCTGGACCTAGTTCATCAGCTGCCTTGTCTGGCACTGTCGATAGACTCTGTGACCAGCTCCTGTCTCTTGACACCATGGCCAGACCCCGAGGGACTGTGCCAGGATCCGTGATGGCACTGCCACCTCGGGGATCACCCTTAGCACAACGATCACCTTCCCTGAAGTGGTAGCAAGCCAGGCCCTTGATGACATAAATCTATAAAAGTGCTCTAATTGCAGAAATAATAATTTCGTTTTCAGCCTTGGCAAAAACTAAACCAGAAACAAGTGGAACTTCCTTAGATTTCCCCTCTAAGCAACTGAAGGTGAAATGAGTGGTTCTGAAGTCCTGCTCAACCCTCCAAACAAAGTGCCTTCTGTGACAAGTGATTAAGATGGATGAGCTCCCATAAATATCATTTCATATGATGTGCTGTAATTGCCATAAGCCATAAGTTAAACTAATTTATTTTCAAAGAAAGGACACTCATCAGTTACAGCCTTGAAGTTTCCATCCACTAATTGTTAAAATTCTTCCAGGTGAAAACAAAGAGCTGGAAATCTTCAAGCCCTTCAAATGTAGAAACTTCTCTGGTGGCACAAGTTGAGAATGGCAGGCAGTCATATCCAAAGGTTACTTATCTCAGAAAAACAACACTCCTTTTAACTCAGGTACACACATGACCACCTAAGGAGCTGATTCTATTGATGTGTCTAGAAAAGAACCCACATTATTAAGGGCAGAAGTGAATTTTCATGATTGGAAAAGCAGCTGATTTTACCTGCTGAAAGTATACCAACCATTACATGTGAGCAAAATGCTTACAGAAAATGGAGATTTGTCCCAGGACTTGTATCTTTTGCTCAAAAGAGTGTGTTTGTGCTGCACAGAGCACCCTGATGTATCAGCATTTGCATTCTTGTACACAATTTGAGGACACATATGTGAGTCAGGGGTCAAATTTCCAGTAAGTAATGTTGCATAGAACATAATTTTATTATTTACTGGAAGAATTATCAGTTTTGAACTAAGTATATCAGTATGTATAACCAATGTATGTGTGTTGACCTATAGATATGCTGGGTTTTGTCACCAAAGACCCACACCCATCAGTGAAAAATCTAAAATTCATTTCTGTCAGTAGTCTGCATCTGGCTCCTCACTGCTCAAATCCACTGGGAAGAGACTCTTCCCCTAAAATTCACATCCAGCCCCAGTACACACCGTCGGAAAGCTGGTCACCCACTGATTTTAATGGTGTTATTTGTTCATTACATGACCCTCTGAGAGCAGAATTTGCTCCTGTATGACCTCAGTGCTCACATCGACAGAGAGACACTGACTGTTTGCCAAATATGAAATTGAGTTTTAACATTGTTTTAAAGACCTATGAGGTCCTGCATAATTTCATAAGTTGTCTATTAAATTGAATTGCTGACTCTAAAGTACTGATATCATTCAATTCTGATCCATTGATCATACCAAAAGTGCAGGCTAAAAGTGTGTGCAACACTTGCTATAAATTTCTATAAACCAGACTCAAAATGCACTGCTGGCCAAGGTATGAAAGCTGAACAGACATCCTTGTTTCAGCCTAAAGATCTCTGCTCCTGATAACTTTAGCCTCCAGGCGAAAGGCAATTTTGTATCACAGAAACTCTTATTTTATTTTATTTTATTTTGTTTTATTTTTTGTTTTGTCAGAAAGTACTTCAGAATGTATTCGTATATGTGATCCTTGTACATCTGAATGCTGAATTATGACGAATTATGTCACACTGATAAATTGTTTTCTTTGCAAGATGTAGCATAGCTCTCACAGACTGATACCAATTTAAATAAAAAAGCACTCACCTTTCAACTTAAAAGAGAAAATAGACATCTTCTGAAAGATAATTACATAATATCTGTAGTATTTTGCTGTCATTTTGTTAATGACATATATAAATGGTAAAAATTACCACACATTCACACTCATAAATAAAATCATTTTACAATGACTGCCATTGTATTGTGACCCAAAAATCACGGATCGTATTAAAGCATTCCAGACAAGTAAAGAATTCCCTGGAATTACAGGAAAGATTAGCAGAATAAACACATCCAGTCTTTCCAGGCTCTTTTGCTAAGTTTGTTTAAATAAGAGAGAAGATGGAGACACTAAAAACAACTGGAGAAGTCACGAGTCTGTCAGAAGCCCCTTCGCTGGACACTCCCTTCCCCAACGTCCTTCACATTAGCCCAAGCATCAGTAGACTGTTGTTTGGTCGATCTTTTGGACTACAGCTTCTCAGTTTACCATCCCTTATCAGCAAGAGGCCCAGGAATCCCAAGCCTGCTTGTTTCAAGTCTATTCTTTCCAAACTGCTCCCCGGAGCAGCTGCCATTTGCACTTCTAGACAAAGGAACACATTATCACTTGCGTTGTTTTCAGCTCTTCTGAATCTTCCTCAGCCTTCACTCTGAATCCCTAAGGAATCCTGACCTCTTCACTGTAAATTTGGACTGTAAAACACCTGATTTGTGTCTATTTTACCTACTTGTCTGGTATGGTCCTTGGAGCATTTAAATTACGTTCGCGTGCATGACTGTAACAATAAAAAAGCATAAAAATAATAAAAGAGATATTTTAATTGCTTATGATAAAGTATTATTCCAACAGACTGAATGAAATGTTACCTTCCTACAGTCGTGTTTTACTCCTGAAGAAGCCCAGAGCTTGGATAATGTGGATAGATGCATATACAGTTTGTAATTACGAAAAGAGCTGTCCATAACACCCCACCACTGTCACTTTTATTGCCTGACTCCCCCTCCCATAACACCACCTCATTTGTAGCCATGGTAAGATGCCAAATTGCTTTATTTCCAAAGTGTATGACTACATTTAAAAAAAGCCTTTGTGTGCAATATATTCCACAGTGCTTACTCTCATTAGTATTGCCTCAGCATGCATGGATTCACGACCAGCATCCTTATTTCATATGGAGGCATCCTTTAAAGAAATTGGATGCTGGAGGGTCTATACATCAATGTTATGATGCTGTATTTTTCACGAAATCTGTAAATAAGGTCAACACGATAGGGATATTCCAGATGACAGGATCTCTAATAGTTTTTGAGGAGCAGCCTGTTTCCCTTTAAAAAGTCAATTTGCCTTCAACCCATGCCTATTAAAAAGTGCACTTTGTCTAGCAGGGGCAAAGCACAATTCCAGCAGTTTTCATGGCTCTGGGTAAATATTGCTGGGGTGATGTATGCAAGGCTAGGTACCCACAGCTGAGGAGGGACAGTAATGGGGACTCTGGATCATTGCAAGTGGCTTTGTTTGACTCTGTATTTTAGGGTCTCAAATATGATGAATTCATAATGGAGATAGTATGGCAAGAGAGAATAAACAGCAGCATTGGCCTTGTGAAAGCTGTACTTTAGAGAGCCAAGAATGCCATTTCTGTTGCTACACATGAAAATTTAAATAGCTTAAACTTCTTCCAAGACTTTGGATCCAATCCTGATTCCCTGGGAATCATTCACTTCAGCGAATGGAAGGTTGGACTATTTCACAATAGAGGGATTTGTAGTTTCTCCTCCCTGCCCCTGTCATCAGAGCCCACTACAGAAAAAAGCCTTGAGCTCAGGTCAGAGGTACCAAAAGGATCCAGGCCTCCAGTGACTGAAAGTCACCACAAGCGGGCAACTGAGAAATAACTTGCAGGGGGTGAAACTAATTCCTGGTGAATATGTGTCCCCTGTATAGAAATAACCACTGTAAAGAGAGTGGTAACAAAGGGGAGAAACAAAAACTAATTGGAAAAGAATACAGAGGAGGGAAATAAAAAAGCAGATATAAAGGGAATCAAATGAGGCAGGCAAAAACAGAGCATAAAGCAGTCCAGATATTTAGGCCAACATCATCCTTTGTTTTAGCTAGAACACAGAAAATGAAAAGAGGAAAACTAAATCAACATGAACAAAAGTGAATAGAATTAAAGTGACCAGAAAAAGACAAAATAAATGAGATTATTTATAACAATGGGGATGTGGTTGCACATCACACACCTGCTTTCTGTCCCATTTTTATAATGTTCTCTCCCTTCTGCCACTGATTGACTTGGATCCTGTAACTGTCCCCAGAGCACAGGACTTTGGAACAACAGGTTACCAAAAATGGGTTAGCAATAATGACAGGAAAGGTTTGTGTTTCTGCTGATGAATTCTCATTGTAGTGATCAGTTAGTCCACAGCAACTTAAGATGTGGTTTCTTCCAAGAAACAAATTATCAGACAGTGGACATTGAATCTTTAAATTGTCCTAATCAGCTTTTATTTACAGTCCTTTTTGACAAATCTCAATTTTGGTTTTTTTTTTCTTCCTAGTCCAAAACATCTTCCTCCTTAGAATAGAAAGTGAATTTAAATCCTGTTTCTTTCTTTCAAGATTTTATCTCCTGGCTCAGGCTCTGCTGTGAGCCTATCCCAAACTGTTTATGTTCCTTTTGTTCCGAGGTGCAGCCACATGTTCCCGGGACCATTCAGGTGGGGAACCCGCCTGCTGGGTGCTGGAGCCAGTGTGACGGGCACTTCCCTTCCACACCAAAGAAGACACATAATCACTTTGTCACTTTCATGGCACCTATTTTACTGCAAAGGACTTTCCCTTTTAGAGAATGCCCCTAATTCATTGATTGCTGTCTACTAAAGACCACTTGTTTTGCAGCACTGCTTAGCTCTGGAGTTTATACAACCCTTTGGCAGAGGAAGACTTTTATATGAAATAGGTAGAGTTTGTTTTACAGGATAAATCCCTTCCCTATATCTCTGGCAACAAATCCCATATTGTCAGTGCAGTTAGCTGAGTCTATTGCCACCAACATCCCCAAAGGAATGTGGGAGCCTAAGCTCAGTGCTCAGTGCAATACAGTGAAGAAAGGCACGGAGAGAATAGTTAGCCCACAAAGAAACTATTAGTGGCGTTAGCAGAAATTAGCCACATACGTGGCACCATTCAATCCCTTGTGTTCAGTGGATTTCAGGATTCCCACTGTGACACGTAGTCACTCACCCCTTGATCCCAAGGAAGTGTCTCAGGTTTTCATCCATACCTACCACACACTAATTAAGTCATAATCTTAGTCTGCTATGCAATTTTACAAAAGAGCCAGCAACTTTAGGCAGGGTCTGAAGTTATCATTCCACATTCACTCTTTTATGATTATTGCTTCTGTTTCATCAAAATCAAGCAATTTTCCTACCTAATCTTTCCCTTGTTTGTGATATAATGTAGCTTTAACTCCAACAAGGCCATGAAGTGCCCACTCAATGACTGAGATTTGAACCCACCTGCCTGGACATTTAAATGCATCTTAGCACTGTCATGTAATATCTCATTCATCAGACTCTAGTTTGTGTTCATTAGAGGAATATAGGGATTTGTCATCCATAGCATGCTACTTCCTAGACAATCAAACAAGTGCCAGGCTGTTACCTGTCAATCCTTCCACCTTTCATCATCTTCTGGCAGAGATTAACCACAGGGACAACAATAAAGAATAGTCTGTAATTTGCTAATGCTTTTATCCATCCATATCAGTAGCAAAGGAATGTTGCCAAATACAAGTTTAGTCTTGCAAAAGCTGTTGATGAAGTTAATATTCCCATGAGCACAGGAATAATGAAGCAGTACATGGCAAAGTTATGGTGCTGAACAGACTCAAGAGTCCTGAATTCTGCTATAGGTGCTTATGACATATTTTGGATCGTTTTCTCAAATAAAATAAAATAAAATAAAACAAAACCTTTTTCTTGAGTCTGTGTGTGTTGAACAATCCTTCTGCACCTTTTAAAGTTCATGGGCATCTGCAGTCAAGAAGTACTAAACACTTCTACTATAAATAGTTTGGAACAAACATGTCCTGGTGTCAAAATCCCAAGCTTTATTTTAAACAAAGCTTTGGAGAAAAAGCTGGCACACAATTATTACTGTCAAATGGAATTCTTTCAAAAAGCTTCTTGTCTGATTGAGATGACTGGTATTCAGTATTTTATCTATAATTCAGTAAAATAAAGAAGTCTTTAGCTTGTATGTCTTTTTATGCACTAACAAAAAATATATTTTAAAGTCTTATCCTGATACTAGTTCAGTCTTTGTTGGCATTTGGCATTAGATTTCCTAATGTATCTCTTGGAGCTCTTCCAAAGAAGAAAAGAAGGGGAGACAGAAGAGGGGGGAGATAGAAGAAATAAAGAGAGAAAGAAATTTTGATTTATATTATTTTTTTTGTTTTAATCCTGTCTCTCTAAAATAACACGCAGTGAACTACAGGGTTTCAGTGGTAAATGCTGAAATATTATAAGCAGTTCAAATGGCTGTGGATTCTTCCCATCTGTCATGGACTGCAACTGAGCATTATAACAGAAAAGTGATATTAGTTTCAAACCAAAAATAAATCATCAAGCCAAGTCTGTATGTCTAATCCTACCTACACTGCCCTACTAGTGACCTCTCCATGGCCAGGACAAATCATATTCTGCAGGGAATTCATAAATTCATTCTTCATGCTAGCTCATTTTGGGTCTCTTTGTGGGGAAAACGAAAATCTCAGATCCCTCACACTGAACCCACCATATTAATGTTTCAGACTTTGGCAATGCTAAGCTTCTCTCCACCCCAGTCCAGCCAGACTGCTTTCACACTAAAAATCTCTGAAATTGTCTACCAGGACATTATGAGGGCTAAGGCATCAGCAGCTGATGTCTGCTCCTGAAGCATTCATGTAAACAGGGAAAAATAATGGAATCTCACTCCAGACGTGGATAACAAACAGGGAGATTGCATTTTACAGACACAAGAGTAAGTGCAAAGATAATTTCTGCATGTGTTTGGTATCTTCTTCCAAGGCCTAAGCAGGTGCACTTACAGGAATGGTAAAATTCATTGAATTCTGTTACATGGGGTAAGATCAAAGCTGCTTCTTTTCCACACAATTGATTCAGGCCAAGCGAGATTAATTTTTGAAGTCAGATTCATCTTGCTATAATCTTTGTGTCAAATGACATCAATGATGTATAATCTCCATTCATACATGAAAATGGCCTGATTAGTTCATGTTACTTTTTTGAGAAAGACAGCACCAAACAAACCCAGCAATTGGAACCTATTGGTAGAAGAAAACAACATCATTCTTATTTTAAGAAGCTCTCATCAATAGCCCAGAAAAGGGAAGTGAAAAGATGTTCCACACAGCGGGCTACTATTTGAAAACAAAGTATTTATGCTGTATTGCCTTCTTTAAGGCATGTATTTTAGAGTGGGAAACCAGTGAAGATTCTCACAGAC
Source organism: Entomyzon cyanotis (assembly GCA_024500445.1). Taxonomy (NCBI): domain Eukaryota; kingdom Metazoa; phylum Chordata; class Aves; order Passeriformes; family Meliphagidae; genus Entomyzon; species Entomyzon cyanotis. Next base: position 6,027,688 of record JAKEPQ010001026.1, read on the forward strand.
AGCAACTAAAATCACAGATATACAGAATATCTGAAGTAAAACAGTCTTAAAGTACCTTTTGTGCCTGAAAATACAAGTGCCCATAAGAGCAGGCCTTAAAAAAAGTCTTTATGTGGCAAGGTCCAAGGCCAAACAAGATGTTTGTGTTTGAATCTGGGAAAGGACTCGGGCTTCCCAGATCCACATCTTAAACAAATGATTGGCCTTTGTTTGCTTCTGAAAATGCTAATTTGCACGTACAAATTACCAGTGTGCACCTATGACCATATATGTTTGTGGGAGCAAATTTAGAGATAGCTTTCCCCAAGCTAACTCGTGAAACCAAACTTATAAGAAAGTCTCCACACAAAAGATAAGTTTCTGAAGATAAAGCATCACAATTTCTAATCAGTTTCATTGATGTTCAGTGTTTCTTGTCACCATGGTGACATGCACACACAATAAATGGTGTTTTGTTTAATCAGTCAAGGGAAAGAAGTCTGGGCATGGTGAATCAGACTGAATCAGAAACAGTTTCCTTTACTACCATAATCAAAATAACTTCAGTGTAACTATAGGACAATTCCAATCAGCAAGACAGGAGCAGGCCATGAAATTCAGATCTCAGTCCTGTTTTCAGACACTCCTCCCAGAAGCTCAGATGAAAGTTTTAATTTTTTTTCAAAGACAGCATTTTCTGCAGGATCAGATTAGTTCAAGGTTCAGATTTTATCTTACTTATACCATAGGTAGCTTGCAGAAGGCTGAAGTCCAACAGAGGCAATAGATAGTTCAGAGCCAAAAAATAATTTCAGGCTCACATGGAGTTCTGTCACTTAGAAAAATACATGAGAAAATAATCTTAAATAGGGAAAATGTCCCAGACTTAATAACAATGGAAATAAAATTTCCTTACTCCAAGTCAATGCTTTAAGGCATCGATGGCTGAAGTCTGCTTTGTACCAGAGGAAAAGAAATATAATTAACATGTAGTCATACATTTTTAGATACAAAACCAAAAAAATCATGTAAACTAACAGACATAAGGAGGTTTCTGACATTCTCAGAAAAAAAGTATAAAAGTGGCATTCACGTGGCTGGCCTTAAACCAGTTGTAGAGTGGAAAAGGATTACCTTTGATGCATGAAGATCAAAACCTCCATTTTTTTCTGGTAATAAGATCTCTCTCGGATGGATTTCAGTAATATGAACATGTTTTCCATGGCATGGTAATAAAAATAAAACAATGCGATAAAACTACATCTAGGACTAAGTCGGTCACTCTTGAATTCCTAGTGGAATGTCAAACAAACTCACAGTTGGTGTTAACAGTTTCTAATGTAACACTGATATGCAAAGGAAAATTATAAAAGCAATGTGAGCAGCCAGACTTGAAATAATTTTGCGGTTCTGGTGACATCATAACAAGCTTGATCAAGTGGCTTATGATATACCACAACTGTAACATTTTTTTCCAGCATTTCAGTTTTTAAAGGAGTATTAGGAAGGAATATAACGTAAAACTTTGCTTTTTCTGTTTCAATTCATGCTCAGGCTATACCATGTACTTTATTCCTTTCCCTTGCTAATTGTACCTTCCCTCCTGGAGGCACTAAAACCCAACCTCAACATTATCAAAATCATTGCTTTCATCATATTTTCACAGGTAACTAATTTTTTTTTTCAAAGCAAACAAAAACCTTTTTGATTGAGTACTTTATTCTAGAATGTTCAAGTACTGCTAATTTCAATATATTAGAGAACATTTCAATGCAAACACTTTTGAGATAGGTAAGATAAAACCAGAGGCTCAATGTGAGAGAGTGGGAGAAGTAGGAACAAGACCCTGTAATTCTAAAAGTGGGAACCTTTTCCACCCATTGAGTAGAATCTTTCAGAATGGGTTTTGAACTTCTGGGGTGCTTCTGTCCAAGGCAGGACAAGTGGAAGTGAGGGCTATCGAATGCCATGCCAAAGCCAAGGAGAAACATAAGAGCAGAAAAAATTACTGTGGCTATCAAATTTACATTCCTTGTGTATGACACCCTGGTGATAACAGCACGCTGAACTATTTTCTTTTAACACATTTGTAATGTTGTTTCCAGTGAAATGCTACATATTATGAAAGACTGCTCAGCCAGAAAAAACGCCAAACGTTCTATTTTCTGTCTTTTGTTTAAATCCTGCTGTGGCTCCCATTGGTATCAGTCGTGTAAACGCAGGGAAACACCTGTACATTTCCTCATTTCATCTATTCAGTTGAGTCACAGAACCAAGTTTCCACTGCAGTCTTTGCTTTTTACCCAATTTTCCATCTGAGCTGGCAGAAGATCAAGAAGGTCAAATGATTTGCTCGGGATCACACAATGAGTCAGAATCTTGAGCCCAGATTAAATGCAGGACAGTCTCTGGCTCCAGTGCACAGGACTTGCCTACTCAGTAAACCACGCAAGTTCCAGCTGCTTTCCCCCCTCGCATGAACGGAATATGAGGAAGTTTGTAGAGAATCTGTCTAAAGCAGAAATCATCCAGCAGCAGGCTTTCTGCAGTGAAATGCTGGATTTAAGGCTGGGTTAAATCAATACCCAGAACTGTGTTCTACCTAGTACTATACTTTCCGTTTCTTATCCCCTTCAAATATCTGTCTTATCCAAGAAATAAAGAAAGGTTTTTTTTGAAATTTTTGTTATCACATGTAATCTCTGAAGAAAGAAACAAAGAAACAAAAAAATATTTAACCACAGAACATTTCCTGCAGACACTGGATCTCATGCTTTTATTCAATTGGTACATGGAGAAGCTGCATCAGTATTAGCTAAAATCACAGCAGAGAAACCTAATCTAGGTGAATTACAAGCAAGAGTCAGTGTTTCAAATATTCACCACAGATACAAATTAATCTTCATGGCAGAGTTAGAGAGCTCTTACAAGTTACTGAGGATTCCTGGAGGGAAAGTTAAGAGTACATATAATTTCTACTGGAGTAAGGTAAGAGCATTAGGAGTTATCATTGCAGCTTGAAGCTCTAAATTTTTTCAGCATCTTGTCTGAGTTAATAAATTTGAGCTTTAATTAGGCAGGGCTGAAACTTATCTTGCATGGGAGAAAACTATAATACCAAACTAAAGGGAAGGTAGGGAATCTCATGCTACTCTGTCATCAATGCAGGTTCTGCAACAGCCTAGAAAACCAAGGTATACTTTATGTAGTTAATCAGTTATAGGGTTTATTTAAATTAAATGCTATTCCTAGTAAGAAATGCTGCTGGAGAAGAAAACTGTATATGTCGCAAACAAGCAGATAAGGGACTCCTGATTTGCTCATCAGTGGTGTCAGCTTAAGTAACTGTTTGAATGCTACATTGGTCACAGCTCTATCACTATTTACTGTCTTATATGGAAATAAGTGCCAGCTGATCCTGGACAGGGTACAGGATCCCTATCTGAGAACAATGATTTCTGTTATGTGGTACAACAGATCTGTTGCAGTATCACGAAGTCCTAAAAATAGACATTTTGGCCAGTCCAGTTCTTAACACCTTGACTGTGCCAGACCCTGGCCTTTGATCCTGACAAGCATTTACCAAATTCTCTGTAAAAGGCCATCCAAAAGCAAAGACCTAGGAACGCTATAGGCATCTGCCTATAAGCTGAATTGTAGCTGGCCCTGAATTCCTCAGTCCTATCACCGCTGTGATGTTCCTGTCACTGGCAAAATCCCACGTGCAGAAAGCAAACTGGTGGGAGATCATCCTCAAAGGAGATGCACATTCCTCTGTAGGAGGCACCTTGTACCCACATCCTAATTATTGCTCTGTGCTCTGTGCTTGGTGTGCAACTTCACCTTAGTTTCCCTCAGTCACAAAACTGCATTCTGCACACTGGTAGTACAGAGACTGAAGTGCACCACTGAAGTACAGACACAGAGAAGCCACAGCTTAAAAGAATGCCCTAAATATAGATACACCCCACGTGATCCTGCCCTAGGATGCTCACACCCCACAGGCTGCTCTTTCTCGTCTACCAACTAGATCATAACAATGCACAACACGAGTATGAAGGTGCTGAGCCTCAGGAAATGCCAACAATTCCAATTCCTGCAATACATGTCCCCTGAAACACAGACTGTCATGGATGTACATAGATGTACAAATTGTTTTATACACCTTTAGGGTAAAGAATGTGGTTGACATCTTCTTGCTTAGAACCTATAGAACTGGATCATAATGGTGACACTCACTCATCCATCCTAGAGCAGGAATATTCTGCATTGCTGACAGAGGCCTACAGAAGGAATTCCCTCGAGAAGGAGAAAGTGCTTTCTTCTCCATGTTTATGTTGCACTTGTCTGACCTTATTTTCTCTAAAACAAAGGAAGATCACTGTGCATACCAATGTGTCTGCACCTCTCTTTGTGTTCTCTGTGCATGTGTGTGTATATATGTATAAATTTGCATATTAAAAGCTTGACAGATTAATTCACTGTGTGCACCCTTTCTCCCAAGGAGCACGCCAAGCATCTGGCTTAATGTACAGTGGGAAGAGCCTCCAGGGATGAGCACAATACCTGAGTCTGCCTGGAACAAACCACCACCACTTCCACTCATGGAGGATGCTAACAGGGCCGTGGCCCCCATCTGCTGCCAGCACACTTGCTTTTAAAAGTTACAACTCCAACTTTATAATTCCTTGTAAGTTCACACAAACAAAGTTGACTCTCATAGGAAGGCTGCTGGAATTTAAAAGCTGTGAATATAAAAATATAAACCTCAGATTTGCGGCTGACAATGGCCTGGTCAAATATGCACAAAGCTCTCAATCATATATTATGAATGCCAAGTAAAAGAAAATGTTAATTTTCTGATTCCTCTCACGGTTGTCTGTGACCCAGTTATTTCCATTAGTACTACTCACACCCTTAGTGCGACATTTGCTTTGACAATCAGAATTTGTTTGAGCTAAAACTCACATCATATTATCATCTATCCAATAAACTGATTTTTAAAAAATACAAGAGAGACAAGTACACTGATTAGAATACACTTTCTATTGGCAATGAATATCTCAGATGTGAAGAAGATATACCTATTTTGCTCAGGCAAACTAGTTGGCCTGTTCATCAAACACAGACACCTCCTCAGCTGTGATCAAAAATCCTAAATAGATAGGCAAATCAGTGGAAATTATTCTTATTACCTTGCTGCAACTTAAATGCAATTTCAATGCACTTAAGGGCCATTTTACATTGTTAGAGCTCTGCAAGGATTCCTTAATTGTAAATAAAAGCAGCACCTACATGTTCTAAATGCTTTTTCTTTTCAAATTAGTAAAAATCCCTTCTGTGGACCTAATTAATCATGTAACACAAACCAGATGAACATGTTTTTACTTTTTCTCCAGAATAAACACTCTTCCGATTTAATAAAAGTTATTCTGAGTTCATGCTGAATCAGGATAGGAAGAGCAAGCCAGTTTTGACTGCACTCCATCTGCTACAGTGTTTGGAACTCTCAGGATTTTATTGCACATAACACCTTCATGTTTTGGTTCAGGCCTTGGCTGATGTAATTGTGGGTCACCATGTGACCTTTAGCAGGAACACTTGCCAGTGTGACTTGGGTGTACCCTGCAGACACAAAAACAAGAAGTCAAATAAAAAGAACTTCGTAAGTATGGCAGCTTCAAGTTCTCATGACTTCAGCAAATCTCATGATGCTTTGGAGGCTGACTGATGGGCAAGGGAGGAGAAGCTTATATTTGTAGTTGGCAATGCTGCTGATATTTTAGAAATGATGGCATCAGAAAGCCACTTTGAGAAAATCTAGCACTCATAGCTGAGAGAGAGGCAAAATGCCTTGCCTTCCAGAAGCCCCAGAATTGCCCAAAGAGGACAACTCTCCAGATGACCTCTTGTGGGAACCCTTCCTAAAATGACCTGGCATTTCTGCTCTTGAAGAGATGGATCTGGGAAGCTCACACTAACCCACCACAGTCATCCTCACAGAAACTGTGGAGTCTCTTTTTACAGTCAGGAAACAGCATTTCCTATTTCCTAAAAAGAATCCCTCTAGGAAGTGCTAGATTTCAGGATCATATGTACCCAGGGATGTCCCTCCACTCTCCCTTCCTCATCCAGATAGAGGGGATAATACACATACACAGATGGACATCTTTACTTGCAGATACAGAGTATGATATTAGACCCAAATGATTACTATTTTACCCAGGATTTTACACACAGAATACCCTTAACTTTCATTATTAATGGCGTTTTGTATCAGGCTCACAAAATTCAATAATAGTTATGTTTGAAAGAAGTTTTCAGTTGTCCTCCAAGTGAAATAGCGGATTTTTGAGTGGCTGAGCTGCGCATCAAGAAACAAGAATTGTAAATAAGGAAGTACTTTGACTAGTGCAGAAGATTGATACAGCACCTGACAGCTTTCATTACGTAAATCTAATTTATTTCAGCAAACAAGTGACTGGAATCATGCATCATTTCTGAACGAGCTGACCCTCAGGTTTACATGGTTGGCTGATATGGGTTTGAAAACAGGAAACTCCAGCTGTAACATGAGTGACCCAGACAGCAAAAAGCTAGACACCAAACTAAATTGGAAGGCAGGAAGTCAAAGTTCATGCTCATACCACAAACAATACAAAAATAATGAAGTTCCTCTGAGATACATTTGGCAAAGCCGAATGTCATTGTGAAGCATAAAATATAAAAGAACGTATAATATAAATGTTTATAGAAAAACAGAGCAAAGAATTGTTGACAATTTTCCAACAGTGTTCCAAAGAGCTAATCTATCTGCATACATTTTCATAAACACTATATGTCCACTATAAACTGAACACTGACAGGATGCCTAACTCCCTGAGGTTCTCTTAACTAGGACTTTCAAAAGCCCTGGGGTTTGATACCTTTATTCATTGGTTTCCTAAACCTTTATTTCAGCTCCTTCTCAGCTCCCAGACCACTGCTAGAGTCCCTGCTCCGTTAGGCAGTTTTTTCTGCTCCTCTGACACTCTACTGTGAAGCAATTTTTGTTTCTCTAGGGACCTGCTTCAAGGCACTTGTGAGTTCTAGAGTCTTCCACAGGCTCAAAGCTTCACAGCCCACATCCAGAAACATATCACATCCTGTTTGCATCAGAGCTCCCCAACGATTTCCCCAGCAGCTGCACTTGGTCTGTTGCTGTTACCTCCCGGGACCACATTTCTACACAAACACTACAGAGACGAGTGTTTGTGCCCACAGCAGAGCCCTGTTCTCATTTTGGGGACAGAATAAGCCAGTGCAGAAGAAAGTCTAGCATCTAACAGGGTGCAGCTCTGCAAGTCAGGGATAACACTGCTGAAGTAAATGGAGAGATTTACAGCTAAGCAACTAGTGGTTGCTGGAGCCCATCTAGATCTACACAGATCCCTGAAAGCAGGAGCTTGATTCTGCACCAGGGCTGCAGCAGTTACACTCAAATCTTCCTAATTCCACTCTGCAGGAAACAATGGAAGTTTTAAATTTAATTTCATGCACATTTAATTTATCTGGGACAATAATTCATCCCTAGACTCCTAACTAGGTAATCTGTCTAATCACCAGCTATGTGTTCCAGCTTCAGGACTCTGCATCCTTGTGTAACCAACCTCCCTTTGCACCAATCTGACCCACAGCCTTGTGCTCAAAAACTTGAAAGGTAATTTCTGCCTGTGTCTCTGAGAATGACCCTCATCCCCATTATGTCTGTAGAGATGGAAGGATTGATACAACTGCACTCTGTAGGTCCTACAGAAGATGCTTCTCTGCAGAGCTCAGGCAGTGGAGCCTGCAGACACAGAAGGTAAACTCTGCGTTGTCAAACGTCCACAGGAGCTCACAGCTGATCTAACACTTCACCACACAAACAACATTGGTATTTTCCACAAACCTTGCTCAGATGACTTTTTCTCTGAAGTTCCTTTTTAATCTGGTTTGCCTTATTTTTTTTTGCTTTCCAACTTCTCTTGTTTATTCCCTCACCTTCCTTATTACAATGAACCTCAAACAATATTATCCCCTATTAAAAGAGTGGCAATCAAGTCACTGCTGGGCTTAGCCATGCCCTAGTGACCTCCCGAAGCCAAGGGGCTTCAGCACATGCATGTCTGGTGGAACTGACTTCTATTAAAATATGTGGGTAAATTCTTTTGAATTGCAACACATGGGGAAAGGAAAACTGAAACAGGAAAGACTGAAATAAACAACAAGAAAAAAAGCTTCCTTTTTATCTAATACCTCTTTTCATCAAAGGCTTGGCAATTTCTGAATAAAAAAATTATCTTAATTCACCTGACAGCTATCAATACTGCAAACCATGTGAATTCAGAAACTTTCCAAAAGCTTTATTTCTATTAATAGTTATTGGTAACACAGAGGTCATTATCACATGCTACCATCATTAGTAACATTTTTATTCATAAGAGATTTGACATGTCTTATGTCAAGAGATTATCTCTTTCCTTCAAGGAAAGGCAGAAACTACAATACTGACCAGTGAAGTTTCCTGTGTCATCAATATTTTGTAAATTCAAAATTATGAGGGCCATAGGCTTGGGTCTGCACTTTGAAGAAAATGCAGCATTTTTCATTCTGAAAATTTGTATACTAATTTTCAGATGATGGACCCATTCTTCAAATGAAACTTTACTGCCATTATTTACTGTTAATTTTGCTATGACAACACTGAACTGGGTTTGATGATGCAATAGCATGGAGAAAAACACAAGGCAGGAGTGTGGGATAAACTAGTACCTGCATGTACATTGATCTGTAGTGAAAATACAGATATGTAAATCTCTGAAAACCAAACACAACATTTTAAACTGGATATTCAAGGGCTGGCAATAATTTTAGAGCTACAAGGGCTCAGGCTGAGCTTAAAATGTAAAACAAATTGAAGACCATATTAAAGCAAACAATTATGCTGGAATACATCCCAGTAACTATTCAGTGAAAGTTAGTGTATCCCAATTAAATGATAGCTTTATATTTTTCAATAAGTGCAATTAGCAGAGTTTCTGTGGTTTCTGTTAAACTTCTCTGATATATTTACAGTGCTTTAAACCTTTCTTGCATGCAATTCCCCATAAGATAAAGAAGTCTACAATGTCAAGGGAAAAAACTAGAAAAGCATTATCAAAAAGGATAAATGGATTTAATGACAGGTTTTGTTTTACTTATGCTACATAAGTATGGTGTTTCTTACATTTTGCAACCTAAGTTGTGACACAGCTTCAATTTGTTTCCTCACCCAGGTAATTGAAGTTGCAATACTGTTTCCTGAATTTGCAAATTCAATTTGCTCATTCTTCTCCTGAGACTCATCTTTCCTCTTCATAGCGAAGGTTAACAGAATCAGTCAAATATGTCTTATCTGTGACCCAGATTAGATCAGCCAGAATTAATAGAGAATGTTCTGTGCCTCACCTGGCTTGACATAAAGGGATTAGAAGTGTTTAGAAAGGGAAAATAATTATTATCCTCCATGTTTAATTGTGATGATAGGTTACTTACAATCACTTGGCGGGGGGAATGGGGTGAAAAAAGCTTTTTGGTAGATGTTTACAGCATTTTCTAATAATGATTTTCTAATTCTAAAGATCTGTATGCACGAAGTGCATAGAACAAGTAACTCAAGGGTGAAAGTTGTATCAACATTACACTGCAGAGCCTTGGTGCAGCATTGAACAGGTACACAGAGAGTGGATTCCAGATCTATTTGTAATCAAAGATATCTTAGGGCATTGCACAAAATATTCTGTATGAATACAAATGTTTGATTTCCTCTCACAAAAGATAGTGGCTTAGCTGTAATTCAACATTATTGTATAGTTAGGGCAGCCTCTTGCACATGCACAAACACACTAAAATCCCACATGCACTATGATAATTTATAATCTATCCTCCAGCATTCACATGCATTGTGGTTCATTACTTATCCTTATACATGCTCTGGTATTTACCCACACTTACCTTAGACCACTGGTGGCTGTCAGCTTTTGTGCTATCTCAAAATTACAATGACTATTATTTTGCTCTCTCTAATGTGCAAATTTCAAAAAAAATCCCATTTCACAGCAAGTGTGTGCAGCAGACAACTCTCTCAGGCCACTCACAGCTGCTTCTCACCATAGACCTTGGGCCACTCACTGGCCAGAAAACTTCACCTGCACCCAGTTTTTCTACCTCAACACCTACATCCTATCCTTTCTTACAAACTCATGTAAGGAAGCTCTCATTCCAGTCCTGCTGTAGTGGCACTCCTGTGACACAGCAGGACTGTGCTAACAGGGAGCACAGCCCTTTTTGCTACTCTTAAGGTAAATCACGTGTCTTTTCTTTCCACAAGCCAGCTTGATTGGAACCCAGCGTCGTCAAACTATAAAAACATGCCTGTCCATCACTCGACCAAATGGAGCAATTCAATAACCAGCAGATGTGCAAACAAGCTCTCAGAGCATTTACTAGTGTGTCCCCCAGTCTCTCAAAACGCTGCTCTGCATGGCCTGGGACCACAGCAGTTCTGCTGAAGTAGCCTGAAGAGTAGGCTCAGGCAAAGTGTAAATACTTACAGCAGAAAAGTGATTTGCAAGAGGCCAGCTTATAATTCCCCACTCCAAACAATGGGAATAGGTACTTTTCCATGCACTGAACAACAATAATTCAACTTGGAGGTGTGCCTCAACATAAATTGTGTTGAAAATAAAATCTGATGGCATTTTTAATTAGTTGAGCAGCTTTGTATGACATCTTCCATTACATAAAATGAATAAATATCCAAGTGCACATATGCACCACCGAATTCTTTGATCTCAAACACTCTTCCTTACTTTATTTCTCTCTGTATCCTTCCAGATAAGAAAATGGGGTGTAATTCCAAAACTAATCTGTGTTAACTACAGAAAACAGCAAAGGTTTTCCTTCTGCTGTGGTATCTGAAATGGAATAGACTGTTCCTGGGCATGTGCACAGCACAAAGCACTTCTTTGCTGGCTTCAAATCCCAGCAAAGACCACTCAGGAGACAGAAAATGAGCAGAAATGTGAAGTAGTAGGTATTGAACAATAATGCTTAAACAGCATCAGTATGTTATTTTGCTCTGATCTGAGGCTGAAATATATTCAGCAGGAAGAGTTTGGAGCTGCTCTTTTTCAAGGACAGCGAGGAGAGTTTTTCTAAGTTATTAAATCAGAAGAGCTAAGCTCTCCAGGCACATAGAACAAGATCAGATGTGTCCAACAACTCCTCTTCACATGTGCTGTACCCATCAAAGGATGAGGAGGCCCAGCCTGCCAAACAAATGTTTTATATTGAGCTGGAGGGTTCCAAATGTCTCACAACAGTGTCAGATAAACAAAAGGAGACACAAGAAGGTGACAGGGAAGCTCTCACTCAAGTGTTGCTTCTGTTTCGAAGATGAGTGACAGACAAAGAATTCTCCCCCACTTAACAACAAAAAGAAATCTCAGACTACTCGAGCCAGACAGCCAGAAATATCAGAGTTGAGCAAAATCTTTTCTAAGATAAAGTACACAAAATATTTCTGGTTTAAAGAGAAACCCAATCAAAATAGCATAAATTATGCTTCCAATTGTAACTTTTAATAAGAAAATCAATACCATGGTAGTAACATTTCAATAATTTCATTAAATATTAAACTTTACAGACCACAGAGATTGCCCACTTGCCAGTTTAATTTCTTTCCTGCTAGAAAATAATTGTATCAGATAGTTATTGATTGGCCAGTAATAACTCACATAATGAATGTAATAAATATACATTTAGCTCCATGCAAAATTACTATCAAACAAATCTCCCCAGAAGAAGCATGAGATGGCAGAATTATAAAAACAAAGGACAACCAGCAGAATATCCATTTTTTTTTGTGATGGATATTGATTTACAATACAGTGGAAGAACTGAAACTGCTGCCTGCTTTACTACAGTTAAAGCTCCATAAAAGCACCAGTCAGGGCCTGCCTCAGCACCCCACGAGGGAATGGGGCAGCCTGGCATTTGAAAAGTTGCTACACACATTTCCATGTTTGGTTTTTTTCCATGCTTTTGACTTTTTAAGTAAATTTATTAAGGGAGAAGTCACTATGGGCAGTCCCACAGCCCCATTAGAATCTGAGCATAAATGGGAAGTCTGCAAAGGCTTAAACTGAATAGATAAAAAGGTTTTTTTTAATATATTACTGAAGAACTTGTTTCTTTTGATGAGTATAACAATTTCCCTAATTTAAAAAATATTCTTAGCAATTGTCTTCTATGTTAAGCCTACTCACATCAATGAAGTTACTGCTAATTTAAACCCATGTAAGACAGAAATCAGACATCAGTGCCAATGTCCTTGCTCTGTAAATCAGCAAATTTCCCTCTCTACTAAAAGTGAGATTTCACAGTCAATTTAAGCTGATCTAAGACTGCACTGCTCCTGAACAGGGCAATCCAACTTCCTTTTATCTCCAGCTGCGTGTTCCCACCACTTCCCTTGTGTGGGCTCTAGAGATCATACAGCCAAAGGATAAACAAGATCAGCTCACTGATCCCACTGAAAACTAACACTGAAAATACTTCGTTTTCAGCCAGCTTCCAAAGAGCTGAAAACACCCCTTTGTGTGACAATCTACAGTTAACCCTCTCATAAATTGGCTGTGAAACCTCAGCATTAGACAGAAGCCCAAAAAAAAAATTAATTTATCAATAACTGAGTAACCAGTGAGATGTTACAAAAACTTGGCAGTCTGCTGCAGGCAATTACAATATTTTAAAAGAACTAAGTTTTTTCCAGTTTAGAAATCCCCAGTCTTCACACATCCTAAAATATGAGAAACAACAGTTAAAATGAAACAAATTTCAGCAAAACACTAATTTTGCAAAATGTATTTCAAATCTACAAATACTGAGTTCACATGAGAAATATGGTCCGAGGAAAAAATTAATCCCAAAAATGTTGTAATTCTCCTCTTAATTTTTCTTTAGCATTTTTCTTACTTGATAGTTTTAAAATGTTACGCTTTTTTAACCAGGCATTGGAGATTTTAAGTTGTATATTTTCATGAAGTATTTTTTGCTAACTCTGCTTATAAAGCAGTTAGAAAGATAATTTTCCCCGTGTTTCAGTCTTTCATGTTTGCTAGATTTTATCTGGGCAGCATTGTGATGATAAGCATACTGTTCCTTTCTGAGGTTTATTTTCTGTTGTTTCTTCTTTTATCTATCTTCTAATGTGTGTTGCAAGATGAGAAAGAGCATCGTTTATGGCAGCTAAAAATACAGCAATAGAATGATGTGGGAAGAATAGGTTGTTCCAATTAAGTTACTTACATCATTATCAAGTGGTTTAATGTTTACATTAGACAGGTAATATGGATAAATAACATCATCCTAGATAAAACCATATTCATTAGTAATATCAAAATAATTGGCTGAGCTCTGAATTTTCAAAGCCAACAAGCTCTGAAGTGTAATCACCGTTTTCAGCCCTGTTCTGACACTTGCATTTTATAAACACATATTATTTAAACTTAAATATAGTCCTTGTAAGGATTGTAACCCATCTGATGAGGTCTCTATACAGGTGGAATTTTCAAAAAGGACTTATTAAGAGTTTCCAAGTGTCCCCATGCAGCCAAAAGTAAATTCAGGGCATCTCTGAAGTCTGCTAAAACAAGATGTTTATTGCAGTCAGAATTTTCATGCTGTAAGCATACAAATTAAGACAGGTAAATGTCTTTACTACAGGCCTTGTGAAAAACAATCAAACAGTAACATTTGGTAGATGCAGACCTAAACTTGATTTGAATTGAGGACTTAAAAGCCTTAGACAATCTGTCCTATTACTGTTCTCTGTAACATTTGACTTCCTAATGTGTTATTCTTTTGTAAGGTTATTATGAACTGGATTATTATCAATTGCTTGTGTGTGCAGCTTTGCCTCTGTGCACTGATTTGTATTTTTTATATAATAGCCCCCATTCACACACCAAAACATCACCCAGCATGTACAGATTATACAAGTTCTGTGCAGAGTGCTTCACCATCAGTAGGAGCTCTATGCCTAAACCTTTCCATGGCGCCTTCCCAAATCAACAGCTGGGGCAAAAACCATGACTTTCTTAAGAATGGGCAACAATCCTCTACACACAAGCAGGTCAAATTATTAAAAATGGGATGAGCCTTCTTTTAGGTTGATTATGGCCAGACAGGGATTCTTGGAGATTACTCAGGGACTCAGTAAACTCACTAAATGTGACAAGATGCTAAAACGCTAATGGTTTCTATTCTGACCTTTTCTACTCTTTATCTTTTTTTCTGTTTTTTTATCATGTAACCTCTTAAGGAAGGAAATATTGCCTTCTTTTATGTTGGGAAATTGCCCAGAACATTGCAGACACTACCCAAACAAGGAGTAACTATAATAATAACAAAAAAAGGAGGAGGAGGAGGAGGAGGCTTCCTTGACCCCATACCAGCATTCCCCTAAAGACTCCTATCAGACTTGATGGAATGGTAACCTGGCTTATTGCTTCAGCAAAATGGTCTGTAGTAAATTGCACCAATATAATTAATGCTATCAAAATTTACAGCAGAAAGGGTGCATTGCTGTGCAATCAAGAGATAGCTGAACTTGTTTTTGAGAGAGTCAGGTATAATAGTGAGTGTAGCTACTTAAGAATATGCAAATACATACCTGTGGTGCTGTCCTGAGACAGAGTTAAAGAGATCTAGGGTTTCCTGTCAGGTCTGACTTCATAATCTCCAATGTGGCCCTGGTAGATAACTCTCTGTGCCCCCATCTCACCATCTGTAACACTGAGATAAAGGTTTTCTGCGTCAGAGCATTTGGATATCCACAAATAAAATGCTGCATACGAGTTCAATACCATTAACACACTCTTTTCTCCACTAAATAAGGTCTCGAAGCAAAACCTATCCCTTTGATCTTTTTTTCTGCAACATGCCCTCTGCCAGTTCTCAACAACACATTTTAAGTAGTGTATGATAAAAAGGCCAATGTAATGAAATAAATTCTGCAAATACCTCATTTTCCCAAGATTTGATGATGGAGATTCTCTACCATGATAATATTTTTTAACCTTTATAATTTTCCAAAGAGCTCATACCAGATTCTGTTAGCCCCTCATATTTCATGACATGTAGTTCCATTTATCTCCCATCTATGAAATATAGCATGAGCATGACATTTCAATTTTATAAACTTGCAGTGCTACACAAGGAACGCTGCCTTCCTGTATCATTAATACCAATATCATGATTCAGACCCATGGCCTGTAAGTCTTTCTTTTAGGTTAATTTACTGCAGCAACAAACCAATTTCTTTGCTCCCTTCTACTATTTTATATAACAGTGTAAAATTTTAAAAGCATATAAAAACTTCAGCTATCCTTAAAATTCTTTTAATATTTCCACAGTCTCGCATATGTGATTTTCCATCAGCCTTGTGACTGCTGGTGGGGCATCCCATTGGGACTTGTTTAATTTTTGTTGATCCTTATGGATATTTGGTATATCAGATAGTAAAATAATTATCTGTATAGTTGTCAGAATCTCTCTCCTTGATTAAGAGTGGTCTTGCTCTGTGTTGCATAGAAAATGTGTACTATAAAAGAACACAGTTTCTATGGGAAACAGAAGCTGTAGGTAGGTAGATAGATGATAGATAGATAGATAGACAGATAGATCGATCGATCGATCAAGAGAGAATATGTGTTTAAATAAGCAATTCCTATTGAAAAATTGCCGTAACATAAGTAGATGCAAAGGTGTCATTGTCCAAGTTTGTATTTGCAGCTCTGTTTCTGCTCCTCCCTCCTGCTACTGTTTAACCTCCTGCTATCCACAGAACTTTTCTTGGGGAAATTATCTTCATAGTTCCATACTTCAATGTGGTTTTAGTTGCAGTCCTGGGAAAATGACATCTGACTCCACAAGACTGTTTCTCCCACAACCCAGATTTCAGTTTCATTTCCGATTCTGGACAGTATTAGCAACAAAATGTTTGAAATTCTTATAAACTGACTGAGAGTTCCTTTGTTGTATTCGATAGCTTTCTTACTGAAAAATGCTTCAGATACTGTATTACTAATATCCACAATCCAAAATGCCAATATGCAGAAAATTTGAGAACTTTTTCACATCAGATCAAAATTACTCAAAATTTCTCCAG
Source organism: Entomyzon cyanotis (assembly GCA_024500445.1). Classification (NCBI taxonomy): domain Eukaryota; kingdom Metazoa; phylum Chordata; class Aves; order Passeriformes; family Meliphagidae; genus Entomyzon; species Entomyzon cyanotis. The sequence goes on from JAKEPQ010001026.1 coordinate 6,043,901, forward strand.
TTGGTGCTGGTTCAGACTATGATATGCATGGATTTGATCTTTTGAAATATTTTGTTGAAGATTGTGATCTTATAAAACAATCAAGATGAGTAACATTAATAATAAATGCAATTCTGAAGGTTTTAGTTAAGGAAATACAGCTGAAACCAGAATTACTCACTTTGTATTGACCATGTTCAGTGGCAACTTTGTCTTAGTAAAGCTATCAAAAGGGGCTTAAAAAGCTGATTTTAAATATGGAAGAAATCAGGGGAGTTTTGCTCCTGAAGACATTTTTTAAATAGAAGGCTTGATTAAGTGAAAATTAGCTAATGACTGCAAAAATATTTTTCAAGAAAATACTGGAAATTAAATTTTAAAATGCAGATTAAGAGCTGGAAACAGGTTTAAAACCTAAATTATCTGTAGCACCGCAAAACCTGTGTTTAAAATTATCTATACACACAATACAATGCAAATACAAATAATTTCTATTAAGACAAAGCTATTCCACAGATACATGTATAAAAGTACATTTCCCTAAAAACATTCTCTGCAGTTCCTGGGACTTCAGAGCATGTCTGTCCCCTCAGCACATTCTTCAGGCACAGTTAATGCATACAAGACTGTACCTCTCTACATTGCTTTAATGTTTAAGGCAGTTGCAGACAACCAAATTAAATATATTTGCATCAAAATATGTTTAAAACAATTCTAAGTTTGTAAATCCAAGCATTCAAAAGGATAGAAAATGGAAGAAAATCTAGAAAATAAAGATTGTTTGTCACGCTGGACTTGTTTCTAATCCCATCTATTGTACTACAATTCCAATCCATAAAAAAAAATTAAAATCTATAATTTATGGAAACATCTACAACCTTAAAGTCATCATACAGAAATGCCATTATGTGGAATCTTGTAAAAACATTGCCAGCAGTACCTCTGCTGCACTCCATGGCTGGCATTTCAGCCAGCCTTCTGCAGCTCAGAGTCACAGTAACAAGATTTTGAAGTTTAAATCTCTTTAAAGGAGAAAAGCTGCTTTTTCATCCCTTTCTCCAAGCATACAATATAATTGGCAAAGTATCAGGAATAATAAGACAACTGGTTGACACAAACCCCAGGAGGAACAGAGCAGCTTTTGTTCCGAGCTCTCATCAAAATCTTGGAAATCTTGCAATAGGAAATGTTGCTGGAATGTAGGTTCTTATTCAGAGTTCTGACATGTTAGGCCTGCAATATCTGAAACCTCCAACCTGCTTCCATGATTATTGTACACCTTCCCTTTAGTTGCCTGCAACTCAAACAGCTCTACACTTAATTATTTAAAATATTCTTGATACAAAAGGAATACATTTCATTCTCTATTAATGCATCATCATTTGAGAGAAAGAAAGGAAGATTTGGTTGTACACTTTTCTGTGCAAGTAGTCTGTTTTTAAGTGTGCATTTATATGTAATTCTCTAGAATTGAGTTACTCCTAATCAATGTAGTAGCTTAGAGGAGGGCACCACTCCATCAAAATTACTTGAACTGCTGTGGTTTTGTTCACACTGCATCCACTTATGTATGATGCTGAGATTTCTGAGGAGGTATCTCAGAGATGGTGAGAAGACTGAGCTGGATGTGTTCCCATAAGGAAGTAGTTTGGTTTTTACTACATGCCTCTTATGTTTTTGAAAAGCAGAGGGGAAAAAACAGATCTCTGATGAGAAAATATTATTTTGACAAAGATTTCTCTGATGGAGAATTGATTGTATTTATTTGTTTCTACTACTGTTCAAGAGGGAAAAAAGTCTTTCATATAAATTACACCAAGAAATACTCAGCTCAAGGGATAAGTTCAAATCAGTTTTCACTTATAGATGAAACCAAACACAGAAAAGCCTTGAGGTAAGAAGCAGAAAAAGTGCCTGTGTGCAGGAGGTTTTGGATCAATTGATGTCGCCAACTGCCTTTTGATTCTGTCAATGAACAGAAGATGCTCACCATGAACCACAGAAACCAGGATGCCATTTGTGGCAGGTTAATGGCATTTTCTCTTCTCATGTGACACCACACCGAGGTTTTATTTTTAGGTGGGTCTGTAATTAAGGGAAGGGAAGTAGAACCTGCTCACTGCAGGTTTCTTTCCCTTTCAAATCTCTACTCTCAAAAATACAGCAAATGTCCTTTTAGCAACACAATAAAGTTTTGTTAAAAATCAGAATCATTATTTTCTATGTTTATAAAATCCAATGTACCATCTATGTTCTTGCAAGATGCTGCCAATTTTTTTTTCATTTTGGCTTTGCTCTCTCATTTTCAATTTGAGTTACAAACTTTTAAGTTAGAAACCTAAGGTCTGAGCCATTCCTCCTGAATGTGCTGGTCATGTGCTCTATCCTGGTTGCAGTGTTCAGAAAATGGTGACTGGTGACATGTGGTGTGAGCTTTCTAATAAAGTTACGAAAATATGCTTATAAATCATGATATATCATGTTCTTACAGGACTCTGAGAGAGACAAACATGGGAACATCACAAACAAAAGAAAACTCCGGTAGGTCTCAGGTCTATATAAAAATTAATTTGACAATAGAGATGTATTTAGTAATGACTGGAACGCGTGTAGCTCCTTCTGCTTTCAGAATGAAGTTCAGGAGGGGATTTTTCAGGGTGGAGGGCTGAGGGAGAGGAACAAGGGGAGGAACAGGGGGTTTTATTGTGGAGCTGCAGTTGAGTAGTCAGTGGCAGTGGCTATTGCTTTACAAAGAAATCATGCCAGCTGTAGCAAGAGGAAAAGGAAAATTACTCAAAAACTCGATTTCACTTCTTTGTTTTTAATCTATTCACCCATACTTGTACCTGCAACATGGATTCTCTGATTTCAGCTTTCTAGTTATTTTGGGAGCACTACAATGATGCCAACTGGTGTAACCAAGAGCTTTCAGTTAAACACAGAGAGAGGAACATTGTATAACTAAAAGTCAGTTAAACAGTTGCCCCAATTAACTGGTGCTGCGTAGCCCAAGGCTATAAAAAGTCTTGACTGGGCCAGTAAACCTTCAAGCCTGCATCCTGCCTATCTTCCTGCCGCAGGGAGCTTTTGTATAGAGCTCATTGTTACACAAAGCAGCTACTTCAGCAAAGGAATCACTGCAGGAATTTCAGCCTTATTTGAGAGGATTATCAGAAGTCGTTGTTTTGATGTTTCTTCATTTTCAAGGTTTCAGAGAAGAGATGCTAACCCAGGGTCCAGTTAATTGAACGACATTGTGAATTCATTGCTTTTCATGTCAGCTCTGCTCTGTTTGTTGGTCCTCATTATTTTTTAATTCATTTATATTTTTGACGGACTACCCATGTTTCTTTTTCATGAGAAACCTCAGAATTTTTCCCTAGCCAACCGATAGGTAACTCTCTTTGCAGACAACCACAGATGGGCACTATTAACTCTGAAGTCATTCAGTTTGGATGTGTAATACAAAATAGGGAATTTCTGCCTAAGCTACACATTTATTTCCCCCTGGCTTGATAACTTATTCCAGGCAAACATTTCTTCTAACTTCAGACACAGACATTTCTATTTAGATTGCAGAGATAAAACCATAATACAAATCTAGTAAAATGTGAGGTTTGTCCTAGTTGGTAAAACCTTTTCTACCTTGATCAGAAAAAGAACCGTTCTTCATCAATTCTGTGGAAATTTACTACAGGAATTCATAGACTAATGATCTGAGGAGTCCTATTTTCTGTGTCTGCATGTATAGCCAATGTTTAGAAGCATATTTCATTAAACCTTCAAACCAATGCAAACCACTGGATGTCCATCATCATCTGTATGTTTAATCCTCTCTATTCCTCTCTTCAGGGCATTCAGTTAGGTTAAATTATTTGGTCTCCATGTCCAAGCTCTCCTTCAGTGTCGTTTAAATGAGGGACCATTTCATGCTGTGTGATCTCAACTTCCCTTGATGACAGCTCTATCCTAGTGGAACTATGAAACTGTCAACATCAAGAGCAAAATTTAGGTGTGCAGAAGACAAAAATGGCTCAGCATCTATCCCACAAACTCTTTCAATAGAGGTCAGCAACTTCACCATCTATGGGGAAAACTGCAAAGCTCAATATTTCCATCAAGTAGCCCAAAATATGGCTAAAAGTTTCTTGCTGGCTGAAAGCAAAAGAAAAATATTTTGTACATCTTGCAATTTCAGAAAATGAGTAGAATAGTACCATGACAGACATGGAATAAGACAACAGATCACCTTGATTTAGTAGAGGTGAAAGGTGTGCAAGGTCAGCCTTTGAAGAGTAATGCCTCGTAGGAAACTGAGGGGCTTATAAGGTGACTTTGTGACTGTGACAGAGGGTCAGGCAGGCCACACTTGTAGTGTCTCCTCTTCTTAGGCACAGTATTGCCACAGTCAGTGTAAGGTAATTTGAGGTCACTTTATCAACAGATCAAACCCAAAGCTGGTTGTTGGTTTTGGGTTGTTTTGGATTTTTTTCCTCCTAAAAAAACCCAACAGCCTCACTAAAGAAACATTAACTTATGCATGTTTCCTAACTCAGCCAATATGCTACGAGATCCTCTGGTATTCAAGGTTTTCCTGGAGTCAAGTACACAATGTGTTATCTTCTTTTCAAAAAGCATTAAGCTGCAGCAGTAGCAGGGAAATGGTTTGCCTGGAGTGATCCAGCACATGAAAAGTAGAGCCATTATCAAAACCCTGGAGCCTCGACTGACAAGTTCTATGTAGCAAGAACTGGAGTGTAGTTTCTCTCTAGGTAAATTAAAATGTTGTGGTTTATGTCAATAGAAATATGGGAATTTCTACACTGCATTAGGCCCTAGCACATATTACCTTCATTTGTCAGTGGCCAGCAGGAGAAAATGCAACCACCCCCCACCCAGCTGATAAATGTTTTGTTTTTTCCCCTCATCCCAGCCATTATATTTTCCATGGACCTCTCAAAATGCATTTTCACATTACTGGAAAGAAGATCTAATGGCTGGCCCCACTAATGTCAGTCTTGATCCTAGCAATATAATCCCACCATTTCCCTTTTATGGGCAACAATTCCACAATGACCCAGCCTAGGGAACTAAGACATCAGAAGATTAACCCTAACAAGAAAAAAAAAGGCAATAGCCATCTATCCTTTTTCTGCCTGAAACTTATTGCTATGGGAGCAGATATTACAGATTGTAATAGTTCTGGATATATACAATATTCTCATGAGCATCTCCTCCTTTCTGGAATCCCTGTCCATTTTCAGGTTCAGCAATCTGAAAATCGCAGCAGTGCTCCCAACACGCCAGGGCAGTGACCTCCCTCTGCCACTGACTCTCAGGCACCCCAGCTGTGTGACTTCCTCAGCCAAAGAGCAATAGGTCACATCTATATTAAGTTCATTGGCTGTCCCCTTATTTTAGTCTTGTAAAATTAGAAGACAATAAGCTCCTCCTCTGTTTTCTCTAGGCCATTCATTATTTTATAATTTGCCCCCCTGTTATTCATGTTTGTTCAGAACTAACAGTGTCAGCTTTTTTTTGCCCAGGCCCTTGCCCTGAAGAGTCTCATTACTCATTCTTGGGTACCTCCCCTGACAGGGACAGCCAAAGAAATATTTTAGTGATTTCAAAATGCACTGCATTTACTCACAGCATTGTTGCTCATTTTCATAAATGCAAATCTGCCCTCCAGGAATTTGATTCTGTATTACTTTCCTGCTCATGGGTTAAATACAATTACATGTAAAGTCGATACAAAATGTAACTATTCTTAGGAAATAATATTTTACACCCATTCTTTGCCAATATCAATTACAGTATCAAGTAAATTGGAAAAGAAAATCCAACCTAGAAAAATACAAGCATATTAATTAAAACATACTCTCTGTCCCTTACTAAATTATACATTTCTAAATCTTTTAGAGGCATGCCTTTTCAAACAACTCAGGGGATTTGCAGTTGCCTACCCAGCTTTTCATTTCTAGGTCACTTGTTAAATCTACCCCAGGTCAGCTCTGACTGAAAATTATTACTGTCTGGCAGCTGGTTTGTAGTCTACATAAAATGAATTAGTGGTTTCATTCCACTTCCTAATGGACAAGTGGCCCCATCTTACACTTCGACCTGAGTGACACCCCATTGACTACTGCAGGGAAAGAACTAAATAAACTCTTTTTATTATGTAGGTAGGTCCTCATGGTTAGCAATGAAACTAGTGGGACTTTCAGGGCTATTATAGCACCACTCTACAAAAAACAAAGCCCTCCATCTATGGAAATCCTGCAATCAGAGCAGATAAAATGCTGTTTTGGTGAGTTGTTCTGGTAATTATTTTGGTCCTTTGTCATGTGGTTCAGAGAGGAATATGCTACAAGTTGTCCTCTGTTACAGTTAAAAGGAGAGTTGTCCCGTCCACACCATTGCACAATTCAAAAGGCAGAGACTGTGTACATGTTCTTCCATATGTAAGCAAGAAATCACAGGAATAACCCACAAAAGTTTCCTGTTTAACAGTAGTAGAAAGAAAATTGCTATTTGATAGAGATAAAAATACATTTTAGATGTTTTAATAATAACATGGTTGACAAACAAAGAGATTTACTGTTTAACAGCAAGAGATGGAAATCATAACATCATCTGTACTTGACTTCTACTTGTTGTGCTCTACTTGTCTTGAAAGCTGCCAATCTTACACTTTCACACACATTGCATTCCTTTCCTTTTAGAGTAGACACAGCCACAAAGGCATCAACATGTATTATTAAAGAACTTTGTGTCTGCCTATTTGTATTTAAAATATTTCTCACCAAAATAAAGTGTAAGTAAGTCCATTATTTTCTCTATTTTCTCTTGTCTTTTTTCCCTTGGATGATAAATAAGTCTGTATAATTCTGGTACTATCCCTGTCTGTACTGAGCTAGGACAAATTTCCCCTAAGGCCCCCATTTTAGTCTCCATTTTCATTTGTCATTCTGCTCAGCCTGCAGCAATTCAAGCAGACCTGCTCCTTGACTGAGAAATCTTCACCTCTTCCCATGCACCAGGATAAGGTTGCTTTTCTATGGTTTTGTGACAACTGAAAATAAAAAAGAGGGACAATCAACTTCATCTGTCACCATCTTTTCATGCTCTTGTCCCTCAGTGACCCCACTGTCTCTGCTCCTATTTATTTGCTTCTTCTGAACTTATTGTTCATCTTTCTTCTTTGCTGTCCTCACTCTCTTCACTGTTTAACCTGAAGCAGCCCTCATTCCACAATAAAAAGCTGTTGCCATCAAGGTGATTTCTCCACCTTGGGGACAACAGCAGGATCCCAGTTGTGCTTGGCTCCACTCTCCTTTCACAACTGACCACATTACTGTTGTGAGAAGCTGATGCATATGTTAGTCTGGTTCCTGGGAAGATTACACCTCTGCTACCAGCACTTGCAAGTAAATTACTGAGCTGATATTCCTCCTTCTGTTATTTCACGTATGATATTTTGTGTGGAACAAGCTGTTCTGGGATGACTGTACATGCATAACATTGAATATATAATGTTTTTTTCACATTTCCCTTTTATCCCTTACCATGATGCGTACTGCCTTTTAAGTTTTATTCTGTGGTTCTTGCTCACAAGTTATCTCTCTGAGATGGAAACTACCTACATGGGAAGTGGTTTCCGTGTCATGAATATTACAAAGAATCACAGGCAGACTTGCCAGTGTTTTGCTACCCAGAACTGAGAGCTTTTTCAGGGACTTTACATTAAAGACTGGGCATGAGGCCAGTTAAACACTCACTGCCATTTCTTGTCCATCTGTCCCTGACTGCGGTGTAAGAAGTTGCATGAGTTTTGCTTTGCAATCAAACTAGATATTACCTAGAAGTAAAGACAAGATGTTGTTCTTTATTACATTACTTCTATTTCATTGTGTACATCCAATTTATTAGAACAGACATAAATGAGTATTCACATTCTACAGAGTATTTAAAATTAAAAGATATCTTCCAGTAGCATCCAAGCTACCATAATTAACAAAACCAACTTTCTAAAGGATTTGTGATTATGGTTGCATTCCCTAATATCTACCATAATTCACTCAAAGTATTTGCTGTTTAGAGTGCAGCCTTTCTCTTAGTGGGGTACTAATTTAAAAATCAAAGTCTAAGAACACAATTAAACCTTGGTTTTACCATGTCAGGCACCGACCTTCTCCTGACCCCCAGATTCTGACTCTGTATATTTACATTTTGCTTTTACATGCCTCTTCTTGCCTTTGATTTTTACCTTTCCTAGAGGAAACCACCTTCCACTGGCAGTAAGACAGATGATGGAAAGGCCCTTCTGCCTCTTTTGTTCATATGATTTGAATTGTGTTTGACTTCTATTCAAAGACTAACACTTGCCTTTCTTGAATCTTCTCTACAATAGCAGCTCTCACACAATCAGTCAGAAACTACCAAATCAATGATTTTGATTGAATTCTTGTGATAAGCAGCAGTACAGAACATGACTGATTTTATTCTAAGATACATATTTTCAAGGTACAAATACACTTGACATGAGCAGTTGTTATTGTATTGGTCAACAGAGATTTGCTCCCCAACTCTGGCATACCTTGGACACTAAAATCTGACATTTGTGGCTGAAAATTGCTTCTCCCTTAGAACAAGATCAGGATTTTATGAACTATTCAATACTGCTTTGTCTTTAGGCACCAGAAGGATACGTTCTCAGCAGCTGTCTCCATCTCACATAAAACTGACCTTGCTACCCTAATAGCTCCTGAAACCCAAAAGAAAATGGCATAAAACTTTGAGTTTAGCAAAAATGCATAGTATAAAGGTAAACAAATGCTTACATTCTGTGATCATCAGGTATGTGATATTTTAAATTATACAGACATTGCAGCTATTAAAGGAACAGAATTTCAGATCAGAACCTAGGATAATAAGACTGATCTAGGGTCAACAATCCCAACAAATCTGTCAAAGCAGTCAATTGCGTAAAATCCTCTTTTATGGGGAAACTGTTTTGAAAGCTCATTCCTCTGACAGTTAACAACTTTTTCATATTTTTACAGTGTGTATTCACCATGGTATTACATCCAGTCATTTGTGTGCCAATACTGGTCCCAGTATTTCTTTTCTTTTCCAGACGTCTACTGCTTCATTGTCCTTTTCAACATCCCTTTTGTGAAGTGATGAAAAGAATCTTTTTCAGTCTCTTCTCACAGGAGCAGCTCTCCATTCTACACTTCACCCCAATCATCCTGCTCTGCACCTATTCCATTTGAATTCGTTTTTCTTCTTAAGAATTGTAAAAAATATTCCGGAAGACAACTTTTCAGTGCTCTGTTTTGCAGCAATACCACTTTCTCCCTTCAGTACTTCTTTCTCCCTTCAGAATACCCTACCTGATGCATTCAATGAGCAATGCAGCTTTCTCAGCTGTATGGGAGAAATTCAGACTCATCCTGTACCTGGCTATTATGTTTGTGTGTTCCCACTTCCGTCAGGTCTGAGGATATCCCAACCGCAGCAGTGGCACCTCATTTTCCACTAGCAGTGACTTTCAGCAATTAACCACTTTTCGTACCAAAGCTAATGCAAAATAGTAAGAGCAATCATTGCTCCACCAATGAACCTTGAAGAGCTCACCTGGTTGCCTTCCAGTAGCCTACTGGTTCCCTTCCCGGGTCATCACTGTTATTTTCCTTTATAAATGTCCTCCTTTGTATTAGATACATTGTATTCATTCTCAGAGTCTAGCTTAATGAATTGTCAGCCCTTAAAGAGCTTCCCATGAAATGCTTCACTAAGGTCCAGACAAGTGGAACCTACTGTATTTAATTTGCCTAGAAAAGTGATTATCAATAAAAGCTATTAAGTAGCCCTACTACAATATCCCTTTTAAATTCAACTTCCTTTTTGCTCTATTTTCCATTTATTTCCATACTTTTAAATATTCTTCCCACCAGAGGTTGTTCTAATGCTTTGCACACCAGTAAGACAACTAAAGCAATAGAAAGCCATGTTCTTCTTTTCAAATGTAGGCTGTGCATTTGCCTGCAACAGTCACATAACTTTGTCCTGGTTTTGACAGATTTATTAAAAACTAACCAAGCTAGTTTCCAGACTTTCAAGACTTAAGATAGTCCTTTCAGAATTTGATGGAGCTGATATGGTTCTTCTGATCTTCTTGAGCTCTGCTTCCACATCCAGCAGAGCAGTTTCGATTTCCATATTCTCATTCATTCTCATTCATATTGGGTATCTTTGCCTTTGTCCATTTATTCAACAGCTCCAGTGTTTTTGAAAGGTGAGAAAAATCTATAATTATTTCCCCCCTCAGCTGGATTACGTCACTCCTACCAACCTTAGATCCTCTGTAGGTCTATATCAAAGCAGTAAAGGAGGGTTGACAGGCTACTTCCTGATAAATAAGTATTCCACTTTTCACTGAAATGCATTTAGAAATCTTTCTATGACTGACTTGTAAGACACATGTTGAAAACAGATCAAGTCTTTCTTGATTCCTAAGTGTATGTTGACAAATTCCAGAAATTGAACATTCTCTTTCCAGATGCAGCAAAATGTTAGATATTTTGCATTGAGCATGATGCTAAGGTGGTTTCTGAGTGGTTTTCAGTTTTAAACCACACAGCAATCAAACCATCCCAAGAGATGCAATCAAACCATCCCAAGAGATATTATTTTGGTGGAATAAATGTTATCAAGCAACTTTGCTTTAACATATTCTTTGCTTAGAAAAGAAGAGGGAATAAAAAACAGAGCTTTCAAACCACAGAGAAGCCGTTGAAAACTTAAAACCACAATGCCTAAGAACAGAGTGAGCCTATGATTACCTAACTCAAAATGTGGTTTAAACTGGGCATCCTACCAAGTTTTTCACAGAAAACTATGGGGAAAATGGAGTATAAGTATCCATGGTTACAGTGACCCCTGCTTGGCACTTGAAGAGATCTTTCTAGAAAGAGCCAGGTAGAAACATTCGTCAGGGTCCTCAGAAGTAGCAAGGCTTCTTCCTGTTTTTATACGTTGAAAAAAAAAAAAAAGATCGAATATAATTTGGTACAGGCTGTCCTGAACAGACTGTAACCTAGGCGTATTTTTAGAATTCCCCTCTTGTATGTTTTTTACAACATTCACTCACTACTGAAAAATAACTTCAGAAATATAGAACCATCTGCTTAAAATAATGCCAAATTTCTAGAATAGCAAATTCATCTATAAATTGAGTGTTTAAGGACTAAAATTTTTCTTCCCATATTCAGTTGCACTGAACTTATGAATGAAGGAGTAGGATTGTAGACTACAGTTTTAAATGGAAAAATTTTGAAGTGCAAAATTAAGCTAAATTGGAACCATCACTCTTAAGTATTGGATTTCCTACACTCCCTGTTCTTGCGTTCGGATGTCCCTCGGGGATGATGAGAAACATAAACACAGAAGCAGTTTGTCTGGATGATGTTTTTCCCTTCTTCTCCACTGACATTCACCTGTTCTCTGTTTATATGTAGGTTTGGGGAAGATGTTTTTTTTCTATGTATCCTGATGCATAACTAGGCATACTGAAGCGTGAACTCCCATGCACACATGACCAAAGCTATTCATGACAAATAAGCTTCTAGATGCTTCTGTGATGTTTGCAATAGTCTGGTGAGACTGGGGGAAAAAAGAGCTGATCTGAGCTCAGATGGTAAATTTGCCTCTCCCTGGCAGGGAGGAACAGAGCTATTTCACCTTAAGGTCCATGTACAGGCCAAATGCAGTTCTCCTTCTTGTGTAAAAGGAAAAGGCAGGAAGAGATTTGTAATGTCCTTTATTTCCTAGGGTGCTCATCTTCTATTCTTCATGCTCCTGAAGGGTTCTGCCTCAACTGCTCTTGTAGAGGTGAGGTCTCCATAGTTCCTCATTGTGGTGCTGAATTCCCAATTCCCTATGGATCTGACCTGGATCAGGCATTAGCATACTGTCACTTTTCTGTCGAATCAGCCAGAGCACACGCCGTGGTGTGTAAAGTCTTTGTTCCAGCCACTATGGAAATCATGTGGATGGTGACTGGTTCAGCATAAAATTTGTCTAAAGTTGCCTGTTCCACTTTCTAAAAATGAATTTGAACCAGCAAGATGAAAGTTTAGCACGCTCAGTTGTAAGAGGTCAGCTCTGTGTATCATGTGCCTCTTTACATGGTAAGAGATATCCTGAAAATTGGATTTCCCTCCCCATTAAACCAGAAAAAGAGGTTCAACATCCCAATAATTTCTTCAAGTAGTACTCTTCCTTTCAAAAGGTTGGTCACCTAATGACTGAGAAGAAATCCTACAGTGATTATTTACAAAGATTAGGCCCCAAATCTTACCTACTAAATTTTCAAACCAGCAAGAGCAAATATCACTGTTCATAAAAATCAGCTTAAAATAATGAGTGTGTAATATCATGCTCATTTCACTGGCAATTAATGAACAGAGAAAGGAATTTACCTGCCATAAATATTTCTACAGCTCTCCATCTACATCTTATATTTGGGTATAAATAAAAGGATATATCAGGCTGTACATGGGTATTTACTCATGGTATTTCACCAAGTATTGTAGATAGAGGACTTGGCAGCAGGACCAAAAATTTGGCATCATCTAATGGAGATTTTTTTATTGTTTTAGAAATATTTGGTCATGTTTTCAACAGACATCCCAGTTACTGAGCTAATGCTGTCAATTATATTACCTAAGTAGGAAGGACTGACTCAAAGACATAAGCCCAGTCTCATTCCTGCACGTATCTCAACTGCATATGGCAAACCTGGTTTCTAACAGTAAAAAAAAAAAAAAAGAAGTGCTTGGAATTTTGGAATTCTAAAGTGAATTTTCAGGGAAATAGTGGGAGGAGAGATCCAAAAGAAAGAAACAATGGGAATCATCACTGAATTTGGGCAACCTTCCTACTTACTGAACCTGGAGTAATCCTGGATTCTAAAACAAGTATCTGACCTGATATTCAGTACCCACATGTTCAGACTTTACTTCAAAGCTGATGCAATAAAACTAAAACATTACTGAACTTCAGATGCCAAACTGATCTAAACAGGAAGAGTGGTTGCTACTGCTCTGCTTTCAGTGCCACTTTGTAGACAAGTGGGCAAATGAGGTAAGTAAATTATTTCAACAAGATCAGAAACTCACAGCGTGTGAAAAATAAATGCCTACTATGGCATCCAAAGGAAAGAAGAAGAAGGAATGTGTGAAAATGATAAAGAAAACATGGCACACACTAGCATACTTTACTACATCCCAAGCACACAATTCCACAGACACCATTTCAAGCAAAGATTGATCAAAAACTGTCAGGGCGGAAACTCAACATCAAAATGCCATTTCCAATGTGTAGAGCAAACACGTTTAATGTAATTAAATAAAAGGGGGTGTGTTTTGATCTAGATAATTCTGGGCACTGCTAGTAGCAGAGGCATGACAACATGGTCTGATGGAGGCATTCTGAGTGATTGAATAATTCAGGTTGTAAGGAGCCTCTGGATTCAAAGCTAGACCAGGACCCTCAGGGCCCTGCTCAGTTTATTAATCTCCAAGTAGCTGAGTCCTGTTTTCACAGGCAGGAGCAGCAATGGCCAGTCCCAGACATAACTGTGTTCCTAAAACTATCTACAAGAAATCATGACATTTGGCAAATACTGATGTATGAATGAATAGCTGGACAGGTTATCTAATTTATCCATATGCTCTTAAGATATCTCATGCTCTTACCATGGATTCCCAGAAGCAAATCCTATCCTTAGCAATTTAAACAGAACTGGAGCAAGTTTCTAATAGAATTTTACAGCATAAAAGAACATAATAAGAAACGTATCTATATCACAGCTAAACAGAAATCTATCTAAATACTCTGAAAGCCAAAAATCCTGTCTGGTTATAGGAAAGAAACTACTTATCATATAATTAGGGAGGCTTTACTTTGTTTTCATAATTTTGATCTGACCGCAGTTCTGGAAAAAAACATGTCTCCAGAAGTGTTCTGCTATAGAATCATCAAAGATAAACCCTTCAGCTTCAGTGATATGCAAATGAAGACATGTTTTTTAAAAGGATTAACAAAATTGGTCAAAGCATCTTTTGAGTCTACTCTGCCTCCAAACAAACAATAAACTGTCTGCATGCAGTGAGATTTGCTAACCCATAAACATAGCCAAATGGAGGACGATCAGAACCTTAATGAGTTTGGTCCCCTTTGAATTCTAGCTGATCAGTGTCACCAATAATTTCAACAGGCTCTAAATTAAGCACTTTCTGTCTTCAAAGTGCCTTGCAAACGTCAACCAATTAATCCCTACAAGTCTCCTCTGAGGTAGGTAAGTAGGTATTGTTATCCCCATTTTACAGTTGGCTGAACACAGTCAGAGGGTTAAGTGATTTGCTGCAGGCCACAGATGGAGGTGGGATTAAAACACAAGAGTCACTATGATTCTTTTTAGAGGACAGCACTTCTTTTTTTTCATGCTGACTTTTCTGTGCTGACTTTAGACATATTGGCCTTGTGGAAATACTTAAAGGAAACAAAATAAATTGTCCTTGTTAAAAGCAAGGAAACATAAAGAAATCTGGGGTCTGTGCTGATAACACTTTTGTTGCCTTATCCTGACATTAAGGTTTTTCCTTTAATTTTGTTCTGATACTCTAGTATCATTCCTTTCATACAGGGACTTATTTCTGTGGCAATGTAACCTGCTACTAATTGACAGATATGTCCTGCTCCTTTGCAGGTTTTATTTTGTCTTTCTGCTTTCAAATTAGTAAGTTTAGGTGGCACCCTGCCTGTAAATCGGGCAGACACTTTCCTTCCAGGATCAGGGTAACAGTTGGTAGGCTTGTTCCACTGCAGCACAGGCAGGAAGAAATGGAGAAAGGCAGCTTTGAGAACCAAGAGCAAAGAAAGCCATTAACTGAAACCCAACCCCAGCAAACCGCTTGTAACCATTCTAACAGGCGTAAGATTGATACCTTTCCCACTTCAACAGAAAGATCAGATGGAAAAGGGAGAGTATATCCTTTTCCTCTCCATGTATACAACTTCAGGCCACTTGAAGGCCCATTTGTCATTAAGTCACTCCAGTGTATTGTAATAAAATTCTGAGTTTTATCAGGAAGCCACTTTTCATCTAGCGGCAAATCCACTGCATCTGTTCCCTGGAATACTTTTTAGAAGAGAAAAATCCACTACTCAAAGTTGATGTCTTGCAGCTCCTGAGCACATTTTCTTTTATTTTTTTGGATGGCACTGCACTTTCAGAAGTCTTCCAGTACAGGAATTGACATGAACACAGAAAATCAGTGAATATTTGAAAAATTATTCACTTCCTACTATAGTACAGTAATTTCAGCCATATTGTTGGTTATATGTGTCCTGAAAGTATAGCTCTATTAATGCAAAAAACCCCAAAACCCAAAGAATTTATTAATACACCACTGTAATTAATACATGGTGGTATTCATATATTACACAAACCAAAGATCAAACCTCCTTTGTATCAGGGGTTGCCCACAGGATATGGTCTCATCAAAGTTTTATTAGCAAAAATTTTACTTTGTTAAAGGCACTTGTGAAGCCCTCAGATTAAGCAAATAATACATAGGGTTGTGGTTAAATAAAATGCAGTTTATTTTTCTGCTTCTGTGTATGCTGCATCGAAAGAGCATTTTTACCATTAGAAAGGTTTGTTAGTAACTACTTTGGGCTTACACGACAAGCACTTATGTCTCTTTTTAGAAGAAAAAAATAGGTTAATGATTCACAGCCTGAGGGATTGTACTTTTAGTATAACAGTGTAAGAACATGTAGGATTTTGACTCTTAGAAGGTGTGTTTTCAGTAATAAAAGCATGTATTACATGGGTTAGGAAGTGTCTGATTTTCACAGTAATTCTGTGACCAGAAAAACATGTAATGCAAAACAAAAGCTTGGAAATTGCTATTTGCTAGCTCTGTCTCAAGAAGATTTGTAGCTGACTCTGAATTACATGCTCTGCAGAAACAGCTCCCTTCTTTTATCACTTTGGAAATCATTAACTTGGCCTGGATGGTCCTCTGTGCAACAAAGGAAGTTTTCACATGGATTTTCTGATAGGGGAAACAAAAGAGATCATAGATAACAAAGCAGCAGTGTGAATGACAGTTTTAGAGGACCTTCATCCAAACAAGCCTCAGTGACATCTCATCAGATCAGGCATCAATCCCCAAATTTCCCTCCACTCAGCACTACCATGCTTCAGGGCTAATCCAGTGTACCATTCCTCACTTCCAAATTTCTCAGGCCATCTATGAACACAAATAACTGAGTGATTGTCCCACATCTCATTAATTAACATAATCAATTTTTACATCATACATTCTGCTGTTACAGGTCTATCTGCACAGTAAAATGGAGCTGTGAGAACATTTGTCTGCTTGGGTTGTAACTACACGCACAGTTCTGTGCATCCCCCCCACATATCAATGCACTCCATGCTACCCATTCCAATAAAGAGTAACTTGTCAAACAGCTCTAGGGCTTGCATACATGTTATGTTATGTTATGTTATGTTATGTTATGTTATGTTATGTTATGTTATTTGTTATGTCATGTTATATATCTTTTACTCATCTGCAGCCATTGCCACAATTCACCTGCGCTACAAGCATATTTTAATGTCCTGCACTGCAAACTTAGAGAAGGAGCAGTGTTCAATCATCTAAGCCCCTCCAAGATGAGAATACTTTTCCAAAAAATATATCTGTCACCCATATGAATTTCTGGCAAGGTAGAAATCAGTTTTTTCTAAAAGCTCACCTCCCCTATGTGCAGCTCCGTGCCCTGATTAGTTTTTTAGCACCCGTTCAATGGGCGTATTTCTGAAAATCTGATTCACAGGTTTGCAAGTTGAGCAGGCTGGAGAGCCTTTCCAGCACCATATCCTTGCTGAAAACTGCACAGCAATTGCTGGTGCCATGAGTTGTGTATCCTCCATGAATGAAAGAGTGAAAGATGATTATTTAGACGTGATCCTACTCATTTGTATACAAAAATCCTCCATTTGTTCATTTATCTGCCTGGTCATCTAATATGCTGCACAATCTGTGATGACTTGGGGAATGTGTTTTCCTATTTGTGTTTCTAAAAAGTAGTGAATGTATCACAGATTCTATGGAAAATAAGGAATGAATAGCAATAATTATAATTTTGTCACATTTGGTTTTAAAGATTTATGATATCATAAGCTTAGGGTTAGTATCTAAACATGGAGCCTCAGAAGATCTTTTATTTCTGTAGAGTTCTAGCATGGTATCCCTCCAATTTTTCTGCATATAAACTCAAAGTAGATATTGAATTTCCTGAAGACTGGTAATTCCTGAGTTATCAGCAATTACAATTACTTCTAATGCAACTTGTACGTGATATTCCAGACCTGCTAACAAAATATGAATTACTATCAAATTACAATGTAGTTAAAGTACACAAACACATTATAGGTCATACCTTACATACCATGTGTTTAAAGATAAGCATGATTTGGTTATTAATCATAACCAAACTCATACCCTCTGTAGTGTGTGAGAAAGAGTTCTAGAGGTGTTAGGGGAAGAGTAAGATAGTAACCCTTCCCAAATACTTGAAAATAATATTTGCACCTGAAACCAGTGCTTTAACTAATTTGGAGCATGCAAACTGCTAAAAGGGGCATTTAAGAATCAAACTTTCATCAAACTTTCACTCTTATCATCCCTTGAGGCTACCAGGGTAATTTGCGCAGATTGTTATTACATAAATAATATTCTCTTGCTTCTTCTTCTCTGCACTCCAAATTCCAAGTGTAAAGAGTAAATCTATATAACTGAATGAATTATTCCCAATATAATTACTCACTATAAATTTTTGTTGTGAATTTGTGAAACTTAGAGGACACACACACGACACACTATTCTAATCAAAATCTTTTCCGCAAATTCATTTGTCTGCATGAATATCAACAGTACTGAGACCCCAGGGACAACTGTAAAGGAAGTAAATTATTCTGTTTTGTCTCTGTATTTGGGTTGGTTTTTCCTTGCAAACCTATTCTATGATTGCTGTTTATTCTACATATATAATCTCAGGGTTTGGGGGTTTAATTGTTGGTTGGGTTTTTTTGTTGTTTTTTTAATATCATCCAGCTACCTGAAACAGACTATCATCAGACTTCTCACCCAAACCCATAGGTGCCAGAGGAGTTCAGAAGGCAACCTGCAGCCCACTCATGTTGCAGCCCCTGAAAGCTTTGTAGAACCTCTCATCCCTCAGCAGGGACCATCCCTTGCTCCCTGCCTCTCCCAGTATCCTCTCTTCTCAGCAGGGGGAAGAGACAACTCTGAGGACAGAGCTGCCAGTATTTTAAATGGTGCACAGGACCTCTGCTCTTCCTCCTCCACCACGATTCCTGGACCAGTGACTTCATTCGGAGCCCGCCCGGCGTACCCATGGCAACACGGGACTCTACAACACACTTCAAAGAATGTTCTTGAGGGGAAATTCAAAAGCCCGCTTGTATGAACACATCAATCACAGGGGGGGCAAATTCCCCCGTGAGGAGCGTGGCCCCCGCGGGCGCGCCGGGCAAGTGCAATTCCCATGCCCGGGGCGGCAGACAAAGAGCGGCCCGAGGCGCCCGCCCGGAGCCCAGGAGCGCGGCGACACCGCCGGGGAGGAGCCAGACGAGGCTGCCCCGGGGGCGGGGGTAAGTTAGGGAACTTATAAGAGCGCGTCCCGCCAGAAGAGCCGGGGCGTGTTTGGAGCAGCGGCGAGTGGTATCACTGCAAAAAGCGCGGCTGCGGCAGCAACCCGAGAGCGCGGAGCCGTCCGATGGCTCTGAGCATGGACAGCAGCCTCGACAGCCTGGATGTAAGTGCCGGGAGCGCGGCCGGCTGCCCATGTGCGCGCTGTTTGCAAACAAAGGTGCCCTCGGCGGAGGCTGCGGGCGGCGGGGTCGGGACAGCGGCGGGGTGTGCGGGGCGCGAACGGGCAGGGCTGGGCTCTGAGCCCCGGCCGCTGCTGCCTCTGCCTGTAGCGCTTCGGACCTTGGCACAGCTGCAGCCGCTGCTAATTCCAGCTGTGGCACTCCGCTCTTGTCTCGGGCTCTGCTGCTCAGCCGTCAGTTCAAGTGACATGTGGCACCTTTGTGGACTGAAAAACGCCGGCAGAGCAATTAGCGCTACGGGAATGATGAGAAGGGATCGGGCGAGGAAGTTTGGAGCGATCTGACTCCAGGGAATGGTATCCCTTTGTCCCGATGCGCGCCCAGACCTTGGGCTGTCGGCGGGACTGGGAGCGGCGGCAGAGCTCGGCCGTCCCGCCCGCTCCCCCGGGCGATACGAGGCGGCGTCCCACTCTTCCTGAAGCAGCTCCTCTGCCACGGGGTCTCGGGAGTAGTTAGTACCAAAAAGGAGATCTCTGGGAAGTTCCAGCTTTAGACTCGCAGTTAATGCCCGCGTGGTGCCTCCGCGTGTGTAGCGCTGCGGGACCCTCGGGGCGCGCCCTGCGCGGAGCTCGGGGATCCGCGGGACCAAGGGCATGACAACAAAAATCTGAAAACCTGAGGACCTGCTCATAGCCAGATGGCACTCGCCCGCCAGCATTGCTTTTAGCGCGGTGGCCAAAACCGTTGGTGGTTTCCTGATGCGCTTTCATGCCCTCACCAAATTTCGCTTCCCTTTTCCACCACTGTGCTCACTCCGTCCGTCTGGCTGCAGCCCGCGCCGGCCGCGCTCACCCCCTGCCCCGCAACCGCAGAGGGTGGGGAACAAAGGGAGGGAACGTGGCCCGTCGTGGTGACCCTCCGCGGGGTTTGAGTTCCCCTGATTAAGGTCACCTCTCTCTTTCTTTCTTTCTTTATGGGCTTTGGGGTTTTCTTCCTTGTCTGCATGTGTGGAGCTGTCAATTGCTTCTCAGCAGGGAATTCTTGCTATTATTTATCTTTTATTACATCAGCCGAGGGTACCTTCTCTATTTCTCCATGACCCCATCCTCTTAATGACAAGGGACTTTGGAGCAGCAGCATTTCTAAGTAATTTTTTTCTTTTATAGCTCTCTATTGTAAGAGTTAAATGTGATGGGTCATGCTCTGTGTGGACAGACCTCTCGCATCTGGCACTTTCTGGGCTCTCCCATTTGTAGTGTCCATCTGATTAGAGCACCGAAGTGTCCAGAACCAATGATATTTCTGGGAGTAGCCATTGTCTTTCTTTGCTCTTTTGTGCCCTGCCTTTAGCAATGTCTCACTCCTCAGAGAAAGACAAAGGAAGTTTTTAAACTTATTCTTATTTACTGTGTATTTTATATATGTATATGTAAGCATTGTAGTTTCCCATCTGGTTTTCAAAAAGTTTGCCCATTTGTGACAGTGGAGACTCTTCAGGCAGCTCTTCACATATTGTCATACAGAGCAAGTTTGTGCAGAGGAGCTAACATCTACTCTTTGGTTTTTTTTAGCTGTCATCTGGGTTATTAATTGAATTTTCTGAAAATGGCACGGATGAAATTGGTTCAGGTGACTATGGAGACTACGAGGAGCCATGCTTTCAGCATGAGAATGCTGATTTCAATCGGATCTTCTTGCCAACAATCTACTCCATCATCTTCCTAACGGGAATAATCGGCAATGGATTGGTTATTATTGTTATGGGCTACCAGAAGAAGCAAAGAAGCATGACTGATAAATACAGGCTGCACCTCTCCGTGGCTGACCTCCTTTTTGTCATCACCTTGCCATTCTGGTCTGTGGATGCAGCCATAAGCTGGTACTTCGGGAATGTTCTGTGCAAGGCAGTTCATGTCATTTACACAGTCAACCTCTACAGCAGTGTCTTGATTTTGGCCTTCATAAGTTTAGATCGTTACCTGGCAATAGTCCATGCTACCAACAGCCAGCGACCACGAAAGCTGTTGGCTGAGAAGGTGGTGTATGTAGGCGTGTGGCTGCCAGCTTTCCTTCTCACAGTGCCCGATATAATCTTTGCCAGTACCAGTGAAGTAGAAGGAAAGTATCTTTGTGATCGCATGTACCCTCACGAGAACTGGCTGATCTCCTTCAGATTCCAGCATATCTTGGTAGGACTTGTCTTGCCTGGCCTAATAATTCTGACTTGCTACTGTATTATCATATCCAAGCTGTCCCACTCCAAAGGCCACCAGAAGCGCAAAGCCTTGAAGACCACAGTTATCCTCATCCTCGCCTTCTTTGCCTGCTGGCTGCCCTATTATATCGGCATCAGCATTGACACCTTCATCCTGCTGGGAGTCATCAGACATCGCTGCAGCTTGGAGACCATAGTGCATAAATGGATCTCCATTACAGAAGCCCTGGCATTCTTCCACTGCTGCCTGAATCCAATTCTGTATGCCTTCTTGGGTGCCAAATTCAAAACATCAGCTCAAAATGCCTTGACATCAGTTAGCAGAGGATCAAGCCTCAAGATTCTTTCAAAGGGCAAACGTGCAGGACATTCTTCTGTTTCTACAGAGTCTGAGTCTTCGAGTTTCCATTCCAGCTAACGCTGCTCCTTGCCATCATTTTGTAAAGAGACACTTTAAAGTTGCGCAAGATTTCAGAAAAATAAGACTGACCATAATGTACAGATTTATTTACAGTTGGAATTTTATATTGTTTCTTTTAGTTTCTGTGAAGTTTAATTGACTTATTTATATAAAGAAACCTTTCGTATTGATGACAAACTGTCTAGGCAGGTCCTGTGGACAAGTGGTTGGTTCACAAAAGTTTTAGTGACTGTCTGTATGTATAGATATGTGAACTAAACACTTTGGATTGTAGCAAAGTGACTGTTAAAAGTTTAGAAAATATTTCTCTGTTGTTTATATGTAAATGTTTTTCAGTGTTGCTGTTATTCTTAAAAGTTTGGCTGGATATTTTTACCTTACTACAAGATGTTTGGTTTACAATAGCTTAATTCTGCTGTAGAAATGGCACTTATAACCAAAGCCTCTCTGTTACATGCTAGGGTTTTTCCCCTCCATTCTCAGTAATTGATGGTTTGCAAAATTTTCTGTTCAAGGTAAAATAAAAGTTTATGGAAAAAAAGTTATTTTGAGTGGTATTTTCATTTCTGGTTGAATTTTTCTCAATGCTTTTATTTACAATTTCAAATACACAATAATGTCTTAGGAAATTGCATGTCTTGTGAAAAGCAGGAAAATGAGTTTCAGTACATACTGATTATTCAGTTCACCTCTGGAGTTTCATGTTAAGGTTTTTTCACCAGAATACATTCATGTCAGTTAACATTATGTTTAGAATTACTTAAACTATCATTTAGAGAACTTTTTGAGGCAAAATACCCACAAGTGAAAACCAATCTATTTAAGCAATTGCTAAAGTTTACAGCCTCAGGAGTCAAACTCTGATTGCTGCAAGTGCCTAACCTTTATGCCATGCATACAAAGTCAATCATACCTTCTGCCTTTTGCTGTGCTTCTAAATTTAGCTTCACATGTTCATAGTAATCAAAAGTAGTTGAATCAAAGCCTTTTTTTTACTAGAAATAAAGTTATTCTATTAAAGTGTATTTGCTCTGAGGAAGGTAAGTGGTTTTCCTCTACGGAGATTTCCCTATCCTATCTACATCTAGATTTTCTTAAGGTAGTATTCCAATCTTTACATTCTGTTTAAAAGCACAGGATGTGTGCCAGTTCTTGAAAATATTTTATAGTAGAAATCAGCTAGACTATAGGATTACCAATAATTCGTGCTGAAATCTTAATTGTCTAGTTAGTCATGTCTTCACATTAGTCTGCATTCGGAAGTAATGGATACCCAAGGGTATAGAGCCATTGAGAGTATTTGTATGTTTTTACATTAAAAAAACAAACACAACTGTTACTCAGATAAAAATATATAAAGGACAACTTAGAAGTAAAAACAAAAGCAAAAAAAATAGTAACTAGTAGTCAGACAGAACTGAATTAGGCAACATGGATATTGCAGTGGTATTCAATTTTTCACAGGCACAGCACCCTAGTGATTTTATGGAGCAAGTACCACTATGCTAAATTATACATTAAATTCCAAGTTTTGTATTAGATATTTTCATTAATACAAAACCTTTCTGTTTTTAACTTCCCTTCTCTCCAGTGAGGAGGCTGCAACCTTGGCTGCATCCTGCACTCATTTTCCCTTACAATGACAGTAGTTATCATCTGATTCTGTGTTAAGCTGATTCAGTGCTGAACCAGCACAAAAACAACCTGGCAGAAAAATAGATAATTCTCCAGCAATTTGGTGAATTGAACGTGTTCTATGAGGAATCCAACAAGTACTACAAAAGTGCAAGATTCTGTAACCTGGAGCCAGGCAAAGGGAAAGAAATGTGAGATTAAATAAAAAGGACACAGATTTCCTCCCCCACTTTTAGCAACTAAACTTTTAGATCAGTTAACTCTAATGTGTGTTTTAACTCAAATAAATTAGCAACAGAAAAGATGCATTCTGAGAAAACAAAAGGTCTCACTTTGATCAAGCTGTTGCTCCTAAACAGGGTTGAGAAATGAGGAAAATGTGGTATAGGAGCAGAACTCCTTAAATGGTTTATTTTTGTTGTTCGTTTGTGTGTTTTCTTAATTTAGTGAGGGTTTCCCTGTGAAGAATTTGCTGTTCTAAATAATTCTGATTTTCACCCCAGCCCAATCAATCACTGTGGTTTAATTGCACTTATAAAATACTTACAGGCTATCAACACAGTGCTGCTTATTTGTTGAGGAAATGTTAAGAGCCCCCAGCATTAACTTAGATTATTCCCATTATGTTTCAGTCAACCAACTGCTACCTCAAGCAGAGTTAACAGGGAAGAGGGTGCAAGAGAGAATGAACTCAGCAGCCATGTTACTGCCAAAGACCACTAAAAGGACACTAAATAAACAACAGAAAGAATTTGTGTAGAAAATAAATTAGCTAAAATTAAAAAAAAAAAAAAAAAACCCACAACTAAACCCATGCCCAGAGGCATGATTTTTATAAAACTGCCATTGTTCTCAGTAGAATTAATGAAACTATGGACAGAAGACTGTCTTGAAAAGGAGTTGCAGTTCTTTGGGGTTTTGCTTCAGAAAAAGAAAAATTAATCAAAAGCCACATGTACTTACTTCTAAATAATTTTATATAAGTATGAATATAATATATATTTGTACAGTTTACAGAGCAAATACTTGCAAATTGGATGAAGCTGTCATGAGGAAACATAGTAAGAAATTATGAATCTAGTTTTGTCTTTTTACCTGTGAGCAAGTCAGAGAAAATAAGACAAATTTCTCTCAACTCTACTGAGCTATTCCAAATATACCATGTTGGTAAAAAATATTAATTTACTCCATTTCAAAACAAAATCACCTTAAGCTGATCTTTTGTTTTTTACATATTTTTGAAGCAAAAGTGGTCCCTGTAAATGTATTTGTCAAAGTGTAAATTCAGTGACAAAGGGGAATGAACCTATTTTTGTGATTTATGCATTGGACAAGTCTACACAGACCAAGAATTTTCCCAAGTTTTCAAAGGGACTTTCCAAGTCTTTTTCCAAATTACTCCTTTCTGGTATACAGAATAATCATGACATTCCTCAAGATATACACAATGCATAGTCTCAGCACTTTCTTGAGGTCATAAAATAATAGCTGCGTCCAAGTAATTTTAAATATGCAACTCGAGACACAGAACAGAGAACAAATGTGAGTTTGGTTACAAATCATTGAGTATTGGTTACAAACCAAACTAAAATGATTTAAAAGATTTATAATGTATTTACAAAGACCCTTTCCACTGAATCCAGGCACTAAGTATTTTGCTATGGTTGTTGCAATGTGTGAGCAGCAATGCTGGACTAAATTAGGGATATTCACTTAATACTCTAATGCACGCATTTTGAGTGCCTAAGATTAGTTAGATATCCTTTGGATCATGCAAGGCTAAACAAGAACAGAACATGTATGTGAAGTTACTTTTGCTTCCTCTGAAATGTTGTTTGGAAGTAAAGTCAGAACACTCAAAGCAGTGGGGTAAAATGACACTGTGATCCATTATTTGTGTGGTGTGTTTTTCCTCTGCCTAATCAGATGCTGCCAAGCCCACATTAGAGGAGCATGTGAAAAGCTGAGGAGTGTAGTGAGGCCACCTGAGTGAATGTAAATTGAAGGCAGTGAGCAGGGGGTAGTTACTTGGTGCTTTCTTGGCCAGTTTTATGACACAATCATACAGGGGCTTGAACTTCTATGCATATACATAAATCAGAACAAAATCACCATGAAAATAAAAAGGAAGTAGCAGTAATAACATGGAGCCATTCATGCAAGTGAATGGTTTATCTTACGATGGTGGTGCTCTAGTTGGACAATGTACAAAGTGACCACCTCTAGATGTTTGGTTGAAAAGGCCATTTTTTACATTGTTTGGGAAAGGAAACAGCATGACGAGGAAGTACTTCCTTGATCCAGGCATGCCTCCAAAATCCCCTAACAATAGAGTATTCTCATATTCTCATAGTGCTGAAACTTAGGAAACACTTAAGCAGATAGAGCCCCAGAGGTTTTTGCTCAAAGGATGCCACTCCCTCACTTTATGTTTTGAAAGAGCTATACAGACTCCTTTTCACAGCCATAAATCACGTGTAAATTGAAATTACATGACCACTGGGATTATTTCTTATAAAGGAGGCATAGATTTCTATAAATCCTTTCTCTTAGACTATAATTTTTATGTCATTCTTTTAATTTTCTCTGAAAATCTTTAATCTTCAACAGAATGAAGTTTAAAGAGAATTTGTTCTACCAACAATTTTCTTAGTATCTTCCCACCATCCTAGTTCTAACAGGACATACGATAAAACAATGTTATACTTATTGTTTTTGAAAGCATATTTTAATAGAAGCTGACTATAAGAGCCCTTTGTGTTTGCTTATTTATATACATGTAACATAAATATATCTACATATATATAATGATGTAGATTATAAGCACCATTTTCAGGTGCTGATTCAAGTGATCCAGGCTCCAGGACAGCTACCACTGACTTCAGAGGAGTCAAGATTCACTACAGATATAGGAGGTATTGATTAAAACTACTATTTCCTTGAAAGGACAGATGGCTCCAGTGACAAACTCCAACTGAATTCAGAGACAGCAGGGTACCCAAAGAATTATGCTTCCCAAAGTGTACAGCCTTACAGCCCAAATCAATTACAAATGAAGATTACAAGCTGCTGATTTCTGTTGCAGTCAGAGATGTACATGAAACTAAATCTTTCAGTATGGAGCAGGTGGAATTGTTCCACTGAACATAACAGAAATAAATTTTCAGCAAAATGGTTCTCTCTTACCGAAGGCTTGCAAGCTTTGCATACCCAGCTATCAACGGTCTCGCAGTAATTTGTCTTCAGTGGCACAGTGTTTGAAAGAAATAGGTCAACATTTAAAATATCCTTGTCTTTTGGAATTCACACCAGGAACAGATTCCCACCACACAAACATGTCAGAATAATTAGTAATTATGAGGGCTTTTTGAAGGGTTACACTGAAAAGAGTTCTCTGGCTTCTGTTCTGGTTTGGTTTTGACTTGAACGTTTTCACTGTTCATGCTGCCTTTTGTTGCTACTAGCCTCTTCTCACAGCTTCTATTCTACTTAACTTTTCCTTTAAAAATATATCTTAGTGGAATTTTAGTGGCTGTGTTCTGTTATGACTACACAAAATATACCAGACAAATAAGAAAAAGTAAAAAGAAACATATCAAATTAAAAAATACAGCTTTCACAACTGTTTCTATGTGCTCTCATGTGCATTTCCATTCCAGCATCTGCTTTTCTTTAGCTGAAAGATAAATTACTTCTATATGGTATGAAAAGTTTAAACTCAAAGGTTGGTTTTACTCTCAAGTTTCTTAAAGTGCAATCCCAGCACACATTTGTTTACTTCCATAGTTCTTTCCTGTTCAGCCCTTGGTAATGGGGCAGATTTTCCAGAGAGGGCTCTGGATAAGAAAAGCTGACGGGCACCTCACCTGCCTGTCAGTGCCACCACTAATGCCAACACAGCCTCAAGAACACGAGCTGCCCATGAATTTGACACTCTGCAAGCTACAATCAGACCAGACATCAATAACTATCACTGGTTATAATACTAATCTGTGACACTCCTCAACACACATAACACAAAACAAACTTGAGAAGTTCAAGTAGAACATCTTTCCTTAACTTTCTTTTCACAACTCCTTGTCACCCTTCTTATGGCTGCTCCTTTTCAATACTGTCCTTTCTTAGGCTAATATTTTTGGGGTTTTTTTTCCTTGGGGAAAATATCTAGTATTTAAAATGTGTTTAAAAACACTGATTCTGCCAAGCCTGAACATGAGTTCACCAGAGAACGAAACGTGGGTGTGCTTGATAGTAGAAGATGAAACCGAGACCTCAGTGTCCACAAATCAATTCCATCTCTAAAATCTGTTGGAAGCAAGAGAATAATTCTGGTGTTTCTACAGATATGTTTTATTGTGATAGCAATAGATGTGTCTTGTTAATATTAGGTTCATTGCAAGCCTGAAATCTATTATTCCTGCTCTTTGTGGGAGGAATTACATCTCATAAAAGTGTTAAGGTCACTGTTGGAACTTAGCAGAGGAATGCATTGGTAAGAGAAGCCAGAGTCTAACAAGAATAAAAGGGAAGAAGATATTATTGTACGAGGGCAAGGTTCACTCACGTTAGATTTAATTTGACAGTGAAGGAAATGTAGAGTTTCTGTCCTCCCCTGCCCCTCAGTTTTTACTACCTTCCTTTCCAAGGCCTTTCAGGTCATGCTTTGCTCACTCTCTTTCTCCTCAACTCCACTGGGTGATCCCTCGACAGAGCTTTCCCACATGGAGCTGGGCACTAGTAGTGCACTGACACAAGGTAACTGAGCTCACCCTACTAATCAACAGGACAAAAAGGAGCCTCACACCGCACAGCCCCCTTCCTTCTCTCCTTACTCTTACCTATGCAGACTCCCCAGCCTCTGCTCATGTGACTCCTTGGCAAACCAGGTCAGCTCTTGAAGGCTGGAGTTTCACAGGAATTTGAAGCAATCTAACTTCCTCTGTTGGGAAGATCTTCAGTCTCCCTCCTTCCTTTTCTCCCTCCCTCCCTCTTCTAATCCTTTCATTTGATATCTTCAATACTCTGATTCAAAATCCCGTGGACCTGTCACCTGCTGTGCATTATCTACTGAATAAGTCACACTTTATTTTGAACAGATTTAATTGATT
This sequence comes from Entomyzon cyanotis, assembly GCA_024500445.1. Taxonomy (NCBI): domain Eukaryota; kingdom Metazoa; phylum Chordata; class Aves; order Passeriformes; family Meliphagidae; genus Entomyzon; species Entomyzon cyanotis. The sequence continues at coordinate 6,072,202 of JAKEPQ010001026.1, forward strand.
AAATAGACAGTATCATTTTTTTAAAATGTATTTTATACTATTTTAATGAAGTTAGCTCTGAAAGAAGGCTGATTACCCTCAAGATAAAAAAAAAAGCCATCAGATACGTGGCTAATCAAAGAAAGAAAAGTTGTTAATTTTCTTCACGTTTTCTTTCAGCAGCAATAAGCTCCTAGTTTGACTCCTGTTTTATAAAGCCAACCAGCCACACAAAATGAACCAACAAAAGGAAGTGAATGGATCTCAGCCAGTACAGTGAACTGAATTGTCTCACTAAAAAGTCAAAAATCAGAGCAATTGCAAGACTGAGAGCAGATTCATGCACCTGGGAGCTGTCAGGGGAGTAAAGAAGCGGGACCCTGGCTTTTGGGACCAGCAAGTTGTTAGACCAGTTTAACTATCTTGTTAAAACTTCCTTAAGTAAACAGCCAGATGTTAAACAAACAGACGACTTCTCAGGTAGGGGGCAAGAGGCTGATAAAGCATGGAGAGAACAGATGCTCCTCTTTAAGGGAAATGAGCCCTGTTTGCTCCTTAGGTAAAATATCATTACCTGTTGACTACGTGATCATGTTCCTGCAGAGTTCAAGAAACAGGTCTTGAATAGCAGTGTTTTGAACTAAAGAAATCTGTAATAGATCTCAATGATTAATCATGTTCTTGGCTATATTGCTCATCAGATTTCATGTAGCTATTTGTTAAGATACACTGCAATTCTACATTCGTATATAGAGCCCACAGAACTTTTTGAATGAGTGGACATTTGTGCGATTTTTAAAAGCAGAATACTTGAAAAGTACAGACCACATCTTCTCCCATTTAGCTATCACTAAAAAAACCACAAACAAACAAACAAAACAAACCCAAACAAAAAACAAAACAAAACAATTTAAAAAAAAAAAAAACAAAAAAACCCCATCACAACTGTTATAAATGAAGTCATGGAGTTGGCTTTCGTAAAGGGTTATGAGGTATTTGTTATGATTATTTGTTAATGGTTGTGTATTTGTTATGGTTATTTGTTAATGGTTGTGTATATGTTATGCCTACCTCTATAGATTTGTTGGGGCTAACTAATAAATGTTATGGCTACCTCTGTAGATTTGTTAGGGCTAACTGATAAATGTTATGGCTACCTCTATAGGTTTGTTATGTCTAATTGTTAATTTGTTGTGGCTAGCTTAAATGTTATGGTTAAGAAAGGGGAGAGCTGGGCAAGCAGCTATCAGAAGACCCTAGAAAGGAGGACTGAAGGTAAGGAGCCTATCGGAGCACCTGAAGGAGGCTGGGTTAGGGGGTTATAAAAACTGTATCCCGGAGCCAAAAGGTGCCTCTGGCTTCCACCCATCGGTGGCTAAGCACCCAGCGCTGCACTTCGCTTTGTGTAACGGCAGACAGCCATTCTAAGCCTCTTGTCGTTGTTTGTACTATGAAAATGAGTGAATAAGTTCTCTCAAAATTTAAGTAGTGAGAGGACCTTTCTAACAATAACAAAGCACTTAGTTTGAGTATTATGTTGTGATTCTCTCCTTAACCTATCAACTAAAGAAAGACACTGCCTCTTGGTATGAAATCTACTTTTAGTTTTACTGAAGAAATGTAGCAGCCCACTTATGTTGAAGCCAGACTAAATATGGTCAGATTGTCTAGTCTGAATGTATGGAGCTATATGGCTCTCTTCATATTCTGCAATGAAGGGGAGAGCCTGGCAACTGCATGAATATTCAGTGTAGCGTATTCACCAGTCCCACAGTTTAACCATACTTCAGCCCAGAGAATAAACAGTCAACAGAGCCACAAATCCTTGAATCTCCTCACTCTTGCTTCTTCCTACAAGCTAATATGGAGGTAGTATTAAGAAACTTTGCACCCTCATTAAGCACTTCGTGGGGACTCTGTAATAAAAACTGTAACAGATGAGGGATACAAGATCCTTTGTTTGTGGTATTTTGGACCACTCTGCTACCTAGATATCTCATTCATTCATCCACCAGTTTCAGTAACAAAAAATTAGAACAAAGACTTTGTACTCTTCGGAATACATTTTTAAATCTTTTGTTCTTAGTAGCACAAACTTTACATATACTCTGTCAGTTGCCAGCCAAACTGGGGCCCATTATGTCCTCTGCAAGCCATGTCCTGAGAGGAAAATGAAGGTGCATCTTCCTGAACTCTGGATCATGGCATTGAACTGCTGAGGTGACACTGCCTGAGCCTACAGTGGTGCTGTTGGGGTGACATTAGCAGAGGTAATATCAATGCAGCCTGGGAAGCAGCTGTGGTTACCTGTCCCTTTATCCATCTCGGCTGTCCTGACCACTGGGCTATAGAATTAGTCTCTCTCCGACTTGGTGAATATTTATTTATGCAAAGTTCAACATTTTCAAAAGGACTCACAAGACAAAAGCACCCCATCAAATACAACAGCATGGTGATTAAGCACCTCCCGAGAGACAGTGGCTCTCAGACTGCAAGGAAACCTGAGCTTTTGCCCCCATATCCCTTGACAAGGGACATTGTTTTTGCAAGAGGGCTCCTCCTCCTGCTCTTCAATGTTTTGTCTAGGATTAAAAGAGCACCTATAGGAGTAAGCACCGTCCTTGAAAAAGCTGAGAAGTGCTTTGTTTATGACTTCTGCTGGCCGTTAGGCAGACCTACTTTGTCAAAGTATCAAGTCTGAAACGGTTCTGTGCATTAGCAGCAACAGATATCTGGGTATCAGATCTGCTAGGAATCCACAAAAGCTTCTGAAGGCTTCTTTTAAGGTTTTAAAACCTTTCTTCTGAAGGTTTTAAGTGTCCATATCATTTGCAGAAACATAATGTGTTGTAGTCTAGCTGTCAGTAAGTGGAGTCTAGAGCACTACAGAACTCTGTATCACACAAAAAGAGTTGTAGAGGATATTCACACATCAGACAGAAACAGCTACAACTTGTTTTCCTCCTCAGGCTTTTCACAAACTCCACAAGCAAACGGACAGCTCATCCTAATTGAGCTCCTCAGCCACTGAGGTACACTTAATCCTGAATCAGCAAAACCTGATAATAATGCTCAGCTGCTTGAAATGGAATTATTTTCTGAGGACTGAACTTAATCCAACCAAAGGTCAGTACAAATAAAAAAATGCTGTCAGCTCAGGACTTAATGATATATTCTTACCTCTGTAGACCTATAATTTCTCTAGATACCTAAGAGGTCATGTCAATCCTAATGTCTCCCAGTTTTATGAATGCAACCATAAGCCCCTTTTAAATCAGATTACAAATGATTATTATAACTCTAAATCAAGGGAAAGGCGCACCATTTTCTCTAATTGGAAAAACTAATTTAATTATAATTATTTTCTTTCCAGATGCTTTGTATTTGTTCCATTACATTACAATAGATAGTCCGGGTTTATGGAAATGAAACAGTTAATTGTTTATGACTTGGAAAGGATGAGAAATTAGTTCACATCTGCTGGTGTAGCCTCACTTCATTTACACTCCTATTGTTCCTGAAGTGCAGGTATCTTCATATACCCTATATGGTGGCTTTATTTCTAATTTAAAATATCTGAAAAGATGGTGTAACTGGAAAACTTATGCTGTTCTCACATTTTTTAAAGATCTTCTTCCATCTAAAATAGGCAATTGATAAAACCATCAGAAGTAAAAAGCTAATAATTCAAGATTTACAAGTCAGTGGGCACAAAGTGGAAAATGGTAATGTATTCAATATCCCAGCCTGATTTTGCACTGAATTAACATAAATTGGCATAACCTCCAAAGCAAATCTTGTCAACAACCTCACTTTGCCTCATTAAAATCATTGTTTTATCTACATTATTTTTGGTTTTCAAATTTCCAAATATTAAATAGGCCAAATCTATATTCTGTGTAGCTTTGCTGAATCTAATGTTTAATTATTTATTAGATATCAAATGTATAACATCTGTGTAAGAAGGCTGACATATGTTAGGACCTTTGACTTTGATATATAAAAAACTGTCTGCTGAGTTAGGAATCTCTCTATAAATTAATTAGATAAACATGAATACAGCATTTGTATTCTTCTACGTCTTTGCTTCCCTAGAGATGAGGATGATGCTTATACAAAGCACACAAGAGTGAATGTATGAGTGGATCTCTTTTGTCTTTGAATTAACAAGGTTACGCTTTATGCTTTCTTAACTTTTTGGTGGACGGCTTTCACAGTTTAAGGATTTCACTGTCTAAAGGTTAATTCTTCTCTCTTCTCTTAAGCTGTTTCTGAGACTCTGCCAATATTACAGAAAACTACACCAGTATAACTTCCTAGATTTTTGTCACTGGTGTAGATTTTGTAGGCAAGGCCTCAAGTAAGAACATACTTCTGGAAACATATATTTGTCTTAGTACATTCATGCAAGCACACCGACACACACCCTCAAATCCAGCTGATTATACTTGGGGTCATAATTGATAGGAAATTTCAATTTCATTTATCTCCATGGCTGTACTTTTGAGTTGGCACCCATCTAAAACTTGCTTCTCCAGCTGTTTGTTATTCTGCTATATAATAACAAATAAATTTGCCTAACATTCCTTAGGAAGCAGAGACTACTGCCTATACAAAGGTATTTCCTTTTTCTCAGCTACATAAAAAATGTAGTATTTTTTATAAAATAAGGCAAGGGTCACAGTTGATCTTCTGGTGAAAATGCAGAGCCTTCTCTTCATGACAGTTTTTTTCCTTCTAGAGATCTTTCAGTAAAGAATAGGGAGGGTGGGGTATGATTTTTGTTACAGCTTTGCAATAGAACAGGAGCAGTTTATGGGCAAGTATGCAAGGTTGTAGGTTGTGCCCATTCTCACCACTGAAAAGTCATAATCTTCTTCCAAATAAGGCTGCCTATAGCAGTTATATCTAAGGAAACTGTGCCAAGAGCATCAAACAGCGTTCTTTGCCTGAGTAGGGCCCATAGTGACATGCATGCAAAAGAACTCTTGCTTTTTTAAAAGCAATCCTGAATAAAAACTCTTCTCATTCAAGATAGAGGCCTTAAGGAACATCCTGCATGTTAACAAACATCTTCAGATAATGCCGAGTTTGATGCTCATTTCCTAGTTATTCACGGACTCTCTTAAATGGAGCTCTTTCACTTCTGTGGCTTAGCCTAAGGAAATCCTGCAAGAACAATGTGTGACTGAAACACACACAGGTTTCCCAAATGGTAGCAAGACCCATTGATGCTGCTTCAGATAGCACCAAGACAGCAAGTTATAATACAAGCTAAACATGAAAGGGTCTTGTTTGTATAGGATTGATTTGGGTTCAAGCTTTCTTCCTTTCAGTTTGCAGTATATTATGTAAAGTGTCCTTCAGTGAAGAAGTTATTTAGCTGCCAAACTACTTTATTTTTCCTCAAGTATTTCAGTAGACAGAATTTCTAGACCACCAATTGCTTACTCCCCAAATAAGCAACTTCCATTTACTCTTCTCAGTAAAGTAGCCTGGAATCAACTTGCAGATGTTGAAGATCTGGTAATACAAAGAGAAGCTTTAAATACTTTATTTCTAAAAGAGAGACCATGGTTATGTAACAGTTTTATTAATTAAGGTTGATCTATGCTGTAAAAGATGTCTGGTTTGATGCTCCTGGAATTTGTACAACCTCTAAACATTTACAGAAGAACTGCTCCACTGAAGATATTATAACATTCCTGGGACTACCTCTGTAAACAAAGGAAAATCTTTAGGACCCCTGGATTATCCAGCTTTCCTGCTGTAGTCATCGACAGGGTAGGAGTGATTCCAGTACATGGACATCTTTCCATTGTGAAATGATTCAGACCATTAATTCCTGGTCTAAATAAATCTAAAATCTAAATCTTGCTCTCCTTCCTCTTTATTTCTATAGCATTTTCCAGTCTCTTCTCCAGTCACAGTCTTGTTAAGGCTGATGCTGGTACCTTTTCTAAGCAGAGCATCCCTAATGATATTTTGTGCTATTGTGTTTCCTGTTTTGTTATTGCCTTTATTGCACAGTTTCCTCAACAAAGAGGCACACAGCCTTTTTGAATTCACTGCAGGTGTTACACATCACACAGCACCACCTATGCATCAGTGGATATTTCTGATCCTGTCTTCCCCAGAAGATCAATTTGATCAGCCAAGCAACTCCTAAAACACCTTGAAGTCTAGATTACTTTTTCCATTTTATTTGTGAAAACACATTATTTCTGTGTCGAGATGCTTGAGTCACATGGTTCTAGGAAAGTTGTCTAAGTAGTTTTGACTAATTTTTGCTTCAGATACTTGGGGTTTTTCAGCAGAGTGACTACAGTGGGCCCTGTGTGGTTAACTGATGTGCTGAGCAAGAGTGATATATTGCAAAGTGAAGTACTGGGCAGGAAAGCTAAAACAATGAGTTACTCAGAAAATAGCTGGAATACACCATGTTTCTCCTTTGCCTTTTTATACATAAAAATTCTTTGGAGCTTATTTGTTCAAACATTCAAATATATGCAACTTTAAATTCAACTTCAAAATCTCACATCTCTAGTTATAAACCACCTCTTCTTAGAAAAAGCAATGCTCATTTACCCATCAGGCACTTCTAAGCACATCTTTGGATGTTGTTGCTGTTATCTTTTTATATAGTTGAGCTATTTGTCTTAAGTGAAAAAGTGGCATCTGTATGCAATTTCCACTTGGCACCAGTATCTCCTTTTGATGACAGTCTGCACTGTTTGCCTTTCTTCTTCCAGTCACTCCAGCTGCAGGACCCAGATGTCAAACTCAGGAATGTATTTTTTTCCCAGCAGTGCTATCTGATTCTGCTGTTGGCACCTCTGCTCATGGCTGCTCTGAAGCTGCCTGTGTGCAACTTCCTAAGTTTAAAATGCAGACAGTGTTTTTTTATTTATATGCTAAAACCTTTTCAGTTGCCTTAATTATGGGAACTGAGTATTATATATTCATCAGACACACAAACATACAGATTCCATTATTTATGATATTGGTTTTGTGACAACTGTTACACTTCTGTAACCAGAAACTGGGAGGCAAGAAGAAAGCCTCAAAAAGTGCTAATGAGATATCAAAAGTCATTGCTTACTTTCAATAACTGATCCAAACAAAGAAAGGTAAATATAAAGCTATCAAAGGGTGATTGATGAGAATAAAAAGTAAGGTAGAAAGGAAAAGGTGAAAAAAGAAAAGCATTAAAAAGGAATGAACAGCAAAGAGATGAGGGGAGAATAAAATATGTTAGAACTGTCTAAAAACATTCTGCCACATGTCTCCAAAAAGTGAAGTTCTTTAGAAAAGAACCAAGGAAAAACTTATTCCAATTAATACCTTTCTGTAATTTTCTCTTTTTTCTTTGTCCTAGCTTCATGTTTTCCTCTTGGGGGCTTTTTGCTGCAGTATTTGATTCTCCATCACAAAGACAAGGTATTTGTCTCCAGGGGCTTTGCTGCAGCTCACTGCCATCCAGTGACTGGTCAGGAACCAAATGTGTCAGGCAGCTCACATCCTCCTGCAGGCATCTGACAGCACCTGTGTGCTCACTCTGATGCACTCTATGTGACAAAGGAATTTCTCTGTCTGCAGAGCCCTCAAATAACTGCATTTCTCTTCCCTGCATGAATTTTCCTGTGTAATGTAATGTAATAAACATAAATTTGAGACAGCTTCCGTCTTACACAAATAAATTTTAACAACTCCTCTACATTGATACACCTATGGTCACAAAAGCAGCTTATGAAGACAAAAGAATGGTATTTTAACCAAGTCCTAGTCACAAAACTAAGTATTGTTAGCTTAAAAGAGCTAACTTGAAGGGTAGGAGAAGGGATGTTAAGGGCTGAATCCATTATTAGAATAAAAGAGTGGTAAGTGGTTAGTAATCCCAGGTAGATAGACAGACTGAAAAGTTCAGAGATAAGAAAATATTAATACATTTTAAAAAACATATATAACTACATAAATATTAATGCAGAATCCTATTATCTTGACAGCCCACCTGATTTCTATCTCAATATATCTGTTGGATGTTGAACATTGAAGTGATAAACTGCATGTAATTCATGTTTTACAAATTAAAGAACTATGACCAGAAGTTTAAGGATTCAAATACTGAGAGAGTTAGCCTGAAATCCAGGAATATAAAATGCTTACTGGGATTCATCCATTTAATCAATTAATAGATTGTTTTGCCATTCTGTTTGGCAAGATGCCAACACCATGACTCCTATTTATCACTTTACATATGTTTATGTGCTCCACAGGTACAGAACAGGTTCTGTATGAGAAACAGAAACATACACAGGAGTCTACAGCATGTAAATAGACAGATCAAACAACTATTGCAGTACACAGAAAATAACAGATAAGAGCATGTACAACCAGGCTGACATAAAAATGAGTGGGCATCAGGTTCTAGCAGGTACTGCTTCACAGTACATAGCTAATCTGTAGAACTAAGTGATGCTAAAAGTTCATAGGGACACAAAAAGTAGAATCATAAAATTAGTGGAAGAAAATTCAGCCTGGACAATGTTATGCAAAGAGGCTATGTTTGGCTTAAGAAGTTCCTGCTCTGAAAACTGTTGGAGGCTGGGAGAGCATTTTGGGGAAATAGCTCCATACACTAACTGTCTTCTCATAGGCTTTCCTGTACTCTGATGCTGGTCAATGCCAAGACAAGAGACTGATTCAGACAAACCTTTAGTCTGACCAAGAGAAATTGTTCTTACATTCAGTTTTTGGAATTTGAAAAGTCCTACTGAAATCAGTTGGATGTCTAAATTCTCATACACTGCAGGTCTGAATACCCAGCTTTTTGTAGGGACAATCAAAAGGAAAAGTAACTTACTGTAAGACAGAAAGAGACTTCCTTTTTTTTTTTATCAGCTTAAAAAAATGTTAGTAGTGTAGGGACTGGGCTTTTGAGTTCTGTGAGAGAGGATGAAGCAGTTTCATGAGAAAGCACAGAAAGCAGGAAGACAATTCTACTAGATTTGGCACTAGACAGAAAGCTAATGAGGCTAAGGCTGATGGCAGAACCACATTCCTGGAATGAGACTGTGGCATGATTGTTGCCCTCCTACATCAGATAATAGGAGTCAGGGGTTTTTAGTTGGATTCACTTGGACTGTCCATCTTCAGTAACCATGTCCCACTTCCAGCACCAATAATTTCAGCAGCTCTTACAGAAACATCCGCATACGCACTCTCAATCATCAGCCATTTCTGAAAATGTATTCTCAATGATTTTGGAACACGCAAAAGCCTCAATTACAGTTGAGTTAACTCAATAGTTATCACAGCTGAGACTAAAACATAGCTGGAGGCTGCAGGAGCAGTGTCCACAACTCACAGCATAGGGATGATGACAGGCAGAGAGTTCAACAATAAGGGGAACCAAGTGTGAAAAAACTGGTGTGAGAAGGTAAATTCCAATATTTTGGTCCTGAAGGTGAAAACAAAGAACAACATTAAGAGTACTGCCAAGCACAGAATACACTGACAGAATACATTTTACCCCAATTGAAAAAGGACTTCAATCACAAGTACATTATCCTTATTTCAAAAATATTTTACTTCAACAACATGACAATTTCTAATTATTCATATATTTCTTCCTACAAATAAACTTACAGAGATGAGGTGCTCCTTGAAATTTGTGATCAAAGTGTCAGAAACAGCCATCTACACTTGTAAATGTGAAAACTGAAACTGTTGGCATACAGATGGAAAAGTAAAGCATGTATTTTATTATCTATTTTGCATTTAAGAAATAAAACTCTGACACCTAATCACAAGTAAGATTATCAAAAAAGACAATGTATTTAAAATTTCTGAGGAAATTGTCATGTTCTTCTGTTTACTATAATTTTTTAATACAGCAAGATTTTATACAAGAGGAAGACAAGGGTTCACATGCCTTCTCTAAGAGCTGGAACAAATTCAGGAAGAGATCAGCTTTGGCCAACCCTAGCTCATTGTAATTACCTTATTTGCATTGTGCTTTATCTTCCAGATGATCATCAGGCAGAGCTGAGATAGGAGGAACTTTCCCCTCAGCAGCTGGGATATACATAACAAGAAGCCAGAAAACAGATTGCCAAAGAAAGAGGGGTTTTTCTTTTAGGTCCTGAAGGGAAGATCACTTTCAAAGTACCCACAAATCCTGGAAGAGTACTGTTCCACAGTTCCCATTTGTAATTCATCAGACTTCAGCAGCACAGGTTGTACCATAATGTGTCTGGCATTCCTGAGTGGTGTAGAAGAGTCCAGGCAACTTGATACTGAACAAACCAGTCTCAGTATCAGAACATTTACAGGCAGAGAGAGGGAGTATGCTGGGTTTGTATGCTGATACAAAATGTATTAGTGCTACTATCTGTTGTCACTATTATAACCCATAGTAAAAAGGAGAAACACATTACAAATTTTATTAACTTGTATGGAGACTGCTGATCTCGGGACAGACCTTGTGTCACAGACTGTCCAAATGCCAGAGCCAAGAGACGCGAACACAATTAATAATCTAGACATTGACTGAAGCTACCACATAACATTTCCCTGCGAACACTATGTGGGTTTTTCCAGTATGTTATAAAAAAATTTACTCCTAGAGACTTTGTATTCATCATGTTCACTGGAGGTGCTCAGCTCAAAATGTATTTATATTCTTGGCATTAAAATTTTCAAGGGAAAGAAATGATTCCCCAAGTTAAGTAGGTCTTCTGTGATGTGAAAGAACAGGCCTCCACCTCTTGAAGGATAGATCCTACATTTGGAATTGATTTCAGTCACATAAGATCTGTTAGAAATAAAATCAAGATGGGTTGCTTCATGCACATCATGGTCTGCACTTCAGAGGAGACTGCGACACATTGCCTGTGAGTTTTAAAGGGTTATTAAGCGCAAAACAGATTGTGGCGTTTGTAAAATATTTTTGCCAGCTACCAAGATAAGGATAGAAAATAAGTTAATATGAGCAATGGCCACTGAGAGCCTTTGGTATTGACCCTCAAAGTAACAGAAATATTAAATTGCACAATCCTGTATAAGCAGTGACTCTGGGTTGCAACAAAGTGATAACTTTCCCTATGGAATGGATTATAATGTGCAAATAAATTAAGATTTAGAGAAAAAAGTGAGTTAACTCTTTGAGGTGATAGTATTATTTCTATCATAATATAATATCCTGAGCTTGAATTGGACAATAAAAACATTCAATTAAATGAAAGTCTGAGATGGTTCCCTAGCCTCCTTTCTTCTTTTGATAATAGGAAATAAGAACTATAAAACACCTTTTCTCTTATATATAAGAGAAGACCATCTGTGGCTTCTAGTTTATATAAGCAGCTATTTTATTTGGAGGGTCTATGGTGAAAGCAACAGCTGTGGACTACATAGATTCAGGTAAATATAGTGAAAAAAGTGGGCCATATTTTAAGAATCTTATATGAGACAGTAGAAGAAGACACAAGATTCCAGGATCAGACTATAAATGTATCCCTTCAAAATTCTATAAAGGTTTTCTTTTCAGAATTGGAACTGTCACGGGACTGTACCACTAAAAGCAGTTTGGCATGGGAAACTCTTAGTGGGTATAGCAAAATGGGGAAGTATTTCAGCACAAAGTTTAAAAAAATGGAAGCAACCCAAAGTGCCTAAAAGGGAAACTTCACTATCATGCAGACAGAATAGGGAGCAAAAAACCCCCACTATTGCTCTTTTTTTTCTTTGCATTTTTTATTATGCTCTTGGAAAACATTACCAAAGCACTTTTTCTGCTGACAGACAAGCACAATATAATTAGACATAGTCAAGTGTATTTGATATGAGAAAATACAATGAGATTTTCTTCCCCTTTCAGCAACTTCTTCCAGCAATTGAATACCCACGCTGAGGAAGGAATACTGCAGATTGCTAATATGCACAGATTTCAGATCTGAGTGTCTACTTCAGCTACTGATTTGGAGCTCTGAAGAGATTAACATTTCTCTAACTCCAAAACTGGATTTGTAATGCCATATAATTCATAACAGCATATTTGGGGGGTTTTGCAGTAGATGGTAAAAGCAATGATTTGAAACTAAAGCAGAACCAAAAAACTAACACTGTTTCATAGAACCTTCAAATTTACCAGTATACCAGCATTCTGCAGAATAGAAATACAAAGTTATTATATGAGTAATTTTCAGCTGGTCAGCATCCTGCAAATGAAGGAATATTCTTTATCACTACTATTCAGAATTGAAGTCTTCTCAAAACATCTTTGTGACAATGTCCTTTTGCCAGTGTTAGAGAAACAGTTCTTGCTGTTTCACAGCATCTTGAGGAGCCATGATATAGGGATGAGTTGCATGTGGCAAAATATACAACTGATAGACAATGAGGAAAAATAAGCACTTCTTAGCTTGAGATAAATTTAAGGGAACCTGATGCAATTTATAGTTTTAGCTAAATTAGCAGTTCAAATGTCACCAGGTAAACACTATGGAACCCACAATCTGACTTATGTTCACTGAGATTTTTTCTATTGTCTATTCTCTCACTGAGACTAACTCAAGTTTTCTCGACTTTTTTGGCAATGAGAACAACGTCTGCAGGGCAGATGTCTGGTGGAAACAGAGACAAAAGCAATGTGATAGAAGTAATCACACCAGATGTCCAGAGCAAGCAATTATCTAAAATAAAATTAATTGATTGGAGATCCAGATCTTAAGGCACTGGTTACTTTTAACCACCCTAGGAACACTGACAGAGGTAGACAAGGATGAATTTTAAAAGTAAACCCTACTACGTAAGTCGGTAGTTTTCCTTGCATAAAAAGTATCTTAATTAATTAATTGAAAGGTTGCTGTTATTCAGTGGCAGCTGACCAAAAAAGTATTTCTGCACAGAAATTTTCAGATTTTTCCTTAAACTGTCAAACTTTTCTACGTAAGTAATTTTATGCTTAATCCCCAGTATTGTATAAAACAGTGTAGGTACTACATGCCTTTTAGAAAACTGATCTTGTTAAGGAACTGGTAGTTCATGCACCACCTGATCCAGAAGAATCCAGTTTGTTCAGAAGAAATTATGTTATAAACTTGCACACAAATATCTTAACTTTCCATCCTTGAATATCTACTATAAACTAAGTGCACTTCATATGCAATGTTATGAGTCAATTAAACAATCCTTTTATTTTCACAGAAACACTTCTCACAGAAATACTTAATTAATTAACACTACACAATTCTCACTGTCTTCACCTCCTGCTGATATTAGAAGTACTTTCAACTTATCTGCTTTCATATTTACATATTTAATATTTACATACGAAACCTCCTTTGCAGGTACAACACACAAACTTCTGGTTTTGCATATGCAAGTATGAGGACAAACAGCAGCATTTACTCTGAAAACTAGCTTAGGTATTTGGGGTTTTGTTATGATATACATTAGCAAATCAGACCAAGGCTTGTCATTCTATCAATTTCATAATTATATAGTATTAGTAATATGAGTTATAATTTCTTAGAAGCAGATTTTAAGTGGGATTTTTGCAGTGACCAATGCTAATGATAACTCTTGTCTCTGCTTCATAGCAGAACTGGACTTCATTTTGGTAGGACACTTCACAGGGGAAAAAAAGCTTTGCAGACATCTACATTTATCATTACTAAAAATAAAATATATACACTAAAAAAGGCATTTAATGATCAGCACTTGCTAAGAATCATATTGTTACAGAAAGCATTTCAGCAGGACTCAAACCATATCTTCTTTTGAAATTTTTAAAGTTATCTTCCTTTGAAAGTATTTCAGACACATTTGTTCTGGAAGAAGAAGTATTGATAATACCAAACAACAAACTTTCTACGAAGTTCACATAACTGAGTCTTTAAATCTTGTACCTTCCATATGATATGAGTCACTGAATTTTTGGATGATGTAAATGCAATCAGAGCATGTTTAATTTCATTTTGGTCTGTTAGAACTACAAAAGAAGAAGGAAGAAACAGCAATTTGCAAGGACATGGAAAACAAGGCAATATAAATAGAGAATATAGTTACACTTAATGAGATTTGTTTTCATTGGAACCGCTGCTGGGTTTCACTTTCAAACTACAGAGTTATCTCTTTCATTTGATTAGAAACAATGCTCTGCAATCTGTCTGAGCTGCTTTGATTCTCTCACCAAATAAAAGAACAAGTGCCTTCACACTTAAAGAGAGAAAACATTCAATTTAAGGAAATGAAAGAACAAAGAAAGAACCTAGTTACTTTAAATACAAACATGAAGACAATTACATCACAGATAGTAAATCACAGTCTGGCAAGGATGCTGGTGGGAGAAATTCTATTGTAACACAACCCACAAGAATTTACTAAAATTCACAGGATTAGTCTGGAAGAACACAGTTGTGGGGTTTTTTATAATAATCTCCCTATCCCAATACACTTTTTTTTTTTAGTAGTTGCTTCTAAACTTTCCCTTTATTGTAGTTTTCCATCATCCTTCAGTCTTCCAGTGACTAATGACTTTTCCATCTCTCCCTGTGCTGCAGGAGTCCTTGCCACCTTTTTTCCTTCAAACTGTTAAATGTAATTAAGCAATTTAAATTACCAAAGCCATCATTCCCAAATGCAATACAGGTTGACATTTGCTGTTTCTACACTGTGTCTCTTTCCATCTTGCATTCTCAAAAGCTTATTCTTTTCTCCAGCTGAAAACTCATATAAATAAGATTTTGCTCTTCATAGAAACCCTGCCTGGCTTGTCCTTCTATGTTCTCAGATCACCATAAGTACAGCACTACTGTTATGGATGTGCACCATCCATATACCATCCATATGTTAAATCATGGTATTACATCCTTAAATGTGCATTCCTTCACCACCTAATCATTACCTGTGTCTTAGACAAACCTTCATCTCCCACTCAAAAGCCAAACATATTGCACATTCTAGAAGAATAACTGCATTTACATGCTTTAAACATCTTAATAAGCAATGACACAGCCTAAAGCACCCCTAGAGCATGAGCCAGAATGCCAAACTGTGCAGACAGCGTGGCCCACTGGATTCCATGATTGAACACAACTGCTCATTCAGCCCAAATGAGGGACTCAATCCTCTCTGTGAAAAGACTGTCTGGGTACACCATTATCTGAGAGATGGAAGGAAATAAAATTTAAGAACTTACTAAGGACTTCAGAAAAGGGTTCAAAATACCAAGTGTTAATTACAATTGATGTTTTCCCTGTGAGAAGGCTACAAAGTGTGAATTAAAACTCTATCAAGTTATGACAGGTTCAGCTTTGGAGGATAAATGCTCAGCTATAGGTTACAGAGGCACAGTCTTCAGCAGCAGTCTCTAGCAATCACTGTGGCCACAAATTGGGAGCGTATCTAATGGAATCTGATGACAATTCCATACAAGCTGTATCTAAGGATCTGTATCTCAAGCATACCACTTCTCACTGGGATTGCATGGTATGTGGCACTGTTATTGACTCTGCACTTCTAATGTATCTGACCTCCCTCCCAAAAAGCAGAGGAATCTCTTCGTGGAGTACAATGGAGGATAACTAGGAAAAAAGGTTGTTTTCACAAATATTTTTCTACAAGCAATGATCTGCAACTATGACAGTCTGTGCATACAGATGATCTAAGCTGTGTAGGGATAGCTAATATTTTTACTAGACAAAACAAAATATTCAGTAGTTGCTTTAGTTCAGGCTTAAATAAGACCTTATACCCTAGAAAATCCAGCTGTTATTTCACTTAAGTCATTTGTCTACTAAATGACATTACTTCTTCATATGAGCCTTGACTTATTTTATGTTCTCTTATTTTCCAACAGTTGTAAATTAACAGAGATCACATGTTAAGTGTGTGGTTACTCTTTATGCACTAGAAGATAAGCTGTTTCTTCATCTTTTACTGGCCTTTGAATACATTATTTTTTACTTGAATGCTTCAAGATCTCGCTAACAAAGTAAGTCTACTGTCAGTGGTAACATGTTAATTCAAGTATATGTATTAACAGGATTCCCAGGCCCTAATAACCATTACTTCCTGCATTCATAATAAAAACAATGTGAGAAGGCTGTGTTCTCACACATCAAACAAAACTTCAGGACAGCCCAGTTAAATGATTTGCCAACATACTATTTGATACAGCACTAGCACTTTTCTGAGTCTTTCTCAATTGTGCACAGAACTGTTCAGGACACATCAGGTTAAATGCAAATCAGCACTGCTAAACTGTTTGATGTAAATTATTTGTTCCATGTTTTGAGATAACTTTGGCAATCTTAAAATAAGAAGTTGAACAATGCAAAGTATTTTTTTAAACAGTTTGCCAAACCTTAATGTGTTTCTTTACAACAACATATGGTATAGTCATTGTTTAAAGGCAGGTTCTCAGCAGTGCACATCTTTCACTACAGGGATCGAAACTAGGGACCCATCTGCTCAGATCTATTAAATTCTCAATACAGTTTCAAACATTTGCTGAACTGATGACACTTTCAAATATGGCAGGATTTTTATAACGTAGGTGAATAACAGGAACATGGTTTCACTTTAAACAAAATATCTTAAATTGTTGTCAGAGAAAAGAAGAAAGGGAATAAACAGCTGCAGTACTGAATCATGTTAAACACAATGCCAGGGCTGTTTGATACAGGCTCCAAGTTATAAAGCTTTCTTTTTTCCTTTAAACTAAGGAATGTGCAAATGGTAATCACACTGGCTCAACAGAAAAGCACTTTATAGCACAACCAAAAACGTGGAGGTGATCTCTTTTATTAGGGCAACTAAAAATAAAAAGAAGTAGTCTTTGAGAAATTTTATTTTAATTTGTTTTATCAGAGCTTGTGAGCAGTAAAAAGGAAAATCAAAGGGTTGCCCTGTGTGGTTCCTCTCAGTGAAATAATCAGCTTTGAAGTTATTCTTTGGATAACACAAGACACTGGGTTAAGTCAGGGGCACCTCCTCAGGATTTACTCCATTTGACACAGCACTGCCACACAAATGTAAATTTTATACCAAACTAAATGTGAAAATATTTATTATACTAAAAACCTCTATGAACACTGTGATTGTTCCCTAAATAACCACATAGCTGAGAAAAAAAGACAGACAAAAACACGCGAGAGTAAAATCAAGGAAAATTTGGGGGGAAAATGCAAAATGAAAGAAAAACTGCACCACTGATTCATCAGTATTCTTACACTGGCCCTTCCCCAGCTGGAGTAATATATCACAGTTCACCGAGTCATCAGTTATGACAACTTAGACAACAAAGGATCTGTACCTATACACAGAATAAATGAAATCAGATTTGTTGTCAATCTGATAGCCATCATATTTTGACAGTTACTTATGTTCATTTCAAGATGCACATCCCTATTAATGATAATTAAAATGCCCACCATAAATGGAAATCTATTTATTTCTTACCTTATATGGTTTTTTCTATTAATTCACTGATTTTATTTTCTAACACAAGGGGGAAAAAAAGTAAAAATAGAACAGATAAGAGAAAGAAACAGAAAAACAAAACAAAACAAGATATACAGTAAAATAAGAAAAAATACAGATCTCCTCACAGCAGCAGTAACTTGAACACAACATTACAAACGTATATACAAGTTCAGACTTTTCTAAAGAATTTTTAAACTGAATTTTTATATTCTACCTTGTCCCGCAGCTTTCCAAAGCATCTTGCCACAAAAACCTGCATGTACTGGAATTGCATGTTGATAAAAGCTAAGGCCTTGCCTAAACTCACTCATCCAAGTAAGATAAAATACACATCCAAAGTAGAACAATTACCTTAAAAGAATTCCAAAAATCTAAACTCTCTTCATATGGACATTTTTATTCCAGAATAAAAACCTCCAAGAGCAACAGAAATTGTTTTAATACAGTTCATAATTTGTCTCCTATACAATCTTGGCATCATAGAATGGCTTGGTTTGGAAAGGACCTTAAAGCTCATCTCATTTCAACCCCCTGCCCTGGGCTGGGACACCTTCCACTAGATCAGACCACCCAGGGCCCCATCCAGCCTGGGGCATCCACAGCTTCTCTGGGCAACCTGTGCCAGGGCCTCACCACCCTCACAGGGAAGAACCACCTATTTTTGTTCATTGTTCATTTAAGGGCACAGAACATTTGCAAGAGGTGTGAGTTTTTGATGCTGGTACAGTCATTACAGTTTCCTCATGGTACTTCCATACAATCTCATTGTTAGCAAACTGTAGCTTTTGCTTGATGTATATTTAGTACCAGGTGACTATTTTATCATTGAAGTATACTTACTGGATGATTGCCTTAAATTAATTGAAAAATTCTGCTTCTTGATAGAAAATACAATGGGAAAAATATATTGAAAGTTATTATGTACATTTTTTATGATATTTTGCCACCGGCATATGATACAGCAGCTCAAATATGCTGTGACTTTCCAGCAAAGTAATCTCAGACAAAACAGCACAAAATTCCTCAAACTAATCTAGGTGAATGTTAAATGATATGTAGAAATAATACCATGACAAAATGAAGACAAGCATAAGAGGAAGTCAATAAAGAAAAAAATCTAGGTGTCAAATCATATTTGCGGAATCTATGGAAACCTCATCAACGTGAACAAGATTTGTATCAAAAGCAGTTTTTGTGATGTCCAAGTGAAATTGAGTAAATGTGCTTGGAAATGTCTCAACAAGACTAAATAGCTCAATGTAAAAGGACAGCAATTGACAGCACAGGTTTCAAATCAGGTACCACAGCTGCCATTTCAGAGCATCAGATGCAGAACAGGATGACCAGAGGATGTTTCTGAAAAGCAGAGAAATTCAGAATGGAACACAGGCTCTCAGTTCTGAATGCTGTCTGTAGATATCAAAGAAAAAAACTACTGATGCATAAAAATACAGCACTAAGTACTGCAACTAATTGAGTGCAATAACTTTTCATGCATTTTGATAGTGGATGGGAGTATCAAGATGGGTCAGATCACTGAAGAATCATTTTGTACGATAAAGATCATACCACAGTTGCAAAAAATTTAGGATACTTTCAGTCCTCAGCCACAGACCCTTCATCTTTCGTAACATTCTACTTGTTGAGTGAAGATTTTAATGAAAACAGTATTTCAGAACTTCCTTCCTTTGTGAGTATATGTCCTCACCTTAACCTTATTTTAACATTGTTTTTTGTGTGGGCGTTTATTGTATTGCAGAGTATGGCAAATCTGATAAGAGAAAAGCAATGACTGAGCCCAGCCTTATTGTATCAGAATGGCTGAAATAATTACATATCCTGGAAAACCTGGGAACTTCTAATCCTACTTTCAAACACAGAATGGATACACAGTTTTTGATTACAGAAAATACTCTTGCAGTCCAACACAAAGCTAAACTTCAGTTGTATTCTCTGATGAACAATCAACATGGCTCATTTCCTGGGCTTTGGGGAAAAACTGTTTCTTGCACAACCCAGTGAACTGAGAATAATAGGAATGATATGCTTGATGACAGCAGCAACATAGAATCTAAAAAATATCTCAGAAGACTGCACTTTTGAATTAAAGTATACATGTCATAGGGAGAGCACACAGGATGTTTGATCCCAAAAGATTTCTTTCTTTCAGTACCCTATAAGCTACAGCTGTAGCTGTCACAACCACCCTTTACTTGGATAGTTAATTCTCCCCATTCTAACTTGTTTCTCAAAAGATCCCAACAGTTATTAAAATATAACAAAACTCAGTAATTTTTGTCCTAGTTTCCAAAAAACAAGATTATTTTATTTATCTAGATTTTATTTTATTATAGTTTTTTCTTATGTAAATATTATTCCCAATTCTTGGCATACCTTTTCGAAAAGAGAGTTTCTTCTGCTGTCACCACAGAACTAATTATTTAATTGAGATATGATCCATGCTGGTTCTACCTCAGTCTGTTAGTTCGAAAATGGTTGGCTGCTGAAGAACAGTGGCCTTCACACAACAGGGACAGTATGACAACAAATCCATATTCTTGGAGAGTATATTCAACCCCTAGCACCTCACCAGTCTCAGGTACAATAGCACCTGTCCAATTACTTTGAATTTATTAAGCACACTCATACTAATAGCTGGATTGCCATGCATACCTAGAGGAAAACCAAAGAAGATTGGACAACAGAGTGTGAGCATAACTCCTGATAGCATGCACCATAGAAATTGTTCACTCTGAAAAAGTAATTCAAAATTACACAATATATGCAGTTGTCTGTAGGGACTTACTGCCTTCCAGAATTCTTACAATGACCAATCATACTGACATATATTTTCTTTAACATTTACATTTTAAAAAGTAATCCTACCACCAAGAGATTACAGTTTAAGAGATAGCCTTTACAGGCAATCCTTTTCAAAATTATTCCTAATATCATTTCCTGTGCTTCTGGTAACTGTCAAAACCTGGCTTCATATCAAATGGAATATTGGTCTGATTTAATACAGCATTTCCTGTTTGAATATTTAACTAATTCCATTATTTTCTCCAGGGCTTGAGTTTTCACTGGGAAAGCATATTGAAAGAGCCTCCAGTGAAGGCTGGTTTGGTGCTCATTTCCTGAGTCTGATTTTGACTTCTGAGAGAATTAACCATTTCGTTTAGAGATCTGCTAACTCTTCAAGTGGTCAAGATGTCTGTCTTCACAACTATTTGCTTCACAACCCTCACAGTAGAATTTAATTGGAATAATTTGAAAGCTTGTTCCATAAAAGCAAGCACTCCAAATTTCCAAACTGTTACCAAAAGAAATTTCTGACAAATGTTTCTGCATGTAAAAATGGATACTCTGCATGTATATATGAAAGGAAAAAGCGACTTGGACAACAAACAATACATTTAGCTCTATTGAAAACAGCAAGGCTCCTTAGGACTCAGCTCATTAATTTTCCCAGAGAGATATGCCATTGAAATTCAGTGAGAGTTAAACACTCGACTCCCTTAGGATCTTTAAAATCCCAGATGAAGTGATATTTAACTAATTCCCACACTAACAGGAATCAGTCATTTGGCAGAATGCTGCAATCTAATTGTTGGTCACCAGAATAGATTTGGTCCCCAGCACAGCATTTAATGACGTCTTAGAGAGCTCCCATGTCCTGTCCCTGGATGCACAGGAGCTCAGAGCCATCACCTGGTGTGGGGTTCAAGGGAATGGGTGCATTTGGAGGTGCCTCTCACTACCTGCAGCAAGGTTGTGAACGTGCATTCTGCTTTCCACAAGCACCTTTTGTCTCTCAGAAGCTTGGATATTCTATGTATTAGAAACAATATATTCTTTGGGTGTGACCATCCTCACACGTCCTTTAAAACCAATGAAATTAGATCCCTCTCTCTGAGTAGTATGAAATAAAATTAGACTTGTACGGAAAGATTTATTCTTGAATAGCAAGAGCTTTTCTCCCCTTTGCCTGTCTCATTCTTGGTGTCCTGGCTTCGCTGCCAGAAATTTCTAAACTGGTGAGCTCACTCTCCCCCTCCTCCTTCCTCTCGTCCTTTCTCTCCTTGCCCTGCCCGTCGGAGGGTTTCAATGGGCTCCTGCAGTCACTCGGGCGGACAGCATTCCGTTGCCAGGCAACTCCCTGAAAAGAAGCACATGCTGCTGCGGCGCAGACAGAGCGTGCCCGTCTGCTCCAGTGATGCTGTGGCCTAATTTCTACCTCTCTTGTGCTCGATACAAAAGGGAACATCTCCAGAGCTGAGGGTTAGGGAGTACTGAATTATCTGCACTTTTTTTTGTTGTTGTTTGTTTTTCCCTGCTCTCCTGATCGGGTGCATCCCCTTCCATCTGAGGGCCCCCAGAAGTCATGCATGTCTAATCTGCATGCATGAGTTTGGGACTTCTCCCTGGGCTTGCAGAATACTGACAACTTTCTGTTAGCTTTTGGCTGAGTTAATAGCACTTATGGAGATCTGTTAAGCTTCCCTGTAGCTCTCCCACAAGGGCAGTTTTGCATGTAAATTCCCAAGGCCATTCATCTTTTCCTACCTGACTCTTTATTGCTCGGTTGTTTGGGTTTTTTTAAGGCCTCTTTAGGGAACGCAAGTTTAGCCTTTCTTATTTTCCCTCCTTTCACCGTGCTTTCCTGGGAACAAAGAACAGCAAACTAAGAAATTCCTTTGGTTTTTCCCCAGCCCGAAGAAAGATCACTGCTTTATCCATGGATTTAGTTTTGGACTGCCTAATCTTCTCAAAGGGCAGGCCATAAGTATTCAGATTTTGTGGTTTGAACTCAGCCCTAGAAATCACAATTCTCCACTGTCTCTTACAGACAGTATTATCATGAGGTGAAAAACAGCAGTCAGATAAGAGGCAAGTTTCCTTACATCTACTGCTAACTTCCTAAATTTCCTGTTAGCATGTTTTTCCTAGGAATGTTGCTAATGCTAGTTGCCTTTTGTCAGTCATGGTACCAACTCAGCAGCTCACTCAACCTGCAAGCAAACCTGAACCTCAGAGAACCTCACTGTATTCAGCCTGACAGAGTCTAATATTGCTCTGCTGCTCTGGGTATTCCACCAATCCTCCCCTCACTTCTGGATCAAGTCTGAAGTCCCAGCCCTAATTTACAAATCCCTAATTTGGTTAGCACATCTACTTTAAGGGCAGCCAAGAACCCTTATCCACTGATCCCTGGAGTCAGCACAATACTACAGATTTCTTCCAGCATAGCTACATCAACACAACTGTGACAAAGCATAACCTCCAGCTGCCACTGCTGCACCAGTAAATGCCTGGTTCACCTCCTTTATGCCACAGAGCAGCACATTTGCCAACTTAGTTTGTGCCTTCAGAAGTGTACTGGAATTAAACAGTGGCATGAGAAAACATGTAAATCAAAGATGCCCTGCAAGAGATAAGGCCAGGGTTACTGTCACTGAACAGATTGTAAGAAAGACCCTGCAAGACACAGAGATCCAATAGCCCTGTAGAAGAACGGTTCCAGCCCAAATGTTCCAATTTTTCCCAATGGCACAGTACTTAGGGGATAGCAGACACTTTTCACTCCAGTGTACTTAATGTGTATAGTGCTGTGGATAAGGTTCTGCCTATCTTTTTCTTATCTTTTGCTTATCTCCTACACAAAAAAATCAGAACTGTTCAACTGTGTGGCAGCAACAGTAAACTCAAACGCACTGGCAAAGTCTCATCCTTTTGTAGTAGAAGAGTCCTTTCTGCAGCCCCTGAGTGTCACACACTAGGAAATCACCACATTATTTACAAAATGTTTTAAGACCTTCTGGAAAGAAAGGTGCTATACACAGGCACAACAATAGTTAGTACTTGCATGAGTCACACGTACAACTTTCAGTGTTACACAACTCCTCAAACATCCCTCTTCCCCAAATGCCCTGTATAAGATGAAACATGTGGGACTTTTCTCCCTCGGAAACACAACAGCAGTAAAGAAACAACGAAGTGTCTTAATATTACATTAAAAATTCACACTTGCATTTGAAGTCAATCTGAAGGGGAAAATAAGGCCCCAGAATTGCTTCTGGCTATGGCAAAGCTGCTGAAAAAATAATAATAAAAATAATTAGGTGATCCCGTGCCAAAAAGGCAAAGAACTAAAGAATAAAAACACAAGCCAATTTGCCATATAGACATTAACTTCTTACTTATTGTCCAGAGGCAGTCCATGTGTTTTTCTATGTATTTTTGGATCCTGCATCAGTTCAAGATGATACTACAGTTTGGCCCACAGCCAGAAAATGGCAAGTGAAATAATGTTCCAGTACATGCACTGTGAACACACAGCTGGCTTCAAAGGGAAATGGACTAATCCTACTTCATTTCCCTTCTTCAGTATGTGTTTAAAGAGCTTTGGTGCACTGAAGGAAATCGACCAGAATTCATTAGTTCCCTTCTGATTCAGCTCATTGCTGCTGGAAAGGGAAACAAGTCGGAATAGCAGGATCCTACTCAATTTCCTTTTGGAGCAGACTTGAAGCCAATTCTGCTTGCAGTTGTACACACACAGATCTTCACTAATGATGCATATGTTCAAAAGCAATACCTCTCCAAGCTGCCTAAACATATGAAGACTATGAAGGGAAGAAGAAAAATTAAATAATCTATTGGACTTTATATCATGGAGAACTTTTGGATGAGAATATTCCTGAGAAAGAAACTCAGAAAATTGGGAGAACTTCTAGAAGGAGACACAGGAGTAAGGAGAGAAAGAAAAAACTCAACTGAGACTAGGAAAAGATCACAATGAAGGAAAAAAGAATAATAATTTTATAAATACATCATATACATTTTCTGCTATCCAATGAAAAATTACAGCAAACTAAAACACTGACTCTAATAGCTAAAGCAAATCCTAGGGATCATTTTGATCCTGTTTGGAGGTGGTTTTGGAAATAGAGACATGAAGATAAATCATTTGCTCTGGACATAAAGCTTTTCTTCCCACTCATCCTCAGAGCTCTCAGTTTCTCTCTTCAGAGTTCATGTCATATTATATAAGCCTTTTCTAGATTATAGGAAGCAATAGGATTTCAAATTATTCCAGACTATATCCTGTTCAGTTTAAGGCCACTGCTTTTGAGACAATATGCCAGAACCAACCCGCTTCCAAAGCAAACCTACAATTAACCACCTAAGTAGAAAGTGGCTCATTACAAACAAAGCAGAACAGAAGAAAGCTACAGGATTCATGATGGGACCATGGCTTCACTCGAGTCAAATAAGCACCACATGTAAAAATCACTTTTTGTAACTGCAGTGAAGACAAAGAAGTATTATTGCTGTAATGAACTGCCTCTTAAGCTTGCACTGTGATACTTTAAATAGTGAGCAGCCTTATGAATTTGGCTTCCCCACTAATTACAAATCCATTAATTTGAAGCAGTATACTGCAAAGAAAATGGGTCCTGGAGTTGAAATCAGCCAAAAAGCCTTTAAATTATCAACACTGTCTCTCAGATGGGTGACTCCAAACTCCTTAGGTTTTAGCAGGATTTATTGTCAGAAGTTCTAGGGGTGTTTGGGGAGCTCTATGTGACAAATTAAAAATTTGATTCCTTACCAGTTAGCTGCAGAAATCCAGTACAGACACAATTTATATCCTGCACTAATAGCTTCTCAGCACAGGAAAATGAAGGACAATTAGAGAGCAAGTAATGGCTCAGTGATTCTGTAGAACACTGTACCACCTACAGAGCCAGTTAAAACGAGATTATTTTCCTTTGTGATTCTATGTCAACCTCAGTTTAGAGCTTTAACTTTTATCATTAGACCACAATTTAGGATATTATTCAACCCACTCTAGAAAAAGCTATATGACATTTATAATTTACCAAGGCTGACAGCTTCATATAGACCCACTGGGATAGACACAGCAATCACAGACAATCTGTTCTCTTTGCATGTGCAACTTATTTTCTTACTCCAAACACAAAGGTTTGGAGTGTCCCATCCCTCTTTAGTTGTAGTGAATAGAAATTGTGTAGGAAGAAACCAGTCACCACTTGTGGATATCATCACAAACAAATAAATACTTGAAACAAAAGACATTTCACAGATCAAACATTCAAAGTCAAAACCAGTTAATTAGGCATTTTCCTAATTTTTGTTGTTTAATGTGTTTTTAAAGTACACAAGAGTAGATCATACAAAGGCAATTTTAGCTCCATCAATTCAGCCAGCATAACTAGCTATATTCTTTTAATCCTTTCTTGTTTGTCACATTTATGTCTCTGTTGTTATTATTCTTGTTTGTTAAACTGATTACACAAAAGGTTTTCCTTTGTACTGTCTTTACAAAATCAGCTTTCTCCTTCTTTCTACCTGCTCTGTTTTGCTGTATCTCATAAAGAACCATTTCCTTTAGTTCATGCTGTGCATACATGTGACTTAAACTCCATTTAATATCACCTCAAAATTCAAATTTCCCTCTGAACTGAGTAAATTGCTCTGGATAAAATTATATTCTAAATGTAACTAAGCCCTTAACAGAGATGAGAATTTTGTTTTCACTGTCAGAAATATTTCAGCTTGCAAAAGACATTACAGCAAAACCTTCCCTTGATTCCTAGTGCAAAGAGCCATGGATTCCTTTTGTGAAAATAAAATTGAAGGGCAGAATGAGAAATGTAGTTCAATAACCCACCCAACCACAGAGACAGAGTTACTATTTACAAATTGGAGTTAGTGTGTGCAAGGAGAATTGGGCTCTTGGAGACATAACAGGAAAAGAAAACTTCCTTTGATCTACATTAGAGATGTCTCTTAGATTTCATATGGGAGGCAGTGAAATACTGAGGGAGAGAGATTAAATCTGGTGGTAGAATCAAGAGCCAGAACACAGTGAGAGGAACACGTGCCCCTACTGCCATGCCTTGACGGGTACCAAATGATCATGTTTGTCTGCAAGCAGGATTTAATACACTGTGGAGGCTGACATGGGCTGTCCAGTGGAGGAACAGAAGGAAAATGAAAGCAATTGGGGAGCCAGGAAATATCAAGTCTTCCCACAGTGCACTGCACACAGTGCAAATGCTTGTGCAGACCACCCTGGCCACTGTGTGCCGTGTGAGCAACTCATCCTTCTGCTCATCCACAATTAGGAAGGAACAGAGATTGTGGCCTTACAGTGACCTTGGCAATGGGTTCTCTGGAAATACATGATGGTTACTTCAAATTACAGACATAGATATATCCCCTGCTTTCATCAACCATACATCCCAGTGCCAATAGATTTTTTTAGTCATCACAAACTAAGAAGAGCTAGATGATTCCATGATAAGAGATTTGCTATCTACAAACTTATTCTCACTAAGAAGCTTAACCTATGACTTGTCAGTATTATCCCATCCCTTGATTCTTCAAATATAAAATATCACAAACCACTAGCAACATTCCCTCTAAACAATACAGTCTCCTAAGAATGAGGTTCAGAATTCTGACATTTCTAAAAAACCCACATATTTCTCAATTAATTGCCAAATGTGCTTGCTTTAGTAATTGTGCCAAAACCAAGAAAAATGAGCCTTTGAACAGAAACTCCAGTAACCAAACGCTAAATGAAAAAATAATGTATTAAAACTTTCCTTTTCTCTTCAACCTTGGATTAAGCAGGTGTCTATTTACCAGGGATTTAGGAAAACTCCACATAGAATGCAGCCTAATGTTAAGCATTAAAAAAGTGAACTTTCTGTATGAGAATATCCTCACTTTCTTCACTGTATCATTCAAAATATGTGATGTGTATCTACTGAGAAATGTGGACAAATCAATCCACCACAACTATGAGAAAACGTGTTTGACACTAACCAGTCCAGCTGGCTTCTTTCTGAACAGCCTTCATACTTCCTTGAGTTGTTTTCTAGGGTCTTCCTTTGGCTTGTCATGTTTACAGCACTAGGAGAGGAAGAAATAAAGCCATTTTAAAAGCTTGTTAAGAAGTAGTTCATGTGCTATTAATGGTGACCTTCCCTCTCCCAATTCTACTTATTCTTCTTCCCCTCCAAAGTGGGTCAAATCTTTCAATTTAAATCTGAGCACTCTTCAACAGTCAGGTCTCCAAGGAAAGCACTCAAAGCTAAGTCCTTGAATGTCCTGGCCTTCTGAAAAGCTTAGAGCCATATTCCAAGAAAGCAAAAAAGTCACTCTTTAGCAGGTTGAAATCTACTGATGTATCAGAGTAGAACACAACTCTGAGCAGCTTTAATACCAGGTACAGAAAGTGTTAATCACAACAGTGCTGTGAGCACAGTGCCTTTCTCCAATTGCAGGAAATCCAAGTGCACACCTTAGGATAATTCACACTACAGCCAAACATGCCTTTGCAAACAGCTGTACCCTACAAGTTATTGCCCACTAGTTCTTCCCCAGCTCTTCATCACACTCACTTCAGAGGAAGCAAACCCTTATCAGAGGAAATTGCTAACCCTCATCTCTGCTGTATGTTCACCTGAGCATTTCTCACTGTGTTTCAAGCAAGACCACCAGGTAAACAAACACCAGAGCTTGGTAACCTGGATGACTTTGTCTGGAATGGACAGTGGTGCATTGTAGGAGTAGTTCAGTCTGAGAGTGTGGCTTCACACTGAACTTAGGTGTGAATGCAGGTCACCACAGAAGCTGACCTAACAGACAGCTCTGGGAGCAGCCAGTCTCTCCTAGCTCCATGGCAGAAAAGACTGGCTCATTGTTAGGTATTCACAAGGGGAAATTTGTAGATCCTCAGATTCTTCATCCACATGATCTGCGGGTTTTTTCTGTATCTTGATCCTTTAAATGATAAAAGCTTGTACCCAGTTCTTGAATCTAAAGCTCAGTTTTGCTAACTCTTCCTCCTCAGGGAAGGCAGATGAAGTTTCAGCTTTGTGCTAGTGTCTGTCTTAAATTGACAACAGCAAAAAAAAAAGGCATACCAGTCTTTGTTTACTGAATAACTACAACAAAGGAAAAAACACTGCAAACCTGCAACTAACACAGCAAATTGAAAGGTGGACATTTGAAATATATTTCACAAGGTGTAATTTAGCATCTTTACTGTCTTATTTTCCAGTTAGATGGGTTCAAGTCTACAGATCATGAAATCCAGAATGTAACTACCAAAATTTGAAAATCTAACAGACAGACCTTGACAGTCACATAGTCAAATCATATACAGCAGCCAAGGAAAATTAGCAGGAGCATCCTCTGCAATCCAGTAAAAAGAGTAATTTATCAAGACCTGAGAAACAGAATTTTAAGAAAAAAAGCAACCACCACTGCTGTCAGGTAATGTATTTAGACATTCTGAATGAATGACAGTTAAAACAAAAACCTGTTATTACATAGATTTGCATTTTCATTCATTAAAAGGAGATGGGAGCTCGCAGGTTAATGATTGTCTTTAAAAAACAACAAAATGGAGAGGGGAAAGACCCACAGTTGTACTACAGAGCTACACTAGCAGTTCTGTATGCACTCCCCACAACTTTGAACACCATAAAGTTTATAAATACCTACAAGTTTTGCTCAACAGAAAAGGAGCAAGAAAAGAGGAGAAAGGAAGTACAGCAGTGAAGAGTGGCTGCAGTCTGTGTAGGGTGCAGGTCATACTGGTGTCCCCAGCATGGTACTAGGCTGTAAGTCTGCATGTAGGCTGCATATCCTTTAATCTCACTAGTTGCTGAAAATTTGGATCATATTCTTCTTACTGTTTCTAGAAGGAAATAAAACCCCACATATTGCCAGAACTCAGGATTGCATCACATAAAAACCTCACATGTTAGGCTTACAAAGTTTTTCAAGATGAAGGCCCAGATCTTACAGAGATGTGATGAACTTGGCACTCTGTGTAATCCTTCTGCCTGAGAATTAGAGGAACTTGAATTCCTAGCTATTTAGACCCTTCTGAAAATGTAATTTCAATTCTGTAGAAACTAAGTAACTTCAACCCCAAAAGCCACATTTATCAATCTGTTCTGATCAGATTTTAGATTTATCCTATTTCTTACTGACATGTGGAAGCCATCCATAAAGGACCTCCAGTACAGACATTTGCATGATAAAAGCTTGTTTTGATTATTTCCCCAAAATGAAAATTACCATTCTTCCTTTGTCCAAAATTCATGAAAAATGTCTATAAGCTGAGAACAAATATAAGCAAAGAAAAACATCTCCCCAAATAAAATGTCAGCAATTAAAAGAAATGTAGAAGAAAGAGTATGACCTTTACAATTATTCAGCGTACATAAATTATATTATATGTAATAAACACTCAGAATTTGCTGAATATCTTGTCAAAATCCCCTATCAAATAAAATTTGCTTTTTCCTATGGTGGTGAATGCAAAGGCTGAAGTCACACCTAATTCAAATCACAGCACTCTAATGAATGAAATTATCTCAGCTTATAGAAGGAGAGGTTTGTGGTGTTTGCCTGGCAGGTCTGAGAGAGAAAAGCTTGAACTCTAATGACAGAGTGTGCAGAATGACCCACATTACCTTCTGGCTAAGAACAACTTTTAGAGAGCCTTAGCAGTTTATCATCACTCTATGGTAATGATGACTTTTCTCAGACACAAAGAATTACGGTTTTTATCAATGGTTCATGCCAAACCCAAGTCTTAAAAGAAATCAACTCAAAGCAGGTGCACTGAGCTGTCAGACCTTGAAATTTGTTTTGAAACCAACCACCTGTTAGTGTAATTGTGTAGCTGTTTTTCCTGGCTTATGGGATTTCAGTTCAGCTGTTGTTCTCATGCTAACGCTTATTTCCTCTAGGAATCAGTCTGTCCACTTACACCAAGCTACAAACTTCTGTGTGACTGTCTTCACAGTCTGAGCCAATGGATGTATACAGAATGTCTGACGGAGCACCCTTGATCAATAACACACTTTGTTTACAAAATAGTTCACAACTGCTGTAGGCAAATGTCTCAAAAATAGCATTTAACATCCTCTGTGACACATTTAATCATTTAGATGACTCGTCTCTGCTTCTTGTTTGTTTCAGACAGCAACAAAGAACATTTAATGGGCAATCTCAAAGATCAGATTTAGTGTTGGTGCCTGACTCACATCTACTGATAACAGAGCACTACTGCTGAAACAGAGTCTGAGTCAGGATTCCCATCAAAACCTTCTGTTTCTAAAGGTTTATAACTTCAACAAAAGTTGACTCTGGGTTAGAGGTTAGCAAGGAGATGGAACACTTAGCTGACAAAATCTAAAAGAAAAAATCTGCCTACATGTGAGATAAAAGTGTAAAAATTATCATCAGAAGGACAATGGC
This sequence comes from Entomyzon cyanotis, assembly GCA_024500445.1. Taxonomy (NCBI): domain Eukaryota; kingdom Metazoa; phylum Chordata; class Aves; order Passeriformes; family Meliphagidae; genus Entomyzon; species Entomyzon cyanotis. Next base: position 6,102,988 of record JAKEPQ010001026.1, read on the forward strand.
TTAAGAGGGATTTGGTAAACGAGAAATGTCATTTAAGAAAGAACAATGTCCTTGTGCTTAAGGGCCCAGCCAGAACTGCAGTCCCTTTATGCTCCACTTTGCTGTTTTCAGCACCCTTTGGACATCAGCCACCCCAGAAAAAGAACTGGACACTTGGGTGAGAACAATAGCTGAGCTGTTCCTGAAAAATCTCTTGCGCCAGCCTATCCCAATCATCTGGCAGCTCCACACTGCCCTCCAGGGAGGGCCATCATCAAAATTACCGTGTTTCCCTCAGTTTCCCTCTGTCAGGAGAGAATTCCTTGGGACTAAATACATAAAGTGAGTATGAGAAATATAGCTGACATAAACATGAAAATGTGTGTATTTCATGACATAAAAGACAGTAAAAAATAAATTATAGAGATTAAATATTCCATGTGTTCTTATTCATGCACAGATGACTGCTATCCAAATGCCTTGGCCAAGCATCATATAAAGGAAACAAGAAACAATTTATTGATAGTAATTCATAAATATATGCAGCACTGTATGTCCAATGCACACAGATATTTCATCATGTAAGACATGACTATTGGGTTTATGCATGATATGAAATGTGAGCTGTTTGCAGTTATTTAAAATAATTTTGGAACACAAAAACTGTTGACAAGATATATTCTATTTAAATGTATTGCCCATCCCTGGCTGCAGAGCATGTTGTCTTGTGTTTATCAAAAGGAACACTTTCAAAATGCTTTGAGAAACTCAATTGTTATCATTGTCTTAACTTAAAAAGACTACACCTTTGTATAGAGTTCTGTCAAAAGAAATCCTGCTGCTTATCATAAGCACGTACTTCCCCAAAGTTCCTGTTTTTTTAGAAGTTTTATTAATTGCAAATGTTGTTTACTAGAGGAAAACCGTGACTGAAGCCCTAAAACAAAGAGAATAGTTGCAACTTTAATCCTTTCAATAAGCCTTTGTTTCCCATTGACTAAAAACTTCCTAAAGGAAGTAGAGCTGCGAAAATCCAGGAAGGAATTAGATTTGCCAAATTCTGTTCCTACTTGGATTTAGATGCAAAGGCTTTGTTACTCATTGTACAAATGTTTCAGCAAAAAAAGAATGATCAATTTCAAAAATAAATTTTTGCCAAGGTTGAAATTATTAATAGAAGAGCTTTCCCTATCACAGAAGGCACAGAATGAACTTACATAACTTACAAAGTAAATAATATATTAACATTTTAGCTGCTGCTGCATTTTTTTCAGTGGCATGTTTTTTTCTTTTTCTTATCTAAGGCAAACTTGGATACCGGCCTGACAATCATACAAGAACCTAGATAAGCAAACAAATATGGAAAGGAAAAAATCAAAGGCAACCTCTTAATTAAATTAAGCATGCTTTGCAGCATCCAAAATAGGAGAAATCTTCAAAATCCATTTCCATGACAACGAGTAATTGCACACGGAAAAGTGTGCTATTGTGGCAATAGAGCTGAATTCCCTGAAGACCCTTCTGAGACACTACCAATTTGTTTTGTATTTTTTTCCACATGCTCTTTTTATCTCTGTACCACTTCATGGTCTCTAGGTTTTAACTTGCCAAACAAGTAGAGACCAGGTAAATATGTTCTGACTTATTCCATAGGGCAGATGTCCTTTTAATTTCTTCTCCTAAAATAATTTAAAGGCAATTCCTATCTCCTTCCCACCAACACAGGGCATGTTACAACTTTTGATTTCCTGGCCAATAGTACACCAGAAAATTGAAGAATATTTGAGCCACCATTACTGTAAGATGCTATATAAGGACAGGTTATGGAAGGTGCTGACTACTTTCAGCTTCTTGTGGTTTCACTGAAAATGTTGTTTAGCATATCTAAGTAAAATCAGCTCATTATTTCAACCAATGTCCAACGTTTGGCCAAGCTGAGTTGGAAAGGCTACGTTGTTTCAGCAGCCATCAGCAACTGCTGCGGTTTAACATCACAGCCAGCTACGTGTGCTGGGGGCTCCCAGCATCCTGACACAGGCTGGGCCTGAGCTTCAGCCTGCGCAGCAGCAAATGCCTCCAGATTCCTAACGAGACAAATTTATGGCTCTGCTATGGAAACGCCCACATAACATTTGTAACTTGAAACGCATATAACTAAATCTTGGAATAGCTTTGGTTTGGGATATTACAGGTGCTAATGACTAAGTTTCAAGGATATATTGGACATAATTATTCCCAATGTCTTAAACCTTCCTCTATGATTTTCTGTCCTATAATAACACCGAAAAGTGTTTTGATAAGATCAATTTGTAACAGGAGAAAGAAGTGAAGCGAAGAGAAAAAAGAGATTTCTGCATTCCACTTTTCATCACAACAGTTGACAACCCCCTCCCTCCCTTGAAGATGGAAAAGCCAATTTTAATTTAAACTACAAACTGTTGACCAGGCCTCAGCTTGGCTTTGCAATTCACTATATGCCTGAGGGATAAATTATTTAGCATTAGCACATGGTATGTCATGTCTTGTTACTTAAGTGGAGTATGGCCTCCATCCAGCTGCACCCCCGGGGCCACCCGATTGGCTGTGGGTGATGTCATTTCCATGTGCTAATCCTGGGCCAGGCCCCGGGGGACAGCGCTGGCCGCTCCTCTCCAGCCCCTCCGCCTCCCACCCGGGCCCGGCTCCGGCTCTGCCCGCACTTATCCCTCCCAGGTTCACCCAGGTACTGCTCCCATCGCACGGCTTTCAATAGCAGTGCACTGAAACAGAAGGTGCGGCAGATGAGCTGCCTCGCCTGCACGTGGTGTTTTGTGTTCTTCACAGATTTGGAATAAATATAGTCAGATGGAGATGGGGAAAAATTTTTGCTGCAGGCCCAAGCTAAGTGGAGAATTTTGAGGGGTTTATTTAACTAAATACTGAATTATTCTTAATTTATTTTTCTATCTTCAATGTATAACACACTTTTGCTCAGAAAACCCATTTCTGCACTGGAAGACAAAGGGATCCTGGACAAATGACCTGAGAGCATGAACTCTGCAAAATGCTTCTCCTGGAAGTTTGGTAATGGAATAATTAGCCACAATGCCCTTTAAATGGCCATATTTTGTTTTCAGTTAACACCCTCATTGTATTAAAAGTGTTTTTCCTTCAGAACCACCTTCAGGTCATTTGCCCCAGAGGAAATACTCATACTATTCACCACTGGAAGGCTCCCAGCATAGAGATAAGGATTACAGGGCTGGTTTCTTTTGATTGAATTACACAGCAAAGTCGGTGAAATGCAAAGAATTACAGAGCACTGTGTCGTGCAGATGGTACCATCTGCTCCGTGGTGAGGCACGAGATTTGCATCTGTCTGTTAGCTCAGGTTCAGGTTCAGCAGTGGTTCTACATGGCAGGTAACAAGAGACACAACTGACACATCTCTGTGAGAAATCCACATGCTTTGTTACTGTTACATTAGCATTTAAGCACAGTACACAATAACCCACCATCAGAACTTCGTTTCTTGTGGTGAGGAATGAAAACTGACAGTGATTTGCCTTCTCTGTCACTGAATCTTAATTCTTTGCAACAGTGCATGAGAAGAAAGGATTTTGTGAAAGCTGTGCGGTCTCATGGTGAAGTGATAATTCTCTGAGACAGAGGCAGAAGGGGAACTTTGCAAGGGGATTCCCATGAGAAGAGATGTTGAACCAGAGCAGTACAAAGTGCTGCAAAATAAACAACTGTAGGACAGGAAATGAAGAACTCTAATCGATACCGCAAGAGGGATTAGTTAGTCAAATGTGAAAATTCAAAACTAGAATTTAAATCAGGACCACTAACTCTTTCTCACCCTGCACAAAATAAACATTCTCTGAATCTATAGATTTGCCAGCTGCATCCAGCTTTGATTTCTGTCATTTCAAAGCTGGCACCTGCAGCCAGCCCTGGCTCAGCACTGTAGCATTGCTTCAAGCACCCAGCTGGAGGGAAACACCTGCATTTGCACTATTGCTCATACTCTCAAAACTACCAGCCCTACTTGTAGCTAACTAACAAACAGCTAATTATAAACAAGGCGATTGGGCAAGGGCTCAGAACTGCTACCAGGGTAGGCACTGGGAAGCCACGTTTGCCAACGAGATAGAAAAATGCGTTCAATTTGGCTCCACTTACTAGCTGGCCACCTCACAGTCCAACATGTTTATTTCTATGCATATAAATATCTTCAAGGCGGGTGCCAAGAGGATGGTACCAGACTCTTTTCAGCGGTGCCCAGCAGCAGGACGAGGAGCACTGGCCTTAAACTAAAAAGCCAAGTTTGATCTCAACACAAGGAAGACCTTCTTTACGTTGAGGGTAGCAGAGCACGGGAACAGCTGCCTAGGGATGTTAAGGAGTCTCCCTCTCTGGAGACATTCCAAAGCCACCTGGACACGTTCCTGTGTCCCCTGCTCCAGGTGACCCTGCCTGCCAGGGGGGTTGCACTGAGTGATCTACAGAGGTCCCTTCCAACCCTAATAATTCTGATTCTGTGATGTTACCTCGGGCCACAACGTGACGAGCTGTGGAGCAGGGCGAGCCAGGACCAAACCCACCCTGCCTCAGCCCTGCCAAGCCCAGCGCCGCAGCATTCGCCTCAGCATCAGCGCAGGGTTGGAGGCACCCAGACCCTCTAGGATGGTAGCGGCTCTCTGAAAGAACGGCTTCTGAGGGGAGCAGGGAGCGGCTCTGCGGGGAGGGCGGGAAAGCTGCACCGCCCTCAGCCCGCCCTGAGGGGAGAGGGAGGGCGGACAGTGCCCCAGCCCTCCGGGCGGGGAAAGCCGCGGGAAAGCCGCGGGAAAGCCGCACCCCCTCAGCCCGCCCTGAGGGCACGGCGGGGGAGCGCGCGCCGCGCTGAGGGAGGAGGGCAGCGCGTGCCGGGGCAGCTCTCGCGATACGCTCGGCCTCGCCGGGCGGGGCAGGGCAGGCGCGGCGCTCTCGCGAGAAGCGGGCGCGCGGAAGCGGCGTGGAGCGTGCGGGTTGTGCCGTGAGGGGCCGTGAGGGACGCGCCGGCCGCTGCGAGATGCCGAGCGCCGCCGGCCGCGGGCAGGGCCAGGACCGCCGCCCGGAGAACGAGGACTCGTCGGCGGCTGATGTGGGTCTCCGCAGGGAACGCGGCGGGCGCGTTGTCGAGGCTTCCCGGGGTTGGGGGGGCTGGGCCCAGGCGGGCTTTGGCCGAGCCCGGCGGCACACCTGCCTTTGGCTTCACCCTGCCTGTCTCCCCACTCCCTCCTTCGCCGGGCCCAGCCTGGGATTCCCTGAGGAGCTCTGCCCCCAATAAACGCCTGGGCTGCCCCTCCCCAGCAGGGGCTCCTGCTGGCCTGCCAGGTGCTTCTGCCTTGTACGTGAAGATCTCACAGCAGTGCTGAAAAATTGTAGGCCAGTGTTTCTTCAAGAAGAAAAAAAAAATAACAGTGAGCAGCAGTTCATTTTGTTATAAAGTAATTTTTGCTTATTGTTGCATCAGCAATAAGGAATTCTAAGCTGAGAGCTTCCCTGAAGTTATGAATACGCCACAATTCATCAAAAGCAGACAAGCAAAAAGATCCTCCCCAAATAAAGTACTTAGTAGGAACTTTGACTCATATATTGAGTAGAATAAAATAAATAAACCAAGGGGTTTTTATTTGGAAATGCATGAGCTTAGTTGGAAAACCAGAATTGTGATATTTTTGGTGAAAATGCTGCCTTCCTCTGTGCTTTACTTGGCAGATTTTGTTAACTGTCAAGCTCCATTGTGCTGTGACAATTACACGCATTCTGCTGGATTTCTCAGTATTCCTGAATATGGGAAGGAAATACTTAATGTATCCACTTACGTAGGACTTAATTTTTTTTTCAGGAGTAGGCTCTTTGTAGAGATAATCACACCAACTTTCTGTGTAATGAGTAATGATCCTCATGCATGGTTGCTGTTGAAATTATATTTTTCTTCCGGAGCACAATTCTCTCCCTTGTGTATCTCATATGAGTCCAAAATACAGGTTTTTTAATATAGCTAATTATTTTGTATTCCCTCAGACGACTTTGTGATGATTTTGTTTGGGTTTTTTGTGTGTGCTTCTTTGATATATGTTTCTCACCTCCATTTTAGGATTATGCTAAGGAAAGATATGGAGTGTCATCAATGATACAATCCCAAGAGAAACCAGGTCAGTTGAAAAAAAAGTTTTTGCAAAAGAGAGGGGGCGGGAAAGAAGGAAAAAAGAAGTTGTGTACTAAATCTTCAGTACTTCCTTGAGAAATCATTTACCAAAGCTTTTCATTCAAATCCCACTGGTATTTCCCCTCTTTATTGGGATATATTTGGCACTTGTGTGACACTTGCATTTGGAGTGCCATGTCCAGTTTTGGCTCTCCAGTGCAAGGAGCATTAACATTTTGGAGCCAGTCCAGTGGAGAGCTCCCAGCTCGCTCAGGGGACTGGAGCACTGGGTCTGAGGGTGCTGGACTTGTTCAGCCTGGAGAAGAGGAAGCTGTGGAGTGATCTTCTTACAGTGTAATCTACTTAATGGGAGGGTGTAGGAACAATAAAGCCAGGCTTTGAAGGTGTGTGGTAATTGGACTGGAGGTCATGGACACGAGTCAGAACAGGAAACTGAGATTAGAGGGAAGGAAAAAAAAACATGAGTGTGGTTGGATATTGGAGCTGAATTCCAGATTTAGAGGAATCTCAGTCTTTGCCTTTGCCCGGACCTTGCCTTACATAGCTTGTCAGTTTTGTGTCTGTACATCACTGCAGTAATTTTTTTAAAAATTACCAAGTGATTATTTATAATGTCCTGAGTCCTGAGATGTCAGGTTTTCTCTGTGTTTGGAGTAAATTCTGCTGTGGCTTGCTGTAGCAGTGCTCTCAGTCTGAGTATGATATCTGTCTGCTTATGCAGCCTTCATTTCTCCTGTATATGAGCACCAAATCCATTAATGTTGGATATTAATATTTATGGATTTTATCCCCCTCTGAATTCAAGAAATCCTAATTTCCTACTGGTGGAGAATTGGAATTCAAAAATCGTTGCAGCCTGAGAACAATCTCCCAGGCCAATATCCCAAGAAATATTAATCTTTGTATTAAATTCAGTGCATGAAATGGGAATGAGGGAAAGTAACAGACTGACTTCTCGTAACTTCTTCATAATGAAATGTAAAAAAGCAACATCAGCTATGATTAGGTGATTTTTTTTTTTTTCCTTTGAATGGTTGCTTTGGTTGATTCCCTTTTAGGAAGGGAAATACAGAATGTAGGGAAGAGGAGCGGTCACAAGAGCAGTCATAGGTTGAAACCAACTGAAGGGGAGCGTTATGTCAAGAGTGTAATGGGACAAGAAAATCGGTAGAGACTCTATTAGCAGTCATTGTTGAATAAAATACATTCTAGCTGCCAGAGGAAGGGAACTGGAGTTGAAATCACATTGGAAGCAGCACAACTGCTGTGTTTCCTCTCCCACATTCACACCCCAGCGCAAACAACTGTGTAGGGGACCCAAGCTGGCAGATTGAGATGGTGGATCAAGTCCTCCTTTCAGAGAGAAATGCCAACTGCCTCATATTCAAAAGAAACACTCAAAAGTACTGTGGAGAAAAAACAGTAGATTGAGAAGGAAAAGCTACATGAAATTATATGAAAAATGCTGAATACTATATGTAGTTGTGTTGTCCCCTTGACTCTTGATCCTCGTTTAAAAAAAAAAAGTCAGATAGTGTATGGACAGCATTGAGTGGGTTTTCCATTTGGCTTAAAATACAGTCTACAACACTTCTGCTCTTGTGTAGTGTTAGAAAATAGTTATCCAGAACACCAGAATTAGGTAATAATAAAGAACAAAATGCGTATAATAAAAAAGTTGAAGATCAGCCTAGTCCCTTCCTTGAGGCTAAATCACTTTTATTTACAGATTCAGTAGTTCCTGCCAGGGAGCTCTTGCCAAAGGGTTCATGGGAGAGTGAGATCATCATTGTCATCAGTAGCTCCCCAAAGTACTCTGCTTGCCTTGGGTGTCTTGGAGGAGCTGCTGCTTGGGACAGGGGTTGGGGGGAAGCACAAATAAGAGTGTTCCCATCTATCTGAAGTGTCTTAATTTTATTTCTGAAGTCTGTGTGGGTACCTGCCATTTCTAAGTCACAGTGAGCAGCTGTGGTCTGAGGTGTGCAGCCCACTCAGCCTGTGGTGACCGGAGCCATCAGGCAGTGCAAGACAGCACTGGGTGGGAGCTGCAGCAGTGGTGCTGTTTGGCTCACTCGAGGAGCTGCACTGTCCTGGGGACACTGGCTGGACATGGAAACTCACACAGCTTACAGTGACCAGAACAAATTACTATTCCTTTCCAAGGAATAAGCTGATTGACCTTTTGCCTTGCTGATAGATTCTTGCTTCTCTGCAGGCAAATTATAACTCTTTTCACAGGTTCAAAACTTTGTTTCTCCACCCTGCTCTGCTGAGCTCACACACACCTGTGCCTTCTTTCTTGGCCCACTTAAGTCTTTCTTCTGCTTATGTTGGCTGTCCTGGCTATCTGATGTGCTTGCTTCCTGTCATGTCAGGTCTTTAAGTTCTTCCTGCCTGTTGAGGCTATGATTGCTAGTAAAACTCCATTTTTTGCCATTCCTTTTTTCTCCCTTCAGTCCCATTATCTCCCCTCCCTGGAAGCTGCTTTCTTCTAATACTGCTTTTGATTTTCAGGTTTATATGTCAAACTTGCCTTCTCTTTTTCAAATTTTTCCAGTACTGTAAAGATGCTGGCACTTCACAGAGACAGCAGAAATGCTGATCATAGTGTTCAAAATTCCATGATGAAAGATAAATTATCTTAGTAAACAAGCTGATGTGACAGGCAGAGAATAGGGTGTGGAGGTGAGAAAGTGTTGTTTTATGTATCCCACACAGCTTTTTGGACTTTTATCCTCTCCTCCTATGTTTAGAAGAGGTTAGAGTTCTGAGAGAAAAATAAGGATATTTAGTATGTTGGAAAGAAGAGACTGGGCTATACATTAAGGAAAAAAACCCAAAAAACTTCTGTATAAACATGTCTCAAAAATGGCAGTAAAGGTGAGATACACTTCTGGCCTCAGTTCAGTATTCATGCTAATTTTAGACTTATGGAGTGTTGTGTTTGAACTCTGTTTAAAATCTTTGTTCCCTTGTCTTCAACTTAGCACTGTTTAAAACATCTTTTATTTTTGCGCTTGATTGTCTAGACATGTTTATTGGCAAGAGGGCAGAGAATATAGGTACAGCTTGAATTTGTGAAAGAACAAGTAGATGATAGTCTGAAGAGTGTTGGAAGGACCTTAAAGGTGAGAGCAAGTGTCGCTGTTGAGCCACTAGCTGAGGAATGACCCAAGTTCTCAGACAAGGAAAGAGAGAAGAAGAGAGCTTTATTGTTTTGAATTCCATATATATAGAGTTTACAGAGGTGCCCCAGATTGGTCAGCCCGAGACCTCCCCCTAGGCCCAATTGGCCAAGCCCGAACTGACCTAATCCGGAGAAGTTGTTTGCAAAACACCCAAACTTTATCTTTGTTTATGAAATATAGCAAAATGTTCTCACGAGAAAGACCTGTGCTAGTCACAAGCAAGAAGCTTCATTTTTATGATGGAAGAGAGAAAAATTATTTGAAAGGAATTCAGGTGAAATGCTACTCAGGAGTGCAGAAGGAAGACACAGTCTGTTGGTTTGACAAGAGGAAATGAGTGACAAGGACAAATGATTGCTTACACAAACAAATATGGGAATAATCATGAACTACTGGCATTTTAGAAATTGGCGGGAAGGAAGACAGATTTGGGAAGTGTGAGAGCAGGGAAACAAAGTGACAAAGTTTCAGCTCATTTGACTGGAGCACATTGACACAAGCAGAGGCAATGGGCACAACCAGGAACACAGGAGGCTCCCTCTGAACAGCAGGAAACCTTTTTTTTTGCTGTGAGGGTGAGCAAGGATTCGTACTGGTTGCCCAGGAAGAGTTTCCCCTCTTGGAAATACTAAAAAACCATCAGAACATGATCTTGGACAGCTGGCTCTATGTCACCCTGCTTGTGCATGGCATTGGGTGGGATGACATCCAGAGGCCTCTCGCAACCTCAGCCATGCTGTGATTCTGTAATCTGCTGTTGGAAGAAAGGGCTTTATGATCTCTCCTTGTGGATATTGTTTATTATCCTTTTTATGAAACGTGAAATAGTTTTAATAATTAATACTGTATAACAATTTTTGTGTTAAATGTATCTTGTTTACTGTTGGTAAAACATGAACCATTTGGTATCCAAAAGACTTTTAACAATAATCTTTTAATGCAGATGGTTCCTGAAACACTAAGGACCCATAGAAAGTGTAACACCTCATTCTATCTTTATTGCTTATGCCTAGAAAATGTTACACTTTTGTAGCAATGCAGTTTCAAGTTGTCTGTGGTAATTTTAACTGTCTGAATTTCAAACTATTTGACATACTAAGGGTTGTGGGTTGTGATGGTTGCATGTTTCCTATAGTACTACACTGTTAAAGTTTGAATATCAGCAGTTGCTGGCAAATGATAACATCTTTATTCCACTTTCTCCCTTCCCCTGCACATGTACACACACACTTCATGAATATTTTTGAGTCAATTCCCTATCACATTTTTCTGTGCTCTTCCATTCTGTTCTGGATTTGATGTATGTCTGTAAAGAAGGAACTGTACTGCCCTGAGAATAAGCTAATAAAAGTTTTCAATCCCCTAAAATCCCCAGTGCAGAATACTAGGCTTGCAGGGCAAGCTGTGACTGGTATTCAGAGACAGAAGGAAGGAGTCCAGAACAGCAGATGGTAACCTGGAGTGGGCAAAAAGTTTTTTTTTTTTTTCCAAAACTTTGGAAAAGTTCTGTTAGGAAAAGTCTATAGTGGAAGTATATTAGCAAATTTGATGTTATTTGGAAATGAGGGAGAAGTCTGTGAGGGAAAAATCATACAACAGAATCATGCAAGGAATAGTGGCATGCACCCAGCACATTGGCAGTTCATAATGGTTTATACAAATTTTAAAGCCCTGAATTATTTTAAAATGTTTTCCTTGATTTTTTTTCTTTCCTATCCAAAATCTGTCTTTTCCAAGCCATGCATTCCTGTTGTTATTTAGCTTTCGTAGCTACATTGGATTTGAAGGGTTCTTTCTGATCAGTCCTGGCTCTGACATGATAGTAGTGCTTGATCAGGTTGTCAAACAGATTCTAATTAAATAAATGTTATCCATTTTACACAGTAATACTCCTTTTGCTCCAAAACGCTGTTGTTTTAATAAAAATAAAACTTCTAAAATTTATAATGCACATTTATTTGTGGTTTCTTTCTGTTCTTTATTTTGAATAGTAATTATTTTACAGTTCTGTTCATCCTACTTATGTAGGGTAGATGCAGAGAATGGTCACCTCTGAGCCTTTGCTTTGCTGAGTTCAACATGGCAACTTCCACCCTGCACGGTCCAGCAGGGCAGACATCCCTTAGGTAGCAGAAATTCAGACTAATAAGTGCAGGTAATAGAGTGAAGTCCTATCAAAACCAGTGCAGTCATGCTGGGCTCTGCCATCCGTGAACTATAGTGAGTCTTGCTGTTGGTAAAGTGCAGTTTGACCCTGCTATATAAATGAAAAATAAGCTTGAACCAATTTAAAGCTACTCGATCAAGTACAAGTCATTAAGAAAGGAAATGGGATCTTGTGTGTTTTCCATATAGTAATTGTGCTGTAGATACAAAAACCAATGTTTTGGATTTGTTATCAAGTTTATCAATAGCAGTGATAAAAAGTGTATTTGGAGTTTAAAGTGAAAAATGTTTTGCTTCAAAAAAACCAAACCTGTTTTAAAATGTGTTTTTTTCTGTAATTCAGATAGAGTTTTGGTTCGCATAAAAGACTTGACGGTGGAGAAGGCTGATGAAGAGGTTTGGGTTCGCGGCAGAATTCACACCAGCAGAGCTAAAGGTGAGAGGTCCCCAGGGTTTTTAGTTTTATTTCCTCATCTTATTAGTATAACCTGAATGTTTATTTTGGTTTCATGTCCTGTTACTTATGTCTTACATTCAAGAAAACTTTGCCACCTGGTTGCTCAGGGTTGCCTCAGTGTTACTTTGACTGATTATTTTCTCTTTTTCCACCTCTCCTTTTCCCAAGAGGGAAAAGAAGATTTTGTATTTAGCTGTGTGGAAATCAGGTAATACTATTACATTGTAGTAAAAGTGAATTTTTGTTTTACTGTACGGCTAAATAACATATGGACAGTCATAAATAATAGTAAATAAAAAATGTAATTATTCTCCTTAGAGTGTTAATAGTTATGAGATAAACCAGTTCTAAGCTTCTGCAATAAAAGTTCCTTCTGTTATAAATGTATCACTTGTCAGACAGGTCATATATATTCTACTGGATATGAATATTTTCACCACGCTTATTCTTTGACAGGAAACCAAAATCTGTGTTAAAATTTCACAATTCTTACTTTCGATTACCAATATTTAATTATATCAATTTGAGCTACAAATGAGAGGCATCATCTTTCTTTAGCAAGACAAAGAGAAAATCCTCTCATGGGTTCTCAGCAGTGTGGGCTGTCACACTTGGCTGTCTGACAGCCATGTTTCCTCCCTGGAATCAGAAGTCTCCAGAGGGCTGGAGACCAGGTTGCCATATGCAAACTTCAATAGGCTTTGGCCTTTGCAGTTGACATCAGATGCTGACAACTGTTGTACTGGTTTCAGTTATGTTTGGCAGCTCTGTAGATATAAATAACTTGGTTTCCAAGAATTGAAATAAAAAAAGCATAAAGAAATTATCTTCACAAGTGAAACTTAACAGTAGTGTTAAAGTTGGGAATGATGCAAATTAGGGGCAAAAATCTGGTACAGAATATTATCAAAGATACCAGATTCATTTATCTTTTTGAGTATTTATTTTCTTTAAAAATGAGTACTCCTAATGAGTGGTGTCTATGCTGCCTATTAACGGCAGTCAGTTAAAATAAGGAACTGCATGTAAATGTATGTATATGATGCACATTTTAATTTGCATTAGAATCTTTAAACTTAAGGAGTCCTCTGTGATTTCCTCAGTAGTTTGGTAATGGAAATGGAGATCTCGCAATTATTTAAAGAAATTGTCAACTCTAAAAGGTATGAAAGCCTTGGTCATTACAACATGAACTTGTTCAGACAGGAGACACTCCATCTGATTGAAATGTTACTGTTGTTACTATCAGTATACAAATAAGAGTATCCTTATGGCTTTTCTTTTGCAATTATAGGAAGAATTCAGGCTATCAACAGAACATAGGATACTAGAGGCAGGTGTCTATGCAGACCTTGAAAGCAGTGTAAAATTCAATGGTTGTTGATTGTTGTCTCTGTATTGCATTGGTATATGGTGTCTTGCATGATAAATGCATTTACTTCAAACACAGTAACATGTCTGTAACATGGCAATATTAATTTAAAAGAAGCTGTTCTCATCCTTCACCTTTGACCTCAGTAAAGACTATTGTTTTTGTTGAAACAATACTGCTTATTTTCAAAACTCTTTAACCTTAGGAGTGAAAGCAAGGAGTTGATCATGAGCATGAATGTCCTGAATTTATTGATGGTGTCTCTTGTTCCTTCTTGGTGTGACAACTCAGAACAATTCTGACATTCAGGGAGTGCTGCTAGGGAATGCCATATGCTTGTTTACTTAAGCTTTGGGGAAAGAATCTTACAAGAAAAGCAAATGTTTAAGAGTAAAAAGTAATATTAGCCTTTCCCACACACAACATGGCACTGTTCCTACCAATGTGGAAAGGAAAGCCTTGCAGGAAACAGGAAAATCTTTCACAAAAACAAGCTTTAGTTTTTCTCAGAAACTTTAGTTTGACTCCTAAATAACCAACATAGCCTTTATTTAACCCTGGCTGGTTCTGACCAATAAACCAAAAAAAATTGATGGGAACAACTGCAGATTCCAGCTGTCTTGTATAGCAAGTCACTCGTGGGGTCTGATGGAAATTAACTGAAGGATGTGTAAAGAATGGGGTGTTGGGAATTTCTGTGGGTTGTGCTAAATTAAAGTGCACAGGGCCCTGTGGTTTGTATCATAGATTGGATAAATGTTATTTCTGGCCTTATTTGAAAGCCAGACTAATCTACTGATCACATTTATCATTGAAAAGCCCTTGGGAAATTGGTCTGGGTTTGGCCAGACAGCTGGGACTTGTGCAGTATGTTAGACATGAGCTAGATTTTGGGTTATGAATGCAAAGATGTATGAAACATCTGAAAATACGAACTCCACCAAGAGCAATTTAAATACTGGGCCAAATTTTATAATAAGCTGTGTGAAGTGTTCTCTTTGCTGGCAAATATATGTAACCATCACCGTGTTAATAGGACCAAAATTTTTTACTCTTTATACACATTACTTCCTTACATCCTTTTCTTTCATAAGGTGTAACTTGGTACTTTTATCCAAGACAGACAGTGGGTTACTGGTTGGTCTATGTGCAGAATTTTTCTATGTGTTGATCTATGTCCAGAATTTTGATGGAATTCTGCTTTTGGTGTCTTCTCTTAATTGTTCAGTGCCTAAACCTTCTGTGCATTATACAGTGTTAGATGTTTTTAACCAGATTTCATTTGAAACTTATCATCTTTTTAGGCATTCTTGTGGGACATGGTATTGGTTTTTTTTTTAATAGAAACTTAGAGTAGTTTACTGTTGAATGTGGTATATGTTGTCCTATACTTTTCACCTAAATACCCTGTAAGTATTTTGAAACACATGGAGAAGATCCCATAATCCAAATTTTTTCTCACTCACATGCTTCCTTTTCCCCATCTTTTGATCTGGAAAGGCTTCTAAGCATGAGCTAGATTTGATTATGGCTGGTCTTTTTGATACTTTATTTTGAATGCGTTCGGCTCTCTCAGGAAAAGTTCTCTTCCCTCTTTTAATCTTTGTAACTGTGATATTTTAACCAGTTCTATGAGTGAGGTCCATTTGATCACTTATCTTCTGTGTGAGTGGTTTAGAAGTGGTTGTGGCCTGCAAAACATCCTCTTTCTTCATGAAAACAGCTACTGTTACTCATGGCAAACACATTTGAATCCTTTTGTCATTCAGATATTGATCAGACTTCCAGTGTTCGGGATTAAATACAACCGTCAGACTTTTGGATGAGGATCTGAGCAAGCTGATCTTGGAGAAGATGTCCCTGCTTATTGCAGGGGGGCTAGACTGGATGGCCTTTAAAGGTCTCTTGCAACCCAAACCATTCTATGATAGCAGATCCCTTCATTATTTCACTACCTTATAGTTGATTGACATCATAGCTGTCTTCAGCTGAGCATTTTTTGTTTGAACACCTAGTACATCATTGCTGAAACTTTGATCATATTTTGCTAAACTGTTTGTGAATGAAATAGTGGAGACAAATGCTGTCTCCTAGGAAATACTGTATCCAACCACACTGTAACAAAAACTGAGATGTCAGAGATGTGAGATATGACTCTCTTATCTAAAGAAACTTAGTATATCATGTCCTGTGGAAAAATTGTGCTTTGCTTGTTGACTTGCTGGATCTGAAACACAGCCTGTATTTTTCTGTTTTAAATCTGTTTAATGTTTGCCTGCAAGAAGTACGTGCATCTGTACCATATTGGATATTATAGCCTCTGGAGTATGGAAATAGTTGTATCTGTTTTCTGAAAATACGTAATTAATTTTGTTGCATTTTTGTTTGTCATAGAACAAGATTAGTTCATTCCAATAATTCCAACTAATACTTAATATTTTGTAGTTGTTTTTATGTTTGCTTTTATTTCCATGAGATTGTGTGTCAAGAGTTCTGCATTTAGCTTCTGATACTGTTTAAATTATCTGTAGCTATGTGTCAGGAATAGTAATCTGCATAATTACAGATGAAAACTGCAACTGGCTCTTTAGTGTTAGTTTTCAATGAAATTAGGTATATGTTGGTTTATTGAGTTAGAGTTTAAGTCAACAACAACAGGGAAGTAGCTGTCTATAACAGAATTTCTGGCTGTTCCGTATTCTCACCATCTCAATGGAAATGTTACAATGTTCTGAGTCAGAACTTGGAGTTAAAGTGATAGTGATGCATTTATCAGATACCGGTACAACAGTGAAATTTTTGTTGTTAATTTCTCTCTCTAGGAAGAAGCATTCAAAACCACCATATTTCTTTAAAGCTAAGCTAAGGAATAAATGATTATTAGAGATGCGAGAAAAAGTATGAAATGCTTGTAACTGTCAGCTAAACAGATTAGAAAGAACTTTGTTGACATAGAAATACCCATTTTAAAAGTCAACAAAATGCCCTATGTTCTTTGTACATTGTTATTAATTGCTATTAACTTCTTTTTCCCTAAGCTGTTCGTGAATAAATTGCTCTTACAGGAATTTTTAATTGGGTCTTTCAGGTTCTTGTCATTCACTAGAATCAATACTCCTTTTGTTCTCCTTCATTCTGAATGTGTGGTGTATTATAGAATGAACATTGTTGGTTTAATCCTTGTGGTGCAAAATCAAGCCTATTTCTCTCAGAGCAGCTTTGTAAAGTGAGCTCTACAGCTTTGATTTGAGAATATGAGAAAAAACTTCTTTAAAAATAATTTAGACTTGAAATAGTTGTGAGCAAAGAAACAAGGAAAAGTATATCTCTTGCAGTTGAAAAAGTTACTTTAAAAGTTATGATTTGTTGTTTTTCTTTTGTCTAAATATTATTTATCTTGGAAGGCTTACTGTTATTTTTAGAAAATGCCCATTCACATGGTTATAGATGTAAGACACAATTATTTAATTTATCTCAATGTTTGTGTATGTTTGTGTGTGTGTGCATGTACAGCTGAGGAGTTTGAAGCAGCTTTTTGGAGGGGTGGCAACGATGAATGGGAGAGAGAGAGAGAGAGACTCACACTCTTAAAAGCTCCGTTTATATTTAAGTAGTAAAGAATTTTTTCTCATTCACAAAGACCTCGAGTAACTTGTCCTTAATACACCTGTGTTGTTTCTCTTTGTATTCAGGGAAGCAGTGTTTCTTAGTCCTGCGTCAGCAGCAGTTTAATATCCAGGCTCTTGTGGCTGTGGGACAGCATGCAAGCAAGCAGATGGTAAAGTTTTCTGCCAAGTAAGTAAGCAATTATATCCTGTTGTCAGAGTAAACAATGGTGGGAACCAGGACTCCCAGGGGTTGGGACCATTTTCACACATTAACATCAATGCTTCGTTTGTTTTAAAATGTAGTTATTTAAATTGTCAGCTCTCTATTGCGTTGAATACATTATACTGACAAAAGATAAAATAGAGAACAGGCTTGAAATTCATTCTGAAGTGCTGAAGCAGCATTCTCTCGCCACAGACAACCTACATTTTCTTCCAAGCTGGCTAACAAAAAGTCTGGCAAGCTGAGCTTAGTGGGACACTTCATTTGGTGTGTGGTGGTGCTGTGTGTCTGCACATGTTCAGGGTTTATCTTCCACCAGACATGCAGTGTAGTGATACATTTTATTCTTAGAACTGATGTGAAGAAGTCCCATATTGCAAGTGGTTTACTGAGTTGAAGAAATTAAAAGTAGCTTTTGTGCACTGGGTTAGTCTTATCTACACCTTATTTTTGGTGCTAGAATGTTTAATGATGGATATAAATTTAATTTTTTTAAAATTTGGCAGAGGTAATAGTCAGACCTGCCAACTGGAAAAGTGTTTGTTGCAGCAATTTGAATTCAGTTATTTGATTTGTTTTGTTCCTAAAGATAAAAAATTACCTTTCCCTTCTACTTGCCTCAAGATTGTGCTTTCAGGTTGTCCTGTAATAAATATGCTGGTGCGACAAATGTGCTTTATAGTAGAGCTTTTAATCATGTGTATCTTACTTGTTCACAAATAGAAACGTAGATCAATTCTGTGCAGTTTATTGGGTGCAGAGTATGTTTAACTTGTGGCACTTGAGTTGCTTCTGTGTGGTTCTTGGCACTAGTCTCATGCCTGGGAAGGGAGCCCCACTAATTAGCTGCAAAAGTGCTACAGCCTTCAACCTTCAATATGTCAGGGAGGGGAAGGATTCATTATAGTAGAGACTTCCAGAAGCCAAGTTAAGAAAGTTGGGATAATGCTTCTGCTGATGGGGGTTCAAGGCAATGGGAAAACAGAACCAGCAGTGTTTGTTGTTTGGCGGTGCTCAGTGCTGGCAGTGCCAGTGTGAAACATGCTGTTTACAGGTGTTTATGAGCCAAAGTGAAGTGTTCTGTTTCTTCATTAAATGATTTGTTCTCTCCAGTGCTTGGAATCTTTGAAAAGAATTAAGTGTATAATGTACTTGTTCCCTAATTCATCTCTCTCTAAACTCCCAACAGTCTGCCTGTACTCCCTTGAGAAACTTGAGCTACAGAACAGTGGAACAACTCCTAGAGTTGTGATGCACAATCTTCTATTCTCCAGTTCTCTCCAATCTCTCTCTTTTTCAGTTCTCTTTATGGTTCTTTCCTCCACAGCTGAATTTCTTACACTTTATGATTGGTAGATCTTAGTGGTTAGGAGCTCATGAGAGGGAAGTTGGTCTTTACCCTTTTTCCTTATGCTGACTGCCACTTATAAACCTTCTGTGATGGTTTTTTGTGGTTCACTATTTTTTTTTTTAACTCAGTTAGTTTTCTGCCAGATTAGTGACGTAAATTAGGTCATAGAGGTCCAGATCTAACAAGGAGTGCTACATGGTAGAAGAGGGTATCTGGAAAGAGTAGAGCGTAAAGCTCCTTTCTCTTCTGGCAGCAGTGAGCTGTTAAATCAGGCAGAACCTCATCCTTAGGTTCCTCCCAACGTCCTGTCAATCTCCCCACTTTTCATGATGAGACAGACCTGAATTCCTCAGGGAAGCCAGACTTTTTATGTTTTTATTGTGTTTTGACTTTTCATTCTGCTCCTTTTTTGGGATAGCATTTGCTAGCTGAATCCTGGTACTTCGGCCTCCCTTACTTTATAGCATTCATGTTTTCCTCATTATTTGTGCTTCTGAAATAATACATGCTCATCATTATGTTCTTTGAATGGTGTAACTTTTTCAGTTACAACCTTCTGGATTTTCTGTTGGGGGTTTGCTTTTGGTGTTTTTAACACCATTAGTGCAGTCA
Organism: Entomyzon cyanotis; assembly: GCA_024500445.1. Classification (NCBI taxonomy): domain Eukaryota; kingdom Metazoa; phylum Chordata; class Aves; order Passeriformes; family Meliphagidae; genus Entomyzon; species Entomyzon cyanotis. Next base: position 6,122,140 of record JAKEPQ010001026.1, read on the forward strand.
TCTTCTCAGGATTCCTTCCCACCAACAAATTCCCACCAACCTATTTTATTAATATCCTGCCATGCTCTCACTTTTTCCAGCATTTCAACTCCCACAATTCTGTCTGATGTTGCTGTTGCAGCTTCCTCTTGTCCTTCAGAGGCTGCTGCTGTTCCCTGACTGGAGTGCACGTGGGGTCACTGTGTCAGCAGCACCTGAAGCAGAGCCCCAGTACGTGCTTGTCCTCAGTCACTTCCCTGCCAGCTTTCACCTGCTCTGCAATGATCCCATTATTTCTAGCAGATGAGGCTGGGCTTAGATGTCTAAAAATAACTATCCTGTTTCCCTGCCTTTCTCAGTGTCTTTTTTTATCATCTCATTTCCTACACGTTAAATGAGGAAATACACATTTATTGAAGAAAACATTTAACTTAAATTAAATTTTTTTATGTTTTCACTGATAGTACATAAACCATATTTTCCATGTGCTGTTTTCTCATATTTTCATACTGTGTCCACAACTTTCTTTAAAATAGTTTGTGAAATTCTGGATCTTGAATTTTTAATGAGAGTTGATTAAATAATGGGCATTTTTGGTACAGATTTTCATAAATGATAAAAAAACTAGTTCCTCTTTTGAATATTGGCACATGAAAACCAAGAACTTTCATAATGTTCTGTGGTCAGCAACATTTATATAGTAATTACCTCTATTATCATTACAATGTGAGTTCTTTTTAGTGAAAGATACTTTATAGTGGCTTAATTGAGGCTTAATTTCTGTGAGTTTGACCACGGAAGGTTTCTAGTTGAATTTGCAAAACAAACATAGCACAGAGCCAGCTGAGAAACTGGATTAGCAGCTGTGGAATTGTTCTTATGTCTTTTATCAGGAAAAAACCAATTCAGCTTGGTCCTGCAAGGGACGCTGTGTAAGAGAAAAAGTTAATTGTCTCTTTTAGACAGCAGAGGCTCCATGTGGTGCAGTTAGTAGTTTATCAACCTGCTTTTTTTTCCATCTAGCATTGGGTGTGACTGGTTTTGGTTTTCTTTCTCTTTTTCTATCTCAGCATTTCCCGCCACCCCACTGCCAGAGCCACGTGAGATGATAGAGCAATTAATTGGGAGAAATCGTTAACAGATTCTAATTTATCTGCTCAAAAAATTTGCCCTTGCACAGGAAATAACTTGATGGCTCTTTGTAGTAGGCTAGAAAGTAAAAATGCAGGAAAAAGATTAAAAATGGAGCGGGGGGAAAGAAGAGGTAAACTTGTATGAAAATAATTCACAATGTAGAAAAATACATGTTTAGCTAGATAAATTTGTAATACTGGGAAGACTGCTGGATATTGCAGAATATTTTCTTTATCCATTTCTGTTTAATTTTTATATCAGAGGATTGGAAGAAAATGTTAAATTGCAGCTAAGCTTGAAACAGAAATTGGGCTGGTAAACAGGGACTCAGAAGTGTATAGTACCCAGGGTTCGTTTAGAACAATCACATCAATGCTCTTCAGTGTGAATTTGTACCTTTGGGATCATCAGGTCAGTTTTTGTGTGTGTTAAGGATTAATCAGGAGAAAAGTGCAGAGAGAAATGTGAGATTGTGATAGATAACTGACTTGACAGGAGCCCATGCAGTTCTCTTACCTATTATGCTAGGAATCCCTTGAGTTTTTGAAAAGAGGAATAAAATGCCCTTAATGTAATATGTGCCTGTTATTAGGCATTTCTGGAATATTTTGTCCGGTTTTGTTGTCTTTGTGTCTGAATATATGTCATACTGGAAAATGTTGATGGTGAAGTTGCAAGAGGAAATGATACATGGTCAGGCAAACCTGCCTCCTGTGAGACTAAGGAAAACTGTTCTATCCTAGAGAAATTAGTGAGTAATTTAAATCCCAGTCTGATGGTGCCTATGCAAGAAGATTTTTTGCCAGTGGGGCATACTTTACATTGCAGATACAAAGGTAGGACAGGATGCAATGACCAGAGGATGAAGTTAGGGGAATTTAGAAGGGAAATAAAGAGTAGTTTTTTCAGTGAAAATCATTAGTGATGCATTGTGGATTTTGTTACTTAAAATCTTTAAAAGCAGATGGGCATCTTTTTTCCCCAGAAGATATCTCCATTTAAGCAAGTTTTAGAATGTTTGTATAGGAAACTGATCATTATATTTTTAGAATGAAGAGAATAAGAATAGATGTTTGCCTAGCCTTCTTATGTACAATGTCAGTTAATTTCCTTTCAAGTGGCTTCATGGATACTTGCAGTGTTTGTGCAGACAGGAATACAATTGCTCTAACCAAGTACAAAATGTTTATACTCTTAACTACTTACAAAATGCACGCATTTTTTGAAAGTAAACCATTGCCTTCACTTTCACTGGCATTCAAATAAATGATCATTGATTATTATGTATTATTAAAATTATTTAATATTTTTAATTTAATAATGTATTACTATAATTTGTGCAGTCTGCTTACAGAAAGGTGTTGAAGAAAAAACCAAGAAAATGCCAGAATAAGTATAAATGCTTTAGAAGAAGTAAAACATCTTTTATTTAAAGTCTATAAATAAGCAAGTTTCTTCTTATTCTTCAGACTTTTGACCAAGAAAGTGTTGATTGTGATTCACTTTGGGAGGCCAGCATAGGGTTCAGCTTGCAACATGAAGCTGTTGATGAAAGATGTTGTCATAAAGACTGCAAGAATGCAATCCTGTGGTTAAAAGAGAAAGTCTTGGCTAATAGACATGCAGCTAATTAAGAGGGACATAAGGCATCTAGTGGACACTTCAGTAATTATAATCTTGATTTTTTTTGAACGTTACATATAAAGTAGTTTGGTATACAGAGAATTTTTTTGTTGTTGGACTTCATGAATCTGTATAATAAAATAGTTTCTTTTTGAATTAAACAATGTAAAGATGTCATCTGTCTTTTCTTAATGTCTCATGCATCCTAATTTAGTTTCTAGTCCATGGTAATATTAATTACAGGTATAAATGTTGTTGTCCTTCACGGAAATGGTGGTATTTTGGCATATTTTTCTGCTACTTGTTCACTTTTTCGTGGTGTTTGGGGGTTTTTTGTTACCCAGGGGAATTTTATCAAAAATCACCCTGATGATTTATTCCTGCTGCTGTGGAGAATGCTTTGCTGTAGTTACTGGCATTTCATGAAAACATCTTGCTTCTTGTTGTAACTTGGACTGAAAATGCCATTTCAGTAACATCCTTGGAATTACCTGTTGGGATCAAAGCAGCACCTTGCAGGTTTCTGTAGTTTACATTTGATGCAGTGTTAGGGACTTCAGACACTTCCAGCTCTGGGTCTTGCTGAGCATGGTTCAAACAGAACTCAAAACACAAGCTTTTATTTCCATACCAGATTAAATGTGGAGCTTGAATGAGCAAAAGCACATTTTTTAATTATCAACTGAAAGTTTAGAGGAGATGATGGATGTTTACAAATGCAAAGATGGTCACATGCAGTAGGAGCCTTCCTAGCACTTTTGTGTGCCCAGGCAATTACTTGCACATTTGGTTACAGGGACCTACACATTTAGGAACTCGGTTGAAATAAATCTTAAAATTATGGCAAATCTAATGACTGAGGAATGTTACAGTTTTGAATATGTTCCAGATCAAGAAACATGTTTTAACTGCAACTCCAGTGTAGAGATAGAGAGAAAGCTCATTTTATTATATGTGCAAAGTTTTAAAGTTATTATGCAAGTTTGCAAAGCAATATTGCAGTTGCAGTGATGTAAAAGTCAGTTTCTTCCTGTATTTTTAACCTGATACCATTTTGCATCACTTGAATTCCTTGCATGTTCTGATCAGAGCTCTGTACAGACTTCACAAACAGTTCTCATCCATGGGATCACTAATCTGACTATGAATCCATCATACAACACATTTATGTTTAACTATCATTTTCTTTTTCACAACAAAAAAATTTCCTTCAATAAGTTGACATTATTTGCCGTTATTAGTGAGAGGGCTTTTATTCAGCAGATTAGAAACTGGTATTTTCAGTGAAGACATTGCTCTTCATGTCATTAGTGGTGTTTTCTGGACATTTGCCAAAATGTTGACATGGAAAAGGAAGCAGGAAAAACAGATAGAGAAGAACTGTTTGGGAAAAAAAGTTCACATAAGAGTAAAACTATAATCCTTTTAAAGATTCACTCATTTGAAAAGCAAAGGGAATTTATAGTTACATTTAATGCTGGTTTAGCATCATGCATTCTCATATATGATCACATTCTCTTGCATCCAAAGTTCTCTATGGGTGCCACAGTCTTTTTAAGGAGTTTTAAACAGAATCGTTCCTAAGAGAATGTATTTGGAAGCACTCAGTGTCATTTCAATTATGCTTTCTCAAATTTGTTGCCTCTGCTAAAATAATGGAGATGGAGGCTCACCCATAACTAAATGGATTCTTGTTAAAAGCCTGCTCTCAGCCTCTGCTTTGTGCAAATTTAGTCATGATTTGAGCAACTGTAGCTCTTTTAAAGTGTAAATGTACCAGAAGGACACACTGTTCACAAATTTAATGCAGTATGTGGAATTACCTAATGGTTAAGCAAGTCAAGCATGTGAAGCACCCTGGTCTGTATTAACTTTAGAGAAGCTAATAAGGTTTGGTTGGTTTTTTTTTTTAATTAATTAGAATTTACTTATAGTGCCACTGGTAGGTTTTGAGAATTTTGATGGTTGAATTTTCCACTGTTACTTTATTATCATCAGATTTTTCAAGATTTTTACTCCAAGTAAAAAAAGCGCCAGCCTTGTAAAGCTGAGGGTTGTTAATAGCTCTTTGCTTTGCTGGTTTCAGCAGTGGCTAGCTTGTCTGATGACATCCTCACTCACCTCTTATTATTTGCAGTTAAGCTGTGGGTCTCATATTTTCCTGCTGTCTCAAGGGCTTAGGTGGTCAAGTGATGTACATAAAGTGCTTTTCAGCTTTCTCAAGAAGGCCTCAGAAGTGAAAGATGAATTGTAACATTAGTTTTCCTGAAAAGGAAAGTAGTATTTTTAGATATTTGGCCTCTTATAAGCCAGCTAACAGAGAGACAGAGTGAAAATATATTTCCAGTGAGGGTGAGAATATCTGTAGAAAAGTGCTGGTTTAAAGTCCAGTACCCTAAATGCATAAATAAAAACTGCTCATACAAGTTCTTTTCTCACCTCTGACTCTTGAGACTTTTGTTATTGTTTGCTTATAGCACACATACTTTGTATCATATCTTTCGAAGATTTTCAGGATGGTGTGTGGCCTTTGTTTTAATGTACTTAGTGACTGTTAGTGGAGAGCAATTAGGATGTCCTCTGTCACAGAGAAATGACTAAGGAGCATCTTGTGTCTTTCAGTAACAAGTCATGTAGTTTAAACAAACTGAATCAGTTTTGATTTTCCCCCTCAGTTCTAGGACTTCCCTCCAGTTTGTTGTTCTGCTGGTGAAGACACATCTTGCAGATAATTGCATCAGCTGACATATATAAGAGTGTCTGTGGCCTAGAAAAAGAGCTCTGCCACTTGTCAGTTTATGTATAAACACACACAGAATGGGTGAGCACTGAGCTTAATCATAATTCTTTCCCTCACAAGTCTTCCATCCTGGTTGGAATTTATTGTGTCTGGCAATATTTCAGCAAAGTCCTTCATTACTCAGTTATTATATGTAAAAGTAACTTTAAATCCTTAACTCTGTTCTGTTGTTCAGCAGTCCATACAGTCCAGGAATGTCCTGGTGCTCAGTGCTGAGGTTGCTGCAGTGTGTGATGGAACTTACTGAGCCTTCTGTCCTCTCTTTATTGCCAGCATCACCAAAGAGAGCATTGTGGACATACAAGGCGTTGTGAGAAAGGCATATCAGAAAATTGGAGGTTGTACTCAGCAAGACGTTGAGCTTCACGTTCAAAGGGTAAATTTTTGAGCAAATGGAGCACTGGTTAATTGTTTGATAGATTATCTGTTGAGACTGTCTGTCTGTCTACATACATAAACTTTGTCAGCAAGGAATCCCATGCCAGAAAAATAAACTGCTTTAAGCTACAAATTGTAGTGTATCAGATGTAAAAATTAAACATTTCTGGGTTTAAGATATTTGGAGTTTATATTTTCCTATTTTTATCTGCCATTGAATTACAGTACCAAGTAAAATAAAGTATCTCACCAGAACAATTTGGCTAGGAAAGCTTGTAAATCTAGTTTTTGATTCTTAACTGCAGCAGATACTGGAATAAAAAGTCTGCTTCTTTTTAAGTGCAAGTCAGAAATTTCTTCTTTATCAGAATTACAATCTTCTCCTCAATACAATGGACTGGAATACATAATTCTCACAGAAATAAACTTTCACTGGCTTAACAGTATAGAAGCTTTTGAAATCTAAAGTTCCTGGAGCTTGTGCTGTAGGGGTGGAGGAAGTGTAACTTTATAATTTGTTTAAATAGAAAGCATATTTAAACCTTGATGTAATATCCTTTTTTTCTAAAGGTTTTTAACTAATCTGTATGCCTACAATACAGCTAAAACCCCTTTGCCTCAGGAGTAGAGCACAATGGCTGTTCTAGCAGTGAGGTAAATTCAACTAACAGCATTGGGGAAAATCTGTAGATTTTGAAGAAACATGTTTTAATATGTGTGGAGATTATCCTATGCTTGATTTTTCTGAAAGAACATCAAATTCACTGCTCCTGTAGGAGCAATACTAGACCGTAAGGCACAGCAACGTGGTTTTCATTCTCTGATTGTATTTTAGGTACCTCATAAATTTTTGAATCTGAAATAGCTCTTTCAGCTATATTCAGATGATAAGTAAATAATACATTAACAAGGAGGAGAACATGATGATATTGCTGGAATCAGAACCTAAAACTCAGTGAAGTCTGGTAGATTCAGAGCTGGCATTCATGCCAAAAGGCTTGGCCCTCAGGCAGTATGAACTTGCTCAATTTGGTGCTTCCCAGAAGAAAAGAAGTTACTTTAAATCTTTCAAAAGGAAAGCAAGATCTAAGCACTTCAGTATTGTCATGAGAATGCACCGTGTATGTCAAGTACTAGAATAAAATCACAGCCTTAGAGCGAGCAGCCTATGCAAACACTGTTTCAAGTCTCTGCTAGAAATATCCTTTTGTAAATCACACCTCCCTTTGGGCAGAGCCTCGTGCTATTTCTGTTCTCTCTCAATTTCAGATCTATGTGATCAGCTCAGCTGAGCCTCGACTGCCCTTACAGCTGGATGATGCTGTTCGACCAGAAGTGGACGGAGAGGAGGTGAAAACTTTGCATCCTCAAATGCATTTTGTTGTCTTTGTATCTGAACAAAAGCACAAAAGCCAAGCAACTTCCTTAATGCGGTGATTCTGGGGTTTTGTTAGACTTGCATTTTACTTCCTTTGTGCTATCCAGAGCTGTGTTCAACATCTCTATAGCTTTGATGTCTGCTGAGCTGCAGAAGGTCAAAACCAGAGAGTTTCCAATCTTATGTGTGTGTCTGCTGCATTCTCATGGTTGGGTTCTGTTTGTGATCTCTGGGAGAAGTTACACCTTAAACTTTGCTACACTGCTGGTTTGCTGTATGGTCTTTCTAGAATGATCTAGAAGTTCTGCTGAACATAGAAGTAACCCTTGGCTTTTAGCCAGAGGGTGTTTTTCTCCATTGATTTTGTTTTGTTGAAGTTTTGGTTTTGTTTATTGTTTTGATGTGTGTGTATTCACTATGTGTTTTTGCACAACCATTTAGGATGGAAGAGCTACTGTAAACCAAGATACAAGATTGGATAACAGAATCATTGATCTGAGGGTAAGGAACATATAGTGCTGCAGGCTTGCCTGCAAGTGTTTGTTCTTCATATTTCTAATCCATGAAGCAATAGAAGTTATGAATTTGATGGAAGTGTATTATTGGCCAAGAGAAAAATAAATATATTTTTCTGGTTTTGCGTGGTGCTATAAAAGCACGGGATTTTTGAATCCTAAATGTTCACCTTTACTGACATTAATTAAAGTATATGTATTAGTAGGTCAAAGGCAAACATTGATGATTTGGCATGTGCCTGTGTAGATCTGGGCTTTTTATCTGCTAACGCCAAAGGTGACTGAATAGGGAAAATTTAGAGACAACATTTCTTCTCAGATGTAGTTTTTGTTATTCAAAACCTGTAAAGAGCTTGATTTTGAAGTGTAAGATGAAAGTTCTGAGTTTTAATGTGCAGTTGAGGTGCTGTTAATGCATGTCTTGCCAGTGAAATTGTACCAGGCCACAGTACCAATCTCATTTTCTTTGTTTCTTCCACAGAAGTCATGTATTTTCCTTTTTTCTTCCTGAATCACTTTTCTTTATCCAGGTCATAGAGACCCAACCTTCTTGAATTCACAGACCTCCTAAATATTTACTCTTTCTGATCAATAATTACAAATTAATTTAGTAATTCTCTACTTTGGTTCTTTTTTAATGAAATGACAGCTGATGCTAAGTGTGTAAGTAACTAACCATTCTTACTGACATGAGGCATCCTGGCCTTTTCCTATTTTAGGCTCTGCACAAGAAAATTTTAATCAACATTGAATGAAGACTGTGCTTAGCTCTTTTTTTTTTATTTTGGCATACCTAGTACTGCCTTCACAGTTCTTGATAATGGCAGTTTCTCGATAAATCAATCATTGCACTTGAGAAATGAAACAAAAAAGTCATTTATTGGAAAATTTGGGAAGGTTCTGGCACTGAGATATTTAGAGCATTTCAACATCTGATCCTCTTATTTCAGCAACCAAAACTACTTGTGCAAATTGTTTTACTTGTTCCAAAGTAAACAATTAATTGCTTTTCACTTGACCTTATGTACAATACTGAGTAACTTCAGGTTGTGTTTACTTTTCAGGATACTCAGTATCTCATCATATTGGTCTCTTCATCTGTCTTAAATTAACCCTTTAATAAAAATAATTCTGTACTAATGATTGAAAGTGATAATCATTTGAAGGATCATCAGCTTATGGTAGTGCTGAGGCAGTGTACTGAATTGAAGGGAGAAATCTGGGATGCTTGAAGTGCAAGCTTTACATGAGCATCTGGTGATGAATAAAAATAACTAACAGCACTCCGGAGAAACCTAAGAAAATCAATTAAATAGAAGAAATACCTGTATAATAAACTGGAAGGAGCCATGAGCCCCAAAGAGAACAGAGGAATTACACAGAGGGAAATAACATTTAAAAATACTGGGTGAAAATGGCTTGGAGGTATCCTTGGCTGTAACGTAATTGAGGGCATCTGCAGTGAAAGCCTAAGAAGGTAAATAGTAATGGAAAAAGAAGGAAGACTAATGCCAGAATAAACACAAGAGGTGGAGTGGAAAAGGGTGGACTAAAGTTCTTCTGCCCCTGTACACATCTAGTAGTCCAGCATGACTCTCCCAACTTCTGAAATATGTTTGTCAGTACAGCAGTAGGGCATTAGTTGTCACTGTTCTGCCTGCAGGGTGCAGCTGGTGACCTAAGTGGATGTTGCTGTAACCTCTTCCAACTGGTGTGTCCCAACCCTTGTTGGGACACCATTTCTTCAGCAATGTCCGGCACCTTGTTTTGAGCTCAGAACCGTAACTGTATGTAGTGGAATCACAAATAAACCCAGAAAGTAGTAATTGATTTTCAGTGATTTGGTTCCATAGACTGGAGCTACTGGAGTACACATGGGGCTTCAAAGAACCTTGAGTGTTTCAAATGCACAGCATAAGTAGGCATGTCCTAAGGAGGGTTGGAAAACACGATGTGTTTTCTGAAACTGTTGTTCCTATAGCTTTTCATTCTAGGAAAACCAAATCATGGGCAACAGGGAAGAAATATTAACAGGATAGTTCTAACACAGATGCTGTGATGATCTGTTCCTACAAGTGTGGGAGGAAATCCAGCCACAGATAAATTTATCATCTACTTCTGGTTTCCTCAGTGCCCCAGTTTTTAAGGGAGAAGGAGGTCGCTGAACATCAAAAATAGAGACACTGTTATTTTGAGAAAGATTTAACAAACTAAATTTGTAGGACTTGGTTAGGTTTAGACTAAAAAAAGTCCTTCATATGGAACTAAAATAATTTTTGTCTATTCAAATGCAGTATTTAAAGTAGTCAAATAATTAGCTAATTTTAAGTAGTGATTAATGAAGGAGTTAATTGGATAGGGTCAAGTCACAATAAAGTGGAGCTGTGAAACTCAGTTATTGCATGACTGAAAAAAAATGGATTTCCAAAAATAGCATCACTCCTTCCAGCTATGATGTGCACCAAGGAAGGTTTGATTATGATGCAATACAAGGAGTGTAATTAATAATAAGGAAATTACATTAGCGGAGATGAAAGATGCAAAGTATGTTGCAAAGATTGCAAGACTTCCATTCTTGCATACATGTGAAAATAGACTGAGTATTGCAGTGAATTATTAACAGTCTTGGATTTTGTTTGCTGACAAAGATCTCTCAGAAGTGTCTAGTAGTTTAGTTCAGGATGGGAAGTACTTAAATGCCAAGATGCCAGGCTACTGTTGTAGTTGTTATTGTGATGCATGAAGAGAAAATGGTGATTATTTAGGGCTGAGCAATTTTGAAAATTATTTCCAAGGAATGATGACTGAGGAAGAATGAATCTCTTCCTGGTGGGTTAACTCATAAAATACAGGTCACACACTTGGAGTAGAAAAGTTGGAGTTTTAGAGAAAAGAGAGCTGGTAAGAAGAAGGAAAAGTCCTTGTATAGATTAGATTTTCTTTCACATAACCACAGGTGACTGTGAGGAAACCACTGTTGACCTAAGTATCTATTTTTCACAATGGTTTAATGAAAGTCAAACCACTTGATCGTAGAGATGTTTGATTTACCATTCAGTTATCGAAACAGTTAAAAAGGGCAAAGTGGAGCGCTGACTGTGTTTTTAAATCTTTCCTTTTCTTCTGTTCTTCAGTTTCACTGAAGTATTTGGTGGTGTGTAGACTTCCCATGTCTGTAAAAAGACCTACAGAAACTGCATTTCATGAAGTTCTGTGGTAGAATAAAAGCAATGAACAAAAGAGCAGTGAAACACTGATTCTTGTAGTTTGCTTCTTAGTTTGTCTTCCTCTGAAGAAAATACCAATTCAGGTTCATCCAGTTTTACATTGTTTTACAAAAAAAATGAAGAAAAGACAAGTGAAAGAAACATTGGATTCTTGGGTTTTACTCCTCAGTTTGTCTTTGAAAAAGTCCAAAGGAAATATTAATTCAGACTCAGCCAGGTTTACAATGGACCTGACTGATGTCCTTGCTCTGGCTTATTTTCTATGTTCAGCGGGAACATATCTCAACAGTATCTGTCCAAATGTGACTTGAATTATTTGACTTTTGCAGTCCTGTTGCTGCAATTATGTCTGCTAATGCCCACCTCATTGAGACCAAAGCAAAGCCTTTTTAAGGTCAATATTATCCTGTTGATACTGCTCAGGGTAGTTTATGGATGTCAGACTGTGTTATGTGATAATCCAGCTGTACAGTGATCTTAACGCACTTTTTTCCAAATGCTTGATTACTTCAAGCTTGATTTCATTGTGTTGAATTCAATTTACTTGTTGCAAAAGCTGTGCTTTTCCTGATTGAATCCAAGCTGTAATGAACAAGCACATGTACAGTTTATTTTCTTGTGGGCAGTGATTTGGCAGTGAGTACATACACAGTCCCAGTCATTTAGACAACAATCTTCATGTTCATATATTCTTATGTTATAAGTAATACTGAAATTTGAACAAAAGTTGGCCTCAGTCACTTTGAGGTTAGAAAAAATGTTATTTAACGTAAATTCTATTTCCTAGCAAAACCTGAATTTGTTCTATATATAGTAGGGAAACTGCAAAATCATTTACGTTATTTAAATTAATGTATAATACTTAAAAGAATATAAATTGCATTATTTAGCCAGCTATGCGTTTAATGGTTATTCCTGGTGGAAGATTGGTAGCTGTAGGAGGCAAACAGAAAAGCAAAAATGAGGGGAGAGCAGAACAAATTCTCCAGCTGATGTGATAGAAAAAGAAAGTTCACAACTTTTCATGTCTGTGCGTCGGTCTCACCTCTCTGAGATGTGATCCACGTTGGTGTGAACTGCCCTCAGCTCCACTGAAACACATTTGGTAGCATGTGTGACTGTTGTTCTGACACTGCAGCTTATGCCAAATTAAAAGTGGTAATTGTTTTTATAATCTTACAGTGCCCAGTTTTATCATTAATATATTTTGTGGCATTTGAATAATAAACACACAGGTGAAATTAAAGTGAGGTCACGATTGAAAGTCCTGTTTCAGCATTGTTCCCTAAACATTTCTTCTGCTGTCTGTAACAAAGGTGATTATTGAAAATAATGAGATTTTCTGTAAAATTAACTTTGCAGACTGAGTTAAAACATTAATACTGTTAACTGCAAGAGCATTTAAGTGTCATAAGTTGGTTTCTGTTTCTGCTTAACTCTTGAAGGCATATTTACTATCTTTGCCATAGTCTCAGATAAGATAGTTTGTCAGTATGTATGTGGAAGAGTTCATATTGCAGTAAACACTACAGGAAAAGAATGCCATGCCAAAACTTTTTTTTAAGGCAAAGGTAAAAATCAATTAATTATGACAGCTGTCACTGTCTATAGTTTGCTGTATTGTACCTAAGTGTGGAAGCTCAAACTGTGACTGTTACCGTTATAGCAAACATGTTGCTAAATATACCGGCATCTCAGTTACAGAATTATTTTCTTCAAATGAATTTGTTCTCTTTTTGTTCTGAACATCACACCAGTGCAAAGAATGTTATTAAATCTAGAAAGTTTCTTTCTCCATTTTTAAAATATTTGGAATTGGTAGTGGCACATGAAACTTTTGAGGTCATTAATTTGACTCCACTGCACATTGTCAGATGCAGTTCTTTAGGAGCTTATCTCGGATGTCCTGTTGGTCTGTTTAATTCTTTCAAGGAGGCTGCAGTATCACAAATTCTCAACAGTTATCCATGTTGGCAGTCTTTGAATGAATGGACACTGAAACTCAGCCACCTTTAGTGAAAGAAGAGTGGTCTTGTCAGATCTAATTTGAGGTATAGAGAATTGCTGCTTGTTCTTAGGCTGTAGTTAAATAAAAGCTTCAGATGTCCAGTTCTGTGAATTTGGCTGCTTTCATAAATACTGTTTCTAAGCATAATTTATCATTATAGATAGCTTGAGAAGACAGAATCCTTGGCTTGCATCCTTACAATAGAGAGAAGGAGTTACTGCCTGACGAGCGTTTGTTACTGCAGAGCTGTGTTAGGTATTGACTAGCTGTGTTTCTGTGCACAGTTTTAGGTCAGACCGTGTAATTGCTTTCAGATTTGGTTTAGCTACCAGTTTTCTTTTTCCTGGGGCTGTCTGACTTAGGACTGCCTTGTCACCTGCTCTGGCATGAAACTGGTGTTGGTTCCCACCAAGGGTAGAAGAGGCATTGTTACTATCCTCCTTAAGTAAATGTTACACATCTTCTCTCTTAGCAATTTTAGATGTGTTTAGTTCATCAAAAACTTTATTGGGAAGCTCAAATGACTCAAGTGACTGCTAAGGTTGGCAGGTCTTTCACCTTTCTGGTAGGAGATGCTTATGAAAAAAAGTCCCTTTGAATCATTCTGGTGCTTGGATGTAACACTGCCAAATTATGCCCATAACTCAGGCAGAGTCTTACTATATGTCTGATTGTGGGAGACTGATGTGAAAGGTGAAAAACTTTTAGGGTACTTTTTTAACTGTTGCTCAAAACCTCATTTCCTTCATTTTGAACATTTGAAGTAGTGGCTGTGGTTTATCAGACATGTGGTTTATCAGACAGTGAGAACTGCTATTATTTACTAGTCTCAACCACTTGCACGCCTGAAATATTTCATTGGTCAGCTAAAATGGCAAATAACTCCAAACAGCTCCAGATCTGCAGTATTTTTGCAGTTTTCTCTTTGGGTTTGTCAGCGAAGGGATGTCTTTATCTTGCAGAGATGATGGATGTAGCTTTATTTCACCGTTTCTTCTGACTGTCTGTCTAAATTTGGCTGCTTATGTAATTTGTTTTGGTTGGGGGTTTTTTGTTTTGTGGTTTGGTACAAGTCATGTGAAAAAGCCCACAAGGCCTTTCTTACCCTAACTGAAAAGCTGGGTGCTGTTCAGAAAGAGAAGTAAACAGTGCTGTGACGCAGGTTGTCGTAAAGAACTGTTCTCTTGGTCGTTGGCAGGAACTCGTTGGTCTCTTTATACCCTTTTAGGTTACTTGCTGTCAGGTTTGAGATGCTGAAAGCACAAAATCAGATATGGGTTCAGTGCTGATGCCTTGCAGTCTTTGCAGAGATCACTAAGGGGGTTGTTTTATTCTTCATGCCAGAAGTGTTACAGGAACATTTAGTGTAGGTATTTGCCAACCAGATAAGTAGCTCAGTTGTGCCACGTGCATAAATAAAAAGAAAATTATCAATTCAACTAAATCTACTTCTGTTTTTAGCTAAAGGTACTTTTTAATAAAGTGAAAAAAATAACTGCTGTTCATATGAACAGGTGTTATGTGGACTGGTTAAATGTTGGGAGTGTAGACTTTGGGTTTTGGATGTTCTTGTGGCAGTGTTGTATATGGTTAACATATGGCTGTGTTTTTACATGAAAAACGTTGTATTTGATAGCCTTTAACGGACAAACATTTCTACCTTATGTAAGTTATTAATGGCTTTGCTTTTATCGTGCACTGTGTATTCTGCAGCTGTTCTAGTTCAGTGTGCTGAAAGCTTTTTAATAGATTTAATGCTTTTATTCAATTTCTTACTATAAAACCTTTATTTGCAGAAGCACATCTCATAAATCAGGTTTTTTTAAATGTAGAATTGACCATAGTGCCTCATTTATAACTGAATATGCTATAAATTGAAATTAATAATTTCTCTCATTTCCTTTGCCGTTTCCTTTGGTGTAATAAGCAATTACTGATTTGCACTTTTCACTGTTTAGGCAGATACAATAATCAGGTATTCCTGAGGGACAACATTCATCCTTCCAGCTATCCTGAAGTAATAGAGTCTGGAAAAACTAACTTAGGTTTCATTATTTTATCTTCTTATAGACCTCCACTAGTCAGGCTATCTTCTGCCTTCAGTCTGGTATTTGTCAGCTTTTCCGAGAAACTCTTATTCGCAAGGGATTTGTGGAAATTCAGACTCCCAAAATCATTTCAGGTATTGTATATGTGATCCAGCAGCTACAGGTGTGCTTCTTTTACAGTTGCTCAGTGTACCTATCTGACAAAAATGTAGTATGTTTTTATTTTAAAAAAATAACATTTTCTTTCTGTCTTAGATGCAATATAGCAAACTTCTAGCTGATGTTGAGCTTTACTTTTCTTTACTTCTTTACTTTACTTCTTTTCTTTTCTCCTGACTTGGGCTGTTAAAAGAATGACAAGAAAATATTATATATACCTGATTTATGTACTTTGCAATGCATATGAAGTTTAATTCTGATCATATGCATTATTCTTCAAATCAGTGTTCTTGGTGTTGAACACTGCCTGTTCCATTCTCAGTGTAAAAAAACCCAAAACCCTAATTTTGATTAAAAGCAGATTCCATCATGAAGATGTTGCAACAAACATAGCATGGTATAAAATATGATGCCATTATATGGTACAATTTTTCACTTCTCTAGCCATGGGAATGTGGCAAAATAGAAGATGGTAGACCATTTTCTTTTTGGAAATGTGGAATAACAGCTTCACCCCTAAAGTCTAGAAATGTAGATTTTGCTTCTAGTTTTTTTGGTTTGCTGTATTGTTTTCAAAAGTCCAATGGCTTGATTTACTGATGGAGGTTTTTCTTCCATATTATTGATGCTCTTGGAGGTTTTGTTGATTGCCACTAAGATACATGGCATGGAAAATTAGAGCAGAAATTTGTATTATTGTGTTATTGTATGTACATTCATTGAGTGCATATATTTTGCTTACTGAATTTTGTGCTTCTGTATTTATATTTTGGAAGACAGCTCTTTATTGAGATAAAAAATGAGCTTTTTAACAAAATGCAATTAAGCAACTATTCTTTCAACATGAAAAGTGTCATTCAGCTAGAAGATTGGATGACTTTTTCCTATGGAGAAAGTTAAATGGTATGAAGTACTAAAAGGCTCCCAAGTAATTTATTTATATAGGAAATTTTGAGGAAGTGTGCTGTTCCTTCTGTTCACTGTACCATTGAAAGCAAGCAAGCAAGCATCCTATTGTTTGGATGAGACCATATTTTGTAAAATTAACTAAGTCAGTGCAATCCTTATTAAACATTTAAATATCATAACTGTTTTAAGATTTGAGGGTTTAAAAGTTACCTGTGTTAGGCCTCTGTACTGCTCATGTCACACACTGGGAATTGGCAAGGTAAAGTGACCCAGTTTTTGTAGGTGCTTTGCAGTAAGGGATACAATTGCACATGATCTTTCCTGTTCTCTCACCATAGCTGTCTAGAAAACCTGCCTCAAGCTGAGAAAAAGCTTTATATCTTTGGCTCATGCCCTCTGGTAAATGTGGTTGGCTGGGAGAGACAGTGATGCCTTCAGTTAGAGAGGATGGTCTTGGCAGAACAGGATATGCTCTTTGATCTCAGGCTCTGCAGTGAATCTTGGCAGAGATTGGTTTCCACAGAAATGTGGGGTTGCAGGTAGATGTGTTGGTGCAGACATGTATTCTGTGCTGTTCTCACTCTAAGGTGAAGTTCAGTAACAGTGAACAGTAACATTTTGGAACATTCTGGAACAGTAACATTTTAAACTACCCCAACTAAATTTGCAGATTTGCAAGACAAGGTGTGACAGTCCTAAACTGCAAAATTTACCTTGGCAAGAATGGATGCAGAGATCTTTTTCCTGATATGCTTTAAAGAAAAATCTCTTTCTAATCTTTAAATGAAAGACAAATCATCTGTCATTCTACATCTGATTTATTTTTTACATTTTAATTTTAATAATTGCTTAATTTAATTTTAATAATTCCTTATAAATGCCCTTGCTTTCCAGCTGCCAGTGAAGGAGGAGCCAATGTGTTTACTGTATCCTACTTCAAAACCAGTGCCTACCTGGCTCAGTCCCCACAGCTGTACAAGCAGATGTGTATATGTGCTGACTTTGAAAAGGTTTTCTGCGTCGGGCCAGGTAACAAAAGCTTCGCTTTTTGCAACGTGTGAAGTGTGCCCTGGTGGCTTTTAGCAGCTGTGGTACAAGTAAGATAACACACACACACACACTAAAGCTTTGAATGGTTTCACTTGATGTAGTTTCACTTGCCAAACCAAATTTCAGTTGAGGCAACTGATGACAGTAAAGTAGATAGAGAAGTTGCTGGAACAAAACTAAAATGCTGAAGGAAGGTGGAACACTCTTCTCCAATGCCTGCTGTTCTGTGAGGAGAAAGAGTAGAGTTGCATTGGACATTGATAGTGTGATGAAGTTTGTAATATGTGGGACATCACTGTGATAACTGAAGCCATAATTGCCTATTCACTATACCCAACAGTTGCCTTTAACTGCCCAGTACTAACCAGTTAAAATAGGCAAGCTAGATTTGAGATTGCATTTTAACATAGATTTATTCCTTGAGTTTGTACATGTAACAACATTATTTAGAACATGCTTACTTTTAACTGGGCTGTCAATAATAAAAAAAAAATAGGATTTTCTAGTCCCATGCTCTCTTTCTCAGAAGCTGATAGAACATGGCTTTTTTGGTGGTAATAGAACTGTTGTCTTCTGTGACCTCAAATGCTTTAAAGATACATAACCTGTAAATGCTGGAAACCAAGTCAGTAACAGAGTATAAAACAAAAAAACAATTCCAAGTAATTCAGAAGATCTTAAATTTCTTGTTAATCACTACCAGATGAGTCATGGTTTATGGGAAGACATGTTTATATTAGACTCATGTAACCATCCCAGAAGACACACACGTGTACAAGTCCATTTCCTCTGAAAAAGGCAGTTTTCAAATCTGAAAGTTCTTGTGTGCTTGAAAGCTTCTCTGTTTTTTCCACTTGTGTCTGTTGGTCTAACCAGAGATTCTGCTTCTCTAGGGGTTGTGTCTGTCTTGTATCCTTTGAGCACCACAGCTGCAGTAGCACTGTCACTGTTACAAATGATGCTCTGAGGCTGCTAGTGTTCCTTTGTGTCTTTCAATGAGAATTTTCATGTCTATCTAATCCACGTATTGATGGTGATTGTTATTTTTCCAAATGGAATGATAATTTTAGATCAGTTAGAATTTGTTGTTTAATTTCACAGTATTTAGGGCTGAGGACTCCAATACGCACAGACACCTGACTGAGTTTGTTGGTCTGGATATTGAAATGGCTTTTAATTATCACTATCATGAAGTGGTAGATGAGATTGCAGATACCTTGGTGCAGATATTCAAGGGACTTCAGGAAAGGTAATAAGAGCATTTCCTTCTTTTAATGAGCAACTTTGTTTGTTTGACATCTCTTACACTGTGGTATGAAGTGGAAGAAGGATTTTATCCTCAGTTTGTCAGATAATCATTGGTAATCTGATTTACAACACAGCTTCAAAATTTTGCTTTACTCCTAACTGGTTTTTTGTGCCTGACTTTTAAAGTTCAGTCAAGCCTTGGGCCAGTAAACTACTTTTAGCATCTCCTAGAATACACTGGCTTGCACTGAGAAACTTGCTGTCTGCTGTTGGAAGGACTTACTTAGAGAACTTATGTATCATTAATTGAAAATATCTGTCTTTTCGTGCCACTACTGGCAGATTGTTCTATTTCAAAAATTATTTTAATACTTACTATATAAGAAAGTTTTCTTAAATGAAAAATACTGTACCAGCCTGCCTTTGTTCCATGATAACAGTGAGGATTATTTTCCATTATTCACTGTCTAACTCATTAAAAAGCCAGGCTAGAAGTTTAGGAAGTGGTTTTCATTTGCTTACATCTAAGACTGTCTTGCCAGCAGAAATGCAAACCTTGATGTGTCCAGAAGGAAATTTCTTGTTTATATTTGAATATTACTCAAATTTAAAAAAAAACCAGGTAAATACTACAAATCAAAGGGATGATTTCTCAGTGTCTTTACTGTGCAAACTTGACCTAGTCGATTATTTATTACAAAAGGAATTAAACAGAAGTAATAGTAAATATTAACATTATTGAAGTAGATGCATTAACTTTGTTGAAACAATTCATTACAAAATTTCTCCAAAGTGGTTTTAATACAGTTTTTATGTTGCAAGAGGGACCTCTTGTGGCAGAATTACAAAATCATTAGATGCAAGTTCTTGACTGTTTTTATTTGGCTTCTGTTCTTGTTCCTTCATCTGTAGATTCCAAACTGAAATTGAGACAGTGAGCAAACAGTTCCCATGTGAGCCATTTAAGTTTTTGGAGCCAACTCTGAGGTTGGAATATCGTGAAGGTGTGGCCATGCTTCGAGAGGCTGGTGTGGAGATGGGTGATGAAGAGGATCTGAGGTACTTGGCAGTGCACAACTGTGTCAGAGTCTTGTGGAAGTGGTAGTAAAGTGTCAGTTCTGTACTGTGCACCTGACAGCCTCAATAAGGAACCACAGCTTTTAGAGGAATAAACAGTACTTCTATCCAGGTCTCTTGACAAGTAAATGAGTGGATACAAAAATAGTCCTTTATTTTAACGTGGACTGTAGGTACAAACTCTAAAATCGGAAAGAAAATAACTGACAACATAAAGTGAGAGCTATTGGAACCTTCTAAGGAAGTGTTTGTTTGTCTAGCAATTGCAGTCCTTCATGTGAATTATAACGTCTTTGAATAGGATTAAGCTAAAAGATTCTGCAGCCTTAAGGCCTTTCTTTTAACATCTTTCTATTTCTTCCTTCTACCTCTCAGGAAAATGATTAAGCGATCTCGATGCATTCCTATTGATTTACTGAGAGATGGTTTAATTACCTGTTTATATACAAACTTTTCTAAAGACACTTACTGAATTAAAACATTTCTATTCTTCCCCATAATATATCCAGCACCATTAGGGTAGTGTGTGATTTTACAGTTTCAACCCTAATAAAATTTCAACCCTAAGAGTTTGATGGAGGAAAATAATTTCCTCAGCAACTATTCATGGTCTTTCTCACTACTGTGTCATACACAAGATCTATGTCTGTAGGAAATAGAGTACATAGTTCTTTAGTAATCAGAATATGATGATTAGGAAGAAGTTATATTAAGAGCAAGAATAGTTTTATGTACTCGTTAATTTAAGGGATTTCTAGGACCAATATAATATTATTTAGAAACAAATAAATATGCTTTATTTCTGCAGTTTCTGTGTGCACAACCCAAAAATGTCAGAAACAAGTACCAGGTTTTCTGAGGGTCAGGGTGCAGCAGATCTCTAGCATGTAATCTTTTGGGCTTTATGAGGTATATAATCAGTACAAATTTAAATCACTTCATTTTAATGATGATAATCTTTTTCAGCACACCTAATGAAAAGCTCCTGGGACGCCTGGTAAAGGAAAAGGTAACACTTATTTTAGAATAAATAAATTTGTCACTAAATCTGGAACCTGATGTGTGAAGTCATTGGGTTGGTGTAAATACCTACATGTAAACAGTATCTCAGAACATGCAGAAGATGTGAAGAGTTGGTGATTACCATAAGCATTTTTTAATTGTCTGACTGCATTCCCACTTTGGTGCTGTGTATTTAATGTACTGTCAGTTTTGTCTTTGTCATTAATAAGCCGTTTCAAACCATTTTCAGTCATTTATATTTATTTCTATCATACATTATACTGAGGACACCAAACAGGCTAGTATGTTCCAAAGCCAGTTCTTAGCATAATGTTAGAAAAAAAGCAAACCAGATTCTAACAAAATCTGTAGGAGAAGTTGAGATCTTTGGGAGGAAAAAAAGTGCCTGTTACTTACTGCTTAACATTTGTTAGTTTGCACTAGAAGTAGTATTGAAAAACTGACAAAGAATGTACCACTTACATTGATAACTTAAGACAATATTGTGGGAAGTCACTGGGAAATTTTTTTGAGTTTTATCTCAAAGATTCACTGGTTCTGTCTTCCTCTTGTAATTTGTTCTCTATGTAGTTTTCTTTGTACTAACTGTTCTAAATTACCTTCTTTCAGTATGACACAGACTTCTATATTCTTGACAAATACCCTCTTGCTGTGAGGCCTTTTTATACAATGCCAGATCCAGCCAATCCTGTAAGTAAATTCCTTGTTTTTGTCAGTGGTTTCTTTCCTTTTTTTTTTTTGAGTTTAAATTATTCCTTGTAGGGATAACTTGACAGTACAGATAAAGTGTATTGATAAGGCCATAGAATCATTGAATGGTTTAGGTTGGAAGGAACCTTAAAGATAATTTAGTTCTAGCCTTGCTATAATTAAAATTAGGATAACAAGATCAGGTCAGGGTTACCTGACTTGTCAGATGTTTTCAGTTACTCTTCACTTCAGTAATTAGCAAAATCTGGGAGAGCTTTATGAAGAGATCTCCGTGGTCAAACACTGCTGCCATCACTGAAAAGTGGCAAAAATATTCTTCCAGAGACTTTAGCAGAAAAGATGCTTTTTTTACACCACTGGGTATCATAAGTGAAGTTATTGAGAGGTGAGTATTTGCAACCTGTGGAACTTTAGGTAGGAAATGAACTCCTCTTTGTGTTTCCAGAAAACCTCTAACTCATATGATATGTTTATGAGAGGAGAGGAGATCCTGTCTGGAGCTCAGCGAATTCACGACCCCCAGCTGCTGACAGAAAGAGCCAAGCATCACGGCATTGGTAACAAGGCAGTTTAAAAGACCATGAGTTATGGTTGGTTTCTGTGTGCTTTGGAGGAAGAATTTGGGGCAGCATTTGTAATGAGTGGTAAAGTCACAGTACTGTCTCAATGTTAATCCATCTAATTCTGTTTAACCATCTAGAATGGGGTATTAAGACATTAGTGAGTCTTCCAGCAACACCTTGTTGAATAGCTATTAACAAAATTATATAACAAAACTGTTACAGTCATAATTCCTAGACCTGAACAAGTTATGTGTTCAGTGAGTATTTTCTGATTTCACTGATGTTTTTCCTTTCTAGATTTGGAGAAAATAAAGGCTTATATTGACTCCTTTCGGTTTGGTGCACCTCCACACGCAGGTGGTGGAATAGGTAAGTATCTGTATTTTAGTTTGGTCTGTGTTAGCCTGAGCTTAGGTTATACTGCTTGGTCCCAAGCAGAGTTCAGTATAAAATTCAGAAGAGTGGCCTTGTTAAGTAAATTTGTGGGACTGTTTATCCTGGAGAATTTAAGGGGAGAAGCTCAAATGTAAGGATCATCATAAAATAAATACGCAAAATATTAATGGCACAGTTTGGCGAGTTTGAGAAGCAGGTGACCCCACTAGCCAGGCACATCACTTTCAAATTTGACCAATGAGGGACATTTAAGGAAGCAAGAAAATGGTGTATTATGTATGGATTTATCAAAGCCTCCACTATACCAGCAGCCACTGGTCTCTGTGTTTGATGCAGCTGTTTTGCAGTGAGGAAGAGAAGTGATTGCTGCTTCTTCTGCTTGGGAGCATGCAACATTTGCAGGTAATCCAAAATAATTTAGGCCAGTCAGAATCATCAAGGAAGCTGAAGCTGCATCTTTTCTTCAGAGTGGATTGTCCTCATGGCAAAATACCAGCCAAACGGGAGATGCCATGAGAATTAACACTGGGTTCAGGAATTAACACTAAGGTTCCAGGTGGAAACCTTAACATAGGAGGTGTATGGAAAAACAAGTGTGCGTCTGGGTTCCACCCCATCGTGGCTGGGCTGCTTCTATATCCCCGTGGATTAGGATGTGCCTCCAGAATGGGAACACCTCAGGCTGTGCTCTCACTGCTGTGTGAGGCTGGCTCCAGGTGGGAAGCACCTGCCAGTCCTTAAGGGTTTGAACAAAAGGCTGACTGTGCTGCTGGGCTGTTTTCATTTGCTGTAGGGCTGGAGAGAGTGACCATGCTGTACCTGGGGCTGCACAATGTCCGGCAGACCTCCATGTTCCCCAGGGATCCCAAACGCCTGACGCCCTGACAGAAGCTGCTCTGAGAGTTGGGAATGCTCTGCCCTGCAAATAGGATCTGACTTCAGGCATAGAAGGCATCATTTGCTGCTGCTGATCGTGTATTGATTGATTTGAGCATTATGATATGCAATTAAAAACAAAATTCTCCTTTATGAAGTGCCACAGTAATTTTTTTTTATCCTTAGTTGTTTATTTAAAGGAAACTATTTTAACAGATCAAGACTCTTTGTATTGGCAACTGCATGTTTTTAATTAAAAAGGGATACTTTGAATTAGTATTTTGGTGTCACACTAAATTGTATCATTTTTATAAACATTTTAATAAATTACGCAATAATAATTTTGCATTTTTAACTTATGTCAGCAAGATTGAATATTCTAAAATACTGGCTCCAAGATAAAGTGACTGGATGCTTGCAATTTAGAAATCTGGAGAGACCAGCCAGTTGTTAATTTACATGAGTGTCAGGTAGGGAAGCAGGTGAGAAGAACATTCTTAACAAGAAATCTTCATACAAAGTTGTTAAAATAGGTTGAAATAAAGTTCTCAAAGTAAATTAGATACAAATCTCTCTGGTTTTTTGCTTTGTATCCTCACAGGAAAATAATGAATCAATAAGACTGGTTTTGTTTGGTTTTTTTACTTATGTAATATCTGTCTAAAGTTAAAATTTATTTTCTATCTTCTTAACGTTTTTCTTGGAAGTGGTATAAAAGTTGTAGGCCTATTTTTTATTTTATGTTACTATTTGCAAGTTTACACATGCTTATGGAATACACAAGGGATATATAATATTCTCAGAAAATAAATGATGGTAAGTTTGAGAGGAGGTCATGTGTTTTCCTGTCTGACCCAGCCTCTGGGATAACAAACAAAACAAGGATTTCATGCATCTGTTACCAAGGAAAACACCCCAAATTGCATAAGCCAACCTATTTCAGGTTTTGGGTTTTTTTTAATTTATAAAGGCTGTGAACAGCCCAGTTTTGTACACTTAGAGAAGTTCAGTGTTTCTGTAAGTCAGAGAACTTCTGAAATTCTTTCTAGATAATACTTTTTCTCAATCACTTATTTGAACCTCTTCAATTTGCAGCAGTGCACAAAGCTACTACTCATCGTCCTCCTCCTCCCAACCCAGAGGATGTTCTCTGCATTTGGAGAGGTACCAGTGCATCTGAAACTTCCTTTTGTGGACTGAATCTGAGAGATGGTTTTCAAATTTAAAACATTTTTTGTAAGTGTTGCTGCCAAAAAACAAAGGATTAAATTCCTGACTCAGGTACTGCAGTAGTTACTCTAATATTCATACATATTTGTAATTCCTGACTTAATTTTTGTTTAACATTTTATGTGATCAAGCTTTCAGTAGGAGGTACGCTTTGGATGGTCTATGTTATTGTTGCTACCTTGATTTTTAAATGTCAGAGAAGTCACATATTGGTTATGCTACAGAAAGGTCAGTGAGGCTGTGTATAAATTGTGTAGAGTTTCACAAAAGGGCAAATCATCTTTGCAGCTGCCATTGAACAAGACTTAATTTTAATGTCTTATGACAAGAGTTCTCCATTAGAAAGCAATCATACTAAAGGTCAGTCAGGTATAAAGTACTGGAAATGTAGAAGTTAAACTTTGTTTAGAAGTCACACAATTCAAGGAATAACACTTTGCAGCTTTGCTTTTGAGTGTGTTATAATGAATTTACTGTGGAATCTTCCCCAAATTATTAACTTGAAAATCTTACAGTGTAACCAGTTGTACTTTGCAAAGCTAAGTGGATTATAAACACAGTTCATTGTCACAGCCTTATTTCTGATGAATCCAAGTTTCAAAACAGTTGTTTATTTAGCTAAGCCAACTGGAATGAATTTAATTTAATTACTTCTGTTCATAGAGAACTGTTAATATATTCTGTTTTGGATGTGCATTCTTCTAACCGGGAGCAAAATTACTGACTTAAATTTCCTGTGTGTGAAAAAAATATCCTGGGTGCTGTTTCTTGCTCTAGATTTGGCAGCAAGTTTTGTGCATACACTCCTGTAACAACTGTGCTTACACAATTCTTTTGAGAGTTGGTCAAGCTCATGCTGTAGCTTGATTTATTCACAGTAACTGCACAAGAACAAGAATTCAGATGGAGGCCCCAGTTCCTTTGTATGCAGAATCCTTTCATGTAGCCTTTCTTAGCTAACAGAAAATAATTATGATCATAAATCAAAATGCAAAATGAATTTGTCCTGAATGTCATCCTAACAGGATACTTTAGTGGGAGCTGTACAGTATTAGAACTTAGTTTGAAACCCTGCAAATAATAATTCCACACCTTTATGGTGTTTTGATAGGTAGCAACTCTGATGTAATAGTTCTGGAAAAGTAAAACCTGTATTGTCCTTTATTTCCAGTAACTTGCAGGAAGTTTAGTAGTTTACATGGAGTCCATGTTACTGCTGCCTGTCCACCAGGTAAAATGGTTTTGTTTATGTTTTCTTTCATGACATACAGATGGTAATTACAGTAGTGCTATTTTTTACACTAAGAAACTATAAAGCATATTGGTTAGAAATAGCCAGGGAGTCTGTCTGCTCAAAACAGCACAAAGCTTCAGTTTGCTTCTGAAGTTTAACTGCACTGTTTTCCTGTAGAAAACCCATCTGTGTCCGCTGAGCTGTCTGAACCTGCCCAGTGGGAAAGAGGACTCAGGCTGTTCTTTTGGCAGCCAAGTGCAGGACTGGCTCCCCATGGCTGCCCACACCTGCTGGGATAACCCTGGTGGGCAGCACCACACAGCTGCTTGCCCCCTGCCCAGTGGGCCAGGACAGGAGGAAGGGAAAAGCAGGGAGACTTTGTGCTTTCACCCTGTGCCTGTCAGTTCCAGGCATATTGGAGACCACTCCATGTCAAAGCAAGGGATGGAAGAGAATGCCTTGACAACATCCATTGTGGAATACCATATGGCTACCTTGGACTCTGGTTCATATTGGGGTTCCAGAAACTTGCCCAAACATTTTAATTATTTACTATTTCTTCTTTGGGTAATAGTAGATTTTTATTTTTTTGGTTGTTTTAGAGAGCGAAATTATCTAGGATGGATTATTTCTTTTAAAACAAGCCTCACAACCAACTTCTGCACATTTTTGCCAGTATGATCTCACAAAACATGGAATTAACTCACCACAAATATTTTAAAATTACCATGTTCTACTAGTTTCTTATTTTCTTTACCTTTTTGCAAATAAATCTCTGTTCACTATATGGTAAGTGTAACCACTCTAACGTGAACTAACACTGCTGCAGGAGGCTGCTGCTGCTGGCACTTCTGAAAGGGTTTCAGAACTGAAAAAGAGCCCTTAGCTGCTTTAATTACAGCAAAATTCCCAGTTTAGGCAGAGATTAATGACTTTGCAGGTGGCAGAGCAATTCTAAGCAATTTTTCATAGATGTTGAAGCGGTTCCTGCTGGCAGGCGCTGTGTGCCAGCAGCTGCCATTCGGGAATGGCTGTCAGCCATGGCACTGCTTGGCAAATGTTCCCTTCCACCATCCTACAACGGTGCCAATGAGGAGCCAAGTGTCCAGACTGTGGCCTGACCCTCACCTGGCTTAGCTTACACCCTTTCCATCTGGGCCAGTTCTTCAGAAGCCAGAGCTGCATTATGGTCTGGGTCTCCTCAGTGAGCAGCTGCCCAAGTGCCTCCTGCACACAGTGTGGGGATTCCCTGGCTCAGGGATTCCTCAGCAGTGCCCTGGCCACACCAGAGAAGTTTTAACTCCAGTTACCATAGCTGATTTCTTCCTGGGGAAAGCAGTGCCCTGTGGAAGCTTCACTGCAGCTGCCGTGCTGAAGCTGCCCACAGCTGACGCCTCTAACAAGTCTAGAGGAGGGCCATGAAGTTGATAAAAGGATTGGAGCACCTCCCCTACAAAGACAGGCTGAGAAAGTTGGGGCTGTTCAGCCTGGAGAAGAGAAGGTTGTGTGGAGACCTCATAGCAAACTTCCAGTATCTGAAGGGGCTACAGGGAAAATGGAGAGGGACTCTTTGTCAAGAACTGTAGTGATAGGACAAGGGGAATGGAGGCAAATTGAAAAAGGGGCAATTTAAATGAGATATTAGGAAGAAATTCTTTACTGTGAGTGTGGTGAGACACTGGAACAGGTTGCTTAGGGAGGTTGTGGATTCCGCATCCCTGACAGGGTTCAAGGCCAGGTTGGATATAAGGCCCTTAGCAACCTGGTTTAGTGGGAGTTGTCCCTCACACGGCAGGTGGGTTGGGACTAGATGATCTTTAGAGTCCCTTAAAACCACTTAACATTCCATGCCTCTGCTTCTCAATGGGGAACACTGTGCTGTTCTGACACAGCTCTAAGCCCTCCGCAGCACTGCCCAGCTCGCTGACAAATCCACCAGCCATCCCCGTCTCCTGACAGCGCGGCTCAGGGCGGGGCGCTGGTGCCCAGCGCTGCCCCGGCCGCCTCCTCACAGCCCGCCCCCAGCCCTGCCCGCCCCATCGCCTTTGGCGCGAAAACCGCCGCGGGGGGCGGGGCTCTGCGGGACGGCGGCCGCCGATTGGTCGGCGTGGCGGGCGCGCGGCCCACGTGGTGCGCGGCGTGGCGCGAACCGCTGAGGGGTCGGTGCGGGGCAGCGGCAGCGACCGGCATGGATCTGGCAGTGGCGGCGGTGGGGGGCGGGGGCGCGGCGCCGCAGCACCAGCAGATCCGCGATGAGGTGGCCGAGAAGTGCCAGAAGTTGTTCCTGGACTTCCTAGAGGAGTGAGTGCCGGGGGCCGGGGCTGGCGGCGGGCGGGCAGGGCCGGCAGCGCCTCACGGAGGGGCCGCCATTTGGTGAGATCCTGTCGGGGCCTGGCGCCCCCTCCTCTTGGCGTTCGGTCGGAAAAGCTCTGCTGTGGTCTGAGGCTCTGCCAGGGGGGGACTTGTAGGAAGGCCGCACAGTGCTCTCTTCGTGGGCAAAACCCTTCTCAGAGACTTTCCGCGGGAACGTTGCCCACAGAAGCTGTGGCTGCCCCATCCCTGGAGGTGTGTCCAGGGCCGGCTTGGATGAGGCTTTGAACAACCTGGTGTAGTGGAAGCTGTCCCTGCCCATGACAGGGGATTGAAATAAGATCATCTTAAAATCCTTTCTAAACCAAACCGTTCTATGATCATATGATTTCTAGGTGTATTTGGCTCATTTTGGCACGGTTTTGTCACAGCCTTGTTGCAAACCCTTTCCGCAGCTTGGGTGTTACACATTAATACATCTGGCTCCCTGCGTTTTGCCTCCTGAGGGGCCCATCCGCATTAAATAAGGAAACCATTAACATCACCCTGAGGAAACAAAACCTTGTTTGCTGGTGCAGAGCCATTGTTAAACCATAAATGAGATTTAGGGTGGCACTGAGACAACCCTTCTGCTGTACGAAATGTAAACCTAGCATGTCTGTGATGGGGTGTTGATGGAACAAATGTTGCAAGGAGGTGGAAGAAGAAATACTGCTGGAAAAGGGCTTTGCAAGGGACTGTGGGATGCCTTAATGTGAGTGATCCTTTTCTCTGCCTTCTCTCCTAAATTCAGAAGTATTCAGTTGCTGCCTGGTGTGTGACTGTGAAATATTTTCCTGAATCACTTTCAGGTTCCAGAACAGCGATGGGGAGGTCAAGTACTTGCGAGATGCTGAAGAACTGATCCGGCCAGAGCGGAACACGTTGATCGTCAGCTTTGCAGATCTGGAGCAGTTCAATCAGCAGCTCTCTACCACTATTCAGGAGGAGTTTTACAGGTAAAGAATAGAGTGATTTTTTTCAGGTAAAGCTGAGCTCTGCTGCAGTCTCAGGCCCATAATGTCGTGCTTGTTATGTTAAAAAATGAAAGGCTTATTTTCTTTCTGCATCCTGAAAACACTTATATTTAAGATTTTTTTTTTTTTTACTGGCTAAAAGCATTTTTCAGTGGATTCTTCTGTGGAAACCATGAGTTAACCAGATAATTGCAGTTATTGTGATAAAGAAGTAGGTGGTCAGTATGAGAATACAGAATAAACTCTAAAATTTCATGCTCTGAAAATGTTTTATTGAGTTGGTCAGTTATTTTGAAGATACATTTCTTAATATAAGGATAAAAGTGTCATAAAATGAGACTTTAAAAAGTCTATTACCAAACAGTAGTGCAAATAACATCATTATGCAGTGATCTCACATTTAGCATATTTAGATCTGCTTTTTTGTGTTACATAACGTGGCATTAAAAGCCAGTAGCTGAAAATATGATACAAGCCTTGGATGTAACCTAAAGCAGAGAAGGTATTTTGATAGCTTCTGTAAAAATGAAACTTCTTCTTCCATATTTCAGAGTTTATCCTTATCTCTGTCGAGCAACAAAGACTTTTGCCAGAGACCATGGAAATGTTCCTGCAAACAAGGACTTTTATGTTGCATTCCAGGACCTGCCTACCAGACACAAGTAAGATGATCATTAATTCCAGAAACTTCTGCTGTTTTACTACTGGGCAAAAACATGTCAAAGTGTGCTGAAACTGTTTTGATTATGTAGTGTGAAATGTGGTTGGCCAGTAGAGTTGTGATGAAGTTTCCTGATCTTATGCAGGATAATTTTTGAAATGGTTTTTCATTTGTGAATCACCCTCAGGTACTTGGATTCATCATATTTCACAAACAAATATAACTTCTCTAGTTTAAAAAAAAAAATCTTTAGTGTATGTTGCTTTTGAAGTACCAGCAATATAACTTTTGCATTGGCTTCACTTTTAGTATTAGTCTAAAAGTTGATGTAAAATCATGAAATGAGAATATATTGTATTAAGTTTGTTTCCTTTATCTGTTACAGCAGCTCTTTAATCACAGAATGATTAAAACTATGTTGTATCTTAGTACCCTGGGCCTAGAAATGTCAACTCAACCATTTAAAATCCTTGTGAAATTTCTGTTTTAAACAGAATTCGAGAGCTGACTTCAGCAAAAATTGGCTCTCTGCTGCGCATCAGTGGGCAGGTGGTTCGTACCCACCCTGTCCACCCAGAGCTGGTCAGTGGAACCTTCCTGTGCCTCGACTGCCAGACAGTGATCAAAGATGTGGAACAGCAATTCAAATACACACAGCCTAACATCTGCAGAAACCCAGTGTGTGCCAACAGAAGGAGATTCCTGCTGGACACAAACAAATCAAGATTTGTTGATTTCCAAAAGGTACTGGGGTGATGTTGGGGGCTGATGACAACCACTGATGTTCCTGTGGTAGTTGGAAGGTGTTGTTTGTACTGCTGTGTGTTGAAGACAGGTAATTTTTATTGTGTCAACATCAAGAAAAGACCTCAAGAAGAGGCACTGGAGTTTCTGCAAAAGAAGAGTTTCTTCCTGTCTGTGGAAGACTTATATTTAAGAATGGGAAATGATTAATAGTATCAAACCAGTTTTGTTATGTGACGTTTATTGTCTAAGTAATCCACTGAAACCCCACATATTCAAGCCAGAGTTAGTCTCATGTTGCCAGTACATCATATGGAGCTGTATTATACAAGAATGAAAATTGGTGCTTATTGGTATCTGCAGCATTTTGCTCTTCCAGGTTGATTTATTCTCCCAAATCCTCAGTGCTTCACATCCCACAATTGTATTTTATGCAAGCCATGATAACTGAAATTTGCTTTTCAGAATTGTCACTGTGGCTCCTGTGCATCCTCTTAAGTTGCTCCAAGACTCCTTCGATGCTGATTAGTGAAGGGATTTCAGTTGGTTGTCATGTTGTAGGAGGGATTGATAGGGATGGCAGCAATCAGATGCTATTTAACACATCAGTTAGCAGTGCAGCTCTTGAAGCAGTTCCATATCTGGTGACATTTGCTCAGTGTTCAACCCTCTGTCCCTGCCAGGTCCGCATTCAGGAGACGCAGGGCGAGCTGCCGCGCGGCAGCATTCCCCGCAGCGTGGAGGTGATCCTGCGCGCTGAGGCCGTGGAGTCTGCTCAGGCAGGTGACAAGTGTGACTTCACCGGCTCACTGATTGTCGTGCCTGATGTGTCCCAGCTCTCCACACCAGGTCTGTTGCTACTCTCAATGAGGTCCTTCCTGCTGGTTCTCCCTAACTGGGAGCTGCTGTCCTGACTCCTGTTTTACCGGCAGGGTTGCGTGCAGAAACTGGCTCCAGGGTGACAGGGACAGAGGGCTATGAAACCGAAGGCATCCGGGGACTGCGTGCCCTCGGGGTCAGAGAGCTCTCCTATAAGCTCGTTTTTCTGGCTTGTTATGTTGCACCAACAAATCCACGGGTGAGTCTGGAGAGAAAGGAGATATAAAGGTGTTGGTGATTTGTGTTCTGTATGGTTTTCCCTGAAATTAGGGAGCAGGAATGGGTAAAGCTTTAAATGTGTGTGTGTGTGCCACCTTCATGGGTGCAGTTGGGTGTCTTTATATTCTGATTGAATTTACAGAGAAATGTTCTTGTCTTTGTTGTTCATAGGATTTTTCACAGAAGTGATTATTTTCCAGTGTTACAATTTGTTCTAAACTGGCCCATGTATTTCCATTCAGCAGTCATCCATTTTTGCAGCATTTCCTTTTCTTCAAGGAAATCCCATTGCTGAATTTTGTCACAGGAAAAACAGGGATCCTTCTTGTTCCCTCTGGTTTATTGCATGACATCTTAGGATGTTACTGCAACACCATAAGTAATACTGATTATGTCTGGGTTTGGCATGGTGTGATACTGTATCATTCTGCTAACAGCTTCACCATCACAAAGGATAAAATAGTATCTGTTATTTTCTGGGAGTAGAAGTTTCAGAGTAGCATTTCAGAGTAGCAAAAGACCTTGGAAGTTCCAGCTAATGTGAGAATGCTTACAAAGGCAATTTTAGTCAAAGGAAGCCATATTGTTTTATTCTTCTTTTTTAATCTCTGTACAAGCATTTCACTTGGGATTTTCTCACTAACTGAAGTAGCACCATTGATTTTGCCTGCTAGGAAATTGGCTATTGGTTTTTAAAGGTATAAGGTGATGAGCTTACTTAGCCTAAGGGCAGCTTTTCAGAATGTGTTCCTTCCATCCAGCTTACAGAGCAAGTTAGTGTGACCTGTCAGCAGTGCTCACATTCATTAGTGATCCTGTTATTACTTTTATTACTATTTTATTTCCTTTGTTTAGTTTGGTGGAAAAGAGCTCCGAGATGAAGAGCAGACTGCAGAAAGCATTAAAAACCAAATGTCTGTGAAAGAGTGGGAAAAGGTTTTTGAAATGAGCCAAGATAAGAACCTTTACCATAATCTATGCACCAGCCTCTTCCCCACTATCCATGGTAAGAATCCATTTGTGGCCTCAAAGAGGGAAGATTTCACTTGTGTAAATATTAATTCCTTTTGCTGTCTCTAGTGCCATCTTGGGAAAGGTTGAAAGCCCTGTGCCAACTACCACAAACTCTCTTCCTCAGCACTGGTTGTGTTAGAAAAAGAAGATCTATTTCCTGAGTACTTTGGTGTTTAATCATTAAGGCCTGCAAGCCCAATCTAAAGGGTTGGGATTAATATCAGGTGCTACTGAACCCTACAGGGTTTTGTGGATGTTTAGCAAATAGGTGGATTCTGACTGAATGTGCACAAATGCTCTAAAATTCTAGAGGGCTGAACGTTTTTTAAGTAGGAAAAATGTGGTGGTTTCTTTGGATGTTTAGTTTAATGTGTTTTCTGGGGCAGGTAATGATGAAGTGAAACGTGGTGTCCTGCTGATGCTCTTTGGAGGAGTTCCCAAGACCACTTCAGAAGGCACTTCATTGCGTGGGGACATCAACGTTTGTGTTGTTGGTGATCCGAGTACAGCCAAGAGTCAGTTTCTAAAGTAAGATTAAAACCCAGTGTTCAAATATTGTCCAGTGTGACTACAGCTATGGATGTGTACTTTGCCTCTTTCTGTGTTAAACAGAGGAAAAGGAAGTAAAATATTTGAGAATATTTCCCAGAGATTGTTTGGATGTGGCTGAAGTATTTGAAGAGGGCTGAAGCAAACTCAACATACGAATTTCCAAATGTTTTCAAAATGTATTGAGTATTGAAAAACGCAAATTATATGCACATATTAAAGTATCAGAGATAGATAAAATCGCGGGGGTTTTATTACTTCTTTCCACAGGCATGTGGATGAGTTCAGTCCCCGTGCTGTGTACACCAGTGGCAAAGCCTCCAGCGCCGCGGGTCTGACAGCAGCTGTGGTGAAAGATGAGGAGTCCCATGAATTTGTCATCGAAGCTGGAGCACTGATGCTGGCAGATAACGTGAGTCTGGGAGCTGGAGAGGTTCCTGCATCCCTAGAATGGGTTTGATTGATGACAGAGAGCCCCCAGTTGTCTTAATGATGCTTTTTTTCCCCTAAAAGTAATTGAATCTGGGTCACTTTTTTTCATTCTTCTGCTGCAGGGAGTTTGTTGCATTGATGAGTTTGACAAGATGGATGTGCGGGATCAAGTAGCCATTCATGAAGCAATGGAACAGCAGACAATATCCATTACTAAAGCTGGAGTGAAGGTAGCTTGCACTACTCCTCTGTGTGGTCTGTAGCATCACCTGACTGTTACATGTTCAGATGTAGCTTCACCTGCCAGATTTTCATTTCAGCTCTGCAGCTGCCTCACTGTGGCAGGACAGAGATCACTTGCTGCAAAGTTTTTGTGCCACGTAGCCAGAATGGTCAGAAATATTACTGAAAGTTAAAAAGATATGGTAGTGGACAGGAGACAGAAAATGGGAAAAACCTAACCTTGAAGTAACCCCGAAAAAATTATAGGTTTCTGTGTGTTTGTAGAAGTGTGTATTTGTGCTGATAAAAACAGGATGTTGTGAAGAGCAGTTTTAAGGGCTTGTTTCAGTATTGTTGGCAAGAGTTTGACAGTGTTAAAATATTGATATCAAACTGTGTCTTGGGGCAGAGACCTGGTTAGAAAGGGCTTGTTAGTAGAGTTTGGTACTTTTTAGGAGTGATTGTTGCAATACTTCCATTTAACCCCATCTAAAAGATGTTATGCTGACCCATTTGGATTGCAGTGAGTTGGTTTAGGAAGTAGTCACAGATACAATTTTTAAAATTTATTTTTTCCCATTGTCAGGCTACTCTGAATGCCAGGACCTCCATTTTGGCTGCAGCAAACCCAGTTGGTGGCCGCTATGACAGATCCAAGTCACTGAAACAGAACATAAACCTGTCAGCTCCCATCATGTCCCGCTTTGATCTCTTCTTCATCCTTGTGGATGAATGTAATGAGGTAATTCTAAGGAATTATAGAATAATTTGTGTCAAAAAAGAGTCCTTGAGGTCTGTAATCTAACCTTGCACTCAAACAGATCATTGAGAACTGTTTGCCAAGACTTGACCCAGTGAGTTTTGAGTATCTCCAAGGATGGAGATTCTGCAGTCTCTCCAGGCCCGTGCAGTGTTTGACAATTCTCATGTGTTGAAAAATGTTAACTTTTATATCTAATCAGAATTTCTCATGGTTCAATTCATGTGGGTTACCTCTTATCCAAGAACTGTTTGGCTCCATCTCATCTATACTGGCCTGTGAAGCAGTTGCATTCCTTTCAAGCTGAACAGACCTGGCTCTTTTGGCCTCTCATACATCATCTACTCCTATATTTTGGTGGCCCTCTGCAATTTTAGGTGAAGCAAATCTCATGAGAGTGTCTTGCCTCTGCATTTCTGCTCTGTGCTCTGCTAAAAGCTGGCAGTACAAATTTGAACATGCTCTGCTGAATACAAGGACACTGCCTTTTCCTCCTGCAGTGGTTTGACCTGCAAACTTAACACCATTAGTCATTTTTACAAATGGCTGGTCACTAAGGCTGAGACTGCTGCCACCTGTCTGTGTGGTGTTTGCCTTGGGAACACATGAGATCCAGAGATTAATGTTGGTTCAGCCACTGTTCTGCTCAGAGTGATTATCTAATTGAGAAGGGACTGGCAAGAGAGACAGAGTAGGCTGAAAAGGAAGAAAGTTCCCACGCTGCAAAGTGCTGCTTTCTGCCTGTTCTCTGGCTAACTTGTAACCCAGGAGAGTTCCAAGAGGTTATAAATCCTAAAACTGCCTTTTATCCCTGCTCTGCTGTGTTTCCTTGTATTAAAAACCCTCAGAGCATTCTCTGGACCTTCTGGCAGAGAGTTTGGCTTCTGGAAAGACTAGCTCTGCCATGAGGATCACAAGTGACCGGGGGGAATGGGAAGGAAGAATAGAACTGTTGTTCTGCAGTTTGGCTGATGGTGTGCAAGTGATCTGACAGAGCCCCAATATCCCAGGTGACAGATTACGCCATTGCCAGGCGCATCGTGGATCTGCATTCCAGAGTGGAGGAGTCTGTCGATCGTGTCTATTCCTTGGATGATATCCGAAGGTATCTGCTGTTCGCAAGGCAGTTTAAACCAAAGGTAATTTTGCTTTTCTGTGCAAGTTGTTCTGTCTGAGGAGGTCTGAAGGAACAGTCACTTTGCAGTAGGCTTTTCTCCAGCAAATGCCAAGACACTTGGGGTAGTTTCTCTCAAGGAAGGAGCCATAAACTCAGTTACTATCTGGAAACAGCATATTTTGGAGCCTGGTACTCTAAAACTCCAGAAACCCAGCCAGCCCAGCTGAGACTGTTGTAAATACTGGCAGTTCTTAACCTTTGTCTGGAGCAATTGAGGGGTCATTTTGTAGCCTTCTCATACCTCACAGGCATGGGTTATTCAACATAGCTGCTGCAGAGTTATTGTACTTTATAGACTTACTACCTAATTAGTTTGTGTCTTTATTTTAGAAGGGTATTGCGCCTCCATATTTCTTTGCTTTTTGGTAAATACACAACATGGGAAGCTGCTCGAAGTACAGATTTTTTGGGGTGTATCCAAGTAGCAGCTTGGATGGGCTGTGTGTTAGATTTTTCAGAAGTCTGTCTAGTAGGGACAGATACAAATTCTGCCTGGAAACAAGTCAGTGGAACAGAAAAATAGAAATTATTTAAAAATCTGCTGTAAAATAATTAATGCAGCAATGTTCTTACTGTAATATTATCATTGGTAAGTCTAATTATTATTACAACATAATTTCAACATAATGTGATTGTCATTATACTTATGCAGAGTACGTGTATAGCATGGAGTATTTCAGAGAAAAGCACTAGCTAGTACAGAAAAGGCTGGGAACTGCCAACCTAATGCAAGAAGAAAAAGCTTTAATACTCTGAATATTAGAACTGCTGTCACACTGTTTGATGGCACACAGATATCCAAGGAGTCTGAGGACTTTATAGTGGAGCAGTACAAGCGGCTGCGGCAGCGCGACGGCTCTGGAGTGACCAAGTCATCCTGGAGGATCACAGTGAGGCAGCTGGAGAGCATGATCCGCCTGTCTGAGGCCATGGCCAGGATGCACTGCTGTGATGAGGTATCAGGGGCTTGATGGGAGTTTGTGGAAATTGTGGGAGTTCTGCGTTTGCTATGTGACTGTGATATTGGATGTAGTCCTGTGGGTGAGGAGGAGAGCTTGGGTCATGGTCATATTCAGTCTGAGTTTATATGCCAGAAACACTGTTTTTAAGGGATGACTTGTAAAACTGAAGCCAGCTGGTCCGAATGGAGGACTTGAATGATTTTTATTGCAGTTGTGTCAGCACTCTCAGCTGCCTACCCATCAAATCATGACAGTCACCCACTACTGTCAGCCAGGGCTGTTGGCAGTCTCTTTCCTGATCTTTCACAGTTTGTAATCTCCTGTCTCTCTTCCATTTGCAATCTAAAAAGCCAAAGTTCATCAAAATATCTGGACCTCCCTAAGAGTACCTGTATGTGTGATCTGAGCTCCTACTCACATCAACCAGGGCTGAAAACACTTTGTGTTCTGACTGTTAACTGTAGTGTGATTACTGCCCATCTAGTCCCTGCTTTAAAACCCAGCAGGCCTTTTGAAATGTTGATTAGAGGCTGTGTGACACATTGCAGTGATGGAACCTTGCTCACTGGTTGTGTAAGAAGGACACCCATTGGGTTCTTTTACATTAAATTCAGCTTATAAAGAAACAGATAGCTTTTAGCATGTGGCTCAGCTACAGATGATTTTTCCAGTTTTTGCTTTTTAGTTCTGGAGGAGAGTATAATTTATCACATCTCTCTTTCTTTCATATTGTCTCTGTTCAGACCCCTTTCTTTCATGTTTCTTGCTCCACTGATCTTTCTCCCAAATGTTCCTGGCTCAGTAAAAATTTTAACGACTCCACATGATTGCTAAACCCTGAAAGATTAATCAGGCTGCTTTTCTCTCCATAACCTTGTATGACCTTGAAGTACTTGTAGTGGGATGTAATTTAAATTGCACAGTCCTTACTGTTTAGGATTAATCAGGTGAAATGCACAGAAAACCCCTTTGTCAGAGTCAGAGTTGAGTTTCTGGAGCTGTTAGAAAACTAGAAGAGCCACTGGGCCTATTTAATACATGTTTTTTTCAAATCTCCCTCAGGTTCACCCAAAACATGTGAAGGAAGCTTTCAGGCTTTTAAATAAATCCATCATTAGAGTTGAAACTCCTGACATCAATTTAGACCAAGATGATGAACAGCAAATGGAGGATCAAGAGGACCAAGATGGAGTCAATGGTAAATTACTTACAGAGATTTTTTCAAAGGGGAAAGTCCTTCCAGCCTTTACAGCTTGTCTTGGTTGATCATCTGCTTCTCTTCAGTTTCTCTCCTGTTTTTCATCTAATGAGCTCTAGAAACCTCAGCTCCTGTTCTTAACTCTCTTGCTTCTTCAGCCTCCTTCACCACCTCCCCTGGCTGGTCAGTGCAAGGCTTTTTAATGGCTCAGAGTATTAAATAGCTGAAAGATGTTACAGCTGTAAACCTGGGCAATGTGTCCAAACAGGTGAGGCAGAACCTCCAGCTGGGGCCAATGGTGTGGTGAATGGGATCAATGGGCATTCTGAGGATGTGAACAAGGATGCTGCACCCAAAGCTTCTCTCAGGCTGGGCTTCTCCGAGTACCGACGGATTTCTAATCTGCTGGTGCTGCACCTCAGGAAAGCAGAGGAGGGTAAGAATGTGTTTATTTTAAAGAAGGCAGACCCTGAGTTCAGGGAGCAGTTGTTACTGCATCTCTTGCTGTTGCATGTGGGATTTTCACTCAGGTTTGGGACAGCAGAGTTGTCAGGTCAGGTGTGGACCCTGTGCTCATGTGACAGTACTACATCTGGTGATACAAATGTGACTTCTTGGAGTTTCTAGCTCTATTACCTTAGTCATTTGTCAAAACCCATTAAGCTGAGGAGCATGTTAAGAGAGCAGAGCCAGAAGAGGATTTGCAGCACACAATGGTGTAACCAAGCTAGAAGAATGCAGCAATGAAAACTGGAGCAAGAGCTTTTAATACATGCCAGCAACCACAGCCTGTCTTAACCAAATGGCTGGAATAGTTCTTCAGAAGCTGAAATATTTCAGTTGCAATGAGGCTACACCTGCAATGAAATGCAGCAGTTGTCTCATAGCAGATACTAAAGCTACAGAGCTTTTGAAAGGGTGTGGAGATGTCTGTTCAAATGCTGAATACATGTAGAGGGATGACTCCTCTGGTTTGGGTGACAGTGATTTTTCTTTAACCCTTATTTAGAGGAAAGGGGTGTGAGTCCTTGCAACTAGTTTTTCTTGAAGCTGAAGGCTGATCAGATTTGAAAGCCACTTGGGTGCAAAGAACTAAAAGCTTCCATTCTCAATCTGATTATCTCTAATTAAACCATGGCACAGCACCCTCCTGTGAAAAATATGGTGTTTTAAGAAAAAACTCCTGAAGTCTGATGTTTCCTAAAGATCTTAAAAAGCATGTTTTTTCTCTTCAGCATTGTAAATGTTAATGTATAAATCCTTTTCTCTTATGGTTTGAGTGGTATTTTACTGCTGCTGAGTTTATGCAAATTGTTTTCTCTGCAGAAGAGGATGATGCAGCATTAAAGAGGAGTGAACTTATTAATTGGTATCTAAAGGAAATCGAATCTGAAATTGAATCTGAAGAAGAGCTAATAAATAAAAAGAAGATCATAGAGAGGGTCATTCACCGACTTACACATTATGTAAGTATAGAGGTGTGTGGATAGTGAAAAAGGGGTTGAACTTACATAGGGCAATGTTTCATTTTTAATGGAATACATTCCTGTTTGGAGAAACCTGTTTTGTGCTTCCATCTTACTGACTGATGCAGTATAAATGCCTTCTTTGTTTAACACCTGTTACAATCATTATAGAAAAAACACTGAAATAAATTACAGGTGTGTATAAGTAAAAGTTCTAAGTGCTATACTGTGTCACTATATAAGTGTGGTATTCTTCTGTATTTCTGTAGTGTTAGGTACACATTAGGATACAGAAATACAATTAACACTTGTATTCAATGGATAACCTTAAGTGAGAGGGGTACTAGGGCATTTTGGAGGAAAAAGTGTAAAAATATAAACTACTTTTCACTTTTAAAGGCACAAAATCACTGGGTTGGAAAGCACTAGGCTGAAAATTTCCCAGAAAGGATACAACACAGAAGAGATTTCCACTGAATGCAATTGTTAAGAATTTGTTAGAGGGAGTTAATTAAATGGATTAAGTAATTAATAAGAGGTCCTCCCAGTATAAAAAGATGCCTTTCGAAGACTGCAAACAAACCTTTCTACCTTTGTTTTAACACAAATCTTTGTGTGTTGCAGGACCACATTCTGATAGAACTGTCCCAGTCAGGACTGAGAGGATCCAGAGAAGAGGAGACTTTCGATGAGGATCCATACCTGGTTGTCAACCCAAACTATCTGCTGGAAGACTGAGGGCTGAGAATGGCATTGTAGAGCTGACTGGTTACAAGTTGAAAAATGCATTCTTTTCTTGCAGGGGCTGCTGTATGGCTAATTCCTTAAATTCCTGTGAATGGGCCAGAGTGTGGTCAGTAGTATGTGATTGCTCATTTACACTGACATAGCTGGAAAGCTTTTAAAGACATCACACACATATATTGGTTTCACTGTTAATTCTGAATTTCAGTGCCATCATCTGGATGCAGCGGAGAACCATCCAATAGCTTTTTTAATCATCAAGCTATGTAGATGTTTCTGTTTTAAATAAGATTAATTTTACACTGTTCTTCTGTTGCATCTGTAGACATTTTATGCTATAGGTTTTTAATGTTTTTCTTATTAACACAAATAAAAGCTCATTGGAGATGTTTGGGGGTGGATTTGTTGTTACTTACATGTGGGATTGCTGTTTTCTATGCCTGTACCTTGAGGCTGAAAAAATAGTGATCTAAATGCTTAATGTCTTAAGGAAGAATGAACTTCCTGCATGACAGATGTTCTTTTTAAAAAAGTTTTTTTAACTTCTGGTAACAGACAATGAGAAATGGATTGCTTCTCTTTGTTTTTAGATGGACTGAGGATGTGCAGGCTCCTGTTGCATATGTAAAGTAGAAAACTGCAAATAGCCAAGCCCCAAGCAAGGCATTAAGTCAGCAGGTCAGAAACCCCAACTTTGATGAATGTCTTGACTTGTAATTGTATTGAAAACTGCCACCATTTCTGAGGGATTTTTAAGACTATATTTGTAAACCTCTTTGTAGATTTTTCTATTTTCTATAAGAAAACTTTGCTTATATTTCTGTTATTCTCAACTTTTTACTGTAAACTATGGGATTATTAAATAATCTATTAAGAATTAAAAATGCGTGAATATTTGTATTGTTAACTTGATACCAGCACCTAAGAAACATTTGTAATAGCATGAAAGATAGCAAAGTTATATATTTTAATTAGAAATAGTGTAACATAACTGTTTCTGAGGGAGGTTCAGAAATGGAGCTGGTTTTTAAGACAATATTCTTTTTCCTGTTAGCCTCCCCCAGCTTTGGAGAGATACACCTTGGTCTAACTAAGCATATCATTAAAGATAACAGTTCTATTTAAGGAGTGGAGGGAATCATAAATGTTTGTCATCAACAACACTACCCCATCACTGGGCACTAATTCCAACTGCAGTCACTTCCCTCACTCCTTCCATAAACCACATTTTGGCAAATGCTACATTTCATTAAAAACAGCCACCCACCTGCAGCAACACTCCCATGTTCTTCTGTATTGTTCCTTTATTTTCAAAGTAAGGATAGGAAGATGTTTGCCCTTCATTATGTGTTTCCACCTCCCCTCCTTTCAGTGTTTGTTTGAAAATAAATATTCTTCATGTAGGAGAACGTATTTTTTTCTGCTTCTTTCCCCAGTTCTGTAGGCTGGGAGGGGTCTTCTCTGAGTTAGTGCAGCTCTACTCAAAAATAAGCACCAGGTGGTGCTGTGAAGTTACTGTTCAAACTTGTTTTTCAGACATCAGAGAGGAGAAAACTTGTTCAGAGCAGTCAGCACAATTGCAGCAAGCTTTTCAAGGCTTCCTGAAAAAAAATCATCTGGGAATCAAACAGGGCTCTTCTACATTCCTATACTGCAAAACTGAAGAGCTGGGAACATTTTAAACCAACTAAACACAAAATCCTACATACCTATAGGGCAACGTCAGGTCCATCTCAGAGTTCATTTCCTTTAATAACCAGAATTTTGTCTAAAGCATACCTGGAATCATTTGGGCAAATTATTGCTGTGGCCAGCAATATTATTTTTAAATTACAGCAGAAGACATCTCTCAACATTTGCTGTCACTCAAAACTTAAACAGGGACTGTAATTTGTGTGCTGCTGCCTGAATTCATGTAATACTCATTTTTCCAGCTGGGTGAGGTGCCACATCTCAGATTTCCTTTATGGACCCAAGAATTAGAGTACAAATGTGCCTCCAGCTGCCCTGCATGCCCTGAGCCATGGTGGACCCAGCTCCAGCAATGCAGATAACTGCTTTTGTTGTTTTCTGCATCCAGAGCTCTGCTGGGATTCTTCTAAAGCTATAAAAGGCCAAAAGGAGAGAGAAAGTTTATCTACTTATTTTGTTTTCCTCTGAAGTGGAGGCAATGTCATCAAATTTCAATTGATATCAAGCCTAAAGAGAATGATGAGCATCTCAGAAAATGTTTTCACATGACCTTTCTCCAACTGATTGACAGTTTTGTTTGTGTTCATCCATTTGTCCATTTATCTACTGATTGAAAGTCCTGGTCTGTTATCATTCCAGTGTCAGCTGGTTCTGGGAACATTTATCTATGGAACAGATACTTTCAGTTAAATATTACTTGTACTGTAATATAAATAGTGTGGAATAACTACCTCTGAAGCAGGTTCAGAAATGGACCTGCTTTGTAAGACAGTCATCTTCTTTCTGTTGGTTTCTCCCAGCCTTGGGATCGATGGGGAATTTGCTCAGAATTTCCTCAGCCGTTGCTGGGCCTCTCCCCAGGGAGCTGGCAGAGAGGCTGGGTCTGCAGGACCAAGCTGAGCAACACCAAGGTCACCTCTGCCAGCCAGATCTGGTGGCTTCTGAGCTGCCCAGGTACTTCCTCCATCTCCATGAGCTGGGGGTGACACACTACAAGGTCCTCCTGCCCTGGGCACACATTGTTCCTGCCGGGAATGTGGAGCAGTCAGATAGAGCCCAGCTGTGGTGCTACCGGCAGCTGCTGGAGTCACTGGCTGCTGCAGAGCTCAGAGCAGTGCTGGTTCTGCACCACGGACACATCCCTGCTGCTGTGGCCATGCAGGGAGCCAGGGCTTTTGCTGACCTTTTTGTGAAGTATGCAGAGCTCAGCTTCGAAGCCTTTGGGGGCCTGGTGGATGTGTGGCTCTCGTTCAGTGACCTGCCAGAGGTCCTGCAAAGCCTGCCCT
Organism: Entomyzon cyanotis; assembly: GCA_024500445.1. Classification (NCBI taxonomy): domain Eukaryota; kingdom Metazoa; phylum Chordata; class Aves; order Passeriformes; family Meliphagidae; genus Entomyzon; species Entomyzon cyanotis. Next base: position 6,165,037 of record JAKEPQ010001026.1, read on the forward strand.
ATGCTGAGCCCCAGGAACGAGTCCAGGCTGTGGCTGCTGCCCACGAAGGATTTTACACCACCCTCCACAAGAAACTCTCACCAGCAGGTAAGGAGAGCAGGGAGAGGGGTTTTTCAGTATGATTCACAAATATTTTGTGATGGCATTAAATGGTAACAGTCTCTGTGTAGATATTTTTGTGTGCCTCTTCCTGAACCATGGAGGAAAGACTGAAAACTTCCTGAAATGTACCTGGAACCATGAAAAAACAAGGCACAAGAAGTCTCCTATGAGATAATAACTGTGAGGAAGTCTGCAATGTCCTTTGACTTTCCTCATTTCTTTTACAGCAGTTAAATCCAAAATCTATCTGTGTTACACAGAACAACAGAATTTCACCTCTTCCATTATGGATACCTGGGATTTTCCAAGCAGCTCTCACTTTAGGTCTGCCTTCTTTGGCCTTGGAATTTTTCTGTCCCAGACAGACAACCAGGAGAGCTGGCTGAGTCACCATTTCTTTTCCCAAATTTTTAATTCGTTAATTAATTTTTAATTCTTGCATTTGTCAGGAGTACTTTGTTGTACAGTTCACACTATCTGGTGATAGCCCTTCAAAGTTGCCCAGCTGCTGTCCTGCATCTCCTGTCCCTCTAAGCTCCTGCCACCCCAGCACCTCAGAAGCATTCAGCATAGAATGGATTAAAAAAATTGTAGAACCATCCCAAAGGCATGCAAATTAAAGATATTGCTTACAATTGTGCAGGCAGTGGAAGGGCATTTTATTGACAAAGGCTTCTTCAAGTCTTCATTTGAATATCTACCTTGTTCAACTCTCCTTTGAAATCACAGTGGTTATTCTGAAATCAGCTACCTGGAGCACTGTCTGGTGTTCCACAGCTTCAGTAATTTAAAACTGGTTTGAAAATAAATGCAGTAATCTGAAATTTTTATTTGTCCTTAATATGTAACTAACAGACTGCCTCTTTTTATTTCAAGGTGGAAAGGTGTCCATTGCTTTAGAAACGGATCATGTCTTGGACAGTGCTTCATCAGAATTACTTTCAGTTTCTCTTCAGGTAACACCTTAAGAGAAATATTTCCAAAATTACATAAATTTGTTTTGATTTAGCTTTGCTTTTATGTATGGGATCAAGTGACTTGTTGCAAGTTAAATAAGATTTTAGTAGGTTGACCGTTTGATCAGTTTGGTGAGCTTTACTTATTTGATTAGTCTGATTATGTGAAGCTTGCTGATTAAAAAATTATTTCAACATCCTTTCTTGGCTGGTAGGCACTGATTAAGCTACGTGGAGACATTTTGCTCTCATAATTGGCAATTTTAGCAATATACATGCTAAATGACAGGATATCTCCAAAAAGTGTACCTGTTACCTTTTTCTTTGCAGGTGTACTTAATGCACCACCAAAGATAGAGATACTTTATTTTAAATAACTGCTATTTAAAAAATCTGTTGATTATGTTAAAACCCAGTCTGAGCTGTTCTAAAAAAAAGTGATACAGTTCTACAGGGATGGCACAACATGAGGAGAACATAATCTCACCATGACATCCTTTCTTAAAGATCAAGTTCCTTGTTCATAGTTGTCCTCACCCAGAGGATGTTGATGTAGGTCAGAGTGCACAAATGACAGTGCAGGGGTTTTGCTGAATTCATAATCCTTCAAAATTTAGTATCAGGGCAAGCAGTTGTAGGTGGGACACTGCAAGGATTTAAGCAAGGTGTGGTTTGTAGGGAGAGCACAGAAGTTGTTTTAGATGAGCTGACTAAACTAGAAGAGAACCTTGGACTGAAAAACAAACTGAAAGCTTATCAGTTTTCTTCCAACTTAATCAGCTGATTTAATAAGAGCATAAAATCTGTTCTCTGGAGCTTGATGGCTTCTACTGGGATAACACTTGTGGTATGGAATGATTACAGATTTCTGAAATGGACTTTGCCCAAAGGATTATTGATAAGGCCTAGCTGACCCATGTATTTGTAAGGGTTTCTCTGATTACTCAAAGACAATCTTACTAATTAAGAAATTAACTGTAAATCATTAATATTAAATTCATAAAATACTCAATTTAATTTAGCTATTTAAATTGTACTTTGTTTAGAAGGAGACATGCAAAACACATCTTCCCACACAATACCCAGTTTGTGCTCATTCTATTGTCCAGGACACCCAGACAGCTGTATGGTTTCTTATTCCAGCAATATGTCTTCATCACACCTTACACAATTTTATGTATTTTTTAATGTTTTAATTTTTTAGTGTTCCAGGTATTTTTTAATACCTGGAAAACAAACACATTTTCCCCCTGGATGATTCTTTTCCTTTTCTTGTTTCCAGGATTCAGTCGACTTTGTGTCTCTGAGCCTTCAGTACCATTGTGGAAATGAAACAGATTTCTACAAGAAATTGAGTGAATTCCAGGTAATGTTATTCACAGGGTTAAAATCATAGCAGCAAACAACAGACCATAAATAGGATCAGAATTTCATGCTCTGTGATGCATGTTTAACAGTTCTGCTTTTCTGTGAGAGCTCCGGCAGCAGCTACACCAGGAAGCAGCTGCAAAGTGCTCGTTTCTCTGTATTTATTCTGACTTAAAAACAGTTGATGGAAAGTGCTAGAAAGGATCACCTTGGTCAATGCTTATTACTGATGCATTAGTGACTGGAATGATAGAATTCTTTTGTCTGGGACTAAAAAACCTTCTCTCTCACCTGCTGAGTGTTTGATAAGCTGTTAGGCTAATACCTGTACAGTAAAAAATACTATTATATTCTAGCATGGGCTCTACAGCAGTGCTACCAAACTTCACATTCCTCATCAGCAGAGGCAGTGCTAGAAATGTTACTGAGGATGAGTTTGTGAAAGGATTAGATCACATGGCAGCAACAATATCAGTGATGCTGCAGGCTGCTATCTGGTATTAAACCTTCAGTAGTGAACTGCATTCTTTAAATCCATAAAACAAGGGTCATCCAGCATTTGGGTTGGCAGGAAAAGGAGCTGCCCATGGAAAATGCCAAAAATGCCAAGAGCATGGCTTTACTAGCTGGCTGGTTTTACTAGCTGGCTGATGCTTCTTTTTGTACTAGTCCCTGATTTCTGGTTTTGCAGAGTGTTTGGAAGGACAAAGACATCTTGGCCTTTAGTCTAAAGCTCCTTGATTGTGCTTCCATGGAAGAAAATCTTTTCATACCAGTAGCTGCCATTGCCACAGGTGAGTAACATTTCAATGAGAAGAGATTTTTAGTTAAGCTCTGCATGATAAATTATAGAGGAAATTCAAAATCATCCAATCGAGGCTGCTGATATTAGTTGAAATAACTATGGTTTTTCTATTGTCTTCTTGGAAAATTAAGGGTGGATGGGTTTGCCTAAGGGCAAACAGGAAATCTCCCCCAAATCTCTTCATCCTTCACACTGGCCTCAAGTTGCAGTAGGGGAGGTTTAGGTTGGATATTAGGAAAAATTTATTTCAAGATGTAATTGTTTGCACAAGTAGTGACATGCAGTCCGTGACATCTAAGTTATGACTCCATCAATCACTTACCATTTGTTTGTTTTCAGCTATTAATAAAGAAGAATCACATATGATTGGGTGTGACATTAATGAGTTCTTGGACTACTTATCTCATGATTTAAGGTACTGTAATAAAATACTGTAATACTATATAATACTACCAAAAGACTAATAAAGCAGCATCCTCTAGAAGCCTATGTGCAGGAGAGAAAAGACAGTTTTAGTGGTAAAGTCTGCTGTTAGTTGCTGAAAGGTCTGCAAAAAGCTTTCTTTCTGCTGAGCCCAAGTCTTTTCCAATTACTTTCAATCCTCTATCCTGCTGCTAATCCGATAATGTAATCCTCTTCCACTCTCTCATCCTTGGTTACCCAAACTGCACCTTCAAGCCAATAGTAACAAGTACATTTTTCAAGCCTTCTGCTCTTTTCAACAGCAAAATGCTTATAAATAAACAAATCCAATAGAGGCATTCCTAGGGGAGAAGCCAATTGCACTTATGGAAACATTGGAGCTGTCATTGTGCAGGGAGATGCTAAGGATTACAGTAGCATTGATTAGTTTTAGCTTATCCTATGGAAACTCATGAAGCAGTTGTAGCATGGGAAAATGTTACACACTGCAAGGATTTTGTTTGCACATCTGATCTAACTGTGATGAATTATGAGACTCTGCATGCAAAGAACTGCATTAGATATCTGGTACCTGAGCTGCTCTGCAGTTAACCCACTCCACTGCCCTCCACCTTCATCTGCCAGCTGTGAGACAGCAGCAGATCAGATGATCAGATTGATCAGATGTCAGAGGAACTGTATGTGGCTTATCTGAATGGGAAAAAAACCATTCCTTTATATTCTGTGTTTGCAAGTGTTGTGGCACTGGTATCCACCTTGGAGATTTTAACTTCTATTTATTCTATTTCCAGCGAAACAAACATTCCAGAGGAAAACCCAGATGCTGCTCCTGCCCCTCGGTCCTCCTATCAAACAGTTTGGGAAATGTTTGCTGAGCAGTCTGAATCAGAGAGAGATTCTTTCCTGCAAGATGTTTTCCCGAGCGGTTTCCTCTGGGGTGTATCCACAGGTGCCTTTAACATTGAAGGAGCTTGGGCAGAGGATGGGAGAGGAGAGAGCATCTGGGATCAGTTTGGGCATGCAGGCCATGTCCACATGAGCCAAACAGCAGATGTGGCATGTGACAGCTACTACAAAACCAGCTATGATGTTCACCTGCTCAGGGGTCTTCGCCCCCAGCTGTACAAATTTTCTGTATCCTGGTCTAGAATCTTCCCTGCTGGCACCAACAAGATCATCAATTCCAAGGGTGTTGATTATTACAGGCGATTAATTGAGCAGTTGTTAGACAATAACCTAGAGCCCATGGTGACTCTGTTCCACTGGGATCTGCCACAAGCTCTGCAGGCTCTCGGTGGCTGGCAGAATGAAAGTATCATAGATGCTTTTGTGAGCTATGCAGACTTCTGCTTTTCCACTTTTGGGGATCAGGTCAAGCTCTGGGTTACATTCCATGAGCCCTGGGTTATCAGCTACGCTGGCTATGGCACTGGAGAGCATCCCCCAGGAATCACTGACCCAGGAGTAGCATCGTACAAGGTAGGGAATTATTCCTTGCAGGAATCCTGCAGCTACTCTTGTTGGGTTGTTTTCCATTATGATTCTCTGCTTTAACTATGTTCAAGCTTAACGTGGCCTCTGAGACAACTATTTGGTTTCTGGATTTATGATACTTGTTAAAAATGGGTTTGTTAAGGGAGGCTACATGTTGTTGTTTTACTTTTCTATTCTGAAAGCTGGTGTTGATGGATAGTCAGATTATTTTGCTTATTCCAAAAACTGCTACACTCCTTGTTTGTGGCTATTTCTTTTGTCAAAGTGTTTTCTTTTGGATGGAGAGGACATTTTTACATGCAATAAGCTCAATGCTTAAGAGATTCTGTGCAATGCAGTGTGACACATTTTCCTCTGCTTTTTGCTCCCAGGTTGCTCACACAATTCTCAAGGCTCATGCCAAGGTCTGGCACCTGTATAATAACAAATACCGTTCTCAGCAACGGGGAAAGGTGGGGCTGGTGCTGAACTCGGACTGGGCTGAACCCAAGACTCCAAGCAGCTCTGAGGATGTGAAAGCATCTGAGAGGTACCTGCAGTTCATGCTTGGCTGGTTTGCTCACCCTATCTTTGTTAGTGGTGATTACCCAGATATCCTGAAGGCTCAGATCCAGGAAGTGAACCAGCAGTGCTCCACAGCAGTTGCACAGCTGCCTGTGTTTACAGAGGAGGAGAAGTCCTGGGTGCAAGGGACTGCAGATTTTTTTGGCCTTTCCCATTACACTTCCCGCCTGGTCAGTGCCAGGACTAACAGGACCTGCACACCAGGCTATGAGAGCATTGGCAACTTCTCTGTGCATGTCGATCCTTCCTGGCCACAGGCTGCCTCTTCATGGATCCATGTGGTCCCCTGGGGATTAAGAAGGCTGCTGAACTTTGTATCCCAGGAATATACAGGGACAAAAATCCCAATATACATAGCAGGGAATGGTGTGCCAACAGGACACACAGGGGATCTTATCAATGACACTCTGCGAGTGGATTATTTCCGCCAGTACATCAATGAGGCCCTGAAAGGTATGGAGAAATCAAATTATTTTATTTTTTTTTAATAATGGCAACTAGTTGTTCCAGCCCTTCTGTGGTGATTAGCTCTAAAACATCACCACTTGCACGCTGATGTGAGGTCATCTGCCTGTTATGTAGGTAGTGAGTGTGACCTTATATTTTTAAGCCTATCTGGTGTCCAGGTATGGAACTCTCCATTCTCTTTAGATATTGGAATGCATTTTTCAAATATATATATATTAATGTAGTCTGAACCCTAACGTCAGTCCCTCTGCGAGAACACTGTTTATATGCTCCAGCTCTCCTGGAGATGATTGGCCTGCAGGCTCTTGCCTGTACACATCTCATAAATCAGGGCTGAACTGCCTTTTAGCAATTAATCAGATCTAACTGGCAGCAATCTGCACTATTTCAAGCTGGAAACATCTCCCTAAAATTTCTATCTCAATCATTTCGAGAATGTCCAAGTTGTGCTCATAGAATGTTCAAGTTATGCTTGTATCTTTGCAAGATGTGTATCATTGGACATAAAAATAGTGTTAGTGGCAAGTTCTGGACAAGTACAGAGAATAGACATTTCAAATAGATTTGAATGATGCTCTCTAGATACACTAAACAATACTGTCAGGAAAACATTAAATATGCTGTATTAAATATGTTGGTGATCAGTGTGTACAGCATTTGATCTTCTTGACCTAGATCTCAACATACTGGTTGGAAGTGTTGAAAGAGCTACAAAAAACACAATTTGGTGTTGCTGTTATGCCTCAGTAGAAGAGGATGGACTGCACATAGGAGTGAACTTGTTTTGAATGAGAGAGATTTACTGCATTTTTTGTAAGCAATGTGTGGAGGGATGTTGTGCTTGCTTCTGCTGGTATTGGATACACTCACTGTTCTGCTAAAAGAAGCTCTCCTGTGCTCAAGGAATATAGACAAGCACAAAATACCTGCAAAGTTTCAGTTTAATTGTAATGTTAAATCTAAAAGTGTACCATACACCTAAATTGATGAAATCTGCTTGAAAACAGCACAGGGCAAGGGATACCAATGGCACAAGAGTCCTGTAATCAGATACCTCTTTACAAATACCTCTTTCCTCACACATTTTTATCACTGAGCATTTGACCAGCTCCTATTAGAGTGCTGACTGCTTTTCTTGCCAGATACACTTAATTGTTTGGGAGGTTTTTTTAGCCTTTAAAACCATTTGTAAGTGTCTTGTCACATATATGCTTGGCTGTGGTCCTGCTGTGCTGAGCTGTGCTCAGGAAATGTTCAGGTGGGTAACTGGCAGTGTCTCACTGTTTTTGAGGCAGCGGTGAAAGTGGACGCTGTTGATGTTCGGTCGTACATTGCTCGATCCCTGGTTGATGGCTTTGAAGGCCCAGTGGGGTACAGCCAAAAATTTGGGCTGCATCATGTGAACTTTGAAGACAGCAACAGACCAAGGACTCCCAAGGCATCTGCTTACTTCTATTCTGGTGTTATTGAAAAAAATGGTTTTCCATCCAAAGCCTTGCGCAGATCTTCTGCACCAGTGGTGTTGGACCAACCTGTGCCATCTAAGCTGCCAAATTTACCAGCATCAGAAGTTCCCTCCAAGGCAAAAGTTGTCTGGGAGAAGTTTTCGTCTCAGACTGACTTTGAAAGAGATATGTACTTTTATGGGACACTCCCAGAGGATTTTACATGGGGTGTGTCTTCCTCTGCCTACCAGATAGAGGGAGGTTGGGATGCTGATGGCAAAGGACCCAGCATTTGGGATAACTTCACCCATGTCCCAGGAAATATAAATAATAACGATACTGGAGACATAGCTTGTGATAGCTACCACAAGGTGGAGGAAGATATTTACCTGCTGAGAGCCTTAGGGGTGATGAACTATCGTTTCTCTGTTTCCTGGCCTCGAATTTTCCCCAATGGAAGGAACACCTCAATCAACAGCCACGGAGTTGACTACTACAACCGTCTCATTGATGGACTGCTTGCAAACAACATCACTCCAATTGTCACTCTCTACCACTGGGACCTGCCACAAGCTCTCCAGGACATCGGTGGCTGGGAGAGCAATGAGCTGATTGATCTGTTTGACAGCTTTGCAGACTTCTGTTTCCAGACCTTTGGGGACAGGGTGAAGTTCTGGATTACATTCAATGAACCCCAAATCATTGCCTGGCTGGGCTATGGCACTGGGACATTCCCACCCAATGTCAAGGACCCTGGCAGTGCTCCCTACAAGGTTGCCCACATCTTACTGAAAACTCACGCCAGGGTCTACCACACCTACGATGACAAATACAGAGCGAGTCAGGGAGGCATCATTGCCCTGTGCCTCCACACTGAGTGGGCTGAGCCAAAGACACCGAGTGACCCCAGGGACATTGAAGCTGCTGACAGGTACCTGCAGTTTTGGGTGGGGTGGTTTGCACACCCCATCTTCAAAAACGGGGACTACCCCGAGGTCATGAAGTGGAAAGTTGGGAACAGGAGTGAGCTGCAGAACCTGCCGTCATCACGCCTGCCAGTTTTCACGGCAGAGGAGCGAGAATACATCCGGGGAACTGCAGACGTCTTCTGCTTCAACACCTACACCACCAAAATTATAACCCATTCAACAACACGCCTGAGTCCCTTCTCTTATGAGCATGACCGGGAAGTTTCAGTAAAAGTTGACAGCTCCTGGCCTTCCTCTGCCGTCAGTGGCTATCTGGCCGTGGCCTGGGGTCTGAGGAGGCTGCTCAACTGGATCAAAGAGGAATATGGAAATCCCCCAATGTATCTCATTGAGAATGGCGTGGGGACAAAGGCCAAATCGGATGTTGATGACAATGCCAGGATATTTTTCCACAAAACATACATTGATGAAGCTTTAAAAGGTACCAGGGTTTGCTTTTGTTCTGTTGGTGTTTTGTGTTTCCTCTCTAGATTTCTGGTTACTTTGCTTCTCTGATGAGTACTTTTAAAAAGTGATTGATAACATTTTTTAAATAGTCTGAACACAATATACAGAGTGTTTGTTTTTATGATTTCCTTTGAATGTCTGCACTTTGTTTACTCCAAATATGAAGATTCTCTTAATGATCTTAGATGACCAGTGCTAGCTGTATGAAAATAGGAGCCTGTATGTGTTTGTATGTGAATTCCTTATGGTTCATTTAATGTGTGATTATTCCACTGATGCCCTTCCTTTTGTTTCTGATCTTTCAGCTTACAAGCTAGATGGTGTTAATCTGAAAGGATACAATGCTTGGTCTTTGTTGGATAACTTTGAATGGCGGGATGGTTATGATCCCAGATTTGGGTTGAACCAGGTGGATTTTGACAACCCCAACAGGCCAAGAACACCAAAGCGCTCTGCTGTGTACTATGCAGAAGTCATCCGCAATAACGGCATCCCACTGCCCAAGGAAGATGAATTTTTATATGGAGAGTTTCCAGAGAATTTCTGGTGGAGTGTAGCAACTGCAGCTTACCAGGTCAGGAAACTGAGATGGACTCCTGAAGTGTCTGTGGACAGTCAATTCCTTGTGTGGCACCACAAAGAATAACAGGCTGAATTCTTTGCTAGGCCAAGACCTAGATTTGGGGTTTGCTAACAATTTCTCCCCCATTTTCAATTACAGATTGAGGGAGGATGGAGAGCAGATGGGAAAGGGCTAAGCATTTGGGACAAATATGCCCACACTCCCTTGAGAATTGGAAATGATGCAACTGGAGATGTAGCTTGTGACAGCTACCACAAGATTGAGGAGGATGTGGAAATGCTGAAAAGCCTTAAGGTGTCTCACTATCGCTTTTCAATCTCCTGGTCTCGTGTTCTCCCAGATGGGACCACCAGATACATCAATGAAATGGGACTGAACTACTATGAAAGGCTGATTGATGCCCTTCTGGCAGCCAACATTATGCCTCAGGTAACTAAACTCAGTAACTTTCCAGGTAACTAAAAACTAGCAAAGCCCAAATCTCATGCTCAGAGCAACATGTGTGTTTCCACCCTTATCCTCCTTCACACAGAAATGGTTTTTCTTGTTTTTTCATTTCCTTCTGTGAAGAGACATGGGTAATGCCTAAGCAAATGAACTTGGAATATAGGGATATGTTGGAATTACTGTCCAGAAAGATCACAGTAACCATATTGTTGGCTGTTTCCAATTGCCTTCCCATCCCTCATGTGCTTGGAGATAGATTCCACAGGGATCTGTGCAGGGATCTTTGCAGACACTGAGGTGAGACTTACTAATGTAGCTCCCAGGATCTTCCTTCTTGCCCTTCTTAGGGATGGATGTAACTTTATTCTTTTCCTGGGAGTCAGGAAAGTTCCACTGGTCAGTGTGGTTTGTCTCATACAATGGACAGGACTCCACCCCTGCATCAATCAGCCCTTTCAGCACTGCTGAGTGACTCTGACCTGTCCTCATACCCCTGTAACAGCCCAGACAGGTGTTCCAGTGGATTGTATTGCATCTGACAGTCAGTGCAGGTGCAGCAGTTCTTCACTGACAAATTCTTGCTGTCACAAGGTGGTTTTTGGTAAAAGCTGCATCTTCACTGTTAGGCAGTCCCTAAAGAAACTGGCAAAAAGGTATTTATTTGAGTCCATGTGTGATCACTACAACATGAAACACGATTAGGAAGAGGTAACTGCAAACCAAAGCCGTTTATTTGTGTTCATAAATGAGTCTGAGTTACTGTAAGAGTGACTGGTTGAGTCCTTTGTCCTGCTGTCTTTCCCCACAGGTAACTCTCTATCACTGGGACCTCCCCCAGGCACTGCAGGACGTCGGTGGGTGGGAGAATGATACTATAGTTCAGAGGTTTAAGGAATATGCTGAGGTCCTTTTCCAGAGGCTGGGGGATAAAGTGAAATTTTGGATAACCCTCAATGAACCCTACAACACTGCATATCTTGGCTATGGCACTGGCACAGCTGCTCCAGGTAAGTCTGCTGGGCATAACCTCAGAGCCCTCACAGCACTGTCAATTGTTTTATGCTGCAGCAAAGAAGTTGCTTGGGGCTTGCAAAGGTAGAACAAGGAAGACGGTGTGGTGTGGATAGATGGGGTTTGGATTGCTGTGGTTCTTCTTTTCCTCTGCCTGTCTCCTCCCAGACCCATCTTCCTCTTTCCACTCATCTGATCCACCCTTCCTCTGCAGCCTCTGGATTGCACTTGCTGCCCAGAGCAGACCCCATTTCCAGACCAGCTCCAGGGACTGTGGAGAAGAGTTAAAACTGGAGGAGCACCCAGCTCAGCTGCAGGGTAGAACCTAGAGAAGAGGGAATGTGAGCTGGCCTGAACACACAGCTTTCTGCTCTCCACGGTGGCAGCAGCAGCCTTTTGCCAGGGCTGGCAGCCCAAGTCCTGCTGCACAGGGAGGAGAGGGCAGTGCAGAGTCCTCCTTGCCTCTGCCAAAGCACTGATTGCAGCCCAGGGCTGGGCTCAGGGCACCAAGTGCTGCATGTTTATTCCTTTACCAGGGGCAGTTCTGGGTGCCCTGAGGATGCCACCATGAGAGAGCTGGGCAGTACTGCTGCACTGCATGTGCTGTCACTGTCACTGTCCCTGTCACTGTCCCTTGTCCCTGCAGGTATGTCCATTCGGCCAGGCCGTGCTCCCTACCTGGTGGGACACAACCTGATCAAGGCACATGCCGAGGTGTGGCACCTCTACAACGAGACCTACCGGGCCAGGCAGGGAGGGCTCATCTCCATCACCATCAACTCTGACTGGGCAGAGCCACGCAATCCACACAAGCAGGAGGACATTGAAGCTGCCAGACGATTCATGCAGGTACACAGAGCCCTTGGTCACAGCTCTGCCTGCTGCTCCTGGTGATACACCCACTCTGGGTGCTGGACGTGCCCAGAACCCAGGTCAGCATCTCACTGAAATAAAAGAAGGCCGAGGCATCACTGCTAGGAACTGTATCACCCTCTTACAGGGGCTGATCAGGTATGCAACAGAAATGAAACAAAATATGGTTGCAGTGACAACAGCTTATTAAATTTACTGGTGTTATATGGGCATCCCTGTGTATCTCCATTTGCCCGTTTGTTATAAATTCAGGTAGCACCTATAAAGCAGCACATGACAGAGAAATTGTTAAATCCCATGTTTTGGTATATGATTTATCCTCCATTATTTCCTGGTTTAGTTTTTTCTAGGTTGGTTTGCTCATCCGATTTTCAAAAATGGTGATTATAATGAAGTGATGAAAAGCAGGATTCGGGAGCGAAGTCTGGCTCAGGGTCTGAGCAAGTCCCGGTAAGAGCCCAGGCACACACCTGCTTTGGTTTCACTGGCTGTGCTGAAACCTGCTTTTCTGATAGAAATGATACATTTCAATAATTCTATTGCAATGTTACTGTAAATGAGCTTAATTGTATCCTCACAGAAAAACTCTAGTGTACATTTTTATAGAATCATAGAATGGTTTGTGTTGGAAGGGATTTTAAAGATCACTTAGTTCCAATCTAAGCAGGGGGCTTTGCCTGCTCCCTGTCTTTACCTCTCCTGCATACTAAATTTACTAATATAATATATCCTTGGGGTAATAAATTGGCAGATCAGTGACACAGTAACTGCCCTGCATTTGACACAGTACTTTGCCTGATGCCTGTGATAAATTTCTTTAACTTTTCATAAAACTATGTACTGAACTCATTGGTCCCTCTGTTGTATTTCTTGTTTTCCATTCCCAATTCCCAGTTTCTCTTCTTGTGCTTATGGTGCTGGCACCAGGGATATCAGCATTAGCCATGCAGTGTGTGCAAAGTGTGTTCTCTGTTTTCTCTTGCAGACTTCCAGAATTTACTGAAAGTGAAAAGCAAAGAATTAAAGGCACATATGACTACTTTGGTCTAAATCATTATACCACAGTTTTAACATACAACCTGAACTATCCCAAGGGTGTTATGTCCTATGACTCTGATAGGTAAGAGGTGAATGTGAATTATTGTAAAGTAAGTAAAATCTGCACACCTGGAGCCTGGGTCAACTGACAGTATAAATTGATAGCAAATAAAGCTGTCAGATAGGTGTTTTGAGCTGTTATAACCAATACTAGGGAAAATATAACCAAACAGCACCTGTTTGGTGGTGTTATTTTCACAAGTGTCCAGCAGCAGCCCTTTTTTTCACAGACATGAGATGATAAAGAGTATTTATTATATTTTCTGTCTCCAATCTGCGTTTTGAACTGTGAGGTGTTATCCTGGTTTATGGATACTCCTCCATTTGCTGTTAAACAGTTTTAGGTTCCTCACTGCATTGGATAAATGGAAGTTCAAAGCCTAGATAGCTAAATCACTTCATGGTTAAGTATAGGTAATTCAAGATTTTTTATTTTGATACTAGTTTAATTCCTCAACTTCAAAAAGTAAACTATAGGAACTTGCTGGTTTTTCTAATGAGAATTCAGGTAATGGTGGGAGCACACATGGGGGTGAAATTGTCTGCTTTCCAAAACGTTTCCACAGTGAATAGGTGAAATTGTTATAACTTCCCTTTGCTGCTACATCCCAGCCCCTGTGGTTTAGCCCTGTAGGACAGTGGGCTGTCTTGCATTCCTGTATGGAGGTGTGAAGGGCAATTTTGTGTGCTCAAGCACTGCATTATGCGTTGAAAAGGAGAAATGGTGGTGTATGCAAAGATTTGGAGCCAACATCACATCCTCACATTGACACAGAGTGTGACTGTAAAGCAAAGCATGAGAAGTGTTTTTTAGGCCTGTGAGCACCAGCAGCACCTCAGCCCTGGGCATGCAGGCACCTGGCATGTGGGACTGAGCAGTGTCCTCCTCCCCAGGGGTGTGGCCACAGTGACTGACCGCAGCTGGCTGAGCTCTGGGTCCGTCTGGCTGAAGGTGACACCCTTTGGATTCAGGAAGATCCTCAGGTGGATAAAGGAAGAGTACAACAACCCTCCCATTTATGTGACTGAAAATGGGATCTCGGAAAGGGGAGCCTTTCAGTTCAATGACACTTGGAGAATGCATTACTATCGGAGCTACATTAACGAGGCACTGAAAGGTAGGAGTGATTACTGAAATCTGGGCATCCAAAGCTCTAGAGAGGAGCAGCTTTGCCACAAGGCTGATGTGTATAAAGCAAGGTGCAAAGAGCTGAAAGGCCATTGCTATCACAACTGCAAGTTACCAAAAACTGTCCATGGATAGTCACAAGTGTGCCAGGAAAGGTGATCTAAAGAACAAACCCTGGGTTTAGCAGGGTGACTTGCAAGTTCTTTGATTTGTTACACCTGGTGAGAGAAGATTCTACTACCTAATAAACTCCTGTTTTGGCTTCTACTTTGACTACTGCTGTATCTAAAAACTGCATCTTTTTAAACAGCAGTAAAAACCCAACCCCCAAACTGGTTTCAATTACAGCAGTGTCAAGCAAGATCAAGAAAGGGCTTTTTCAGTTTGCTTTTCTGACAAACTGGGAACAGCCAGGTGTTCAGGAAGTGCTCATTTACCGCCTTGTAGCAGCAAAGCCCCACAAAGACTTGTTTAAGCAATGGTTGCATTTTGATGGCTTTTCTTCTCTGATCCTAAACCTTTGTTTCTTGGACAAAAGGTTTGATTTTTGGAGCAGAGAAAAGCAGTGTCCAGTGCTGGGCACTGAGTGAACTACCCTGCTGTTTGTTGGCTGTAACTTGGCAGCTGAGCTAAGTCAACACAGGAGAGAGGTGGGAATGGAGAGAACAAAACCATTCCCAACAAAACCAACGAGACCCAAGTGCCAGTAACCTCACTGTGGATGTTCTGGAGCACGTTCTTGCCCTGGCTGGCCGAGGGGTGACCACTGACCTGTTCTCTCTGCTCCTGCCTGCAGCTGTTGTGCTGGATGGGGTTGACTTACGGGGCTACACGGCGTGGACACTGATGGACAACTTGGAGTGGGCAGTGGGTTATGAGGAGAGGTTTGGGCTTTACCACGTGAATTTCTCTGACCCCACCTTGCCACGGCGCCCCAAGGCCTCAGCCAAGTATTACTCACAGATAATTAACTGCAATGGCTTTCCAGACCCAGCAAAGGGCCCACATCCCTGTCTGCAACAGGAGCCAGAAGGTAAGTGTTGCAGCAAAAATGGTGCTTGTGTGTTTGCATCTGATCCTAATCCCAAAAAGTTCCATTATATAAGGTCTTTAAAAACCTTTTTCTGTGATATTTTTTTAAGGACTCTAATCAATGTCACTTCTGTATGCAAAACCAGACTAACAACTAAATCTTGTGCAAGAGCACTTCAACACATGCCTCTCTCCAAAATGTAACAAGTTATTTCATTAGACTTTTCTCTAGGAAAATTGCCCAAGATGTTTTCCAAACCACACACATTCAATAGTCCCACAAGATTTTTTCTAAGCAATTCCAAAAACTTTATACAAATCAGTGTTTTGGGTATGGCTTTGGAAATACTGATTCTTTTGTGATTTTTCTCAACTGGAGCAGTACAATAAACAACAATCAGTGTTAGTGATGGGGTTTGGAATGAGAATACTCACCTGCATGGCACAGTTCCCCCAAGCTCTGTGCTAACACTTTTTTATTGTTTTCCCCTTCAGTGACACCTACAGACCCCACTCCAGGAGCAGCTGACAGTGTGAGCTTTTTGGGATTGGAATTAACATCCCAAAGTGCAGAAATAGCTCTGTATGTGCTTTTTGCTCTTTCTGCAGTTGGAGCATTGGGCTTGGCTCTTTTTGCATACAAATACAGCAAATTATCCAAAAGACCCCATAAACAATCACACATAGAGCTGAGTACTAATATGTAACATTTCCACTTGATAAAATGTTTGGTTTGGTTTTTTTTAATAAAAAAAAAGTTGATACCACTAGGGAAAAACCCTAGTGCTTGCACTATTGCAGCTTTGTGTCTTGCCTCAGAGATGGCTCCCCAGCATTTTGTTGTTTGCTTTCCAACTTAAAAAGGGGGAGGGAAATTATTTTTCTATGTTAACTGTGTCTTTTGTCCCTGGGCTTTATTGATTGGATTTCTTAAAGACCAAAGGAAAATTGCTTGTTCCTATCTGCATATAAGGATTCTCAACCTCAGCTGGCATCTGTCCTTGCTTCATCATGATCATCATCATCAACAGTTCTGAAAGGAGGCCCTGAAAGTTCTCCTGCTTCTTCATGTTTTGAGACGATTTAGTGTCTCTCCTGGTGAAAACTGTTCTACTGCAGCTACTGTACAGATTGGATTTTCACTCCCCTTTTCCTTTATTTCATGTACAGTACGATTGTTTCAACTGGAACAAAATGTTTGCTGTATTTTAAATTTCAGTGCATGACCCTGCTTACTTCTTTATGACACCAGAATGTCAGAGGAACTTCACAAGACAGTTATGTTTTCTGGAAAATAGTTTATTGAGTGCTTAGGGAATTAAAAACTACAAGGTTTTGCTTGCAGTTGCAGAAGCAAGAAAAAAGTTAAACATAAATTAGTTACCTGATTTGCTACTTATAGTGCTTCTGAAACCCTCATTTTAATCAGTCATTGTCTACCATGACCTTTATATTAATATATCTGGCCCTTAAATTTATGTAGCAGAATATTTATAGATTAAAAAGTGCCTTTCTATGGCAGAGGGCAATATTTACGAAAGCTGATGAAGATTTTCAGTCTTTTTACTAGGTTTCACCTACACCCATTTGATTTTTCTGACATAGGTGACTTTATTCCATAATCCACCTCAGGAATAAGAATTAAGTAATTCAGTCAGTGTAAAATAAGCCTCACTTGTCCAGAAGCTTTAGTTGACTTAGATCAAATAAGAGAAGGAAAAAAAAAGCAGCCAGATAGTAACTGCAGTTACTCAAAACTACATTTGTTGTGTAGAATTTCCATTCCACGTATTGTTTTCATCTTCTCCATCGTCTTGAGTCCTCAGTCTATATATTTTGCCTTCTTTTTTGAAGTCTTCCCCCCGCTTTTCCACTACTCGTTTCCTGACTGCTTGCCTAGGGCACAAAGAACAGTGAGGTTTGACAGTTTCCTCAGTAATAATTACACAAGAGAAGCAGCAAATGTAATAAACACAAATCACACATCTTTGTCTTATCCTCAATAACAGTTTTCTTCAGCCCTTTTGTGGTGGTTTTGATTGGCCCAAAACATCAGTGAAGTGTTTTTAACATCTAAGAGAAATTTGGACCCCTCAGAAGCTGTTGTAGTAGGTCTGGGGAGGTGTCTGAGGGGTGGGGTGTGGCACAAAGATGGCTCCTGTGTGTCCTGAGTGCAAGTTCTGGAAGTTTTTACATCAAGTCCAGCAGAGCCAATCTCTGATGGCTCTGAAGGTGATGGACATGCTGCCGGCCAAGTTTGGGCCAATTAGAGGTTGTTGTTACGCCTCTGTGAAAACATATTTAAGAAAAATTCAAAACAAAGCAGGCACGCACTTCTTTCACTTCTTTGTAGTTGGAGGAGGAGGAGGTGGAGGTGAAAATATGTGAGGGAGAACAGCATGGAGACGCCAAGGTCAGTGAAGAAGGTGGGGGGAGGAGGTGCTCCCAGTGCTGGAGCTGAAAACCCTCTGCTAGCCACAGTGAAGGCCATGGGGGGGCAGGAGGTCCCCTGCAGCCCATGGAGTCCACAGGAGTGCAGAAAATCACCCACAGCCCACGCCAGAAGAGCAGGTGGATGCCTGGAAAAGACTGTGAACCAGTGGGAGTCTCATCTAAGAGTTAAAACTGCAAAGGCCTTGCAAAGGAGAGAAAGGCCTTGCTCCCGGCATGGAAGCAGCCTGGCCTCGGCTTGAGAGAGTCTGCACAGCAACCTATGGACAAAAGAACTCATGTTGCAGCAGAATTCGGGCGGGATGTTGCTCATGAGATTGGACCCACGCCAAAGAAGTTCTCAAAGGACTGTCTCTCGTGGGAAGGACCCCCTGGCTAAGTAGAGAACCTCTTTTCCTGATTGGACTGACCAGAGGACCCCTCAACCTGCCCCTGTCTGTGTTGCTGGTTTGGACAGAGGGAAGGGGGGGGGTGGTGAGTGCAGAGACTGCTTCTTAAGAGGGTGGGGGTGAGAGCAGAAAGGAAAACTGTCTGGAGAGAGAGAGAAATAAGTAGAGATAAAGAGTATTTGTAGTAGAAGAATCGTGGTGATGAGTAAATTTGAGAATCTGCTCTGTGGACTGAAAAGAGACCCCACACCCTGCCCCCCCCCACCACCCGGCTTGTTGACTGTAAAGGAGGAAAGGGGGTGAATACTACAGGTTCGTAAGAGGGAGGGGGGAGTGAACCAAAACTGTATGAAAAGTTTATTTTTGCCTGCATTTATCCTCCAACTCTGTTAGGTAATTAAACACTTTTTGCAACTTTAAGCTTGGAGCCTGGTTGCCCTCTTTTCGTGCGTCCTCCTGGCAATGTCCTGTCGAAAAAACCATGACACCTTTGTTTCCTTGAGAAGCAACACCCAGGTGAAAATCTGTCACTTAGCAGTCAGACAGTGGCAGAATCTCATTTTCTCTGTCATTGAAGCAATATGTGGCTGCTTCACCCAAAACAGCTGAGCAGCTCTCCTGGTACATGGGAGATCTCATTCTCTAGGCAATACAAAACCTGCCAAAACCAGACTTCATCTGCTTGTGTTTCTTGTACAACCATACTGTGACAGTTTGGTATCTCATTCTCAACATTTTCATCTTCCAAACAGTATCAGCTGAAGTGAAGCCCACCTTTGTAGTTACAACTAAATTCCCTATTCATAAATGACCGCAAGATAGTACTTTTCCTACTCTGTAACTAGAAGTTCAGTTCCCCACTAGAAGATCAAAGCAATTCCAGCAAGCAGCTTGAGAAACAGCTGCCTTAAACAGTTTGCCTTACCTGCTTTGCTCGATGCTGCCCGACGTCGAGGGAGCTGAGTGGTCTTGCTGATGAGCTGATCTCACAGAGGGCTGTGAGGGAGGTGGACTCGTAAACAGAAAGTTGCTAATGAATCTCCAAACCGCTAAGAGGGGGTAAAGGATTGTGCCCAAGAACTTCCACAGATCACTGCCCGAAGCCTGAACAACAGAAGTAGCAGGTCTTCCCGCCTGGGCATGAACACACAAAGCAAACTTGTCAGATATTAAAGTCATGCTAATGTAGACAGAGTTTCACATTATTTTAAAGTAGCTCAGCAGACACAAAGGAACTACTTCAGTTACACATTAGACAAGTATCTAGGCTGCCATTTATCTTCTTCAGAAAAACTCCGAATCAGTCCTGACAAAAACTAAAGTAATTTTGCAGTATGTTTAGACAAAGAAAATCCCCAAATTCAAGCCAAATACTATCATGGCTGACTAACAGCAAATATCCAGCTACTGCACCTCTGTTTGCAAAGCAATGAAAAATCAAACACACCAAAACACAACACCCACCGGCAGCAACACTACCGAAGCACTGGGCGCTAACTCCAGTTCCAGTAACTTCTTTCCATAATCTTCTTTGGTAAACTCCCTCCTGGGAAACATTGTTGCCAGTGAAAAATTGCCATAAGTGTTACCAACCGTCTGTGAAGCACATAAAAAACCATTTCATTTATATTATATTTATAACTGTTCATTTTCAAAGTACTGCAGATTTACCAGTTGAGTATGATGCCACAAGAGTTTTGCTTTTGTTAAGTATACCTTAACAAGATTTCTATATTAAACTATCAATCATCTTCAGAGGAGGATATGAAAAATCTTTCATTTTTCTGTATCTCTTACTAATGATACACTGCAGCACTACAAAGGCAGTTGGTGGCACTGGAGAAGGCTGCTACAAAAACTCTCTTAAAATACAAAACAAGGAAAGGAACTGATGACAACTCCACCACCATCAACAATTAGTTAATGCTAACCAAGTCATAATCAGCATGTAACTAAGAAACAAAATGTCCATTTACCTGTGCAGCAAACTGCCTGGCTTCTTCTAGCCGTGCTTCAGATGGGAACTGGTTAGTGAAGGAAGATCCATCAGGGAGGCGGAACTGAATCCTGGCTATTGCACTGTGGGACAGGGATTGGGGTCAGTCAGGACATGAACAGATACAGACAAAGGCTCCTGGGCCTTCAGCTTGGTCGTACTGAAATGTGGAAGAGAGGGACAGTCATCCTGCTCAGGGCAGTGCAGATGGGTTGTAAGATTGAATTCACCTGCTAATCTCTCACAATGCATCTCTTCCATAATTCCAAATAAGATCTCCACAGGTTTGAATAATTCTTAAACCAGCAGTGCTGGGCAGAGGGAGGGACAGCTCTGACATGGGCAGCTGGTGGCCCCAGCCCAGCCTTGCTGAATCCAAGCCATCCACACACACAGCCCTGCATCTGGATCAGTACCACACTCCCCACCAGTGCTGACATTATCGAGTCATTCTGCCCAGGCATTATCTTTCACATTCTAACCTTATCTAGTCCCCCACCAAACTCCATTATACTGGTATTTAAATCAAAGTTCAAACAGAAAAAGCTCTTATCTAACTAAAATAACACACAAGAAAAGGCGGTTAGTGTTTCATGATCAGGAATGCCAAAAGGATGAAAGCTATCAAAGAACTATCTTCATGTAAATAGCTACTTTTAATGTCACAATTTAAACAGCTCAACATGGCAACATGTTGTCAAGAGATTATGACATATATTAACTCCCTTTAAAAAGTTTTTTTACCTCTCTCCCCCCAAAACACACACTTCTTTCTCTACAGCAACCCACCTTCGCTCCCTTTGAGCTGCCTCTTTTCTGGCCTCCATTTCAGCCTGTTTAGCCTGAAGAGCTGCAGCTTTTGCAGCTTCTGCTTCTTCCTTTGATTTTGCAAAGCGAGCTGCCCTCTCAGCACGATCCTGCGGAAGGATCAAAGGGAAACTTTAATTTTTAACAGAAATTGTTGCTTAGCAGTCATTAAAACAGACAGCTATGATCTATACTCATGAACCAACTACACAGATACAAGCAGACCATATGGAGAAAAGACAGTAGAGCTGCAAAAAATTATTCACTGCCAAACTGCACAATCTTGTGTCATTAGCTAAAATGACACTTTTTTCACTGAGTCACTTCCCACAACCAGTTGTTAATAGATGATCTTCCCATGCAAGAGTAACACTCCAGGGAAGATAAAGGCAAAAATCTTATGACAAGTTACTCAACTGCAGTTCCAAGTGTTCTACACCAAAACTTAATAATGAGGAAGAATTTCACTTGTTATCAACTGTTTACATCCATATATGCACACATATATACAAACTTAGAAAATAATCATCCTCACGATTTTGAGAGCAGTGTTCTTGTGTATGTTCTACAGTTTAATATTCCCTGTGCTTCTCTTTCAGTACCATGTTTAAATTGCAATTATTTATATGTTTATATGACAATTCTCCACTAGGCTAAAGGAACATGACAGAAATGTTTGTTCAGATAGAAAAGAATCATGAATATGAAACAGAAATTTCATTTTATACACAGGAAATGCTACATAAACCCCAAACACAAAAGTTGTTACTATACAAGGCCCCAGGATTCCAAATGGAAAAATAAACTGTCTTTCAAAGCTTCATCAAATGAGAAAAGTTATCATTTTACTACACTGGTGGCCCTTGTGAGAGAGAGAAGCAGCAAGCTCTCTTCCAAAATGCAAAATTTACCATTGCAATCTGTTGCCTTATGCGCTCTCTAGCAGCCTTCTCTTCTGCCTTTTCCCTGTTCCTTTCCTCCAACATACGTTTGGTCAATTCTTCTTCCTGTCGTCTTTTGTACTCCAACATTTCTTTACCAGTTTTCCTTCTTTCAATTTCTTTCTTAATTTCTTTCTGAATGGAGAGATATAAAAATTGGACCACAAATTGCCTTGTAGTACAAAAGAAAAGACTGAAGTACATTTGTTTAAGAAGGAATTAAAAATTAATTCAAATAAAGGTATTAAAAAAAAAAAACCTGCAAGGGGTTTTACATTTTTGTGGTACCTGTTCTTCTTCTTTCCTTTTCTCTTCCCGTCTTTCTTCAAGCTTTTTTGTTAACCTAAATTTAAGAAGAAAGTGAAAATTCCTACTGCTGTATTTTCAAATGTTAATGAAGCATTTGCAAGCCCAGAAGAAGAGAACACATGAAAATGAGCTGTAGCACAGTGCTAATACCTCAAGTACCAGCAGTGATTCATTCACATGTGTGCACCATCCATGCAAAGGGAGGTGGTGATTTCACCACTTCCTTCCCAACTTTTCCAGCTGTTCTAACTATTCCTTTTGTCCTTTTTCCACTCAGTAAATGGAGAATCCTACATATTCTTACTGTTGAACCAACTTGTGAAGACATACAATAAGCAAATGCTATTTATGATCTTTGGGAACAGAAACACTAAATCTCAATCTCTTCTTAGCTATTTAGGCCATCTGGTTTCTTCTGCACATCACTTTCTAAAATGGAACACAAGTAATATATAGCCCTGACATAGATGCACATGCATCTGTCTCAGCTATCCAGAAAAAGGCCTTGGAATAAGGACTGACTTAAAAGAACACAGTAAGTTTGTCAATATGAATTGACAGTAAAAAACCCAATATATCTGAAGTCTGGGGAAAGAGCAGGCATGACCAACTGTGAAAAGCCAGATAATCAGAAAAATGTTTGTATAACTGTTTTGTATAACTGTTTCAGAAAACAGATGTTTTCTTAAAAAGAAAGCGGTAACCACCACAGAGCTTGGCTTCTTTTTCCCCCCTTG
This sequence comes from Entomyzon cyanotis, assembly GCA_024500445.1. NCBI lineage: Eukaryota > Metazoa > Chordata > Aves > Passeriformes > Meliphagidae > Entomyzon > Entomyzon cyanotis. The sequence goes on from JAKEPQ010001026.1 coordinate 6,187,901, forward strand.
CAAAAAATGCCGTAGAAAAACTAAATAAATCCAGATTTGTATGTAAGATTATTGCATTATTAAAAAAGAAACACTGATAGTTATATTGAAATATTGACTGTCTTGTCTTATCAGTGGTAAGTAAATATTATCCCTCTTGTTCAACAACTTTGGAACAAAACTGAGATTAAGCATGAAAAAGCTTTAAAATATATTTTAGAAGTATAAATATTCCTATTTGCTAAATATGCGTTATGGTTTTAGACAGGATATTTCAAATAGCATCAATCTTACTAAAAACAAGTTTATACACAAGATCCTGTATTTAAAAACAATGAATGTAATGAATTAATTACGTTTTGAACCAGGTGTTTCTGATCACCATACTTTAAAATACTAAACCCGACTCATTACTGTTCACTGATCAAAGCATGAATCTCAGAATAGGATTCCACTGACCTTTCCAATATCCCTAAACTACAAACAGTCATCAAATCAACAAGAAGAACTAAGATGATATCTCTATACAAAACCTAGGCTGGCATTTTATTACACAGTTTCCGGTGCTTTCAGTTCAGTGGTTTAATTGATTCATGAACTTGCAGCAAACATATAATCAGTATTAAAGTTTCATAAAGGGTGAACATTCATAGTTTTCCAGATTACCTCTTTCTCTCAAAGTACATTAAAAATAAGATTACTTTAAAACCTGGTTTGATATCAGCCCTAGTATTGTCACAGACATCTAATAAAAAATAAGACCACATAAATGTTTGCCAGATGACAACAGATTAAACACCAAAATCCTGTAATTAGTTTGATAAAAAAACCCAAAACCAACCCAAACCCCAACAAAACTGCGCCCTGAGAAACAAATACAATACATTAAGAAGTCTGCAAAAGACGACTTGCCTTTCTACTTTGAGTGTAAGATCATTCACAGGCTGAGCATCATTCACTTGCTCATCTGCAGAATTAGTTGCTTCCTGGCTTGCTTGACCTGAATTTGCTCCATCTTCAAGGGATTTACAAGAAAGCAATGCATAAGAAAAAAATAAAAGGTGTATTTCTTATCATAAAAATTATTATGCTCATTGTTAGCCGTAATTTACAGCAACTGGGGTATCTCAAGGAGATTTGAGGTTCTGCTACTTAAGACTCCCTTCCTCAGTGATTTGGTTTCAGGTTACTAACCCAAAAAACCTTTCTAATTTCATCCTTTCTCAGGAAAGCATACATAATTTTTATTGTGTTGTCAACCATAGATTCCTCACTTATTAAGCAGAATGACAAGTTATTCTTCCCTCTAGATTTGCATAAAGCATTTTGGAATACCCAAGTTTTTCCTCCGTGAGTCTGCTCAATATATTGCCTTTTATATGCCTTTGCTCATTTCCAAAGCAAATGAGGTGGCATTTGTGTCAAACCACTAACCATTAGCAGTGGAAGATGCTATTGTCTCAGGTACAGCAGCCTCGGGAGAGTCACAAACTGCTGCTGCTCTGGACTGTGAACTTTCTGGAGCACCATCAGACTGAGAGGAGGTACAGGGAGCAGATGACTGACTGCCGTTTTCCAAAGGTCTTCCCTTCCCTGTGTGCATCTAAGAAATTGGGAAAAGAAAGAATGGAGGCTATGAAAGTTCAAATATTTTTCACAGGTGCAAAGGTCAAGAAGAATTATTGAATATTATTGAAGAATCAGCCCTATTGAAAATATAAAACTAGCATTACCACCAATTGATGAGTATGGTGCAATCATGCATTTCATTTCTTTTCTAATTTTGGTCTTTGCACTTCAAGTCAAAGTGATAAAGCTATCTACACTTGTCTTACATTCCACAGCATAATCTTATAAATCCACATTACAGAACAATACAACAAAACCATGTATGAGCTGAAGAGTAATCCCCTAAAAGGTGAGTTGTCACATCTTGTCATTTCAGTTTGGAGTTCTCAAAGCATTTCTTCAATGCTGTAGGATTATACATATGATCTAAACCAAACAAAAATTAATGTAGCACTTGTTCATAGTGCTTTCAACCTGCTTACTGAATTCAAGGTTGCAGATGTTATTCTTGGAAGGACAGAACCAGCAATTCACACTTCCCAAAGGCACAGACTAAAGGCCAAAGCCATCATGGTCCTGAGCACACCAACTCCACCTGGAAGATCCAGCCTGGCAGCAAGCATTACCTGTTTGACTTTATGGATTCTGGTAACAAGCTCTTCCACAGAAACACTGCCAGCAATAACTTCCAAAGGGATTCCATTGTCTCCTATAAAAAAACTGGATGGAACGCACACTACGGGATCTGCACGGCAACAGTTAAAGACAATGAATGACCGAAGTTGATAGAGTAACTTCACAGGACAGAGCAGATGTCCTTCCTACAGGAACTTCTAGCCCAATATTCTTATCTCCCTGGATGCCAGGGGAAAAAAAGAAAATGGAAAGAAAAAGATGCTGGCAAATACCACATACAACTGGTAAGTAATTCTTCTTTTCTTTATACTGGTTCAAGCCAAAATATTTTTCTCCAACTCTTCCAGAAACTGATTATGCTTTGACTTGAGAATGATTGTCTTTTAGTGTCAGACAACATCTTAAGAAGACAGTAATGAAATCTCCACAGCATGAAGGAATTCCAAGCTAAGGGACCAAACTCCCAGCATCATGGAATTCATGAACCATAAGCAGTGACCTACTTAAGGCAGGCAGGGTTTACCTGACTTCACACCTTGTATGTGACAGAACCCAGGCCACTGCTTGTTCCCCCTCCTCTCTCCCTCTGAGCCCCAGCTCATAATTTAAAGCATTACTTGTTTGTTTTCTAATGCTCATTAGTAGGATCACTGGTTTCTTTTGATTACATAAAGCTTTAGATAATTTTCTATTTAGAGAATTACATAGGATTAACATAAAAAACCCAATTTGTTCACTTTCTGTAAGATCTGATAGCAAGTTGAATACACAGATGGTATCTATTAACGACACAGTTTATTGCATAGTTTTGTGCCAAAATAAGTATTTTCAATAACATTGCTTGGAAGTATTTGTCTTAAGAATGGTATTAACTTGTAAAGAGCAATTATCTGTAATCATAATGTAGCATCTAAACAAATCTCAAAGGATACAAATTTGAGAAAACTGCAGGCATGCTTCACTGTATAAAAGAAAAAATTCATTTAGGAGCAGCAATCACTTTGCAACAACTTCAGATTAAGTCTTTCATCATAAAAATAACTGTCCTACAAAACTATTTAAATACTTGAGAGAACACTAAAAGCAAATTTGCATTGCATCTTATCATTAACATTCTGCAAAAGTGTTGACATGGTGACAATCCTTGGTTATCACAGTTGACTACATAAGAATTAGGAAAGCAGTGATAAGAGGCAATTCAGGAAAAAGAAATCTAGTCTATTGAGCACAAATAACATAGTAAATCTAATAAAATGTCTATAGAGATTTCAAAATAATACCATTTTGGGAAATGTCAATGCACTTTGTGCACATGGACTGGAACACAAACATAACAAAAATAGCTGAGTAATTTACCCAGGAACTTAAATGCTCCATTCTACGTGTGACAAAGGAGGCAAACGCATTTTCTCTGGGGCTTTACAGATTTTTATCTTTCTGAATTCATGAAAGGTTTTTAATTCATTATGTAACTTGGCAAATCAAGAACTGCCTCTAGCACTTGCATTTTTATTCCAGCATTTTTAATAGCACTTTTGTGTCTCTTCCTGTTGAGAAAGGGCAACTTCAAGCATTCTATTGCTAGTACTGGAATACAGTCTGAAATACCCAATGAGTATCCGCAGAACACAACAATAAATGTTGGCATTTTCTCAGGTTCTAGTGACTTCAGGAGTACTGAATTCACTTTTGCTCTGGAACCTGGTATTTAGACTATCTCCTAATCAGGGTGAGGACTTCAAAAGCCTCCTTACTCTCATCATCATCAATGAAAGATTGTATAAGAGACAGAATTAGAATTAGAATAGGTGCAAACCTTTTGGTGTCAATTTTAATAGCAACAAAACCATCTGATGCAGCTTCAGTCACCTTTTCGTCTTCCCACCTTGCAGCCATCTCAGTGGATTGTTCATCTTCACCTGCAAGGCACAACACACATGAGTTAAACCCACCACAAATTGCTGTTTCTGTCCTGACTTTAACTTTGCTTCAGTCGCTTGGAATCACCTGTGTAAGACACTCTGGGGATTATTTTCAAGTCAGTTTATAATTTTATTTTGATAATCTGGAGACAATTCACTCTAGCTGGTTCACCCTGATAACATGTCAAAACTATCCTCTGCTTGCCCCTCATTATAAATTTTATTATGTATTAGTCCATCAGCTGCTAGTAGGTAAAACCATGTTCTCCACTCCCTGTAAATACATAAATCAGCAGACATGGTTTCACCTTTTGACAGTGTTAAAAAATCTCCAAATCAAGAAACATTTATTAGCAGGATTCTTTGTAACTTAGTTTTGTATTCCAATTCCTGACATGAACAGTAACAGTAGGAGGGGAGGAAAAAGAGTGAGGAACACAGAGGAACAAGAATAACAAGAGCAGAGGAACTACTTGGGTAAGAGAAACTGAGAAGGTGTTCTGGGGCCACAGATTCAGAGGTGTTATTCAAATCAGACAAAATGTATCAATCATACATTTATCTTCCAAAGCACCACTTTAGTGAGGGTGTGGGCTAATAAATAGATTCTAATGAATATTAACCATCTTTCAACAAGTACACTGGCCTGCGACCATTTCTTTATCTTCAATCTGTATTACTTCCTAGCAGCTTGGAATGGACTGCAGTCTTGATGAAGAATCTGAGTCACAAGTATAGAAGTATAGTAGTCCATTATTCATTGACAACAACAAACCACTTGTTTGCTTCATCCCAGTTGCCATTCCATGCAATATTTTTGACTTGTTAAAGATCAGGAGTTACACATGGAATCTCCCAGTGAAGTGCTGCTGTCTGGTCACAAGGCCTCTCACAGGGGCACGTATCAGAAACACAATTCTGACAAAGTGATTTTCAACCATATGTCTCAATTTCCCCCTGGAATTACTGGGGCAAGTAAGAAAGTATCCACCTCTATTTATTATTATTCTGCATTAGCAAGCAAATATTTAGCTTATCTTATGTAAAGCACTTGCTTTAAGTGCAGTGCTTCCAAGTGTGGTCAGTGGATGCAGCTGTTGTGCCCAGAGCAGTTCAGCCTCCTCTCCTGTTTCCAAATGCTCACAGGCAGGCAGCTGTTTCACCACACACTTTTTCAAAAGGACATGTGTTCATCCGATTAGGCTACTAAAAATATCTAAATACTTGTCTAACACTAACTTTTCCACACAAACAACTGCTGGAGAAAGAAGAATGTTGAAAGACACAAACGGGTCAGAGACTGTTCACAGTACGGTCTGAGAGACGACTGAATGAAAATGCTGATAGCTCACATTTTATAAAGCTCTGTGCCACGATGCATTGATTAATATTGTGACTGCCCACTGAACAGCTGCTTGTTCTCATACATCTTTTTGTTTTGATAACCCTTTCTCATTTAGGGGTTAGGGTTCATTTATTACAGTTTTGTTGAAGTAATTATATCCTGAAATCAAAACTGTCAGGTCACAGATAAACATCAGAAAAGTCAAGAGGTCAAGCTCAGTGGAACTTCACTTAATTTATAATTCTGCTAAACACTGAGCCAGCAAAACAGCCTCTGAACTCTAGTTCCTGAAATGCTCAGATTCCTTGTTTCTCAAACAAAAACATCACTTTATTTCACTTAGTGGAATTCACAGTCATGCCTCATCATCTCTTAAGTTTGATCAGGTAAATCTACAAAAGAAAAATATCTATCATTCCTCAAATGATTCAGATACTGGATAAGACTCTTTTTCTGCAGTAATTTATTTCCTGTACAAGGAACTTACTCAAAACCATCACAGGTTGTCAGAAGACTTTAATTCCCTTATTCCTCAGCATTCCCTTATTCCTCTTCTTTCTTTTCAGAAGAAGAGAGATAAGCCCAACTGACTTTTCCATGTCCAGCATTTCATCACTACTCAGTAAGAGTAGGATTGCCATTCTGGAAATGCCAGGAAGCCAGGACATTAAACTGTTCACCTCCCCCTCCTCCTTTGCGTCATTTCACTTATTTAACCTGAAAAGTGCTTTGATACATCCTGGCTACAAATGACTAACAAATAGCTTATGTGTGAAAATTACCATTTTGTAAAAACATTATTTAAAAAAAATAAAGCTATGAACAAAGGCAGGAGGATTTCTACAAAAAGAAAAAGAATTCTTATTAAAAAGAAACAAACATTTTAGCTTGAAGCTTTTTATTTTCACACACATACCCCTTCATTTTTTCACTCTGGAAAGTACTTTTCCTGAGTGCCCTGGTATTTTCATGATCAGAACATATCTAACTTTTGGAAAGAATAATCTTAAACATCTCTGTCAGAACAAAGGAGATTTCATATTAAATGAATTATCAACTTTAGATTAGTGACTCAAAGAACCAAAGGCTTTTTTATAACTGTGTAGGCTACAAAATCTCCTACACAACAGCTACCAACAAGATACCAGAGATGTTCATAGAATCATAGCATATCCTGGGCTGGAAGGGATCCACAAGGATCAAGTCCAGCTCCTGGCTCTGCATCCCAAAAATCCCAGCATGTGCCTGAGAGCGTTTTCCAAATGCTCCCTGAACTCTTCCCTGAGGAGCCTGTTCCATTGCCCAACACCCTCTGGGGAAAGAACCTTTTCCTGCTATCCAGCCTACACCTCGCGACACAACTTCACACCATTCCCTGGGGGATTTGCCTTGCCAGACCTGTTTCACTATCAGGAATAGTTTCCCTGTGCAGCAACAGAGGGAAATTTCTGCTGGTAATTACCTGATGCCACAAAGTAACTCATCTGTTCCCCAAACACAACCCCCTTGCCTGGTGTGCACAGAGGTCTCTAACATCTCACCTTAATATTTAAAACCAGTTTCCTAAGTCAGACATACTTCACCTCCTGCTCTCTGGGGAGAATGGAGCAATCCTTTTTATTGCAACTTCCCATGAGTTCAACAAGATCTTTAATACACTTACACCATCCTGTCACCAGAATGTGCCATGAAGGTTTTAAACACTGAACTCAAAAATGCTGGGATTATAGCTGCCAGCAAAAATGCTTAAGCAGAAACTTGCTTGAACAATGTGCACTTACAAGCACAAACACCACCTCATTTTTAAGATAAATAACCACATTATTCCTTGCTTGACTAGCAGATAATCTGGAAGCAGAAAGAATAATCCACTTCTTCATTTTCTAGAGAAAAAGTAAGTGAATTGCAGAGGACAAGGAGAGAGGGACAGGCAGATGGTGGCAAGAAACCAAATACAGATGGACATATCAGAATTTCCTAATTTTTGTCGACTGTACCTAATAGCTATCCTCCACAATGGCCACCTCAAATGATAATTACCTTGTACTTTTAATTTCTCTCACTATTTTCCCCCTTTATTCATTTTTTTCCCATAGATATTATTGGGTGAAGTATACAGAACCAAACAGGAGCATTGAACACTGCTGAAAGCATGTTCTCCAGCTGCCTTCAAATGCCTGTCTCCAATGGGAGGTGTGTAGTGTAAAGGCTCAAAGTTACCATCACTGCAGTTTGGAACATGTTTCTGCCCAAACACCAGACCCCATCTCTGCTAACACAAAACCAGACTATTCTTTCAGCACTCCACATCCCTCAAGGACAGCTGCTTCCACACACAGTGAGAAAGTTCTTGGGCTTCCCATCTCTCTTTCCCAGCACATGTAATAGAACTGTTTCATGATCAGCTGTGCCACGGGTCAGCTGCCCTGATCCCACGGTGCCCAGGGTGGACCAGATGTTGGCAGAACTCTCCAACTCTTTTCATTTCAGAGATGTGGCTGGCTGAAGTAATGCTCTTCCTTTTCCAGGGCTCATAAGAACAAACAAAACAAATCCTCACAGCACACCACAATGACAAAACTAGGTTACATCCCTGCGACCATAAATTTATCTCCCCTGTATATCTACATATTTCTACATCCACCTAGTCAACATCAGCATCTAATAGGCCCCAGTTTTTGTTTCATACAAAATATTGGACATAAGTTACAACACACATTTCTCAGTCCCTGATATATGTATCAAGTTGTAACTAGTCAGTGGCCCACCAAAGTCCCTCTGTCACTGCCCTCCTCAGCTGGGCAGGGAGGCAATGTAATGCAAGGGAATCTCATGGGAAGAAATAAGGGCAGGGACTGATCACTCACCTGTTACCATCACAGGCAAACCAGATTTGACTCGGGGAAAAGTTTATTTAACTTACTACTAATCAAAAGCCAGAGCAGGATCATGAGAAATAAAAACAAAGCTTTTCCCCACCCTTCCTGCAGTCAGCTTCTCACACCTTGTCTCTGCTGCTCCTTCCTCCTCAGGGGTTGGACTCCTCACACTCTCCAGCGTGGGGTTCCTCCCAAATTCTGCAATGTGACTCTTTCCCACAGGCTGTGGTTCTCCATGAACTGCTCCACCCCATCCCTCACTCCAACACCAACACAGCCCAATCTGTGGTCTGAAAAGGCCTTGATTTCTACCAGTATGTTTACTATGCAGCAGAAAATGCTGTTCTCCAAGTACATGGAGAGTTGTGTCAACAAAGGAACTTAACTGCACTTTTCTGTTCACATTGCCTTTGGGAGTGAACTTCTTGAAGCCACGCCAGTCCCACGGTTCAGTAGTTCTTAAGGGAACAACACTAAGCCACACGTTTAATATTGTTGTTTCATGAGGCACCTGAAAAACTTCAAGCCACGAGCATTTCAGGCAACAGTAAAACCTAAAGAAACAACACACACACAGATCCGTAAAAGCCCAAAAATAAGTTAAAGAGCTTGTCTAATCACGGAATATCACAGTTTGAATCGTGTTGGAAAAGACCTCTGAGACCATCGAGTCCAACCTGTGACCAAACAGCACCTTGTCACCAGACCATGGCACTGAGTGCCACGTCTAGGCTTTCCCTAAACACACCAGGGACCTAACCAGCTTCTTGGGCAGCCCGTTCCGATGATTAATCACCCCTTCTTCGAGGAAATTCCTCCCAATGTCCACTTGAAACCTCCCCTGGCGCAGCTTAACACCACGTCCTCCATCCCATCTTTTTTTTAGACAGAAAGACTGCGTACCCAAGGCGATGTGAGTTCCTACAGGTTCCGATTAAACTGTTATGAAACACGCACAATCGGTACGAGGAAAGAAAACAAACCACAACCCACAGCCCCGAGAGATGCACCCGGTGCGGCAACGCGGAAGGAAGGGGGAAGCGACACACGGGCCGGGCGATCCCCTGCGCTCGCCGGGCGGGGGCCGGACAGCGACAGCGACAGCGACACGGCGGGTGCGGCTGACACAGCACAAATCCCGCTCGCCGGGAGGGGCGGCGGGCGGGACACGGCCGGGAAGGCGCCGCCGGGCCCCGCCGGCGGGGGCGGCGGGCGGCCCCGGGACGCACCGTACCTGCCACGAACACGACGAAGACGGAGCTGCGCTCCTTGGCGGCGGCGATGGCGGCGGGGACGGGGCCGCCGAACCACATCGTGGGACCGCCGGGACCCGCCGCCCTCAGCGATCAGCGGCACCGCGCCTGCGCCGCCGCCGCGCCAACCGCCCCCCGCGCGCCTGCGCGCGCCGACCGCCGCCGCCGCCTCCTGATTGGCGGCCGCGCGCCGCACGCGCCCCGCCCACCCCCCTCTCCCGGCAGCGCGCGGCGGTGGCGGCGGGTCGCTCCCCTCACGCGGGCGCCATTTTGGCCCCTCAGCGGAGGCGCCGCGTTCGTCTGTAACCGGGCATGGCTACGTGCTCCGTCCCCCTGGGAAAGACACTCGGGCGGCGGGAGCTGCGCTTGTTCAGCCTAGAGAAAAGAAGGCTGAGAGGGGATCTCACTAATACAAGTGCTATGAGGAGAGGCTGAGGGGGCGGCTCAGCCTGGGGGAAAGAAGGCGCAGGGGGACCTTCTTGCTCTCTACAACTCCCTGACGGGAGGGTGGAGGCAGGTGTAGGTCGGGCTGTTCTCCCACGGAACCAGCGATGGAACGATAGCACATAGGCTTAAACTGCGCCAGGGCAGCTTTACGCTGGACATCAGGAAAAATCTCTTCACAGAAAGGATGGGCAGACATTGGAACAGGTTGCCCAGGAAGGTGGTGGAGTCACCGTTCCTGAAGTGTTACAGAGTGGATGTGGCACTCAGTGCCATGGTCTGGTTGACAAGGTTGACTCGATGATCTCAGAGGTCTTTTCTAACCCAGCTGACTCTGTGATTCTGTATTGCAGAATAAATACCTCAAACAGAATATAAGTATCTCAAAGGCAGGTACCAAGAGGATGGTGCCAGACTCCTTTCAGTGGTGCCCAGCGACAGCATGAGGAGCACTGGCCATAAACTAAAGCACAAGAAGTTTCACCTCAACATGAGGAAGAACGTCTTTACATTGAGGGTGGCAGAGCACTGGAACAGCTGCCCAGGGAGGGCATGGAGTCTCCCTCTCTGGAGACATTCCAAAGCCACCTGGACACGTTCCTGTGTCACCTGCTCCAGGTGACCCTGCTTTGGCAGGGGGGTTGCACTGAGTGATCTCCACAGGTGCCTCGAACCCCATCAATTCCATGATTCTGTGAGGCAGCTGCCAGAGAAAGGAGCACCTCCTGTACCTAGGGCTGTGAGCAGTGATGGCCACTGCAACCTCTGCTCCAGCGCCCACCGTGGGGGAGGCAAGGGTGTGACTGAGCAGAAAAGCGATGGAGGAAATGACAGAAATCCTTGTTAAATAGGACGAAAATGGAGTCTGGTGTGCACAGATCCTCCATGAGGGATAACAGGTCAAGCCAGGACATCCTCCATGCTCCCAGGCTTTGTGAGGGATGGCACAGCACAGCCAGCAAGGCAGAAAGACTCCTCGATAGACATTTCACAGCAACGAGGACAGGACAGTTTTTTTAAAGAACTCTGATGATAACATTTTGGACAGAACATTGCACTTGAGCTTTTCTAAAACACCATTAAGACTGTGACTGTGTATACTGGGTAGCTTGCTGAGGCAGGTACTCAAACATTGAAAGGCCAAAAAACATGCGGTCTTAGCCTGGAAAGCTTTCGCTGTTGTACCTTGTGTAACTGGACAATAGCAACTCAAAAACCCTGCAAACTTATAGTGAAAAAAAGACAAAGCAGTGCTGACAACAGTATACAAAAACTGTTTTACCCCTCCCAAATGCAGCATATGGAAATCATGTCACAGTAATCCTGCTCACTGGGTAAGCTTTGCATGTGTGTTGTGCCTCAGAACATGGTTCTGAGATGGATTTTTTTTTTTAAATTTTTTTTTTGTATTTTCTTTCTTCATGATACAAAACAGATTTAAGGGCAATGCCAAAGGTTGGATAGTGTCAAACTATAAATTTGTTTTTAGAGGTGAACAAAGAGACATCTCTGTTACACAAGTGCATGTAGAGGAGGAGGTTAGGTTGTAAGGTGTGTCTTAAGCTCTCAGATAAATTTGGATGTGTCGCACTAATTCTCCTGGCAGTTCCAGCAACTGTAGTTTGCATTCACTACATCTGATTTGGAATCCTAAGTTGGAAGTAGAGTTTCATGAGAAGGATGAGTGAAGTGGTGAACACCATATGTTTAGAAAATTGTTTTGCAAATATGATTTTCAAATTTCTTGACACCACCTGAAACAAGGAAGAAAAAGAAGGGCTTACTATTGACTGGATATGTAATTTTTGTGAAGGTGTACAATTTTTACATTCTCAGGAACTATTTATATTACATTCTCAAATAATTACAGTTTTAGAAGTGGCATTCTCTAACTGTAGGGTCACTGAGTTGCTGCTTTTGGATGTGCCTTTGCTGTTCATCTGAGATCCTTTAGCACAGGTATCCCTGGAAACAGCAGAGGTCTGCAATTTGTAGGCCTAGGAAAAGGGAGGGTAACTAACTAGTAATTAGAAAGTTTTACTGAGAAATGAGAAAGAATAATTTGACAGCTGGAGCATTACCTGGGATTCAGTTCCTTTGAGGGGGGGGGGTGTCTGTGTTTTCAGTAAGACAGTAAGAGATTAATTTTTTCTCCCCAAAACCAGGACAGACCCATCTGGATTAAAATGGAAAGTATCTTTATCAGGGAAGTCCTATTTTAAATTGCACTGTTGATTCACCATAAATCAATGGTTCATTAACAAATCAAAGCTGTCAGTTTAAGCCAAGTAAAAAGTCAACCAATTTGAGCAACTGTGGAGTCAAAGTCTGGTGTATTTCCTAGATTGTATAAATCACTGTGATAGACTATCTGAGCACACTTAATAATGATGTTTCTTGCAGTAACTAAACTGGAAAACCAAAGAAGGGCAAAGCTAATTAACCCTACAACTAGGGCAAAAGTTAGGATATTAGAAAAAAGCAGAATGCTAGTGTCTCCCTCTCGAGTTCAAACTGAGGCCACTGGAATTGCAGTATGATGTGCAATACTGCTTGTAAATACTCTTTTTTAACTGTCTAGTAATTTTGGGAGATCAAATGTCCCAGATGTCTTAGTGTTGAAGTCAGTCCCTGCCCCAGCCAGCATGGAGCGTGCCTTCCGCCTCCGTTCACCTGTGTCTGAAACATTCCACTGCTGTCAGCACCGCGGCTCGTCATCAATCCCTGGGCTAATTCAGATTCCCAGTTAACTGGGGCACAGGAACTGAATTAAGAATAAACCTCACTGTTAAGCATTATCCATAGCAACACAGTTTATTTTTATAACTTACGGCAGTTTTAAAAGCATTCAACTGCCAGCAACACACAGTTTGTCCTCAACAGCTCTTTGGTTTACAGCACCAGGCTTATCTGACATTCAGGTTTCTCTTCCCAAGTGCAGGCACAGTCCATTACAGCTGCATGCATCCCATATAACGACTCAGCTCATTTACCAGTGAGCCTGGAAAATGAAAAAATAGCAGCAAACACTGAAGAGTTTGTGTCCTGACCAAACTTTAATGCTTAGTCATGTCTTCAGTAAGATCCACTTTTAACCTGACAAATTTTGACAAACATCGCAAAAGACCAAGTACTTGCAAGTGGGATAAACTTTGCAGTGAGGGGCTGCTGAACTGAGTCAGGGGCCAAGCTCCAACCCTGTGAATCTGAGCACACAAGGCAGACACTGAAGTAAAAGGAGGCTCATACATGTTGTGGTAAGAACATAATTGCACACATTTTCAAGTAATCCAAGAGGCAACTTAATTTACACTGAAGGTTTCAGATGTGAATGATGACTATGTTCTTAGGTTCCAGAATAAGATAACTTACAGGGACCTAATTTTCAGAATGTTGTGGAAATCAGGCCTTTTTAAGGGTTCTAGTCTACACCCAAGAAATGAGGCTTCCAAAATGAAGTCACATTGACATTCTGCACTTTAAGTTTATACTTACTGACACCAATAGCCAAAAATACCCAAAATGTTTTAAATGTGAATAGGAGTAGGACATTAAGTAGAGGTAGTGCATCAACCTTCATGGAAAGCCAAGCTTTTGAAAAACTGAAGGGACTGAAATAATTCCTTTCATAATTAGAAATATATAAAAATTCCAGCTACAATAATTTTTCATGATCTGTAACTTAAAAGTGTTTTGGTCAGTTTTTTCCAACGCTTCATCTAAACATTCTTTGCTTCAGGACTAAATACAGGAACTTAAAGCCTGCACCAATTTTCTGTGGAAAAAATGTATCACGGAGCTAAATAGTATTTATAGAACAAAGTCAGTTGTAATTTTGACTCCCTTTCAGGCATCCAAACAAGCTAGTACAAGGTTAACTCAAAACAACAGACAAGTCAAATGTGAAGTTTTAAGGCACAAATGAGTGTCAGGATGAGAATATAACCATTCATTTCACTTTGAGAGGGAACTGGCTTGCACAAAGATAGGAAATAGGTATAGAGCTGTCTGAAAAATGCAAGGAAGAAAAGATCTTCCTGTGAAAGGTGTGTTGTGTATCCAAGTATCTCATTGGATTCATTAAGTTACACATTCCTGGTGCTTTGGTAAAACCCTATCTGCAAACAGCTGTCCTGTATCACCTGGATCTTGAGACACCATGTGTCCTACAAAAGGGTTAAAGGTGGTTGCAAGTAGGGACATCCAACACTGCAGTCTGCCAGCACCACATTGCAGGTTTCTTTCTTCCCAGATGCTCTGCTCCTTTTCATGCAATTTTTCTAAGCATATGTGCATGACTGAAAGAAGAATATTCCATATTAGAACAGTTCACATTTGCTCAGGGAGAAGTCTGAGGGAAGATGCAAGAGGCTTGTTCCCAACCAGTCCTGCCTTACCAAAACACACCAGCCACAGCCTGGCAGGCACTGCAGGCTTCAAGGAGGTTCTAGGGTGTGCTGGGATGATCTACCCAATTCCAACATCAGGCCCATCTGGTTTGGGGAGTCCTCAAAGTATGGGGCTTAAATTTATTTTCTTACATTTCAATTATCGTTTTATTTGACTGTAATAATACAAATTATATTAAATGTTCACAGTTCAGGGAGAAATTTTACAATATAACTGTGTTAATTAAAAATTTAAATCAAGAAATAGTAGCTTTTGGTGGAGTAGCTAATGGCTGGATTTGTTCAGCTTTTCTGCTTATTTTTTCAGTGCTTTTCCTTAGTTTTAAAAACTATTATATGTTCCCAGTAAAATGAAACCTATTATACTGCTGTAGTGTAAGTCCCCACTTAATTCCTTTTGCCACTATTTGCTTTAAAAAGGGCTTTAATGGTAAATGAGAGGAAGCTCAAATACACTGGAGTACTAGAAGATTTGCTGAGAACATAATGCATTTTATATACATCTATTTCATGCATAAAGTGTTATTTGCTTTCTAGACCATGGAACAAATGTAGTTCCAGGGGTTTAGCACATAGTCCTGGGCTTGTGTGGTTTAAGAAACCAAAAGGGACAGAAGGGTAAAGGCCAGTAAGGTATAAACTGTCTCAGATGAATTTGCTCACTAGAGAAAGAAATAGCACAAACCCAGGAATAAACACAACTGTGAATTGGAAATATTTTAGTACTTTGCCCACTGTAGACATCAGAAGCCTCTGACACAGCTAAAGTCCTGTTAATTGCATCTGTGTGGTTCATATCAGCATGTCCAGATAAAAAAAAAAAATTAAAGTAACTGTCCCTGTTTAATACAGAACATACTCAGAAAGGATGGCTGGCCTGTAGTAATTGGAAAGGACCACATTCTGGATTAGAATACAACTGGCTCATTAAATGTTTTAATTTTTTCTTCTAGGGCAATTTGCATACAAATTTATGACTTACTTGATAAAAACAAAATATTTTCTGTGCCTTGCTCCAAATCAGAGTATCCCTCCCTTCCCATTGTTTGGGCTGCATTCTCCATGCTTACCTTGCATTACCTTTTCTTGTTTTAGTATGAGGAAAGTTTATGAAATGCAGCAAGCCATGCAACATCCTTTGGAACGGATTTGATTTGATGCACGATTTAGTGCTTGGGTCATTCAGAATAGACTGAAGCTCTCAGCTACTGACTGCCTCTCTACATCTCAGAAAACTTCTTGTGAAATGAGTTAACTAGGGGAGGCAGCCTTTCTGGGCTGAGACACCTGTCCCTACAGACCTTTAATCTCTTAGCTGCTTTTACAGGATTAAACCTTAATCCTAAACTAGCATGGAAATCAGCAGGAGGCAGTGACAGACTGCAGGCAGTAGTCATGTTACCTCGGTGCTGTTCAGAGGAGAGGATAATTGAGAAACTGGGGCTCCTACCAACTTTGGGTTTGGGTGCAGTGAACTACAGCAGTCCAGCCCAAGGAGCGGCAAGAAATACATCCCCAGTGTCAAGCAGAACTTGAATGCCAAGTACCATCCTTTTAGAAAAGCAGACTGGAAGAAGTAATTTGTCTTTTATCTGGGGACTTGAAGATCAACATCATCCTTTGTTTTAATGGAGCTTCTGAGTTTACCTTTAGTCATGTAAATACCTGTTGCTACAGCATTTCAGAATCAAGTCCCATAAACCTAATTTATTAGGCTCCATTATTCCCAGACAAGTCATTCTTAGTTTTCCTCCAAGTACTTCATCACTGTTTGATTGTTCAGGGATAGAATCATTTGTATAAACAAAATTAATGCTGGTTTAGGCACCTTAATTTTTCACTTTTACCCTCTGTAAAATGTTTTTAAACACAACATTTACCCTGAGCTTCCTCTTTCAGAAGTTACAAATGCACAAAATGATAGCCTTATCAAGTGACCAAGTAGTTGCTTGTCTACGCAGCAAACAGGTTCCTGAGCTAAAAAAAAAAATAATCAGGAGCAGTCCCTTACAGCATCTGATTAATTTCTCTTTTTTTACTTACATAGGGAAAAAGTTAAATATTATGAAGGGCTGGATAACATAAGTAAAAGAGAAGGAACAGCAGGTGGTTTTTTAAGAGGTTCTAATATTTGTGGATTTAAATTATTTTCTCACATTTGAAGGGATCCCAGCCATTAAGTTGAGTTCATCCATGTTTCAGAAGACTCCTAGAAGCTTAAACAAGTGCACTGAAAAAGTTTGTGTTTGTAAACATTTATTCTTTTGAACTGAAAAAGGCTTGCATCAGCACACATTGTACAGACTTGCAAATTACACAAGTTGAAAAAAGTTTTCTTTCATTGATGTGCAATGAATCTTTAATGTCCAGTGAGCATCTGCAAATGATGAAAACTTAAACCATTAAAAAGGTTTCCAGCACTTATCAAACACAATTATCTTCGCGTGAAAAGGAAGAGAAAGAGACCCATACTGGTGGGAACACAATTAAAGTGCAAACATTTTGTCACTTGTATGAAGATACATAAAGTTTCTTCACACTTTTGCTAAAAAGAAATATTAAAATGTGATTCAGTGAACATTCTTTGTAACCTATTCATATTCCCCTTTTAGTAATTATTAAACTTGCTGGATCAGAAGCAAATTCTTCAAGGGTACAAACTCATAATTTCTTTTGGCATTGTTTGAATGTATTGTGAAAGAAAATGACCACCTAAGGAGTTATTTAATAAAATGACACTCTTTTTCTTTTAAAAAAAAAAAAAAAAAAAAGAAGAAGAAAAAGAAGAAGAAAGAAAACGAAGAAGAGGGAAAAAAGAAATAAAAAAAGAAAAGAGGAAAAAACCACAAGGTACAAAGAACAGATTAACTTGAAGATATGGGGTAGTTTGCTAGAAAATGGATATAATTCCTTTAAAATGGTTCTCTTTTCCCCTCCACCAATCCTCAGGTTCCTGCCTTGGAATGGACAGCTGTGTGCTGGCTGTGAAAAGGGATTATAAAATACAAATCTGCATATGGATTTTATGAACATCTGCTGTACAATAGAACTTTGGATCTGATACAAGATTTCAAAAATATAAAACAAAACTACTATAAAAGTAGGGGGCATTTAAGCAGCATTCCTTACAGAAAGCTGCCTGTTCCAAAGATGATTCCTTGCTATTGTCTGGCATTAACTCTGTAAATTTTTTTCTTCATCTTGCTGGATTCAGTGGATTATTTATTCTTCAATGGCAAATGTCATGTGACAAAACATTCCAGGAGTCTCTGTGAAGAGAACGGAAACCCCATGACATCAAACCAATCGAGGTGGGAGGACATGAAGTAGTAAAGGCTGAGTGTCCAGCGATGGAGCTGCTACTGAGAACTGGCCCTCTCCAGAATGTGGAAGTCGTAGTGCTTCTTGCTGGTTCTCAGGCGGAACTTGCTCACTGAGGTACTGCTTTGTCTCTTCAGCGCGCTCTGCGCTGCCGCCATGGTGGGGAAGGTGGCCAGGACCGTGTAGGTGGAGGCCAAATCCCCGGGGTGGGACGGCTCTGTGCCCCCACTGCTGTCCCCAGAGCCGCCACAGAACCGCCGCTGCTGCTGCTGCGTCTGCAGGCACTGGGAATCCCTCAGCCACCGGATCTTGGCACCCACTTTCAACAGTTCTCCAAAGAGTTTCTCTGCTTCCATACGAGTTATGCCTTCTGGCAGTTCAGTAATTTCTAGAACTTTCCCCACAACTGAAAGAAGAAAAACAATGAATCTAAATTGGCCATTGCACTTAATGACACAACACACACAATGGAAAATGACTTATTTCATCCTTGTATCTCCTGTTGGCTGATACCAAATCCACAGGCTTTGCCTTCGTGATAGTACAGAGAGCCTTTTGGGCTCACATTTAGCACTGCTTACAAATGCAATTTGCTTACTTGTACAAGTGTGCAAATAAAAACTGGGAATACAAAGAGGGTCCTCAGAAGAAAGAGGGCAAAACAATGAAATCAACAACTCATTCTGCAACGGGTTTCAGAACTCACTACAGCATCTCACTGGCCTTGCCTGGTAACTCTTCACACATCACCATGCAAAAAAAACCTAGTCTGTCTTCTCTAAAAAAAAAATCCTCTCCAGTAAATTGTTAGAAAAAACTGATTTATCAGTAACTTTCTGTAAAGAGTTGACAGTAGGTAACGCAGCAAAAATTCTTTCCAGTAAAGGTATGAAGATAGAGGCCATCATATTTTATTTGGATGACATCTATGCCAATTCCAAGGAGCTAATCTGTAGATCTCCTAGTATGCCCCCCAATCCATGTGTTTGTATACATTAGAAAGGGAAAAACTAAAAACAAACAAACAAAAAAAAAAGCCCAAAAGCAAAAACTAACTTGTGGTTTATGTCTGATTTCTCTTGTTATACCAGTAAAAGGAAGCAGGGGTATGTATAATTAATATTTAATGTAACAATATCATAGAACTTGGGTCCAGTAAATTGACAAACTTGCTAGTTTAGTACTCTCCAATCCTGAACTTCTCTGGTCTTTTCTCCAGCCTTCAAAGCTACACTTTCCCCCATTTAACCTCCTTCTTCTCCTCTCTCCAGATCACATCTTCCTCTCCATCCTTCTGTTTTCAGAGTTTGCCATGTCCATTCCAGTGCAATTACTCTTCACTCTGGCCCTTTTCTCACCTGTGCTTCTCTTGTGCATTCCCAGCCCATCACCATAATTCATTTTTCTGGAGGACTTGTGAGTCAGCAATTCTATACCTGGTTCTCCTGCACCAAGATCTGCTGAAGCAGCCTTCTTTGCTGGTTTCTTTCCCCTGTTTCCATGTCTGTTTCCAGGCTGACACTGGAAAGATTGACATAAATGGTGTACTTTAATGACAATCCATTGGTATCCTACAATTTCTAGTCAGCTCAGTGAAAGCAGTGCAGAGGAATGTCTGGAAAATAACCTGCACTACCATGGGACAGAGAAGATTTTCACATCCAATTTTAGTTATTGACTTTTATAATCCTACAGTCAGGCACATTCAATCCTTCACTTCTAAAGAAAGGGAGGAAATGATGGGGGAAAAAAAAAAAATCACCTTAAATCATCTTGGAAGAACACCCCCCTGCCCCAGCCAGGACATCCTCTAGCTGGCATTGGGTAGAACTGAGCGAGGTAGGGGGTCTGTGTGTCCCAAAAATTAAATAGAGGGAAAGACTTTTCAACTTTGCTAACACCAGTATTTTGGGTTTGTTTTTCTTACAAGTAACAAACCCACTCTTTGTTTAGAAATTACTGCATGTATTTTGTATTTTTTTTTTTCAAATGGTTACTTGAATAAAAGAAAATCCTTTTAGCAAAGGGTCCCCTTTAGATTTTTGGAATTTGCTAGTGAATTGCGTAAAATAAAAAAATCCATAATCTACACTGTGCCTAAAAGCCAAAGTTCAGATAAATGTTTCTCAGTTTTTTAAAACAACAAAAAAGAAAAATGGGGAGTATTGACACAGAATAAAACTTACTTAATGCAAAGCAAGCACCTTCCACTCAATTACTTTGCAAGTGCAATAACACATTCCCCTATTCAAGGTGGCTGTAATGGTAGCCCTGAACTGGATTTTTTTCATTGTTGCCAGGAGATTGTTCTCTTTTAATACCTGTTGGCTTGTTACTTGTCCTCGTAATAAAGATGGATTGTATTGCAGGGGTTGGCCAAGCAATGGGTATCGGGCATCTCCTTAAAGAGAAAAGTAATTAGAAGTGTTTTTCTGTTACAGGAAATCTTCCTCCAAGTCCTTTTCACACTGAGTATGTTACACAGAAGAGAAATCAGAATTGCTGTGCACGAAGCTGAGTGTCTGGCTGGGCTAACAAACTCACAGCTGCCCTGATTTGATCAGTGTCAGTCAGTCTCCCTCATCCCAAGGTGAAAAGGTACAAGATTTCTGGTATTTAGGGATTACACTGAAAGTTCTTCTTCACTGCAGTCTTGGATAAGTCCTTTCAATTCAAAATGAACTTAATAAGTCTAAGGCTCCTCTCAGAATGCTAATTCAGTCATTTTTATGGTTATATCCCTGATTAGAGCCAGGTCTGTCTTCACATTCCTATTTGTTTCAAGGATCCACAAAGACAATGCACTAGAAGTTTTTAGTAATCACAGCAGATTAAGGGAGCTAAGAGGTGTGCTTCAACCAGGCCACCTGGAGTTTTTACATCATCAGATACAAAGCAACGACAAAGACTGTGCAACAGATAAAGACATGAAAATGTGGTTCTCTTTATCAATAAGAGAGACATACAGAAATTTCTGTGAGTTTTGCTTTAAAGTAGATCCTTCTGTAAAACAGTCCTATTAATTTTGAGTTTGGGAATTTTACCAGGATGCTTTTCCTCACTGACAAAGGGGGTTTATGTAATTTGTTTTTTAGACATTATCAGCTGCTCCATTTCAGTGAAAACTCCCTATTCTCTGTTTTTCTGTTGACATGGCAGCAGAGGATTGAAATACTTCTACAAGGAATTTTTTGTGTCTTTGGGTGGGTACTATCTGAAATACTAACTGAGGTACAGTCCTGGCTAGAGGCTCTATCCCATCATGCTTGTTGTTCTACAGAGCAATGAAGATTACAGGCTTAGGCAATGGTTTGATTCAGTGCATTATCAATTAATGATTTATAGTTAAGACTTGAAGCTAAATTCTAGCAAATATTTTATTAATGTTTTCAATGCTGAAATAGGAAATTTCACAATATGAGAAAGCCAATGTGTTACAGGAACTCATACTAATAAGGAGATGAAAAGCCTTTGAAGATAAGGGGACAGTATCAGTGCAGAGTGATAAGGTGAAATTTTAAATGATGCTTGAGTGAATAATTTTGGTGGTTTTATTTCATAGCAGTTACTACTAAAGTGAGCCACAACTCATCAGAAAATCCTCATAGAACTTGTATTTAAAAGCATTCAAACAGAAATCACATACACATTTTAGTTAACTAACAATATACCTTGTCCAGGGACAAAAGGTCTAGAAAACTGGGACACAATAGAAAGAGGTGTCAAGGTGGGACGGATGTTCTTCATGTTCGATAGCTGGGCTGGTGCTGGTGATTGGGCCGGTGAGGTGACAGGGCTGCCCAGTTGAGGACTATGCTGCAACTGGAATAAACAACACGTTAGTGTTTCAAAGAGTACCTACTTGAACAAGCTAAACAGCACCTACAGCCTTCAAAGCCTTAAATGAAGTTAAAATAGCTCTATTAAGTGCAATCAGAGCAGATTTTTATTCCCCAAAAAGAACCTTTGAAAGATGCAATTTATGCACATTTTAAGTCATCCCGGAGAAGCAAACGAAGCCCTCGTACCTGTGCAGCACCGTCTAAAGTGCTGAGTTCCGTGGCCTTGTGCCCGCGGGGGTGATCACAGTAGTACTTGCTGGGTTTCCGCTGCGGAGGCGATGGGTTGCGAGGCGCCGCGCTGCCGGGCACGTTGAGCTGCATCATCACCACCCCCCGCCGGGCGGTGGCGCTACGGCTGCAACACAAGGAGCCACAGCACAGTCAGCACACCTGGCACGGCTCGTTTGGCACCAAAAACAGGGGAAATAACAAGGAATGTTTTGCTAAAGCAGCTGCTGGTTCCAGAAAACTGGAGCAGTATCTTCTGTACAATTACATTTCGACTATCAGCTATATCTGCAACAGTTAACTTAGAGAGAGCTTCCCAGAACGAGAGAGAGTAGAACCACTGAAACTCATTGCTGAGGATATTTTTGAAAGAAATCACTCTCTTTATTACTAGTTGACAGTATTCAACATTCACTGCAGTTTCTGTCAGAGCAGTATGTTGCAGAATGTGATATTAAGTGAAAATATGCTTCATTTAAAACCAGAAGTTTCCTAGTTAGTTTTACATGATGTACAGCAATGCAGACTCAAAATGTTTTCTCCGATAAGATGACATATATCAGAAAGATCTGGGATCAACCTTTAGTCTAGGCAATCTGACCCTCACAAGTTCTCTCTAGGAATGCTTTTCTGGGCAGATACTGCAAATTGATCCCCACAGCCAGCCCCACTTGAGTACTGTGCTAGCCACAGAAACAGTCAGGGAGAACACCTGAATATCCAGCAGTGTTCCGTAAGGTTTTATGCCAGGAGCTGAGAGGAGAGGCTGCCTAAGAGAAAAACCATCGTCCCCCTCTACCCCAGGTAATTTATAAAATGTCCTTTTTATGGTTGTTTGCGATTTCCTTCTCTGCTCTGCTTACTGTTTACAGCATTTCTCAGAAACCACGATTAAAGCACACGGTTTAAACATCATTTAATCATCCATCTCTAAAGCAGGATTCTGCCATCTTCTCAATTTACTGCCCACATCACAGCATCAGTTAGGAGCAGTCAGATACAGATTATAAAATGCATTCATCTGGTATTTTTTATAATGGGCTATTGTTTTCACTATCCCTGAGCTCCAAAAATTTCTTTCTTCAAAAATCAAACCAAACAATGTAGAATCAGAGAATCAGGAACGCACAACATTAAAATTACATTAGCTTTTGTAAATTGTATTTAGAAGTACTTATTATAGGGGTAACTGAATTATCAGTGTTTTCACATCTATACTTTTTTTTTTAATAGCAAGGCATTTTACCCACGTTACAGATTGCAATCGAAGCATCAGGTATCTGGCCAGCTTTAGCAGAGGATATAAATGAAGGAGTCCCTGCGAGAGCCATATTGTGAATATTTCTGTTTTCTTGCACAGCAGAATATAATACAACTCTGTTTATGACTGCTTCATAATCAGAATAATATACAACACAACAGTTTTCCAGTGGTATAGCCATAAACTTATCTAGTCCCTATATGTAAACCTGAGATACACCAAACACCTATATACACACTACATTTAACACAAAAATGGCTTTCATTCTTCAACACTCTAGCATACTCTTTTGGACTTATCTCTGTTCTGTGAAAATGAACAACCAAAAAAAACATGTTCATCTTTTGAAAACATCTACAGCACCATCTCTAAAAGAGTGTCAGTCTGAAATGCAATTTAAACGGCAAAAGAAAACTTTATACATTCAGAAAATCTTGGTTTTTCTTTTGTTTCTAGCTCCCCAGCATTTTAGCAAATGAAAATAAATTGAATTCTTTTCTTAAACTAGCATCCTGACAAAATGAAGTGTCATACAATGGATAAGTCAGTTTGCAGACACTTTATGACCTGTCAAATCCCATGAGAAGGGAAATGCAGAAATCCTTCAAAGCCTCCCCAGATTTACAGTCTGGTCCCCTGTAGCAACTTGGCTACTTGTCTGTGTACCTGCTCCTTGGCCCTACCTCAGAAGCCTTGATTCAGCGTATTAATGTCTTCACTGACTGAAAAGCACAAGTTTTGATTTATTTTTTCAGAATTTGCTCCCCCTCCCCACAGAATGCTTCCTCCTTCCTGAAACTTTCCTTAAACCATAGTTTACAGGTCTGAACCAGGCCATCAAAACTGCACAAACACAGCACTTCCAGGATAGATTAGGAAGGCAGAAAAACAAACTAGTGCAAGGCCCACTTTAGACATTCTGAAATTACAATCTTCCAGAATTCAAACCAAACAAACTTGAAGCAAAATGGACACAAAACCAAACCTGCACATGAACTGGTAATCCACCTGTCTTGCCACTTAACTGCATGTTATCTATTTACTAATAAACAGGTTCTAAAAAAACCTTAAAGATAAATGTTTGTAAGGAACACCACATCTAGCAGAATCTAGGTCATTGATCTAGGGTTGTTTAATCTACTCCTTGCACAATACTGAGATAGCAGAATTTGAGATTATCCCTTTTTTACCAACCAAGCCTCTAATGTATCAAATTCCCTACTGATAAAATAAAAACAGTGCCACTGTGGTCATAGGATTGTTCTATAATCTATTGTTTGGTGGCTAACTGTAGGGCTTATTTTCCTGACCAGTCCATCAATTTTATGGTTGGAACTTCAGAGTTTTAAGTGCTTGGATATTAACATTTATAAAGGTTTCATGCATTGACAAGCTCTATGTCAACACTGCTTTTGAATACACTGAGGCTGCTACTTACACACTTTCTAAAAATTACCCAAGTATTTTGTAGATCAAAACCTTCTGAACCTAAGTATTTCTGCTGAATAACATTTACCTGCTGAGGGTGCCCTCCAGGCTGCCCCTATGCAGCATTGTTTCATTTAAATTCCAAGTTAGCACTTTAAAAGATACCATAATACCAATTCAGATGAAGAATTAAAATAAAAAAATATCAGAGATGGCACTTGAGTCGCAGTTGTTCTAGCAGTTAGCCATGAAACCAATCTGAAAATTTACAGCAGGTTCTAGACAGGAACGGCTTAGATAAAAATCCCAGTAAAATATACCTTTTTTTGGCTGCATGATGGAAAGACCAGAGGGTGAACTTTTACATGATGAGGGTGGAGACACTATGCTGTAGTGCACAATGGAAGCAGCCTGCTGTGGCTTTGACTTGGATGAAGGTGGCAATAATGTAGGAGGTGATGGCTTCTGACTTGAATGGTTGCTATAAACTATGAAAGTAAAAGCAGTAAATAAGGCTGCCGTAAGAAACAAAACACCCCCCACTTTGAAGTACTTTCAGCTTTCCAGCAGGTCAAACAGCTACCCCAGAATGCTCAGTTTCCAAATTCTCCTCAAGACCTCTTGAGAAAAATCACTGCTCCTACTCTGTTAACTGAAATCTAGAATGGTTCTTGAGTAGAAGAGCCAAGTTTGCTGCTTCCAAAATGTACCTCATTCCTTCTGTCAAATGGAAACCCAAATCTCAAACTTTTCAGGCCCATTTGGCTATTCAGGAAGTGATTCTGCGGCAATCGGATAGTTCTCATGTCTGTCTCCACTCACCAGTACATGTGCAGGCATTTTGATGTATGTTATTGGATTTTAGAAAGTAACTTGACATATTTCAAAGATAAAAAAACTTAAGATTTCAAATTAACCTGCCTCAGGGTTAAAAATGGAAAATAAATTCCAAAATGGAGCAAAAGAGGAAATAGAATACAGCAGTTAATTTTAAATCAAACCCTTAATAGCTAATATCCAGTTACCCAGCATAATAATAGCTAGACATTTTTCAAGAAAAACTTTAGTCCCCCAACCTGCACACTGCTGTCCTTGAAGCTGCTGGGAGTTGCATGGTGATGATGTTCTAGGAAACTGTATCTGCTCTGATCCAGGAGGCTGCAAATATCCTACTGATGAACTGTAATAACAAAAAAAGAACATGACTAACAGGCATTTATGCTACATTCATTTAATCACGACTTCTGCATTTGCTGTCTACACGTACTGCAAATCACTGAGCTTTTGTTAATTTTAAATCAGTAATATTCCCACCTACCCCTAAATTCACTCATTCTTCAGAAGACCGAAGTTTCACACCTCTTCCTAAGCAAAAACATATGCCCTGCCTACACTGAGAAGCTGTACTAATTCACCTATCTTGATATACTATTTTTGTGTCCATAGCTCTGTATCAGCAAAAACATGCAGAGTAATAATAACACAATTTGTTGTCTTGCTCACTTAACCAGAATTAGGTCTCAGTTAAGTGATGCCCACAGCCCCTGCCATGAGGATTTGGGATGCAGTCCCTCAGCTGGGGGCTGGCCCCGGGCAGCTAGATCAGCCACCAAAGCACAAAGCTCTGCTCCAGGGTACACTGACACAGCCCAGAGAGGAGGTGGCTTTTCCAAAGAGGGGTGGGAAAAGGAACATGACAACCATTCAGTTGTTTGCAAAATGTAGGAAAAGGATAACTTTAAACATTTATTTATGCCAGGTATTTTTTCAGGGTAATCAGGGAAAAATCAGGTAACAGACATAGTCGGATTCTATTATACCATTAATGCTCAGACAGAATATCAGGTTAGTGGACCATAATCAGAATGGTGCATATAGAATCCTGCACTAACAGATAAAAATTCTGAGAAAATAACAATTCCTTCAAATTGTGGAAAAGAAGTAGGTTTAAGCCTTGGACCTACTATTTTTACCTATGTTGTCAAAAGTTTGTTCCATTCTTTGTCCCATAGTTCACTTATATAACTTTAATGTAAAGATTTCCTTCCATTAAAGCAGACAAAACCAAGTGAAAACTAACACAGATGCTCTCACACAGCTTCTGATCTGCCTACTGATTCTAGATTCCAGCAATGACCTGTAGGCTTGACACTTTCAGCTCCTGCAGAACAGCATTCTACTTTCCTTGTCCAAGTGCTGCAGCGTAACTATTCTGATGAAAGCAAAATGCTGTCATTAGTTGCTAGTTTGCTCACAATTCCTAATATGAAAGGGACATTCTAAATTACACAAAAGATCAAGCAACCAGCCTTAATTCAAAAAAAGTCTGAGATTATGCCTACCTGTGACTTCACTGAATCTCAAATATATTAACTAGAGAAAAGGATTAAAAACCCTTCAGATACAAAGAACAAGGATTCAGATTTAAGTAGATGAAACCATGCAGCGATGACACAAATACTACTGAAGTCTCTGCACTCTCAAAAGGATGAACAAGCTTCATACTGTTGCTGCTTGTTTAAAAGCTTCCAGGTATTTTAAATGCTGCACATATATAAGTTCAAAAAACTAGAGAAAGAAAAATTTGTAACAAGCATTAATCCTAATGAATTCTCCTAGGTACTTGCCTATCTGTTCTCAAATAGACTGCTTTGGGGACACAGATGTATATGCAGGGAGGACTATACATGCAGACCAATTTGCTGCTACCGAGGTAGGTGAAAAAAAAGAAAAGAAAAAAGGTTATTTATCAAACAAAAGCCAAGTTTCTATACTTGTTTCATAGACAGCTTGGTGCCAGCAGGCCTCATCTACAACACAAAGTAAGCTTAAGATTTTTCTATACAAAGTTCCAAAAAAGAAGGTTTTTTCTGGGATTCAAATTATTTTTCCTCTACACATTATTAATGTAATATCTTAAAAAAAACCCCCAGTGAATATGGATAGTCAGATATTACTGCAGAAAGACTGAGCTGCTGAGCACACTGGTGTTTCATGGGTAACAAAAGGAATTAAGAGAATTCAAGAGGTGGAATTGTGGTAAAGTATTGCTGAAAGTGCTGTGGAGACGCTGTTTTCCAGTCCAACATGTATGTCACAGTTAAAGCAGCAGTGGTTTCACTTAATTGCAAAAGAGCAAAAATAAACAGAGTGTCTGTAAGTGTGCCTTTAAAAAAAAAGTTTTAATATCTACAGTTCTAAAATCAGATCCTGTCAGTTCTTACAAAGCCACTAAGCCCAGTTGCTGAGAAATCAAGAATCAGTTAAACTCACCTTAGATTATTCTGTTGACCTGATGGAATGACACTGTAGTAGACTGGCATTCCTGTGGTGGGCAGTCCTTGACTGGACTGACTGGGAATTATAACAGGCTGCTGATATGTCTGCTGGGGCACTGCTTGGGAACCTTGAGGCACCGAAACCTGCAATGGGCAACACGTTTCAGATTTTCTCCTGCAGACAATGTTTCTTTCTGCCTCTTGACCATCACCTAGTCAATACAAGAATTTAAAAAAAAAAACCCAGAAACTGAAAAGTCTCTTGGAATTCTCTAAATCCAAAAGAATGGTGATAATAGTAGTTAAAATAACAATGCTTTATTTAAAAAATTCTTTGTATCTTCTTCCCCCAAAATAGAAATGCTGGCTCCAAGGGACTCCATGAACTAGCAAGATATTTTCTCTACAACAGAAAGTGGGGTAGTGGGGAAGGAAACCCTCCAAGCTTTTCTTCCCCAGCCTCTGAACTGGGGAAGGAAACTTTATGAGCTTTTCTTCCCCACCCTCTGAACTGCAACTGACCCAGCACTTGGCTTTCAGCAGGACTAGAACTTGTACACTTGTGACAGACTTTCTTCTCACTTCACTTGTGGGTTTTTATTGTTTAACTTCCGTCCCCAAAGTCATCTTTGACACCTGCCTGCAGCTTTCTACCATTTATACAGCAATGAACTTAAAGAAAACCCCAACACTCAAACACACAGAAGAGCCATTGGAAAGTTATGAATACATTACCCACCTGGTAAGATGGCACTGAGGGATATGGAACAATCACACCTTGAATTTGATTCCCCATGTTGTTGTGTTGGCCACTGACTAGATTTTGATTCTGAGGCTGCTGAACTCCAACTAAACCCTGGTAGTTTTGCTGCTGGTTGGGCAAAATCTGGTAACCTGAAATTATACATTGAAATCTTATTTTGAAATAATGAACAGATTTTAAGCAAAGTTTGCCTATGCAAAATTGTATGTGTAGCATTTTCCAATGGCTTGTTTAATCTGGCAACTTCACAACAGTTGAACTTATCATGCATATAAAAAGAAGCCAACATTAAAATTAATAGATTTATTCATTTGGATTCAGCATGAAATACTATCCACACTGTTTGCAATGCTGCTCTCACATGCGTGCACTACTCATTTACACTTTGGGTTACATGCATTAACACCTTGATTTGACAGGTGAAAGCTGAAAGCACTTGAACAAAGCATGCTAGAAAGTATCAAACCCAATTCATTGTCTGCTATTGTGAACAAGGCCATTCCAGGGACTTCAGTTTGGAAATTCTACATATGCAAAATACAGCTTTTTTTTTTTGTACCTCAGGTGCCCCAGGGGTCAGAGCATTTTGACTGCAATTCAAAACTAACTCAGACTTCAGGAAAATTTGCATAAGGCATGTGTGCGAATCTTTTCCAAAGGGGCCATTTCTACTGAAATCTGTAATGCTAAAACCAACTGGGGACTGAGAAAAATCTTCCAAGTTCAAGCCATGTTGGTACATAGTGGAAGATGTTTTATATTCAAAGTTATCTTAGGGATACAGAGAAAGATTTTCATATTCGTCCATCAATAGTGTCTCAAGAACAATTTAATATTGCTTAAACCAGCATCCTCTTCTATTTTTCAAAAACTGCCTAAAATCCCCACCCCGCCCCAAAACCCAAACCAAACCACCCCAAGCATGAGTGCCAAACAGGGAATCTGTGCATTTATTATTTTACCTAAACCCCCCTTCTCCTCTCTTCTCAAACAGCATATAGCAGGTAACTGCTACCATGATCCAAACACATGCAGAACACAAGTTTTTTTTGTCATGTTCTGTCATACAGGTGTGCACTACTTACCACGTCAGCAAAACCCCACCACAGTCAGTGTTTCTGAGACAAAGCCAGTTATCCCTCCAGAATAATAAAACTGGGCTTGTCAAGATGCACTGACGGCAAGAAGAGTCTGTGTTTGAGTTGGACACATTCACAGCTCACTGACCTTGACATTCCCCATGCTCTCTACCTTGGCATGGAACTATAATAGAACAAATTTAGCTGCAAAAACTCACTTGGGTTTTCTTTAAACTGTGCTAAAAAAAGGCATGGTCTATTCTGAAAGTAATTCAATTAACATAAAACACCTTTTTGTGAGCAGCACCCACCGATGTTCATTGATTTCATCCACGCAAGGTACAATGAACATTGTGCACTAACAGCCTCAGCAGGCTCTCTATAGAAATTGCAACAATGAACACTAAAAGGAGACTGCTAATATAATCAAATATTGCTTCAGAAAATTAAAGGGAAGAAGGTTCAGTTTGTTAAAAGCAAGACAGCTATTCATTAGAAACACACAACACTATAAATATTTTCAGAGGACTAGACAAAACTTCAGAACAATACATGCTTGAAGTAAGATTAAGTACTTAGAATTTTAATAACTTAAGTTTGAACTGTGCACAAAATCCCTTCACATCTATAATAAACAAAATGCTTAAACATACTTTGTTACAAATTATCTATGGCCCCTAAAAAGCAGCAGAATGAGAAGTTGTGGTGTGTGACAGACACAATCAGTGCACCTGCAGTGTGAGCCCCTCATGTCCCAGAAATTGCAATGGACCTGAGAGTAGTTTTGCAGCCTTTTCTGGCACTTGCAGAGACAGACACAATCAATTCTGCAAGCAGAGGGAACTGGAACAATACAAATTGGCTGCCACGAAGGTTCCCCAGAGCGTTCTAAAGAATGCTCTATTTTTAGCTGCACAGTTTCACCTCTGCATAGAGTGGGCTGACAGAAATGCAGCACTCAGCACAAAACCCACACCTGCCATAGCAGATTGTCCCATTACAGACATACTCTGAAACTGGAGGTAAAAAAAGGAGCAGGTTTCTTAATATTTACATAATTCAAAAGAAATCACAGTTAATATAAGAAAAGTTAACTTACACAATACAGAAGTACATTTTCTGAATAATGCATTAAGAGTGAGAAACAGTTTATTCAAGAACAGAAAAGCAAGTACAACCAACTTGGTTAACGAGCTGGGAGTTGATGCGCTTGGTTATAACTATTACAACTACAGCTACTGTTACAGCTGGAGCAGTTTTATCCCTGGCTGTTGTGAAGCAGAAGCCAGTTGAACTTCAACTGATGTTCCTACAGGAATTGTAGCTCAGATAAGATTTTTAAACAACCTGTAGTTAGGTCTCATGGTAACTGGGCTCACATTATCATGGCAATCAGGAATGCCTTTTTCTTAAGGAGAGTTTTCTTCTCCCAACATCTTTCGGGCAATGAAAGCATTTTTATTAAAAGTGACCCCCCCCCAAATATTTCACCTGAAACCCCTTTAAAAAGGAAGCCAGGAAGCAGCTGAAAAAGAGACCGGTTCACTGTGAGAAATGTAAACCTCTCAGACAGTGTTACGGCCCCGAATCCAACAGCTCATCAATAAAGTCAGGCCACTCCACAACATTAGACCAGAAGTGGCTCCAGTTGCCATGTTCTCAGAAGCTGTCATCTTTTATCTGAATTTGTGTTTGCAAAGTTATTTCATAATCAGTAACCACTTTATGAGCTGAATAAACCCCACGGCTTTTATGTAATTCAAGATGTGTAACTCTCATTTTTGCCCAGGCACTTTGCTGTATGAGCCTAGTAACAAGAGTGCCTTTGGCTCAAAATCACACATTGCTAATAAGCATTAGCCACTTCAGGTATAGCTTTGTGTCAGATTATTACAAATATCAATGGTTTAAAATAAATTACAAAAGAGAGAATTTTCAAATACACCATCTTATGAGGTGTTTCCAAAGTAGATAACATGACATGGAACCATCCATCTCTAAAATGCTGATTGATTCAAATTTGCCTATAAAGCATTAAATGAGAAACAGCAATGGCTGGAGAGCAGTTTGTTGATTTTCAGTTAAACACTAATTATACAGTTTCTGGTAAGATCCTTCTCTCTCTCCCATTAGTGCTCTTAAATGCCAAGTAACCAAACCCTGAATATAATTATTGGCTGGACTGTCCCCATACTACCTGAACATGACCCCTTGATGTCAGAGTGTAGGTACAAGGCACATGATCAAAGCAGCAATGCAGCTGTATGCACAGCTTGCTTATTTTGTTTCTTCCAGGACAGAGAGGGAGTTTATCTGCTGACACTTTTCATGCACAGGCACTGAAATTGAGTTAAAATATAAAGAGCTAAAAACATACAAGAAAGGAACTTACCTAATAGCAACCAGTTCATCCCTTTGCATCTTATCACCCCATGCTTTCCAATTCAGACTGGTTTGTTTAGGTACAAATATACACTGAGCTCTCTGAGTTGGGGAGTTTGTGTGCTACTCACACAGGGTGTCCCCGCAGTGGGAAGTAATCCCTGTTGAGCCTCAGACTTTTTGCTATTAAGTAGTCTAGGTATTAAAAATTCTGAGGAAGGAAAGCAGGTTGTGTAATACAGTTGGGTAACACATCTCTTAACACCAGTGGATAACACAAGTTGCAAAACCAAGTAATTTGTTTTCCTTTGAAAAAAATTTTTGTGAACTGAACCCTGAATAACTCCATCAAGTGTTGCTACTATTGGAGCACTTCCTAGAAGAAGTGCAGAAGAGGAGCCATCCCTTTTACAGGCTACTTCATAGGACACAAATCAATCCAGTTAATATTTGTAAAAGCTGATCTTTCATCCTGTTTCTGTAGCGCAACACATAGCTGGGGGCAGGGGGAGGAATTAAAAAAACCTTCCTGGAGGAAACTCAAAAGGATGTTAAGTATTCAACTAAGAGCTGGTATAAAAGTCTAGTCTTTAAGGATCTCTGCCTCCAAACATCATAGTCACTTCTGAAAGTTTTGACCATGAGTCAAGATACTACTGAGAAGTAAATTTGTTTATTTCTATAGGAATACAAATCTTACTGAAGAAGTCATAACAATATTCAGAAGTACAGATTGTCAGAATAATCTGTACAGAACTGTAGCTACAGTTAAAATTTGTAAGGAAAAAAATGTCAACAAGAAAGGGAGGAGATGGAAATGAAGCTTGCTAACAATCACAGAAGGGTAACTTAGACAGCTGGAAAGTCTTTACTAAAAATAGGTAACCACATAAGTCTCATTATATATTCCATCCAATACCCTGATACCTTTAATCACAGGACACAAAGAGTAAAACAGTATCACCAGTATCTTCTGCACAGCATTCTTTTCATGCCACAGCATCTAAGATTAGTATCTTTAGCTTAGAACTTTCAGTTCAGGTACATCTCTGCAATGTTACATTATTTAAAGGTACTAATTCATCTTACTTCCCAAGTTTATCAAGTTATTAGTTACTAAGTTACAATTTTTAAAAATTATTAACTTTTAAATTTAAAAAGTCCTATAATTAAAGTTACAGCATGAGCCACTCAAAGGAATGACTTGAGGAATGACTTGAATCCCAAGTCTCATGCACAAGTGACTCCAATTTTTCCACCTTAGGTTAGTTACACTTTGTATTCTACATTTGATACTCCACTTTATTTGAAATTTTACAGCAAACTAAGTTTAAAATTAAAAACCAGGAGAAAAACCACACGAAGTGTGCTAATGAAATGCTGAAAGAGTTGAACAAACCTGTCTGCTGGCCAGGCTGCGGCAGGGCCTGGTTCTGCTGGGTGCTGTAATGCACAGAAACAGGGCGGTACTGTTGGCTGGAGTGCGGGTACTGGTTGGGGGTACAGTAACAAGGTGGCATCTGAAAAGGAACAATTAGGTGAAATCACCTTCGTGCAGCTTTAGAGAAGGCAGACATCTAAATGCAAAACCCATAAAACAAAGATGCAAAACTTATTAAAAGCTGCAATGGAGGTTAAATAGTTCAGCGATTCAAAAATCCCTT
This sequence comes from Entomyzon cyanotis, assembly GCA_024500445.1. Classification (NCBI taxonomy): domain Eukaryota; kingdom Metazoa; phylum Chordata; class Aves; order Passeriformes; family Meliphagidae; genus Entomyzon; species Entomyzon cyanotis. Next base: position 6,221,583 of record JAKEPQ010001026.1, read on the forward strand.
ATACTACATAATTCCCCCTTTAACAGCCAATTTCTCTACTTTCCTTGTAGAAGCAACAATCTCCAATTTGCAACAAGAGGCATCTTAAGAGATGAGAAAACTATGCAGAACATGAGTTTACCAGCTGCAAGTAACTAGGAAAACCTGTGTGATTGTTGCTCCTCAAGCAAACTCAAGTCATTCATTACAAAACACATAGCTCAGAAAAGACCCCAACCCCAGCACAAAAGCACAAAGCTGCAGTTTCACAGGGAGCCCCAGACCGTATGAAAAGAGTAGAAGAGCAGGGTCAGTTTTTCACTGGAGCTCTTGGTAGGCTGGCAGGAACTGCGGTACCTGTGGCACAGGCTGCTGCACGTATCCCTGCTGCTGGAGCACGGGCTGGCTGACAGGGTGCCCGGGTGCACTGTAGGCTGGGGCAGGTGCTGCCGAGGGCGCTGCGGCTGGGGCTGCAGTGAGGATGTAGCCGGGCTGCTGCGGGGGCTGCAGCACCACGCTGGACTGGAACAGAGCCGGGGGAGCCTCAGCCGCTTCGGCCGGCGCCTGCCGGGCAAGGCTCAGGTGGCTGAACTGGGAGCCCAGGTTGTCTTGCTGCAGTCAGAAAAACAGGAAAAACTACATTTGCAAATGCACATTCAAGGAAAAAAAGAATAAAAAAGCCAAATATCTCAGTATGTTTCAGACAGCATGTCTCACGTTACTGTGCATTAGCAACAGCAGCCAAAGGACAACAACAAAGACGGAATGGTAGCAAATTATCTTCAGGGCTGACAGGAGGAGAGAACAGCCATGTTCAGACTTCACTCCTTTCACTGAAAATATTTTGCCTTTTGGATTACATCTGCCTTTACTTATTGTGAGAATTCATTTGTCAGAAAGAAAGTTCAGGATTTGTGTCAGTAGCATTTTCTGATTGGTCTCCAAAGCCTGTGTGAAAACATCTAACCCCAGTTAAAATAGCAGGATACATTAGTATTGCTGAAGTAATTTTTTGTTTTAAAAGCTTAACATAAGGAGGGTTCAATCCTGAGTTACAAGGTACATTCCTCTAACTTCATATTTCCTACATGCAAAGATTAATTATCTTTTCATCGGAAAGCAAGTAACAACAGAGAGAAATGTATTCCAGTGGTTACCCTGTAACTGATTACACTGAGCACTACAGGAATCCTGTGGAATCTGAAACTCCTGTTACTATAACCCCAAGCTCCTTTTCTTTACAAGCAATTCAGCATTAAATTAGCAACATCTAGGAAATTAGAAGTGATCACCAACTAGTATTGCTTTTTTTTTCCTGAACAGGAAGATTTGGTTCGTCCTTCAAAAGTGGATTCTCCAAATATGAAGGAACATTCAAACTATTTCAAGACCACTTAATCTTCTCTTAGATCATCCTGAAGACGATCAAAAATTAATCGAGAAAAAGTAAGTGCAAGCTCTATCTTCTACTGATTAGCTACATTCACATTTTATTATGTATTTTTTTAGTTTCCAAGCTAAAGATATTATTAATTACCACCGGAAATATGAATTTGCACCTAAAACTTAATTTAGAATACCTTCAGTATGTATTTAGTATATCTTTAAAAGCTTTCTTTTCATTAGATAATAATCTGACTTTGGTATTTCACTCCTTAATGGTGCCTATTAAATGCAACTATAATGCTTTTTCTACATTGGATTTTACATTCTGTTTTTCTGAATCCTGAGTTTAGAGAGGAGATACTGCATGAGTTTATCTGAGCTCTAAGTATGTCTGAAGGATAAACCCAAGCCATACCACACTGATTTCTGTTACACTACCAGCGTAAGTAAATGCTGACCTGGTCAGTTTGTCCTGCAGTGACATGTATGATACAAGCATGATTAACCCCTGGGACATGGCATTCCCAATATATGGAGAAGCCCACTCTCCTGGTACCAACTACAAGGTGTTACACTTGGATTACAACCCAAGACCATCAGTCTTTTTCATTGCATTAAGTTACCATCAGCAGGAATAAATTTCTGAAACTGACCAGACAGTTAGCATTTGAATCCATTTCCCAAATGTGAAGTGGTTTGAAATGACTACAAACCTGGAAGGAGTTTCCTTCTCTGCTTTAGCACACATTCAAACTCTAAATTAACTTCAGCAGCAACATTGCTAATAACAGAACACCTTCCATCAAGTGCAATTCCTTTAGAATGGTATTCCTGAAGTACTTCTAACAGTTACTGCAGAGTTTTAATTACATGCGGCTATCGAATTCAGCTAAAAGTGTATTTATTATGAGACATTTCTCATTAATGTTGAAAATTAGCTACTGTACAACACTGGTGAGTTAACCCTGGCTGGCTCCTAAGCGCCCACCAAGCCACTCCATCCCTCCTCTCATCCTTAGCAATACAGCGGAAAAAATATGATGAAAGGCTTATGGGTCAAGAAAAGGACAGGAAGATCATTCACCAATTATCAGCACAGGCAAAACAGATGTAGCTTAGGGAAGATTAAATTTATTTATGCCACTTAATAACAGAGTAGGATAGTGAGAAATAAAAAAAACTAAAACCAGCTTTCCTCAACCCCACTGCTTCTTCCCAGACTCAACTTCACTCCCAAACCGTCTGCCTTCTCCTCCCAAGTATCACAAGGGATGGGGAATGGGGCTTGTGACTGGTTCCCAGTCATGTCTCTACTGCTTCTTCCTTCTCACCCACTTGTGCTCCAGTGTGGGGTCCCACCTACAGGATTCTGCCTTCACAAACCTCTTCAATGTGGGTTCTTCCCACAGGTTGCAGTCCCACAGGAACAGACTGCTCTAGCATGGGTCCTACCAGAAAACCTTCTCCTGCATAGGCTCCTCTCCAGGGGCTCCAGCTCCTGCCAGGAGCCTGCTCTGGAAGGCTCCAGCTTCCTTCAGAGCACCTGTGCCTGCTCTGCTCTTGGATGCTCCAAGGGCTGCAGAGTGGAGATCTACTCTATGGTCATCCACGGGGTTCAAGGGGAGAACCTGCTTCACAAGAGCCTCCTCCTCAGGCTGCAGGCTCTGCTCCAGCACCTGGAGCACCTCCTTCCTTTCCTCCCCCTGGCCTCATTATCTGCAGAGTTGTTTCTCCCTCCTCTCCCTCACATCCTTTTCCAAGCACACTCAGAGGTGCCACCAGTGTGAATGACTGACTCAGCCTGCGCTATGTCAGCCCTGGCACTGCCTGAAGTTGGCTCTGTCCAAAGTGGGGGCAGCTCCCAGTCTCTGCTCACAGGAGCAATCCCTGCTGCTCCAAAACTTTGCCACATAAACTCAACACAAATATGCACTCTGCAGGATATCAGAGCAGACTGGGGAGTTAGGAAACTTTAATTTTTGACCTGGACTCTAGTTCAGGTTCTGCCTTGGATAACAACTCTCCTTTAGTAAGTTTCAGTTTCACTTTGTGTGGCTTTTCTTCTTTTATTCCTGGTTTTTGATAGACTAAAAGATTTTATTTCCAGCTTCTACTTATTAAACAATGGATATTAAAGAACTGGGAGTGTTAAAAGTTCTATCAAAGAGGCTACAAAAAGGTAACCTCAAAAAATCAGAGCAGCTGATCCCTCAGAATGTATTAAGGTTTAGCAGAAGAAAGAGCAGACAAGGAAACAATAAGAAACAATGGGAAGAGGTTAATCCAGAGACATAAAAAGGTACTGACTGGCTAACAAAACAGCACTGAAAAACCTCCTTTACAAAGGGAAATAATGTATGTCTAAATATAGATATATATATATATATATATAGATATAGCCTTAATTGCACATATTCCTGCTGAACCTGAAATGTTCCCATGTTGGGCACTCAGGTGATGTCTCACTGTGATTGTGCAGCCAGTCACTACCCTGCTGTCACACACCACTCCAACAGCCAAGCAAAGGTGAGCAGGCACCACAGATGAAGCTGTGCAGGGAGCAGAGAAGAGAAGGTGTAATACCACAGAGTATTGCTGTGCAGAGGAGGCTGGCAGGAGCGGGGGTGGGTACGACACTGCAGAGTACTGGACAGGCTGGGAGGAAGGCTGCAGAGCCCGCAGAGGCTGCAGAAATAACAGGGTTATGAACAAGGTTAACACCAGAGGAAGAGAAGTGAAAACAAGTCTTTTGTAACAGAAAAAAGCAACTGCTCCAGAAGAGCAACTCACTCCACCCTCAGAAACACAATGGATACTTCTTTTTTCTTAAGCTTAAGATTGCATGGAATGAAAACAGAAGTAACTTTGAATATCTCAGTCTCCCAAAAGACATCCATGTGCTTTATTTGTTATACACTATATTAGCTATGTCAGCAAATTGCTTCTACTTAACATTTACTGTTTCCTTTAGAGACACTAAAAACTCCACATGCATTTTAAACACAAGCTCTTTCAAAGCATCTAAAGGCAGAATGAATTTACTACTAACCATAGATCCAAACATACTACTTTCAGTTATCCAATAGTACTAAATTGTTTTCTCTAGATGGTTATCATTGCTCATAATATTTCAGGCAGGTTCAATTCCAGCATCCATTGAGAAGGTAATCAGAGAATTAGTAAAGAATTTGTGAAGAAAATGACAAATATTACATACACACTTCAGTGAAATAGAAAGAGTACAAATGAGACCTTTCTGAAAACAGACCCGCTCTACTATGGCATACCCAGGTATCTGAACAGATGTAAACAAGGAAGACAAACAAAGGTAAAGGTTTAGATGAAGTTCTAGAAATGACTTTTGATAAAATTTAAGAACCATCCGAAAATACCACAGGAGACTACAGCGAGTACCTTGGGGCCTGAAATAGCTGCTGTGGGGAGGGAGAACTCCCCCTTCTCCTGCCCATACATTTTGCTTTGCTTCTCCTTCTAGGGCTGGGGCAGCCTTTAATAGGGCCTACTTTACTAAACTCTTGTGCAAGACAAGGATAAAACAAATCCTGTACCTCATGTGTGTGGTTTTGTGAGCAGAATAGGCCAAAATGCTGCTAACGAGACGTTCATGCTCTACCAGTCCTAAGCTTCTCCTTCTGTGTCATGACTCCTGCTTGTGCTGTACAGCCCAGGAATTCATCTGGCTGAGAAATAACTCTAAGACAAGAAACCCAAGGTTCCAGTTGGATTAACTCTCTTCCCAGCTGTTGACTATATTGCTGTTAATGCCAGGGTAACTCCACAGTACAATTAGGGATGAAGGCAGAACCTCTTGTTCTCGATAACAGAACATGTTCATACTAAAATTCCCCAGTATTTTTAATAAAAGGCTGCCTGCCATGCTCAGGTATGAGCAGAGCTGATAGTTCTGTGAGGGAACAAGCCCAGTTACGCTTTTTTGTATGACTGTTCTTCACATGCCCTGCAGGAGAACAACCCCCTGCGCTGTGGTCAGAGCTGAGTGAGAGCCCCAGGGTCCCTGAGCACGTGTTTGACAAGTGCACCTGTGAGAGGACGGGGTTTGCTCCGGGCTGGTGCTGGGCTGGGCTGGGCAGGGCTGGCTGAGGTGCAGCTCCAGGCACTTGGGTCCGAACAGGCTGCTGAGGCATGGGAGGATTGTACACAACTGGAGTGCCATCGGGATTGAGGAATGGCTGACCTGGCAAGGGAAAGAGAACAAACACAACCAGTTGCACCATCTGAGCTTGGAGAAAACAGACAAATATGTTAACGGCAGGCAAAATGAATAAAATGATGACACTGAAAAATAAGTGAAGTCGTACTATTTTATATGACAGATTCATGCCAAATGCCCACAACTGTGTTTAAAAGAGCAATGACTACATGCAACCAAAACCCAAAGCATTTAACATAAACCAAGATACCCCAATCTTTACTTAGTGAACACAGATAAATACTTCCTATATCCTACTCTTCTTGAAACTTGATTTTTAATCAAGTGGATTGAAAATGACAGGAGTAATAAAGGAAAACCCTACCAAAAATACTATTTTAAGGATCTTTTAAAAATTAATGTCCTTTAATCAATTTGAACCAATCAGAACACAGGAGAGTTTAAAGGCAAATACTTTTTAAAAACTATATAAAGCAATAGCTGCCCTGGTATTCCCATGACTGATAACGAGATTACTGAAAAAGGACTCTCTTCCCCTATTCTTAGATTAATTGGCTTTTAGCTTTCAAAATAACTAACATAGTATTATTCTCCTATTTAATAATTTGCAACTTCAGTATTATAGCAATGGGTTAATGAAAAAGAATTGAAAAGTAAACTCCATAAAAGTAAATAATGAAAAAAACGGTGATTATGTTTTGTGCCTGGGTTGGAAAAAACCAAAGCAAATTGAAGGAACAACAGCCTGGCTGGGAAGGACCTGTGCCTACCTGCTTATTGACACATGTTCTGCATTGACTTATTCTGATGCTTAAAGGGCTGAATACTGATTTTTCTCTCTTCTGATTTAAAGATACCCTTGTCCTTTCCAGGAAGGTATAAACTGAGCCTAAAGCCTTTGCACCCTGTCAAAGCAGACCAATTAATGCTCCTCCAGACTTCTAGGTCCCATCAAACATAAACACAACTGGCCAATATAAAGAGTATAACAGTAACTGAAGAAAGGACTGAGGAATTCATGGCAGATACAGGAACAGACTTGCAAAAATAAGCTACAGCAGCTGGACTGCAGCTCATCAGGTGATACTCAATTGAGCGTAACAGATTTCTCTTTAACACTCAAGAATTGGGAATGTTCACAGAAATAGGGAGTCAGATTTTCTTATTTCCTTCTACCACTTCCTGCTATGCACCAGAACTTCACTTGGAGTGGCTGAGTAATAACTGTCTTTTCCTGACTACCATCTTCAACCAGAGAGAAGAATGGCTCTGCTGCCCCAAGGGCACAGAATCCTCTGTCAGAAACACTGAGGAGCCAATCTCTGCTTTTGGAACTCTGTCTGTCATTGGAACAATGAAGCCAGAGGAGCAATTAAAGAATGCAATGATTCGAGTACATCAGAAATCAAGTTTATCTGCACCTAAATGTTCCTTGTTCTGAAAGTGTTCTTTGTCTTCTATTAGAAGCTCATTATACATTAACATAACTATAAAAGACTATTAATGAACTTAGCTCTAAGATGACAGATACATTCTCCTCTAAATCTAATGGCTATGAAAATTAGGTCCTACAGCAACTCATTTGTAACCAAACTTTTAGCAATTGATTCATATTAAGGAAAAAGAGAAATTTATCCATTTCAATGTTAAATCTTCTAGTTAAAGAAATTATTTACATGATCATTTTAACAACTCCAATGAGAAACATTTTGCTTAAAATATTATTGTGCAGTTCAATTCACACATAATCAAGTCCATCTACAGAATGTTTTTAAATATATTCCAAAGTATTTTCTTTTCTAAAATGAAAACAAATAATTATACTAAAATCAAAATAGATAATTTCCCAAAATTATGTTTTACATAAAATGTTAATTAAAAAAAAAAATCAGGATTTCTTAATTTCTACAATGATGTAAAAGTCTGCCCAGAGAATGCTAGCTCATTATTTAATCCAGACAAGTTATTACATATCTCCTTGCGTCTACATTATGAACTATCAATTTCCTACTACTTACTAGAAGTATCAGTGTTGGCCAATTACATCAACACTGATTTAATCCTGTTTTGAAGTGACAAAGAGAAGCTTAGAAACAGCATTTCATCTTGTGTTTCTTTCTTTCACTTGTATTAACTCAGCCTTAAGCACAAAGACATGAGTATGTTGCATCAAAAAAATGGAGGATGATAAATTCTTTCAAGTCAATATAAATCCTTTCTCAGGCTCTCTCCCCTCACTGAAACTGTTTTATAGTAGCACTGGAAGAGACTTTCCTCTCCTGAAAAAAGCCAAAACAGTTAATTTAAGTTATTCTGTGTTCTGGATAATAAATCATATGATTTTAGTATTTTGTGCAGGTCCCTCATTAAAATTTTACATATAAGTTAAAACTCTTCTAGAGAAAATCATGTGAGTTTACTCATTCCTTTCATCCTTCCTTGTTAAATTAAGCGCATTGAACGAACACAACCATGGAAAAAAAATAAAGACAAAAATAAAGGACAAAGGACAATACTGACATGAAGTCATAAGCAAACATTCGTGCATTTTTTTTCCAAGTTCCCCAGTGTAACAGAGACACCCCCAAGCATGTACCAACCTGTTTGAGGGTTGACCAGCACACTGCCAGGCGGGATGCCCGCCGCTTCCAAGGGAAGCAGAAAGAAGCTACTGCTAGCAGCAGGTGCCACTTGCCCACTCATGCCACCATCAAAGGAAAGAGAGTTACTAGAGCTGACAGTTGGATACACGGCAGGCGTGCCAGGAGAGGGCTGGCTTAGAGCTGGCACGGGAAGAGGCTGCTGGCTGTGAGAGAGAGAACCCGTGGAGGACCCTACACTACTAGAAGACTCTGAACCTAGGAAAGGAGTAACGAGAAATTTGTTTTACCTGGAGACAATAACATCATGCCCACTTTACATACACACTTGTAAGTGCTTACCCTGAAAGCTCAGCATTAAGCACATTATTCAACAGCAGCCTTTTTAATGGACACCCCCGTTCATCTCCCCTGGAATACCATTACAAGGTCCCTTGTGCAAACCAAGGGTCAATTCAGCACTGCTTTGCACTGCCAAGTGAGGCTTTCATATTTAGCTTTGGTTTTCTGGTCAGAAAATGAGTATGTGCTCCTCCAGAATTGATAGAAGTGATTGGTCAGTACTCCAAAATGCTGGATGAACACCCAGCCCCAGCTCCTGCTCCTAGGCAGGTGGGGGCAGTGCAGGGAATGCAGCTGCAGGGCCCTGGTGTGCCAGCAGCTTCACCAGCTAAAGCCTCACACTCTGCACACACAGCCTGCATGCAAGCAAGGACTGCTTTCTTTCCACTACTGGGAGTCAGAGATCTTCTCTGATTCACCTGCTGGACAATTTGCACTACACTCAAACACACAACACTGTTTTTTTTCCTCCTCTGACAATTTTCAGGCTAAAATCAAGAATACAGGTAGAAGAAATTAGAGTAATGTGGTAGCTTTAGCCTGGCTATATGCAACAATTCAAATTTCAAAGGAGTATGAAATAGCCAATGGAAAGCAATAATAATTTTACAGATATGAATTACTATAAACATTGCAAGGCAGTGGAGAACCAGACCCTGAGCTTCCTGAAAGCCAAGGCATGCAGCTAAAAGAAATATTCCAGAAGTCCAGTATGGAGAGGTCTGTGGAAATGCTGTTTCCAGGTTACTCTACACCTAGAGCTTTAGGTATACAGTTTAGCAAAGACTTAATAAGAAGTATATAATACTTGCAGTATTTGGAAACAGAATACAGTTGTTCAGATTTTAAAACTCCTCATTAGCAGCCTCTATACAATCTAAAAGAAAAAGCAAGACTCAAAAAGCACTCTCATGAAATTTATCTACTGTTAGAAGTTACTTTGCAGTCCTCCATATAAGTTGCTAATTGTAGCCCTTCCACTTGTGCTTATGAAGAGGGCATGCCTCAAGGGATTGGCCTTTTTATTGCTGAATGAAGTGAAATCAAAGCTATTAATTGTAAAGTGGGTGAGACAGCACATCCCAGCTCTGTAAAACCATCAGCACCTGGGCAGAGTTACCTCAATTAGTTTCCAAGTGTATTCACTTCTAGCGGAGTGAGGCTGAAGCCTTTAAAACCAGAGCCAATTACATCCCTGAACAAAATGAACAAACCCAATCTCAGCATGTGCCAAATCACAACCTGGAACTGCATGAAGCACCATCAAGGTGGGCATTATGAACCTGGAATGCTAACTCTCAGAATGCCAAAATAAAGTTTCCAGCAAAAATTTTAAGAATTCATTTATGTTACTGAAATTTAGCCAACAAAGATTTCTAAGAACGTATTTTATTGTCAGGTTGCAGTTTCTGTTCAAGCTGTGCCAAACAGCATCACTAAATGGAATAACTATGTATGATGGCACAATTTTGCAGCACGTGCAGAAGTACCTGGAAATGTTTTTGTTTTTTTTAACATAAGTATACAATGGACAAACAGAATTTGTTACTGTTTACTGCATTAAGATATAGGAGTGTGGCCATATAGCTAAAAGGTAGTGGTAGTTTAAGGAAAGGCAAAAAATTTAAATAGATCCTTATTAGAAACCAGTTTTATAAATAAGATCAGTGCCAATATTAATAAGCCAAGCAATTATACTCTGCATTTTTACAGTTCTACTTCAAATTCTGAAGCAGCCCACCAGTAACCTGCCCATGTATTACACGCCTCAAAATCCTCTGCAGATTAGCAACTAGATCAAATTATGTTGGCATTTGAAATACAAATATTTACTACATTTCATTTTGACCCACAGAAGATTCGTTCTCATATTTTCTGAGATTTAGTTTTCACATTAATTACAAGTTAACACACGTTTGAAACTCAGACTCTTACAAGGTTTTTTCCCCCAAACTTTCTGAATCTTAAATAGTACACTTCGTTCCACTGACCTCATTTCTCAGCAATCTAAAAATTAAGTAAACATTTTAGCCATACTCAATTTAACAAAAGAAAGAGAACACAATAAAAATAACTAATAATTCATAGGCTTTAATGCTGTTTTATCTGAACTAGTATGATAGCAGTGCAGTTTCCTAAGACCATGCAAGACAGCTTTGCCCACTGGAAATGGAGACCTGAACTGCAAGTATCTTAGTCAAAAATATTTCTGTTAAAAAGTGTTTTCAAACTCTTTGTATGAGATCAAACACACTGAACTTCAAGCCACCTACAACACACTTGGAAATTCTACTTGCCTGTAGGTGCTCCATGCTTGCAGCCCCCCCATTTCCCGAGGGAGCAGGATGCACAGAGCCTCCCCACCCCATACAGCTGCCATGCACACCCAGCTCAGCCTACAGTGCCTGCCCTGAGGCTGCTGTACCTGTTTTGGACAGCCTGCCCGTGCTCTTGCTGCTGCCAGAGCTGTCCCCACGGCTCAGCACCGAGATGCCACTGAAGCTGCTGGCCTTGGTCACCGCCGGCTTCAGGTTGCGCAGGGAGCTGTCGGAGTCGGTGCTGCTCCAGGGCCGCGGCTCACAGTACTTCAGCTCGTTCTCTGTGCTGCTCTGGTGGCTGTTGGCTGATCTCCCCGAGGAGTCCTTATTGATTCTGTAAGTTACAGAGTGAACTTTTAGCACAACCATCGCTTGCAAAATAAGGGAAAAGAAAAAAAAAGAAAACATAAAATAAGAACGAAAAGGTAAATGCATGCAGAATACTTTGGAGTTTGTTTTTTAAAAGAAAGCATCAAATACCTAAGTATCTGTCGTCTTTGTTGGGTACTATTAGTTTCTTCCTCCTGGATTCTGTTGACATTTTAATAAGATAGCTTAATATTTATTAAGAAAATAGGAAGACAAAACAGAAATAAACAGCAAATTTTCTTACCTTTTATCAGTGAAATAATTCTCTTGGGAACACAGGGACTGAGGGGCAAAGAAGTGCAGAAATTAATATGAATGGCATCTAGAACCCCTACTACAAAACACACAGCAATTTGGGGTCTTCTGCATTATACACAGACTTTTACAGCATCCTCTTTACATTAAGCTGCCTAAGAAACTTTACCTCTTTGTGAATAGTTTCCATGAGGAAACAAGACAATATAAAAGGCTCATGTGCAGGAAATCAAAATCAGCATCAGAATAGTCACAATGCTGGTCTCATTTGGTTCGTATCAGAATTTTTCTGAAGTTACAATTCTTCCCTTGGGCCTTTGCTGCCTTCTGTCACTTGCAGCTGCTGTGTGATTCAGGGCTGTCACAGCACCTGAGCTGCCTTGTCTTCTGCTGGGAAGGGTGGAGGAGGAGAGGACACTGCTGCTGCAATAACTGCTTTGGGTACCAGTGTGTGTGTGCTACAGAGCACACAGAAAATAACCAAAAAGGCCACTCCTGACTCAAATCACATTGCCTTTGACTGTGTCTCCTAACATCTGGCACAAAGCTTCTGAGGATGTAATACATGGTAAATTAAGATGCGAAAAGAAAACGTGATTTTGTATCTAAAAGCCCATTCTTTTCGTTTGTAACCAAGGTGAACAAAAAAAAAAATAGCCTCCCAAGAGCTCATTACTCTCTTCAGAACGAGAACCTGGTTTTGTATGTGCAAGAGCTACAGATAAATGTCAGAAAAAAATTGATCATTAAAAGTAACACATATTTTTAAGGACATATTTGTTCTGTTTTACTTGATGTAATCAGTACTTGCAATTGAAGTGTAGCCTACAATGTTGTCCTGCAGGGTGTCTCCAGTCAGGAGACTGGACTTCAAGATTCCTGACTGGAATTTCACATTTGCGACATCAAATCATTCTACTGTGACCACTCATAAGATGTGCTTGGTATAGACACAAGTGAGAAAAGAGTTTTTTGGTTTTTTAAATGACTTCATTTTTTAGTCCTTTTAATTATTGCTCTGAGCAACAACTGAAATGATTGCAGTGCCAAAACTCTGTAACTTAAATTGCACTGAGGGGCAAAACAATGCAAAGGGGGGAAATGCATTGCACTAGGTAATGCTACAGAACACTCCTAAGTAATCCTTTGGTTGGTTGAGTTTCATACAGCAGCAATTAGAGAAAACAGAAAACTTCTCAGTAACTGTAATATGATTTAAAACTCACTCAGGCCACACTCTCTTATCTGCTCAGCGTCAGGCAGAAAGTTTCCTGGAAAGAAGTTTCCTAGAAAGCTACCTGTGCTTGTATGTGTGTGAAGGGCTCATAGAAAAGAGTGAAAGATTGGTTTTGATACATACATCTTGTGCAAATATCCTTTCTCTAGCTCTCTGATATTCTTCTTCACGTTCTTCTATGGATTTACTTCTTCTGTCATCTTTTAATCGTATTCTCATCTGAATTAAGTGGTACAGTGTCAATTTACACAGGAGGACAGTAAGAAAGCACAGTCAAATACAGCAAGTGGAAGGGATAAGCTATGTGTGCTTTACCTGGTTGTCATCTTTGTCTAAACTAGAGTTATCTCTCTTAAGGATGTACCGCTTCTGGAAGTCATCGCCCTTCTCATCCTTTATATGCTCACAGAACTTTTGGTCAGGTCTGAGAAAAGTTGTTACAAAGAAAACATTTATGGTTTTGTAAACATGTACTGTACACACAGTGGCACAAACTGAAATATACTCGAGATTAATTTTAAATACACTTAATATTCTAACTGAAATAATAGATTTTGGCTGTCCAGGCAATGGAAAAGATGAGGTGTACCCCTGACAAGTCCTGTTCTGAGGCATAACAAACCTGCTTTTAAAAATCTCTTCCTCCTTCAAAGCTTTTGCTGCAACTTCCAGTTAAGGTAGGAAGCAAACCACATGCCCTTGGGGAATCAGAAGTGCTTTGGAATCCCAAGTGGTGCCATGCAATGGATATTGGGCATGCATGGAAGTGAAGACAGGTGTTTGCTGCTAGAGCTGCAATACTTCAGAATTCATTTCAAGGGAAAACAGAAGACAAGAAGGTAGAGGAAAAAGCACTGAAACCTAGAAACTTCTAAAACAAAATTAAGTAGAAATGAGTAAGAGAAGAACAGTATAATGCAGGCAAGCAAGAGCTTCACATGGTCATAGGGAGAGGGTGAAGCAATGGATTATAAATATTACTGTGGTATTTAATCTACTTTGTGAAAGAAAAAGTGGTATTTTACAATTCCTTGTTATTAAAGAGAGACACCAAGTACCTGGATAATAAAACTACTGCTGTCAAAAGAGAAAAGCTCAGACAATCAGGAAATATTTGTCTAACAGAGGACAGAACAAATGTCTGCTCTTCTCTATTCCTGTTATTTATCATCACCTAGGACTCCTGGATAGAGTCAGGGGAGCTTTTTCTATGAATCAGCCAGCCCTGCCTATTGGTTACTGGATGCCCAAACATAATTAGCAGGCATTTCAGAGAACCTTCAGACTGTCTTACCTCTTTCTTTTAAAGGTCTCTGAATTTACTGCCCTGCAATCACCAACTCCCACTCCACTGAGATGTGCCAGTGTGCACTGGGTGGTTGATGTCAGTAACATCACTGCTCGCCGAGGGAGCCCCGAACCTGCCTATGAGGAAAAGGTAAGTTTGGCTTTATTCCACATGGAGCAGATCTCCAAGGTTTTCTTTCTGAATTCTTATTTTATATCCAAAGTGATTTAAAATAAGAAAATTGAAAACATCAAGAATCTTTATGTCTGCAGGTTGGATGAAATGCCTGCTAATTAGTAACTATACCTATAGGGGCTTCCAGAGGCCACAAGCTATTTAAATATGGTCTAAAAATTTTTTTTAAAAGCATAAAAATGAAATAATCTTTTAATAGTTCTTATTCCACAATTTAAGTGCTAGACTGAAGCTTCAGTCTAGCGATGCTGGTAGACACAAAGGCAACACATTTGAAATGTTTGGCTTTCTAGGTCAATTTAGATATAGATTGTACAGCCAAAGCAAAAACACATACATAAGTAAGTATACAACATATATTTAGGCTCTATATATTTTTCTAAAAACCTTTGAGGAGAAACTATTTACTTAAGTGAAATTTCAGTGTAGCATGTAATTTCAGTTCTACTGACTCTAAAATAGGGTGGATAATTAGATATTTTTCTCCCAAAGCTCTAAAGAGTGTATCTAGAGAGATTAGGATGCAGGTGCTATAAAACTCCTGTTTTCATGTTCAAAACCAACAAAAATTGGTGTCAGGCAACTGCTTTAAGTTAAAACTAGAAACTAGGTGGCATGAATATGTCAACACATTAGACCTCTGTATTTTTGAGAGAGAATGAGGAGACAGAGCAAGTGCAGAGGATGGAGAGAACAGCTGGGTCATTTGAATGAAAACCTCAATTCCACACAGGTTTCGGACTTGCTGTGGCCCCAGTGCTACCTTTTCTGCAATATGGATTTTCCTAGGGGTTTCTCCAAAATCTCCCCAGCCCTCACAGAAAAGCAGCATGCCATGGCTTGTTAACCTGGTTGACATTTCCACTGATGTGTCTTCCCTGCTATGCTTATTTGTAAGGCCATGAGAGATCTGTAAGCAACATTATTCCAACACAAGAACTTCAACAGCTGAATTTTCCCAGAATTTTACAATACAAAAGCCAAAGTGTGCCAAGTCCCCTCCCTTCACCAACCCAGAAATAACCCCATTCTAAGATAACAGCAGGCTCTGCTTTCCAAAAGAAACAAAGAATGTACTTTGTACACTTTACCAGTGTAAATCTTTAAACAAATAAACAGTTGCTAGAAATTCGTATTTCACAGAAACAAAGTTAGCAATGCATCTCTGCCAGAAAAGCAACAAAAATTCTTAACTTAGAGATAACATCCTTTTTCCCCCAAAAGAATTCAAACATGAAACAGATCACATTATTACACAGCAGGATCATGAACAGTAAAGAGCTCACAACTACCTCTCCTTGATGCCTGTTCCCCATGAGGAAACAGACCTCACCTGCTACAGCTTCACTGCCTCACACATCCCAGGCATTAGAGCTAAGCATCAAAAGGGTTTTTCAAGGCTTTTACACTTACATTCTTGTATTGCTAGTTTTATTTACTATGACTGACTTCCCACTCTGGTCCACGTTGTGCTCTAATCCAAAGTAAGCAGCTACCCTGTGCAACAGCATTCTATGGTAAGATGTCATTGGGGGAAACTTTTTTCTTGGTATTCTGGAAGAAAGGAATAGTAGCTTTATTAAATAAACAGGAACACTCTTGAATTCTTTTGTCCTATGAGAGTACAGTACTTACTCATTATTACCAATGAAATCTAAAATTTCCTGTTCTAATTTCAGCAGCATCATTCTGTCCCTGAAAATAAAAACACAGCAACTCACATATGAGACACTCCAATAACTGCAGTTGTATTCATCTTAAGAATACACAGATCAGAGCAGTGATCAAGGGATGATGGAAATAGGACCACCAGGTGTCAAATGCAGTATTTTTAGGACAAAGTATTCTTTTTTTGCTATATTGTATTAAACCTGCCTAGTGAAACATGCTGTTCTGGTCTCAGGTATCAGAGTACAAAGATACTCCAAGAAGTGTCTGCCCAGGAGGCTCAGCAGGAAGTGCAGTCATGGAGAAGTCGGGCTCCAGGAGGAAAAGCAGTACTGAGATTGTTCCTTGATGATTGTGGGCAGGGAGATGTGCAGAGGCCTCAGCTGGCCCTTGGATTGTGAAGCACATCAGGGAATCACTGAGGAAGTGACAGGGCACTGGTACAGGGGGGCACATCACCAACAACCACGGGCTTAAAGCTGGCATGTGTGGCAATGTGCTGACGTACTAGAACTACAAAGAAGCTAAAACTTAGAGTGGTAGAAAGGAACACTATTCTTGAACTGCTTAGGCAGGCTCTAATAAATTGTTAAGATGCAATGAAATTCACTGATGCAGAGTTCAGAATCTGCGCACAGCAAGTAACCTGGCTTCCCAGTCATTGTGCATGGAAACCCATGGAGATCTTCACCTACAATTCCTTATTTCCATTGGGATGCTTCATGACTTCAAACAGGAACCACCTACGAGTCTCACAGAGGTCCATGCTTTCTAATTGTACTCTACAGGACTATGGCTTTGGCCATATTATGGCTCATTTCACATTTTTTGCCAATAAAATGGAATCCAAACAAATTAGCACATTGGAAGTCATAACTGTAATATGAATGAGTAACAAATAGCAGTGAAACAGCTTTTGTGGCAGAGCACCAAGTTAATTTCTTGCCTTGTACTACAGCCACAAACCCAGCACAAAACCCCAGTGAGGGGAAAAAGAACAAACAAGGCAGACAGGGACACACTGCAAACCTCTAAACAACAGAACCAGGTCAGCTCTGTTGCTAACAAATGATGGACTTGGATTACGTCAGATTTGGTTTCTGATGTGCAGAGTGAAAAATCTACAGTTATATGGTACAGCTTAAAAATGCCTTTATCTCTAAATTCAGTGGAAGACAGATTAGAGTCAGAGAAGGCAGTTTGGTCTCTAACAAGCAGGTGCTGAGACAGTACAAGGTCTAGTGACAATGTATGGAAGTCCCTTCAGGGAGAGAACTGCACACAGACTGAGCACATTATTTGCATATTAAACATTAAAAGCATTTAAACCATTTCAGTGTCCTGAACCTCTGCTCAAAAAGCAAACCAATTACACCGGTGTTTGGGATAGTCTGTGCAACAGAATCTCATCCTGAATAACTGACATGGACTGTTAGACATTTAAGGGGGGAAAAAATAAAACCACAAACAAAAAAACAGATAGTGTGACACCTCAGGCAACAAGAAGAAAGAAAAACATCAAGAAAGTTGACATTATGGATTCTTACCTGGGATTGTTTTTTAATGTATTTACTAAAAATTCATGAAGATCTATACCAGTGGAATCTGTATACTCCTGGCTGGAATCTAAAGGTGAGGGGGAAGAGAGCAAAATTACACTCTGAAGAAGCTTTTTTCCAATTATTGCTGAACATACTATACATGGATCAATACTACATAACCATTTAATACGTTATTGCCAAAATTAAATGCTTCCAGTTTCCAGGGGAAAAGCCCACAAGTCAAAAACAAAACAGAAAACCCACCACCACCCACTATCCCCCAATTCAAGAGTAACACAGAAGCAGAAGTTTCAGTAACACCACCGATCTCCTAACTGGCTGTTAGATCTCCTAACTGTGAAGCAGTTAATCACCTTGAGACCTGATTTCCATCAGCCTTCCACATTTTCTCACTATCCTACATTGCAGTGTTGTGTACACATCTGTGGTCCAGCAGCAGACCATCTACTGAACTACTGGATGCTGCCCAAAAATTTTTGAAATTCAGATCATAAAGTTTATCATTCACAAGGTGGTGCTTTTACTAAAAATCCTTGTTCTGTTGGGCTTTATTTTCACAACATCATGTTCAGATGCTTTCAAAAAGAAGTTTCAACCTCCCCCTCTTCTCAAGTTTCAGTGAAAGAAAGTATTCAGTTAAATATTGACTCCTGTTTTCAGTATTTAACAGTATTTCTGGAACTAGATATCTTCCAAGAAATACTTATGTATTAACCTAGTCTCGACTTATTTAGGCACAACTCAAACTGATGCCCAGGTCCCAGCTCTTCCAGCTGCCCAGAGAGTGTAAGTGAAACCAAGCAAGTCTGAGCATTTATGGTTTGGAATTACTTTTGATTCTGAGGAGAAGGCAAAAAAAAAAAAAAAAAAAAAAAAAAAAGGCTATATTGGTGAAAACTTCAACAATTTACTTCAATTTTCCTAATTTGAAAGTGAGCTAACTAAAACAATTTAGTTATAATTACTAGAACTGATGCTAAAATTCCATAATTTTCTATTTTGGCACATCCTATATTGGGAAGTAATTAACCTTCAGAGGATAGGGTGGTTGAATTCAGAACAGCCACCTCTACCACAGGCACTTTGTCACTTTGTTCTCAGCTCCCCATCATTACCTATTGGGAATTTGAGGGTGGTGGTATTGTTTAAGGAATCATTTCAAAGACTGAGATTTATAAATGCAGGTTAAGTTCTCCATCCCAGTGCTTTTCATTTCACAGATACCAGGCTGCCAGCTGGGACAAGCTACACTGGAATTCCACATGAGGAATGCCTTATGGAATTGTGGGACATGGATGAACAAGTGCCACTTGTCTCAAGAACAATTCCAGTTTTAAAGGTATTTCCTATACACTGTCTGATATTTAGGTAACCATTCTGGTTCTTTAAAGCAACAGTTGTAAAATGATTTGCCAATTTAAATGCATAAAGTGTTCTACCTATAGGAGGCATTAGACAGCATGAACAAGAACTGGCTTACCTCATTAATGTCACAGCTCTCTTTCAGATTAAAACCCAAAGGTTTTCAGCAAACAGACTGTAACTTCAATCCAGAATGCAGGAATATTTAAGTGAAAACATAATACTTGTCCTTTTTATTTAAGCAGTTCTACCCTTACTCCAGAACTTTGTTTATTTTACTTTTAATAATATCTAGAATTTTTTTTTTTATAAAGGAGAACACTAACTCCTGTGGAATGAGCATCAGAAAAAGTACAAAGGGAGCTGTGCCATTCTCACTTTGGTTTCACAAGTCTGTAACAACAAAGGCTAGGAATAACATAGGAGCTTCCAGTGATTCGTAAAGTCATCTTAAAGAACACTTGGACACAACTGAGACAACACAGCTGTTTCTGTGCTGCTCTGCAGTCAGGCAGGAGAGAAAGGAAAAGCATTTGCTGGAGTATTTGATGCATTCTCAAAAGCCCTCTTTCCTCTGGGAGCAATTCCTTCTCCAGCTCAAAGGTGTCTGATCTACGCTTCATTTGCAAAAAAACCCCAAAAAAACCCACCTTAATAAAATAAAGCAATGTTTATGTACTCAAGACCTGGAAATAGCACAGTATTTTCATATGTTCTTTATCTACACAGTACACTTAAAAGCACAAGGACAGATAGCAAACCTCTTGATAACATTTTTCTGGACAGTTTATCACTGGATTTTTCCTTTTCTGATTCATCTTTTGCAGGTTTTTCTTCTTTTTCAAAAGACTGTGACAACTGGATCTGAATTTTCTCCTGTCAAAAAGTAAAAATCAGTTATCAAACAAATTATTTCAAACAATACCCGCAGGAGAACTGTTCTGTACTATATTACCTGCAAAATAATGAAGCAACAACAGAAAAAAAAAATTGTCTACATATTCTGTCTGATTTCACATGTGCTCCATGTGACCACACAACAAAATTATTAATCAGTAAATCAGAAAGTACAGAGGAGGCATGGAAAGGACCACACACATTTTAGAATTTACACACACTTCCAGGCCCTGAATGCTATTGCAAAATGAATTCATAGTGTCTTACTCCATACATGTAAGAAAATATTCCAGTTTTAAGATGTATAAATTTTATCCTGCCTCTATATTTAACTCATGTCTCATCCACAATGCTTTTTTCCTCTTCATTCTTCACTATAAAAGCTTGTTTCAAGTTTTGATTTGGTTCATACCAAGAAAAAACAAAACCAACCAAAAATTTCAATCTAAGACAGACCAGCATTTCCAGATCCACAAAAACCCAAAAACATTTACAGTACAATATATAAAGGCATAATTTGCAAACTTGTCATCAAGGTTAGTTTCATAGCTTCTTGTGTGCTTTGATAGAGCAGCTTTGTGTGCAATCATCTCAAAATCCATGGTTTTATACCAGCAGGTGAACTATTATAAAACCTGTTTCTCAAATACAGCAAAAAGTTTCCCTCTGAAATTAGTGACATAATAGTCCCTTAAATACCCTAAGTAGTGCAAGACTGCAGTTTGTTTTTCATGCCTTTTTACTCTTTCACAAGGTTGTCAGTGAAGGACTAACATTTGAGACAGCCAAACCCGAGGAGTTTGGGAGCAATGCAATCACTGTGTCTGAATGACTCCCAGAGGAGCAATGGCCACATCCTGTCAGAGCCAGACTCCCCTGTCACCTTTTAACTCCATCAAATGTCACTTCTGCTCCCCCAGATGCCAGCTGAGTCCATGCTGTCACCTCCACATTCCTGAGAACATCTAATCCTTCCCAATGTAGAGAACTGCCCCTCATGCACTCTCGCCTGTCCCTCTTCTGCCCTGCACTGTAATCCTTTCCCACGCAAGTCCTCACTGTTCCCTCAAAGCCATTCCCTCAAATGCAGGGCCTTGCTCTAAGCTCCTGCTCCTGTGTCATTGCACAGGCTTGATCTCAGCCATGGAATGGGGCCAGAGTTAAATATAGCCAGGATTCACCAGAATGGATCCTGTTCACGTGCCCAGCCTGCAGCCACTCCTGCCCCAGCCCTGCACTACCCAGGCTATGGTCCAGCAGGAGTTCCCATCTGCAGCTCTGGGGCAATAACTTTTTCAAATGAAGGAAAAAATGGTCACTGATAGTGACCAGCTCTCGCTTTCATTATGACTTTTCCCCACACTAAATATTCCAATTCAACTTCCTAATTAATGAACACCAACTAAACTGCATCTCAATGTGAATGAAGACTTCTCAGCTTTGGACAGTGTCTATAACCACATCTGACAAATACCATCCCCAGTCACTAGCAAGGAACTCTCTCATCTGATTCTTTCCTAGTCTTGAGAATTCACTTGGCTACAAACCTTAAGGAGTCTAGAACAAATCTTTGCATTCCTTACCTCATAAACCTGAGTATAAATCAAATGAGCAATTTATTTGTCAGTACAAAATGCACTACTCTTAGCATTCACCAAGTAGCTGTGTAACCCTTATTTGAGAAGGAAAATGTTTATGTCTTATTAAGAAATTATTCCTGACTTGGATTCACCAATATGCTCTCCTCCATGTTACAGTAGCACTCTGCAAAACTATCACTAAATTAAGGAAATTTTCATAATCTGATGTTTCTTCACTAGAAAAGTGACTGCAACTTCTGAACTCATTCCAAGTAATGCATACAGCACTAGTTTAGTCAAAGGATCTCAGCAAGTAATCATTTTCATACTTCCTTCCCCAACGAGAGCTAAAAAAAGGAATCACCATCTGAACAGGCAGTTCTGCTACTACCACCAGCTCTACTTCGAAGTGTGATACACCAGAACTGGGTACCAAAGGGCACTTTCTTGTGATTTCATGCTATAAAAACTGTAGCATCTAATTAAATATGACCTACTTGACTGGAAAGCTGCCGAAAAATCTTTTAACTTCTCCTCCCCTATAAAATTCTCTTAATCCTGTTTGCAGCAGGTCTCTGCTGGCATTTGGACTCCTCACCCTAAACTCAGATCACCCATCCCAAGCCCTCACTGTAGAAGAAGAAACTGTCACCAAATTTTAATTAAACAAGAAAAGGTAAACAGGAAAAAGGTAAGAATATTTCTCAAAATATTTTACCCCATAAAATATTTTTCCCAAAAATATTTTTGGAAAAAAGGTAAGAATATTTCTCAAAGCCCTACATCCTGAGTCTGGACTTTTACCAGAAAAACCAACATAAGTCAATAGAAACTAACATTACAGCCCCTTGCCTTCTCCCGCCACTCCCTCTCCATTGGGTTATTTTACTTTGCTTAAAAAGTTCTATCTTTTGAAGGTTTATTTTCTTGTTACCCATAATAACAACTGTCATTCATCTGAAAACAGCTCTTCCTTACAAAGGGCTGAACTGTATTGCCCTTTGCTAGTGCTTGTACTTTGTATTGGAGCACAGAGTCAGAACAACCTGATGTTTACACAAATGATGGCAAGAGAACAGAGTTGGTGTTACAAAGATAAAAGAGCAAACATACCACCGTTATGTTCTTCCCCTCACAATAAATATATAAGCTGGTACTTTCACAGCACCTCTTAGTAAAGGGCTGCCAGTGCTTTTTAGCAAGGATTAAAAATATGCAAGGCTCTTATCTAGGTTTCTCAGGAAGAAGCAGTATCTTGTTTCATGTTGCAATTGAAAATAGAAACATAGATCAGAAAATAAAGTGATCTGCTTGAGACAATTTCTTTGGTCTGTCACCCTCTTCCATCACAGCCTTCCGAGGAGAAACAGCCAGGGGTGCCAGCAGTGCCCTGCTAAGTGCCTCCTACACCAACCTGTGCCAGGAATTTCACCCTGCTGGAGCTGCTGGGGTGAAGGGGTGACTGATGAACTGTCACAGACAAGACCATAGCATTATCCCCAAACCCACACCAGTCCCTAGATGAGTCTATATATTTTTCATCCTATCCAGGCTAACACTTTCTAATTATTGAAAATTGCAATTCTTCAAATATCACCAGCAACATTATCCTGAATTTAATTCTTCCTGTGTCTTAAAATCCATTTTTAAGTATCAACACAAAACTGGAAGCCCATTTTCAGTTGCAATCACTGATAAAACAGAGTAGACTCTTCCAGGAAGGGGAAGTATCAGAGACGACTCTCCTGCTGCCAGAGAGCTGCAAGGCAGGCTGTTCCTTCTCTGAGCCACTGGACCTCCCACACATCCCAAGCACAATTACTGCTTCAGAGTGTGGCACTGGAGGCAGCCAGCAGCTGACTGGCACTTAGGAAGAGCTCTCCCATGCTTTCCCAACGATTTTTTGGGAAAGGAGGAAAATGGGTGAAAAAATTGCCTGTGTGAGTTGTTAGAGAGGATCATGGGAGACCTGTGCTCCATAGGATATGCACTCCAGCATCAGAACTGGTAACAGATTCCCACTTCTAACTCTCCAACATGCATTTCTCTACCCTGCAGGGAAGAGCTAAATTTGTTCTCGCAATCGTTTCTCTGCACAGCTATTGGGATTCATAAGCCATTTCTTCTACATTACTGCTTCCAAAGAAAACTCACAGCTAGCTCTAATTTTGTTCTTAAGGCAATCTGCTTTATGGTATTCCTGTTTTACAAACTTACATTATCACACAATTCAATTAATTCTGCAGAACCAGCCTTGACATGCCTTCTACTGCTGCACAGATTCCTTTCAAGAGCCACCTGGCAGCACAGACAGGGACACATTCCCAGAGGACTTGGCCACAAATGCCACCTAAGGAGAACACTTCTTATAAATCTCTGACTTTAAATCATTCAACACATGGCCGTGTGTAGTGCTGGAGGTTGGGAATTCCTACTGCCTCTAAGGCTGGCAATGTACCATGGATGAACAATCCACCAAACCAGTCTCCTTGTGCATTTGCTACAGTGACTGAGAAAGTTAAACCCCACTGCTTCAGACTGAACAACTCAGCCTGACCAGATCTCTCAGTCTAGTTTGTTATCTTATGGGAAACATTACAAAAGGACTGTAAATCACTGTAAACAGCAATAGCTTTCCTGTTGGCTTTTAATCTCTTACTCTGCAACCTGTACCAATCTATGACTTAGATTTTCATCAAAGCAGCAGGACCAGTTTCTGAATTCATCTAGTCAACACTTCAAATTCTGCTATACTAGTGAAAGACTCAAAAATACTGTTTTCTTATTTTTCCAAAGGAACAAAACCCCCCAAAATCTAGATACTCTGTGTTTCAATTTTTTAAAAAAAATTAGCTTCACAAACACATACACGAGTCCATCCTTCCCCAGAAGTGAGTTAGCACCTCACCAGCAAAACCCCCTCACTTCTACTTGCCCTGCTTCCTACTCCTTCCTTCTTAACCAAAGTGAGACTTTTCACAAAAGCACAGTTTAGCAGCTTTTCAATAACAGCAAAGGCCCATTTCTGTTTTGATAGGCATGAAAAAACAACAGCAATTTGATGGCCCTCATTCACACAGAACTAAAGGCAATACTAGGGTTTTGCTCTGAAAATGCAGACTGGTATAGAAGTAAAGTCAGGAATCTTGGATTTTGTTTAAATTCTCTAAAGTAATTTTATATATTTTGTTCAACATGTAGGAACTTCTTAAAGTGTGTTATATCATTTTAATAGATTAATTCAGACACACCTCAGAAGGTATTACAGAGCTACCAGCAATTGGGACTAATACGCAGGAGTTCAGTTAAAACACCAGAAATTACAACTGTTACCATTTCGAAAACACAAGAGCTGGTAAATTCAGGTCCATGCTAATCACAATGTTTCTGTCTTACTGATTGCAGACAGCACTTAACCAGTTTAAGAGTCCCTCAAGTGCACTGAAGGACTAAAAAGTTACAATAACTGACAAACCCCCTCTTTCTGTTCACAGAGAGCAACTAGTATAGCTCAGAGAAACAAAGCAGCAAATTCTGCATCTGATATTATCTATTAGATCTGTATTAAAATAAAAATTAAAGCCACGTGGTATCCACATATTTAAAGAATACCCAACAGATTTTTTTTTTTTTTAACAATGAGTTACTTGAAATTGTTCCAGAAACTTCAGTAAGGTGATTTTTACCTGGAAGTCCTGTGATATTTCAGCTGTGGGAGGTGGTGGATATTCTTCACATACAGCAAGGCTCCGAACTAACTTTAACTTTGTGTTTGACTAAAGGAAAGTATGTAAAATTAAAAACTATGGCTTATAAAAGATTATATAAATATACCATAAGCCGTTATTTTTTCATTCATTGTATGTAAAACAAATGGCTGAAAACTGCATTTTTAATGCTTTCAATAGAATAAATAATTCTCTTTAGGATAAAAATACCCAAGCAATTGCAGCTTTTGAAGGCACTACCAGCACAATAGAGCACATCTAATGAAAAGTAAATAAAATACTTGGGAAGGTGTTTCTCTCCATAACAATAAAAAGCCACCAAAAATATAAAGGCAAATCACAAAAGCAGACAACTAGGCAAGACAAAAAATCCAACAGAATAAAACAAAGCTACAATGCCAAAAAATAAAACTAAAGGCACTTTCCACAAAGTAACAAAGCTGCACCAAGCATGAAGGGCTCCCTTCGCATGCCAGCACACCGGGCTACCGTACCTTGGACCTTTTGGCTGTCTGTCCAAAGGACTGCACTGGCTGCTGGCGACAGGCACAACAGAGAAGGGTTAGATTCAACTCAGTGGAACAAGTTTGTTAATGCAAAAGTCTGTACAAGAGAAAGCTTTGACAGTTATCACTGACACGGGCAGATCTGTGAAAGGAACAGCAGGTGCTTTTGGCTGACGGATTAGGTGCTCTCCCACTGCCGTCAGGCTTGTCCTTGATTTCCCTTCTCCGTTTATCAACAATAGATATTAGAGCACTTCAACAGGAACCAAGTATTATCCTTGTGCAGTGGCATCCAAACAGTTTACCCCCCCCGCCAGCTCCTACACTTTCAATTCTTGTTTCCTAATCTGCTTGGCAACATGACATTTTTTTAATATATTTTTTTCCTATTCCTGAAACCTACCTGGAAATATGATATCAAAAATAAAGAAGCATTGCCTCTACCAAGGGAACAGATAACAGATGATGACTTATCATAAGCAGCTTAAAACACATGGGATATTTTTCTTTCATTTTGAGACCTAAAAAAGTATATTTTAAAATGGGCTATTGGTCTTTTTTTTTTCCTCTTTCATTTAGTAACTTATTATTAATTAATATGCTTGTTCTTCTCCCAGAGCCATTTTAGTAACTTATTATGCAATAATTTGCTTTTTCCTCCCAAAGCCATTCTTCTCTTACTATTGTTCTTTAAAAAAAGAAAAATAAGATTTTTACTTTAGTGTGCATAGCTGAAAGGTACACTTGAATCAACAAAAGCATTTAATGATTTGTTAACTGCTTAGTTAAAACTAACTCAACCCTCAGCTTCAGTAGTACAAGAATAGAAACATTTAGAGTGGCACCACATAATTTAAGTACTGGTTTCCCTGGAGAACTTAAACTGATGAATAGACAAGCTTTTAACAGAACTGGTTTTAGTGAGCACAAGCTTAATATTTGTAAGGAGAAATTAACATCATTAATGTAATTTCAAATGTTGTTTAATGGACAGTATTTCCTCCTTTAAAAAGGGAACTAAATAGAAA
Source organism: Entomyzon cyanotis (assembly GCA_024500445.1). Taxonomy (NCBI): domain Eukaryota; kingdom Metazoa; phylum Chordata; class Aves; order Passeriformes; family Meliphagidae; genus Entomyzon; species Entomyzon cyanotis. The sequence continues at coordinate 6,248,075 of JAKEPQ010001026.1, forward strand.
CTCCACTGGAAAACTCCATGAATGCAGCTCTCCTTGCCTTAGCTCACAGGAGATGTCTATCAAGTGCTTGAACTTCTTAGCAGGACATACAACATTGCTAAAAAGAATACCTCACCTACAGCAAAGAGCTCTACCATGTAAAGACAGAACTGCTTTTTCTCTCATTTTCCTCAGGTCCCACATGTCTATTTTGGATGTTGCACCAGCTTAGCTGAGGAGCAGCAGAAGGGAAGCTCGTTTAAGCTCATTTCACTATGTAACAGCATTTTAAATAGCCGCATTGAAAACTAACTGATCTCATCAGCAGCTTTTTAAAGGAAGCTTGCTGAGATTTTGAGCAGCAAAGACAGTTCAAATGCTTCCATACCTGGGACCATTCAGACTCTGAGTTTAGCTGTTTCCATACCTGGAACCACACAGAGACTTCGAGTTTTTCTGTTACGTGCAAAATACTTTTTCCTATCCATCATCTCTGCTGAAAGTATTTCTTACATGCTGAAAGCTGGCACTACATATCCCTGACAAAGTTTCTGTTACACCAAGCTACTGAATTTCAAAAACTGGATGATTTCCCAAGCTCCTATCAATTAGTCCAGACTCAATTAGTTTGGGTGTGTTCAAATCAAGTAGTGCAAATTTAAAGTCAAATTAGGGCTGTCAGTGGAGTACTCAGTTCACTGTTGAGAGGCAAAAGAAGCTATACTTGGGCAATTGTTCATCTTTTGCAAAATTTTGGAAGCTTTGAAGCCAGTATATAAGCCCAAAGAATATATGGAGCAAACATTTATTTCACATCCAGCATTTGATAGAGCACAAGGGGGAATTCAACCTAGTTATACAGGACATCGAGCTACTGCTCACTAATTAGGTAAGTCATGCATATTTTTAAGAGTGATTTGAAAAAAAAAAAAAAGAGAAGAAATGGTTGCTGGGACTAAACCAACACTAACAACATCGGGGAGAGCTGGGGAGCCACTGTAGGAGGGAGGTTTTCCCTCACAGATGAGACAAGTATCACCCCACCCATCCTATTCAAACTTCTCATCTAGAAACAACTGCCTTGTGCAACACTCCTGTGACAGGTGTGGATTCCTGGCTTTCCTGTGTGACTTTAAGGATGTCAAAACATGAAACTCCAGCCCCCAAACCCAGCTGTAACTGTGAGCAATGAGCATCACACAAGGGCCAGGTGAGAAGCACTGTATGAATAAGCCTGGTACAGTCAGACTGCAGGGACAGCTCAGGTGAGGATAGACCCAAGGTGCAAGGTCTGGCCTGGAAATCCAAACCCTGAAGTCCTCTGGTACCACCAGCAACTGCACTCTCAGAGCTTGAAGATGGTTGGGCACAACCCAGTGATTCCTTTCTTGGACAAAACCACACTGACAGAGGATGGCACCGCTTCCACTGGAATTCCAGGACAGTAGGTAGCCAATGCACGTTGTAGCTGTTAATGTTCATTTTCTCTCTTTTCAGGCCCATGAATTTTATCTCTTTCCTAATTTCTCTGCATGTACTAAGTTTTGCTCCTACAGTGCATCTTTATGTTCCTCATTTGTGAAAAAGAATTTCTAGCTATTTAGAATATGCAATCCTTGGTGAGTGCAAATTAGGCAATTTCTTTATATTTGCAGCTCTCAAAGACTTCTACTGCCTTGAGAAAACACTGTGTTAATGAAAGCCCTATTTATAGTCATTATGGGCATGATTTCAAGACAGTGTTTAAAAGCAAGTATTCCAAATAATTGCATAACGAAAATAATGATTAGGTTCTCGCCTTTGATAAAACCCCACAAACACAACTTCTAAATCCAGCCACATTTCCAACTGCAAAATAAGAAGGGAAGTAAGATAGCATTGGTCAAAAACATGTAATCATAAATATCCAGGTTTTCAGTAGGAGTATTTGCCTACTTTATTTTCTCCCATGTACCTCACCAGATCACGTATACTAAATGCAAAGCAGAGATCTGGAGCTGTTACATGCCTTCCTCTATCATCACTGTGCTGTCTAAACAAGCTGGATAAAAACAGGTCAGGCACAAGATGGCAAATTCAGACGTGTGAAAGGTTTTGTGAGAAGGAGCTCTATTTCTGAAGTACCATTTGGGCATTTCTGAGGATAGGCACAACATGACAAACCTGAACAAAGAGTGTTCTAAGGACATTCTGTTTTTTACCTTTCTGCAAAATTAGGTCTCAATTTTAAATCCAGTCAAGTGCTACAGTCCCAAAAACCATGGATAGCTTTGTAACGCTGAGGGAAAGAATAATGTGGTCTATGGTTACTTGCTGTCCTGCATTAGTGAGCAGTGACAGCAATTTTCCATGACACAGTAGGAGATGGACTGATGGAAAAATAGTTTCACCCTTGGACATGGAGGCAGTTCAACAGTAAGAGAATCTGCCTGATCATTTATCTGTTCAAAAGTATTACATCACATATGTTGGAGACAAAGACAGGTAAATCCTGACAAGACCAAAACAGCTGTGGAGGAGGCAAAGAAAGGCTTCAGAGAACTTCAGCTGTGAAACAGAACCCCAAGGTTTGTGCTAGTATGGAATGAAGATATGTATAGAAAGAGATGTCAAGTTGGTAAGGAAAAAAAATTACACACAGTAGATGCATGCAACTCTGCACTCATGCCATGAGGCTTTTTTGGTTTTTAAAAAAGAAATCTTCCTAATAAAAAGCATAAGGGACTATCTTGCAGGATAAATCCAGGATCTTTAATTTGTTGTCAATATTTCCTGATGCTTTGTCCTTACAGTGGATGACACTGCCTGTCTCACCACCCAGAGACAGAGGCAACACAGACCCTGTATTCCAGCTAATTCTGAATTAATTTGTTGTCACCTAGCCTGGATAAGAATAACAGGTGGGAGACAATAGTGACTGGTGAACCAAAACCTTTTTGATCACAAAATCCACCATAGTGGTGATGTGCACATGACTTCTGTGAAAGTACTATTCGTAAGAGTGCCTCTTGTCTCCAGTGCCATTTCAATGACACTTGAACGTCACTTCAAATATGACAATTTAGAAATTATCTCTGTATCAATTACACTACTTTTCACTGGTTAAAGTAATTGGGAGTGCTGGCCATGTACTCTAATTAGGTATTTTCCTCATTCTCATTGTACCTCCAACAGCAGACACAGCAGCAAATCGGTTACTAATGCACAACCTCCCAAAATAATCTGGAATTTACAACCACAGTTACATTTCAAAATATAATCACCAGTTTCTGAACTGTGCAGTTCCAGAAATGTACTTGAATTAAACTCATATCAAGTTCAGACAGAGGAAAAATCACAGCCTGTTTATTTCTTGGCTGTAAAGAAGTCAAAAATGAAGTGATAACTGTACTCAGGAATATGACTGTAGTTTGTCAGTAGGTACCAAACCTATTCGGCTCCTAGGGAGAAGAGCCAAACTCAACCCCCAAGCAACTCCAACCACAAGCCATCCTCTGATGCACTCAATTGGTTAACAGGAGTACACAACAAATTCCAGTAAGTTTCTGATAATATTTTCTAACATTTTTCAGCAAATTCTTTGCTCTTTTTCCCACCACCACAGTAACATTTAACCTGCACTTAATGACAAGTACTGTATCCACTGAAATGTCATCAGTCAAAGTGTTTAATCATCCATTAGTTAAAAACTAAGTTAAAAACTTGCTGATTGCAACTGTTCCACAAGGTTTTTTAACAATGGACACCCCAAATTTTTGTTTTGTATTTTAGCATAAAACACACTTTAAATGAGAAATTCTCAAATATAACACATATATATTTGCACTGGTAGCCTCCACAGTACGAGTGACATTAACTTGTGCTGATTCCAATTGTTGCAAGGGGCTTGCTCACATTAGCTAGGCTCCTCTAGGTAAATGACTGTCTTCCTGCTACTCTGGAAATCTGCATCCTCAGCCTCAGTTTTTAATTAAACTGCTCATGTAACAGCAATGTCCTGATTCTGATGGAGACTCCTGGACACAGCACTAAATGCACTGACAGCAAAGCTGTTTCCATCCAACAGCCTTCACCACGCAGTGTCCAGTTCATTTTGTGGATGTGAGATAATTATTTCAGCCAGCAGCCCTCGCTCCTGAACAAGCACCCAACCAAGCAGTCAACCCCCTGCCAAACCCACAGCCTCTGGCAGCACTGACAGTTTCATTTCCTCTGCACTCTGACAGGACAGCAGCAGTTGTTTGCAGAAAGGCTTATTTCTTATTTGCCACCTGAGTCTCATAGAAGTTTCCACACTAAAATTTGTTAATGAGAAAATGTGAATGAGATTTTTCCAAATTACTGAACTCTGTGAAAATAACTAAACCTTCGATTAACTTTCAAGACTCGCTGTTAGAATATTCCATTAATTAAACAAACTACCAGCTCAGCTATAATATCTACCAGGCTTTTCAGTAGCAGTTATTCTCATGTTACTGAAGAAGTATTTCATTTCAAGATTTATTTTTTCCATAAAACTATCTGTTTACACTGATGCCAGCCTTAATAAAGCCAGCAGATATTAAAGTGTAAAGCTATTGTTATTGCAGCGGTCTACAAGATTTATCTGGAAGCAATTTAACATAGCAGATAAAGCTTACTTCACTCAGTGGAATACTGAATTGTTAGTCTTGAACAAAACTAGCCCCCAAAGAACCTTTTACTCAAATCTCAATAACAAGAATCTAATAAGCTACTGTCCTGTTTTTGCAACCCACAAGAGAATCCCTCATATCTTAATCAGGATTTCTGTAAAAAATTGTTTAGTATTAACCCACAGACACAAAATTCCTATAGACAACTACAGTTTCCTATAGTTTTTGTCAAACACAAAGTTTTGTGTTTCCTTTTAGGAATCTGGTGTGTTTTGTAGGTTGTGTCAGAAATTTTCAGTTGCTTTCCTGAACTCCTCACCTCATCTGAGCTGCTTACAGCCTCAGTGACCAGGTGGGCAGCCTCAGCCAGGAGCTGGCTCTCTTGTCCCACAGCTAAATCTCAGAGGTACTAAATCTGCTGCCACAAATTCCTAACCCTTCCTTATCAGCGTGTTCTCCACTGATACAAGGTATTTTCACGCTATTTGCTTTGCCTCCTTCTCACTTGAGATGTGATGCCACGACTTCCTTGTAAGTACTTCTCCCACCTGCAAAGGCCACCCATTTATATGGCTCAGCTTTCCAGTGTGTGCACAAGGAGCTGCCTCAGCTTTCCTACCCAAAAATCACCTGCTAAAGTTGTCAAGCAGTGAAGAACAGAGGGGAAGATGCAGGGAGTACCTGCTGCCCACCAAGGGCTCACCAGCTCCTTGTGCCACTCCTGGGGGTTTCTGCAGGTGGCTGGGGCAGCACCCAGACCTGCTGGCCTCAGGTGCTCTGGAATCCTCCAACTCCTGGGGATTTGGATTACCTACAGCTGATTACTTCAGCCTTATGCTGAACAGCTCTGCTGGAAAATCTACACCTGAGCCACCTGTAAAGTGCAACAGCTCAAGAGCCCTGGGCTGGCCACACCTGCCCAGGGCAGACAGGCCAGGCTGAGCTGCAGCCCTTTGTTCAAAGCACCCACACTCAGCACACACAGCCCAGCTCCAAACTCTGTCAGCATTCAGCAGCAGCAAAAGCAGCCTGAGTTTGTTCCTTGTTCTGCTACAGTGGTAAGACCTGATTTCACACATGCATTCAGGGAAACACAAACACGGGCAAATTGTCTGTTTTCCAGGAAAACCACTCATCTGCTTCAAAGAATTAAAAAACACTGAGCCATATTTACATGAGTATAAACAGAGAAGTGGGGAAAAGGAGGAGAGAGGAAGCAATAATAATCCTACTTGTTTCCCTAACACCAGCCAAGTTTTCCTAACCGTACCAAAGAAACATGTAAGAGGATCAAGAGAATGGAGAATAAAGAGACACAGACTTATTTAACATGATATACTAGTGAAGAGAAAAGCTTCTTACCGGCATATTGTTTTGGTTATCAGGACAATTTTCATCCTTTTCCACTTGTATCTGTTCCTGATTTCCTGATTTTTTAAGGTTTTCAACTGGGTCTGTATCTTTAAATTCAGCTTCTGAACCCTTCATTGCATCAGTTTCATCTTTTACAGTAAGAATATCAGACATCCTCATTAGAAAAGGTTATTTTAAAATTCTACAAGAAATATGGAACCTTTAGGACAAAGAAAAAGTGGATTATTGAGAAATTTTAAATTAATTATAAAGCCCACCCATACCTAATCATAATGCCTCAAGTGTGCAAACATTCATAAATTTAATAAACTTTTTAAGTTTCCTTGTTGACAGGTAATAACTGGAGAAGTTCTGAATGCAGGAATGATCTTACCTACAAACTGTAGCAAAACTATTCTTAATAAAATTAAGCATTCTCTCAAAAGCAACAAAGAAAGAAAGAAAGAAAGAAAGAAAGAAAGAATTTGATAATTAGGATAATAACCATGAGCAGTAATTACAATTTATAATAATAATTAAAAATACTATATAAAGATAACTGATGATTAAACCCCAAATTTTCCGTAGCAAATAAGAAATACAATTCCTTGTCATTACTCAGCTACTGCAACATGTAAAACCAAAGATTTTCCATTTCCTACAAGAAATAAAGAGTAAGATCTCAATGCCCAAAGTCCTTCATAGGAAACAAACAGCAATCAGATAATGTTATGGAAAAGCTTAGTATTGGATTTAGTACCTGATATGTCCTAGAGTTTGGGGATTGTGGTCTCCCACAAAAATAAAATAGAATAATCCGAAGATCCTGTTCACAGTTGTCAGCCAAGATGTCAGTTGTGATGAACCATCTGGAATCTGGCAGGAGGAGTCCCATGTCCTTATCCCCAGTGTAGAGTCCTGGACAGAACTGTTTTGTCTTGAATCAGCAAGAACATCCCTTTTGAATGCCTGAAAAGCAACGAAGGAAATGCATTATACTTTTACTTGCTGTGGGAGGGAAGATGGAACATGATGGCATCTAAAAGCTTAAACAGCCATTGAGGGAAAAAAAAAAAAGGCAAGAAATCAGCATTTGTCATATCCATCCTGCTTGCTCTATCTAGCAGCAGTAACAGTTTCATTGGACTTCCAAGACATTTCTACATTACAGAGTTAACAAGCAGTCATAATAAACATTTTGTTGGCATTCCTGGTGAAACTCTACTTCTATAAACAAGCAGGTATCTTCCCAGAGAGTCTGAAATATGCAGCCCAGCAGGTGTGGAGGAGTAACAGGCCATGAAAGCTCAGAAACCCCTGTCAGCAGAACAGCGTTCTTCTCTTTGTTGGAGTTAACCATCTACGAGCACAATCCATAAGCCATATTTTAGGCAACTGGAATTACAGAACACAGTTTTACTTTATTCAACAAAATAATTGTCCCAGAATGAGGATTTACACACTTTTGCAAAACTGATCATTTTCCATCTTCCCTCTTTTTCAGGTTTGCCTTTCAGAGAAATAAACAACAGCACCACCCCCAAGAAAGTACCTGCAGCCAAGGCAAGGCCAGAGCTCTAAGAGCAAACCAGCAAACCCAGTGTAATTTATTAAGAAGCTCAGAACCTTTACTGCAAAGAAAACTTGAATAGAGATGCTGTTTCACTTTGTTGTCTGACACATTATTTGTACAGTATGCAGATAAATGTTCAAAAATATTACAGGCTGAAGACAGAAAAAAAACAAACCCAAAACATTTATGTCCAGTTGCAAATATAATACTGCAAAGTAAGTGTAATTTAATTGCTGCTCCCTACACAAGTCACATAGTAACTGTAAGCAACATCTTGAAGTTTTTCTTTAATTCTATCAAACACAGTAAGAGCTCCTGTCCCTTTGTAACAACATTCTAAAAAACAGGTATCAGCATACTCAGTTACCAACACTCATTCTGCAAACAGATTTGCTTGTCTAGGTCAATCCAGGAAACTGATGCACAAGAAAAGTCCTTATATTTCCTCTGACAAACTAAGTGCAAATTAGTTTATAACTTGCTCTGAACAGATTTTTGCTGCAGATAGATTTAAAGCCTGCAGATTTGGTGCTATGTATCCTACAGTCAAAGAGACAGAACTGAAGAAAAGCTGTGGAGTTCCAATTCACACCAAAAAAATCTCAATTTTGGGTTCATAGAATGGAGCTATTTTGAGTCAACTGGAATCACCATATGTGCATCCCTGAGTAAATGCCAAACCGTGTGCTTCACATTAGCAGCAAAACACATGGAATAGAAAAATGAATCTTTACTTAACAGATTATTTTTTAATATTAGCAGCCATAGATTTGTTGAAATTGGTAACACAACCTTGTGTTTGTGATCCACAACTGTGAGTTATAAGTACTTGGATAACATTCCACCCCTGAAGTTTTCTCTAATTCAGACAGTTTTCTTAGGTGATATAATCTAGTTCCAGCTTCTAAATTTGCACAGATTGAATTTAAAAAGATTTAAGGAATTTTAGATGCTGCAGACTGAGTGGGAGAGCAAATTGCAGCCCTTCCTTATGAATTCCACCTCTTTCACCTCCCTATATAGCTGGATGTTAATTTCTTATGTCCCATGCAGGACAGGAGAAAGGAGAAAAAAAGCAGGGAAGCAGTCCTTAGGAGCTGCTCTGTTCTTTGGAGAGAAAATAGGGTCTGGTAAGCAAACTGATTAATTCACACCAAATTCCAACACTGGCTATAGACTGGATTGCAATACAGACCAACAAAGAACTTGCAGATTTTAATAAGAGGAACACAAGTGAGGTTCTGTCCTAAAATTATCTGAACAGTTGAAAGGACTGAATATTAGGGGCAGAGCATGACCTGGGTTTGCAGTTAAAAGTTCAAACAGCCCACAACACGTCTCATGAAAGAAAACCTACCAATTTTAGTGTCTTTTACAGGTGACAGAAATAGACACCTACTTCAGTAGACAGGAAGTAAAGGAACTTACAGGTGAGAGTAGAGGATAAAATGTCACACCTGTATTCTTCACCCTCAAGACTGCTGTCCCCATCTAAACACTTCTTGTTGAAATGTATATATTTTTTCATCATACTAGTAACATCATACCCCCACCATTCATCCTGAAGTCTAGTAATCCTCCTTCTGACAAGTGGTCACCGCTTTGTCTGTGCAAAGACATTCCCTTTTCAGAGGGAAAATTGTTATTACCAGCTGTGAGATGGATACTCAGTACTGCCCAGACATGAGCTTTGCAGTCAGCAGATCATAAAATTGGTCAATGCTGTGCTCTTACTGCTTTCTTTTGCACAACCTAGAGGATAAGTCATAAAAAACCCCAACATATCAACAAAGTCACTCCTGAGTTTTATGATGGCAGCCTCCTGAATCTTAATACATGAAAAACCACTGGGTTCTTTGTATCAGGTTCTGACTTGAAAATCACCATATGTAAACCCACTAAATTGACTTGTAATGAGTAGAGATATTTCTGGGAATAGGATCTACTCAACTGAATCCAATTTCTTTAATAGGCATCAAGAGTTCCAGCCCCTTCTTGTTGGCAGTCTAGATTGAGATAGGAAGTTTTGCTCTGCCCATGACAGAAGAAATCCATTCTTTTAAAAAGCAGGTAGAAGAAGGTGTTTTTCTTTTCTTTGTTAAATTATTGATATCATTGTTGTCAAAGGACCTCAGAAATGGCTGTCAAAATAACTTGTATCAATCAAGTTCAGGGCAGGAAATTGGATTAGAAGGGTGGGAGTGAAAAAATCTACGTTCAACATACGAAATGGACACAGTCAGTGAAAAAATCAAATGAAAATTTATTTCTTAAACAAGCTTCTGTTCACTGATACATCAACAGAATTCCTGCACAGGCCTTAAGAGCATCCTTGGGTGTGGACAAGATGCATCTATCTCATTTTCACTACAATTATGAGTTTAGCCCCCATCCTGGCAGTCAAAATCAGCCAGTGCTGAATTCCCAGTGAGGTTTATTCCAAGTCATTCAGAAATCTGCAGGCTGTACACAGCATTTTGGTGTAGCTCTCAACATCTGCTCTAGTTACATGAAAGTTGCACTTTTCCTCACAAGTTGCTTTAACTGTATTATTTGAAACTCCCCCTTTATGCATGTACATGTGCCCAGTGGGTTATTTTCTATACTATATACCAAGTATATCCTTTTAATTAGTTTAATGGAAATCTTCCTAGAGAGGAAATATCAGAAAGAGGGAAAAATGCATAAAAGATGCTCTGCATTAAACAACAATTAGTAGTGCTACAAGAAGACTGGATAAGTATTACTCTCATCAGAAGGTGTACTGTCTGCTTTAAGGGAATCTACAAACTCACCTGCTTTCTTTTGGGAGAACCTAAGTTTTGTAGATCCATGTTATTTCAAAAATCTGTTACAGAAGTAGCTGCATGAGAAAAAAAGCAAACCAGCAAACACTGGCCTCCTCCCACAACTTTCACAGCAGCTTTGTGCAGCAACTCCCTCCGTGGTTCCAGTGGGAGAACTGATGGATGAATCCTACAAAGTCTGTGGGAAAAGTTTTGTCTTACTCCTGGCGTAACAGTATCACAAAGCTTTCTTAGATGTGAAAGTGCCTTATATTTTTTTTTTTTAAGTAAAGTCAGGACCTTCCCTAGAAAAGCGGATCTTTGAAAACTCATATAAGAAACTTGCCACAACAAGAGCTTTTTCCAGCTGTTTTTCACCTCAGTCATATAAACATATTTATATTAACATCATAACCTCAGGGTTCCTATGATTAGAACAAACACCAACTCTGCCCATCAACTGAAAACACTCAAAGTTTAATATGTTGCATATGTTTCTTTGTTAGGATGAAAGGGGAAAATGTTAATGCCTTAAGCAGAAATTTTATTATTATCTTAATAAAAACTATAACTAAAAGAATTGCTGCATCCAGCTACTGCTTAATTCTTGAGGAGCACTACCTACACACAGCTCTTGGTAACAATGAATTTGACAAGTCAGACTGATGTCTCAGACACCCAAATCAAGAGAGAACTCACTGCTGCCATAAAGGGGAAGTCCTGCTATTTCCTTCTGCTCCCTCCAGCCTCTGCCCCATGGTGTTCAGGTATGGTCCCACCTCCACCTTTCCACCAGCTCTGCTGTTTGCTGAACTTTTCCATGGTGTGATGCCTTGAGAAGTGACCCAGAACCACGAAGCTCTTTGGCTAGGGCAGGTTCTGTTGGGCTAATGAGCTGTGGTGGTGCACAGGGCATTTCTGTGAGCCCTGGGCAGCAGGAACAGAGCCCCTGGGCAGGAGGAACAGCAACAGCTACACAGCTCTTTCTGCAGGGATCACACACAGCCCTGTCCTTTAAGGGCACTTGAACATCACCAGCCCAACTCAAACAAAGCTATGAGAAGGTGCAGATTAATGCTATTACCTAGTAACTGAGAGCCTGCAGATGAATCCTGAGACAAAAGGTGGACAACCTGACAAACACCTATATTTGGAATAAATTAGACCCTCCTGGGAAACTTTCATTAAGACAGGTGTGAAAAGGACTGGAGGAAACTGTCCGAGGTGATAAAAGGAGAGGAAATAAAAAACAAACAAAACCAACCTCATGCAACCTTGAAAATCCTGACTTGGAGAGCAAGGGAGGATTCCAGAGGGAGCAACAATTCTCCTGCCCACAAACACACCAGGCTGTGCTCATGGATGATCCAAGAGCCATAAACCAGGGTCTGCAACCAAAATTTTGCTCTCCCTCCTAACTAGTGCCTCAGTGGCCCAGGCTGTTAATATGTACAGCATCTATAAAAATGTAGCAGTTGACACTAAGATTGCCATTCATTTAACAGAAAATTCAAAACAGCTTTGTACAATTACGAGAAATATAAACTGGAATTATGCAGAGGCAGCTGTTCGCCTTTCACAGAAAAGCCAACATACACCCATTTTTTGCATGTTATCTTATGGCTAAAGTTGGAGACCCATTAAATGACCAACTAGGGAGTAAAGAGTCCTGGCCTGCCTGCTGAACTATGGTATTCTGCAAGTCTGATCTTAATTATAACAATTATTAGAAACAAACTGGTAAGAAATTGGTCCATTTTTGAAGCATGAATCCAAAAGATTCCCTAGTCTTGTTTACTGACAAATGCTATACAAATTAATCTATGCTGCACTGACTTATATATACTTAAATGAAAGACTTATGCTTTTCCTGATGATGCTATTTACACAGATTTTAAAGTTCTACATTAATCAGTTAACAAATAAATGCTATTTGCTCCATTAGCATTACAAGGTACTTCTTATTTGATTCAATTTACCAAGCTACTTAGTAATCAGATTATCAAGGAATTAGTATGATAAATCAGAATACAAAAGCATAATGTGCAGTTATTCTACCTCTTCCAACATTAATTAAGGACTGAATGCATCCCACTGTCTGAGCAAGTTATGTTCTACTACCAAGTGTAGACATCATTAAAAAATTAACTGGACAGAAATAGCACCAAATGCATCAGAATACATTTGCAGACTTTATTGACAGTTTCCTCCAACTTGGAAGGTAAACCCCACAACTGTGAACCCAATAAAAGGCTGTCCCAGGTCTGTTCTAGTTCATCTTGCTGCAATTTTACAGAAGTGATCTGCTCTCCTATTTCCCGTGCTGCCCCTCTGCCAGAGGTGCTGCTCCAGCAGCAGGAGCACACAGGTTTACACTGCCTTGCTCCAGCTGGGCCCTGAGCTCCCAGGGACCCTCACTGCCAGCACCAGGACATGATGGGCACCCCAGGTCCAAGGCACCACCAGCCCACCTGCCCCTCACTGGCTGCTGCACAGCCTACAGCCTGGAGAGAGGAAGGAAAGACAGACAGACAGCCTTAAAGCACCAGAACACACCTGTCAAACATACATTTCGGACCTACACACACTTCAGTGCACAGGGTATTATTTGGACAATAATGCTGAATATCAGAAACAAAACCTGAAACTTGCCCCCAGACTTCTTAAATACCTCCTTTCCTTTACTGGGACATTTTCCATGCTACAACCTCTAAAACACGTTTAAAAAGCAATTTAGTGCCCCTTCTTTTTCACACTCAGGGCCTAAGATAGGACACTACCACTGCTCACAAGATAGTTGACAGGCTTTTAAAGAGGACACCTTTCACAGGAATAGGCATGTGAGAAGCCAAGGTGTATTATTAGCAACTATCCCTCCCCCTCCTTTTATATTTTAAATTCTGAGCAATACTCTAAGGCTCTTTAATCCTGCCTCACCTTCTCCTGTGAGTTCACTCCTGAATGCAATAGAAACACTGAGCTGACAGTGACAAAAAATAACAAGATAATTCCTTCACGAATGTAGTTGCATAAATGAGAATAAGATATTTAACAACAAGCAAGACTAGAGCAGTCTTTTATTCTACATATTGATGGGAAATTACAGTATTCAAATATTTGTGGAGATCAGGAGTTTGTTGTCATTTGTTATCCATAAAGTCAAAAAATAAAACTTAAAATGCAGACTGAAAAAACTGCCCCTACACAAAGTTTCTTCAGAGTACTCTGGTCCTCAGGAGGGTCAGCTGTTCCATTCTGCACAAAGCACTATCATTTCCCTGCCAGTTCCCTTCTTGCACTTCACTTTGGACTTTTAGGATCCAAATGATCAGAGCCAAGTACATCAAAGAAAGTAAACACCTTTGGTTTCCTCATGGAAAATGGAACAGTTCCCTGGATGTAGCTCCTGCTACAATGGAACATTACACAGGGGTTTGCTAAGGTGCTTCCAGCTCACTATTAAATCTGGCAGACTACAGGCACTGTTATTTTGACCATTTAGGAAAGCAAAAGGCTGGCATACTACAATACTACCTAAGGAAAAAAAATCCACTACAATCCTGGTTTTGAGCAGAGGAGCTACCCAACATGAAGAACAGTGAAAATCCAAGTTGTAGGGTTTCTGATGAAATGACAGTTCCAGCATTGAACAATCTGTGGTGGATGAAAACCAACCTGGCTAACATTCATATACCGTTATTATAAAACACAGCTCTGTGGCTAGGCCACCCTCATTAAGGTAACAAAAATAGTCTTAAATGATTTATATACTATTTAAAGTTGTAGCTTCATTAGGATCTGTTCTCACTTTTTTTTGGTAGCTTTAGAGAGAGAAAGAAAAAAATAATTTCCCAGACAGACTTCAGAACAGTTCACTAAACACTATTTTTTATATAATTGTCTCCTGGCAAGCATCTGCACAGGGTAACATACGTTGGCAGACAAAAGCCATTTCAGCTTGAGCACTATTACAGCATTAACCTTTCCAAAATGCCATACCTTAGAGAGAGCAAAGCATTAGGTTAGTGGAAAATCCATCTGTTGAATGGCTAAGCCTCTCATCCCCCAAAGAACACGCCTGTTCAAAGGCATGAGGAAAGAACTATTTAGAAATGCTTATGAAATACAGCATGACATGTCTTTAGTTTTTGCTAGCATAGTTCTGCTGGCTTGGGAGGGCAAAAATGAATGCCCTTCTCACATGACATTGCTGTACCAGCAAAAGCTCTGTAGAAACAACTATGCTGACGAAGATTTTGTTGGCTTAGCTTTCATCATTCAGAGAAACCCAACTGACAGCAAAAAAACTCCTCCTGGCTCTTGAGCTGTCCCTAGGGCTGGTATTCCGAAAATTGTGTACCCATGTGCCCACACCAGCACCCTCCCACAACTTCCAGCCATTTTATCCTTCAAGCAATCCCCAAACCTGCCCTTCCTATCCTCACGTTGTTTATATTGCATGGCCACACATCATACTTTATCAGCTCCTTTTGACACATTGTGTATTTTCTTTTCCTGCACATTTTTCACTCACTGTTAACTATACCTTTAGGAAGCTTCCAACAGTTCCAGGAAATGCACACTGTAATACCACACAGCACAAAACTCTGTATCACCAAATAATGTTTAATATTTATCTGAATGTATCTATTTAATATCTCTAAGTCATAAAGTCAGTCAGATCACAGGCCCAAACCCAAAGTATGCACCTGTTTTCAACTATTAAATAGCAATAGTCAGTTGTCTTATCAGAAACAACTCCTAAAAACTGAAGAAGAATCATCTGTTATTACATCATTCTCTGCAGCTTCACTTCTAGTGTTAAGCCCTTAAAATGGAATGAGAAGAGTAACAAAATGCTTTTTCTGTCTCAATTGGAAATCAATAGTTTGGAAAAAAAATAATTGGTTTTCTCTTTATGAGGTTGTCAATGCTTGCTAAAGGCTAGAGGTTTTATAGCCCAACAAAGTATAAGTATAGCCCAAGCTGTTTACAGCTGCTTTTAAAAAAATTAAATAAAAAACCGGAACACTTGCTTTACATTACCCAACTGTAAATTAACCAGAGGTATCTTCAAGAATCTTTAAGCTCAGCATTGATTAATTTTGGTATATTAGAAACAGGACAGAAGTAAGAGAACATAAATATTTAAAGTTCAGATGATGTAAAAAAAAAAATCATCTTGCTACTCAAAACACTTCATAGAAAACACGTTAGATCAAACAAAGTCATGCCATCTACAAGTCCCCAGATGATGCAGTAGCAACCTAAAACCTCAGAATAGCCAAAGATTGATTTTTTTCCCCAGTTATTTTAAGTAAATGAACTGAAGCACTGCCTGTGACTATTTCCAGTGGAGATCCTCCAAATAGCAGCTTTCTTAAAGGACACAAATCTCCATTTCATTTAGAGAACAGCCATCCAGAACTGCACACAGCAGCTAACAATTTTCTATACATAAATCAGGTTTCATTCTTAAAATATGTAAGTTAACATTTTTCCATTGTATTTCCATCAGTAACATGAAAAAGTGTCTCTAAAACTGACACTCAAATTTCAACAGCAGATGGTAGGAATAGATTCCTGGAGTTACCAGGCCAGGTTAAAGATTCTGTTTAAGGCCCTAAAATATTCAAGATTATGCAAAGGACTTGGTCTTCCAAAAAGTTATGAAGCAAAAGCGTAAACTCTAACGAGTACTTTCTTTCCATCTTATAACAAATTTCACTAACTTGGTAAATTAATATACCATTATGGTCTTTCCCTGCATAAAACAAAGACAAAAATCACCAAAGCAAACAAGGGAAACAATACAAAACTTTCCTGGGGCACTATCAATGCTCTCACCCATGCCCTGTTGCCAAAAGCTTCACAAATACCACACCACATCAACATCATACTACAAACATCATCTGGCTGCTTAAACACCTGGTGATTACAAACATAATGTAAAAATCAGAATTTCAAAACTGTCTACCTTAAAACTTTAATCCTCTAGAAGGGTGGTTTTGCTTAGTTTCTAACAAAGCCACAGCAGTTCTGATGTCAGTAGCTCTGATAGGGCAGAAACTTGATAAAAATTAAATGACTGACCTTCATTAAATCAAGTGTCATCAATTTAACAGCCATCCACAATTACTTCTTATCTCAACAAAAAAACATTTGGTCCACAACACAAGACAGTCATCAACATCCTGCATAGGAAAAAAACCCCAACAATTTTCACATAGCCTACTATAAATACTGTTGCTGTTTTGGTTTGAAACCTATTTTTCAGTTCCAAACTTATCTTTATTTTTAAAAAAAAAAAAAAAAAAAAGCTTACTTGTAGTTCCTCTCTGGAATGGAGATAACAGTAAGACTTAAAATAAACCCCCAAAAAACCCACACTTAAAAAAATGTAGTCATCTCCCCCATTTCTGCCATTTTGGGAAATTATTTTAGCAGAGATATTTATAATGGTTTTCCAATCACAGCACAAATAAAATACCTGGTAAATAAAATCACCAAGAATACCATTATTAATGAGAAGATATACGAAATCTTTTTCAAGTCAATGTTTAAAGAAGGAAGAGATTTAGGGATGCTAATGATCTCTGTTAATTGATTAGGCCTAGAATGGCTTTTGTGGAAAAAGAGAAACCAAATGCAAACTGCAGTTTGTCTTGAGCCATTTGATTCTGTCCCTGTGAGGCAGCGTTCAGCTCCCCCACTGCATTACTGCCATACCTGGCCGCTGTTGGCATCGTGCTCCATTATTCAGTGCCGGGCCGTGCTGTCCATCAGCAGCCCCTGGAGCTGCCGTGCCGCGCCGTGCTGCCCGAGCCGCCGAGACAATGGGGAGCCACAGCTGGGAGCCGCGCTGTCACTGTCACCCAGCACCGCCACCCATGGAGCTCCTCCTCAGCGATTCACAACCCCCCAGCTCTCCGGGTGCTAGAAAATGGCTGTACAGATTTTAATCACTTTCTCCATTAACGGGCACACTACTCTAAAATGAAAGTTTACACCACGCTGTGAAATTTTTGATGTGACAAAGAAGGAGGACAAAATATTCGTACTGTAAAGATATTCATTTCGTCTCTAGATAGTTTTATTTCTTCACTTTGGCATTGTGAACCAAACACAAAAAGTCATCAGTAAGTTAGTCCACATTGCCAGCAGTTAAACACACTTGTCACTGACAGTACGAATGCTATGATAATTTTCTGGACTGGCACATAACTAGTATCACAACCCAAAAATGGAAGAAAAACATCTTCTGAACAGAGGGGTAAAAAAAAGCCAGTTATGTGATAATTATCATACTTCCAAAAGCAGTGTCCAGACCAGGAGTCTGCAATTTTGTTGCTTGTGAGAAACCTCCATCCCTACCCCAGCTGCAGCATCACTCACCCCTGTGCTCAGCAGCACTGCTGCATGCTGATAACCATAATCCCCTTCCTGGACTCTGCAGAGACCTCTCCGAGGGATCCTGCACACCAAGTTAGGCTGCAAGGAGAACGGGGCAGTATTTTTAATCTGCAGCCTCCAGGGAGGGGAAGTACGATCCTGGGAGGCTGCAATTCCTGACAAACAGGAGATCAGTATCCCATATATTTAAGTGTCAAGATTAAAAAAACATATACATATATATAGACACACTCATTTTTACCATGTAACATAGGAAATAAAAAATATAAAACTACCACAGGAAGATTTAGACCTATCACAGACTGCAGTGGTCTTAGCATTAAAATAAATTTTTATAAATATATATAAAAAATATATAATATATATAAATATATAAAAACATCTTTTAAAACTTTGCTGCAGTTGGTAACAGATCTTAATTTTTCTATATTTGCTATTCTCCTCTTCGGCCATCTCTGTGCTCCATCTTTAAAGCCTCCACTCTTTCTGCCCACACATGGCAGTGTCACACACACTCCACACATCTTGGCTGTCATCCTTGACCAGCAAGACCATATGGGGAAAAGAAAAAGTCAATCTTTTTGTTTTAGCTGAAGACAGCAGCTTTTGGAATCCCCGTTCGTCTCTCGTGCACTGAGTTCAATGTAACTGCTGGCTATGCCTCGCTTCTACACATCAGCTCCCTCCCCACCTCAGCACACACCCCCACCATTCCTGAGGTTCCATCCCAAACTCTACAAAAATACAGACAAAAGCCATAATTCTGGGAGGCCCTTGATATTTTTGCAGAGCTTTCAGCTCTTCTGTTTCAGCTGGTCTGCAGTAAGTGCATTATTTGTCATGGAATAGGCTTCCTCAGCAGGATGCTAGACAAGAAAATTACTTTTATTTTCCTAATCGTAAATGAATTCCAAATAGGTGAACACCTATGTGCACAAGCCATTCATTGCAGGGTTCATACTCTGAATACTGCCAAAGAAAATAGTTTTCAGTTTCTGAACACATCATACAGACTACATTAATAGCAGAATAATTTTTTACGCAGTCTCCTCACACAACGCTAGGAAAATGTGTCTGTGTGCATGTCTAGCTACTGTTATAATCAGATTTGGTATTCACATACACCACGGCTGAGCACCTAGCAATGTTTTTTAATCAGTAAGATCAGCAACAAGATGCAGCTAGCCCCAAACAGGAAATAAAGTAGTACCCAAAGGAGAAAGAACTAAGCAATGAACTATTGTTATACTCTGCACTGCCTCTTGGAATAGTTTTGTTAATTTTTCTAAAACTCATACACCCACACATTATTAAGAGTTGGGGCTTCTGTAACTCCTATCCTGGAGACTCATCCTACAGGAGAGGACAGACCTGAGTTTACTTTCTCATAAGCAAAACCTTTTTAGCCCCTACACAAATGTATGGGTTCTGCTCTAAGTAATGGATTAAAAACTGGTATAGCATTCATTACCTGAAACGTCCTGTATCACAAGTGTACTTTATAAATGCTCATCTGATGCTGTGTGTTTAGCTCTGTGACTGCTTTTACACAAAGATGATGCCATGTGCAAATGAACATAGGCATAACATGTTAACGTACGCGAAACAGGAAAATAATTTGAATGAAATATCATAAAAATAATGCTGTAATTTTCCCTTTAATTTAGTCAAGATACACAATTAATACGCTTAACAGCAATACAAACTTACATCCCGGAAACAGGAGCACTCAGGGCTAGTTTACAATTGCAAGTCTGATTTAGTTGAAGTTAACTGAAAACATGTAAATTGCATCTCTATTACCAAACACACACAATTACCTTTGCTGAAATACCATTTGACAGAATAGGCATCATAAGCTCAAAAAGAGATGAGCAAAGAAAAAGTTTCAATTCAATTTAAATTCCAAAGCCATACCACAGATCAAACATACAAGACAGGTATTCAAGAGATAAATGAAAAGCAGTCTAGAAAGCAATCAGATGCTTGCCAAAGGAGAAAGGATTCTAGACTTAAGAAAAAAAGTGAAGATCTGTAACACCATCTCTTCAAATCCATTTTCCTGGCAAAACACTACTGTCTGTGATAGTTGTGCTTAAAACTGCAGTATGAATAAGTGACAGAAATGAATCTTTATTTTTTTTAAAATTCATAACAAACTTACAGAACTCAGTAACAAGTAAAAGTGCACCATCAAGTGTCTGCAAACTAGTGTCTGACTCAGAGTACAAAAGACTGGACTGGACTGTCCTGAAGGAAATTTTCTTCAAAACTTGAAAAGAAGTATTTACACAGAGACAGAAATCCAAACGGATTAAAAGGTTCTGCTTGATAGGATATACTCAGGAAGCAGATGTTACTGGCTCTGCAATATCCAAGCACTTGATATTGTGTATTGTGACAAGGGCCCTACTCCCCCAAAACAACTCCCAGCAAGACTTACATGACTGAAAAGGCAGGACACAAACTCCTGGAGAAGGACACACACACTGAAATGTTCTAACAGCCTTTCCTTTTAGAAGAAAGAAAAAGAGTTCTTTGAAGATTCATAGAGAACAAGATAAAAAACAAGCCTCTGGACCAACCAAAACACATTTAAGAAAACGTCTGAGACACAAAAAGCTTAAAAAAAATACTAAAACGGAATAATTCAACTACTTATCCCAATTCCAAAATGAAGTTTATAGATAAACCTAAAGAAAACAGAGCAGCTTTTCTCAGTTATGTAAGAAAGGGAGACATTTACAGAGTTTGTCTCATCTATATGAACTTAACAGAAGCCATATTCTTAATCACTTAATGTGAAGCCATATTCTGACTACTCCAACTTCCATCCACTTGACTGATTTTGAGTTTGTCTCTTCTGAACTCCTAGTAATTCTTTAACATTTGATTGAACAGAGATTTATTTATCTCTGCTCTTAGGGAAATTGTGTAACTCCAGATTGGTCCTGAATGCCTATTCTGTATTTAGTTCACATCATGTCCCTATAAAAACCTCTCACTTCCAAGAAAGCAGAAACAAGCACTGCAGTTTCATTCCTTTGCACCATGAACACAGTTTAGACAGCACAGTGATGAAGCTGAAATAAACATCTCTCTCTGGTGGTTTTATTTTTCTAGGAAATAAAATATACCCTCACTCTTACAAGTATAAATGAAACAATTTTACTGCTGTTAGATACTAGTCACCATTTAGCTAGCCATGGTTACTAGATGATGACAAAGTGTTGTCCAAGTCTGAATACAGGAGACTTTAAGCTAAATCCTGAAATATAAACAATCCCCAAACACTGACCCTGCAAAGCTAGTCTTAAAGACTAAATGCAATTACTTTTCAAATACCTTCTGGACAATGGAATCCAAATGAACAAGTGTCTGTTTGTAGAGCTGATTGCTGACGAAAGATTAACCTGCTTTTAATTAAAAAGTCTAGTAACAGTATAAAAGCAAGCTGAAAAAAATACTTCTAGGATTCACAGAATTCCATATTAAAAGACCTCTCTGCAAGTACTCATTATAGCAATCTTTTGAAAAGTATCAAATGTATGAGTGTAAGTAAACTGTTGGTGTTAACTGGAGTAAAAAAAAAATTCTAAATAATTAAATAGGAGTAACATTCATAGGACCAGAATTTAAGAAGGAAAAAAACCCCAACCAAACCTGGCATCTCTCAAAAGTCATAAAAGGTATTACTAAGAATGCGGAAGGGATATTTTTGGGACCAGGTAAAGAAGCCAAAAGATAAATTCTGTCCAATTCTTCACACCTTTAACAAGGCAACTCCAATCTCCTGCTTACTCAAGGAGTGAGTATGACTTACGAAAACGCAAATTCTAATAGGTGATGCTTGAGTAATGAGGCAGCCATTGATTCCATTAACTATGGTCCTTAAAGTCATGCTTAGTGAAGAAAAAACAACCCCAAGCCACCAAACCCTTTCCCCTAGAAAGCACATTAGAACACATCTAAAAAAGCCTGTATTTCTAATTTTCTGTGTGCCAGATAGTTGTGTTACACAAGAAAGGGAAGAGAAATGTTACCAGTAGAAGTTCTGGCCTATCTCCATAATTTGAAATAAGAACCACTCAGATTATATTCAACCACAGACTGATTTTTGACATCTACAGGAAACATTGCTGCTTAATAAATTGAAACCTAAGTATTGCTTCTGCAGTTTAAGCAAACAACTGAGTAATGGCTCATGCTAAACCAAGGAGTGAATATATTATAAAACAAGATTAAAGATCAGTTACTTGGTTTTGTCAGATGTTTTACCACTGTAATTTCTGTCCTTCCACCCCCAGCTGTTCCCATTACTAAGTATTCTCATTCACTCTTACGTCTAAAAACTTGTTGTATAACCCTTTCAAGAACCTTCAGATTTTCTCCACAATCTAACCTTTGTTGTTAACAAAAATAAAAGAACATGAAGGGATTGTAAAATTAGTCTCAAGAGGATAAATTCATGCACACCTCCTGAACACACCATGTCTAGTTTTGCATTCATATCTTAACTTCTTCCTGAAGTGCAGTTTAAATTCAGACTCTTCTAGACCTTCTGTTTTATATAGTCTCATCTAAATGCCAGGCATTAGATAAGCAGAAAATTAAGCTGCTCACAGGTTGGAGTTTAAGGTCATCCTCACTGTCTGAAAGCAGAAGCTGCAATATCCTCTCACCCACATGAGGTTCACTGTGCTTTGGATTTTTAATGAAAAACCAACTGTTTCAACACAAAATAATGTCCCTGAAAAATTTCCTCTGGGATTCTCCTTAAGTGACCAAGCAAATGGACTGACAGAGTAGGCCAGGCATACATAGGTCCCACATTCTGAACACAAATTCTTTGAAACCACAGGATCTGCCTTAGAACCAACACTCAGAACTTGTGTTGTCTCACTGGATGTAAGTTCTTCCATCTTCCTCCCAATATTTTTTCCCCTATAACAAAACCTGTCTCCATAAGCTTTATGATAAGCAAATACTCCTCTAGAATGCACTGATTTTGAAGCCATGTTGTCCAAAACCCATGAGCAATTCATATGCATCTGTCAGTCTTAGCAGGGGATGGGAATGTTGAGGGGATGTGAAACCAACTCCTTTTTTTTGGTACAGACACTATCAAGCAACCAAAAAAGCAAAGTGTTTATCTGCTCCAGCAAAAACTCACAATGACCAGTAGTTTTGCAAACACAAAAATGAGAATAGAGAACTGTAAAAACCTGTTTATACTAAACCAGGGATATTTTCTGCAAAGGGGCAGCTGAAATAAAAGTTCTCAAATAACAATGTCTACCCCCGAAATAACAAAAACCCAAACAATAAGACTTCACTCATGTTTACAGAATTCAATGTTTGGGTGGCACAACAAATTGTGTTATCATCCAAAAAATTCTAAACAATTAGAGCATGGGAGCAGTGCTTCAGTGTCAGGTGCCTAAAAGCAAGAAAAAAGGAGACTTCAGCTAAAATCATGATGAGCAGTTCAGTTGTAATCCCACATTTCAATTCCAATCCTCAAGTATCTCAGAGGTAAAGGACTAAGGAACACATTGGTTTAAACCAAGGGAGATGTGGGAGTCTCAACAAATCTGTATTTTTCAACTGAAGCTGGACTACAGCTTGTCAATTTGCCAGTTTTTTATTACTCTCTGGAACTCTGAATCTGAAAATCAACAGGTCAAGTAAGACAAGGTATAAGGCAAATTTTCTCAGAGCAGGTATGTCTTACCTTCCATCCGCACAGGAGGGAATGAGAATAACTGCAAGGTTGAACCAAACAGGGAAGCAGGATCTAAACCACACAGAACAGAGGGCAGCTTTTCCCTTGCTTCATGACAAGACAGAGGATTTGGAAAGAAGGGCATTTTTAATGTCATTTTTCAATTAATTTTTTTTCTCTGGGAAAAATAAAATCCAGCTTATAAGTCTTCCTCCTCAATTTTGTTCTAAAAGTAAATCTTCTGAGATAAACATGATCAATCTAAAGCAATGAGTGCTGCAGTTGAGACTTGTGTTAGCTGTGGCATTAGCACTTCCAAGGACTTTGTTCACACCACCCTCACTCCTGCCCCAAATTTGGCTAACGTCAACCTCATAAGCACAACCTTTTTAAATCCCAGTGTGTTTAAGGTTAAACAACATCTGACTCTTAATGTAGAATTCAACAGGGGGAAGGAGAAAGGAGGGAGGAGAGAGATGGGAGGAGAGACAGAGAGGAACTCCTAAGAACACTAGGAGTCAACGTGATTTTTTTACTTCCTTGCTTATCTGCACAGCCAAGCATCTCTACTCAGACAATATAATGGCATCATCAGACCCTAAAGAGACTTTAAACAAAATCAGCATCATATTGAATTATCTATGACTAGTTAGGGAGAAAAAAAAAAGAAAATAATTTTCAATTAATGTTACATAAAAAGAAAGCATTATTTTTTAAACAGTTAGGGCTGGGACCTGGAGTCGTCACTGGAGATGCAGCCTGCAATAACACAGATTGGATAGTGGGCTTTGCTAGATAAACAAAAGCTTTTTCATAGATGCAACACTAATTTTCAGAATGTTGCTAGGGCAACAGCAGACTGTAACAAGAATTTCTGAATAATGAGCAGGTGGCAATACAGAAAGATCTTCGATTCCTGTCTGAATTATTTACATGTAATCCAGAATAGTGAGATTTTGAAAAGCAATAGCCTTATTCCATCATTACAAATGGAAATACTACATACCTTGTCTAGAATATTTATTAGAGTTCTAGACATGCACCTCTTTTTTGTTTTAACACATGTAAGGCAAGATCACTAGTCTCACACCCCTAGCATAAAGAAGCAAAAGCAAATATTTTGTATAAAATACACTATGTTAAAATTAGTTTTTCTAAGCCAAAGCTAAATCTAACTTTCTACCCACGATTCTCCTTGCACAGATTCAATAATAATTCCAGGGGGACAGGAACAAATCTTGGCAATTATGAAGTAAGGACCAGACTTAGAGAAGAGAACTGGACTCGCTTTATGCATCATGCACATCCACAGCAGGAATTTTGGCAGATAGAAAATGCTATGGGAGGAAGCCTTGTGGGCACTCTAGAGTCTATGCACTTGAAAAGCAATGGCAGCAAGATTTGGCAAGATCTTTGTTACTTTAAAACTTTTAACTCTGACAAGTCAATATATGACTAATTACTGCAAACAAAATCCATCACTTGGCTTTCCAAGCTTCTGATTAGCTGGTCAGCAAAGGTTTGGGTATCTGCAAAAGGCCAGCTGTAACATTATTCTTTTGCTGAATATGACGGAAAATAACTATTATAACTTATTTTAAGACTGAACTGTTTCTCCATGAGTTCCCTGAAACACTGTAACATACGCAAAAATCACAAACCTGCTCTACCTTTGGGGCTTTTTGTCACAGATCTCTGCTTTAAGTATCAATAAAATGGCAAGACTTTTTGTTATTTTAAGCAAAGTTCTCAGATTTTGGAGATTAACAGTGTCTATGTACTGAGATATAAACTCACATACCACAAGATAACTGCACAGGAATATTCATAAATAAACTACAGAGCTCTTTCACAAGTAGCTGACATCAGAAAAACTTTTCAAAACACAGTAAAAGATGAATAATATAATTATTTGATATTATTTTGATAAATACTTAAGTCTCCATGAATTCTCACAAATCCTGTGAGCAGTATTTGAGGGAGCTGGGGGTGTTCAGCCTGAAGGAGGCTCAGGAGAGGCCTCATCACTCTATAACTCTCTCACAGAAAGCTGTGGCACGGTGGGGGTCAGTCTCTTCTCCCAAGTAACAAGCAACAGGACAAGAGGAAATGGATTCAAAATATTAGGAAAAATTTCTTCATGGAAAGGGTCAAGCACTGGAACACACTGCGTGGGGAAGTGGCAGAGTCACCGTCCCTGGACGCATTGAAAGGATGTGCAGATGTGGCACTTGGGGTAATGGTTTACTGGTGGGCTTGGCAGTGCTGAGGGAAGGGTTGAACCCTATGATCTTAAGGTCTTTTCCAACCTGAATGATTCCATGATTCTGTTATTTACTGTATGGAATTGTTTCAGTTTATCTGATTTTCAACTAATGTGCATTAAATTGAGGACAAGCCCTGGAACAAGTCACACATTAAATTGTGTTGTCATCATGTGTGACAGCTGTACAGACCTGAGCATCCCACAGAGAGCTAGAGCAAGGTTTTAAACTGAAGTTCAACCGGTGAAATCTCACCATTTGACACCTGGTCAAGTTTTACCAGCAAAGTCTTCCATGTCAGCAAAGCTTTTTGAATGAGGTTATAGCTAAAGCAATTCCAGAAGAACGTCCACTGCAGACTGTCTAACTCACAGAAGATTAAAGTATTGGATTCTTACAGCTGGTCTTCCTGCATTGTTTATAAATGAGCTTCTGTCCTCTCCAGCAGCTTCAGTCTGCACAGGTTTAACAACCAGTCTGAGCAGGTCCCTGCATTGCAGTTGAATCCTGCAAATTCCTTTGTTCCACTTTCTGGTCAGAGGGAGGTAAGAACAAAATTGCCTCACTAGTATGATGCCTCATGGAACAGCTGCTTAAGCATGATCTTACATCCCAAAACTGAGGATTCTGGTAACAAGGCAAAGTAGAGTAAAATGAGCATCTTGTTACTTCCTTATGAACACTTCTGAAAGCACATCACCATCATCATCATCATCATCATATCAGCAGCTTCATTGCCTGGACCCAGGCACAAGGGAGGCAGAACTGATTCCCCCTTTCCCCAAGTGAAAAAACCAGGCAGCATCACATTCTGCCACCATGGTACCCATGCCTTGCAAAGATACTTAATCTTCTTAAGCAGCAGGGTGGTCAGTCAAGCAAGCACTGCTAACATTTACACTAAGAACCAATTTTTGTGGTGGCATATCCTTCTTTCTCATGGTGTGATCACTAAAACAAGAGGCTACTTGTTAAAGAAACTTACCTGAATCAAACACTGTATCTCTCTTAGAGGGGAAAGGGGGAAGAAAAACCTAATTTAATGAAGACTTGTTTTGCAGTATGAAGGATTTTTTTTAATTAAAAAAACTATAAACATAGGACAAATGCTGCCACCACTAAGTTTATATTCTGAAGGATTTTTGTTACTCGAAGTTTAGATGAGAAACTAATGCAGTGCATTAGAATTTAGTGAATTTCTTTGAGAAGTTTTCTGGAAACTGGTTTTTGGACAAGTATAAAGGCATGAGGAAATTAAAAAATAAGCACCATTGTTTTCTTCAAAAATACTTCAAAGGTTACATGTCCAAGCCAGAGCAAATTTGACAGGAGAAAAAATACCCGCTCTCAAAATGCAAATTCCAGATGCACCATTCCTGAGCTGAACACAGGCAAACACACCCAGTTCTGGGGGGCAAAGAGGTTTTGAAAGCTTAAAAGAACAGGAAAGAAAATCTTTCTGGAAATCAGATTTTTCACATTTGAAGGGTGTTTGTTTATAACCTGTGTTATGCTTTGCCTAACATATTCTGGAAGAGCAGACCAGAAGGTCAGGGCTACTTGTGGATCATTCTCTGTGGAGCAAAGATGGGGTAAGAAAAGGAGATGGTTTACAGAGACAGCAAATTTTAACACTGTTCTACCACTGAACAAGTCAAACTCAAAGAATCTTATTCATGCAGTCAGAATATTTAAGCAAAGGATTATTAATAATTAATAGACTATCTATTAATAATTCTTAGAATGCTGCATTTCTCTGACCAAAAGGCTTTACTTTACTTACAGGCAATTCAGGACAGGGACTTTGACATAGTCTTAGCTACAACAATCCAGGGATTGAGGATAATCAGGCTGCCCTTGACATACAATTTCCTTATAAAGATATACAACACCCAGTTATACTAGAACTTATTGACATGTTTTAATATATATGGTGCAGCATTTAGCAATGTTATGTGTGTTAGGAATCATCTGTAAAATACCTATGGAACTTGCTCTCCCTAAGGAACATGGAAAAGAGGTTGGCAAGGGAAGAAAGCCCTTTAACATGAATAACCACAAATTTAGCTGGAAGAATAAATACAGAGGAAGCAAAAAAAAAAAAAAAATCCCAAACAACAACTCAGAAACAAACAAAACCAAAAATAAAATACACTGACCAACCAAAAGGTAAGCCTTGGAAGTCAGAAACAGCAGTTACCAGTCTGAGTCAGAATCTTTAACAAAAGGTTCATTATCCATACAAACAGAAAAAGAACAAGTACATCAGAAAACCACTACAGCACATCTGAAACTTGAACTGAACAACAGAATTTGGAAGAGTACATTCAAAGTAAAAATAAGATTCAGAAAGTAAGTGCTGAAGATACCATACCCACTAACTACTGAAAATTAGAAATCTCTCAGCAGATTACAAGTCCCAAAGAAGAGATCTTTTTCAACAGTATAAAATACACGATGGTAACATTTGATGTTCGAACAAAAAGCACAGAACTAAATATAAGGAAAAAATAACTGTATGTCTGACTTCTGAACAAATTTTAAGGAAAGAATGAACCAAAGACACCAAAGTCAATGGAAAAAGAGTTGACAGAAAAACATTGAAGCAGAGATTGTGCCAAACAGCTCCACTTAATAAAGTAATAGTTCCTAGGAAAAATAAATGGAGTAGGCCTAATCTATTTGAATTACATGTATCATTATACAGGAAACTGATAAAGCAGAGACAGTGAAGATTAACAAAATTCAAATTTTAAAGATGTAACTACCATTCAATTTATTCTCAGAAAAGCTACAGAAGTGCCATTCTAATAAAGCCCTGGTAAGGCCTTATATGGAAAATGGTATTTGCACTGATAAAAACTTGTATGGAAAACTTAATTTCATGTGGCTGTAGCAGATAACAGATGGGTAGAAGAGCTACTTAATCTAGAGAAAAACTTTGCCATAAACCCATGTGTCTCTAAGTTTTCCACAGTCAGCCAGGCTGGAGGCCAGTAGATATCAGAACCAGATTTTGCAACTGCTGCTCAGCATGCAAGAAGATAACTAGCAATTTAATTAACATTAAGATAAAGTTTGACACAGTTATGAAAGCATTATTTCCTGTAAGAAGAAGGGACTGGTCTAAATGACCCAGAGTCTCTCATTTCAGTCTTCACTATGCACTGGATGAATGTGCATGCAGTGAGTTGCATCCTTGTCCACAAACATTCCATCATTTTACTGGTAATTACTGCCATTTAATGCTAACGTAATTGGGTGGCATAGATTCAGTGGGAACCAACTGGAATCTTTTTGTTCATCAAACTTGACTTTCAAAAGCCTGTTAAGAAGCCATCTTAGGATCAAGATTTTTTCCTTAAATTTGAAAGAAACTGGAAAAAGTCCACTTACTTGTACTTTATTTCTAAAGATTTCAAAGAATAATTTAAAATCAATTTTATGCCCTCCCACATTTTACATGGGAGTCAGTCTTATAACATCAAACATACCTGAGAATCCATCTTCCTTACAGAAGTCATGCCTACATTAACCTACATATAGATATATCTCAAACACAGATCAAACGTTTTAGAATCACTGCCATTATAACCAGCTAACTGCAGCATATGCAGACATGAATAAAATAAGGACACAGAAAACAACTCCTGATGCAGCAAACAGCAGAGTCCCAAGGTTAATAAGTTATGAGCAGGATTAAAGCTGAGCCTGTTCACGTCATGCACCAGGACTTTCTTACTGTTCATATCAAGAGCAGTCAGTTCATCAGATACACACACCCAGCCTGGGCAGGTGTGACAGACACTCTGCTGCCTTTCTGGAGCATGCAGACACAAAATACTCAGATGGACAGCTAAGAACCCTGTCACATCTCTGTGATCTCAGTCAAGCAACGGGCTTTAGGATTGTCACCACTGATCTAAACCGTGCCTGAATTCACACATTGTCTCACCAGAGCTGAAAAATCTTGTCAAGGTCTCCCATCCCCAATTATTCCACATGTTAAAAATGGGCTAAATTGTTTCTGCTTAAAAGTAGTTCCTATTTCAGTGCATACTGGAAAACAGAAGAAGAAAAAGTTACTGAAAGAACACCTACACAATTATAGTTCTTGATCTTTATGGAACATTACAATTTTAAGCTTTCACACTGCTATGGACCAAGGAAGACAGATACAAACCCAGTTTTTAACACTATCCAATATTTCAACAGAAAAGGCCAGATAAAACACGGATTGTGTTCTGAGTTGGGACAGCTTCCACTACTATTTTGATATGCAGGTCTTAATAAGGACTACTGCTCGTCGTGCCTTTCAAATCAAACTTTGCAATGTCAGTAAATACAAGATTAGGTAGCAACTAATGGGATGGCACCCTGGTGAATGAGGAACAGCCAACTGCTGGAATATCATACATTGCATTAAATGGGTTAGCCCAGTAACATCATTTATTCTTTTCAGATTAAGAGTTTAGTCTAATGGTACCATTTGAAGCTCAGAAATCTTCCTCAAAACAGGGTATTATTTATTACACTGGATGAAGGCTCTCCTGTATTTAAATCATTACCAGGTAAGCTCAGTATGGACTCAGCTGCTTCTCCCAGTAACAAGAATGTCCACATAAACATAGGTGTTCCTCTCCAGAAGCCAGTATTTGAAACTAGAGGGAAACAAAACATTCCCACATGAAATATTAGGATGAAAATCGTAACATTTTTACAAGTTAACACAACTATTTGCTAGACCACAAGATTGCAGTAGCATTCCTACGGCAGCTTCCATAAAGTCATTTAACAGCTTTCCAAGTATTGGGAGTCCTTTTCCTCCTCCAATCCATACCATAAAGACGACATTTCAGAGCAATACTGGCACTGCTTTGTGGTACAACTTTAAACTCTTGAAAGAGCAGTTTATTTTTCCATGACAATAATGCAATGTGCAAGCAAGCATGCACCTAGAAGCCTTCTTAGAGATTAATTGCAATGAAAATACATTAAAGATTACTTTGATGTGCTTAAAAAAAAAGAAGAAACCGCAACACCTAAACTAAGAGACTAATGACTTGTAATCTTCATTACAAGTAAAAATTAAGGACTCATTACAGTCAATTGTAACAGTAAAAATACTATCAGCAGATAACTTTGAGTATCCAATTGTCATTTTAACAGTTCCTGCCACCAAAGTATCTGCAACACTCACTAACAAGAATATTAATCAGTTTCCCTTGGTTTTCCATTGGAAAGCCATTGGGCAAAAGCTCTTGTTCAGGAACAGTCTGACTTTGCAAGTGGAAGAAGAATAAGGACCCATCAACTAAAAAAAGCAAGCCAGGATTTTTTTGGAATCCAAGCACTGACAAAGTGTGTAGCTTTGCTAACCAATCCAGCTACTTCTGAAGGAAGATAGAAACTGGTGAGGGCTCAGGTCTTCCTTTAAGTTAGGAAATAGATTTAATAATTACAAAAGAAAGGGAGAAAAAGAATCTAATCCTAGCAGCAAGTTGTACTCTTTTTAAACACCTACAGAGTACATTGTAACTGAAATGGAGCTCTTCATCCAAAAGATCGAGGGATTATCAATGCTTTAAAGGAAAATGGCTTTTTTCTGTATGTTCTGTTGAAATGCTTCCAATCATGCTGTGATAACATGGACAAGAATTCCCCACAAACTACTTTACTCATTTTGCTACTGCCTCAACTGGGTACAAAAACTGAACATTTGATCAAAGCCAGCAATTTTCCAATGTCTCTCAAAACTCCTGCTGTATCTCCACAACAGCACACCAAATTCTTCAGAGTTCAGTCAGAATATGAAAGCAGATGGAAATCTGCTCGTGGATCCAGCACTGGTCAATGATGCAACTGCTCCCAGCTTCTCAGCACCAGCAGGAGGTTTTGATGCCCAAAGCTCTGACAGGAGAAAGGACTGTGAGAACATTCCTCAATCTGCTGTTGGCAGAAGCACTCGAATTAGTTCAAACTTCACTCACCAGCTGCACACCAACAGCCTTTTCCAGATTCAGCTGCACTAAAGAAGTCACTGATCTCACTTCCAGTCACCATTTCCTCCATCTGCCAGTTAAAGTGTTCCTCCAAGTCTCCTAATAGATGTTTCAATCTGATAGAATATGAGACCTTCATTTTACACAGCTAAAAGTTTGGAAAGTCCTCACAGGAACAGCTCATGAAAGAGACCAGAGGAGGTGACAGAGGGCAGGAACAAAAAGCCAAGGATATGACACCATGATGGCCTCTTTCACAGCAGCAGGTATTTGCAAGGACTGCATCTATTTATGTCTTGCTTCACTTAACATAAATTAAAATGCTTTAGTTGGATACCTACAGCATCCTATCGTACCTCACTTGGCTGGGAGTAATTCTTAAAATGACTGTGGTGGGTTAAGTGCTAACCAATTATACAGAACCTTTTCTAGAAAAATACAAAACTCAGGACTTGATTTTTGCTAAACCAAATCCAGTGATGACATCTTCTACATTTATGCCTTTTAGAGGTTATTTTCTGACTCAGAGATGCAAGTTATCCAAAACTCTGCTTTCAAAATGAAGGTGCAACTATGCTATGATATTTAGTCACAGCTTTAATCATATGTAGGACATTTGTCCTGACAAGCCTCAGCCTTCAGACCACAACTGGACAAAAACCTTTCATACATGGCAGTATAGACTTGCTAACAAACCTGAGGAGAAGGAAGAGAAGTTAAGAGTGCTAAATAAAGGACATAAGTTCATAATAGGAATTGATGTTGGGAAGGAGAGTAAAGAACAAGAACTTAGTACCAGATGAAAAAAGACAGGTGAACAATGTAGTATATAATTGTTTATGCAGAAACCAATGGCCACTAAGGGATAATGCCCCATTTCCTTACAGAGATCCAAGATAAGGAGTAGAAAAGAAACCCTTGAAAAAGCATCCCACAGTCATCTCAAATCTACACTTCCCTTCAGCAGTCCACATCCCAACGTAAAATAACCAAATATTCTGGGAAACTTAATTCTATGTATTGGAGAAAAGTGCATATCATAAAATGACACGATGACAGGATTCTCATAATGCATACATTAAACTACAGGTGACTAACTTATGCACAAGAATAGCAGTGCAGGCTGTTCTGTAATTAAGACTGCTGCCCTTCATAAATCTGGTTGCAGACACTATTTCCTCTAAAACATTCCTTCAACAAGTTATGAAATCAAAATAAGATTATCGGGAGGCCCAAAGTGCCATTTTCCCAACAATATTTAATCATAATCTGTGGCTGATTTATCATTTCCCACAGACAGAGCTTTCCAATAGCACTTTCAAAAATCTCTTAACACTGTTAAACAGCACATTGGTCCATCACCTCAAAAAAAAGTGAAGGAGGATAGACAAAGAACCACATAAGCCCAACTTCGATGGGCTTCCATAGATGCTACCTATCATCCAGAGTAAGCACCACATTAAGGCACTCACATTGATCCTTCTTGCCTGAAGAATATGGTGTGAATGACATTATTCAGGTCTTGCACTGCCAAACGACTCCTCTTTCCATCACTAAAAGGCTCAATGTGGAATGCAGCATTTAACAAAAGCCCCTGGGTCATTCCTAGCTGGCCACTCCTAGATGGAATGGACACAGGAAAACTGCCACTAAAAGCCTGACTGGGCTCAACACCTCTGCAGTCCTTCAGCCCAGTGATGCCAGGATTACAGGATATTCTCCCACTCCTATTGAAAGCTCCTTAGCCGTTACACCCATGAATTACAGCACTTCGTATTTACGGGCTACTGCTTAACTCTCTTCGTATCTTTGAAATAAGAATTCAAGCACGATGAAAAATTTCATTCAATGCACTTTAACTAATCAGGACATTCAAGGTGGTTCGTATTTTTATCCAGGTAGTAAAAGTTAGAGCATAGAATTGTTTAGCTCCCCAAAACAGAACCACGCTGTCAATATATATTAAAAGATTTTTATAAAATGGGCTGTATGCCACATTATAGCCAATTCAAAGTTTACATTGCTCCCTTACCTGACAACTCAGGTCTTAGAGAATACGGTGTCAGAAGGCCCATTTTCCCCCAAAGTGTCCAAAAAACGCAACTGTATCAACGACTTTTAAAAGTCTGGAATACAGCACCTCGAAACTATAAACACATAACGGTATTCAAAAGGATGTGGTGCCACATTTCTTTGTCAAATTAACTAGGGAAAAGTAGATATGTGAAAGTGGCAATGCAAAGATATGAACTTGAATTGACAGAGGCCACTGTAGCAAACTGACAGCAACTTTTAACTGAATAAACCCCAAAACCATGGCATTTTGTGTTGTACCCAGAGCTGAGCCGAGAGCACTTGACCTAAACCATTCAGCAGGTTTGAAGCAGTTTCAGACTTTAGGCAAGTACCACAAAATAAGCCTATGGTGTAAGGCAAATATACCAAAACACGAGAAGAAAGAAAAGCCAAAAACTTAACCTAAATTAAAAGAAAAAAAGATTGCAGAATTGAATTTAGACTGAGAAAGAGCAAGGTAGTAGTACCAGTCTCCTCGACTTTTCTTTTATTCCTCTTAACTGACATACAAAATTAAAATATAAACAGACAACCACTTCAGCAGATTCGAGTAACTGACCCCAAATCTTTAATACTGGAACACTGCAAACAAACCTAGCCCAGTACACTGCACACCCCTCAAAATTACTGGTATTTGGTCAAATCTGGTTTTACTCACAAGAAAAGTAGTAGTTGATCTTGATAGCAATTTACGGTTTTCTGAAACAAAAAGTGACCAAGCAGTGCAGTTACAAGTACTACATGTTTGATCTTCCAAGATTTAAAAGGACACAAGTCTTAACATTATCTTTGCCATGGGGACTTCTGTAAATTGAGGAGTACAAGCAGTAAGCTACTTAATTTCTACAAAATACTCAAAGTCTTGACATCACAGTACTTACTGGAAAACAAAGGCTTAATATTAGCTGCATGCCAAGCCAATGGAAGACTGTCAAAGCAAATGTGTTTCCATTGCCATTTCTTTCTCCGGAATAACATATTATTTGAACAAATATTATTACTGAAAAATAATCAGAACTTCATTTTACCTCTCACTTCAAGAGTAAACACACATTCCTAATCTAACATTCACAAGACATACTGCCCTGTAAGATTGCCACTTAATACTCAGCCAAAAAGCACGTCTCAAATACATTACTCCTTGCAGAAGGCAAGACACGAGGAAGCAACCCCATTAGAAATTGCAGGTTAATGTCTCAATGCAAAAAGGTCAGTGTCAGACACCGCAAGAGAAAAAACCCAACACATTCACTGCTCTGCTTTGGGCACACAAGATCTCTTCCGTTTCAGGTTAATGAGAAAGGGGCATCAAAACTAAAAATGAAGACCATTAGCAAAACCACTCCAAGATAAGGAACATTAGGGTAGATTGCACTGTCTGGCAATGAACCCGAAGCAAAGTGTGCACTACTCCTGTTTTTTTTCCATCACCCTCCTAATCCAGCTTTCTATGGGCATCACACAAATCCACCAACATGTAGGATGTATGCAAATCTCTTCACGTGAATAATCTGAATAATTCTTAGACCCCATGGAAGAAACAGCTATTCCTCGCTTCTTTTTCTATCTCGTTCTGTCTTCCTCATAAAGTGAAACCCTTCTTCAGCGCCGAAAACTCATTTAAAAACGTTTTTAAAAAAGACAGTAAAAACCAGCCTGTGACGTAGTTTGCTCTCGAGTCTACTTACACTTTATATTATAATATGGTAGATATACCCCCCCGCAGGATTATCCAACATGCGGCAGAAATTTAAAAAAAAGAAAAAAGAAACCATAATAGCTGAAGAGCCCTGTGTCCCGCTCCGGCCAGCGCTGGCTATATTAGGGCAGGGGAAGGGGAAGGGCCGGGCTCCCCCCGCCGGCCCGCGACCCCCGGCCGGGCTGGACCGCCGGCCGCGCCGCCCCTCCCTCAGCGCTGCCCCCGCTCTGCGCACTGCGGCCGCGGCCCCCCCTCCTCCCTCAGCGCACTGCGACCCCCGCCCGCGGGAGCGCCTTCCCCGCGGCATCCCGGGCTCCTCACCGGGGCGGAGCGCTCCTTGCCGGGCTCCTTGCCGGGCTCCTTGCCGGGACACCGCGCCCGGCGGGCGGCGGCTCGTCACACACGAGGGGCGCCGAACCCAGCGCCGAGCGCCGCCCGGGTTCCTCCTGCTGCTGCCGCGGCGGGGAGAGAGGCCCCGCCCCTCGGGCCGCTGCCTCCAATGGCCGCGCCGATCGCTAATGATCGACGGCCACGCTGACCAATAAGACCCGCGGCTCCCTCCTCCCGGCGCTGCCGCGGAGTGGTGCCGCTCGGCGCTTACGCGAAGGCGAGCCCGCCCGGAAGGCGACGGCCAATGGGAGGGCGCGGCCGCCTTGACAGACAGCCGTGAGCACCAGTAAGAGCGGCGCACCGGCACCCCAAGTCCCGCCCGCTGCGTGCAGCCCATGGCCGCGGGCAGACGGAGCGATCCCGCGGCTGTGGCAGCGCGCAGTCCCGGCGGCCTCCACTCCGTGCCCCGGCCGCTCTCCCTTCCCCCGTGCCTGAGCCGCTCCCCTGCTCTCGGGCGTGTGGTGTATCCCGAACAGCAGCACCCCGGCCCCCTTGGATGCCAGCGCTCCCGCAGCTGCACGGCGCCCGCACCGTGGCGGGGCAGGCTGGGAGCTGTAGTCGGGGCTTGTCCGCACAACCTCTCGCCCCGGCTTTCACCGCTTTGCCGAGAGCCGAGGGCACTGCCCCGTCCAGCCCGGCCCTCAGCGCCATCCTCGCCTCCCTCCTTTCCCAGCCCCGCTTCCCCTTCCCGCCTCTCCGCCTCCCTCAGCCCGCCCGCTCCCAGCGGATCCGGCGCCGCTACGAGGCACGGCCGGGCGGGAGCATGATCTTCAACTCGCTCCCGGGGAAGCGGGGCCAGGGAGGAGAAGGACGGGGAGGACAGAAAAAATGAAGGGAAAAGCGGTCCCCGGGCCCAAAAGCGCTTCCCGTCCGTGACCCTGGCCTGCGTCACTTCCCGGCGGCCGTTCGAGCGCGGAGCCGTGAGGGCTGCCCGGGCTGGAGCGCTCGGGGTCTGTCGCCTGCCGGGGACCAGCTGCCAGCTGATTCCTGTTCGTCCCCAGCCCCTGTCTGTGACAGGTTTCACTTCTTGCTGCTGCTGGCTCGTCGCATCAGGTACTTGTGCGAGTGCAGCTGCAGGGACTTGCGTAAGTAGAATGAAACGCTTGCCCCCAGGGAGGTACGGAGATGTGCGCTTACCTCCAGGGCGGTACGGCGGCCTGTGGAAACACTGCTCTGCGCTGCAGAGCTGTGTGATGCCCTCTGCTCCGATCGCTTTCTCTTGCGGTGTTCTTTAAAATGCTGAGTTCTGATGGGTAGATTTTCAATTCTTTATAATCCCATTGGTGGCTCCTCAGTACAAGAAAGACACGGAGCTGCTGGAGAGGGTCCACAGAGATGGTGAGGGGTCTGGAGCATCCCTCTTAGAGGAGAGACTGCGGGAGCTGGGCCAGTGTGCTCTGGAGAAGACTGAGAGGGAATCTCAATAATGCACATTAATATCTCAAAGGCAGGTGCCGAGAGGATGTGCCAGTCTCTTTTCAGTGCTGCCCATTAGCAGGATGAGGAGCACTGGCCATGAAATAAAACACAAGTTCCACCTGAGCATGAGGAAGAATTTTACAAAGATAGCAGAGCAGTGGAACAGCTGTCCTGGGTAGTCGTGGATTCTCTCTCTCTGGAGACATTCCAAAGCTACCTGGATATGCTCCTGTGTCCCCTGCTCCAGGTGACCCTGCCTTGGCAGGGGGGTTGGATGGGGTGATCTCCAGAGTTCCCTTCCAATCTAAACAATTCTGTGAAATAGCTGGTTAACCAAGATACTCTTAGAGCCTTGAATTCCCTATTAAGTTTTATTGAATACACAGTCATGGAGCAGTTAAGGCCATTAAGAGGAAATTTATGAAGCAAAACCCTCGGTGTAAAGACTCATCTGTCTTTGGCATCTACTGCTGAGCTGCATTAAAAGGCTATACTTAGTAGCCTGTAAAAATAAGCAGTGGGTTTATATTATGTAATCAGCTTGTGTTGACAAACAGCTATTGGAAAACTTAAAGTTGTCCTTGAACTTGTCATCAGTCTTGCACCCAACTTTCCAATAAACAAACAACCCCAGGGGTAATATCCTCAACAAACTGGGTCTCAGTTGCTGCCTCTGGAAGGATAAGGGCCTTTAGTGAAATGCAGTATAGCAGTAGCAGTGGTTATTAAGAAATTCAAGGTTGGATTTTTTCAAATTTTATTTTACTGTTATTTGCACTGCCCTTATCCCTCAGTAGCTACTTACTTTTCCAGATCATTTGTGACTGACTGAACATGCTAGAAGTTGGAGCAGATTACTTGGAATTGTTGCTGATGTTGTGTCTCTCATGTATGAACTGCCTACTTGCTTGAATTTTAAAAAAAGTTTCAGTGTATTTTTTTTTAATGTGGCAGCTCAGTTTTCTTGAAAGTTTGAGAGACTTTCACAAAAGATTTCCCGAAATTATTGTTGCTGTATGAATATGTTAATAAAGTTTATTCTGTTTTAATTCCATTTTGAAAAATAGTGAGAATTGGACTGCATCAAATAGTTTATAGTTACATTGTTGTACAGTGCCTTCAAAAAAAATTTATCAGACTGGAAAAATGGGAATCACCTTTACAAAACACATGGTGACTCCCACCAAATAAATACATTCATCCTGGTGTTCACGTGTTCTGCTCTTCATAATTTTTTACTTATTTTTTATTCCCTATGAACGAATCAAGATATAGGTCCCTGAATCTTCCTTATCCCTGCTTTTAAAAGCTGGGATCATTTACCACTATACTGAGATACTTAAGCAATTTTAGATTAATAGTTACCAGGTTTAGTAGTTCAGCTATTTCATCCTTGATTTCCTTTAAAACACTTGAGTAAATATTCTACAGGTTCTTTTAACTCATGAAAATTGTGCAGCTGAATGAAGTCTCTGAATGAAAAGCTATGTCTCCACACAAAACCTTTTAGGTCTGTTTTGTCTGAAAAAAATTAAGCTCCACAACTTGTGATCTAGAGATGTGGGAAGGTCAATGTGATCTGTAGTACAACCCATTAAGGACACAGGAAAAAAAAAAGAAAAATTGTAGTTAGAGAATACATGCACTAGTTTTACATCTTCTAAATCTGCAGTGAGTAGAACAACAGATACAAACTGATTTTCTGCTACACTGACTAAATTCTTTTTTGAAGCAAACTATTTTTATTTCTTGACATTACTACGCTGTGTACGTAATTGACCTGTCTCAAAACATAAATGACCACCTCTGCCACAGGCATTGTATATGTTGTTGTAATAGTCATTTTTCACCACATGTGGAGTTGTTTAATTATTCACTTAGTCCGTAATTATTCACCATTCATTTATATAATTATTCACCTAGAGAAAAAAACTGAAAAACTTGGACATATCTGGTAGTTATTGCTTTCTGTTTTGCTGCTTTCTAAGATAGATCTGCAAAGTCAGTTTTAGCCTTGTTAATGACTGTTGCAGAAACATTTTTCATGGTAGTGCTGCTATGTACTGATGATTCATGTGCCTCCTCTAATTCAGATTTATGCTTCTGAAACTGCATGGCTCCTATTCAGTGTTTCAGTGAAAGGATCTTGTCATGATCTAGTTCAACAGAAAGTTAATTACGTTAACATTTCATTGTCATATTGTCACTCACAACAAGCTATGTAGCGAGCTGATCAGAAGTACATCATTATCTGTGCATTTATAGAATGGAAAATTATCACAGAAAATGAGTCATAAATTTTCTTTAGAGGTGATTCTCAGAACCAAGTGTTAAACAGGTTTGTTGGGCCCACCAATCCTGCAGCATTCTCGTTGAAGCTTGGCTCTACAGAAATGTTTACTGTTTTGTTTGTTTGCCAACAGTCTTTTGAAGTACCTTAATCAACTTTGAAAGGAAAAAAATACTCAGTGGAAAATATTGTGATAGAATGGAAATTATTTTGATTGCTTTCCCAAAAGCTAGAATTGAAACATTTTTGTTTGCTCAACTGAGAGCTGAAGCATGTATTTACTGGAGCTTTATGGGTTTTTTTTTCTGTGAAATGCTTCTTTTGGGCACAGAGGGCAAACTAGGGGCTTTCCATCTTCTGTTAAGCGAAGCTCTGTGGTGGACATGCATTAAAGAACCTGGTACTCATCACAGCACTTGTATCTGCTGCTGAATGTTCCAGAGGCCCAAGGTACAGGAATATTGTTTCTTTAAAGACATACCAAAAATTCAGCTTATGAAAATGGGGGACAAAATTGCCATGGTCAATATACAATGCTTATGTCTCAATTTTTGAGTGTTGATCAGTATTTTAAATGTAAATTTACTATTTTCCCTCATTGCCCAGCAGAATGGCATGTCAGAATGGTTGTGGTTAAACACCCCTTCATTGTAGAAGTGGTAGTAGAGGCCCAAGAAGGAACGCCTGGAAGTTCCAGTGTTACTCTGTTCAATTCTTCCACAATGGGATTGTCATGGAACTTGCCTTGGAAGCTCATCCACAGCATTTGCTTTACATTCCCCTGGATGCCTGATGCATACCTTGATAGACATGCCTGTAATTCATCCTGGAACCAAAAAAAGCACTTATTCATTCTCTGTCTGCCTGCATGTCATTAGTCTGACTGGCAATACCAATGACAGATCCGCCAAAATCCTCATTTTTCTGAGATTCTACAACAGTTTAGTGGATTTCCAGAACATTCAGGTCCTGTTCCCTTCCTATTCCCTCTCCTCATTGTTGTCAACAGTACTGACAGTTCCTTTTTTTTTCCTCCCGATGTGACAAATTCCCAATAACTTATATTAGCTATGCTCTCTAGTCCTCTCTTCTTTCCCTATCCCTTTGTATCTCCCTGATTTTAAGACAATATTATCTGTGAGAGAATCAGAGCAGCAGGGTCAGTGATTCCACATCACATCAGAATAGTGTACATCAGGTTTTGTAGCCAGAGCTTCATAAGTGGAATTCCTTAGGAGCAGAGGTGCAGTTCTTTCACTGTGGCATTTAGTTTCACCAGAATCCATCTGCCTGTTCTGCCTCCTCAGCTGTACTCCAAGACAGTAGAAGGAAGCTGTTGCAAGCTGCTGATCATGCTTTTCTGATTACAATTTTAGGATTAAAAATTTTAAAGGACTTTTAGTTCCATTATCTGAAGGTTAAATAACTTGGTTTTTTTTCCTAGAACTCATCTGAAAAATGTTTACTAAAAGAATTACATTTCAATGTCCATGAGTAAGCTCAGCTGGAATGGCAAATAACTTCCATTCATGAATAGGGTACTTGCTTAAATAATTATTTCATAGTGTAAAGGAAGAGACACATGCTGACCTCTTCATTCTGGAATAGTTAGAATATTTTATGGATAGTGAGGTGAGGGACTCTTCCTTCAGCATCTGCACAGTTCTATGCTTTCCAGAGAGAATTCTCAAAATTCAAGAAAAGTTGTGTAGATATTGATTATTTCAAGATGAAGTGATCAGTATTGTTCCATGAGGCTTTATTCTGTATTCTGCCTTGTAGGTAAAACATCTTCTTTCTCTTCTCTCAGGTTCAGCATGGCCAGTGCTCTCCAGGAAACACCTACACCTGAAGCTTCTCATTTAGGGGATGCTGATGCTAAGCTGTCCTTCCTACCTGAAAGACTGAGAAAGAAGCTGCTTCCTTTTCAGGAAAAAGGCATCATATTTGCACTTCAGAGAAATGGCAGGTAAAATTACTGTATTCAACTTACTGAATCACAAGCTAAAAATAATTAGGTAAACATCAATTAATTTTTACAAAAGTTATTCAATACCAGCGGTTTTAGGTGAGTTATGTTACAGAAATCTTTCATAAACTATAAGGTAACATGACTTAAAATGAATTGTGGGGTTTTTTCCACAGAGGACGAAGTTTAATGATGCATTATGCAAAAGAGAATTGTAGTATCAAAGTTCTCATGTGAAAGGAGGTTGATATCAGTAGGACCATCATTTTTGTTATGTTAATAGAGAATTCTTAAAATAAGTTAATTCACATTTGATTCTTTAGTTCTTAATGGCATGGTAGAGCTGTTAAGGGAATGACTAACAGAGCCTGATGCATCTGTATGGTTTTCTATTTTAAACTTGGTACAGTGCTGGCGTGTAATCAGGGTGTTCTGGAGCTCACTGAGCTGCAGCAGCAGAGCAGGAGAAGCCTTGCAGAGTGCTCAGTTAGCCAGTGCAGCAGCTGATGGAGTAGGCATTCAGCAATTAAATACCTGGTAAATCAAAAAACACGGTTTATGCAGCAGAGGCTGGAAATACTTTGCTGAGTTAGAGCTTGTTACTGAGTTTCAGGGTCAAAAAGGAGGGTGGGAAATGCTATTTCCACATTTATAAATTTGTGGAAATATGGGAAATTGGAACCTACAGCTGTGAAACTACTGTGTGCTGTTGTTTTGGAAAAGAATGATGTTTGGGAGGTCTGGCACAAATGGAATTAGTGTAGCCTATGTGGGAAAGACAGATGAAATTAGTTCCTGATTATTTCAGCGTCTCGCTGAAAATAAGAGGCTTAGGGCTTAAGGAGGTTGTTTACTAATGTTTGTGATAATTTTCAGGAGAAAAGAAATGTGCATCTTTTCCTCTAAAGGTGAAAAATTGGAAAGGAATTATTTATCATCAGTTCTTGCAATTATATGGAACTTTTACTCAATTAAAATTTTCTTCTGAATTTTTTCGCTTTGGTTCTAGTCCTTTGGCCAAAAACCTTTAGCACTGCTGTCTCAGGGAATGAAAAATCCATCTGTTTTATACTGCCAGTTTCAGTGGCAGAATAGAAAGATGAGTCCAGCCATTCACATGAGAGCCTGAGATTTGATATGCTTTATGCTGAATTGGCATTAACTGCTCTGTGACCACCAGTCATAGCAGGCGCTTCCTTGCTGCACAGACTGAGAGTGGATGGATATAATTTTAATGGAGAGCTAAGATTTTGGTAGAATAGACAGCAAAGCCTATGTTAAAGAGTTGAATTTAATAAATCCAAAGTCCTTGGCTGCTGTTGAATATGCAATTGAGGCGTATATAAACAGTGAAATAACAGAAGTCATTAAAATTAAAGTAACTATACACATTTAATTAGTGTAGGCTAATGGATGTATTTGAAAGGGGCATAATCTCTATTATATAGTATAGAGGTTCCTTGTAAGCAGTTTAACTGTAGGACTGGATAAATTTTTATCAGATGTTTCTTCTTTCTGTTTAAGTAGTAACAATTGCCTGCAAGAAGTATCCAAAAAGGTTTGGAATACCTAGTCTATCTGTTAAGGAGGGAATTTATTTTTTTCATTAGGGTTATGGGTTTATATTGGGCTTTTTCTTTAGGTCTTCCACTAACAAGAGTTCTGCATAACACAGCACTGATGGTTTTTATGCAGCATGCACATGAAGAAATGTTCATCATGATAGCAAGAAATCTGATTCCTTGGCACAGCAAATTCTGTGTGTAAGCTGGGTCAAACTGAGGAATTGTGTGCACACTATCAGCCAGCATCTATCTAAAGTAAAATGTGTTAAGTCAAACTTTCCCAAAGAGTGTTTTTTTAAATCTGTCCCTTGCTCATGCAGATCTATTTCTCTTCTGTCCCAAAACAGAGAACAGGAGCCTCTGGTGCTTTTAGCTGAATTTTCTTATTAGTTTGCCAGCAGTTGCCTCACACAAGTCTTTCCCTTTTGTGTACTCCATAATAATTTAAACCTTCTTTCAGTATTCCCTGTGGTATATTTCAGCAGGGTCTGGTGCTTTTCTGTAGAAGTGTCTTTTCTAGTTTTAAAAATATATAAGCATAGGACTTGAAGTGAGCAATATGTGCATCTCTGCTCATCTTTCTTCTTCCTCCAGGCTATGCAGTCTTCACAGTCATCACTTAATCCATGCTTTGCTGTAGTGGTAGGAAACTGGCATAGAGCAAATGCTCTGAAGAGAGTCAATTAATATCATCTTAGATTAGACAAGCTCCCAGTATGGAAAGGGACTTATTATTAGAACAAATTCTTATTTTTGCATGGAAGAGGCTGGGAGTCAGCTATTAATTCCCTTGTCTGTTCCCAAAGCATAAAATAAATATGCTGTTGGGGTCTGTACTTGTGATTTGTTAGTAACTGAATCAAAGGCTTTTCCAGTAGATGCTCCAAAGGCATTACCTCTTCTAACAGAGACTGCCTAACACTTTTCTAGGAAATGACAATTCTACAGCCAACAAGACAGCTATGGTTCAACTTAAGCTAAGATACCTTTTATCTCACAAACGTGCCTTAAAGGTAAATTACTGACTGGCTGCTTACTCCTTACTAGAGATTATTCTTCAGAAATGCACTTTGGAATGGCTGCCGAGGGATGGATACAATATATAGTCTTTATTTGTAGCCTCAGACATTAATGTGCACAAAAGGTAGGTGCACACAAATTATGTCTGTGAAGACTCTTTTATTTTTATGATTTTCTTTCAGTGAAGGTATAAGTAACTTCTAAAAGCAGCAATAATATTTGTTTATTTATGTGTGTGTGTGTGTGTGTGTGTGTGTGTGTGTGTGCGCACACACTTTAAACTGCTGCTTAAATAAAAACCAGCAGACTTGTCCCTTCCATGAACATGA
Source organism: Entomyzon cyanotis (assembly GCA_024500445.1). NCBI lineage: Eukaryota > Metazoa > Chordata > Aves > Passeriformes > Meliphagidae > Entomyzon > Entomyzon cyanotis. The sequence continues at coordinate 6,292,561 of JAKEPQ010001026.1, forward strand.
CCTGTTAGCAATAGGTTTGGGAAATACTGAGGGTTGTTGGGCTCAGATGTGTGTGTGCTGTTGGGAGGTGGGGGTGAGCAATTCTCTGCTCTCTGCTGCTTATTAGTCATGGTTTGGGCAGATGGGGACAAATCCCCATTTCCTAGGAACTCAGGGTAGAACTGAGGGATCACAAGGTTTTAGTGAAGAGGTGGCAGTGTTGAAGCACAATACTCTGGAAAAAGTGGTGGAAGCCTGGGTAATATATCTGAGATACAGAGATATATGGGCAAATGACTCAATAGTACTGATAAGGTTTCTATTCAATCTCATTTGAGCTCACATCTCTCATTGAATATTACTAATTTTTACTGCTGCTGTTCACTAATGTCATACTAGGAAAGTCACAATTCTTCTTACCATGTATTCTTGTAATATATCCTCACTTTACAAAAGTGTGTGATGCCTGTCTAGTAATGCAAGCAATTTGTTCACCTGAATATGCTGTAAAAGAGGCATGCTGTTGTTTGAAATTTAGCTCTCATGCTACTGGATATCACTAAATGCATTATCGAGCTTTGTAATAAAATCTGTCAGCATGTGATTTGCAAACATCATTATTTAGCATTGCTTGTCTTGCAGATGGTATCTGTAAAAGATGCCTTCAAACACAAAGATATATTTCTTTCTAGGCGTGTTTGCAGAGCAGTTTGTTTAAGCTGGATGCAAAAGAGGACTTGGAGATATTTACCACCCATGAAACAAGCTTTTCCATTATAATTGTATCTCAGACTGTATCACTGGGGTGCTCTTGTTTCCTCTATAAGTTTGAGAGGTAATACATTAACTTATATATTCAGGTGCATGTGATTTTTTCCCCATACATGCTGGCTTAATGTTGTTAGACACAGTAAAAAAGTAAATGACCATGGATGGCAATATCAGGATATGCAGAGTTCACATCTGCCTTTAAGAGCTATTGGTTTTAATGAAAGGGTAATAGTTTTGTTAGGCAGTCCCTTTCTAGAGTAAGAAACGGTTGTATAGTGTTTAATAGTTTTTGGATAATAGGCTACAGAGAACCATTGTGGCAGTGAAATCATTAGAGAATGGAGTGTGAATGTCCTCTGTTATAATACTAAATCAGTTGCCTGCACTTCAAAATAGTACTTTTTCCCATTGACTATGTCTCTGATCTCTAGCAAACTACACAGGAAGAGCACAGTTAATTCTTTGTTAATTATATTATAATAGAATTTTAATATTTCTATATTAAAATAGAATTTTACTCCAAAGATGATCAGTCTTTGTAGAAATTAATTCCCCTCTCCCACCCTCAAAGTAAACCAAAAAACCAAAGGTTCAAATCAAAATTTCCTTGAAGTTGATGAGCACAGCTGAAAGGTTCTTCAGTGGAAAGGCACAGGATACACAGTCTGCGGAGGTTTTAGTAGTTGGAACACAGAAATGACAGCTTTTGGGCAGGAAGCATATAGAAATGTTTAGAATTCCCAGGCACAGCCCTTTGTAGGGCAAAGAATTTTTGATATGAGTCCTATTTAAATTCTCAGGCAAATTTCTACACAAACTTCTTTAACTTTCTAGGATGTATTATCCTTCAAGTAGTATGAAAGATGTAATTTCCATTTGAGTTGGGTGTCTAAGGAAGTTATAGTTTTAGATTTTGGAAGCTGATAGAATAAGAGAAAATATGTTCAGTCCATGTACTTCCATGCACATTTTAGTTTGTGCTAGAGCAGTAGACCCTTTTGTCTCACACTTTTCTATAACTATTTTTCACTTTCACTCTTATTTTTGTTGTTATTACTGAGTTTGCGTCTGGGTTTATGTTGTCTATTAATCTTTCTCTCTCCTTCTGTCCAATACAATTGTTGCTTTCTGTCTTGTATTGCCTTTTTAAATTACCAGAACTTTTGTTTTATTTTGCTTTTATCTTTGCTATTTTTGATCCATGATTACTGATTGATTTGGTCTTTCAGTGTATTTCTATTCTTCAATTACTTATCTTTGATAGTAGCTATGAATAAGAAAATAGATCTGTCTTTCAATTCCATTTTGAAGCACTAAGCCTAGTTGTATGTCCACATATCTCTTACTGTCTATATCTAATTTTTCTGTCCTTTGTTTAAAAGGCCATAGGTTTCTTCAAGTTGATGTTGTGATTAAATGCAAAACCAAATGCTTTTTACCACTGTCTTAATTTTTTTTTTTTAATTTCAGAATCAGCTGCATGGTTTAAAGGAACATGTACAAAAATATTTTACAGGCTACTGTTGAATTTTTCCTAGTATTATTTCTTAGTATTTGTCTTCTGGAAGATCAGGCATAGTTATTTTCCGTTGAATTTTACTTTACTGTTTTCATCTCTGTTATAAATCTTCACACACCACAATCTTAGTTTACTGAATATCTTAGTTTAACTTAAAAGAGAAGTAAGTAATTTCATTTATATAGTGAAAACATTGGCCATTCATTTCTAAAGGAAGAAAAATGTAACAGAAATACTTGACATGAAGAGTTCATATTTTACGGAGCTATAGTTGTTTGATAATTATCATTGTATTATCAGTATTTATGCTGATACTAGTATTTATACTGGTAATTATCAGTATCAAGAACATCTGTAAGAATTTTTCTTCAGGTTTTATTCGTATTGGGCCATTTTGTGCTTAGTAAGTTGCTGAAAAGTTCAGTGAGCATTCTGGCTATTTCTTTGTAAGCACAGAACAGTGACTGTCTGTCATTCTGAGATGTTGCAGGTAAGGATGTAGAACTGGTGTAAGCACCAAATAGAATATCCTTTAATGACTCCAGGTTTTGTAGTATCATTGCTGTGAGTCTGGAGTTCATTAGGATTCTTGTAATTAAACTCAACTCATGACCATTTGAACTCAAGATGGAGAGTTCAGAGTTCAACATGAAGATGAGTACTTTGCAAACAGACAAGATGAAGTTAATCATGCTCTCTTGTGGGAAATCTACTTATTCTCTCAGGTTTTGTCATACTGACTTCAGTAAAAGCCAAATTACTTAAATTTGCATGTTAGAAAAAGAAATTACCTTCACATTTGGGTTTTTTTTTTTTAATCATGTCTAGGAATATTTCTTTAAATGTTTCATTTTTATTTTAATTTGCACTTGGTGGTTTGCAGCATCAAGTGCCATCAACAAGTATCTCCATTATTTGTAGATCTTTGGATCAGAGATCAGACTGGAGCAAAAATAATTACAACTTTTTTGTGATTTCCGTCTCTAGTCTCAGTAGCTTGTGGTTAGATAGCCTGAAAGAGCTGTTTGAAACAAGGCATAAGTCTTTTGCTAGAGTAAGAAAGAAATCTTTTATTTCAATATATTCAGCAACTCAGATGTATAAAATTATTACAATTTTGTGAATAAATGGGGGTCCTTAAACCTGCATTATAACAGGTGAGCAGTTGTTTCTAGTCTTAAGAGAACAAAGCACAGAAGTAATCTCTGGGGGAAAGGAATGGGATGGCTATTTAGTGAATATGGAGAGAATCAAACAGTTAATACATTTCAGCTCTCTCGGAGAGTTGAAGAAAGGTTTCATTTTTTTTTAAGACGTTGGTTTGTAATGATTCAGAGTACATTTCACATTTGAGAAGTGCCAAGGAAGAGAGAGATGAATAAACGAAGATGCTAGCTCACAGAATGAGGTTCAGATGCAGGAAGTATGAATGAGAGACTGAGCCAAATTCTGCAGAGCTTTCATAGCCAGGGAAGCTTGTTTGGAAGTGATGCTGGAGGAGCTGGGAAGCAATTCAAATAGAACAAAAAAATGCATTGTCAGTAAATGAATGTAGGATATAATCCAGGAGAGGAACTGTGCGAGGTGAAAAAGAAAAAAAGAAGACTTAAGAACAGAAAAAACCCAGTAGCAGTAATATGAGAATTTACCTGGGTTTAAATGTGGATTTGTAGCAGGAATAGAGAAGGAAATACGGATTTTAGAAATGCAGGGCACGATTCATTAGAATGGAAGAGGAGAACCAAGAGAGATTAAGACTGCAGGTAATAGGTTGTCAACAGTGATAGAAGGAGGGGAAAGAGGAAATGAATTGGTGTTAGCTGTGTGCAGGGAAAGTTTGCAGTGTGGGGATCCATGATGAGAAGTTGGTGTGTTTAAGCACAAGTAATGGGGAGAGGATAAATAGGAGGGAGCAGTTCTGAGTGTGAGACAAGTTGCTTTAATGAGAGTGAATAGAAGTAAGGTCTTAAACAAGTATGAGTCACACTCTGACTGACTTCATGCAAGTTGGAAGAACATAGGCACAAGAGAAGACTGCCCCAGATCACCAGGGAATGCAGAATTTGTCAGGAAAGTAGTGATAAGTATCTAAATTTCATTGAAAGCCATTAGACTGCATACTAAGGAAGACCTGCTGTTGCTCATAGGTATTTCAGTCATGTCAGTTAACAGCAGGGTTAACATTTGCAGCCTGGATTGAAACTAGTTGATGTTATTCTGTCTTCTTGCATTGAGTGAGGCTGGTGAACCCATTTGTCTCTGAAGCCAGTGACTGAACAGGTAAAGAGTTTTCACTGTCACTGTTGGGTGTGCTCTTGGCTGGAGGTTTTTCTCAGTTAGGAGTTCCATTGATATTCTCTAAAAACCTGTTGATGTGTCTGATCTTAACCTTCAACTTGACCACTTTGTTATGTGTTATTCCACACATCTTTGCCAAAGCTAAAATACCAGAATATGTGGCCTGAGCACTTTCAAATATTAATAAAACATTTTAGGTGGGTTTTTCAGTCACATGTTGAAGAATGTTGGAGAAAAGCATAAGACATCACAACCATTCTCCTCTACACTCCTTTTCAGGATCATTAACTATGCAGATGTGGCAATTTAGTGCATCTTATGTTGGGTCAAAGGTTGGGGTTTTATTATTTAGGGTTTCTTTAAAATACCTAGTGTAGTTCAGGAGCAGGGATGAGATCTATCTTCCATCTTCTGGAGCCCTATTTTTGGTGAAACACCCTTGATTATTTTTGCAAGGGAGTCAGCTCTCTTTGTTCTAGTTTTAGGACTGCGTGCTGTGATTACTGACACACAAATGTAACGGTTGCTTGCGCAGTTTTATATAAAAATGTTCTAAGTTCAGATTCCTTAAATAACCCTTGGTTAAGATGTTAGTGCTGAAGTGTTGGCTTGTGAGTAGGAGGTAAATTATATGTTGTAGCATTATATAAAACTGACTCACATGAGTAGGTGAGAATCCCAAGAATATCAGGACACCCACACCAGTGAAAGAAAGACTCGAGCTTCCTCTGTACAACATGTTCCAAAGCCTGCATTAACAAAAAACAGCTTTAATTTGCTTGAGTAGTAACAAAATTATTCAGTGTTTTAAAAAATGAGGTGCTACCGCTTTGACTGTTTGCCTTGGAAAACGCATTTAAAAGGGAAGGAGTTTGTTCTGAAAAAGCTACCTGCAATTCTAAGTGTTTTTTACTGGATAAATAGCTGCTGAAAATCAATGAAGAAGTTAAATTATCCCTACAAGCAAGCAACAGATGTAATGGATTGCTGCACCCCTTTAGTTTGTAGTCTACCATGTAAGGAAGCACAACTCTCTAGAGAGGATATTATTGCAAATACTTCTATAGTTATAAGAAACCTCTAAGACTAGCTGTTTGACTTGGTAGGATCCTTGGTTGTACAGACCTTAATTCCAGTGTGTTGTTAATCAATATTCCTTCAAGAGCAAAGTTTAAAATTAAATTCTTTCTCCTTACAAAAATACTTTACTGCAGTAGCCATAATTAATATAAGAAACTTCAGCTCTATTGTTTGCATGGTTAGTAATGCTGACATTTCAAAAGGGGTGACCTGAATATAACCCAGACAAAGAAATAGAAATTATTTTCATTTAATTGTTTGTTCTTCCCTGAAACGAATTTTATTGAACTGTGTTAGCATTAACCTCCTTCTGATGCAGACTATTTTTGTGTGGCTCTGACATATGCCACATGAGCTTAGCCTCAGTTTCCTTCTGTTCCTCCACTGAACTCATCTGCATAAAATTTTAAAGATCTGCTTGTCCTTCTGCTTTGCGAAGTTGATTCCAATCTTCTTGACATCAACACAGCCAGGAACTCTGTGTTTTTAGAGGTTTGAAAAATTATTCTTTCTGTCCTTTTAGAGGCAATGCTTTCAGAGGGCTCGGTTTTGAGTTGCTTTTCTTAGTTCCTTCACCTGTTTTTCGCTTACTTCAGGTTTCTCTCCAACGTTTGCTGTGGTAAGAACGTGTAGATGCACCTTTGCTTGGTGCTTGATACTTTTACAAGCCTACTCTGATAGTGCTGAAGGTCTGGTTTCTGGGGTTCTGACTCACCCAGCTTTGTGAGTCCCTTCAGCTGTGGGATTCTCTACATCCAGAAGCAAGCTGGGGTTTGTGTACAACCTCAGGTGCTTGCATTTGTTCTCTTCAGTGAGCAGCAGTAAGGTTCTGGACCTGTGTGCAGCTGAGGTGAAGCAGCTCAGCAGACCTTGCTCTCTGCAGGTGTGTTCACCCACCAGGGTACATTCTCACACAAAGCTCTTTGTGTTTGCTTGTTAAAGGAAAATGTAGTTTTATTTTCAAGCCTAATACACCTCAAAATGCCAGGGCTGTTAAAGCCTGGAGGAGGTCCATGCTATGGTTGCCTTCTATTGATGAAAGGTCCCACTGTGTCCAAAGGCCATTGCTCACCCTTCACTGCAAAAGGGTTATGAATAGTAGGAAGGTTTTAGCAGCGTGTGCAGTGCATCCCAATGAGATTCTACTGCTTTCTGCTAGGAAGAAATAGCAGATTTCCTTGATGAATGGACAGAGATTCAAACACAAGCCACAGGATTTGCTCTAAGAAGGGAAACATTTAAAGATTAGATGGGAAAGAATCTGAACGAATTTGCCACTGACTGGTGCTTTTTGCACGGTTGGACTTTGCTGCTGAGAGTAAGTGCAACTGAGACATCTCAAATGATTTTTTTTCCATGATTTTCTGAAACTTTTGACCATGTGGGCTGAGCTTATAACAGGATATGAATCTGCGTATCATAGCTCCAATTTATATTCTTGGAGAGAGCTATTATTAAGGTGTCATATGAACAGATGGGATATGAATGATGAAGCTCAGATTGGGTAACTACCAGTTGAGAGGAAATGACTAATTGAACTTCAGAGAACAAGAAGTCTGTCTTCTTGCAGTCAAAATATGTGAAACAAAAATACATATTTGTCCCTTCAATGTAGCTGAAGATCTGTTTCTTCTGCTTTGACAGCATGGAACCTTTATGTCCATGTTGGCAGCTTGTCTGATTGCAGTAATATAGAACATACTGAAGTTTGTTTTAAATAGAGGCTGCATATTTTTAAGATTATGTAAAGTATTGCTTTTTAGCAGCTTAGTGCAACTAACTATTAGATGTCTTGTAAGTTCTGTGTGATATGGGTTATAAAGTTGGGGAAGTTCTTTATACTTCAAATCTAATTGTTGTGATTATAAACTGGAAACATTTGATGATTTTGCTCTCAGTAATATAAGCTGGTTTTCTTTGCCCTAGAATCTAGTGAAAAAAATTTGGACTTCTTATCTTTTGTAACTACATTAAGCAGGCATCATTCTTATTTTAAAACTGTGAAAGCTACACAGATGAATGCTTTAAAATGCATTATGTCATAAAATAATTTGAATATCCTCCATTTCCACTTACATTAGTTTTATTAACTTCTACCTGTATCATAAACTCAATCTTGTGTGCCATGTCAAAATGTTATCAAGTGTGAGTGTCAATAATGTTAATTAATTGGCATCAATTAGCATTTTAAAAGCTGTAGCACTTCAGGAATGTGAGTATGAGCAGTGTGGATCCAAGCAGTGATTCATGTCACTGACTGTATGATCACAGAGGACTTTACACATTCAGATAACTCTACTGGAGCTTTAAACCAGTTTAGTGCACTTGATTGATCTCAATCTGTGATGTGTCTGGTTGAATTTTAAAGGCTGAAAAATGGATGGATTGCAAGTACAGGAAGAAAATCCCAACTGCTTATGACAAAGCAATTTCATCACTGGGCAGGAGAAGAGAGGGAATACTAACTAGCAAAATACGACTAGAGATATCCAGCTTTCAAACATAGGGGTGTTTCTGTGGCTCTGTTTGTATTGGTACTGCAGAAATGAGGAGCATAAAACTGTGTTGGTCACTTAACCCCTCTTAGCAGAGAGATTATGGGTAAATTGATGGCAGCTACTTTGTACTTCCCATCATTTACCAGCTACAAAACAATGAGTTTCTATAAATATTTAAAAGTCATCAACTTCTAAGTATGAAGTGGAGGTTAATAGACATGAAAACAGGAGATACTCTATAGCACCAAAGATTTTGAGTGCAGTCTGAAAGCGAGTGCAAAACCAGACCAATTTCTTACTTGTCAGCAGATAAAGTCATCAATGTTCAAGTGGCTACAGTTCACTCTAATGAAGAAATCTAGTTCTATGGAAAAAGTGTTCCTGTGGTAGACATATTTTTAAAGTTGGGGGTTTTTTATTTGCTATTCAGCTTCTATTTGTCAGAGCCATTTGTAAATCACTCTGAATTTCTTCATTTTTGCTAGTTATCCTGAAAGAAAGGAGAGTCCAGGTAGTTCACCTATGCCAAAGAATAGTGCTATAGGATCTTACCTATTCTCGCTTTGTTTTCTGTGTGTCTGAACTGGCATAATTAACATTTTGCTATTTATGCAATTCTACTAAAATTTAAGTTGATTTGCTGAAAAATGTTATATTTGTTAGCAGGAGTTGGCAAGGAACACTTTTATTCCTGTCCTCTTTCCCACATTTTCTTGCTACCAGATGCTTATTGATATATTTGTACTTCTGCTCTGATATTCTTATAATAAATGATCTGTATTGTTGGAGAAGGTCTGTGGTTTATTCTTGAGATGTCTCTGCTCTGTAGCTGTTAGTTGTAGTCTGACTCATTTGCTGCATTCGTGTAAGAAGTACTACTGCAACAGTAGGTTATTGTGCATTCCAATTGATTTCAGGCGTCAAAATGGTTTTAAAAAACATGATTAATGTACTGAAATCAGTTGGCCTCAAAGAATCTGCAAAAAAGAAAGACTTGTTTTGTAAACTGCAGTTTTCAAGCAATTAACAATGAGTATTGAATGGGGAAAAAAAAATAGTCTTTGAGCAAAAACTGACATTATTTTAAAATTAGAATTGTGTGTTAGTCGTCTGCAAATAAATGTCTTTGCCCAGCTGCAAATCACAGACATTAGGGCCCCACAGTCATGAGTTGCCACTAAAAATAATTCTCTTCCTGCCTTTTTTTCCTTTGTAAATCTGTACAGACTTGGGGGCTTTGTTTTGTTATATTTTCTTCCTTTGTTTTCATTGCTCCATCCCTAACAGCTGGGACCCAGGGTGGCTTGCAAAGCAATTGCAAGTAGATAGTTTGTTACTTATAAAAAATTAAGTTGTATAAGAATTAATTTTGAATTAATTTTTTACCTCAGTTGAAAGAAACTGATGAAATTAGTAGATACTGGAATTTATACTGGCAGGTAGGGTGAGCAAACAGCAGTATACTGTGTTTCTGGAAACATCAAACATTCTATCTTTTTTTGGCCAGCTACACTAACTTCAGAGTAGCTACCATTGAAAAAGCAGTTTTGTGTTACTTGAAAAGATTTTTCTGTATCAAAATACAGGATGCTTATATCTTGTGTTAAATTTTGTTAAAGACACTAAGAGCTGGAAGACCTTTCCTATTTCTTTATGGAAGAATTATATTTGAGTTACACAATGCAGTGGTACATATAGAATCACAGAATGGTTAAAATACCTTTAAAAAATCACATCAAAGATGGCATTTAATGTTTAGAAAATGAAAATATGCTGAACAGATTCACTATTTATGAATGGGGACTTGGAGTTGTCATTGTCTTTACACAGAGTGGCATTGCCAAGTGACTCCAAAATGGGCAAAAAATCAAATTCATTTTCTAATACTTTAGCTGGTACAATTGGTGGGGGAGAGGGAGTGTCTGCTTCTATTTCAAAACAAATGTGACAGCTCTGAAAAACACATTTTTAAAATCACTCTGACATATAAATAATCCTTAATCATGAAGCTGCAAAAACATTGCTCTTTCTGAAAGACAAAAAATCGAAGATGCACTTCTTGCTTTGGAAGTGTCTCTTCTAATTACAATTAATCTATCCCTGGACCTAAGCAGCAATTCAGTTTTGCAATTGCAAGTTCTGCAGTAATGCCAGCAAATTGAATAAACATTTTTAGAATGATTGTCATACTTATTTTCAAGTTCATACCAAATTCACTTTTTGTAGGTGATATCTGGAGGAATTAAGTCACCTTTATTCGTTTCATTGGTTCAGTAAATCCAGAATTTAAAATTAAAGTAAACGATTTGTAAGTATTGGTGCATGTATTATATTTACTATTAATTTCTGCTTTTCCCCCCTCTGTTTTTGTTTCCCATTTAGGTGTATGATTGCTGATGAGGTAAGTGATGCTCCTGTTCCTGTAATTCCATTTTTTTCGGTATTAATGCACTTCGTGCAGATGTGACTTTTTTTATTTGAGAGGTGTGGGCAGAAAGGCTGGTAATGAAAGAAGCCTAATTCCTGTGATAGTCAGCAGATACTCTGCAAATACCTAAGTGAGGAAAAAATTGAAACCTGACATAAGTTTAGAAGAATCCTTGAGAAAACCTAAAAGGTTACTTTTAATTGTAGGTTAAATCTCCTGTATTGTTACATTTTAAAAACACTGACTCAGTTGATTTTTTTCAAGTTCTTTATAATTGCATAGCTATCTATTTTTAATGGATTATTAGACATTCCTGGCCAAAGAGATGTTTAACAGATATGGTTTCTGAAGATGAATTTTTTAAAGTGCATTAATCAGTAGTAATAGTAAAATTCATTGTGTCCATACATTTGAAAATATATGTTATATTTCATTCTGGGGAAATCTGAGTCCAGCATTTCTTTCCACAGATGAAACATTTTTGTAATAATGTTCTTGATGTGTTGTCACTATAAAACCTTTCTGAAAAAGAGAATTGCTGTAGTCTCCCAAGTCTAATTTGTGTTTTCTTGACACACCAGGAGGGAGAGTGAGATGGATTATTGGGATTTAAGCATCTCCTCATACTATAAAAATCTCATTACATCTGGAGATAAACTATCCTGGCATAGAATGTGAAGTATCTGGGAACGGTGGAGAACACAAAAGTATTCAGGGGAAGAGAAAAGGGAAGCTTGGGAAAAATCAAAATATTAGCAGTAACTATTTTTTTTATTGAAAAAGTTTATTTCCCTCCTTGAACTAGAAAATGAACAGTGCATAATTATGTTAGCAATTGAAAGTCCTGGAAGATACATTTATTCCAAATAAATCACATATATTTTGTAATGACAGTAGGTGTGGCACTGAAGGAAGTATTGTGCAGTGATGTGTATCCTGTGCTTTTTGATGTGTCTCTAAAATAAGACAATGTTGGTAAAACAAAGTATCAGTATTGTGAGCTTATATGCAAAAAGAAGGTATGGAGGAAAACTCAAGATCAGAGAATTACTGTTCATATCTCTGGATGGTGTAACTATGTAAGGGTTAAAGTAAGATAATAACAGTATTTTTGAAAGGTGTTCTACAAATATGTTTCCATTTTTTCTCAGAGTGGGGAGAGACAACATTTTTCCCCCAAAATTTCAGCTTTGCTATGTCATCCATTTCCATGATGGAGAAAGATGGGTTTATATCAAAACACAAGTCCATAATATTTTCTACAGTTTTCCTAGTGTGTCACATTCTTGTGACCTAGCCTGGTGGTCAGTTCTGTGGGATCTACATCCACCCTTGGGTGTGCTGATGCCAAGAGATCTGCTTTATTCCAAACTCATTTCAACTCAGTGCCTGCATTATCACCAGGGACTGCACAGCCTGAGTTAGGGAGAAAACCATGGCAGCAAACTAAAAATGAATATTATTTTTTTGGGGTTTTTTTTCACTTGGACATATTTCCAGCTGGCCTAAGCACTACTGGTAACACAAGGGGAGCTTGCAGGAAAATTTCAGTGAAAACTTGGCAATTTTGAATGAAAACTGAGTATTGCAATAGCTCTCCAATTATTTTTCTTTCTAGTAACAGTGGAAAAATTCATTATGTTTTCTTCTATATCTGGGAAGTCTGTTCATTATATCATTACATCAGTCTATTTAGACTCAACACTGAAATGTGAATTGTTGTTTTATGTCTCATTACTGAGAATAGTTCGATAGCAGCAAATCCACTCAAATATCCACTGGACTCCATGGAAAACCTACACAGAGTATTTTAAGGCCAGTGGCTGCTTGGAGTTGGGAACTCTCTCTTGTCATATGAACAAGTAGAGAAAATGCTGCTTTCTTTGATAAAATCTTGGGGGGTGGGGGTTGGTATTTTTTAAACAAAACCCTAAATTCTGAATCTTACAATCATCTGGTGCCGTGATTATTCCCATATGGAAACGTTCCCACCTTGACAATATGAAACAAGTACTTTCCTGTTAAATACAAATATGTGTGTTGAATCTTCCCCTTGTCTGTACATCTGAATTCTCACTATCTGGGCTTTCTCATCTGTTACAGGCCAAAGAGAAGCCATCAGCTCTGGTGAATCAGAGCAGAAGTTTCTTTTTGTTGACACACAGGGTTGAAACCAGAGCTCTTCCCACAGAAGAAGAGCTTTATTCTTCACTTGCCTGTGCAATTTAGGACAAAGTTGTTGTTTTTATTATAATAAGGCATCCTATATTTTTCTTTCCTTTGCATAGTTTTTTCAAAATATTTTTGGCAGCTTAACAAGTTAGAGTTTGATCCTTTTAGTCTATCCTATTAAGACCCTGAACTGAAAACCTTCTGAAATGAATGGAAATGCTTCTTTTGACTTTGATGAGCTAACCAGATATAACACATGTATTAATGCATTTAACTAGAAACATCTTGTTTCATAAAAGATGATCTGTGGTAACAGTGATAATTAAATACATACTTTTAAAGTAGCTCTTTGACGTGGCTTCCTTTACTTGGTTCTGTCTTTGCAAATTCCTTTGGGCTCTTCTGAATGGAATATGCTTTCCATTCATATATTCTGTTTTGCAAACATATATTCTGTTTTTAATGTTGTTCTTTCCTTTTCTTTTCCCAGATGGGGCTAGGAAAAACAATTCAAGCAATTGCCATTTCATATTACTATAAAAATGAATGGCCTCTCTTAATTGTAGTGCCTTCCTCTCTGAGATACCCTTGGGTGGACGAGATGGAGAAGTGGATTCCAGAACTCTCTCCAGGTGACATTAGCATCATTCAGAACAAAACTGATATTGGGTGAGTAAAGTTTGTTATTTTTCTGTAGACAGGCTTGCTCATTGCCCTCTGGGGTATCAGATACACCCTCTGGGATATCAGCCACTCCTCCCAGTTTTCTGTTATTGTGTTACAGTAGTTACTCATTTTCTCTGAAGTTGAGAGATCTGCTCTTTGCAAAGTAGCAAATGCTTGTCTGCTGAAAATCTGATTACTTCAGTGAGTCTCAAATTGAACATACACAGTTATTTCTCAACTCTGATGAATTCATTAGCTTCTGTAAAACATTTTTTGAGAACTTCTGGTATACATTACAAAATAAGGAAGCAATTACTGTTAAAATTCTATTTAGCGCACTGAGAAAATTTGTAAGTTTGAGTAAGTAATCCCTAAATAACGGAAAAGGTCATCATGACCTACGCTTTCTATCTTTAGACTTAATAGCATGAATTCATCAGAGAGGCTCTGTCTTGGGTGTTGTTAGAATAATTCTCCTATTACCCTGAATTGCAAGGGTGTTTTTTAGTCTGCTTTACTGTAAATTACTTGGTTGATTTTATGGTAATGTTTGGAAGTTGTTATAACTTCGCTGTGAGGGAGACTGATCTACATGTTTTCTGGGAGTATCAGAGAGTAACTTGACTGCCAAGATGTGCTGCCTGGAACCTTCCTGGTAACTACAGAAATCCAACTGACAGTGCATTTTGAAAGCTTCATTGAAGGGTAATTCCTACTGATAGTCAAAATTTAAGTTTACCATAGGAATATGGGAACTAAAATTGGCGCTTTTTAAAAGGTATTTATCTAAAAAGCACTCAGTGCTTGTAGTGCTGAATGCAGAAAGGGAAAATGTGGAGCAGGGGAGATGATGGGAAAAGTAAATGGCAAACGAAATTCTGTTCTTTTAGGATTTTTTAAAGGAGTAGACTTTAACCATTAATACTTTTATTGAAAAAGAAGGAAAGATAAAACTTGAGTTTCTGCTCATTTAACTCCCAGGAAGCTTCCTAGCTGCAAATGAGGTCATTGTTGAACTAATTAATATTTTAACATTAAAAAGTGTTATATGCATTTGCAAGAAAATGCAAAAATACAGCTGCCAAAGTTGGTATGGCATTTTGTTAAAATCCTGCTTCCATATGTTCAGCTTTGCTTCTTCTCAGTTTAATACTTTGCTGTTCTTCAAAACTTCAAGAACCAAAGAGTGTTGTTTAACTTCTTGATTAGAACAGGTTTAAATATCCTTAGGCATCAATTTAGGTTCTTACAATTTCTGACCAAATTTGAAAATGGATGTTTCGTGAATAAATTGTTTCCACTAAAATAAATTATTCTATTTATATATTTTTTTAATTTACCCTTCAGAAAGCGGGTAAGGGAAATTCTTGCTTTCCTGGTTGCTCCATTTGTCTGTACAGTGACAGCCAGAGTCTGCAGTGCCCACAGTGCTCAAACAAACCACTGCCCCCTCCATATCCAGAGGAATGAATGTGTAGGTGCATTTACTTTTTGCCTCTTAAATCGTCAGGGAAACTTGAGCTTGCTTGGTTTCTTGATCTCTTGCTACTGAAGAACAAACAGAAGCGATGCCAGCAGAGCAGTGGTGTCTGACAGATGGGGAGACCAGCTATGACCCTCATTCTGGTGCCTTGTTTAACAGCTTTAAGAGCTCCTGTGCTGCTCAAAGGCTCCTGAAGGGCCACAGTGCTCTCTAGTGATTTTAAAACCAATTTGTGCCTCAGACCTGTGTATCTTTAAATTTCTTATAAAAAGTTCATTTTCTGTTAAATACTAATTTTTCATCCTGTGCCATGTTGATCCCCTGCTTCCAGATTTTTTTGTTTTCTTCTTGCTCTGTTTGAGCAAAAAAGCTGGATAACAGGTCTGACAGGAATGTTTTTTCCAGGTGGTGAGGTTCAGCCCAGACTGTGCTTTCATGGTGCCCAAATACTCAGGGACAATCTGGTTGATCCTCTCAGGCTGCTGCTGAGGGGACTCTTTGTACCCAGAGCAGTAGAAAGCTTGCACAGAGACATTATTACTTCAGGTGTTTGGGTGCTAATAAAGATATTTGCTTGCATGTAACTTTTTGTCCAGAAAGTGGATTTGTCCTACGGGATATCCCTGGAAAGGAGCACAGGGTGAAGCAATGCAGCCAGATAAATGGAATTCCTTTGAAATGCAATGTGTGTCTTCTAAAATGGTTATGAAATGGGTGTGATTGATAAGTGTGAGATGTTTTAAACACCAAAAGCTGTTGTTGTTAACCTGACAGCCCACTTGTCAGTCAGTCCAAAAGGAGACATGCATACCTTCTGAAATTAGATTTTAAAATATCTTTGCTATATTAATTTTCCAACAAGGAAAACTTACTAAGAAAACTTGTGGATTTTCTCTTTCAGGAGAATATCAACCAGCAAAGTAACAATTCTGGGGTATGGGCTGTTAACATCTGATGCACAGACTTTGGTAGATACTTTGTACAGGCAGAACTTCAAGGTAGTTGTGATTGATGAGTCACACTATATGAAATCTAGAAATGCCACCCGCAGCAAGATTTTACTGCCAATTGTGCAGAAAGCTCTCAGAGCTGTTCTTCTTACTGGAACTCCTGCTCTAGGAAGACCTGAAGAGGTATTTGCCATGTTGTGTTTTGTTTGTTTTGGGTTTGTTTTTAAGGATGGTATCAGTAATAAATGAAGAGTTTTGTGGGTTTTTTGAATATATACAATTACATGCATTGTGACATCAGAAAGTGCACTAGCTGCATCAGGAAGGACAAGGATAAGAAACTAAACCAATGTCTTTTTGTTAGAGTTGATTTTACGAACTGGTTCACAGGTGACTTGAGACAGTGTTTCTTGTAAGAAATTAATCTTGCTTGCAACAGACTGATTGTTGGGTGAAACAGAAAATAAACAGCCTAAGCAGAGAACTGTTTGTTTCTCCTGGGGAGGAGTCTTTGGTAGAAAAGAACTTCTATTAAATTATGTGATAAAGAAGCCCTTGGTTTATCACTGGTCTTTTGAATATTCCTGATGTTCACTTAAGTAGAACAAAATATAGCCTGTGCTTGTTGCACATCCAGAAAGACAGTTTTTTCTTTTGAAAGAAGTTCTGCATGTGGAATTAAGGAGGAGCACAGAGGTAACAAAAACGTGCTTGGGTTTTATACTGAACCCAAGACAGCTGGCTTTATTTATCAAATGTAGGGGGAAAATGGAATGTAAGAGCTGATTTGTGTTCAGAGAACTTAGAAGATTTATATAAATAATATTTTGTGCTTCAGAATTCCTCATTGTGTAAGTAGAACTTATGCCAAGATCCTTTAGGATCTTTAATTTGTTCAGAGAGGTAATAACTTGAGGAAGAAATCCACATTATGGGAAAGGGCTTGGTATATCATGAGTACTTACTTAAAACTTTAAGACAAATATTTATATTTATGGGTGTGGATAATTATAAAACTTCCTGTATGAAGACATTTCAACCAACCCTGGACAAAGAATTCAAGTTAGAAAGAGTTATACCTTTATATAGTACATTGATACTGAGACAAATATCATTGTTAAAGGTCTTTAAAACAAATTTCACATGAGCTGTCCTTGATCACAGCAATAGGATTGAAATTCATGACCAAATGGTAAATTATTTGAGACATTTTTTTAGTGATACTGAGGTTCTGCTCTGGCTTATAAGGCAGAGTATGAAAAGCATTGTGTGTCTTTAATCAGTTTTGCATCATAAGCAGAATCTTTATGTAAAGTCTTTAAATGTATAGAAAATTATCTCAGAAGCCAGAAAGCTTTAACAGTATAACAGCTTGTAAAGTAGGATTCTTCCTGGTTAAGGTCATCTAAAATGGTATTTATGTCCTGCTACTCAGCAGGGAAAAAAGCTGTGAAATTTCTGGTCTGTATTGATATTGTCCATTTCTTGAAGTAGAACTTAAGAATCTAGTAGGTTTTCCATGTATTTTAAGAAGCAGGCCACTCATGCAATAACTGCACTGAAGCTTTGCAGAAGCCCATGCTGGCAAATGATTAAAATTATATTTCTAGGAATAACTTCATCTCATCCATGTTTTCTTGTCCAATAAGAATCTTTTCCAAGCTGTCAGTGCTGTTACAGTGTTCTAGTGCTCTGTTCTTTGAGGGCTTCCCACAACTATCCTTTCTGAAGACTCTTGTATCCTGTGCAATGTCTTTTGCATGTGGGCCAAGCTGTGTGGGTTTTGTGCAGGTATTAAATGTAAACTTAACACAAGAACCATGCATTAATTATTTCTGAATAGTCTTACACTTGCAGGCAATTTTTAATTTTTCACTCTTGCTATTTCATTTTTTTGTACAGCTCTTCATGCAGATTGAGGCACTGTTTCCAAGAAGATTTGGAACTTGGATTGAATATGCTAAAAAATACTGTGATGCTCGTGTCAGGTATTACTGTGCTTGCTTATTTACATTCTTATGAGTGTCTTTGATTTTTCTTGTCATGCCAAGTGAGAGAATCAGTAGGCAGTACCTCTACTGCTGTATCACACCATGGTGCTTGGAAACCCAAGGTCAGTACCATCTCCTCCTTCAAAGAGGATTCGGAAAAGGATGACACTGATTAAATGAATTAATTAAAGCTATTAAAGTTTGAAATAAAGTTGAAGTGACAGCATTCTGTTAAGTAAAATTATTTATGCATTTACTGTTGTTAGTATGAGTTGTGGAGGTTTTACCTTCAGAACTGGTGTTTTTGATTCTCAGTCTCAAGCTTGTGGTCTTGTAATAATTTATATCTCTCTGTATTATGGGATCCAGGTTTTTTGCTACCTCACCACACTTGGGTGGGAGAAAAAGTCCAGTGCTTGTCTCTGTATTTCACAGGCTGACTGTCCTAGCTAAACATTTCATATCTACAACTTTGCATGTATTCGAAATAACAGATTTTTGTCAGCTAATTTGACTAGCATTTAGCTTTAATTTTTACAGTAATAATTACATGGTTTCATTTCCATAAAACTTGTTCTTCTCCCTCCATCATATGTACTTTATCAGTATTTAACTTCAAATAACATGGAAGAGCACTGTCTAATTTTCAGGCAGAGAAATGCTATTTTTTCTGTGGTGTTTTGACTGAATGCATCTGTAATTTTCACACCACAAGTGTGCGTGGGTACAGCATGGTTAGCTACTCAATCATAGATGATTATCTTATTTTTGGAATACCATAAATGTAATAAAAATCAAGTTCAGGGTTTGGCAAGCTTTCAATGAATAACTTTTTCTTCGTGACTTGGCTGAAAGAAAACATCCTGTGGCAATAAACTTGATAGGATTATTTTATGCAGCACTTTCTGTGAAAATATGGGTGGTTTTTACTTAGGTGTCCATAGACACCTGTTTTAAAGATGAGATCCATACTATTTCTGTGAGGTTTTGCCTGCCATTTCTGTTACATCCCCAATGCTGAGGGCTGAGGAAGGAGGTCTTTATGAGGACAGACATATAAATAGACCAAGGAAGGGATATGAGCAGAAGATGTTGCTGTCTTCCATCTGTGCCATTCCCACTTCACCAGTGCAGAAGTGACTCCCTCAGCCCCTTTCCCAAATGATTACAGTCAGCTAATTCAACTAATTGGAGCACTGTTGATAAAAGTCAGTAAGGCTTAAAAATCTCTAAATGACTGTGGGGGGTTTTGTTGCTTTTTGTTTGCTTGTTTTTTGAATAAAAATTACATGCTTGCAAGACACTCTCCTGGCCCTGGAAAATGCTACCTGGGCTTTTCTCCAAAGGCAGAAAAATCTGTTATGTTCATTATTTTATTGTCTCCTGGCAATGCTGACAGAGAAGAGCTGCTGTTCCTGCTGCAGCACTTCCTCAAAACCAGCAAAGCATAGAAGGAATAAGGAAGACTGAGTTAATAAATTCTCTTTTCAGCCTTTAGCTTCTTAATGTTAAACCTTATTCGTCTATTTAACCATGCTCATTAAATAGTATTACTTCTAAAGATGATAGCTTAAGCTTTAAATCCTGTCTCTGGCAGTAACTAAGAAGGAATTCTTAGGGAGGGAAAGAAAGAAATATTGATGGTGATATTTGCATTTTTCATGATGGCTTTCCTGTTTGCAATATAATAAAGAATATTCTCATGGTGGCATATTCTTCTCATCAGTCCATTGAAACAGGAGTTCCAAAATTAAACCTGAAAGTTCTGCTTCCTGTGGACAGGGAAGTGTGGGGAGCTGGGAATAGACAGGATTGTGTGCAGGTGATGAGTAGCACCTCCTGCAGGCAGTGCTGGCTGCTGGGAAGTTGAAGCACACTTTCATATCCAAGAGTGTATTTTAAAATTAATTATGCACTGAAGATTTGTACTGAATTTGGAAGATCTTGTGTTTACACTCCACATTGATTTATCATTTTTAGGTTTTTTGGTAAAAGAAGACAATGGGACTGTAGAGGAGCTTCAAACTTAGAGGAACTACATCAACTTTTAAGTGAAATAATGATCAGAAGACTGAAGAATGATGTCCTAACTCAGTTGCCTCCCAAAGTCAGGCAGCGTATTCCATTTGACCTCCCACAAGCTGCAGCAAAGGTAAATTTTGCACTTTTGCTAAAAACATATTTGTTAGTAAATGGAAATACCTATGTATGGATATGTATTTTTACATATGCATTTGTATTACATGTAATTACAAAAACTGTGTGAATATAAAGCAGAGTATCTCTTATTCTTTTTAAAATATAGCGCAAAGAACACTAATATAGCAAATTTTCTTTTCCGTCTTCTTTTCCTGTAGATTTTGAATACTACAGTTACTTTTAGCCACATTTGATAGAGTTCTCCAAAGTTCCTAAACATTTCACACTTGAAACAGACCTGTTGAGGTGGAACATGCTTTGTGCTCTGTATCTAATCATTTGTCTCTTCTGCCAATTAGAATCTGAATGCCACTTTTGCAGAGTGGGAGAAATTAATGAGAAATCTGAGTTCAGATGCCACTGAGAGCCACTTTTCTCAAGTCATGAATCTGATCACACGCATGTATAAGGAAACAGCCATTGCCAAGGTGAGCCTGCAAGTCTTCCCATAATATCCCTAAATTGCCCAGTGTGTGTTTTTAACCTAATAAAATTGGTTTTATTGGCCAGAACATGAGATGAGGTTATTTGATTTGTTTTCATCATGACATGGAGAAACACTCTTTTGCCCTGTATGTTTATGGAATAGACACAACCCCATTACAATGAAAAAAAGAAATCTGAAGACTGCAGTGTGTATTGCATTAACTGTTAATCACTGATAAATGTTGTTATTAACTGTCATCACTGCTTAAATAGCTTTTGTAAAAGATAATGAAAATTACATTTGACATAGAAGAATGCTATGAATGCTTAAATAGAGCAATATTTTATGATTATGGTATCATGAACACATCAAAATTTTTCTTTCAGTTTTGATATATGGCTTTATGTGTGTGGATGCAAAAGTTCTGATTAAATATTACCTTGTCTGTTAGAAATATGTTTGTTTTTCTCAAATATGGATTAAAGCGTCAGATAATGATGTCTGAATTAAAAGGGGGTTTATCTACATCTTAATCTGGAAGAAGTGCCACGTAATTGTATGATCTTTTGAGGATAAATGGTTGGGGTTTTTCCTCTCTGAAGGAGTAAGTTAGGTTTCTCAAAGACATGGAGTGGTGGTATTTTTTTTTCAACAAAATAATTCTGAATAATTTGGTTCTTGACAATGTCAGTGTTTGATAACGTCGTACATGGATAACAAAAGATATGGAAATTTACCTTTTTGTGTTACAAGTAATTGAAAGACATGAAAATAAAACCTGTCTTTTTGAGCATTTTGTGTGTGTCACTAATGAAAACACTCTCTTTACTGCAGGCAGGAGCAGTCAAAGACTACATAAAAATGATGCTTGACAATGACAAACTGAAGTTCCTTGTCTTTGCCCATCACCTGAGCATGCTGCAAGCCTGCACAGAGGCAGTGATAGAGAGCAAGGTAAAGGCTTAACAAATGTGCACACAAATTTAAATTCACTCATACAAACATCTATCAGCTGTGTTTGAATTCAGCAGAGCTGCACACGATTGCAGGAATGGAAGGATTTTACGTATATATGGATCAGTGCCACAGGATTAAAAGGGATCGTGTGGCTCTGAAGAACTGAGTTGTGTTTAAGGATAATGTAAACACACTTGTATCTGGTATGACTAATTTATTATTATTATTATTATTTTAAAATCAATGTTGCAGGCTATTGTTTTATAAGTTTTTCTACCACTCCACTTGTGGTTTTGTGGGTTTTACCAGCACTCTATCATCTCACCTGGATGTTTAATTCAGAGCAGTAAAAATATTTGCCAGCAGCTTTCACCTTACTTTGATCATGGACTCTTAACTATTGCTGTGGAATGGTGGCTAAGTTTGCTATTTTAAATTTTTATTCTTTTTTACTGTTAGGAATTGTAATAAATAGTGTCAGGGAAATTCCAGATTCTTCTGTGTAATACTCCACTTTAGGAGCCCATGTTCATTCTGTCTTTTACTTTTGTGAACAGGGAATACAAAGTCTACACTTCTCTAATAGAGACTTAATTAAAGGGCAAAAGAGTACTGATGTATCCTGATCCCCATGACAGGAATAGAACAGTCCTTTTCCTATTTTTTCAGGGGGACAGAGGGGGATTGGTCTGAAAATAGATACTGAAAATGTAATTTTGTGTCTGTTATGATGTTTCAGGTTCGCTACATCCGAATTGATGGGAGTGTTCCCTCTGCAGAGAGGATTCACTTGGTGAATCAGTTTCAGAAGGACCCTGAAACCCGGGTTGCTATTTTGAGTATTCAGGCAGCTGGTCAGGTAGGGCAAAAAGAAAATATGTGAAATAATACTCTTGAACAATATAGCTACTGAAATCATTGATGACTGAAGTGATTAACTGAAGGCAATTTATCTTCATGCAATTTGTCCTTTGTAGACTCCTTTGTTCATTTCTTTGCACTAATCATGTTAACTGTTTTGAGCCTCTATTGAATTTACTTGAGCAAAATGATGATAAGCAGCAGCATTTAATTCTTGAATAGTTAGAACAACTCCATTTCTCTAAAAGCCCTTGATTAATAAGAAATAGATGTTACTTCCATAAAGAAAAGCAATGTGCAGTCTTTGCACAATATTGAAGTATTTTTTGAATCTGAGGCCCAAGGAGGAAATCAGTATAAAAAGCCCATCTGCTGTTGAGGACCACCTCAACCACCCTCTTATTTCCACATAAAAATGTCCTGTACAACCTTTAGCTTTCTTTTGCTTCAGATAATCAGTTGTGGTATCTTTTATTTTAAAATGCATCTACTTCCTCTGCTTAGGGTTTAACATTCACTGCTGCCACTCACGTTGTGTTTGCTGAATTATATTGGGATCCAGGCCACATTAAACAAGCAGAAGACAGAGCACACCGCATTGGGCAGTGCAGCTCTGTGAACATTCACTTCCTGATTGCCAAGGGAACCATGGACACCCTAATGTGGGCAATGCTGAACCGCAAGGTATGTGTGCAGTGGGGCCAAGGGGTCAAGAGCTCGCTGGGATTGTGGCAACAGAAGATGGTTATCTGGAGCTCTCTGCTAGTCTAAAACAAATTGATACCCCTACAATTGCTAATCATCAAAATGGCCATGTTTGTTCTGATTTAGTCTTTCTTAGCTTTTTGTTCCTCATTCAAGATGCAGAGATAATGAGTCTTTGCCAAGGTGAATGGGATGGTTCATATCCACAGGAGATGGTTGTTTTACCTTCTAGCTTTTTACTACTGCTGTTCAGTTTACAGATTTAAGGCATTCCCTTCACTCATAACAGCTTGAATTTGTTGTGGGTTTGTTTTGTTTTTTTTTAATTGAATGAATGTTGTGCTCAAACTAAGCTTCCTTTCTGAGAGGCAAAGGCATTCTCAAATAATTCTGCTTCGGTAGATCCAAGATTACACTAATTTTTTTTCTGTTGCCATTTTCCACAAGTATCACCCAATTGTGGGTAGGACAGGAATCTTAGAATAATAGAATGGTTTTGGTTGGAAGGGTCCTTAGAGCTCATCCTGCCAAGGACAGGGACACCTTCCTCTATCCCAAGTTGCTCCAAGCCCTGTCCAGCCTGGCCTTGGACACTTCCAGGGATCCAGGGGCAGTCACAGCTTCTCTGGGCAACCTGTGCCAGGGCCTCCCCACCCTCACAGGGAAGAATTTCTTCCTAACATCCACTCTAACCCTGTCCTCTGTCAGTTTAAAGCTAGGAGTAGTTCCAGTCTCCTTTTTTACCTACTTGGAATATTTTTAAAAGTTCACAAGACTTAGAAAAATAATTTTGCTGTGTTGATAACTGAGGTGTGTCATTGTTCTGTGTTCTGTCAATTCTTGTTTTCTGCTGTTGCCAGATGTGTCAATGTAGAAGGAATTGCCTTTCAAACACCAGGTGCCAGAGCCATTTGAGACTGTGATTACACAGTGTTTATCCTGATGCCAATGCCAGCCTATGGTTGTGGTTTCTGCAATTGGCTGGCCCTGTGTTGTTGTGGTTCAGTTGGGTTGTGTCCATAAGTTACTGTAGTGAGAAACTGCTAACCAATTTGTTTGCCAGTGTAACTCTCCTGCTGTAAAACAATCACTGCTTAAATAATCTGGGAACTGCAAACTGGGTTTGACATTGAGTTGGGGAAGGAAACTCTGTATTCAACTTCCTGTAGGTACTTGTGAGAAAATCTGTCAGTCTGGTGCATTATGAGACTCCTTAAACATGGCACAGATGGGGCTCAGTAATTCAACAACAATTTATTTTACAAGTTCTGTCACTTAATAATTCTCTCCTTATTTGTCTCCACATGCCAAGCAAAACATGTTAAGACTGCTAGAGATACACACAGTGTATATATTCTCTTTTATCTTCAATAAAAGCTGACATTTTGTGTACAGCTTCACTGGTTGTAATGTGCAAAATACAGGATTCACCATTATTGTCTTTCTGCAGGCCAAAGTCACAGGCAGCACCTTGAATGGCAAGAAAGAGAAAATGCAGGCTGAAGAAGGTGATAAGGAAAAATGGGACTTTTTGAGTTTTGCAGAGACCTGGACTCCAAATGAATGTGTAGAAGATCCCCAGAATGAACTTTTATTTACACATGTAAGACTTGAAACTTTGTTTTTTCTGTTTCCTTTCACTTAAAAAAAATTATAACAGTCATTTGCTTTACCTTTTTGTGCAGTTCAGAGTTTACTAACAGAGAAACACCAAACAAGTGGGAAAAACTAAATTCCAATTTAAAACTCGCATGAAGTTGCGAAAAATGCTCTGCTGGGTATAAATGTCATCTACATCTTCTGATGGGTCCTTATGTTTAGGTGACTGAGCCACCTCAGGGTCAGATAAGATCAAGTAATTTCTGTTCAAATGACATTTTTATTAACTGTGCTGAATTAATTTGACCGATATTTAAAACAGCGTGTGAAAGCCTTTCCTTGAAATGAGCATCTTCAAAAAAGGCACATAGCTTACCACTTCTGTGTATCTGTTTTCTGGTAGTGCTATTTCAGAATTTTCAGGAGAATATTGAAAGTACTTTTCTGAAATCAGGAGAGGAATGTTGAGTTGCTTTTTCTGCTCACTCTTTGTTCCTAAAGTTATCTTTTGTTAAAGATCTCTTTTGCTTAACAGTTTCTGATGCAGTAATAGGTGGGGTTTAGAGGTCTTTTCCAACCTAAATGATTCTGTGATTCTGTATTTCTTTCCTCTTCCCTAGTTTGAAAAGGACAAACAGCATGACATACGCTCCTTCTTTTCCCCCAAATTCTCCACGGAGAAGAAACGCAAAAGATTTTCTGGTGATGAATTGTTACAGAATGATTCAGAATCTTCTGCGGTCACAAAAGAAGAGGATGTAGAGAAGAGCAATGAAAGCCTGGATTCTTCAAGGAGAAGTGAGGTGGATACAATTTATGATGAAGATGCTTGTGAACAGGAAGCCAAAAGAGCAAGAAGCATAAGTGGATCTACCCCAGTCAGCTCCAGGAATAAACAGAAAACATCTTCGAGTGGAAAAAAGCCCTCTTTGTTTTCAGAAAAAAACAATGAACTCTGTCCTTGTGACTTAAATGCTTCAAGTGAAAGTACAGCTTTAAATAAAGTTTGGCACTGCAATGCTTGCACTTACATTAACAATGATCTGCTGCCTTACTGTGAAATGTGCCATTGCCCCCAGGGCAGTGATGGTGAGTGAGGAGTGCTGCAGAGGAAAAGATGCATTTTTCATTGCAGAAAACACAGTCTTTTTGAACAGGACTACACAGACATTCAGGCAAAATATGAGGAATTGTGTCTTTACATGAACAAATACCCCTCAAGTGATCCTCCTTAGTCTTGCTTTCCCCAAGGATCTTTTACATCAGTCTAACTTGAAACAAGTGAAAAATTACCATAAAATTTTAACAGGATATAAATTCCATGAGGAAGAATATATCCTCTGGTTTTTTTGCAGCAAATGTCCCTCTCCTCTTCCTTGAGGTTTATGGTTATTCTAAATACAATTAAACAGCAAAATTTTTGTTTACCTTTCAAAACCAAGCAATGTGGTATTGGTGTTTTATTAACTTGAGCATTTTATATTTGTCATGAGAGCCATTATCTGGAAAATAAGGCTTTTCTTTCTCCAGCTGCTCACAGTAGATTTCTTCTACTAAATTTATTTAAGCTATCTGGAAAATTAATGAAATATTTTTATAAATCTGTGCCCATATTTGTCAGTTAAGTTGCAAAGGCAGGGGTAAGGTTATTCTTACTTGTCTTTTTATTTATTTAAATCTCTGGGCTTGTTCAAGTGAGGACTTCTGAATTTCACAGCTATAAATCAATGTCTAGAAAATGATTTTATGTGTTTATGGTGTACAGCAACTATATAATACAGAATTGCTAACTGCATTATTTATTACATATATATTTTGACATTAGGCTGGGTGCATGGGATTACATAAATTAGAAGCTTTGTTCCATGTGTTGTTCTCTTAGTATTAAAGCTACCTCTAGCTTCCTATATCATTGCACAATAACAATATTAGAGAACAAAATGCTATTTCTTTGTATTTCAGTGACATGGTCCTGTCTCCAGATGTGTTATTAGGTACCTGTCAGGTAACACAAATCATCACTTTTCTTGTTTCTTTGTCTTTAGGTGAGAGAAATTGTGAAGTTCCTGCGAGCCAAACTGAGGAAGGAGTGTCAGAGGAGCCCAGGAGGAATGGAGAAAGAGCAGAGTGCAGTGCTGAACATAGAAAAGATTTGGGGGAAGTGGGGGACCAGCAATCGGTTGATATCAGAGAACAGGAAACTGTTGGGACTGAAAAGGAAAGAAGTGAAAAGGAGTGTGGAGAAGGTGAAGTGGGACTCTATGAAGAACAATTCTATCCCATTGTGAAACTGAGTTAAATGGTTCTGGCATGAAAAACACCTTTTAAATAAAAACCTTCACCTCTGAAACACTGAAGTACAAATACCAGCATGGGACTTTCTCATTTTAACCTGGGCCATTTTTTGAATTTTGATGCTGGATAAGGCCAGCCTTTCCACACAGCTCCTGGATCAAACCAGAGCTGACTGACTTCAGAACTGTGCCAAACCAGCAGCTGGGAATCTGCATGTTTTTATTGGAACTCAGTATTTACTTGGGCTCAGGACAGACACAGCCAAAACAGATGATGGGTCATTCAGGAGAAACAGAAAAATAAAATACACAAATACATTAATAGTTTGCTGCTTGAGCTGTGCATCTTACTGTGTTGTTCTAGAATTAGATATTTAATACTATTTTTAATGTCACAGTAGAATGAATGAATGAAATGAATGAAGATAAACCTTTTAATGCCAACATTTTTTTCTCTTGTAGATAAATCAGACATGTTCCAAATATATGATGGGCTTATGTTTTGTGCAAGCAGGAATACTGATAGAATCCACCTCTATACAAAGGTAAACCTGAAGTGTGCATGGTAATTGTCATTTTAAAGTTGCAAAGTCAAATGTTGCCTTATGAAATGTTTGTGGGTTTTCATTTGTTATGTTTTATGTAAAAGCATCAATATTCTTGTATTAGCTGAAATGTACAAAATTAAGGTGGTTTATCATTCTAGTTCTTTTTCTCAATGGAATTAAGTAATAATTCCCTAGATACATAACTTCCAATACTTCTCTTGGCTTACAAGATTGGGCTAATACATTAAATCATCTGTTAGACATGCCAGTGACACTTGTTTAAGATTCCTTTTTTATTATTACAGTGTCTTATCACAAAATAACTTCAATAGAATAACATTCAAAATTCAAATAAAAAGTGACAGCAAGTCCTGACGCAATAAGTAAATAAAATATTGCCACCACATTTTCAGAAAGCTCAGCATCAGTGCTGTGTGTAAGTCAGTAACTTCCTGAATAAAGCACATTATCATTAACCTGCAGTGGTGATGGGATGCAGAAACCAGCAGCTGGGAATTTTCCAGGCCATTATTCAAGGGGAGGTCAGGACTTGCCAATTTCTTCTTTTCAGTGATAGGAAAGTTCACTGGAAAGATTTCTTTAAATTACTGAGTGAATCAGTGTATTCAGGTGCCACTAAAGCAGCACAGATAACTGAGAGCAAGTCTTTGGGATAAGACATTTTTATTAGGCTGATACAGCTGGGAAAAAGTCAAAAGGAGTCAAAAAGTCCTCTTGTATCTGCAAACTTGTTAAATGTACTTAAAATGTATGCTGCTGCCTAGCTTTACACACTTTATTCAGGCAAAGACAGATTTTGGATGGGTTTTGGACAATTGTCTGGTTTGGGTTTTGCTGGGATTACAGTTTCATTATGCCTGATGCTGCACAAGATCTGCTGAATAGTGAGGGAATTCTGCTTTAATTCCTTCTCTCGAATGTTTGTGAATCATCAATAAGTTCCTTGGCCATATCTACCCACTGGGATAACTTATTCCTTTAAAAATTAAGTGGAGAACTTCTTCAGACATTAAAATGAAGTATGATAAACAATGTTCAAGAATTCTTATTTTAAATTGTAATGAAGTGACATTCTCCTATCTACAGTCATTTATATCCCTTAGAATTCAGTCAAGAGGATTGCAATTTCAGTTTAATATAAGGTAGTTTGTGTGTCTGAACTATTTGCAAAGAAAAAAATCAGATCTATTAAAAGTTAAAATGTTCAGCCTTGTTACTTTTAGGTAGATTAATATGAATCATCTTTCTTGCATTTGTGCTGTTATCTCTGTGCCTTATTGTTAGTTCTGGAAAAGTTTGACCTTGAGGGACTAAATTTAGTAGGAAGGGAGGAGAATTCACTTGAAACAGGCTATTTTTTTCTACATTGTGGTACACTGCATCTGTAAACAAAACTGTTTGCTTGTCTAGGATGGTGAACCACTGAATCATAATTTCATTCCATTGGACATACAGCTGGATAACTGGGAAGATTTACCAGAGACTTTCCAGAATAAAAAAAATCGTGCATTGGTAAGAACAAATACTACTGGCACAGCAATATAATTGATGCAGAGGAAGTTAACTTACTTTTTAAAACGAGAAATGCAGAATAATTCCAGGCCTTGGGATATAGACAGTTTCATCAAAGCAATCCTGTAGATGTTGATGTGAATATTAATTATGCAGTCTGTTTCTCTGGCAAATTATTGTGCCTGCTGTTCACATTGCAGTAAAAGGAATCAACCAGGCATCATTTAATTTCTCATTTACAGGATTAGTAAGTAACTTTCATAAGTCAACAAAATAACTTCTTAAATGTTATGAATTAAATGGAGCACCCTATAAAAAGCATGTTCTAGATTGTATCAGAGCTGCAGGTCTGAGCAGGCCTCCATTCTCACTCTCCCTTTGGTCTGCTAACAGTTTTCAAAGCACTGTCAGGCACAGCTCCACTGAGACATTCAGTTAATTTAGGAATAAAGATCCCATTCATAATGGGGTTTGAGAAGAACATTGCAAACTCAAGTACTCAAGTAAGGAAATCCAGATTTAAACTGGACGGGAAATACTATCTGCTTAACTTAAAATCTGATTTTCCAAACAGAAAACCATCATGTAGGAACAAAATGGATTCTTTTTGTAGATTCTCCAACAAGGTTGGAACTTAAATTCGTAGGAGAGGTGCCTTAGTGATTCTGTGAAGCAGCTCCTGAGGGGATTACACAGACAGGGGGAAAAGGGTATGAAGAGTTACCTGAAGGCAAATCTCTGATTGTAGGAGCTGTTTCCAGCCGGTGTTGAGTGTACAAATCCATAGCACTGTTCCACTATAAGTAACTCTGCACGAAGTCTGTCCTGTTGCTGACAGTCATGTTCTCTGCCAGATCCTGAGGTTTGTGAAAGAATGGACTCATCTAACAGCAATGAAACAGAAGATTGTCAGAAAAAGTGGTCAGATATTCTGTAGTCCTATTCATGCTGCAGAGGAGTTGTCTAAAAAGCAGTCAGTGGGCAGCAGCACAAAGAGGTATGTGGGGTTTGGTTCTAACTCCTAGTAATTGCTGCAGGAAGTTTGATTTATTTAATGTGACCTTCAGTGGAATGATGCTGAGTCAGAGCTGGTCATTCAATGATTGTCACTGCTCTGCACAGAACGTCATGTCTACAGGTTAAATCTCCAAGAGGCCTCTGCAAACCATCTAAAACTTCCTTATTCCCCTCAGTCCCTACTGTTACATTCCTCAGGGTGACTATTTTGGCTGTAGGTAAGAATTAAGTAAATAAATAGTTTGTAATTCCAGTAATACAAGAAGCAGAGGGTAGTGTTTGTTAACCTCTTGCCTGATTGTGTCCTTCCATAAAGTGAATGGTGTTAGAAAACCTACCAAGACCTACAGCAGCCTTCTAAGGTGGTGTGGAGGATTTGGCAGATGTTCAGTACAGAGATGTCCTCAGGAGAAGTTGTCTGAATAGTGGTTTCTGGAAGAATGATCACAGTGAAGCAATATTAAGTTTTACTGATGAGCAGTTGTGTTTTACAGGGTTTCACATGAAAATAAAGGAAGGAGATCAAACATAAGTAATGGAGCAAAGAGTCTTCCAGACCAACTTCACCTAATTGAAACAAAATGCTTTTCAGGTTTCGCTGTCAGGCAATACCAAATTGCTGTCACTTTTTGTTATATACAAATCACCTTACCTGTTTGCTGGTTAGAATTTGGTTTCAGAAAAAGGTATTTTATTTAATATGGAAGTGTATGAGGTAGGTTTTCCCAAACTTTCTTCACTTCTTATCCAGAAAACAAGGAATGTTTGAAAAGTGTATGCTGTGCCAATCTTGCTGCAGCCCAGAGCGAATGTTCCTTGAGGGAGATTGTTCCCTTTGGTGACAGGATTTGTCACTCTCTCAGGTATGTGACCAGGGAGGATGTGGCAGCAGCCTCGCTCTCCAAGGCCAGCAGCAGCGGGGGCAGCGTTCGCCTCATCTCAAAAGGAACTGGGGCTTCTCTGGGCAAAGGAGCTGCTGCTGCTGAACCATCCACAAAGTAGGTTTATTCATGCTGTAGGATGATTAAGTTCTCTTGCCACATTTTCTTTATGATTGTAAAATTATTTGCTACGAGTGTCCGATTTGCTGAAGTACAGTAGTTAGATAAGAAATTTGCTGTAGTGCGAATGAGCTCTGTTTTATTCTTATAACAATTTAGATTTCATCTGTTGTGTGCTGACAGAGCTGCTAATTAACTGAGTCTGACTAAAGCAAAACAAGAGAGTAGTTACATGATTCAGTTAGGGAAAAGAATGTTAGCTCAGCCCTCCTGTGAGGTCAGCATCAAATTAGGGACACAAAATTTGCTTCTATTTTGCCTCAGAATTTTAAAAAGAAGCAATGAAGTGAAAATTCCAAATGGAAATTGCCTTCTTAAAAAATTTTATTAATCAAGCAGTGTGTATTCTGCCTTGTTTAGAGTAGGAAATTAATAGGCAGTCATGAAGATTGTGAAGAGAAACAGCCATGATGTTTCCCTTATTACTTCTATTAAAGAGGGGGCTGAAACATTTTACTTTTATGTGTACATGCCTGATAGAAATCATTATTTCTTTATGAACACAGCATTATTTCAGCTAATAATTCAGTGTACAGGTGTAAGTGTAGTAAGATGTCCAGAAGAAAAATGTACCTTGCTATATTGCCAAATTTTAAGTGGAAATGTAAACCAAGTAAAGGATTTGCACTGTGCAGGTGTCTATCTGAGCAAGGTATTATTTCACTTAAAATTGATTTTTCAGAACATAAAAGATATCAAATGGAATTACACAGTGCATCAACCCCCCCCTGAATTTGGCTGCTGAATAGTTCCTTTACCACAGCTGTACTTTGTTCTGCCAACAGGTTGCTTTCAGAAGCTGGAAATGATCCTTCAGTCTATTCTGGGCAGACTGAAGGCAGCAGCTCCTCCCTCTCCCAAGGGTATCTGCAGGCCCTGGACAGCCAGGGGACCCCTCTGTGTCTGAGCTGCCAGCAGCCCACAGCACAGCCCCAGCCTGGCTGCCCAGCCAGCCCCTGGGACACACGGTTCTGCTGCCTCGCCTGCCAGGAGGACTTCTCCATCCGCTCCAGCCAGAGCTACCTCCGCTCCCAGGTGTTCCAGATCGAGCACGGGGTGTGCCAGGGCTGCCAGCACAACGCCCAGGAGCTCTATCTCAGTGTCAGGGATGCACCCAGGAGCCAGAGGAAGCTGCTTCTGGAGAGCTCTTGGATGTCTCACCTTCCCCTTGCGCAGGTAGTGGTTCTGGGGTTCAAGCAGTAACTGCTGATCTGTGTACTGAGAGTTCAGAGACAGCCAAAAATGCTCTTACAGATTTAAGGTAGAAAGGTAACCTAGCACCAACACGAGAACAAGAGAAAACAAGTCCTTAAAAACAATCAAATTAACTAAATCCCATTGCCTTCTACACCTCTTAAAGGCACAGGCATCAGAGCTCTGATTCAGCAGGGGTGGATGTACAACAACAGCCCCAGCTGGTTGTACAGCTTAGGCCTGGTGAAAACGTGCCAGCTACTTACAGTTGTTGCTTGTCCAGTGGGAATAACTAAAAAATGCCAAGGCTGGCTTTGTCTTGATGAAAACTATAACAAGCTCGTTCCCAGAATTTCCTTGTTTCTACAGTGGGATGTCCATGTGGTTCAGGAGTGTCTCACCCCTGCCATGTCCTCTGTTTGCTGCAGCTGAACGAGATGATCCGGAGCCCGGCGGAAGGGCAGTTCTGGCAGGTGGATCACATCCAGCCCGTGTACAGCGGAGGAGGACAGTGCTCTCTGGAGAACCTTCAGACCCTGTGCACAGCCTGCCACAGGGAGGTCAGTGGGTGCAGCCAGGAATCCTGGCCCTCTCACAGGGAACAGCAGGGGAAACTGCATTTAGGCTCCTCCTCAGCCCTGTTCCCTCCAGTTGCAGAACCCCAGTGCTCACAGCCTCTCCCATATAGCAAAGGTAGCATTAGACTATTACAATATGACAGTTTCCTCTGGATTTGGGAAAATGTTGCCTTAATAAACATTTCCCTTTCATTATGCTGTGTGCTGTAAAGTTAGACTGGAGTTTAACTGTGGGCTGATGCTTTCCACTAGGCATGGTGCTGCCAAGTATCAATACTCACTGAACAGAGCTGTCTCTCTCTTTTGCAGAGGACTGCAAAACAGGCCAAGGAAAGAAGCCAGCTGAAGAGAAGGTCCTTAGCTACAAAGTTTGGCTGTGATATCACCAAATTTTTGGTGAAGAAGTAAAAGGCACAATACATTCAGGTACATTATAACTCTAAAACCAATATAGTTACAGTTTTCCTCTTGCACTGATTGAACCGAAATCTCTATATCATGCTGTTGGTAGAGAGAAGAAAATAAGGAATTGAACCAAAGAAATAATTTGTAACATTGATTGTCAGAGTGCATCCAAAGTACTTGCTCATCATGCTTTTTTTTTATGGCCCTGGTTTAAAGCTGGATTTCTGGATATAACTTTCATGCCATTTTGAAGCATTATGGTTTCCTCTCACAGTGGAGTTAGGGCTGCAAGGATTTGAGGAAGTTCTGTGGAAGCTGCTGGTGGTGTTACAGGTTTCAGTTGTATTGGGAACTTTATGGACCAAGATGATGTCTTAGTTTTCTTTCTGTTGTTCACATACCCAAACCACAGAATAAAATACAGTGATTATGACAAAAACTAGCATGAGTGGGTGATTTGTCTCCTGTAATTCTGCTCACCCACTGAAAGCTGACTTGGCATGGGCCTGACTTACAGGACTTTGGCATTTAGAATTGATGTCAGTTGAATTCTGTTTTTACTTAAACCAGCTTGTATTGAAATGTTACTCAGGATAAGGAACATTAAATGTCAGCAATTATCTCATCAAGGTAGTTTCTGGGAAATGCTACAGTCAAATTCTTAACAAGATTGCAGAGATGCTGGTAATTTTGAACTGCTTACCAGGCTTGCCTTACAGTTAACTTTAAATAAATACAGTTCTTTCTCCTGGTGATTTTTTTAATGCTCTCTTCACCCCTTGAATGCTGTAATGCAGTTGTAAGCTCATAAAGCAGAGCTGTGCACAACACATCATCTGAAAGTGCAGGGCTGCAATTTCAACTACATCTAGTTTAAATAAGGTAAAAGCTTTCTGAGTTATCCTTCTGAGAAAAATCCTTAAAGTTACAACTCTTGAACAGAGAAAAAAGACTGTTTAACACAAGGTAGCTGCAGGAATGCACCATTTCCTACAGTCAAACTAACAGGACTTTAGCTGTGTTAATGATGTTTGTGGCGGGTGTCTGCGTATGACAAAGGAATCATCTCTCCAGCAGTTTAAAAGACCAGGCAGGTATAGTCTGATAGCCAAGGGTTAGAGACTTCCAAGTTTATACAGCTTTACAAGAGTCCACACTGCAGTGTAAGATTTCATTAGAGAGAGGAAACCAAGAGTATTGGGGAAGAAGCTTAACCTAAATTTTACTTAATCAGTAAATCAGGAATTGCCTGGTGTAATTCTTTTTGGAGAAGCCACACAGTTAAATCAGCAGCTACATGGGTCTTTATCGTACTTATCCCTTTGTCTGAAGTAACACACAAACAGCCTGGAAAACAAATTCTGTGACAAGATTTTACCTTGTTAAATATTCTTCAACCTGAAAAATGTATTTCTACTTAATAGAATTTTATGTGAGGAAAATACTCTGATCCCTATCCCCTCAAGGATGTTTTAGGGTAACACCTGCAATCCTACAACTAACATCTGAACCCAACTCTCTGTACTCCCTGTAGTCACAATGTCCTTCCTGGGTCAGACTGTGCAAGGAGGGCACAGAAAAGCATGGGAATACTGACAGCCAACACTAAGTTCATCTTTATTGAGTAATGTCCACAATACTGGAGCTGTTTGCACATTTGTAAAGTAATGCTGATCTTTTGCTGATTCTCGTTCAAACAGATGAAGGTCACTGTAAAGCAACATTGGCACATGTGGGGTGAGGGGGCAGAGGTGACAGAGCTGTCCCCTCCTCTCCCATCGATGACAGGGAGGGAGTTCAGGCAAATGGCTCTGGTAAACACCAGCAAGTTGCTCACAGTGGAACACCCCGGGGTGTCACTTCCACACAGCTTTGGCCCTTGCACACAGGGAAGGATATAAAGTATCCCAACCCCTCAGTGATCCACTGCAGGGTGTTAGTCAAGCTCACTGTCCACTTAGTTCTGGCTGGGAGAAGTGACAAGATCTTTTTAGACAACCAATGCCAGGAGAGTTTAGCATGAATTAGAGAGTGAACTGTACACTTTAAATAAAAATAAGGATATTTTAGAAGTATTGAAACAGTGATTAACCAAAAAATACTGGGCTTTGTGATTATGATTACTAATAAATATAAATTACTTAATGTTTATATATATCAATTTAAGTAGACTAATGTCACTTGATAAAGTCTGATCCTGAAGTGTAAAGCAGCACATTCTGCATGAATTTCAACGTGAATATTTGCACACAGCCCATTCAGGTCCATAATTAAACAAGCTAATGCAAAGAAAGGAAAATATGCTCCCTTTGGACAGAGAGTTTGAAACCACTCCTGAAGGCATTCCAAACCTCTGAGATGAGTTGCTACAGCCACCCCTCACGGTGTCCCATCCAAGTCCTTGAGAAGCAGCGCTCTGTCTGCAGTGCTTGCCAGTCCACCTGCAGCGCTCCGTGCCCGCGGGAATGAGTCCCACGCCGCTGGGGAGGACAGGGCTGTGTCAGAAGAAGGTGGTGTCCGCAGAGAAGGCCCCTGCCAGCCGGAAATCCTCGCGGGTCAGCACGCTGTACATGCGCTGCGGCAGCGCCTTGGAGTAGGGGGCGGGCCGGGGCACCGAGGTGCGCAGGATCACCTCCCGGCCCGTGGGCGGAGGGAACTCCGACTGCACCCCCTGCCTGCGCTCCTCCTGCGAGCCCGAGCGCCGCAGCTCCTCCTCCAGCGGCGGCACCGAGGGAACCTGCGGGGAGAGCACAGCGACAGTGACAGGGCATGCTGCTGCCTCGCA
Organism: Entomyzon cyanotis; assembly: GCA_024500445.1. Taxonomy (NCBI): domain Eukaryota; kingdom Metazoa; phylum Chordata; class Aves; order Passeriformes; family Meliphagidae; genus Entomyzon; species Entomyzon cyanotis. The sequence goes on from JAKEPQ010001026.1 coordinate 6,328,559, forward strand.
CTGGGATGCAGAAAACAGCTCTCAAGAGGAACAGAGGAAGATTAGAAATGGGGAACACATAAAGAGTCTTTATGTGTACACAGAGCAAGGCACTAATGGGATGCCAGGAAATAAAGCGAACATAGGTGGAAGAACCCTCGTGTGCATGGTGAAGCTCTGCCTAGATGAAGCTCCTGATCTTGTGGCAGTGTGAAGCAAGAGCTGTGACCAGAAGGAATGGCCCCTTCTCAGGCAGGGTGCTCTCCTCAGCTCCCTGTGGCTACAGAAGGCCAAGCCAGCCACCTCTTCAAAATCGTAAGTGCTACTACTGCAGTCCTGACGGTCACCTACCCTTCAGACTCCTGCACCTCCTGCGGGATGAGCTTCTCATGGCCAGAGAGAGCCCTGCTGACATTTCACTGCAGAGCAAGTGAGACACTGCACAATCCCCACCGATGCTCATTGCCTCAGAGCCAGGCAGCAGCAACAGTGCTGGCTGGATGCTGGAAGAAGGGCTGGCATGACCCATAAACATTCCCTAATTACATATACCTGTAGATACACACACCCTCACCAGTACCCTAATAGGGTCCTTCCTATAAAACTCCACATTGGCAATGTCACTGAGATGTGGCAGAAGCCACTGGCTACCTCTTGTGGTCCCTCACAGCTACCCCTCTCTCTCCCAGGAGCAGGGGGACCCAGTCCCACTTGGCTCTGCAGTCTGTGCCACAGAATCCACCACGGACAACTGCCACATGTTCCCACAAGAACAGCTTGAGGAAACCAACAGAGAGGATGTTCCCTGTGCAACACTTTACACAGTTACCCTGCTTCTTTCCCAAATATCTGTCCAAAAAGTTCCATAGCTTCAGGAAGTACTAGTATTGGGAATGCAGCATCCAGCTAAATTGTCCATCACCACCCCTCCCCCCAAAACATCAACAAACAAACAATGGTGGCACCAGAGAAGAATATAAAGGCATGGCCACATATTTCAGCATCAGAAAACATCAATACTCACTTGAAGAAATGTGTTTTGGTTGGTTGAGGTTTTTTTTTTTGTTTTGAGAGATTTTTTTTTTAGGGTTTTTTTTTAATTAAACATTTCACTTTCTTTTCACTATGTGTTATTAGGCTCTAAAAATAAAGTGTGAATGCAGAAAAACCATTCTGGAAACACAGTTATTTTTATGCTCAACATGTGAACACCAGTACAGACTAAATCCAACTGCTGCACTATGTCTACCAGAAGGTTCAGCTCTATGCAGAGAAGATGAGAGGGAAAGGAGGGACAAAGTTGGTTACCTCATCAGAAGATTCAGTCAGCTTGGAAGGGGATGAGAAAAGAACCAGTAATGAAAGACAGAAACAAAGGCAAGTCAGAGGTGACTTACAAGAGGTTAGGAGGAGACTGTAGGTTTAAGAGACATCATGCACTCTACTTCCAAGGACATGCACTGGCTATCAGAATTTTCCTGAGAAAACTTGAGAACAGAACACATTATACACAGCTCAGAGAGGAGTCCAGGTTCAAAAGGTAATGAGCAATGAATTCATTCCACTTCTATTTACCAAACAGCTCTCCACTGAAAGAACTCATGGCAGGTTAAACATACAAGGGGGGTTTGTAGCAAGTTGGCTCTTGTCCTACTAAGAAGTGTTAATTAACACTGACCAGTTACCAGTGGGAAGTATCTGTAACTCTGTTTTAGTTACTGGTGTTTCACAAGAAACCACACCCTAGAAATTTGCACAGATCTTAAGGCTAAAAACTTAGCTTTGAAAACACACTGCCTCTGTCTTAAAGAGGCAAGTGCATAGCGTGCACACCCTGACAGGGCACAGTCTTGGGCCTTACAGGGGAGTCTGTAAGGGTGGCTGGCTGGCATGCGGAGATTTGCAAACACATTTTCCCTAGAGACTGGAAGAATAAAAGACATGTCCCAGTTTTCAGTCCTCGGAATAACCATGCTCTGTTTTCAGAATGGTCCTTTTTATGCTGAGTTGCAAAATACAGGTTATTACAAATTAATTGATCCCTTTAAATTAATACCCAATCACAACATTTTTCTGGCACTTATTTCAAAATGGGATTTCAGGCTACTACCTTTTTATTACCACTGTAGTTAAATCTGAATTAGAAAATTTGATGCTATGAACAGGTGTAATTCTGACAGAAACTGAATGCTGACTGCAGTCCATGAGGTTTGGAAATCAATACTTTCAGGCTAATTATTCCAAAGACTGCTTAAGAGAAAAAGGCAACATTTATATCAGTGTCAGCAAAGGAAGGGTCTCCAGAAAACAGATGCAACACTGGCAATAGGTAAGCTGAATGTAGAGTCCTACTGAAAAAGAACAGAAACTTCCTAAGCATGCTAGTTTCCACAGAAGAAATCTCAAGTACTCCAAGCATAAGCCTCAGTTTAAGAAGTTACTCCTTCTGAAATATATAATATTACGACCAGTTTCTCTGCATTCTTATGTGTAACAATCAACACTTGATCTTGCTGTGATAAGGCAGAAATTTGTGCCATAACAGCATTACTGATGTTACCATTTGAAGTACATCAAGCATTAATGACACCTCCATCCACCCAATCCAGGTGGCTTCAATTGTTTAACACCCCAGGTCACTCACTCTTCTTTGGTCTGGCAAGGTCCTGTTCTTGCCAAAATCATGTTGAACATCACAGAAAACACCTCAAGCACATTTATGACAATACATGCAGATATGCAGACAAAATACACTGGAACCATATAATAACTCATTGCCTCATTCTGGTTAAATCAGAAATGTCTGCAGTGACCCAGAGCTCTCTTACCCTCTGAGAATTCACAAACAGTTTGTGAATGATGCTGCCAGCAGGTCCTCTTCCTGCACCAACAACTGACACTTCTGGCTGCTCCAGGAGACTGTTTACAAATCTGATGGAACAAATGATTGAAAAAGGAAAAAGGAATGTTTAATCCTTGGCCAGATCCAGTTTGTGACAACCCAGAGCTGTTCCCCATGCCAAGGCCTTCGCCAAGCATCATTTGCTCAGGGTGAGATCTGGAAGATTCTCTTGGTTCTCTGTTCTAGAAGCTTAAGGAAAAATTTCTCCTCTCAACTACCTAAGAATGGAAGCTGGGCTTCTAATGCAACTGTATAAAATCAACAGGAAAGCCTCCATGGTGTTGACCATGCAGAATTATTAACAGTGTGACAATTTTCTTTAGCACAAAGACACTGGTTTGGTCAGACATGACATCTCTGAACTCCCAACAGGTACTGCACAAATGTCATCTCTCCCTCCCAGCACAGCAGCAAGAAGTTAACTTGGTTCTGTGTAAAGTATTAGTCATCTTGAGCAGCAAGTAAATAATCTGACAGCAGGTAGTGATGCAAGGGAACAGTCCTTGTCACTTCCCATTCAGAGCCCCTCAGTGATGTGAAACAACTTCAGAAGGGGCTATTTCATTCCATAATACCTACAGAAAATACTGAATTTCTAGTCCCAATTTTACCTCTGTTGTAACAGAGTTCATCAAATATACCTCTTACATACACAAAAACCCCCTAAATCCCCAGTTCTGGCAAGATAAAACCAAATTCCATTAAAATAACCTGGATCACATATTTTCAAAGAGATGCTTAATTGGAGGAGCACTGAGGGAAACCACACACATCATCTGTAGATAGTCTATTGACAGGGATACCCAAATAGGATTCCTCAGTATTTTTTTATTGTCATCATTTCCATCTGTCCTAAATTTTGAAAATATAAACAAGGGCATCAGAGGAAAACCAAAACAACACTGTGAAAAATAAGAATTGAAAAAAAAGTCACCTTTGTAGATCTTCTTTCTCCTCTTCATTTTCACATTTCTCTACCCCAAATTTTGCTTTGAGAGACCTTGCCCTGGCAATGATGGCTTCCACACTCATAATCTGAGCAATGATTTCCTGTAAGGGTTTAATAAAAGGGATAATTAAAATTATATTCTTTTAACATTCCCATGAAAACTGCAAAAGTCTGTCAGCTTTTCAGCCCCAGCCAGTAAAAAAGCCTTACTTCCAACTTCTTGTCCTCTGGACTTGGGAAACGTAGCACTTTGCTGGAATGGGATATTATCTGCTTAATAATCTTCTTAACTGAGGATATATCTTCTAATGCTTCTATTAGAAGGAAAGAAACAAAGTTGTAATTATTGCATCGCTGTTCCCCCTTAAAAATCTTAATGAGTTATTAAACATTATTTACCTTCATCCTTTACCTTGAGTACAGCTGCATGGATGATGCAAGGCAGGAGATGCCTTGCAAGGTCAGCTGGTTTCTGAACTGCAAGGTAATGAAGCACCTGCAACATTAGAAAGTTTAATATTTTAGTGATCTAAACTACTTCCCAAAGATAAGGTTAACTAGGAAAAGATGAATTCACAAGAATGGAACATTGCTGTAACACAGGACTTGACAGGCCATTTTACATGAATCCTCAGTCCCAACAGGTTAGAATGAAACTAAAAATAACTGTGTTAGGAAACTAAAATGTTCCTAACACATATGCAGGTAAAAATCTGGTTTATTTACTAATAATTCAAACAATTACCTAATTAACATTGGGTACTTCTAGGTACTTCAAATACCCTGCTGCACAGCAGGAATTTCCAATTAACCCTAAGCCACGCACAGAACAGTTCAGTAACTCCAAGGACACAGTGCAAGGACTTGTTAGTGTTCTAAACGCTTCAGGGGGGAAGAAGGAAGGGCTGCAGGGAGCATCACAGAGCAGACTGGCACCAGCCCCAGAGCTTTCACCTTCTCAGCCTCCCTGGTGTCATCAAAGAGCCTCTTCTGCCTCCGTGCTGGGACTGGCTTTGCTGTCTCCCAGGCCTCCACCCACATGTTGCTGGGAATCTTCATCCGAGCACTCAGCTCGCCCTTAATGACTTTATTGCCCTTCTCATCGACCACCTCCTCCTCGATGTAGTCCCGAGGTGAGTACCACCTCACAAAATCCTCCAGACAACAGCCAGGATTAGCTGCCTGCAGGGAGGAGAGGACAGAAAATTTGTTCCTGGAAAATCCTATAAAAACATGACAGCCTGGGTCAGAAGGCAATATGGTTTAGTGGGTAGAGGACAGACTATGAGACAAAACTCAGGGACTTCTGTCCACAAACTGTACAGCAGGACAGAGACCTGGGAGGGTGAGGGAATAATGCATAAAGCAAGACAATGGCAAGGAGTAAAACACCCATCAGCAGCAACAACAACAAAAAAATCACCTTCTCATCACCCACAAAATGTACATTCATTATATTCATCAGTTATTTTAGGCAAGATCCAAATTGTACTGCTAAGCTTCTACCTGGCACATGACACATGCAATAAATAGGAATTTTCACTAAGGTTATCCCATTAAAGACTAAAAGAATCACTGGGCTGCCTATTTATGCTTTCAGCACTGACTTCCCATCTTTTAACACTCCAGTGACAAAATTCACCTTTTCTTCCTCTTTTAAAAAGGAACTTAAAAAAATCTTCCCCAAACAAGAATAACTTCATTTTTCATAGATACAAAATCAACACAATTAAATACATCCACAGGTCCAGAAGGTAAAAGAAAGCTAAAAGAAAGCACAGTTTTCTATTTGATGTACCTATGAATAGTGCCCTTGTGCTTCAAATGATGGTTCTGCATTTTTGAGATTTTAGATTTCTTGCACCATATAAATAAAACTTCTATATATACCTAATATGCCATCAGTCACAGTTAAACTGATTACTGTTGTGTTATAAATAACTGTACAGCACATTATATCCTTTTACCACAAACACTGCAATAATTAAAAATATATATATAGCTACTTCATTATGGAATCTCCAATCTTTTTCAGTGTTGAGCTCCTGTGATGACAGCAGTGGATGTGCTCTTAGCTCCCTCTGCAGAGCTCAGACAAGAAATGGAACAAATTACCCAAAACTGCAGCTAGTCCAGTCCCAACCTAATGAACAGCTGTTTTAATTCAAAATTTATCAATTGTATGTTTGATGTGGTTTTTTCCCCTTCCCACAGACATTGTGTAAATTTATGTGGATGTCACAGCATAACAGACCACATTGTCACAGATTTTGAAACATGCCAAGAGTTTTACCAATAGGCTTTTACTTTCAATTTGAAACTAATTTGAAACTGTTTTATGGAGAAAAAAAACCCTCAGAAACCTTCAGAAGTGTCCAACACAAGCACTAGAGATGGTTTAATTAAGAAGAAAGCAATCTAATCTCACAGAACTGTCCAAGCAGTGCTACCTTGAAGGACTCCATGTCCGACAGCAGGCAGGCGCTCTGCATGCGTGCCCGGAGGTGAGCACCCTCTGCCGATGTCCCCAGCTTTGCCAGCACCTCAGACTGCTCCTCCAGCAGGTCTTCAGTCATGGGGGCTGGCTCCTGTGACAGAGAAAAACAAGGTGACAAACAGCCTCTCCTGGACCCAGACTTTAGCAAGGGAGGAGAAGCAGGAAGCTCCCTCTCATGCCAAGTTCATTCTACTTCGGTTGTACTCAAAGGAAATAATCACAACTTTCTACTGCAGGAAGAGTTCAGCCTCAAGTTGTGCATCTGAAGATGACACTGACAAAAAGAAACTAAACAGAAAATAACCTGAGAAGGAAATAACAATATAAGGATATATTGTTAAAATGCCAAAATCCAGATGAAATCCAGAAGTGTTTGACTGGTACAATTTTGCTGAGATGGATGAAAATCTACCTAAAGCAATGTAGAATTTTTGCTGTTGATACTGTCAGCACATAACTAATTGAGAACATTGTGCTTGACTACTCTCTGCTCATATGTTTTGCCCAAGCAAAGCGACATTAATTAAGAATAATTGCTCTCAGGAGAGAGAAAACCACTGCATTCTTTGTGCATGGCTGATTTCAAACTACTTTCTGTGACAGCACCACTTCCTATTTCATCCATTGTCACTCTGCTGAAAAGCCTATTGATGCCAGGTAACATTTCTAGTTGTTTGATGATAAACCTGCTTCAGAGAATGGCACCAAACCTAATGACAATGGCCTTTCAGATGTGAGCTGAGAAATTATAAAAAACCAAATACAGCAGCAAAACTGATCCAGTACTCTGCAAAGTCAGGCAGAAATCTCTGTGGTGGAAGGACCACAGCAGCTCCTATTTCAGAGGAAAATAAGGAGGTGATATAAAATGCCTCAAGAACTGGAAATAAAAAGAGCCCTAAACTTAAGGTAGGCAAAGAAGCTTAATTCTTGTTTAAAAATTTTGTTTGGAGTGAAATTTGGTAAGGACACTCATTCTCAAATAAAAAAAGAACATGTGAGATTTCAGTTTACCAGCCTCCTTAAGTTTTAAAACTGAAAAACATAATCTTAGGGCAAAAACACTCAGCAATTCTAACAGCAGGTAAGGCTGTAACCTGCAGAGTATTCACAGTCCCACAATCCTAGCTACGAGCCACATTCTGTGTATTGTGCTACACATCTGGCTCAGCTCCTGCTCCCTCACCTGTGTTATTGGAACGTAGAGAGGCTCTCCTGGACGCAGCAGCATCAGCTTTCCATGTGGATGCAGACGACCTTCTGGTTTTAAGTTTGCAAACTCTTTGCTGCCTTCTTTTGCTCCTTTCTTGCCATTTTCCTGTCCATTTCCTTTAAGATCTTCTGTGTCACTGAGACATTCAAAAAATTCCTCCTCACTGTCACTCCACGATTCCCAAGACTTGCCAAATTCTTTTTCCTTGTCAGGGTTATCTCCAGAGTGTTCTCCTCCTTTTGCACCATCACCAGAAGCACCACCAGGTGAACGATCAGACACGCTCCCCCTTTTCCCCTCATCTCTTGCTTTCTTCCTTTCAATGCAACAATTTAACATCTAACAAGGAACAAAAAAATGTTTAGCAATTACTTTTCTTATGGAGACAATTATACAGAAAAACTTGGGAGAGTCACTGAAAAGGTCTTACAATTCTAAAAGGTAACAATTCCATTGAACTTGTTGCTATAACAAAAATTTTCCCAAAAATGCATTCCACACCCAACAAATACAAGCACAACTAAATCTACAGCAACAATATATTTAGGTAATAATTGCTCTAATTTTGACAGTTTCCTTAGGAGAAAAATAATTCATAAATTTGGGATATTTACCTGAAGTTTCTGATGCAGTAAACAACATCTCAGATCTGGAGAGCCATTAGCTAATCTAACAAAAGGCAGAAGTGTAACCATTGTCAATAATAAAGTTGAATCTTTCACACACATGTGGTCTTAAATCACATGAAATCTAAAAGAGGGACAAACACCCACACTGAACCCATCCCCACCACTGCAACTACACAGCTCTTCTATTAGTCTCAGTAAACAAGCCCAGAATTTAAACTACATTTTTTTCCTAGAGATCATTTCAGGGGCTCAGAAATCACTCTCATTAGTATGAAATACCCTGCATTTCCTGGTGAGTTTTCCAATTGGAACTTAAAAAGGTAACTATCTTTGGACTTTTAAACCTGCAATGATACAGTGAAGTGATTGCTATGTATTTCAGCTTCTATTGTATCTATTAGTGTAACCATTTCAAAGTACAAACTAGTGATTAAATGGCCAGTCCATCCCATTAACAAAAAAAAACCCCAAAACAACCAAAATACCACAACCTTAAAAGTAGGATATATCATTGCTCTATCTCATCTTGACTTGGAACAGCTATCTCAGAAGAGAGGTGAAACTACACCACAATAAGTTTTTTCCCCCCACCCTCCTTCACACAGTGGAGTGAATCTCTGAGTTGAGCTTCCCCAGGCATCCTGAAGTTTTCAAAGAAGGGCACAGATGCTTTTCCCTACTCCCTGCCCTTTCTTGCATTAAGGCAGTAAGGTAATAAGAATAGAGAACAGCATTTGCAATTTAAAAAAACCCCAAAACTGTATGTTTCAAAGTCACAGTGAACTCAACTCAGTTCCTGGAACAAAGAACATTTGCTATGACAAAGGAGCAACAACAACAAATCTTACCCTGGAATAAGGTAGTTGTTCTCCCATCTGTAGCGCATTTCCAGCACAAACTCTTGCCAAAGATGAGCCACTCCTTTGACTCCTCCATGGTAAAAGTTTATCATACAGAGGCATAAAGCTAATTTGTATGTCAGACTGTCAGATGGAGCAGACTTAAACTGACTGAAGAGATTCTAGGTAAGAAATAAAAGAAAGCAAGAAACACAGAAAAAATGGCATTTTTTCCAAAACCATGCGATCTCTTTCCTGTTTGTCAATATAAGTGGCTAAGCAACATTTTAAACTTAGAAGATACCCAAAACTATAGTCTTTGGAAGGAAAAGAAACTATAAAGAAACAGAAATCATCCCTATTTCTACCTAGAAATTTGACAAAAGTAAATTCCTCTTTCCAAAACTTAGCTATTACAAGATGTAGGGCAGCCACAGCAAAGTCTGTATGAACACACAATCAGAATTGCTTTCTCTCTTGTGTCAGTCAGTACAACTTACATAATCTTCATTCTCTGGAGGAGGATTGTTTCCTGCTGAAGTGCTGGCTCTGTTTTCAAACCCATCTGCGAGTTTCTCAGCAGCATCAGGAAATAAGAACTTGAAGAAAAAGAAATTAACCTTCCATCAGTATGGTTTTCCTGCTTTTCCCACTTTCTCCATGAAGCTACTGCTGACTCCACACCAGGAATCCCTCTAATTAAAACCATTAGCAGAGTTCAGAGATCACTTTTAGTCCACTTATGGTACACAGACTTGCAACAAATTGGGCTGTCTCAAGAAGCTGATAAATGCAATTCAAATAATGGAACTGCCATCAGATACCTTTAAATCTGCTATTTGCTATACAGCAAAGGCATCAGTGGCACCATGAAGTCCATGTGCTCTCTGAATTACATGGGCACGGACAGCTCACTCACCAGGAGAATGGTGTTCAGCACATCATTGTTTAAAGGAGACTCATCCACACCTCTGTGCTTGCGGATCTTTTTCTTGGCACTGTGAACCATATTTGTGACTGATAATTTGTGGATTGGGACTGGTGCTGGCTCCGTGAGCTTCGACAGTGCGTGGGTGATATCAGCAACCTCTGTCAAATTAAATACAAGCAATTAGAACAAAATAAAACAAACCACCAAACACTAGACCATGTCTCTTTAAAAAGTTCACCTGTGTTGTTCAGCCTACTTAGCTTGTATTGATTTTTAACCCCTTGTGAACCAGCAATACACCTCTGCTGGCAGGTTCCATGCCTGACATTCACTGCTCTTAGCAAAAACAAGCAGCAGAAGGAGGTCACAAATGAGTCTCAGACTTGATTTAATCTACCAAATGAGGTCTAGACTGAGCTGGCTGCAGACAGTGCCTGCTACCTGCTGGAGTAGCACTGCCACTGCAGAGTTACCAACAGAGTATCCCAAAAGCCTGCTGAAGACTCAGTGTTTAAACCTTGTTCATACATCATACCAACAAACACACTGCAGCTAACAAAGACTGCTCAAGCATATGTCGAAGCTTTAGATAAGTCTTAAATAAATCTTGTATTCATCACTGACCTTACATGGTGTAAGCACAATTCTGTTTTAGAGTGCTCAGTTTAACTTTTTGAATTGAAAGACTGGGTTTCTTTTCAGAGTTGCTGCTGGTAAAGTTTAGAATGCCTCTTACAATAAACCGAATTAGTACTATTATAAGGAGGGCAGACAAATTTAAGTGAATAATTAGCAGCACTCATCTTAGCAAACACTTCAGGAAAACTAGAGCTACGGAGAGCTAAACAGACTGTGTGTCAAGCACTATGAGGAATACACACCCTCCTCAGTCTAACACCTTTTTAAGCTCACTAGAAAGCTCCTTCAAACTAAGATCAAGTATAACCAAAGAAATACATTGATACAGGCCATATTTGGAGGGAAGAAAGGTGATGAGCAGCAGGAAGGAAGGGAATGTTCACTATATACAGCAAGAAAAGCAAAAGGCAGGGATAGAGACACCAAAAAGATGTCAATATCTGTATGGTTGGGATAAAGTCTGACTTGCTGGTCAGATAATTTGGTGAGTTTTTATTTTCTTTTTTCCTTTAAAGTCTCCTTGAAATGGAGAGAATGACAACTAAGCCTTTTAAACAGATTAAAGACACTTTAAACTGGCTGTTAAACATGTACTACAGAGTACATCAAAGAGAAGAAAAAATGGAAAAACCAAAAATACATAAAACTATACAGACAAATCTGATGTGTCCTCAAAATGAATGCTTGTACATACTAGTCAAATTTTAAGCTTTTATATTCCAGTGAAAAGAAACACCCACAGCTGTAACAGAGGCAATTGTCCCTCTGGGACTTTGGGAGCTAAACTTGTCTAAATTTATGAGAAATTTCACCATGTAGCACTGGCCAGAAAATTCCAAGAGTATTACAACAAATTAGTAGGAATTATAAATACCAATCAATCTGAATTTAAGGTAAGGGTATAGGGAAGGTAGAATAACACAAACCAACAGGATTTCAGTTATACCTTTTCCTTCCTCCTCAAATGCAGACCTTCCAAGTATCTCATCCGTTGACTCCTTCCGACGGCAAACTTTGAAGAATTCAGTAAGAAAGTCACCTGTAAGAGAAACAAAGCTTCTAAACTCAGCTGAAAATCTCACTGAACAATGAGCCAACACTCAAAATTGTGCCCCAAGGACAGTAATTTTTATCTTTTCATCTGAAAGAACATCTGATAATTTGTCCTGAAGCACAAATATCTTTAAACCACATAATTAAAGCTTAGGAAAATGCACACCCAAGCAGCTCTTGGCCATCCCTACAGAGCACAGCTCTGTCTGCAGTTTAATTCACTTCTTCAGCCAAACCAAGATGAAACTTGGAAAGTTTTGAAGCCCTTTTCCCCACTAGCTTAAAGGCAAGGACAGACAGCAGAATACAGCTCTGCAGAAGTACTAATCCTCCCTGTCAGACAGGTTGATTGAACTAAGGAGATGGATACATGCAGAACACACTTAATAAAATGGAAAGATTCTAGGAAATCTGAATTTTCACAGAACAGAGAAAATTCTTATTCTCTGGAACCTTGTGAAATAAGAACAGCAATGCATTTCACCACACACAGACACAGAATAAACTTCAACAGAGATTTATGTATTTGCAAAGCTTATGTTCTTGAAAAAGAAGCCCAAAATATTGTCCATTCAAAAAAATTTGGGGAAGGAGGGAAACAGAGGAAATCAGGTAATCAACAATTTAACCCTAACTCCATCACTTAGTAGGTTTAAAAAGCTGCAAGAGAAGACAGGAAATTCTGATGTCTTACCCAATAAACACTGAGGGTTATCTGCTTTTCTGACTCTCACAGACCACTGGGGTGCTTGAAGAGGATCCAGGTCGCTTGGGGAAAAAAAAAGAAAAAAGAAAAAATGAAAAGAAAAAAATGAAAAAAGGAAACTAAATGCCACTATAAATATTAAAAACATGAGTATCAAATTCTCAATAAAGGTCATGTCATAACCAGTGAGGTCATGGAAGCCACAATGTGCACCACATTACACAGGAGAAACAAACTGAACAGTGATGACAAACACAGAAATGCAAGCAAGAGTCCCTGTTCTCATGTATGTGGCATGACATGAATAAGAAACACCTGACAACAATTCAGTTAGAACTGTCTTCTTTCAAAGTGTATTAATTTTGAAAACTCACTTCTGCCTTAATTAAGAGAAAAGAAAAAAAACAATATGGTTCATTGTTTCAAGTATCAGTATACCCTTCTTCTTCTTTAGCAGAAAACCTGGATGATAGTTTTTGGGAGAGAGATGTCAAGTAGTGAATTCTTTTTACCTTCCATTCTCCACTATCACCTTTTCCAAGAAATACATGATACACAAAATTTTCAAGTCTAACATGAGAAAATGCTCAAAAACAGGAGGTATGTTCTGTTGAGATTACAATTCAATAATATTTTCTCACACAGAAATGCTTTTCAAAAGGTGCTTTGCCAAATGAGATGTTCTGTCAACTGACATTAGCATCCCTCAAAATGCTTCTTTTTCACATGCAAAGCCACAGTGTTTGAGATGACACTAAAAGGCAGTAGTGAACAAAAAAAGCACACTTGTAGATATTTGCAACTCAGACAAAATACTTACGAATAAACATCATTGTCGACAATTATCCCTTCTGCTAGGTGAGGCCATGTTGTAGCTAAATGCAGCTCACTGAAACAAAACGAGATTGCAGTCTGTCAGTGCTAGCAGAAAGTGTTCTATCCATCACAGTTAATATTTTGAAAGATATTTGTGATAGTTCATATTTGATGCCCTTTATGTATTTTGTTCTCCAGTAAGTTTTCTCACTGCATACATGAGAGCAAGTCCAACCCTTCATTAAGGTTTATCTTAAGGTATATTTCAACATCATAATTTCAGAGATAAACAGAGTCCTGCACAAGTTTATGGTAAGAGACTTATGAGCTTGAACTCTGAATATCATCAGACAATTTTGCAAATGGTCTTATTTGGTATTAAACGATTATCCTCCACAGATGTTTCAGATGTACTTGAATAATTAAGTATCTGTTGGACATCCTAAGTGGTAGGCAGGCAAAGCTAAGATTTGAAATAACACACCTTTAAGTCCTCCATTAAGGAAGTTATAAATAACAGTTTTCTGGACTCTTCTCTTACCTAATAGGATCTTCACAGGCACCAAATGGTAACTTCCCAAATTCCAGGCCTCCAACTTCTCCCCCAACTAGAGCATCTATATCTGGAAAAAAATCAAGATGTTTTCCATGAAGAATCTGTGCAACATTTGAAGGAGCATATAATCTTCATTTCACAGTGTAGATTGTGACATGCAGGATGACCAGAGAATAGCTGAGCAGTTAAGGTGACTGAGCTAGGAAAACTCAGTCCTGGCATACAAAATAATTGCTTCCAACAGAAACTGGGAAGTAACCATGAAACAGGACATTCAAAAGGACAGATAAAATTCTTGTAATTTGTGTTGAGGGAAGGTTAGTCCCGTCATAACGGCAATGATGATAACTAAACACAGCCTTAAAGATTCAATGCTGACACAAGAACAGACACAAAAGTGCCATAAAAACACTTGGGCAGGAAATTAGTTCCAAGAAGAAAAGGAAGACTCTAGAAGAGCCACTCTGCAGAGTGAAAAAACAAATACTTTTAAAAGGTTGCCAATTTTATGAAAAGAGTGATGTCTCCTACAGTTAAGGACTTAAACAAATTATCTGGGAGACTCCTTGTAATCCCAGGTACTTAAAAGATGCCTCCCAGCATCCTCAGGCACTTCCCATGTTATATCCTTCAAATACATAAATCAAAACCAGACACCTTCCACTGAATGAAAATTAAAGTGGATAATAATAATAATGTATTGTAATGCTATTATAATAATGCTGTTACAGCATCTGATCTGCAACTTTAACTGCATCTGGCAAACTGTTTACAAACAAAACAAGTGAGGTATTAGCCCAGATAAAGTATCTGGATAACTTAATTACATAATTTACTCTTCAGAGAAGATAAAAGACATTTAAATTCTTTGGTTTTATTTGAGAAGAGCTAATTGAATGATGGCAGTAAGTTACAGGTCTAGGTCTTCCCTGTGAACATAAAACCACAACTGCAGAAAAACTGGTGCTGTCTATCTCCAGTCTCTGCAACACACTGACATTGGCTCCCTTAACCAGAATCCTCTAAAGGATCAGGATTAAATAGTGAAGTATCAAAATAAGGGACTTCATGGAAATAATTGACAAATACTTCCACAAAGTATTTGCATATACTAGAACCTAAATCCAAACATTTCCCTAAGGAATTCAGGGCAGAATTCTTCACAGATTCAGTGACCCTTTTCACTCCACCTAGATACTACCATTTTAGAAACATCATTGTATTTCTAAATGCTGACCAGCCTCCACGTTTGCAGGCATGGCCCTACCCAAAACACCTGCCCCAGCCACGAGCCACAGACAACTGCAGAGCAGCTTTTAAAGCTGGTCCTTCCATCATACAGAGTGGGATTGAACTGAAGCCTTTTCTAGTAGCGCAGAAAGGATTTTAGTTCTTCTGGCAAGATACACAAACGTTTTCTTTAGCATTGACTGTTTGTCTGAAAACAAGTTATTCTGAGGACACAATTCTCCTACCTGGTGGCTGCTGTGGCCAGAAGTACTGCTGCCAGTCCTGGAGCACATATGTAAGCCGAATAGCCATGCTAACCGGAGGCAGGGGTGTTAAAGGGCAGCCCTTCAAAATATCAGAGAATGAATTCAATGTGAAGACTAAATCCTCTCAAACAGCCTAGGGCTTGAACATAAGTCATACATAACAGCAGTTCTATACTCACAATCTTGGTTTTGAAGATGTCCAGCAGGCCTGACAAGTGGGTGTACTGGCTGGGCACCTTGCGCAGATGAACCATCTCAAAGTCGGTGCGAACGCCTGGGCCCTGGCACTCCCCAACGTACATCCGCCGCCACTTCTGATGGATTTGCACAAACAATGGCACCTGACTGCAAAACAGGAATGCTTCTGATTATTTAAAGTATCCTGCTGTCTTGTTGTCTTTAAAACTAGCTAAATATTCTAGCATAATTTCAGCATAATTTCCAGTTCTTTAGAATAAATTTTCTCTTAGAGGAACAGGCTTCAAAACACTTAATAGGAATCAAAGAAAAATATTTTTAGTGTCATCATTTAACAGAATGCCTAACAATTTGTCCTGTCACAATCACAGTCCTATCCATGACTTCAGTTACCTCATTTTCAGTCTGTATAATTTTTGAGGAAGATTAGGAAGTTACTGTTACTACACACAGGGTAGAAATCCTCTTGCATGTGTGATGTTTTATCTATTACCAATTATTCCAACAACTTTTAGCAGTTTTCAAAATCCTTTACGTTTTTTAAACAATAATGAAAATAAACAAAACATTGATTCAATCTTTATACATGGGAATTTTTTCAATCCTTCTCTAACAATATTACATTGCAAATACAAAAAGCTCTGAATGTATTTTGCTAACAATCTAATACTTTTCCTCACAAATGCAGTGTGCTGGAGTTTTACCTGGACGTGTGAAAAGGTTTAAACTTTCACCTACCAGCCAGTGTTGCCCAAGGCAATGGAAATGGAACTCAGCAAAAGGTTACACTTGGATTCACTAACAACAGCATCGTTATTTGCAGCTGGAGCAATAACCACAAACTCACGTAAGCCATACCTTGAGAAAGGAAAAAAAGTACATTTCCAGTCTCTAGCAAGCCAGCTGAAACACAGTATTTTAAAAACATTGCTCCTGGAGAACCCAATTGTCATGAACGGACTGTGGAATCTGTTCATTTGATGGAAGTACCTCTTTTTTTAGAGGTCAAGGACTGAGTGGGCATGGAGCGCTGCAGATCCTGAAATCACAAACTACCCAAGCTTAACAGCACTCAAACACTGTAATGTGTTTGACTGGGAGGACTTCCAGGTCTATCAGGTTTTCTAGTTTATATCAATAACAACTGGAACTATTAACACATAAAAGTAACCTCTCTAGGACTAATGCTATTATGTGCTCAAGATTTGCATTACTAAGAATATAGTTTTTGTTTCTTAAGGTAGTGCACCTTTCCTTTTTAAGAAAGTACCTTTAAATATATATAAAAGCTTATTACATATATAAAACCTTAGTTAATATATGAAATTGAGACAAATACTTGGGGAAAAAAAAAGCAAAGTAAAGACAAGCCCACTATGGTGGGCTGGTTTTGCACTTCTTGTGTACAGTACAAAGAATCATTTTACTTAAGCTTTAACTTTTAATTGAAAAAAGAAATATACAACTGATTGTGCCAGGTTCTCCAACTGCTATGCTCATGTGCAGTAGAGATGAGAGGCAGCACACATACCATCTCACCAGACAGTGGGCTCGAGGAGGAAAGTCATTGTTCATGCACAGCAAGTCCTGCATTGGCAGAGGAAGGGCATCTGTGACAAAAATTGATACATAATCAATGTATCATCACATCCATCCATGCTCACTTACAATTAGCCTTGTATTAGCAATGTGTGAATGCAAAGCAAAGGAAAAGCTGAAATGTCAGATCCCACTTATCAGACCTCAGAAAATCCCACACAGAAGCAAATTAGCACACTGTGGACTCCACATTCTGACACTGTCTTGTGTCATTATCCTTACAACTATGTAAGAGCACTATCATGTACCTTCTCCCAGCTCTTCTTTCCCATCTTTGTCACAGGGCTCTTGCACAAGATAATGATGGGTTACTGAGAATTTGAAGTCTGCAAATGAAATTTCATCTGATTTCTCTTCCCATGTTCCTGTGGTGAATATACCCTGCATATAAAACAAGAAGACATTACCACATACATTTAAGTCAACATTCACTAGACTTTAAAAGCATATTGCCTACATGATCAATAATGCTTGTTCATGCTTTTCTACTGCCTAATGGCTAAGCATGATTTAACTTCAAAAAGCAATTCTTAAAGCTCTTCATTATAAAGGTACTTGGATGCTAAAATCCATGTTGCCAATAATCATGTTCATTCCAAAGATCAAGTATCTCCCTGAGAAGTCTTCAAAACTATATGGCAATAAAGATTTGCATCCTCTCATGTTCAACTACACATCTGAAGCATACAAACCCCCAACTTTGCCCAGAGACAGAAGTTTCCCACCTAGGATTGTATCTATACCTAAACCATTTTGTGCAAATATTACCTTGATATTTACTTTCATCAACAAATGATTATTTTTATCTGTAACTTGCAAAAATTCCATATGGATAATTAATTTTTTAAACAAAAATACTATGTGGAAATGTCTAAGAAAATCAGCATCACAGCTCCTACTAAAACAAAGCAACTTGGACAACCCTTTGATCTTAAAGGGTGTTAAGAAGAGAGCTCTGGTCTAGAAAAGAAGACATGTAGGAATAACACACAGGAGGTGAGTTATTAGGTAACATAAGTTTTTATTCAAAATACTCTGTACCTGACTAGAATTAAAAAGCAACAAAATTCCTCTGGAAACACAGCAGCCATTCCAAACAAACCAGCTGAATTTATCTGCATTACTATGCAGAAGAGCTCAGCAATTTCCTCTGCATTTTACAGGACCGAGAAAGGATCACAAAGGCTCTAATTAGACTCTGAAAAAAATCTCTCCCATCTATGAAACACACTGAGTCACAAGTAGCACTGTGCAAACCTCAGCCATAAGTACATGAGGTATGACAAAAACACACAGCAGGACAAAAAGATTCCTTAAGTATTTAGAGCAGCTTCAAGCATGTTTCCAGATTCAAACTGAAAATTAAAAAAATCACTAAGCCCTACATGAAGGTCCAGCTTTGTCAAGGAGATAGGCTGTTTGGCAGATGGCCCATCAATAAATTTACAGCAACTGCTTGTCAAATTGACACTTTTACAAGTGAAACTCCCCAATAAAGTCATTATCTGCCACACCTAAGAAAACAGCAATAGATGAAATACATGTGTGTATTACTGCATTACTAGTTAGCAATTCAAATTCCACACAAAAATGCAGAAGCAGTAACTGACCTTTTCTAGAGGTTTGCCTGAAGAAATCCCAATAAGTTTCCAGTCATTCAAGACTTCTTCTATTTTTGAAATAAATCTATTAAGGAGAGGAAAAGGCATTAATATTTGCTGAACACTAAACCTGCATTATAATTCAGCTACCTAAAAGCAGGCAGTACATTGTCCTACTATGGAATTCCTTAAAAAAGCCTAAAGAACAAACAAAAAGCCCCACAACAAGAAGTATCACAGTAAAGTCAGAACAACTGCCTCCTTGTGCAAATAAAACAGTCCTCCTATGTTTAAATTTCACACGATAGTTACTTTTAGCAACTGCTATGAGCATCTTTTGATTGATTTAAGAATCTCACCTTTCTATTTTTCTGGTACTGCAGCATATAACATTTAACTCCTGTTTCCTCGTTCACAGATAAAGAAGCATTTGAGACAAAACCATACACTAAATTCAGATTTAAAGCGCAGCACTTGACATCTCTTATCTCCTGCTATAAACACCATCATTGGAAAAAGCATTTAAAAAATAATACATTCATAATACAAGAGCCTTACCTTAAATTTCGTTCTACTGTTAAGTTTTATAGGCTTTAGCAACGAGATGGCTGTTTTGACAGCCAGACAGCGACTTAGAAAACACATAAGCCTTCTGAACATATATTCTAATCCCTTGCAAACAGGTATTAAGCGGACCTTTCACTAAGTTCAGAAACAGCTCGACTAGAGCCTCTTAACCCGCTCCTCGGCCGCGGCCTGAGCCTAACACGGAGCAGCCGGGAAAGGCTCCAGGAGAGGCTCCGGGAGAGGCTCCGGGAGCTCCCGGCGGAGGCCCCGGCTGTCCCCGGCAGGAGCGGCCGGGCCGGGCTCGGCGGAGCTCCGCGCTGAGTGAGGGGCGCGGCAGCACCTACCTCTCCCACTCGGAGGCGGTGGTGAAGTCCGTGATCTCGAACACCTCCGACTCGGGCTGCGGGGAGAGAGCGGGAGAGGCGGTGAGCGGAGAGAGCGGGGGAGAGAGCGGGAGAGACGGGGAACGGGAGAGAGCGGGAGCAGCGGGACAAACACTCACTTCGCTGTCCGCCGCCATCTTGCGCCGCTGCCGGCCCCCCCCCAGCGGCGGAGGCTGCCGGGAAAGGGCTGGGGGGCGGTGCCTCCTCACAGCCCGGACCTCCCTCACGGCTCCTCACTGCTCGGCTTCCCCCTCACGGCTCCTCACAGCTCGGCTTCCCCTCACAGCTCTTCCCTGCTGGGTTCCTCACAGCCCGGCTTCCCCCTCACGCCTCCTCACAGCCCGGACCTCCCTCACAGCTCCTCACTGCTCGGCTTCCCCTCACGCCTCCTCACAGTCCGGACCTCCTTCACGGCTCCTCCCAGCCGGGCGCCTCACAGCCCGGACCTCCCTCACGAATCTTCACTCCCGGGCTCCTCACAGCCCGGCTTCCCCTCAAGGCCCGTCCCTCCTGGGCTCCTCACAGCCTGGCTTCCCCTCAAGGCCCGTCCCTCCTGGGCTCCTCACAGCCTGGCTTCCCCTCAAGGCCCGTCCCTCCTGGGTTCCCTCATAGGCCGGACCTCCCTCAGGGCTCCTCCCAGCCCGGCTTCCCCTCACGGCTCTTGACTCCCGGGCTCCTCACAGCCCAGACCTCCCTCACGGCTCGTCTCTCCTGGTCTCCCTCCCAGCCCGTCTTCCCCTCACGGCCCGGCTCTCGCCTCCCCGGGCTCCCCGCCCCGCATCTTTCCCGGCGGGCTGCAGCCCCTCACGGGGATGCCCGCTGTCGCCTCACGCCGGAGCGAAGCTGAGGCAGGGCTGCTCCCACGGATTGTCCGGTTCCGTCAGAGACGAGTAACACAGCCCTTGTCAGCCAGCCCCCGTGGCTGGTGTCCCTGCTCCCGCCTCATCCAAAGCCTTCCCCCTTCGCTTGTGTCACCCGGGGAACGGCGACAAATCCTTCTGGCATGCAGCAGAGCAGCTCCCTTAAACACCCTTTTAACTCAGCTTGAGCCCCACTCTACCTCTTTTATCCCTTCTTGCCCCTTAGCACAGTCTGTTACTTAAAAAAAAAAGAGGAAATATACTTAAAATCTGCAGCTAGAAAGGAGATTGCAAATACTCGTAAGAGCGTTGAGGTGAGGGGACTGAGAGCGAAGTTAAAATGACGTGGAAACATATCAGGTACTAAAAGCACAAATGGAGGCAAACAGAAAATAGAGATAGGGCTTGATTTGTGTGCTGAGAGAACTTATGATTAGAGCTTAAAGTGCTGCCGTTTAGCTCGGCTGTGTTTGTTTTCACAGGTCACTGCTGCTCTCTGAACTAAACTCCTCCAAGCCACGTTCCCGCCGGGGGTGAGGGAGGTTACCTGGGTGACATCGTGTAAACTCAACAGCCCCGCGGAGCTGCAGCTGCCTGCAGAGGAGCCTACCTCAGGAATGACCCCTGCAGTCGGGCAAACACGCGAAAATAAAATCAAAGTGTGTGTAATTGCTGTCTGAATTCCTCGCTGGCCAGCAAAGGAAGGCAGCTGCGAGCTGAAAATGCGCTGTAACTTCCCTTTGGGTTGCTGTGCCTCCTTCGTTCTTCACTTCTGAAGCAACAGGTGAGATTGAAGTCTTTTCACAGAACATTCTCAGTTATTATTTTGAAGGGATTTTGTGTATCCAAAAAAAAATTGGAAAGCTTGTAGGAGTTCACCATGTGACTCTTAACAGACGAATACAGTGGGATGAACATTTTAATGGATTATCTGGTCTTTAGCATGAGACATCAAGAGTGCTGGCTTTCAAATCTACTTTTTTTGCTGGCTTCTATAGCTTCTTCTATAGCTACTTTCACTGTCTTTAATTTATATCCTTGTCACTTGAAAAACCGAAGTTCACTATGTTTTTCAGGAAGACTCCCAAATCCATCAAAACTATTAACTGGGATTAATTTTCTTTTAGATTTTCAAAACTCCCAATCCTTTGACTTTACCCTTTCATGTTTCTTCTTTACAAGTCTGCACTTTGTGATTGTTCTGTGTTTTTGCCACTGTCATCTTATGGTATTCTTGGAGTTTGATCTTGGAAAAGAGGGTTGATGTTTTTATAATTATGAAGCAGCTCACAGCACACTCACTACAGCCAAGAATGGTGTTGACTGTCAGCAGGATTAATATTATCTACACACAGCTGTATTGACCAGGAGAGTGACAGCCAGCTCTTTCCCACAGTTATTGCTGATTAGTCTTGGGAAAGGTTCATCACAGTCTTCTAATTAAGAATAAAGCCCTTTCAAGTCAAACTCAACATATGTTGTGGTTTGAGCACTAAAAACTGTCTGAGCTGTTTGGTTCTATGCATTCACAGGAAGGGGTATGAGATGCTAAATTATAGTACTTTTAAAAATGTCAAATACTTTAAAATGTTTTTGTCTTACTTATGGCTCTTAAATAATGAAATATAAATTAATGCTTTGTATATGTGAGTTGGAAATCAACAAAATATTCTTTTCAGGTTTCTGGACATTAATACATTTATGGACAGTATGTCTGACAACCAACAAAATAAGAGGAGAAGCAAAAAAGGTAGTCTTTTTTAGCACTTTTGCTTTTATAGTACATTGAATAAATAAACTTACCAAAGAAATAAAAAGAATTAAAAGTTGTGCATTCACATCTCAATAAATTATAAAAATTAGTCAAATGTAACTTGCTCTTGTTTTGTTTCCTGATAGTTACTCCCTGTACTTCTTTACCATAATATTTTGATACCCCAAAATAACTGCATTTGCAATGTGTTCATTCAGTGAATTAAACTGCTTTTATGCAAATATTGATGTATTGCTGCAGGTTGTGGAAGTGTTGTTGCTTTTCAGAATGCAGACAATATAAAGGAAGCAATGCACCAGTTGGACAAAGCTCTAGAAAAAAACAGGTAAGTAGTATTAGTATTTAATTTTCAGTTGGGTATGCACAAATGAGGACAAAGAATGTAGTAGTCTATGAGGTAGAAAAATATTTCCTTAGTGCTAGGCATTATATATGGTCCCATATGTTGTGTAGTGTTTATCTCTTCCCAATGTCAATTATTGGGCACTACTGGAGGCAGGATATTGCATTAGATGAACAAATTATTTGATACAATAAAAAAACCATGATATATGGTTTTACATCAGCATTTAACTTATTAAACCCAGACAATTATTTTGTATACAGCTTTAAGATTAACCTAGACTGTACTTTTGTACCTCTTTTAAGTCACAGTATTCGTCTTTTTCCAGATTTTTCATTCTTAGAAAACAGGTAGCAGAAATCTGAGGCTTGTGCACACAGCCTCTGTTTTTTCAGGTAGGCCATGGCATATTTTATAAGTAACAAAGGCACATCTGGTCTTCAGAATTCTTCTGACACACTCTCCTGATGATTCGTAAAAACTACACACTGGAAGCAATCAATTTTTGTCAAGAAGGGGAAGGTGAACAGTGTGTTTTTCCATTCCCGTTGTTGTTTGGTTAACATTGTTTGTCATTCGTTCTCACTTGTAGTCAATCTCTGCATTGCAGTCAGATGTTTCCAAGGAGAGTCACAACTTCACAGATAAATAAAAGATAGTTTGGCATTCTGGGATCTTACAAACTTCTTGTTATTCTTCACCAGTCATGATTGTTTGAACTGTTTCTTTCCACTTATTTTGGCTCTGTGTTTTGGTTTTTTTTGTTTGTTTTGCCTTTTAGCCAAATAGCACCAACATCCAGACCATGGCCAGACCAACAAGTGGCAAGTTTTTCAAGTAAAAATCAGATAGCATTACCCAGGAGACATCACACTTCTTTACCTTTCTTCCCAAAGGAAGAGAACATGGGATGTAGCTTTGACTTCAGCTTTCTGCTACAGACCTCATGCCCAGAATCTAACATTTCACAATCACTTATGGATTTAGATACTTTGCAGATAATAAAAGCACAAATACAACAAAGTAAGTTCAACTTTAAAAATCCCAAATTTACTATAAAGTAATATATTGGTTACCATATTAGAGGGCAAAACCTTAGAAGTCCTTTTCCTTTAAAGTTGCCTTTATGCCTGTTGGACTTCACACAGACTTCAGCCATGTCCAGCCTCTCCTTTAATTATATATGTGTGTTTGCTGAATGAAGGACATGAAGAGAAACAATAACAGACTTCACCCTTCCTGGTACTCTGTGTAATGAAACTGAGCCCACAAATGTGAAGTGTAATTCTCTGTAGCTGGAGTGATGGCATCTCTTTCTCCCTCATACTAGCAGTATTAATTAGCTACATACTGTAGTTAGCAAACATCTGAAATTGAGAGGTATTTCTTTATTAGTGTCAAAATATTTTAAAATTTACAGTATTTTATAGTTTTCTATAGAAAATAGAAGTGCAAACTTCAGTATCATAATTAAATTTCAACCTACAACCTTTTTCTGCACTGCAGCTTTATAGCACAGTCCTGCAACTACAGACAGATCCTTGATCCCCTGAGCATACAACTTAAAATTAATTTATAAATGAAAATTGTAGTCGTTTAAGAACATCAAATTAATATTTCATTTGTTTTGGCTTTTAAGGGTTAAATGTGACAATGCTAAAAACCAGGAACAAGAGGTCTGAGGTAAGAGGACATTATGTATAAAATGATCACTGGCAAAATTATTATATCCTTTTAAAACCTTAAAAATAGAAATACAGAAGTAGTGTTGGTCGTTAGCTTAGTCTGAGGTGGGTTCTTTAAAGAATTATTTTTACCTTTATTTTATACATGTGTGTGTCAGCAAATCTTCAGATGTACAATTGCCAGTAAGATGTAACATCAGGGATTTTTAGAGATAAAAGGTTGAAAGTTCAAAAAGATATAAAATTTTTTAATGTAGAAATATGAAAGTTAATTAAGATGAGCATCCAATATGATAAACAAATTAGACATCTAGTTTTGCCAAACCCCCCAACACTTCTTTCTGACTGGTAATTTAAAATTTAAGATGAATTCTAAAATAGCCTTGATATTAGATGGTTGATGAAATCTATTGTGGTAGCAAATAAAAAATAATCTCTTAGGATAAAACACATTTGACATGAGATTTTGTGATATGGGTAAGTAGGATTAGACAATTTTTTTTGTACCTAGAAACAAGCATACAGTTTTACATGTCTCAATGCTTCACACTACTGAATACACTGTATTTAGAAAAAAGAGAATTTTACTTTTGTTTATATTAATTAATAGCCTTTTCTACAGTAGACTCAACTCATTGAATTGGATGTAAACTTCACTGAACCCATCACAGAATACAACTGTGCACAGGAAAAAAGTAAAGTATAGAAGTAGGAGCAAGAGTTCTGACACAGGATTATAAAAAGGGTTATGGGAAAAAACATTTGACATGGAGGGCAGTATTTAAGAAAAATAATTTAGCTAACCTCAGTGTGATTTAATGCAGCTTCTTTTCATGTCTTGGGCTCTGGTGGTTTCTAGAGGTGTATCCTTTAGGATAAACTGAGCATTCAAATTAATGCCATGCAGGCTACACAGAGCCTTCAGAATTGTGAATTTCAAACCAACACACATTGCTTTTCCTGGCATGATCAAACCTCAGTTTGCCCTTGGAATGCAAACAAAAATTTCCTGCAGATTGCAAACTGATGTTGAATATAGACATGCAAATGAGAGCAGATGACTGTGTGATTATTTCTATTGCATTCATTTGCGTAAAAATATACATTTCCTATAAAATAAAGAACAGAAATACTATTTTCAGAAAATTATTCTCCCTGTTCATCTGAATAGTCAGAAGAAAGTACTCAGTTTCTCTGATTTGTATTCCTTCAAATGTACATGGTACCTTTCAACAAATGTGATGGGAAGAGAAGGAAGAAGGGAGGAATAGTAAAATACATCCCTGACCCAACAGACTTCTGTGTCAGCTGCCCCATGAAAATGGCCTTTGGTTTCATCCATTTCAATTCACTGAAACTTGAGCGCAGACTGTGCTGTCTTCCAGTGTACCTAAAACTGTGAGCTAAATCTGTGGCCATTTAACATGGTTTATGGATCTATATGTTTAGATTTAATAAAATGTATCTTAAAATATGTAAATAATTTGTTATAATTGTTTTCTCCAGGGATGCAATAGCATTCTGTTCCAATAGTCTAGTTTTCCTTTTGAAAAATTGCTTACATGAGCTCTAGTTCCATTGGGAATATGATTAATGGTGTCAGTACATATTGGAGGGTTACATAAAAAGACTTTAAATATCAGCTTAAGAGTGGTGCTCTCATTTAGGGAGAGCAAGAGAGAAACTCTGGCACACAAAGCCATTGGCCAGCCTTTAAATTCCTCTAGCCAAACACGTGATGTGCCATAAGACAGAGTTAATAACTGACAAGATGAATTGTAAGTGTGGACAAAGCTTACTGGTTTTAAATCCTGGAGAATGACTTGTGCCTTAAAGCAGAAGATCCCACTCTCTGTGCTACAAAATACTTAGAAGTAGTTCTGGATGTGAGAAAATTAATGTAATAAATGTGAGAAAAATAATGCATTTTCTCAGGAGTCTGATATTACAATTCATAATAGGTGTAATATAGGAATATATAAAAGAATAATGCTTTTCTGATTTTTTTCCTTGTCTAATTTGTTCTTAGTGATTAGATTTTACCTGTATCTGTGGTATAGCACATTATTAATGTTTTTTTCTGGAAATTACAGTTTCATTTGCCACCACTGACATGTCAGCCTGTAAGAACAATTCATCTTGCTCCTCTAGAGGATGATATTGCCAATGAAAGCAGCAACATCAGAACTATTTTAAATGTTATGAACTCTATTCCTCAGCCTATAAAACCAGTTACTAAATTTTATCAGTATCAGTTAGACAACCTATTAAAAAGGCATGGTGAAAAGTCATCAGAACTGGTCATGGCCACAATTTCTGATAAATCCACTCCAGTGAAAGACTTGTGCTACTTCAGCATGAGTAACTGTGATAAGTACCCCATCCACAAGAAAGAAGAAATCCAAAGCCATTTAAAATGGGAGGAAGCTGATGTATCTGTCCACACTGAGAATGAGCAGGTGAAGTTCCAGTGTTCAGTGGTTTGTGAGAACATTGATGTTATGACCCAAGCCAGGTTCTGTGATCAGAGTTATCCCCACCTGAGCTCAAGTGATGCTCTGGTGAACTGTGACATATTTACAGCTCAGACAACATTTACAGTGTCAAGCAACAGCAATGCCTCAAGAGCTAGCAATAAGGAAAACAGAGCAGAGAATTGCTGTAGTGCTGCTCTGGAAAAAGAAAAGGCTACAGAGATGATACTGGATTACACATTGCATGAAGATGCTGAGAGTGCCAACTTTGTGCTTTACGATCATGATTTAGATTCTTCCTGTAAAAATGAAGTGATAGAGGCCTACCAAGCCTTACAAGACAGTTCTGTAGTTGCAGTAATTCCCAGAGGATATGTTCAAGATCCTTCTGGAAAACAGTTAGAAAATCATGTCTGTCTCTCTGAATCTGAAACAGAAAAAGAAACAATGTCAGAAGCAACTTCAGAAGAACAAAGTGAGCTTGTACCTGTTGTTCATGTTACACTCTCTGAACAAGAGCCAGCCAGGGAGCCACACACTGCTGAACAACCTGCCACAAAAAGGGAAAGGGTGGTGTCTGTACTCTGCCTCCTCATGTTACTCAGAGCTTCGATGTTCTTGCACACAAAGAAAATTATAAAAATAAAATAAAGATGAATAGAAAGAAATATTCATCAAAATCTAAAATTAATAACAAGATAATGATATCTGAAGACTTAATTTCTTCTGATGAGGTTACCACAAAATACAATGCCAAGAGTCAGATTTTTCCATCTTTGGAACTGACAAAAATGAAATCTGAGACTTCCATGAAGCATCAGAAAAAAACCACTAGAGGAGACAAAGGCCATGTTGCTCAGAGTGCTCAGAAACTTAAAAAGAAAAGTTGCTCCTGCAGTTGCAAAAATTCAGCTGTCTTAAAGAAACACATTACTCCACTTTCTCTGCCTTGTGCACCATCTGCTTCAGATTTTGTAGATCTGAAATACACTGACATGTTCAAAATAATAAATTCAAATGACCAAGGCCCGGGTATCTACGAAATGTTTGGAACTCCTGTTTATTCTCGCTTGCAAGACCTTGATCAACACAAGAGCAGGTTTTATAATGGTGTTTATTCTGCTCCAGCAGTGAGATGTACCTGCAGATCTACCTGCAGTAAAGGGGGAGAAAGCAGCAGAGTCAGAAACACTCAAAAGAAAACACATTCCAAGCCAAAACAGAGCACACCTGGCACTAAACAAAAGCAGAAAATTTTAATCACAAAGGACAGAAGGACCAAGTTGAGTGACAGCAACATAGAGCAAGAAAATGTAACAACTTCTGATTTGGATTTTCAAAAAAACACTTTGAGTAGCACAACATTGTTTCACAGAGACACAGACAATCAGCTTACATTTTTAGAAGAGCTTCCCCAGTCAACCAAGCAAAATGAAATTTTTTCAGATTCAAACCTGTCAACTATTAAAGAAGTTTCTTTGGAGGAGTTGTTAGACAGCCAGGATATATCGAACCATCAGAGAGCTGCTGCCTGCAGCCAGGATCTCCTTCAGTTCAGCGATAAAGACTGCAGAGAATGTGTTGCTCCAAGTGGCAGTCTGGTAAGAGCAGAGCAGAACATCTCTGTGCCCCAGTGCATGGGGGATAGGGATGGTGGTAAAGTCTGGGATTCAGCCCAGGCCTCCTTCAAGTCTGACAATAAATGTGAATTGCCCTTTTCAGATAGACTGGAATGTCAATCCCCTACAAAAATATTAGGTCACATTTGGGCAAACACACCCCAAAACAGTGGTTTGGCAAATGGATTCACTCAGCCTTCAGTGATCTGGACAAAAAATGCCAAAAGCCCCAGTTTCCAGATAAGTCAAAACAGTTTTTCTTGGTCAGATACTAAAGATGTGACTGATGAATTGCTTTGCTGTCTGGCCAAAGAATTGCTAATGCTTGAAGAAAAAGACATCAGCTCCTCAAGAACAAAAAATACATGTTCTAAAATGCAAAACACACATACTGAAGAAGAAGAAAATATGATGAATGGAGATGGAGCCATAATAAGTAGTGCTCTAGAGAAGGTAAAAGTAATTTTTTTTTTGTTACTTGCTAAATCCTTTAAGTGATGCTCCACACAAGTTTGGATGAAAAAGGGGAAATGTGTACTTATCAAAGAGACTTTTCAAGTCTCTTTTCCTTGGGCCAGCTGCCCACTGATTATTCCAGTGCTCTGTTGAATATATCCATGTTAGAGGCTGCATGTCAGGACACAAGCCAGAAGGTACTAAGGCATGACAGGAATAGTTGTCAAAACTTATATAAATTGAGAAATTGTAGTGAACAGAGAGAATAGGCTATTTTAATTGAAGAGCTTGTATAGAAAGGTTTTCAGGCAAGGCAAAAGCTGGAGATCTTGACAGCTAAGAAATATGAAAAGACACTACAAATAGTCCTTGTATATCCAAAAGGGCAATTACCTTGAATCTCTGAGTCCAACCAGATACTTTTATAGGTATGAACTACAAGTATTGACTTATCAGACAGACTTATCCTGTTTAATTAATGTTGAATCAAAACTTCAAGCTCAGAAGGCCCAGTTAAGTGGCACCTAGGCCAGTTAAGTGCCTTCTTCTACTAAAGTGCTTATCAGTGCTCCTCAGCCCTGTTAGCTCTTTGTCTATTTAAATTACAAATTTATAAGGAAATTTCTTGTACTAGATATTCATACACTCTCTTATGCTTCTGCCAACACAGGTGCCAGTTGTGGCTCCATTTTCATTTCTCCCAGGGAAATCCATGGCTAGATGGAATAATTATTGCCATCTTTCTGAAGCAGTCTGTCCTTCCTGTGAAGTCATGTTCCTGTTATTTTCATCAGACTTGTGTTACATGTGTTACTTAGAGCATGGTGATAGCCATATTCACCCTTCAGCTTAGCAAACTGTGGCTATGAGACCAAAAAAAGGAGTATATCCTGCTCTTTTAAGTCCTCTTTCTGTCTTGGTGTCAGTGGAAAAAGATGTCATGCTGTAACCTTCTGGTTATGCACAGTTGTGGTCTAGACTTGAAAATATTTACACAGTCTTACCTAGTATAGCACTTCTATCAATGAACTGGGCAATGTATATATAAAATAATCTATGAAGTAAAGTCATGCCAGGAGATATTACTCCTCATAAAAAAAGTAGGGACAAAATGAAGCCTGTCTTTTCCTTTCTGCTTTTTCCCTACACTGACCATCATTTTTCAAGCAGAATTACAGTAAAGCCTTTTTGGCTTCAAATGAAGAAAGTGGCCTTCTAAACTTGGATGACTCTACTAAATTACCAGGAAGCAGTTTAGCTAACAAAGATACCATCATGTGGACAAGAGGAGAAGTCCTTGGAAAGGGAGCCTATGGCACAGTAAGTTAATGTTTTTAAGTTAAGTTTTTAAAAGATGTGCTGATCATCTCTGAGCTACACCTTATCTCAAAAATGGCTGTTGTCCTATTCATCAAATGGTTTAATTATTTTGGGTTATACAATGAGACACGAAACATGACAAACACCAAGATACTATTTAAAATAAGCGAATGCTCAGGTTTTATGTTGTGTCCTGTTTTAATCAGTGCTGGTTTCACTACAGGTGTACTGCGGTCTGACAAGCCAGGGACAGTTAATAGCTGTAAAACAGGTTGTTTTGGATCCATCAGATCAACTCACTACAGAAAAGGAGTATCAGAAGTTTCATGAGGAAGTTGATCTTTTGAAGACATTGAAGCATAACAATATTGTAACTTATTTAGGAACTTGCCTGGAAGACAACATTTTAAGCATTTTCATGGAGTTTGTTCCTGGTGGCTCCATTTCCAGTATTCTGAATCGCTTCGGGCCGTTGCCAGAAGTTGTCCTTTGTAAATACACCAAACAAATTCTACAAGGGGTTGCATATTTGCATGACAACTGCGTGGTCCATAGAGACATCAAAGGCAGTAACGTGATGCTCATGCCCAACGGGGTAATCAAGCTGATTGACTTTGGCTGTGCCAGGCGCCTGGCCTGGGCCAGCCTCAGCGGCACCCGCAGCGAGCTGCTCAGGTCTGTGCATGGCACTCCCTACTGGATGGCTCCAGAGGTTATCAATGAGTCTGGATATGGCAGGAAATCAGACATCTGGAGCGTTGGCTGCACCGTGTTTGAGATGGCAACAGGCAAACCCCCTCTGGCCTCCATGGACAGGGTAGCAGCCATGTTCTACATCGGGGCCCACAGGGGGCTGATGCCTTCCCTGCCCGATCGCTTCTCCAGCGCTGCAGTGGAGTTTGTGCACTCCTGCTTCACCAGGTATGGAGGCTTTGAACTGGAGAACCAAAGGAAGAATGCAAGTAGTTTGTATTGTGGAGATGGGTGGTGGCAGTTTAGGTTATGGTATATATGACTGTATTGTAAATGCTTTTCGGCATTTCAGGAAGGCCTTTAGATAATAGTATATATAAAAGGGCTTTACTCTCTATAATGATATAGAAAAGTCCTCACAGATTCTCTTTTTTGTAGGCCTTATACTCATCGTTTACTTTCACTGTAATTTTCATGCAGAAACATGGCACTATTGAGTTTTGGACAAAATGTTTGATAAGTTTCTTTAATGTGCTTTGCTGTTCCAGTATTGTTTGAGTTTGGTTTGTGTCAGGCAAATTATTATAAGGACAGTATCCTAAATGGAACAGTTTTCACTTAATTTTTATCTTCTGCAGTAGAAAAATCTATTATCACTGCCAGTCCAGGAAATACATACTTACTTGAAACATAACACTTATTAGAAACATAAAGTTCTCTCTATAAAACCCCAAACCACTCGCATTCACACATTTTAAGAATTATTTTTGTGGTGTTTGTTTTCTTTTAAACAAAGCCATGGGCTTCTTCAAATGCATGACATTGATTGGAGGTGACAGGACAACCTGACTGACAGAGGCTCGAACAGATAATTTATCACCCTTCTTAAATACATTTTTAGTGCACCTGAAATAGCCAAATTAGCAGAATTATTCAAAGATTTGCAAGGAATTTAGGGGAACAAGTAATGATTTCTTTAATAATAAATTATTTCAGTTTTATAATTCATAAATTCCAACAGTCTTTTCACTTTCTGTCTTTCCTCCCATCCTTTCTCTCAGCTTTATAGAGGAAACCCTAAAAATGAATAGTGAATGGACAAATAACAATAATAATAATAATAATAAAAACTAATAATAGGCTAATTTACAACTAGATTTTACAATTACATCCCAGGCATACATACTCATTTTATGTACTAATTTGGGAAACCTTTAATGCAGAGATCAACATGAACGGCCTTCTGCTCTGCAATTGCTGGGCCATCCCTTTGTGAAAGGAACACAGTGAATGTTTCAAACCTCTTGCCAAATGAGTACACATTTTCCATGGAAAAGATTCTCACATGTGAAAAAAAGACCAGAAGGAACTGGACTTTAACGTGACAGCAGAAATACTGGAGAGCAGCTGTGTATGAGGAGTTTGTTACTAGGCAGCAATGATTAAAGAGTCCTTGTTCTGCAATGCCTGTGCTCATTGGAGTGGGCACTCCTTCACTGTGAACACAAGGCCACCATGTGTTGTATTTGGAGAGACTTAAAGGGAAAAAAAGTCACCATGACTGGCATGCAACAGGCCAGGTAAGGTGGAATGTCTGTAAAAACCTCTGGAACACATGCTATAGGCAGAGAGCTCAGCAGGAAACTCCAGCTTGGAGATGAGTACTGAGTGTGATGATCCCATAGGAACCTCAAAGCACCTATTGGCATAAAACATACTGAGGCTTTTATTCAGTCACATGGGCCCTTTTATCTAGCTGGGTGGGCACTTTAATTTTCAGCTGGTGAATAACTGCTTGTTACGTACATAGATCAGTCCTTTGTTCCTGAGGCCCCGTATAACTACAAGATGCTGTAGAGATAATGACAAGAGAGAACCAATCTAAACCATGGGACTGCCTGTTTTAAATGAAATAGTGTCTTTTAGGGACACTTTCAGGTCCCTGAAGGTTGAGGTTGGAAGAGGCCTCTGGAGATGCTCTGGCCCAGCCCCACTGTTCAGAGCAGCACTGACTAAAGCAGGTTGCTCAGGCCCTTGTCCCATTGGCTTTGAGTATCCCTATGGATGGAGACTCCACAGCCACTCCAGGCAATATGCTCCAGTCTTTAACCGCCCTCATGGGAAAAATTATTTTATGTTTGAAGGTCAAGTTGTTCTGTTGTCCCTTGTCATGTCAGTGGTAACACTGAAGAGTGGCTCTGTCTCCCTTGCTGTCCCCATGGGGTGCTGATACTCATTGAAAACATAGAATGTTTCTCAGACAACTTGAGTGAGCACTGTGCCTATAATTGGATAAGATGGAACAGTTACTCTCTGCACTGCAAAAGGAATTGTTACAATTACTAGAACTAGCTACTACTAACTGCACAAAATTAAATAAAATCCAAAAAGCATTATTAAGTATCAATAAAGCAAAGCCAAAAAAGCAGGTATTAGTATTTAGAATATCCTTTTTCTGATAAGGCTTCTTCCTATCAAAATGGGGTAAACCTTTAATCTTTGTGAGCACCCAGGCTGCAGGAAGAGAGGCAGTAAAAGCCCTACAAATGTTCAGGCCTGAGCTCCCAAGAATTCAAGACACTGGCTTCAGTAGCAGCAGTAATGTGAACATTTATGTTGTACAAATGGGAAAGAAGGAAGTTCTAAGTTTTATATAAAACCAACTTTCCTCTGTGTGCTAAACATTTTAGTTACTTAAGCAGCTTTCAAACTTTATTTTATTCCAGTAGTCTGACCTCAGAGTGTTAAGTCTAAACTTCATAAAAGCAAAGAGAAATCAGTACTTCTAGCAAAATTCTTTATTAGTAATTTCTGTAGGTATAATGTCACATAACAATGACAGAACATGTCGCCAGTATAAGAGAAATCCTAACATCACAGTAATCTTCAAAATTCAAGCAGTTAACAGTCCCTTTTTGAGGAATACTGGTTGGTGCTCATGCCAGACATCCATGGCAACATCACGGTAAAGAATCTTCACGTTAAAGTACCTTGCAGAACAAAGGTAGGAGCCCTGGCATGTGAGTTCAGGTGGGATGTACATAATTCCATGATGTGTACTAATTCTTCTCAGATTAAGGTAGAGTCTCCAACAAAGCTGCAAAGTAAACATGAGGGTTTATTTAACATGAAATGAAACTGAGATGATAGTCATGAGCAGGGACAGAATGGAAATGCTCTAGAATATATAATTAATTTTAAAAAGGTCAGCATTACAAACCCCCCTTCTTATGCACATCTTCTAAGAAAAACTAACACCTTGTTAGAGTTCTCCAATAATAAGGTTACCAATTATTTACAATCAGTCACGTTTAATCCAGCTAATTACACTAAAGGAAGTCATTAGAGGTTTGTAAAACTTGAACCTGAGTTTTTAATCAAAATGTGAAAGCGCATTTTTGCTTTTGAATTTAACCAGACTTCAAGAATGAGGTGGCAGTTTAAGGCCAGGACTTGCAACAAAAGTTATTTCAGCTAAATCAGAGCTGTGCCTGCAGCCCAGCCCAGCTAAACCAAGCACTGTGTTAGTCTGGGGAGCCTTGGGTCGCTTGGCTGAGCCAGTATAGAAACAGGACTAACTTTGCATATTTCTTACTTGAGGAGATAAGAGATGTTCCAGATGCCTAATTACAGGTATCCAATGTAACAAGGGGAAAGGGTGGGAAATCCTGAAAACAGCTTTTTTCATGACACTCTGAGCAACTCTGTGAGCAGGGTCACTCCTGCTTCATTATTTATAGTGTTGGAGTGAGGCAAACCTTGCTGGTTTGAAGACTACAGCCTTCCTTTCTGAAACCAGGAAGAACCTATTACAGTGCATGCAGGCTGCCAAGCCAGGCTGCCAAGCACTTGCTGTGACTGCAGCTTTGCTCAAGATTTGGAGCTTAAATCTCACAACCTGAAAATACAACTCTGTCCTGGTATGACTGTAGGGACACCCAGTGTTTCTTTCACACGGGGAGCTGAGCCATGGCCCACATCTCAGGAGGGAAGGGCCACAGGCAGGCCAACTCAGTTACTTTACACTGGTCTTGGAACTACTACCAGCAATATGATGTAAAAATTTGCATCCCAAAATACACACATCTACCTCTCTTTCCAAGGAGGCACACTACTTCCAGAAAACCCGTGGTCTCTTGAGATTATTTGGGTTCAAAATTAGTGCTTGTCCAGAAAGCTCAGCAGGAACGAATGCCATTTCTACACTCTCCTATCAAACCTCTGATTCTTGCACACAAGCAAAGAACAAGAGTTCTCCCAAGGAAGAGCCTCCAGGACACACACTCCAGTGCCTTTTCTCCCCTACTTTTGCCTTCTCACAGGGACCTGCACCATGGGACAGCTCAGAAATTTTACCTGTGTTATCTAAAGAATATAAACTCTGAAATGTGGCAACACAAATGTTGCTGCTACAAGAGCAGGAATACAGGGGAATTAAACCCAAGTACTGAAAGTTTTAAGGTTTTAAACTGGATTTGGATTTGCTATATCCACTTCAGAAGCCAGAGAAACAGTCATGTCCAGTAGCAGTGGGAAAGAATACTCCTGACACTAATTACCTCTTTAAGGTGTAAGGAGTTAAGCCTTTCAGAGAAAGGAGGAATTAACTAGCTAGTTCAGTCCGTCTGGCATAACTTCCAAGGCTCAAGACATTTATTTTTAGAACTGATTATGCTTATGAGCATTTATATCAAATTAAAGAAAGCAAACAAAGTATTTGTCCAATCACCTTCCCTGCAAAACAAGGATTGGGAACCCTTCCCCCTAAGGTCTTAAAAAGATGCTCTGTGTATTACTATCACCCACCCCCTCACTGCTAAAAAGAAAAATAAGAAAAAACCCTTCACCATCATACCTGGCCAGGCACTACATTTAACTACAGTGCACAGGCTCTGCCCCCAAGATAGAGAGAAGGAGCAGATTAAGATGGCACAAAATGTCTAGAATTTGCTGTTCAGGTACCAAATCCCTGACCAATGTAATGGAAATAAAGGAAATAAATAAGACTTCAGACTTTCCAGCATTCCATTATTTGAGTGATTTGATGAAAACCACCAATGTTTTGCCAATAACTGAAAGGGGATCTTAGTGTTTACTAAACAAGTTGGAAAAATTAAACATAGGAAAATGGGATTATTTCTGCACAGTAGAGGTGAGGTAGGGAATTTTATTGAAAATACTTTTTTTTTTTTACAAGTTCTTAGAAATAAACTTTTTTCTAATCTCACACAAACAGCTGTACCTCAAAAATTCAACTAAGCTATTATGAAACATTTATATTTACAGTTAGCCAAAAGAATATACAGAACTGCCATGTTATGCAAATAGCCAAGTACCAGCTCACAGTGAGATACATCACCCCAGCATTCCCACCATCAGGAACAGATCAAGATTCAACATACGAAAGAATCTCACTATTCTACAAACCTCATCTCACAAAAAGGAAAGGTTTTTAATAGTGTTGTAGCAAGGTCTCCACTACAGCATCATTTTACAAATCACATAATTCATGTACTCAAATTTATAACAAAAAATCTGTAATAAGTGATGAACAAAGTAAGTGTTGACTATGAGCCTTTTATTGCATTTATTCAGTCATTCAAGTGAGGCTGATGCAGATCCCAATAGTTTTCATTCATTTCCAATACCTCAGCCAGGCTGCAAT